>JAKKPZ010000001.1:5000000-6250000 GCA_022814885.1 Ditylenchus destructor | reverse complement strand
CTCTATGTGTCATCCTCATCGAGAGCGTGAGTCAAAATGAAAACTTTAAGAAAAGACAAATTTGGCAATTGACAGAGAGGCAGTGTCTATGTTGGGGCGAGCGGTTAACAGCTGGTCGCCCAGCGCATTAATTGCGGTTAAGGTGCTGGCCATTCCCGTTAACTAAAGAAGGAGAAAGAAAATAGCGTAAGGAGAAAGAAACATGCGAGATATGTGAGCGGTGGTGCAGACTGGACAGAGATGTGGGAAAAGAAACGTTTTGTTCTCCGCCATCCATTCATTCATTGCACGGACGAGTAAAATAGCTCTGGCTGGTTTGTTTGTTCCTGTCCCTGCCCAATCCTCTTCTCTAGTTTTGCGGGCGGAAGGGAATGAAAAGGGAGTCATACACGATCAATAAAGCATTAGTATTACTGGCGGTGGTGGTCGGGAAAGACCGCTGAAGTGGAGCCAAGTGCTGAGAAGGCATCCCAGGCCCACCCCCCGATTTCAGGACCCAATTACACTCCATGTTTTTGTTTCAGACGTGTCGGTTTGTGACTTAAAATTGTAACCAATTTAAACGATTGGCGTCCCAAGTGGATAATGTACCACAAATTTTGATCTCAAATTTCCGCTGTAGGTATAATTTTATGCGTTCTTATGGCTTTTCTCTGAAAATGAATAAGTAGTGTCGCGATACCTCAATTAATTACAATATAGGCAATAATGCCCTCTTTGTCCAACTCAAACGAATCTCCCTCTCTTTTTAAATTGTGCCTGTGGCGCTTGGCCTGGGGCGTCAGTAGCTCCACCGTTTTTCCTTGGCCTTATCTTCTCCGGACGAGCATGGGAATGTGTGGGGACACAACGTCCCATCCACCACTGTCACTCACTGCCAAACAAACCCGCTCCATAGCGTGTTTTATTAATTTTGGATGCGTACGCGCATGCAGTATCCTTAAGCTCATCCCAATTTAATGTAGTGTTCTAAAATTGCGTTTTGAGAAATAGCGTATTTATTATTTAAGGCGCTGAATTCCTGGTCAAATTTGTTTCTTTTGCAAAACTAGACATTTGGCTTTACGCATCTATAAGATCTTTTTATCTTTGTTTTTGACAAGTTGAAAAATTGTTATTATATAAAATCAATTACTAGCCATATTTTTGCACCATTTTGCTTCCTACATAACGAATTTGATTAAACTCGCGACATAATAATTTTGAATGCTGTTAAACTTTCAACTGCCAGTTTGATATTGCAAACTTTTGTCGGCTTTAATGACTATATTTATAAATCCGACAAATTTAATATTTATTTAGAAAATTATTTGGCTCGTGTTCGAAGTTAAAAGTAATTGGATGCGTGGGCACTAATGCAACATTCTGCGAGATGGCGACAGCTAGTGCGGCTTCCACTTCAAGAGGTGCAACTCCCGGCGCAACAGAATCGCAGTCAGTTTCGTCGTCAGCACAAGGTATTGGAAGGAATCAAGGTTAGCTATGAATAATACCTTCGATGTTGGCCAACTTAGATCATTTTTATAATAATAATAACAGAAATAATAACTCTCCTCTGTTTTTCTCCGTCGCTTAACAATCTCGCTGTAGATGTCAAATTTCTGATAAACTACTTTGAATCATTTTAAAATGATTAATTTCTGTTATTTAGTGCCCACATTCCGACCTCCATCAGCATCGCAATCTCCTCCTGCTCAACCCATGCCGGGAGTACCACCGGCACCATCATTCTTTGCCAATCCTTTCATGGCACCTTTTATGCCACAGAATGAAACCACTCAACCGTTACCTTATCAACCTGAATGTTTCGATGGAAATGGATCATCTCCTCCATCAGTGACACCAGAAGCCGCACTTCCCACGAGCGGAGCTGAATTTCGAGTAAACCCTCTCACGGGTGGTTATTTTCTGTCTCCAGGCCAGTATCAAGAGATGATGCAACAGTACGTGCAGAGCCTCATGCTTGCGGCTTCTGCCGCACCACCTACCGTTGGAGATCAGTCATTTAACGAGTTAAAAGATGACCAAAATATTCAGGTCAGAATTTATAAAATACATAATCATAGCAACTCAGTGTTAAACGTCATTTTAGGATCGGTGTTCCTTGTATCCGGAAACATCACAATGTTTATCTTCCAATGGCAGAAGTACATTTTCTGCTACGACAACTATGGGGTAAGTTACAATATTTCTATTACAGCCCAATTTCGATAAGAGAACACCTTGGCCTGGTCCCGATGGTGTTCTTTTACCGTGACTTGACTGTATTTTAACCTTTCTTACAAAATTCGTACTAAACATATTCTATTATCAGTACTTTTAGAAAGTAGACATTTTAAATTCAACAAGTAATTGATAATATTATCCGTTAGGCATTTCACTTTTGTGCTGAAATAGAGATAAAGCAATTAACCTTTTTATTTTTCCCTTACAGTCAGGTTATCTGAAATGTTGATAACATTTATAAAAATACCGACCATTTATCAACCAAAAAAATATTTTAGGTCTAGTCCACTATCGATACCTACCACAGATTCGCAGATTTCGAAAGCAAACGGTTTCGAAAAGGCCGTTGATTTAAAGAATCTCACTAATAATGTGGAATTATTGTCAATTGGCTCTTCTGAAGCACCCAATTCCACCACTTCTGCAACACTTCTGGGTAAGTCTAGGCATTTTTATTTCATTCGGGATTTAATTAATTGTAAAAATATCACATATATCTTTTCCGAAAAATTTCATGTTCACATTGTCCTCTCATTGGCAAGCTATACCAAAACAAGCCATACTAATTAAAACTGGTCCGTTAGCCTCAATTCTTTCCACTTTCCCGCTTGCTATTCATGCGCACTTACTTTAATGACCGGCACCGTATTGGGAATTTGGGACAAAACATTTGGGACGGGAAAGATTCTTGGCCAGCGATAAGACTGAAATGGGAAATTTGGCCTTTCTCGGACATTGAGCGACATCAAAGGCTCGTGTGAGTGTTGTGACCGATATGGACCCTCTTCGGCCAGTCCTTTTGGTGTGGCAAGTGACAGCCCAAATCCCTAATTAGATTATTAGCCGCAACGGATACACACTTTCATTTCATTCTTTACGCCCAAACATAGAATTATTGTTTAAAAAATTTCAACTGAGATAGTCGATTAATATTCAGCCAACGAAAAATTCACCATTATTTTAAAATAGAGGTGGTAACCTTGAAATAATGTCTCCTATCATAGATGAGAATACTTTCATTCACAGTTATGTTAAGTTAGCAAAAGAAGAACTTCCATGATACTACTTCTCAAAATTATGTGCATTTATCATCTACAGAGAATATGCTAATTTGACAGATGTTCCCGTCTTTCGTCCTGCGGCCCTACTCCGCGGCTAACCCATTCTCATTGTAAATGGATGTGAGTCATTTTTGGCCTTTGTCCGTAACGGTCACCGGCCGGGAGGGCTTTGAAGGAGTAGTGATCAATACAACCATGTTTATGGTTTTTGGCTAGCAATTAATCGATTGAGTTTGGATTCGTTTTGGCTTTGCCATATAAATGATTGACACTTGTTGATATTTTGGGTCTGAGACTTTCCGTGATAAGAACCGGTGTATGACTTTGGTTATGAGAGCCTGTGATAACATAATGCGACACCATATGAAGGTCACCAACGGACAGTTCTGTTCAGATTTGTTCAGCCTGGTTTTACTACTGAAATTGTTCTCATTACTGCTTTAAAAGATATAGTGTAATTTTAATTTCCCATGGTTTATTAAATATTAAACATAAGCCTTATTTTCCTTTTCAGAAAATCACTTCCGGTTTCTAATATTTTGGCCAGAAAATTTTCCTTTGAGTCAATACTGTCAGTGACTTCCGAAATCTAGGTTTTCTCAATAAACCGTTAGCAAAGGCTGTAATTGCTATTTTCTGGTGTCCCCATTCGCGAACAGTGGACCAGCTGGAAGAGTCCATTACTCATCCTAATCGATTAGAGCTTTTTAAGAGAGGGGCTAAATATAAAACGAGTGACATAGAGATTGAATGTGTGTGTTCCTGCAAACATAGCCCTAGGACAAGTATTTAATCTGCTTTTGCGGCGTAAGAACTTGCTATATTCCAAAGGGATGGGCGTTTGTGCTAAGTGTGTGAGAAGAAAAGATTAATTATAAAAGTTGCTTTTGCATTTAGCATATATATTATTAGCTATATAACAGTCTGCTTAACACTAAATCTTAAAACTAAAATGCCACCAAAGGGATATAAAATTTTTATATCCGATATTAAACAAGACGGACACAACTTCTTCCTATGTCCATGCCTTCCTTACAATTTCGATATTTCCTTGTTCCACACACTGTCTATCCTCAGCCAGAGCCAGCTATGCGCAAGTTCTCAAAATTTAATCCTTTTCCTTCGTTTGTGGACGTCCCGCTCTCTTCATTCATTTATGTCAGGCGCCGGCACATCCCAAATAGAAAAGAAATTAAAATCCTGCACCATTCACTCTTTTCGCTCATGCAGGTGGATTTAATAATCCATTTATGTGTGCAAGCGGGTCTCAATTGGCTTCATTACTTATTCAATAATATTACTTCAGTATATTTTGTTTATTTGATAGAATTAATGTAACAGTTTTAGTGGAAAATCCGCAACTGTCATCGAATATGAGCGCATATGTGGAACAACATCTAGCGGAAAGTTGCGAAACAAAAGCCGGCACATCTAAAGAAGAAATCGATAACTCTGACACGCTCCAGGACGAAGTTGACAGCCATAATTCTGATGAATGTCTGCCGAACGGAAATAGGAACAATGAATCAGAAATAATCCGTGATGAAGAAGATAATTCAGAACAACCCAACTCAGATTCGACATCAGAAGAGCCGCCCGAAAATTCAGGTACCGTTATGGAAGCAGAACATGAAAAAAAGCTGAAAAGTTCTGCTGACGAAACGCAAAGCTCAAAGGAGAGAACATCTGATCGAAATGAACCTAACCGAAAAGAGTCAACGAATAATGGTAATAGAGTCTCAAATCCGACCAGTAATTCAAACCAAACCAGTGATCAGGACAGGCGCACTTCAGAACTTATTAAAAAGCAAATCAACGAAATTGAGAAGGAAATCAGTCGACGCATTCAAAATAAGAATGTCAAAAAGGTAATATAAAGGAACTGCTTTCTCTTTCATTTTTCATAAAACAGCTTCTCTCAAAAGACTTGTCAAAGAGTATAAGCTCCTTTCAGGATCTTATATTGGTTGCGAATGAGAACTAATACCCTCTTGATAAAATTAGTTATGGATTTATTACTATTAAATTTATTTCGAGCGATTATCCTTTAATAACTTTTCTAGCCTCTTAGTTATTTCCATAACATTATTATCGGCTTCTAAAGTCTATTAACATTAGCTTTGGGACTGGTTGCTTTGGTATTTCAGATGAACGAAGTTGAATTAGCGCAACTGTTAAGCGATCATGGATTCGGAAATTTCGTTGGCTTCTCGTCTGAGGGCGTGACAGATTCAACCGGGGATGAGGTTAGAGCCTAACAATTATGTCATCGTCTTGGGTGCTTGTGCTTTTTGTTCTGCTAATTATTGCCAGTTACCACTAAACTAACAGTTTGCAATCGCATAATTTAACAAAATGTGTTTATTTCAAAATAATTTGATGGAAAATTTTTAAATATAAAAATCAAGAGACTATCGTCTGATAGATTCCTCTTTAGCCAGCCACAAAATCAAGTTAATTTTTGAAGTTGTATGGTGCTCAAAATTTTGATTGAATAAAACTAGCAAAATATTTTTGGCAAACCAGTAACATTTATTTTTTTCGTAGGTAGCAATCTATTTTACTGCACATTATGTGTTTTCCACATTTGTTGTCACTTGTATACCGTTTTCTTCTGGCGAATTAACCGCACTCATGTATCATAGCGTATTCAGGCTGGACTCCCATATCGACCACCATCTCCACCGAGTGACATATCCGAAACTACCAAAGCAACTCTGAATCAACTGCGCTCTTCTTTTAGCCCACCGCCTTCGGGACAAACTTCGGAGTCACCTACTCCTATACAAGCACCTTACAATGGCCAAAATACGTTAGGAGTGAATTACACTGGCAGTGGAACGGCGATGTTTGGGACACCTTCATCGGTGACTGGAGGTTTTCATGGACCGGCCGCGTTTATGACCAGTCCCGTGTTGCCTCAGCAAAATAATGGATTTGAGGCATTAGGACAGGTGCAGTCTCAAGGTGGACATTACCCTGCCTATCAACCAGCATATTTTGGTAAGTGCGATAGAAATTATTTTAAATAAGCATAATTATCATTTAGCGCAAAACCCATCCAGCTTTCCGCAACAATTCAATTGCTCTCCTGTTGTTCCCGCTCAACCACTAACATCAGTACCATATTTTGTTCCACCTCAATACCAATTTGGACATCAACAACCGTCTGGATTTGGAACTCAGTTCCAAAATTCACAAGTACTTCCTCCAACACAACCATTAGTCCCTAATATCTCACCAGAGGTATGTTAATTGGTAATGATCTAGCAGATTATTGACGAACACGATTTTAGATTGCTGCTGCATTACTACAACAACTTCAACAACAAAATCCGGGTCTCATTGAAACATTAGTGGAACAGCAACGGCGTGATTCCAGAAATCAGTCACCGCAGATCAATGATACAACGCCGGGAAATGCCGCTTCGATTTCTCGATGTGCAACTATCCCAGCCCCACCAATGCCACAAAGTAACGTATCAAGACGCTCAAATGATAGCAGTGTCAGACATGTGGTGTGTTATGTAAAGTTTGAAACTTTTAAACTTAATACTGTTTTTAGAATCGCCGCTTATCGTCTGGCAGTTCGACAGGTAATTGTCACGCTACAGAAAGTCGGATTAATTCACAAAAAGTAGCAAGCTCGAGTGGGGAAACGAACGGATGGCTAGATATGGGTAAAGGACGACACAACAGTGTATCGAGCAACACAAGTGGTTCGTGCGGGATGGATATGGCAATGTACAGTAATGGAGGAAACGGTGAAGATAAGGAAAACGGGCCAGAACCTATTTGGGTCATGAGGTACGTGAAAAACATCTTATTTATCAGCAAGTACAGTGTTTTATTTTTAACTTGCGATTTAATAAACATAAGTTGACAAAATATACGTAGTAATAATGTTTTTGTAACGAAAATGTTAGATTTGAAATTGGACTCAAACCTCCCGACCAACGCTAAGGCCGCGCTGTTCTACCATTCAGCTGTCCCAGCATACACCTATATTCCATATATATATACCTATTAATTATTTTCAAAGATGTAAATAAATTTAGCATGTTATATAACTATGTTATGGATAAATATGCGTAATGGTTTAATATTCTAGAGATAGCTATCTCAAACGGTTACAACGCGATGAGGAAAGAAATAAAGAATACACTGCCGAAGCTTCGCGTAATAACGATGTGAATAATTCCACAGGTCAGTTCGTTTTCCATTGGAATACCTTGAACTGGCTATTGTTATGGGATTTGTTATCCGAATACTAAACCCCTTATTCTACAGGATCAGATAGACAAACCAATGCATTTGGAGAGTTTATGGATAGTGAGGAACAGGAAACGGACAAGCTTCTACACCGTGATGGGATAGAAGGAGAAGATGATAAGCCTTCTATTGCCGTACCATTAGCAAAGAAATCGAGTAGTAACAAGAAAGAAGGTATAATTTCATATTTTACTAGAAGTATAGTTTTAAAATTGCACGGCTAATTCGAATCACATTTTATGAAAACAACATTTTCATACATTTTTATGAATTTAATTATGTTTTTCGTAAAACCCATTTTCAAGAGTCCTAATTTTCATAGTGTAGCGTAACACTGACACACAAAATAGCATAATTAACATTAAATAATTTCTATTACCTGTTTTTCTTTCGTACTTATCCACATTTCTTACGAAGCACTCATAACAATTGCACAAATTTTATATTTTTTAAACTAATGATTACTATTAATAATAATCGTAATACGCAAATTCATGTTTTCTATCACTAATTCGTTTTCTTTTCCCATACACTCCACCCAATTGTTGAAGCATGTTGTAACATGTATCTAAAATAGTAAGTTCATATTTGGTTTTATTCTTTCGCGCTATTGTCTGTATACTTTCATTCTCGGGTTGGAATACATAATACGCAACACAGTGTAAAATAACTTTTAAAGCCAGCATAAACACACTACTAAAGACTCGTTGCCATTACATCAATGATTTCAAGCATTAATTTAATCACTTCCAATCCGATTGTGAATGTGGTTGTCCATCACTATTCTCATTTGGCATGTCCAGTGGTTTTCAGTCGCAAGCTCTAGTTTAGATGATCTGTCATAAATTGACCTACTACTTTTAAAAATATACCTAAGCTGCTTCTGTCCAGATGCTTTCACCCTTTCTCACAAATAGAAATAATTATCTCTATTTCAGTAATGGTTCATGAACCTGCAGTGTTGATCGAGGGCGTTCTATTCCGTTCGCGTTACCTTGGATCCACGCAGTTGGTATGTGACGGCCGTCCAACAAAAACGAGTCGAATGGTCCAGGCGCAGGAGGCGGTCGCTAGAGTGAAGGTAAACAAGGTTCACTGAATAACTGACATGCAAATTGTTTTAAGCAGGATAAAACTTGTACAACTGTATTATATTAAATAAATTTAAGGCACCCGATGGAGAAATACAGCCAAGCACCGAGATTGACTTATTTATTTCTACCGAGAAGATTATGGTTTTAAACACCGATCTGCAGGTTTGTTTTTGCAATGTTTTAAACTATGAGCTTTGCTTTGTTAAATATACAATAAGAATGGAAATTACTGTACTATACCATTGTAAGAATTATTCTAAGGAAACTAGAAACACAATAAAAAGGTTTCATATTGTGATAAATAATAATGAGGAAACATATGCGACTAATTTGGCTGTAATCCAAGCATTCAGACATTTTCGATCCTATAACTCACTCCATTTCATGCGTATATAACGCAAAATTAGCTTGCTGATAGAGTTACTTTTAGTACTGTAATCTCATATACTCCTTATTAGCTTCGCATTGCAAAGGCTGTGTGAAATTAAATCAAAGAAATGCGTTATTCCGTATTATGTGAAAGTAAAGCAGGAGGTCAATAGTTTAAAATGCATACATTTTCGGATATTCATAAATTTGTTTTTGTCTTACCTGCGCTTTAATTCGAATTTTTAATAATCGGATTGGATGTTTTAATTAACAAAAATTTTGTATGGATGTGTTAAAGATCTCCTTTGTATCTTTACCCCTGTCCAACAAATATTGGCTTGTATTACTATAAAATAGCAACATACCCTCTGTACAAATATGCTAAACAGCTTTGAATATTGTTTAGAGGATCTCGGAGACCGACGTACGGCAGGTGAGTAGCTAACGTGTGCGGTTGTCTTTTATTTAACCGTTTCTTATGTCATATAGCACAGTTAATTGCTTTATTATATTTTTAACCAAAGAGCCATGTCAATATTAACATTCTTGTTACTTTAGCTGGCCATATTATTTATCACAACTTCGTTGTACGGAAGATACTACTAAAACAGCGTATTCGAAATATAAAATGTCTGATATTTCGCTCCTATATTTTTTCTTAACAAACACAAAGTGAAATGATGTATTTCATAAAATCAGGCAATTCCCGGTTAATTCTTTCGCATCATTTACTGCACTTGTCGCATATTTGTGTACCATTCTTTCGCTGACAAATTTTCGTTGAAATTATTATTGTCTCGTTATCGTTCAATGTCACTACTGAAGTGTTATACAAATTTATTGCCCACGTTCACGTCTTTAAGTTATAAGGCACTTTTTTATTTTGGCACTGTTCAGTATTACAGCTTGAAACTTAATTCCCTATTTAGGATATTTTAATGGATCACTCGCTGCGTTCAATTTCATATATTGCTGATATTGGAGACTTGGTTGTGCTCATGGCTAGGCGAGTACCACAGTCAGGGGCTACTGGAGATCAGCTGGGAACAATGAACGGGGCATCGGGCAGTGACGATGAGGAGTTAGTTTAACAAGCTTTAATAAAGTTTACCTCCTTGAAGTTTAGAAATCCAACAGATTTAGAAATTTTAAATTTAAGTCGAAACGAGTAGGCTAGTCCCGTCAGTTTGCAAAATAACTTTCTCTGTTCAACTTTCATAATCTTCTATATATGATGATGTCTAAAATTTATACACTATCCACAATTAACATACTCCAGACTTAGCCGAATAGTTTCGCAAACATTTACTTCTATTCATTCAAGCTAGATAACGTGTGACGTTACAAAATATTCTGTAGATAACATAAAATTATTGGAACTGCATTTTTCTCAGTTATCAATCTCTATTTTAGAGCAGATGGCATTAGAAGGGCACCGAGAGTTGTATGTCACGTCTTTGAGTCGGAAGAGGCATCTTTCATAGCGCAATCTATCGGACAGGCTTTCCAAGTGGCCTATGTGGAATTTCTTCGAGCGAACGGAATTGATGATCCGGCCTATTTGCGTGAAATTGATTACCAGGTTATTTTACATGCATTGTTTTGCATAATATACCTTTTTTCATTTACAGGATGTGCTAAATTCGCAAGAATTAATGGGTGAAGAACTGGAAATGTTTGCTCGCAAAGAGACTCAAAAGGATGTCATTGTACCCAAAAAAGTTGGTGAGGCACTAGGCATCGTTGTGGTGGAATCTGGTGAGTTTGTTGAACAAAGTAAATTTACTAAACTAAATATAAAACCGTTATTAGTTAAGTTTCGGAGCTGTATGTAGGATAACGCGGACTTTCCGATAACGCGAATTTTGATTCCGGTCCCGAGACCCACTTATTGGGGGAAAGGGTACGACTGTAGTAGACGACTTCTTTCTACTTATCCACACTGAGAAATTATCCTAACTGGGTTTATTTTGGTTGTACTAAAACATGTAACCAATGTATTTTGTATATACTTTTGTGTTTTGTAAGTTGTGATGGTTATATGCGCATTATGATATGTCTTTCGTCAATTGCAGCGTGGTGATTTATTTTGAAATAAATTTAATCTTTTTTAGGTTGGGGAAGTATGCTACCCACAGTAGTTGTAGCAAATATGGCTCCTGGAGGACCGGCTTCTCGTTCGAATCAACTTAATATTGGAGACCAGGTATCCACGCATATTTTAACATATTCTTACTTTTCGTGCTTTAGATTATTGCAATTAATGGAATCAGCCTGGTTGGATTACCTCTGGCCGCAGCACAACAAAATATCAAGGTAAAAGCCAATTTACAGTATAATGAATATATGTTTCTAATTTGTATGTTCAATAACATATTTATATATGTTATCTTACGCATTTTAACTCGTTTCTATATACATATACAGCAAAACTATGTTTTAGAATGCCAAAACATCAACAGCAGTTCGCCTCACAGTGGTATCCACGCCTCCTGTAGTTGAAGTACGGATAAAGAGGCCAGACACTAAGTATCAGCTGGGGTTCAGTGTACAAAATGGAGTTGTGAGTATTTTTTAGTGTATTAATTGAAATAATTTGCGATTTATTCTGAGAATGTAAAGAAAGTAATACAAATAGTTATAAACTCTGAAAGTTCGATAAAGACACTTTAAAAATGTTGAAACATCATATTACTGCCTATTGGAAAATCGGAAGGCTGATTTGAATATGTCGATTTGAATTAGCGCCAGTGGCGCCAATTCAATTTAAAAGGGGGCTAGCGCAAATCTGATATTGCTAACCCCCTCTAAAATCTTATTTTAAAGGGGTTACCAATATCAGATTTGCGCTAGCCCCCTTCTAAATTGAATTGGCGTCACTGGCGCAAATTCAAATCGTTATATTCAAATCAGCCTTCCCATTTTCCGATAGGCAGTATATAGCCAGTATCAGCATGATCTGATTACTCTAAAATGGTGAAATGCTACAATAAAATAATAAATAATGTTAATACATGACTGTTCTAGATTTGTTCCTTATTACGTGGTGGTATAGCAGAACGAGGCGGAATTCGTGTTGGCCACCGCATAATCGAAATAAACCATATGAGTGTAGTCGCGGTGCCTCATGAGAGAATTGTGAATATGTTGGCTACGGCAACTGGTGAGATTCACATGAAAACTATGCCTACGTCAATGTTTCGTCTCTTAACGGGGCAAGAAGTTCCCAACTATATCTAAAGACCTAAAACCGTTTTTGTTAGTATTGTGGTCTATTATAGAGGAGACCCCAGTGGGGCCTTCAATATTACCGGTTATTTCATTCTTTGTTGGTGCCATTTGTTCTCTGAGTATTGCCACTATCGGCTTAATGTTAATTCGCGTATCAAGAGTCCTGCTCATCTCAGATTTTATGTCATATGATTTATGTCTAATAAATGTTGTTTGATGTCATATATTGAAAATATGAATCCTTTCCTTACCTGTGGATGATGTGATATGAAGGAATAAATTAAATGAATTACAAAATCTAAGAATTCTAAACTCTTTTCCCGGTACACCTCGGAGATCAGTAGGTTTACTGGTGCTAATTTATTTTTATTCTAATTTAGAGAGTCGATCAGCAAGTAAATTAGCACTAAATTCCATAGGACTGCCCCCGCGGCTTCGCCGCTTGGCGGCGCCCTTGATCATCCAGGATTTTCCGGAAGCCATAAATCCCGGCAGAATCGGTCTTTGTCGGCGAGACCGGTACCAATCGTCTTGTCTCGCCGAGACGAAACGATTGACGTATCACACGCCCGGATCCGAGCGGCGCAGCGAAAGTTAGCCCCGCCCCAAATCCAGGATTTTCCGGAAGCCATAAATCCCGGCAGAATCGGTCTTTGTCGGCGAGACCGGTACCAATCGTCTTGTCTCGCCGAGACGAAACGATTGACGTATCACACGCCCGGATCCGAGCGGCGCAGCGAAAGTTAGCCCCGCCCCAAATCCAGGATTTTCCGGAAGCCATAAATCCCGGCAGAATCGATCTTTGTCGGCGAGACCGGTACCAATCGTCTTGTCTCGCCGAGACGAAGCGATTGACGTATCACACGCCCGGATCCGAGCGGCGCAGCGAAAGTTAGCCCCGCCCCAAATCCAGGATTTTCCGGAAGCCATAAATCCCGGCAGAATCGATCTTTGTCGGCGAGACCGGTACCAATCGTCTTGTCTCGCCGAGACGAAGCGATTGACGTATCACACGCCCGGATCCGAGCGGCGCAGCGAAAGTTAGCCGCCCCAAATCCAGGATTTTCCGGAAGCCATAAATCCCGGCAGAATCGATCTTTGTCGGCGAGACCGGTACCAATCGTCTTGTCTCGCCGAGACGAAGCGATTGACGTATCACACGCCCGGATCCGAGCGGCGCAGCGAAAGTTAGCCCCGCCCCAAATCCAGGATTTTCCGAAGCCATAAATGCCGGCAGAATCGATCTTTGTCGGCGAGACCGGCACCAATCGTCTTGTCTCGCCGAGACGAAGCGATTGACGTATCACTCGCCCGGATCCGAGCGGCGCAGCGAAAGTTAGCCCCTCCCCAAATCCAGGATTTTATGTTTTCGGGAAGGTAACCCCAAATTGGTTTTGGGGTCCGGGACCCCCAAAAAGTGGGTTATTCTATTGGGGGGGGAGACGAACGGACACCAATCAACTTAGAGGGACCGATAAAATAATTCTACCACTTCGAAAAATTTTCATTATCTATAAATAGGGATAATGTAAGTAACCTACTGGCCTTATTCCGAAAACATCCGAGTATATTGATGTTTTGTAAATTTCGTGACAGTAAGTTCCATCACATAGGTGAATGGCATTTCGGTATTGCAGACTCTCAGTTGAAATATTGCAGACAGAGAGATATTGTATCAGCTCTGCATTTTAGTTTAATTTTCATCTAACGTTAGAAATCAAAATAACGTGAAATACTACGTGCACAACAGTTAAGAACGAGAGAATATATTATTTTAAACAAAGAAAATACATGGGTCTGTTTTATTCAATAGAGGCATTGTCATTATCAACAGCGGTACGGTAATTGGGCATGTTGCGGCATTTTGAGCTATCACTTGCGGGAAAAAGGAGTTATAGGACTAACTTACTTTGGGGATGTTTGTGTTTTATATCTCATTCCTATGTCGTGCAAATACATTTGTTCCTACTCCATCTATTTCATATTCATATGTTATTTTTGGAATCATCAAATCACGCTTGGTTGTGGTACCGATTGTCACGTTACGGTTCAATTACATACTAAAAATTAGTGTCCTTCTCAATCTACTTGCACTAATTGCACCTAATGAAACAGAAATTTCATAGATGAATTTACCCCCAATCAGTGACGTACCAGTTTACCAGTAATTTTTTTGTATGTTGATGGGGGAGGGGAAATTTTTCGCATCACGGCATTTTGCGAGAGGTGGGTGCAGTCTCCCTGGTACGCCCCTGCTCCTGAAATAGGAACTGTAATTGATTTTGGAGTATTTGAGAACACATTTCTGTTCCAATTTATATAATTGCTTAAAATTGGGCCAACTACATAATAAAAAATAACATTTTTTATTATTATCCTGCTCTCGGCAATGTATACTATTATATACTATAATATGTACTAGCGAAGTGGGGCCGCTTCGCGGCCCTCACTTCGCTAGGAAGCGGTTAGCGTGCACAGCGGGAGATTGGGTTCGTCATCGCTTCGCGCACCGCCATCAGTATGCCCTCGTCTGTATCAGCGTAACAAAATATACACCCCTAAGAATCACATTTCGGGTGAAAAAAGGTAAAAGGGACAAAAATATACACCCCTAAGAATCACGTTTCGGGTGAAAAAGGTAACAGGGACAAAATATACACCCCTAAGAATCACGTTTCGGGTGAAAAAAGGTAAAAGGGACAAAAATATACACCCCTAAGAATCACATTTCGGGTGAAAAAAGGTAAAAGGGACAAAATATACACCCCTAAGAATCACATTTCGGGTGAAAAAAGGTAAAAGGGACAAAATATACACCCCTAAGAATCACGTTTCGGGTGAAAAAAGGTAAAAGGGACAAAATATACACCCCTAAGAATCACATTTCGGGTGAAAAAAGGTAAAAGGGACAAAATATACACCCCTAAGAATCACGTTTCGGGTGAAAAAAGGTAAAAGGGACAAAAATATACACCCCTAAGAATCACATTTCGGGTGAAAAAAGGTAAAAGGGACAAAATATACACCCCTAAGAATCACGTTTCGGGTGAAAAAAGGTAAAAGGGACAAAAATATACACCCCTAAGAATCACATTTCGGGTGAAAAAAGGTAAAAGGGACAAAATATACACCCCTAAGAATCACATTTCGGGTGAAAAAACACAGCTGTCTAAAAATTTTTTGTCTAAATTTAGTCTACATTTTGTCTAAATTTTGCTAAAACATACTCAGCTCGTCTATACGAACATTTTAAGCTATCACTTGGCCAGGTATACCCGCTGGAAGGGGCCTAACGGCCAGGTCACGCACGGACGGAGAGACCGGGCTAGCTTACTGGGGGGATGTGTATCTGTTTTTTATGACATGCTATTTTATGACATCAAATTGCTCCTTAGAAGGGCCACCCGGTCAATTTAAGAAACGAAAAGTATATATAACTCATTTTAAAATTTCAAAGGCATTCCCGAATTCCACTTGATGACAATCGATATGCGACGGCTTTGCCATTCGTTTGATTCCCGATAAATTGGTGCAAGAGAAATTGGATAATTATTTAAATGTTTTATTATTAATCGGCGACGCCGACGCACTATACAGAAACATGAGCTAAATTATCTCACGATATACAACGACTATTAATACTACAAAATCACCGAATGCAAAAACATGAATTAAACATCCAATAAAGAAAGTATGGGATATTATTTAAAACAAATAGGATCATCTTCGGTAGTCATAAATTTTGGCGGCGACGGCCTTTTGTTCTGAGATGAGAGATAGCGAAACTGTACCCGCAACACATTTGAAAAAAAGAATAAACTAGCCATCAGATGTGGAGATTCACTTAGATTTGCCTGAAATAAGTACGTATTAATTGCAAAGTTTCATGCGCAATTATTTTTTAGAATACGCCATAAACTTTTACTGGAATTTAAAGCCCCCAATTTCAGACAAAATACATGTATACATTTAGATGCTGCGACTATTTGGAATTCCAATTTTAGTCAGTTTTTATACCTTGAACTATTATTGTACATTATTATTACACAACTATATATTGTAAATTCATGAGTTAATAAAAATACTTAAAGTTCCTTTTAAGTTCAAATTAGCCCCAAAATGTCTAAATACTTACCAAAGCCAAATAGTTTTGATGTGGACTTGGTGGCTGTTGCAGCGGCGTGTTGTTTGGGTGAAGCTGCTCCGCTCCCGATTGAGGAAGCTCCACAAGGTGTCCCCAAGCTACCACTGCTATCCTTTTTACCACTCCTGAAACATGGATTTTACATCTTGCGAATATCGATAATGAATAAAATTGGTAGCTTACAAACTGAGCGACCCAACAGAGCTCGCCAATTGGTTTTGGTATTTCTTTGGATCTACCAAAGCGGCCAAGAAGGTCTTTTGTTGATCCAGTTGCGCCGATATCTTCTGTAACCATTTCTCTTTGTCGTCCATAGAGGAGGCTTGAGCGATAAAAACAGCCGGTTGAGAAGGGTCATTGCTAGTGAGAATGAAGCGCAACGGCTCGTCCGGCACATTCTCCTCTAATACCATTTTATTTACCTGAAATATGCTTAATTAGATTTTTACAAATATTAGCTTCATAAAGCTGTAATTTCGATTAACGGTACTATATAAACGTTGAAAATATTGAAATGTCATCAATTATATTACTAATTCTTATAGGCTTACCATGATTTGATTTTTGAATATATAGGTCGGATTCCCATACTCTTTTCTAGGCGGTATGCAGTCAGCGATTATTGCGGATTGCTCGAATAGAAACACACGCCGTTCTTTTCCTCGGAAAGGCTGATTTGGACCGCCATCAGAGATTTGTAATGTACCCTAAATTTGATAGTTTAAAATGTCGCAAATATATATCGTATCAAAATTGCAAAGACAATGCCGACTATAAGCAGTATATACCGGTTCTATGAGTAATATGAAAAATAATTAAAGTTTATACTCGCTGATGTTACATGTCAGAACAATGTTTACCTGGAAGAGCAATCGTCCCTGAGCATTGAGATTTCCTTCGAAGTTTTGTAGACGTCCCACTTGCATCATATCATCGCATGCTTTCGGTACAATCCTCATCACATCCAATGCCTTCTCGAGCACTTCCGTTCGGTCACCGGCACGTTGGGTGTATTTAAGGACATCGGCCAACATCAACTGATATTTCGTAATTCTTTGAACCGGCTTTATCAATAAGTCACATAGTGCCACCTTGTGGCCTAATTGTTGCTTTGTCTCCGCAAAGAACTAAAAATTGATATATATCCAACATCAAGACATACGCTACAATTTAAAAATTCCATAAATATTATAATAATACTATTATACTTATTATAATAATTTTGATAAATTTGTAATGAATTATGTCATAAGTTCTACTTACAGGGTGCGGCAATTTTTCGCACGTACTTTTTTGGTGTTTTTAACACTTTTATGAAACACTTTTCCAATCATGTTGAATTTCTTACACAACAAACAAGACACTTTAGGAATTTTTCTGACACCAAACATGCCGTACCACCATTATTAAAAAATGTTAAAAATTGATTGTTAAGTTTAAATTTGTTTTTTGAAAATAACGGTTTATGTAATAACGATGTTTAGTTAGTTATTCGAGATATCTGATGGTGATTTTTTGCACAGTGGAGTTTTCGGATATGCTGATTCCGAATCTGTAGTCAGTTTTTGGCGCGAATTTCAAATTTTGGCGTATTTTTGATATTCAGTAAAACAGCCCTCTTTTGTCAAAAAGTGACGTTTTTCGGGTGATATTGAGAAACTCAAATTTGGAGTCAACGCAAAAAGTTACAGTAGAAACGCTACATGCGGAAAAATGAAATCGAATTTTTTTGTCATTTCGGAAAAAAATGTCGATTTTACGAAATCCATAATTTTTTCTTGAACTTTAACATGTAGGCAACACTATTGATTTCATCTAAAATACACATACCTGGTCAAATGACTCTTGCGATACAAGAAAATCTGACTTGGGCTTGTTCTGACAATATTTGACATAATAAGTGCTCAATCTGCGCTCCTACAAAATCAATAGACGTATTTTGATTAGTTTTAGAATAAAGTCTTACGTATTTAACAAAGGCGTTGCCGGCTGCTTCGTAATTCTCCAAACATTTTTCAATCTCTTTGAGAAATATCCTGAAATCCATAAAATAGATTCAAAACCAAACAATAAAATATATATATCACTTACGTTTTGTGGAAATCGTTGATTTGCGCAATGTTAGCGAAAATGATTTTATCCTTTCCCTGGAGATCTTCTGGCAATTCCAATGACGATAAATTTGCTATGTAGCCTTCCACCACTGAGCTTAAGTCCTGCACGTACAAGCGTTCCGTTTCCACCAGTTCTTTTATTACGTATCTGAACAATTTTGCTATAGCAAAATGATACTCCAATTGTTATTAGAGTTATTGTGCATATTGAGATAATTACGGGCATATATTAATTTTGTACCAAAAAGTCTTAGTTTTGTACCAAAAAGTCTTAATTTTGTACCAAATTTTGCTTGTACCAAAAAGTCTTAATTTTGTACCAAAAAGTCTTAATCTTGTACCAAATCTTTGTACCAAATTTATTTGAGCATATTCCTGACCATTTTCGGCTGGGATTTTGTACCCTTTATAGGTTTTCGGCCATGCTGAGTCTGAATTTGACATTAGTTTTGACCTAGGGTCGACCCTAAGGGTCGAAATGACTACCCTTTTTTGGTTAACAAAAATGGTCCAAAAACGCTTTTTTTGACGCGTTACGGGTAAAATAATTACAGATTCGGAATCAGCGCATCGAATTACCCATAAAACTACTCATTGCAGAGAGTTTTGAAACATTTTCAAAAAATCGATTTTTTCAGTTTTCGGACCATAGGGGGGGACCACATGGATTTTTCAAAAAATTAAGGGTAGTCATTTCGACCCTTAGGGTCGACCCTATGTCAAAATTAATGTCAAATTCAGACTCAGCATGGCCGAAAACCTATAAAGGGTACAAAATCCCAGCCGAAAATGGTCAGGAATATGCTCAAATAAATTTGGTACAAAGATTTGGTACAAGATTAAGACTTTTTGGTACAAAATTAAGACTTTTTGGTACAAGCAAAATTTGGTACAAAATTAAGACTTTTTGGTACAAAACTAAGACTTTTTGGTACAAAATTAATATATGCCCGATAATTACCATTACAATATCACTTTTTTAATTTTTGTAACATATAGTGACACTGTTGTAGTGTAATATTCTTACGTTTTATGCAAAATAATGTTACTTCAAATAATAATAATAATTAATTTCTAAGATAAAACATTGTTCCTAAATTAACGACCCAAAAGCACTTACTCTCGTTTGACCCTGGCCGCATCTTCTGGACTCATCTGAGCAATGTTACCGGTGAAAGCGCCTTGCGGAGTACCGGCTGCGCTCGTCGGCTGTTCGTCTGCCTGTGCTCCGGATGCGTCAGGATTTGACTGTGCCAAGTCACCCATGGTTGGCCGATTTGCACTTGCTGACTCATTCATCTGCAAATAAAATTGTCTTCGTCACATAAACGATTTAAGTCCTATTTTGCGATCTGAAAGGTGTGAAATATCGTGTCTGTTATTGCTCCCAATCCCAAATTAGGATAATTCCAGGGAATGAAATAAATTGCTGAGGTGAGTGGCGTAGCAGGACGCATTCCTTTCCTACTAATAAGAATGTGCATATAAATGAGCCAAGCAACGAATGCAAAATATTTGAGGAAATAAGTGATGAATATCTGATGCACACCTTCTTTCAAATATCCATAAAAGGGAATTTTATCTACTCCGTTGTTGTAATGTTATACTTCACCAAACCAACTAAATCAATAGTTGGGATAATTTTGTGGAATATGGACGATATTATATTATATCAATTACGATAACCATTTTTTTAATAATAAAACTATTGTTGTTTCAGGGTAATTTATGTACCTTCGGGGTAAAGTAGTGAAAATGATGTAATAAGCTCTTCATGATTGTACTTGATTTTCATATCCTATACTGACAAGTTATTATTTCGCATTTAACGTAATTCTCGAGGGAAATTTAAAAAATTAGCTCGTATTAATAATAAACGGACCTCTGTGGTTGTTGAGCAACCGGCGACTGAGTTAAAGCTATTTATCTCGTTAGCAGCGGCAGTCATTGTTGTTGTAGAATTTAGTTCGTTCATGGGCGGAGGTAAATCTGGATCAGTGGACGCGGACTGTTGCTGAGTCGCAGAAGTTGCTGAGCTTGAGCCAAGACTAGATGGACCGGGCGCGGAGAGAACAGCTGGAGGACTACTCTGCAAAAAAACATTTTACTTTTGTATAGGTAACTATTTATTTCAAGCGGAGAGTTTGTTAAAATGCTTACGGTGTCTACCGCCGGCGTTGTAGATATTGCTCCGTTAGGTGCTGCTGGGTCATTTGAAGAAGAGAGGCGTGCCGCTGAATTATTTGCTGGCGGGTTCTGTTGGTTATTGTGTGAATTGTTGAAGAAACGACTGAAATTTATCTTATTTAGTTTCACTTGCAGTTTATTCTAGCTGAATCCCTAAAAACTGGTATTGAAACGTCATAGGACATTGTATTGTCATTTTTATGTCAATAGATTTTTATATTTCTAGGTTATTATCGCCCTGAGTAAGAATTTAACTTATACGCGTTAAAGTTTAATGATACCATTAAATTGGGGAAGTTCTAAAACACTCGCGCAACTCAATGAAACATTTGCGGTATGAGACTGGGCATGAGGGTGTCAACAAGGTCCAAACAATTAGAAATTCACATTTTCACACCATCCAACAACCCGACTTATTTCCTCACTCCTTTTGGCTCTGCCAAGATGGTCCGTCGCCTGGCTGTTCGGATTTCGGTGCGTTTGTTTTGTCTTCTAGCATTGAGTGTAAAAGTCAACTTTTGTGTTGCCGAAAGAATGATTATTTATTCGCATCCGGTCCAGCGGGCGCACTAATAATTCCCACACCTATTTAGCGGCAGCAGGATGGTTGCCTCGCGATGGTTTTCCTATTCATTCATGCCTCAGCAGTGTGGCACACGCTTGCTCATTTATTGTCATGCCAGCCAAGACTAACAATGTCCTATTAACCAAAAAACCTCTTCCACAGACGTCACAAAACGGAGCCAAATTTTAATACAAATATAAGAAAAATGACAATTTCTGTGTTTAAGGACGGAACTTATTCGCAAGTTTCAAACTCAATAGTTTTTGGAATAAGTGTGAATTAATGTGACAAAAGTTTTGGATGGAAAGGACGGCGGAGAGTCGATTTAAGAAAGAAGAGGGAAGGGCGGCTGAGGATTCCGGGAAAGCAGACCGCTGTAATGAAATTGTGTCCGGGGCGGCGACGCCACTCAAAATTCCGCCGGCAATGACTGCTAATAATCTGGCGGCGATGTTGGAGTGAGTTTCACCACTCCAACAGGGACGGCTGGGCAAATTCGATTGTGCCGAACCTTGGCGTGCAGAACGGGATGTAATGCATAATAACCCGGCATCAACGCGAAAGAAATAACAACGAGAAATAACTGTTCCGAGTTTGGCGGCCTATTAAGGTTCATAGAAGATAACTGCATTGGTTTGTTTTACGAGGGATAGTTTAGACGTAAATTGCATTTTTGAAATATTATTAGATTCATTGGGAATTCGAAAAAAAGTAACCGGAAATTTTATTACCATAATTCTTGCAATACAATCCCTTGGGCTCTATTTTTCATAGCGTTTCCGTTTTACTCAAAATCGTAATTTATATATCACTAAAAAACGTCGTATCTCCTTCCCCTAGGAGAGGAATTAGGATTAGGAATTAAATGGAAGACTTTAGAGAACTACTGATAATCTTTCATATTTTCAGGAAAGCTTTTGTGAAATTAGTTATTGCGCAAAATTTTTGCAACTAGACAAAATAATATAAGATAATTTTCCTGCAGTAAATTTCAGCATTTGCGACGTACAATTCTTATTGATATACAATTTTTCGACATTTGTGACACATTCCTGACATTTGTGTAAATTTTAATTAATTATGCAATTCCATAATAATAACAATCAGAAAAAATAAGGCTAGGCACTATTGATATTCGTTTTTCTCTCCATCGATTTCCTACATATGAGAACGTAATAGTTTAGGGTACTATACTCCTAAACTACTCTGCCCATTCCTAACAATTAGTCTGTATATAAACATAAACTTAAAATATGGAACTAATATTAAAATTCCCAAATCTATTAATTCTATTAACTAAATTAATACGAAAACATTCGTCAATTAAGATCGCGTACTATTTCCAGAAAATTGCAATGAAGCAATCGTGAGAAAATAAAAACGTCTGGAAAAGCCTGTGGTCTTATAAAATGTTAATGGATCCTCATTGTCATCATAGCGGTCCCGTAAAGGCTTCGCTATGAAAATGGCGTGAAAGGGAAAATAAAAGCAGTGGGTGGCGGAAGCAACCATCCAGGAGAAGGAGACTCATCCAAAAAATAAATAATAATCGACCAAAATAATAGGCTTTTTGAGGTATTTGCCGTCCAGGACCGGAGTGCGTTCTCGGAGGGCCAAGGAATGCGAAATGGGGATTAAGGGCCAGCGCGGGCAGCGGCGGTAGCGCTGCCAGACAGCTAACGAAATTGGCTGCTGGACGCCGCCTTTGTGCTGCAATGCCTCGTCCTCCTCGTTAATGCCGTCGTTGTCGCAGAGTGTGCGCCCATTCGGATTCCTTAATCAGCCGGCCAGCAGTAAAGGCAGCTGGCTGGCGTGATGATGAAGATGAAAACGAGAAGAACGCCGCTGACGGAGAAATTGATTGAAGCCCGAAAAGAGGAAAGTACTCGACTTAATAATAAGCCCTCTGGTGCCGACTCTATAGAAAGATTCTTACCGACAAACTTCCTCCGTTTCCTACGGAATGCCCCATTTCGGCACACTGGTCTTGGTTTTAATAAAACCTCTGAATATCTCGAAAGAAATATTAGCACCTAACTCATGTCATAAACTAGTTGGTTATATCTCGATTTGTAGGATCAGTGCGACGACTATGTCCATACCTTAAATTTTCTTCAAATACAAAATTCAATTTTGTATTTGAAGAAAAAGAATTCAAATTTAATGTAGACAAGTATCTTCAGTTTCCATAGCCGATAAAAGCGAGTGTTGTTTCAAGCGGGAATGTAATTACGCCTTCGTCAGGTTCACGCATAGAAAAGGAGGGGTCGACTCTGAAATTAGTTGAGGCAGAGCGTATGTACAGTCGACGAGATGCATCTCGGCACCTAAACAAGTGGACCAGGCTTTGCTAAGCCGAAAATTTAATTTCCCGGCAAGAGTGTATATGTGCAGAGTGCGGGGTCGCAGCTCATTTGACATCTCCCTCTTGGATATGTCTCCGTTGCATTACGCTCATTGAAAAATGCTTTGGAAGCGTGGAGTCTAAACGACAGATTGTGTGGTGTTGCCGCAGAACGATGGTGATAAATTTTGGGTAGATTAGATAGATGGTTAGAGGGCATAAACTAACAAAACATCAGAGAGGACCCGGAAGAGAAGCAGCAGCAGTGGAGAATGTTTGGGCCAAGGATTAGAAGTATTTGTGACGTAAGTCGTCCGACGAATAACAACAAGCTAACGGTCGCATAAATGAAAGTATGAGAGCTTACCTTACAGGATCCCGAAAGTTGATTTCACCGTCTAAAATTGGTTCTTCGTCCCTGATTAGACTACGATTGATCTCGAATCTGTGAATGAGACCTTTTGGTTTTGGAGGTGATGCAGCACTAACTTTATTGGTATTTTCAGTATTTGGCTGCCCGGAATATTGAATAAGCCAAGATCGAAGTTTGCGCGGAATCCATGCGCAACAATTACTGCATCTTTCCTTTGGCTTCCCTTGAGATAGCATTTACAGCGAAATAATGACTCAAAAATGGTCTTTCGGCTCTCAAAATTTGAAGTGTTTTGAAGAAAACCCACAATTGATCGCCAACTGCGCAAATCAGTGAGAAAATGAGTGATCAGAGACTTTATGGCTCACTTACCGGTATACAGAAACCAACCGACAGGGAAGAAAGTGGAAAAGTCACCCAAAGGGGTGAACTGTGCATGTTTGGTGTTTGAAAAAATCAGGTTCTATCATTCCTTTTGGCCTGCTGAGACGAACAGAAAGCAACACATTTTCTTCATTTCTCTGCCCAAATAGGTGCAGAGCGAGAGAAATATGCGAATCATTCAATTAGAAAGGGGAAATCAGCGACAGTGACGCATATTTTATAGAGAAACATCCTCCCATTTGCCATTATTTTGCACAAATTCGGAATGACGGCTTGATCAGTTTAGAAAGTTAAGAACGAAAAAGTAATTTTTATCACGGCAATCTAATACATTTATTTACAAAAATAGAACAGTAATTTGAACTGGAATATCGATTGAGCTTTCTCATACCGAATATCACGAAATGTCCATATAAAAGCAGTATTAGAAACAGATGTGAGTGTGTTTATTACTTAAGCAGATTTAACGTTAAGCAGATTTAACCCTTTTCTTGTCAGCCACTAAATTTATATGATCAACTGTTAACCAAAAAATTACTCTTCCCTATTTTTGAAGCATTCATGTACTATTTAATAATAAAGTATAAAGTTTACTAACCGAAGGGAGGTACGTTTCTGTACGCCTCCACCAGCACCAGGAGGAGGAGCTGCTGAGGTCGAAGCTCCTGGATCAGCTGATGTGCTCGCTTCTAAATAAAAATGTTAAAATTCAATGATAGTGTGACTGCCGGAGTCTTTAGTAAACATATATTTAACTCAGCTAAACATATGATTTACTTCCTTTAATAATACGGTGGAAATTGGCTGGCTTCTATTATTTTGTAATTTATTAATATAATAGGTGAAAGGTAAACTTTTTAGTAATACCAAGTTTAGTAATACCATGCGTATAGCTGCCTTCGCTCTGTCTTCGATGGTCACTCCCCTGGGACCCCACTGATACTTTAGCAGCACGAGCTGAAACAGGAGAATTGCATCCACTGTTTGCTGAATTTCCACTGACCGATGAGGAAAACCATCGCTTGCGGAAAGCGAACGACCACCGCTGTTTTTTGAGCGAGGCTGCCGCTGGACTAGCAGGCGTTTGTGTGCCGGAATTGTTATCGACACTGCCTAGAGGAGGAGCTTTCGGCAACGCGATTGGTGGTCCCGAAGAAGCTACTAATGGAGAAGTGACCATCGTAGCTCCAATGGAATATTTTTTGCTCTGACCGGGCCGATTCTTAGTGGGCGATCCGGGAACAGACATTTTCTTTTGGTTCTGTTGATTGGTTCCGGCAGAGGACTTGCGTGCTCCGGCACCTGCAACTCGAGCACGTGCAGGCGAGTCACTACCCCCATTGCTGTTGTCTATTGTGCGAGATCGCAGCATACGGTACATAGGCATGATAGACAAGTATTGTTGAATAAAATTCAACTAAGTATCGTCGCCAAGGTTAAAAAAAATAATATCAGGAAACTGTCTGAAATACGAGATAGACAAGTTATGGATACAGTAGAGAGATACAAAAACTGGAAGCGACAATTTAACAAATACATTCGAGAGCGAAGGGGGGTACTATTTTATCCTAATTTGAGCTACGCTTACCTACAAAGGGAAGATTTGGGCGAAATTTGCCCTAATTTATGATAATTTTGAACAAAATTAGAGTGAAAATTTTGAATTTGCCGCGAAAAATGTGAAAAATTTTCTCCGCCGGTCGCCGGGCAAAAAAATTTCAAAACCATATGGGATACCATTTATCCGTTATAAGCGGTGTGGGGGAAGGGGGACATAAACGGATAAAATCCTTTGTATTTTTCCAATTTGCCCCACATTGTGGCCCAAAGGGGCGTTATAAGCGGGCCCGTTATCAGCGAGTCGACTGTATATAGTACACATTTAATGGCTAAAATAAATGTTGTATTAAATTTAGTTGGGCAGGAGTGTGACATGAGAACGTTATGTGAACAAATGGTATGATTTGGTGTGTTTATAAAGTTGAGATACTTTTTCCTTGAGCTCTTTCTTAATAGTTTTAAGACAAAATGTGTTTATTTTGTATGTTTTCTCCAGTTTTAGATATCTTTATTCAAATTACTTTCTGTAATTTTTGCATGAAATGAATTTATGGGGATAAAAATTCGGGAATGCCTAACATTTGAAAAACGTATATAAAAATACGAAAAGTCACAAAATATGATATATCTATGTGATATGCCCATATGTCTGGTTTCTACTTCTATCTCTAATAATCCCGGGGTATTGGAGGGCTTTATTAAATAGATAGAGTTAGAGAGAAACGGTAATTCTGAACAAGAAATTAAAACAGTCGGCATTTACCTATTTTAACTTATCGCCATACATGACTAGTATTTTACTAACAAAAAAGTTTAAAATAATTGTTTGAGTTAATCCGTTTTAGGGATTGTTTTTCTGATTTGTTCCAGGAAAGATATACAAATCCTTTTATTTTTTTAGTTATAGCAAAATTCCAGAACTATGTCGTATATTTGTAAATTGCAGAGCAACGATGGGTTAAAATCAATGGGATAGTTGATATCGATCTGCTATTCCAGTCAAATCCACACGACCTCGCTTCTCTCCTTCCATCATTTAGCTCGATCATAACACAGCAAAGTCATCACAAGACTGGCCGAATGTGGTCATTAAATCGGGCAAAAAATCTACTTTGCCAGCATTTTATGGAATGCTATGTGTCTCAAACCCAACTCTTTCTAACGAATGAAGAGGAGAACGTAAAATTAGGAAGAACAGAAGTCAAAATTCGAAATTTTAAGTAAATTGAGACCACTTTAGCTAGCCTTGGGTTTGAGTGAGGAGATTGGATGAATATGTGTAGCAGAAAAACAACGGGACTGTAACAAAAGTCCACGTCCCCAAGTCAACTTTAACAATCAAGAGAGCTTATTTATTCTATATTTGCTCCTATTGGAGATGTTGCAACCACTTGAGAATCAACTTGAGTCTCAACAGCGAGAGAATCCACAATTTCAAGATCAGCACAGATGAACACTTAAGATTAGGCAAGAAATGGCCAACATATGAAAGCTTTTGGAAAAAAGTTCGGAGTACTGCTGTGTGTTATTGGTGGAATATTTAGATATTGGATCTGGCGGTTAGATAGGACGGAGCAGAGAACAAAAGCGTAGAAATCAGTGCAAGTGGCATAAACAGGACTGACTTAAGTATCCTTGCCCAATATTTTGAATACCCATAAAAGGGACATGAGATGGATAAGTGTGGACAGCTTTCAAACATGGTAATAGAAATGTTAAGTTAAATAAAGCATCAGTTGCTCAGAACATACTGTTATTCTAGTGACTATGATTGAATCAGGATTAAGCAATTGGATTTTTGTGCTGAAACTATATAAAAGCTCACAAATCACAGAGTTTATTAAACGGGCCTAATTTCCTCATAGAAATTCATTGAGATTGAAAATAAATTAAAATAGTAAATCCTTAGGAATTAATCAGGGTGGATTAATTAGGCAGTTCACTCAGTAGTGAGAACTATAGCACTTCGCGTGAAGTGTTTTAGCACGCAATTGGATGGCAAGGGCAAATCCTAGCGGAGTACAATGGCGAATGAAAACGCAATGGGAAATTATTACCAGTGACGACGAGTCAATAACAACGGTGATTGTAGCCAAAATGTTCTCGGAAATAGAGCGCAAAATTCTAGGAACCTGGCATTATGTAATTCGGTTGGATAATGTAAATTAGTTTTTGAAAAATAAAATTGTATGCTTTACTTGCATAATTTTCGCCCTTGCAATACACATCAGATCTCTATCCAAAATTGAGACAAAAATGTTATTGCTTATATGGCTGATCGCATGATTCTCCAATAGGGCCTTATACTACAATTAACATAAAATGCCGACATAGGTAAAAATCAATACACTTCACAGTTGAAAGCCGGAAGAATTCTCGAATCACTCGAAACAGGAGGCAGTATTGGCAAATCTGGCGGCGGGGAGGGGCTGCTCATAAATGGGCGATAATTGTGCGCTTGGCACACAAAGAGGATTCCCACAAGAGACCACCACCGCCGCCACCGATGACATATCCTCTTAGGTGTGTGCGTTGCCGTGTGTCCCTCATGCAACAGTTGAAGGAATGAAAGAAGAAAGTAGCTTCAAAGGTGAGTTTATTTGGGATCTAAATCCCGTGCAACTTGTGCGCTTTAAATCTCATAAGGGCTTATCGACAAACACTGAGGAGAGGCGACACAAATTTTAGAGTTGATGGTTCGGGAGACTTCCACCTGCTCCAGACTAAATGCGAACGTATGGGCAGAACCTCGTATTTAGATTGAAAGCTAGTGAAATAACACTGAACATAATATTGGTCCCATTATCTATTAAATGCGCGGCGAAGTACTATTATAAATGAGAAATGAATCTATAACCCGAGAAATATGTTTTTCACATTTCTCAAATTAATAGTTTTTGTAATTATGATTCACTATTCTTTGTTATAACAAAGTATGTGTTGTTATTCCGGCTGTCAGAAATAATATTATAAAACTTTCACTATTGTCATAGTAAAGGAATTCCTTTCAAATGAATAAGAGCCTTGATCACTAAACTTGATTACTATGTAAATCAGCTGAGATTGATACTTCAGAGTGTGAAATCTGTGTTTAGTTGAATGACAATTTAGAGAGCTGTGAAAACAGCAAAGCAAAAATAGATTTTGATGAGGTTGTAAAACGACAATAATGGACTTTGATGTTTAATTAGAGCTCTACTCGTAAAAATAGTGGCAATAGTCATGAAAAAGCAAAGAACGCCATCACAATGAGATTTTAAATCCAACCATTTTCAGTGCACTATTAATGTTAGAGAGAGCCATTTTAAGTCAAAGAGGATTGAGGAAGTCAAACCTCCTGTCAAGAACTGAAGTGGAATAAGAGAAGGAGCAATAGACACGGGAGAGTCGTAAAACACAGAAAGACGACCCGAAAACAAATAAACACAAAAAGTCTCGGATATTCTGCGGCTGGCACAATTCACCTATCCGAGGTCGGAAAAGCTCAACAGGCATATTACTTGAAATCCGCCTCATGAAAGCGCAGACAAGCAGATGAGAAGATGAGGTAGCACAGACTCAATTTTGCAACCGCACTGTGAGTCTCGATGAGTGATGCTCTCATTTACTTTATAGCGTTAGTATTTTTGTGCTAGAGCTTCTCGCTCGGTGAATTTTCTGTTTGCTCTCAGTGGCCAGCTTTTTTTAATATCCCACATCTTATGCTAGTGAGCCGCTGAAAGACATTGCAGGGGAATTATTTTTCAAAGAGGCAACACGATAGTAGGGCGCCTCCACACACAATCCGGTCGTAGCTTTATTAAAATTCCCAGGAAAAGTTGAGAGGATGGCGCGTGCCGTGAAAATGAATTTTAATTACACTTGCACACCACACCAAGTTTTTATCGCGTTCGTCTGTTTGGGGCTATCTATGGCCATGATTTGGAAGAGGGAATTGCTTAAGGCGGTGGAAAGTACTCATTGCAGATGGAGCTGCAATTGTTGAAAAATCAATTAGAGTAATAGGAGTTTATTCACATAGTAGGAGATACTATAGAGAACGAGAAAATCCAACATTGGAATGAGTGCACCTAACAAAATTTTATCCATAATATGGAAATAATTTGAAGGTTAGAAAAACCTGGATTCAATGTGATGCTGAACATGTTATGAGGCCCTATCAATTTCGCAAACTGTTAATGTTTTCCAACCAACGTTTTTGGTAAATATCGTGGATCAGATATGCCTTATCTAATATACTTTCAACAATTTTGCGATTGTATCGACCAATTTCCACCGTATTTTATTTTAAAAAAGTCGAAACCAACCAGTCTGGTGCGGTGCTTCATTTGCTGGCTGCAAGATTCGTACGGGAACAAGGCCTCTTCGCTGGGCAGGTAAGCCACTTTCCTCTTCTACAATAGCCACAAGAACAAATTGTTCGGGATTATCAGGCAATCGATCCAGAACCTATATTTACATTGCATTATTTAGATTATCTGATACTGAAAAAATTTCTTTAGGATTATCTTTTTTACTAAGTATCATTAAAATATGAAAGAAAATCACAGTTAATTTTAAAGGAAGACTAACTGCAAATATTTTACGTTAATGGACCATAAAAATATTTTACACAGTCAGCTATTGTACTCTTAACATAGTTATCTTACATAACAATTGCTTCAGTGTATTCTATTTCGTTTGTCTGCTTCCATAATGCAAAAAATTCTCGTTTCTGCTCCTATATTATTACTTCTGGTTGGAAAAATGAAGTTAAATTTGTATCAGAATTTATTTCACATTCGCATTTTTAGTAATATTTTATCTTACTAAGATACATTTATACTAGCGAAGTGAGGGCCGCTTCGCGGCCCTCACTTCGCTAGGAAGTGGTTAGCGTGCATCCAGGGCGCTTCGCGCACCGCCATCAGCGGTCAGATTGGGTTGTTCGAGAGTAAGGGTTGTTCGGGAGTAGAGCAACATGAGACTATTTCGGGCCTTCGGTCCTCAAGCAGCTGTTGTTCCTGAGTAAGGGTTGTTCGGAAGTATATGTTCTAAGTTCCCTCACATTCCAAAGGGGAAGGTCGGGCGCTCCGCGCCCGACCACAGGACTGGCTCATCTGAAAATTCAGATGAGCAAAAAATGCCTTCCCGAAAAAGGGGGGGAAACCTTACATACGGAAATAAGCACTGATAAAAGTCACAGAGAAAACGCACTGGTAAGAATGGCCCTTCCCAAAATTTTGGACAAAAAAGTCACAGAGAAAACTGGGGACAAAAACCTTACAGAGAAAAAGGTGTATCAAGAATGCCCTTCCCAAAATTTGGTAAGAATGGCCCTAACCAACATTTAGCTATATTTTGTCTAAGTTTGTCTACATTTTAGCTAAATTTTGACCTCAAATTCAGATTCCCCGGTAAAAATTACCCTAATTAGGTACCTTTATAGATTAAGCACCCCTAAGAATGGACCTCCGTGTGTCCCTGGCACACACGGAGGTAGCATTGCTCTAGCTTACTGGGGGGATATATTTGGTGTTTAGCAACATGGGTTGAAATGTGAAGTTGTTACTGAAACTTATTTGAAGACTGTTTCAAACATAATTTTGACATCATCCCAGTTGGGGGAGGGGGCAGTTGGCAGGACATCCTGTTGGGGGATAGTTGGGGGGAATCGCTCACCCCCCCCCAAGTGGATGCCCCCAACTGGGTTCCCGAAGTGTCCTTTTTAAACGAATTCTTACCCTAAAAATGCACCTGGGAAAATTTTTTGCTCCTTATTCGTTGTTTTCGTTCAAAAATATAATGTTTCGTTCCTTCCTTCGCAGTTTTTTGAAGGATTATTCGCTATTTTGTCTCAGTTATTGCTCTCGGTCAAGATATATCAGTGTTAGGGTGCATCTGCGGTGCTTCGCGCACCACCATCAGCGGTCAGGATTGGTATGTTCCTAAGCGGGGCCCCTAGGAGAATTTTGGTTTGGACGCCGACCGAGCCGAAGGCGAGGGAGAGGTCGTTGCGAGCGGAGCGAGCAACAAACCAACAACCACTCGTTGCCACCGAGCCAACGACCCCTCCCGCGTCCCGCTGTCGCGGAACGCTCTGCTCCATCTGGCCGCTGCGCGGAGCCTTTTCCAGGGGTTTGGTTTAGTGTGAATTAGCGGAAGTGCAATTTTTACATGAAAAAATCATTTAATCTGTCCGAAACATTATATTTTAGAACGAAAATATCGAATACAGAGCAAAAAATTAGCCCAGGTGCATTTTTAGGGTAAAAACGTATTTAGGGCAAAAACGCGATTGAAGGGTAAAAATTCATTATAAAAAAGGACACTTGGGGGTAACCCTGTGGGTGAGAACATCCGCGTGGAGGGACATCCACTTCGGGGTAATCGTTTCTCCCCTCCCCCAACTGGATGTCTCGCCATCTATCCCCCCAACTGGGCAGTAACCCTTAATTTTGTGTAGGAATGATTTACGTAACAACCTCTATTAATGACAAAGCAATAGAAATCTTTAAAATATTTATATAAAAAATATTTTCCAATTACAATGTAATATTTTGCTAAATTTGTCCCCTTCTCATAAGAACCAACCTCGACCCTTTGTCCAGCTGTAACTGAGAGCTGTTGATCGCTATCATGCATCGCATTTCCGTTCGCATTGCTAGAGGTAGCAACGAAATCTTCTCCGATAACATATTGTTCTATCTGCTAAAATAAACAGATTCCATTATTGTGCTAAGTTCTAATCGTAAATTGTGTTAAAACAGACACAAAATTTCCAAAAGTTCACATCGAAAATTAATAATATATTCGCCATATTTTCACACCTTTTCATGGTTGTTGTATTGTATGTGCTAACTAGTTATAATTAATAACTTTAAGGTACATTCTTAAGAGCTTAGGTGTGAAAAAAGGTGTCACATTCGCTTCCCAAATACTGGAAATTTGAACTTCAATCTTCAGAAATTTGGACGGGCATCCGTTTTCTCGCTGATTTTTTACTACCAAATAATATAGACAACTAAGATGTCGTAGTAGAAGTTCAAATTAATCAAACGAGAACAGTTTTTTACTTGTTGTCTAAACGATTATATTTATTTTACTCCATGTGGCTAAAAAGCTAATGTGATAAACAATTTACGCAGACAACTTTTCCAAAAAAAAAACTGTATGTGAGAAATGAACCTTTAATATAAATGTTTAACCCAAAAGATGGAAGCCAATGATTATAATATAGAAAAAGAAACGAAAATAAATTACTCAAGTTCAGAAATACAAGTGAGAAACCCCAATTAGTACCTTAGAGGAACTTCGTCGACGACGATCACCGCCTCTGAAAGAAGATGCAAGTTTCCGTCTGGCCCTATCGTATAAATTTTCCGTCTTTTGTCGAAATGATTTTGAATAGCCGATCACAGTGCCCACCATAGCGGCAGCACCACTTTTTGTTGTACGCTGCCGGGAAAATAAAATAGCGAATAATGATCGGTCCTAAGTGGTGCTCGGGTGCGGCTGGTCCACTTTAATCTAATGATTAAACTAGCGATATACTCCATTTCACAAAAACATCGTCGTAACATAGCTATTTCGGTGCTCATGCCCGAAAATAGCAATGCTGTGACAAAGTGGTCGTTACAAAGAGAGGAGAGTGAATTACATAGTAGAAGGCTACTCGGAGATGGATACCGGCCTTTAAAAGGATGAGTTGATTTAATAATAAAACGGGTAACATATAAAGGAAGGCATGTATGACGAATGCCAGAAGTATTTACTCCTGAAGATGAAAAATAGCAAAATTTTAAAAATGTTACGTCAAAGGTAATTTCATCTAAACAAAGAGATATTAAAAATAAGTTCTTCAAAACTGTTTATTTATTTTGAAAATATTTGTTTCCGGTTTCGTATAACAAAGTCGAAAGATAGCAATACTGACTATTCGGCACTATTTGAACAAATGAATGCGAATAAACCATAAGATATGGTATTATATTAGGTGGAAATTGTTCATAGCATTTTTAATGAATCATCACGTATAAATTCGAGAATTGATATAAGAGGTTAGAAATCGCATTGTGCGTGAGCTTATTGATTTAGTGTCATCACTTTATGCAGTTTCCTCTCACCATTTCCTCTTGTTTAAAACTTTTGTGGGAACGACAAAAACGGGCGGAAGGCATCCAAATAGACAAATAATGAGGCGAAAATACTCTCTTCGCCTCTTTTTGGTGTCTCCATATTGTGCACTCAGTGGAAAGGATGAATAATACAATCAAGCAGGGCCAGGAAATCGAAAGAAACTGCATTCACAGTGACTTGGGCGGCTAAAATGGTTAATTTTTCACGGGTTTAAAAAGCGTATAAATCGAGATTATAAAACAGCACTGGGGATTAATTAAAAATTTCCTATTTATCGACCGCAGCTGAGGGGTATGGGCAATTCCTCAGGCGCTGGGACTAATGGCTTTGAGGTTCTTAGACCTACTTACCGAATGGTTTAAGGAAGCATGGGGTGATTGGATGGGGGCGAGATAAGGCCCTCTCCCGGGGAATAATTCTGCTAGGCAGGAGGGAACATTTGCCGCCGCAGCTGATAACTGTTCATCCAGAGGCCAGAGCCGTACATCTTTTTTAAAGCCACATCCAATCTTTTCTAAAAAATCATGAAATATGTGACAACGGTAACTCCGAGAAACCACTCGATGTTATGTTGTCAAAGACTGAATGAGTGATTTGGACTCATCGCTTGATGGCCAGCTATATATTGACCTCACACAGGAATTATACGAGGCTATTTGAAAGACAAAAGAACGGTGTATGCTTCAGCTGTCAGTTTCATTAAAATATTACGTATGTTAATAGTTTCAATTCATGTCAATTTGCTTAGAAAATTATACAAAAGAGTTGGAAGATAATATAAAAGAATCAAAACCGATTTTTACTTCGATATATGGACTATAAAACATTCGAAACGTTAATTAATTTCGACCTACTCGCTTGAAAGAGCAGTATAAAAATAATTGAGAGTGGGGATTTATGATGATACAAAGACAGCAACAGAAATAGCACCGAGAATGTTGACGTAAGCGCGAATATCGATGTTTTTATTATGCTCCTGCGAGATGTCATGAAATATAAACTTATAAAAGTTGATTATAGGAATCAAATTATAAAGTAATCATTACAGAAAGCAATTGTGACAAAAAAGTTGCTTTTATTCCTCATCCTATTTAAGGTAAAAATTGAGAACAGGACAATTGAAGTGAAATTTTATGGCGATGAAGTCTTGGCTGCTTGTTTAATATCACAAATGGGTAAAAACGGAAAGTGGCTGCCAGCTGCCCCTTTTTTGTCAAGCAGTCAGTTGCTGACAAAGGAAGGATAGGCCAATTTTCGCTCAAAACAATGCATTTTTCCATGACTGCTTGCAGGGAACAGGTGAGCATTGACAAATGGGTGCATAAGCCTTAAGAGGGCCAAATAGCATGAAAACAGAGGCCAAGGGGAAGGCCCAAACATGTCCATGCGGGTTTGGCTCTTTGAGGGGATAAATCGAGATCCCATTATTAGTGAAGTACTCCTGCTCTCATAGTGGATGTATGTGTGCACAATGACACGGCTCGTGCCAATGAGAAGGCCATACTAACCGCCTAGCTCTATGACCGTCATATTATCCCCTATAGCACTCGTATTTGCTCTCCCTGTGGAAAATTTGCTGCTGCCCGCTATTCGACTTTTTATTCAAACCATTTGGGAAACCCTTGTATAAAGGGTTGAGGGATAGTGAGCAAAGGAAATTATATCAATCGGGTTGACTTGAAATCATGTTACATGAATAATATAGAATCTAGTTATGTCGTAAATCGACTTAGGTACGTTTTCATGATTTTGTATTCAAGTTTTAATATGTTCCAGAAAAATATCGATATATGTTTTGTACAAAATACATTCTACTGCACATTTACCCGAGCGATTTCGAAACTGCTGCATAATTGGGTAATAAGTCAGGATAATGTTCTTTTGGTGTGTACAATTCTGGACACAGATTCGGAGTTCCAGGGTCGATTTATTTTTTTCATCTCGAAAAGAACTCAGAAAATTCTGAAAGTGAACATTCTTGGTAAAATATTAAAAAATCTGTGGAAATTTTTAAGCTGTTTAAAGGGCTTGTCAAAAATAATAAACCATCCCCACATACAACTTGATCCTGCTCTACAAGATTCATATAAATTTTAGATCATATTTTTATAATAGTGTCTTGAAAAAACAATTATTTTATGCGAATATAAGCCAGTAGGCCTCACATTTTATTGTTAAACTGCCAACATACTTATTGCTAAAACTCCTCCTAGCTTTTTTCATGCTTTCGTATACATTATCAATCGTATTCGTTCTTTCAAAATGTATAAGCTACAGTAAAAAATAGTTTTTACTGCGACGTATACATTCTGAAATATATTTGTGCCAGGTGCGTGCTAACCGCAAAATAATGCCTACGTACTTGCCAACTACCTATGTAATCAACTCAATTTTCATTTTTATGTTACACTGATTTAGCAATGTAAACATTATAAAAAGCGATACTATGACATTTCACATGTTTGGAGGAAAACGATTAGTGCAATATATAAAGAAGGAGCAGGTTTCAGAGGAACGAGTGTAATGAAAAATATACTCTTTAAATGATTATTTAAATTTCCGGGTAACATAAAAAGTACCCTTTAAATGCCCATCAAAATATTGCAAAACAACCCATGATCCATTATAAAATTTTATATGAAAATTCATTGAAAGTTAACCGAGCGAAAAGTCACCAAACGAAAAATTTGTCAAAGAGTTCCTATGACGAGTGGTTTTCACTTGACAATTTGGCATCTGGAAATGAAAAAGAGGGATTAGTCACTCCCTCCTACGAATGAGTGAAAAGACATGGCTGTAAAATTAGGGATAAAATGAGCAATGAGTGGGATCGGGGCATTTCGCATGCGCCAATGTTCAACTAACTCCGAAATATATTCCCAAATAAGTACAATTTAGAAAGAGAAAACTGTTCAATCAAACGATGAGAAATTTCAAATACAAGTTTCTTCATCAATGCAGGTTCTTCTTCTTTTTGAATTGAAAAAATAGGTAATTTCTTTTTAGGTTAAGTTGCAATTTGGGTAAAGCTAGACTAGATAAGTAACATTAGATCTCGATAAAGAATGTGTCAAAGTTATAGAATTGGTAACGTCACGGGATTTGGAAGATGAAGATCAGTGTGGTTAGACACGAGATTACCTTATTTTAAAATCATTACTTCAATGGGTTTAAAAGAAAATCAGCTACCAAAATGACAAATGTATCAAATCTCTTCTTAACCAAAAAAGAACTGAAAAGGAAAATAGGACCATACTAATGGGAAAGAAGGGTGCTGAAAATTCAAGAAGCAGTTCAAATTTCAGCATCGCGTTTCGGCTCATTTCCCAGGGTTAAATGAGAAAACGGCAATGTGAATGGGGCATTATTGTGATGATGTGGCGGCATGACGTACAAACGAGACTGCTAGAGCAAAGCCTCAATCAGCCCGCAGTGCGCACGCCAACCAATCCATCGAACATCCATAGAGTGCGTCTTTCGCCAATGTGATTGTTGTTTTGGCGGGGATTAAATATATAAAAGAAGATATTTTGTTTATTTTAGTTGATCAAAATTAAGAATGCGAAAACTATGTATGATATTAATGTGGAATATAATTGAAAATATATGTAGATAACTATATTAAATGCTAATCAAAGAACATATTCATCATTTTTAACAGATACATTTGCTTCTACGGTAATTATTTAGGAAGATGAGAACAATCATATTTATATAAAATTTGAATAAGTTCACAAATATTACTTACTAACGGCGCTTCCGCATTTTGATTTTGTTCTCTTGTTGTATCTTGTGACTGTGTTATTGGGCCTGCTGCTGATAGAGACTCCATTGAGGTCTTAGTGCTACCCGACTGTTGATTTGATGTTTTGAATTGCGCGGGCACGAATTGATCGACCTGTCTCGCCACCTGTTCTCTCAGTTGGTTAAACATACGAGAAATGCGACGAAGTGAGGAAAAGCGACGATGCCTTATTGTGTCATGTTGCTTTAAAAGGCTTTCGTCAGTAGTTAAATAATCTTGCGTATCTGTAGCTATCTGTGCAGAGCTCAAAGTGGAATTTCGACGTCGCCGCTTAGGAAAACGTCGGGTAAAGGATGAGAATTTTGACCTCCATGGTTTTTGAGGTGAACTGTTGGCCGAAGTGGGTGACTGTGGAGTGGACGTTGTTGGCAAGTGAACTAGTGACACAGAACTCGTGGTAGAATATTGAGAAGTTGACATGGCAGCATAGCTGTGCATTTTAGCCGGTTGCAGATGGCCGCTGGACTTGCAAATGGATTTATTTCGCAGACAATAGCAATTTTACTAAAACCTGATTGATCGATTGTGATGACGCTGAGGTCGAGTCAAAACTTGAAAAAATCGATGGAGATATGCGATGTGAACGGAACAAACGAATATTTGTTTTCTGGCAGGATGCAGAGTTATTGGCTTTCATTATCCTACAGCCATTGCGAAATGGAAAGTGTTTTCTTCTTATCCTCGCTAATATCATCATAGTTTTGCCAGACGGCTTGGCAAAGGTGGATCAAAGTGTCAGGTGTCACCGTAAAATCAAAGAGGGAGATAAAGAGACAAATAGAAACAGTTTGGTGGGCCTCTTGACTAGAGTCAGATCCACCTCGTACATGTTGGGAAGGAAGTTAGAGAAAAAATAGTGGAGCAGAGATTATAATATGAGAAAAGTTTACTGCGTGGTGTTTAAAAATTCCACAAATTCTTGATTGTTAAAATAGCATAAGAAATTATGGCTTCCATCTATCTGGGCTATTAAAAGATCCTTGTCATATGGGCTATATAAATATCATATAGAAAAATAAACCAACCGAAGAAGTTGATGCTATACTATTTCGGTCCTCTGTTGTGGTATTACTCTCACGTGACAGTTGGGAAATTCGGTTAAAGTTGGGAATGCGATCATCTTAAAAAGCGAGTAAATTAGTTTCATTCATTCAATCAGTTCGATATTAGTACTAATTTTCGCGATTAAATCCTAATATCAATTTGTTACAAAAGATAAAATATAACTATTAACTATGAACATTTTCTGGCAATTTTTTTAACGTAAACGGCAAAAATCGGGCTCTCAATAGAAATTAAGGTACAATTGGCATATCGGGGGGGGGAATGGTTATCGGGGGGGGGAGGGAAATTTCCATACATTTTTATATAGCAAAAAATCAATAGGGGGGACCCTATTGATTTTAATTTATTTTTTGACATACATTGTGAAAAAAATCAATAGGGTACCCCCTATGAATTTTTTGAAAAAATTTTGGAAAAAATTTCCAAAAAAAATTTTTTCTCAAAAAATCCATAGGGGGGACCCTATTGATTGAAAAAATATTTTTTGCTGACAATTTGTGAAAAAATCAATAGGGTACCTCCTATTGAATTTTCGGCTGAAAAATATTTTTTTTTTCGCAAAATACCATAGGAGGGACCCTATGGTATGAAGAAATTTTTTCTGAAAAATTTGTCAAAAAAATCAATAGGGTCCCGCCTATTGATTTTTTGGCAAAAATATTTTTAAAATATTTTTTTCCCAAAATACCATAGGGGGTACCCTATGGTATGAAAAATTTTTATCCTGAAAAATTTGTCAAAAAATCAATAGGGTCCCCCCTATTGATTTTTTGCTATATAAAAATGTATGAAAATTTCCCCCCCCCCGATAACCGTTCCCCCCCGATATGCCAATTGTACCGAAATTAATTTGTATGTTTTGAATATCTGCCGTTAAAAACTAACCTATAATACTGGGCTTTTTCATGTCCATCTTAAGATCCCGAAGGGTTTTCACCCAGAGCATTCGGCTTGTTTCGCTACTTGCCTTCAACACACTTGTCATGTCATTGTGATGTGGATGGGTTCCTTTTCGTAGCCCAAATTTGGTGTTATCACCTTCTACATGCTCCACAACATGGATTTCGCATAACTGAAAAGTATTGCTAACGTGAAAAAATTGCGTGACGAAGTATTGCTAAAATAACTTACCAGCATACTGTCTTTATATACATATCGTATCTTCTTCGGAGCTATTTCTTCCCTTTTGGTGAATATAATGTTGGACTCAAACAGAAAGACTTGCATTTCACGATTTGGCTTGAAATAGCGCTTTGGCTCGTACACATTGAAGCAGTCTTGCATTATGAAATCACCCACTTTATATTGCTAAAATTATAATTGACGGATATACATATCTGGAATATCTACCTCATAGGAATCAAAGTTCTTAAGGTGCATTCGATCGTTTGCAAGCTTGGGAATATTCACAACAACTTCGTATGCATCCTGAAAGAATACCGTATTTTCTCTAATTAAGCCCCCGGGGGCTTAATTATTTCAATCCGCCAAAATCGAGCAAAATTTTTCTCTAACCTCTCACTTTTACACACTATTTCTCTTTCTCTAGGGGGGGGTTAATTATAGGGGGGCTCAATTTTAGAGGGGGCTCAATTAGAGAAAATACGGTATATCATAATTAGGGTCACACGGTAGTGCTGAAAAGACTACAATAATTATTATAGTAAAATAATTATCCAAACATAAATAGTCATTTTAATGATAAACATAAATAAATGTTTGTTTCGTCTTTTCATTCGCAAGATTATATAATATCTCTTACATACCCTAATTTCTTTTGAGTTAGTTGTAGAGCCTTTGAGGAGTTGTTCAAGCATAAGTCTATAGCGAGTAATCCTTTGCACAGGTTTAATAAGTAATGATTGTAGGCTGTGCGATGGTTCTAGCTGGTGCCGCTCCCGGATGTCCTTAATTATTATCAACGGTATAATAGAGAACAATTCGACCATGACTTAAATTTCAGAGGCAAAATGTGAAAAATCATCATGTTTCTACTAATTCTAAAATGAGTCAATTTTGGTTTACTTATGGGTTTTTTAATCGAATCCAGTTGGTGTAATCCATCTTAACTTTGTACCTCATCATAACCTAAACGTAAGAATTCACAAACGAAAAAGACCACTCTCAGTGTTCCATTTGCAGTAAATCCCTCTCAAATCGACGTTTAAATAAAATGTATTTTTGGATACAAAATATAAATATTTTCGCCACAACGAAAACATAAATAAAATTTACCGAAAATATTTTGATGGCATCAGACATGCCAATAATGGCGTTGCTCTCATCTCTGTTGAGACAATAATCCGCATAAAGTTCTTTTAATTTTTCCATCCATTGAATAAAGCAGTAGCCCACATCTTCTGGGTTCTTCTCATATGCCAACAACTCACTCAGAAATGTTCTGAAATCATAAATTAGTTGGTTCGTTATTTCATTTGAATCATTTTGGAAAAACTAACTTTGAATGAAATTCGTATAATTGATCGATATTCCCGAATATCTCCACTTGCTTGTTTCGAAGTGAGGGCGGGCATGGAGAGCCGAGCATCTGGTACTCTCTAATATAAATATCCATGCATTTTCGCAGGTCCTCAATGTAATCCTTCTCACTCCGTATAAGTTCATTCATAGGCTCCCTAAATAGTTGTATGTAATAACTTGAAAGATGTGAATAAATAATCTGTTATAAGACAAAGAGATATAAAAACTCAAGTAAAAACAATTACATAATTTTTCGATTCCAAACAGTTTCTACAGCTTCCTTGTGGTTCATCTTCTCTTCGATAGTACTATCACTATAGCGGTCCAAAGATAAGTCTTCTTTCTGAAAAGACAATTTTAAAAGCAAATTTTAGCAAGTCTTAAAATTGTACTGTGGTGCCTCCATTATGTTCTCCTCTTGCATGTGTGATTGCTGCTTCAAGTTCGTCACTAAGTGCAAGAATTTGTTTAAAACGAGAGCGAACGCTCTGCACGCTCTGTTCAATCACCTGAGCATGGATTTCGTTTGGACCGCTTTCATGAAACCGAGATGCATGTTGCAGCATTTGTTTCACTTCATATCTCTTCTCCTAAACATGAGAATTGTTTTTCGTATTTTCTGAATATAATTTTCTTACCTTTACAAGTGTTTTAAAATCTGTGCTTGCACCCATAAGATCTTCAATAGAGTTGCGATTTCGCAAAGCTTTTGTTGCTGCTCTCGCTTGTCCAATCATTGACACACAATGCTCAGTCTCAGCCGCAACCCAACGGCATATCTAAAGTAAAGATGAACTCAGTCAAATGCTGGATATGTTTAATTTACGAGAAAAACATATAGCAATATGAGATAAAAGAAAGACTAAAAATGCTGAAGACTTATTAAAAGGGCCTAGCAGTCAATTGCCTTTCGTTCTATGTTGTTAATAAATGTATGCTCCTGAAAAATACAATTTCGGTTATGAATAAATAATAAACTCAACAAGGTAGTCTCCACTAATAACTTATATATCTTGCAGTTAATGTAAGAACTTAAACCTAAGCCTTGTCTAAGCCGAATTTATCCCTTATAATGGTTGCTCGCCTAAAGCCTAGGCTCATTTTAAGCCCATGCACAAAGCTTAATTATGACCAAATATTAACTGGTTAGGGCCAATATTCACTGAGTTCCTAAATTAACAACATCATACACATATATTATAGCTACCTCTGTCTTATTTATCTAAACAATGCGTTAGAGGGGCATTTAAGCCTGAGAGTTCGGTAGTTGTCAAAATGCTTTCGACTGATGACACTTAGGTGTACAATCCACCATTTCCTCAGTGCTATGTTCAGTGTTTTTTAGCCGTTCCTAGCGAGTTGATATACACAAAAGCTAACTCAAATTTCTTTCTCCGTTACTAAATATACTAACCTGTGCACATGATATTTGTAGCAGAACCGCTTGCTGACATTGTTCAAGACGTGCCTTTCGTTGAACCCATAGCTCGAGAATGCGAGCTTGGCGTTCGCGAACGCTTTGTTTGAAGGTCATAACCTCATTTTCGATAGCTAACATGTGTTCTTCGGGTGCACCACAACGTCGAATATATTTTAACAATATGTCAGATGTCCTTTGCGCATAAAGACTAGCCTAAATGTTTAAATGATTTACCACAATAATATTTCAATTACCTCTAGAAATCTCTCTTTTCTCGACGTATGCATATTTAAATGATTCAGTATAATTTCTAATAGCTTTTCCAGTGGTTCACGATGTTCAGTGAGACAAAGTTCCGTCTGGTCCTTTCTCAAGTCACGTTCCATAGACTCCGACACCGGCATGACCTAAGTCACAAAATGTTATGACCAACGTATAATAAAAATTAGTAACACTTACATGGCTTGCGCACTTGTAATAAATAATCGAATTGTTAATCAGTTTAGACCTGCAAATGAACAATAAAATAAAATGGAAAATTTTTTCGGCTTCTTTTAATATTAAAAATATGGTTACTAAATAGCCATAGTTATGGTTGTAAATAGCCATTTATAGTATTCCTGCACATTTTGAGAAAAAAAAACAAATATTTTAAAGCTGTTTCGGATTATCACTTTTATGAATGTGGCGAAAGAACGAAACCATTTATCGCTATATGTAGCCCATAAGCTTAAAAATCATATTATAGATAAAGTTAATATAATAAATTCAGTCACAATTTTCAACTATCGCATAAATTAATTCTTTGTGTCTAAAGAACTAATCCCATGTTTATTGAATGGTTGCATAAGAATTCCAACCATACCTGTTTTCAGTCATGCCGATTATCTGTGACCATTCACTTTTGACCTTGTCCAGCATATGTCGTTTTGCTGGATCAATTGTAAAATCAGCATAAGCAAATTTTTCGTAAAAGTTGCGTAGCATTCCCTCAACATTCTAAATTAACTGATAGGTTATACAGCGATAAAGGAAACCAAAATACGTCGCATTCGGTGCGAAACTGCTGATGAATAGAATGGGCCTGGTTGGCATCCTCCAAACTACATGGAATGTAATTCATTTGATGAAAACGAGCTTGTAATTGTTGTATCGAATTTGTGACCTCGTTCGCCATTTTTGATAATTTGTTGATGTGGAGACTGTGTTCTATCGTATTCGTTACATCCTTTGCGATCTTAAAGTGATAAAAGTAATAATTTCGTTTTCCGAAATTTTTATTTCTTGATTCATACAATCGCTTAATTTCGTATTGATAATTTCTTAATGAAAATGAAACCAAACCTCCATAACATCCTTCTCCAACTGTCTAAGCTGGTTCGCTGAACTAATCACGACATCTTGCGCCATAGTTTTCCTATCATCCAGTACTAATTGTAGGTTCTGGTTTTGAATCATCTGAAATGTATGTAAATAATAAACTGCATTCGTGTGATAATTAATCTTATGAATTTTTATTATACGACATGGACAGCAAATTGCTCAGTGCGCAATAAAATAAGAGTGTACTAATGTTAAAGCTTGACATCCCGGCTATGCACTAAAATGTACTACTCAAACCAGTACATCCCTCGGGACTAGTCAATAGCAATGCGCTAAGAAAGTGGATTATTTCCAAATTATGTGGCCAATCAACCAAACTCATGTCGTATAAAATAACTTTGTTTGGTATAGTTTAAAATCGTGAACAGTTATGGATTGTATCCCTAAAGCGACTTGGGCCAAACAATAAAAGACGGGTTGCGGAATGGAGTTTCCCAGACTTTTTTTACTCTTTCTCACCCATCGGAACAGTCCCATTCGAAAAGGAGCGAACGGCCAATCGCCACCAATGACTGCATATACACTAGTTAACCTATACAAAAGAGACGCCTACAGGCTCAAAAACTGAAGGTGCTAGCAACTTTTACAAAAAGGTGTAGCGCACCATGTCGCCGTGCAAATGTTGCTTAGATCAAAGAAATTTAATGTCGTCAAAAATGAATAGATATTATTGCTCAAAATAATAATTTTTGTAAGCAAATTAATTGGATATAGTTTTAATTGGGTAAAAAAGGTAAATTTCTATAGAATTAATGATAGTAGCCACTGTCTTTCTATTGTCATCGTAAAACACCAAAGAATTGTTTTATGCTATATATTTAAGCTAATTTTATTACGTCAATCCTTTTCATGTCTTTTTCTCTCTCAATATAGGATTTTACATATAATAACAAATGTTTCTTATAAAAACTAAATAGCTGTTGAATTGAATTTTCAAACACTTTGTTAGTTTTTAACGTTGCGCTAATATTTTAATTTTGTACACATAAATAGAGTAGTTTCGAAACACTTATGTTTTTGCACGTATGGAAACACTTTATAATGTGTCAGACGATCTTTACTTCCGATCTTTCGTCACATTTTTGATTATAAAAGATTTTTTAGAAGTAATTTGTTATTTAAAATGTTCGCCGTAAAAAGTTAGAATGTACCTGGACAATTTCGCCCATTTGATTCATCGTTTCAGTGACCACCTGTCTAACTGCTTCTGTGTTTTGCCTATGGTATTGCATTACAATGTCCGCTTTGGAGGATACTTGATGCTTCAGCCCCTTCAGATCTTCTCGCCAGCTCTAAATTATCAAGCTCAATTTTATAGTTCAATATTCACGACATAAATAAAGGAAAGCCAACCAAAATTTGGCGGTGTAAGTCATCGCAATCTCGTATGAATGCCGCGATTTTGCCTGCAGTATTGAGATATAGGCGCTGAACTGGCCAGCGGTCTTTCTCTGTAGTGTGTCGGTCATCTGAAATCGGTAATTTGAAAGGTTGTTACCTTCTCCTTTCTAAGTTTAACGCACAAAATATACTCAAAGATTACCAATATTTCGCATAAGGTTCTCTATATGGCGAATAGATTCAGAATTATCCACATTTAGCAAGGTTCTCTGCTGTTGAAGGGATACCAGGAGTTGTTCAGCTTCTGCTATTACGCGGCCATAAGCCTGAAATATTTATTTAGTAATTTTATTGTGCTCAACGTAGTTTTTTTCTGCGTAGCTAATTTCGAAATAACGACAAAATTGTAGTTGTGATTTCGTGGTTGTATTGCTAAAATGAAGAATAAAAATGAAAATCACAAGAAATTTGGTGCCTATTTATCATTACATCATCACTAATCAAAATAATAAAAATGAATTGAAACCTGAAGTGTCCCGTCATTTTCCGTCTGAAGCTTCTCTTTGTTTCGCTCACATTCTTCCACTGTTTTAGGTATAACAGTGAGAGACTTTGAGCGGTCGTCCAACTTTCGATACCAAGCCATGATTTCGTCGTAATGAGTGAAAAAATTGCAGGCAACGAATAAAAGATTTGTTCTCATATCCACTTTGCGTCTAAAGTTATCGATTCTGGACCGAAGTTCGGCCAGAGCATGAGTGGTTTGTTCATCATCCACTTCGCCTAAACCAACAATTTACTATTCGATGGTTATCTTTACTTGAATGCCAGTTTACCTGCATTTTTTAACTCTTGAGCCATTGCAAATAACTGATTGGCATTTCTATATGTATTCATGGCAACATTTCGAAAATTTTCATGGTTAATATTAAGGCTGTTGGATGATGCGCGATCGTGTCCAATGGCAATTTTGCGACGAAGAAACGGTTCACCGTGTTGCTCTAGCCAGTCAATCACCTATAAGTTTTCACACAGTGGGAAATGGTTATTAACGTTCTTTATGCTACATCACGGGTATTGAAAGACATTGTTGGAATTCTTCTACAATCTATTCATTCCGCATCCTACTAAATCGCTAAATTTTCATAACAGTGCATGTATTTTGTGAGATATCACCGGCTGAACTTGAAAATTAATACAGTTAACTACCGTAAACTCTCTAATTTAACCCCCCCCCTCTTGTTTTACCCCCTCTAATTCTGCCCCTTAGAGGTCGATCGAGTAATTATACCCCCTCTAATTTTGCCCCCTCTCCAAAATCCAAATTTTTCCAAAAATGCCAAAAATTCAAATTTTTGGCGCAAATTCAAATTTTTTGCCAAAAATTTAAATTTTTTACCTATTTTTAACCATTTTTTGCAAAATTTTCCCAAATTTTGCAAAAATTTGCCAAAATTTTGTAAAAAATGGCAAAAATTTCGAAAAAATTCAAAATTTTGTGGGCGGGAATTCAAATTTTGAATTTTTTTGAAAAAATGACGAAAATTTTTGAAATTTGAGCAGAAATCCCAAAAAAATTTTTCGCGCCGCGAAACCTCGATCGCGTAATTTTACCCCCTCTAATTTTGCCAGAGGTCGATTGAATAATTATACCCCCGGGGGTTAAATTATAGAGTTTACGGTATATTAGAACTCTATTATAAATAATTTATGCCATAATTTGTACAAGCTTAGCAAATAAAATTTACTTACAGAACGCATATCCGAAGCAAAAACGGCGCTCGATATCCGGTAGTGAATTGTTTCTCTTCTACTTTTCCAAATTGAATGTAACTGGCGCTTCGCATGTGTAACCCTTTGCATAAGCTCCAAAAGCTGCTTGTAGGATTGAGCCTGACCTACATTATCACCGAAGATTCTCTTCATCATTTTGGAAAGTTGAGTCGCATCGGCATATGCCTCAAAAACGTTAAAGGTATTAACGTTCTGCAGTTTATGATTGCAATTACCTCTGTATAGACTGTTTCAAAGGCTCGTTCGAAATTGTCGTGCTCCTCCAAATACATGCTCAGCTCGTCATGAGATTTATCTGTTACCTTAGAAGGATCTACACCAACGTCATCAATCCAAGAAGCGTAGCTTTTTAAAAACTAAAACGGTGTTTAAATATAAAAAGCAGCAATATTAATTAGAAGTTATTTTATTTTAATTTATTTTTCTAATCCCATTTTGTTTCATAAAATCTTAATAAGTTAAAGTTACGAATGTTTTTGTGAATCAAAGAGATCAGTTCTATGAGATAATGAAAATATTTAAGAAAAATGTACCTTAGTGCACTTTCTATGTACATTCAGAGCCAAATTGAGCAAGCGCGTTCTCTGTTCTATGTGTGACTTCAGACTTTGCCATTCGTTTTCTAGTTGGCAGATCAGAGCGTCGATTGTGTTAACGACAAAAGACTGCAGCTTTAACAGACGTTTGCCCATATCAATCACGTGTTTGTAACTAATTTCATATTTCTGGAAGTATTGCTAGTAAAACTCGCTTATCGTTAAAATATATCATTTATAGTCTGTATTTCTGAATACCGACGGAGATAAACAAGTTTTGAATTGGCGCTTTGAATTCGCCATTGCGCCAAACTTCTGTAAAAGGGGGCTAGCTCAAATCTGATATTGCAAACCCTATCTAGAATACTATTTTAAAGGGGGTTACCAATATTAGATTTGAGCTAGCCCCCTTTTAAAGAGGTTTGGCGCAATGTCGAATTCAAAGCGCCAATTTAAAACTTGTTTATCTCCGTCGGTATTCAGAAATACAGACTATATTATATTTGAATATCCATTGGCAAACACTGTATTCTAAACCTGTAATTAAAAAATACAAAATCTGCATGGAAAATAAAGATCCTGAAATTATTTCTATATTAAAGTGTTCATTTTAATGAAAATAAAGATTTTTAGCTCTTTTAAAAATCTCACAATAAAACAGATCAGAATTAAATATTACCCAGGGTAAGGAAAAGAAACCTTCACTTACATCTACAACATTAGCAAGTTCCATGTGTTCTGCTAGTAATCGTTCTGTCTCTACATCAGAGGTCCCTGTTGAAGTAAAGCGGTGAGATAGCTGGAGTGATTGAGAGCGGATCCATTGATGTGCCTGAATTTTCTGCTTATCAACGAATAACTGGAAAATATACTAATACATTTTCGGCATCCTGCTCAAACAGCTTAAATTGATAGCATTGGTCTAACTCTTGCTTCTTCAGTTCCCATTGGCGAGAAACATCTGACCTATAGAGCTAGATGATAGTGTCGTATTTTAATTAGAGTAACAAACTTCGTTCTCGTTAGTGTTTTTATTAATTGCACTAAATGAGGGTAAATAGATGAAAGGTCAGGGTTGGACTTTGTTGTCAGGAGTGCTCCATTTGGAGAAGAAGGCAAATATTCGTGCTCGGAATGTATCCTTTCCTTTAGCTGGAAATAGATTTGTTAATTACAAAGTATGTAAACAGGCAGAGACTTTCAAAGTTGCATGTTTGTAATGCTTTCAAATTCTCGAAATTAGCTACAAAATAATTATTTGCCCGTTAAAGAAACAGAAACTATAATTCTCGTAAGAATTTTAAGTCGCAAGTGACATTTCGACAAAAAATTTTTTCACATTTATTTCCAAAACTAAATAAATTGCTAAAATAGACGTGGATTTACAGTCGCTAAAAAAACCTCACACAAGCGATTTTCATGAGGTAATCAGAAAACAATAAAAATCAAACCTGTTCTACGTCGGCTTCAATTGCTTCGATCGAGAGTGCTGCAATTAGTGAGTGTAGCTTTTGGTGATTGCTGATCAACTCTTCAGCCTTCCCCACGTCTATCGGTACATCAGCACTGGCCATGATGTTATCGTATTTTTCAAAGTAACGAAGCATGTCGGATGCTCGCCATACCAATCTTTCAATATCCTGAACACTCGCACTTAAGTTTTGTTTCGAGTAAATTTCGCACAAACCACACGTAGTTCCAGCCACGCATCGTGGTCATAATATAAACATCCACCGAACTCTCTGAGAACTTGATTGGCATCGATGGTTTTGGTAAGGGATTCCGCACCGACTGATTGAATTTCGAATTTGAATTTTCCCATAGAGACAGACGCCTTGTGCTTCTCCCAGAAACTATCCGATTTTATTATGTACACGATGGATATTTTGCCCGGGAAAAATTCCTACAAAATATTTAATAATAGTAAAACTTATGACATAAATCAACGTTGCAGAAATATGCAGATATTATGGGAAATCAATATATAATCGCGTCTTTTACCAGTCTTAAAACGTTTTCCTTTATTTCAATCGTATTTATTTCTAACGCTTATTTTCTCTGTTATTTTCAACTAGACATAGAACCTGCTCGAGAACTCTAAATATTTACCTGGAGACACTTAAGAATCTAAAAAATGAGATTAATGATGTAAGCAAGATGGCAACAAAAAGTTACCGGTTTGATGACACCCCATGTTGTTCCTTTCCGCATGTCGATGACGATAACAAATCCCAGTTCCTTTACATCATCCCTGAACCTCAATAAATGTTTTAAACCAGAGCAAATATCAGAAAAATAGGAGCTTACGCTGTTACGTCGAATAAATACATAAACAGATTGCGCAGATGGTCGGGATTAACTTGGGAGGAGTTTTCGCGAGCTGGAACAAAAATGATTGGCCTCTTCTCACGATCTCTAGCTCCAGGCAACAGAGCGATCCGTTCTCTGAGAACATGGATTATATCTTCGGCTCGCCTTGCTACCGAATTATCGGGATGTGGCATTATGATGGTCAAAACAGTTGTGCAGAAGTTGCAGATATTCGTGGAGGCTTTCGCATAACCTCCTTAGTGACAGGAATTAATGTCAATAGAAAATAGAGTAGAATAGAGGGAAAGATAACTCTTTGTACAGAAACTTGGCTTGAAAGTATTTTCAAATTTGGCGTTGCCACTAAAACATCTATGGCATTACACAGTTGAGAAATAATCCGCTGCTAAAGATTGAGAAGAGCGAGGTCAAAGTAGAAGTAATATGAGTTGAGATGAGGGAAAGCGATACATCAAACTCTACAAGAGGCGATTAAAGGCCTTGGAGGCAGAAATAATACAAAACGCCAACTTTTCAAATCTTGCAGGGAAATCGAGTCAAATTCAATTTTTCAAGAGATGATTATATTTTACAGAATTAGCCGTCCGAAATATTATTTATAGTCTTTCCCCCAATTGTGAAACGATATCATTGTGTGTATAATATACCCTAAAATATTTGTTGGGCCTACTTCTTCAGTTGAATAGTAATAGTCACGCAGCTTAATTTTTTAAATGTTTGCACAGTCCGCAACACTATGGACTTATAACTTTTTGTAGATTTTCTGATTTTAATTTACGGAAAATTGCTATTTCAGATTATATATCCGAAAATAAAATCACTTATGTTGCTTTCAATAGATTAAAGCAATTAAAGTGTATATGACTGTTGACCAGCAGTCATTGTTATCCATCAATAGCTTCCTGTGCCAAAAACCAATTATATCAGACTACTACTTTACCTTTTACTAAGGTTTTGTTGCCTCTCAGGCTGCGTCATTTTCAAGAAAGTTTTTCCGAGTGCATTTAGTTATTTAATTTAATGCTTCATAGCTTTTTTGATTTTATTATAAATTTATTATAATATAAATCTAATTTGTATTAATATTTAGCTCACGTCTGATAATTAGTGCAGTTTGCGAATCTCAGAGCACAAATCCATATGTTGATTAAAGTGAAGACGCTTACCGGAAAAGAGATCGAGCTCGATATTGAGCCCAATGACAGAGTAGATCGAATTAAGGAAAAGGTAATTTCTTTCGGATATTTTGTTATTGAAACACCTACCTTTGTATGTTAGCCGTGGTTAAGTGATATTAAACATATACCGTATTTTCTCTAATATAAGCCCCCCATAATAGAAGCCGCCTTGAAATAGACGCCCCCTAGAGAAAGAGAAATAGTGTGTAAAAATGATAGGTTAGAGAAAATTTTTGCCCAAATTTGGGGGATTGAAATAATATAAGCCCCGGGGCTTATATTAGAGAAAATACGGTATTTTAGTGACTGGACAATTCTTATACAACATAGAACATTCTCGATTTATCCTCAATATTAATTAAGGTCGAGGAAAAGGAGGGTATTCCACCATCCCAACAACGACTGATCTTCGCTGGTAAGCAAATGAACGACGATAAAACTGCATCCGAATATAAGGTAAATTTTTATATCAGAGCATGATAGCGCAAACTTCTATGATAAATATGTGCAAAAAGCTTCTTAAAGTGTTAAATGCTTCTCTCTTTTGCATAGATTGGAATTTTGAAAAGAACGAAAATATTTTATTTAAAAGATTTTTGCAATAACAACAAAGACAACCACTTTTCTAAAGAAAAATTAATAGGTTTAGATATTCTTAAAGTTATTAATGTGAGTTAAATATAAGGAATAAATTTTAGGTGATCGGTGGATCGGTATTGCATCTTGTACTGGGTAAATATTTATTGTATGAACAATACAATTGTATACGTAAAAATCTTATTTTAGCTCTGCGAGGCGGAATCTACTGATGAATCGTTTTGTGATAATTTGAACGTTTGTTTTATGTCATTTCACTGTATGAAATAAAAAGTTGACTTCATTCCAGTTTTTTTATTTCCTTTAGGAGCTACATGAAATATTTGGAAAGGTATATTTTTTGCGCTATTCTTATTCGTATAATAATTTTATGGAAAAAAATCCACTTTTCGGCCGAAAAATGACATTTTTGACGCGAAAGCATCTACGGGCTGATTTTTAATCCATGTGGTCAACAGTAATGTCACATAAACAACACAAAAGCTTAAATAATGCTCAATATTTTATTGAAATGGTATGTGCAAAATATTGGCCTCAATTCATTTTTCATTGATATTGCGCTGTAAATCTGCATGAGTATATCTTCTTGCTACAGCTGGCCGATCCATCGAATGCCATCTAAGGTGGGCCTTCAAGTGCGAACTTTTTCCATAGACTTTGTGACATCCGGGGATGTGACAGCTGTGTTTCTCTCGTTTTTTGTCCAACGGTACACCTGTAAATTAAATTAATCAGAATTGTTTTCAATGTTGCTAAAATAAATTTTGAACAATTTTTGTTATTTAAAAATATGTTTGTGTAAGGAAATTGTTCATAACCCATGAAATTGGAAATGACATTGGAAAAATGTTCCGAGGCTCGTCCCGAAGTCGACCATGATTACTTACCATATTTACGTAGCTATAAAATTAGTGTGTATTTAGGTTAGTTTATTTATAATACTTATAATTTATAAATTACTTCTAATACGCGTTTCCTTATTCATTCTAAAAGGATGTTTCGTTTACAAAAAAGTCCAATTTTTGCCCACAATACTCGCCTAAGGAACTTATCAGCGGCATGTTCAAAGTTTTGGTTAGTTTATTGGTACAAGGTTTTTGGTACAAGTACAGTTCCCCCAATCTTATGGGAGGCAACTACTTTTTACGGTCAAAAAAGTACAGTTCCTGTCCCACAAAAAATTTTTAAGCATATTTTTCAGCAAATGTTTCCCCATTTTTCTGAAACTGTTTCCCACCATTTCACAACCGAAAAATAATTTTGAAAATTTTCTCAAATTATCAAGATTTTTAGAAAAATTTTCGACAAAATACCAATTTTCAGAATTTCGATCAGGTTTTTTGAAAATGACTGCAAATGGCTTTTAATGCAATATGTAACGGGATTCCAGTAAAATATTTTCGAAAAATTACAAAAACCATGAAAAAATCGAAAACGATGCAAAATTCGAAAACGATGCAAAAAGATGTTGCAAAATTGAAGAACAACATGTTCTGAAACATTTACAGAAAAAATTGGAAAAGTGAAAATGTCCACTTTTATTATTTCGAATGAAAATTGGTAGAAAAAATGTATAAATATGGCAAAATTCTTTTTTGCCATGTTTAGAAGAATTTCTGTCTTAATATTTTTCAAGAGCTTCAAGATCTTTCAAGGATGTCAACGCTCGTTGTTGAAAAAGGCCGGTTTTTTGTTCCGGGAAAGCGGAAATATACAGAAAAATCTTCAAAAGGGAGATAGCTTTTTTTCGTATTTTTCTGGAGGAAAAATTCTTAAAAAGTATGTTCATGAAGGAATTTATGTAAATTTAAATCAAAGTTCTGAAACATTTCCCATACCGAAAATATTTTTTTGCATTTCATAGAATTACTACGAATGTGTTAATAAAAATAACATTATTAAATAAATATTTTCGGTAGTGTCCCTCATAATGATTCATCATATCATAGTCGGCTCAAATAATTTGAAAGGGAGAACCGATTGGTAGGATTATCCCATTCGACGGTGGTGATCAGTTACAGGGACCCATATTCTCATGCATCTCCTTCACTTGCCGATGATTTCCCTTGCAGTTTTCTTTGGGAAAACTGGTGAACAATTCCTGCTAGGCGGAAGTCATTTATGTATTTTTTCTCCCCAACTCAAATCCTTTTGCCAAGGACTGCATAATATCAATTCTGAAAACCTGTACAGTTTTTATGCTTTTTACATGTGAACGCATGAAACAGAATGTACTCTAAGAGCTATTACTGCCCTGCTTTTCATTATGGGGAGAAATGTGGAAAGAAACTCAACAATTTCAAGAATAAATTAGCCAAGAGATAAAATTATCTGTAACTAATATTAAATTAATTTGAAATCAATAATTTTTTGGAACTGTCAGAAAATTATTTTAGCCATGGTTAGAACAAATTAAACTACCTTTTTTTCTCCAATAGAAGCCCTGGGCTTATATTATTCAATGTTTCTCTAGAGGGGACTTACATTGGAGAATGATTTATAATAAATAACTAATGTTCGTAATTACTTAACTTTTATATGTCCAATTATCAACAAAAGCGGACTATATCAATTCGAAAATACTTCACCTGCACTCTGTAGCTCCTTGCAGTTAGGACAATCACAGTTTGTTCGAGTGGTGTCTCGGCTAGTTATTCCCAGACCAGCCGTTATTGAGATGGGCTGTAGCTTAATTGGTTGCGGTTTAAGTTTTTCCAATACCTTCGCTGAAGCTTGCATTTTGCAATTTCCTACATTGCGACGCCGTCGTGGATGCTTATTTTCTGTGCGAGAAAGTCCGCTGGCCTTAAAGTGTGGTTGTTGTTGGTGTAATGCAGGTTGTGGACTGGAAATGTGTGACTGTTGATAGGAATTGCTGTTAGTGGGAGGGGAGTGCAAAGATGGTGGAGTCATGGCTGTGGATGACGACGATGACGCTCCAGTGGTCGGCACCTCCGAAGCAGGTGGAATGAATCCTATAAAAATTTAGTCTTAAAATTTGAAAGCATTTTTGTGAACAATTGAGTAGGTCTGAACATACTTTTAGCTACATATGAATGAGGTTTTTAGACAAAATTTACTAGTACAATATTTTCTGACAGAGTTAATATTGATTCTATTGGAAATTGATAATTGACCCGTATATAATTAAATAAAATTATACCAAATAAATAAATGGCTTTTTCTATAGATAAATGATAGCAAATAAATATCTTCTTGATGAGGAGCACTTGCTACGAAGTATGTTAATTAAAATAAGAACATACCGCTAAATGAATGGTGCACAGCTGCCAAATATGGGCTGTAATGGGTTGGCGATGATGCGCCGCAAGCTACTGCAGCCATCGCTTGCGGCATTAAAGCACTTCCATAGTTATTAGTTGTAAAACCATGAAAGAATGCTGCGGCAGCCGTTGTAGATGAATCCGGGGATGTTGCGAAAGGGCTGTGATAAGGTGGTAGCCACGATGTGGGCGACCAAGGAGCAGTTTGTGGTTGTCCTCCATTGCTTGCTGCGTGCGCTGCAAATGCATATGACGAGAAAAATTGACTCGTGTGGTCCAGTAAAGGATTTACAGGTAGCGCAGGTGTACTATTTAATTCACTAGATGTTGTGGTTGTCGCGCAATGACTCGCACTTTCTGCCTCTTCTGTATTATCATTTGTTGTCATTACGTTTGATAGCTGAGAATATTCTTTATCAGGTGTGGGAGCTGAATTTTCGGTCATCAAAGATCGCTGATATCGCTCATCCAGTTGTATTAAACGATCGAGTGGGTTGATCTCATCCTGATGTTTTGACGTCTGAATTATATGCATTAATCTTACATGTTTCAACCTCCTAGTTAATGTTTAGTTGGAGCTTACTCCATTGTCATAATGAACAAAATGTTAATACAGTATTCCATCTAAAATGAGCCTCCCAGAGGGGTTGTTAAAAAATAGGCCCAGAGGACTGGGGTGCTATTTAGAAGGAATGCGGCAATAATAAAAGATCGCTTTTCTAACTATTTCTCCTGTGCAATAAAGGTGGTCTTGTTTTCCAGTGCTGATACAAAACCACGTGTGTATTATGCAACTATAAAAAACTATAGAACGATAGAAGAAAATATGCGAAAAATTTTAGCAACTTATGGGTAAAAGTCGTGTAAATACTGTGCATATATCCATGCTATCTACTGACTTCAACGTCCAACATATCATAAGTTTAAAATTTTTATCAATGGACCTAGCCAACACAAGTTGTGAGCAAAGCTAAAAGCAAATTAAAATCTAAGATTCATTTCTATAAGCGAAATGATTTCTTGATTTCTCTTGCTTTTAACAATGGAGAAACATTTTTGGCATAGTTCCGTTGACAAAATTCCGTTTTTGGTGTTGTCGTAGAATAAAGATCACTTCCTGAGCTGAGAGTTGCATCGAATTGTGCTCACGTAACTGTAAGTACTGATTCTGGAGAGTTTCTGTTTCTTCGTGAGGCATTTGCAATTACTTATTCCAGATATTCTATTTCGTCACTTTAAATTAGGGAATTGACAAGAAATAAATAAATAAACGGGTTTATTTCGTTACTTGATCCTGAAATTCACATTATTATTTGAAACCCAACTTGTGATTTTGACACAAATAACGGCTAATAAAAAAGCAATGAGGTGAGAAATCTATATAAGGTATGCCAACGTCGATGTGGATTTTGGGAACAACTCCCATTTGTATCCGAAAAAGAAGAACCGGTGTTGATTGGCAGTGCATCCATCCTGACGGATAGCGAGCGGTGTGTAAATAATCACAGGTTGGTGCCTGTGGCGGTACGGCACCCAATAAATATATCATGGAAAGGCATTAAACAGCTAATTTCGGGGTTCTATATAGCCAGATCCTCCTTTTATGAGTTTCTAGTGAAGATGCAAATTGCCGCAACAAGCATGTGTGACCGCTGTCCTTTAAAATGAGAATCAGTTTTAGGGATTGGAGACGTTTTGACGGTTTCGGAGAGGTTTGATTTGTACTGCCCTTTCATCTAAGTAAACAAGGAGGATGCATTATGAAAAACCTGGGAAAGAAGGAACGAAGATCCGCCCATCTCACCAATGGCATAACCATTTCAGCCAATGGGCATTCAACTCAGTCAACGTAAATTGCCCTTTCGCTACGACGAGCGGGAACGGTGGGCCGAGTGCTACCTCTGAAAACAAATCTGGATCAATTTCCTAAACAACAGAAAGCAATGAATGAATAAATAAAAGAGTGGCCTTGAGGAATGCGTCAATTGACTAAGCCCATTACCATACCCTCGAATGTACGCACCTGTTTGTATTTATGTGCATGGTTTTTCATAATGTTGTTTTGTGGTGTTTAAACGGAAATATACTGAATATCTATCGTGATGTAAATATAACCTTTAAAAGAGTTGGTATTAAATTACCTCGAAATATATATGTATTAGTTTCAATCAAAACCAGGTTTTGATTGAAAATAATTTCAAGCAGAACTAGTTTGCCTGAAAACTAGCATTGCCTGCAACATATATGTATACAGTCAAACCCCGTTAAAGGCCCCCGCTTAAAGGCCCCATGGGCCTCGAACGGGCCCCAAATGAAAAAATACAAATAATTTTACCCGCTTAAAGGCCCCCTCAGGGGAAGGTCGGGAGGTAAAAAAGCATAGAGGTACCACATGAAATTTTTTCCGGCGCCGCCATTGGAGGCGCCGAAGAAAATTTTGAGGATTTTTCACAAATTTTTAAAATTTTTCTTTAATTTTGCTGTAAATTATCCACATGTTAGCTAAAAATTAAGATAAAATAGTGTAATTTTAATGAAAAAGTGTATAAAAATGGTAATAACAGCATAAAAACGGAAAAAATCCCAGTTTGAGGCATTTTTGGCTTTGGAAAAAATTTCCCCGGTTAAAGGCCACCCCTGGGCCCGGGCCCGAAAGGGGCGGGGGCTTTAACGGGGATTGACTGTAAATTATTACCTCGAAAAATATTCAATTACTTAGAAATGTATGACTAAATGAATTTGAAATTTCGTAAAATGAATAATTTTTGAAGCTCCTCCTGTTATAGAATTCATGGTTCAGATGAATTTTATATTAAGGAAACGAAATACGCATTCCGAGTAGACAATATCACATGACTGAAATTATTTTTCAGACACACTCAGTCTACATATTTTTAAAGTCGATACTAGACTAGTCCTTTGTCAATACTGGACAGAACATTTTAGATTGATATATCACGCATATATATATCAAGAGTGTGCCATCATTACATGATCAACTAACGACATATTCTGGTGTGGCATAAACCGTTGGTCGAGACCATCCATCTTACAATCTTCAATGTTTTGCTGACAAACAGAGAACTTAAACGGCAAGAAGGACAGGCGGAACCCTCAATTAGGCGTTAATCGCATAGCAATGCTGCCTTCGCTGCCATTTATCCCACTGCCAATCCACTTTGCACACCGCTTGAGGAGGGGAAGTTTATGCCCAATTCGGTCTCTAATGTGTTTGAGAAAAAGGACAAGTCGGCCACCGTAACCCATTTTACGAGAATCATCGAGCTCATTTGACGAATTAATTTGAGAAGAAGCAAAACATCCGCCAGATAGCAACAAGCTTCGAATATAGCAGCAATTAGGTACATCGCCTTGTGCCGTATTGACGTAACCGCCGAGAAACTACCAATTATATATCTTGGGTATTTGAGTTTCCGATTTGGGCACCTACGACTTCTGTAGTCGTTGTCTGGTATGAAAAGCTGCGAAGGTGAAAAATAACCCACATCGATTGAATGCAATATTCTAACTGTTAGTACGATAATAGACAAAAAAAGATGTATTTCCTTAACTTTTTGATGTAAAAATTTTTCATTTAGGACGAGAGTGAGCAGTATACCATGGGTCGAATTGACATTGTGATATACTTATTTTAAATATTTACAATTGTAGTACGTAATACGCACTGCATGCTAATTCAGATGTTGCTTATTGTAGACGAATATATAGTTTGGTAGCAAATAGTAATGGATCCTAGTAATCTAGGACCTAATTGTAGGATTCTAGATCCTATAAATCCTTATCCTAGCAAAGTCAATTAGAGTTAGGAAAACGACATTGTTTATGAGTATCACCTAAACTCTGGCATGATATACTGTCGGAATCATTTTAATAGTACAATCCTGTCTTACGTTTTTGCCCTCAAGGAAAATGGCCCGTTGCATAATCTAGTTCAATGTAAGCAGAATTCAACCAACTCCCGCAGTGTTGTCCATCCCTATTCACCTCGTTTGGATGAAAGTGAAGGTGTCAAAAATTGCCTCACACTTTACTTAACGCACATTTGTGTCATGTCTTTGTTTCCGTCTTTGTGAGCCAATAGGCAAGGCCAATTAGGTGGATCAGAATGAATAATGGAACTGTATTCCACTGTGAAAGTAAGGATTAGATGTTCACAGGTTAATCGCATTATTCTCTGGATCATACCTCCAGAAGAGTTGCGCAGCTATACATTTAAAAAAGGTAACAAGGAATCATAGCATATAAATATGATTATAAATTTGTTCTCTTTACCTCTGTGAAAAATTATATTTTACGCTTTGGGGAATCACGCGAAAGACTCCTTGTTGCTCATAAATTTTATTGTATTTTCTCATGTCAGTGTGTATTGATAAACCTTTGAAATAAACTGTTGTTTGATTAAATTTTTCCTTGGGCACATTCATATATTCCAACAAGAAGCAGAAAATTTTACAGTTCATTATTCAAAATTGCATAGATAAAAATACAATATACCGCCTTCCACTAAAAGGTTAATTCGCAGAAACGTTTTATTCGTAGAGACATATTCTCATACGTACAATAATCTCAGATGACAAATGACCGATAAGAGAGCTATTCGGACATCCGCTCTGTTTTAATCGCTTGAACTTGACGTGTCAAGTTTCCCAAAGTGGTCAGTAATTAATGTATGCTTTAACATTTCCGACACAACTCTTATCACATATGTTCCCATTAAGGTCGGCACTGTTGTGTGAATCCGCGTTTTGAGGTTCCCTCTTTGGAGTGAATGCAAAGAAATGTGGTGGATTGCACAATATGGTCGTCCTCAGCACTTCACTCTTACATCAAAGAGCCGCAACCCAGAAGGGAAATCTGTGAAGTGTTTCCGGCAGGGGCAATCAAATTAATTACCTTTAATGTGTGTTTTTCTGGAATATGGAACTGTATGCAGAACAGTTTGGTCTCGAGGGAGGCTATAAAGCATGAGCAACCCTTCGGGATGTGCTTTGTTCCCGGTGGCCCATTATGGACGATTAAAACAAACTTTCGGCTCTCTTTGATGTTAAAACTGATCGGCTAGATATAATTTTTTATCCTATCCTAGGATTATGGGGAACTGAATCAAGACACAAAACTGGAAGAGGATCCATTACAATATACCGTAAACTCTATAATTTTGACCCCGGGGATATAATTATTCAATCGAGCTCTAGGGGTAAAAATTAGAGGGGGCTTAAATTAGAGAGTTTACGGTAAATAAAATGGAATATATCGGGTTTTGACAAATTTATGGCACTGAAATAGTTAAATCAACCATACAACGGTTCGCTACCTGTTTAAAATTCGTATTTGAAATTAGCTACACATAAAATTCATGTTGATCTTATGATTCCAATTCATAAATTATTGTTGATAAATTGAGACCGCTAAAAAAAGAAGAGTATGTGAATTGTGTTGTAAACGGAGCTCTCGAAGATAGTATAGCCATTAACAACCTCGGTTCAGAAATACAGCGAGTAATTTGGGAGATACAATAACAAAACCGATCATTATTACTCTTCTCTAAAGATTACACAATAAATCCATAAGTGGAGGTATCTGAATGGACAATTTCTAGACCATTATTGTATAGGTTATGCAATACTGACCAAGGTATTTCCGCTTATAATCCGCAACATTGGTGGATGATCCCATTCCGTTGGATGGTTTAAATAAATACGAAATGCAAAATTCTGGAAACGGATATATAAAAATAAATTAGGATAATTAAATTAAAGATTCAAATGAATAAATAAATATTTGGTATTGATCACATTTTCTGATTTCGTATAATCACTTTTAACATTAAACCATGATTACCCGTGGCTGTTGATAAAATTAAAAATTGGATGAAATAACGTATTCGCTAAATTGACATAAATGTTTAGTGGAACTTTATTTTCTTTCAGTTGGGTACTTTCATTGTGCATTTTTAGTTCAGCGTTAGCAGTGTCTTTTATTAAGGTTTGAAATGCTAATTTGTGCAGTTCTGACTCATCCGTTCTTCCTTCCAAAACATTTACTTTGTTCACATTTTCGCTCTCCAATTTGCTAATGTAAATGCTCTAACCTAATTTGTTGATTTAAATATATAAAGGGTTCAGCAATCGTGTCGTTCCGGGCTGATTCAAGATGTCGTTCCGGGCTGATGCAAAATGGTCCAAATCCTGATTTATCGAACCTTCGGATTTTTGATGCGATTGTTTCTAAGCATAAGTACTTTTTTGCGCAAATGCATAAAAATTCTTCCAAAATCATAAATATGCTATAGATTTTGCATCACCAAGACGCTTCCAATTTTGAACACGCTTATGAGATTTATGAATATACGCAGAATATTTGTTCCCGAATTATGTTATTTTCCTGTTTATATTTTCAGGACTAAACCATGTACAACTGTGACGAAATTTGGCCAGTGTATGAAACCGATCAAGACTACGCTGCTGTAGTGTATCCGGAGTTCCAAGAAGATTTCAAGACTGACACGGACATAGTGTGGGGCACACTCGAAACCTACCAGCACGACAACACTGATGTGTCATGTAAGCGGTTCAATAGAAAGGGACATACATATTTCGCAATAACATAAATTTTTTAGCATTTAACTCTTAAAAACTAAATTGAAATTTTATTACGATATTGTAATGCACAATACCTTCCCCTATCACATAAGCAAATCCGACGGAAAAGAGTTGCAGTGATAGTTTTAGACACAACTACGGAATTTTAGTAGTTTAACGAAAACCTAGTATGTTTGACATTTACCTTACGGAGCAAAACAAGTCCATAATCAGATATTATTCTCTATTGACTCATTTCAGTCCTTTTATCCTTAATTTACAGATCCTCGAGATTCTGCCTATTTTGTAGACGACGCTACAATACCGTCACATTACAACAATTCATCTTTTGATCTTTATGGATTCCCGGATTATGGGATTTATCAGCCGCTTCTTGACACGAATACTGTTTTTGATTCAGAAACAATTGCCTTACCTGAGAACAAAGATGTGGTTAAGAAAAAACGCAATCATAAGTGCTGGAGACAAGAGCAGCTAAAGGCTACGATCGCGGATTTGGAACTGGAAATCGACAACCTTTCCAAAAAACTTAATCCTGGCGAGGACGACATAGCAAGAATCGAACAGTTAAATGAAGAATTGCGAAAAAATAAGGCTAACCTAAAGAAGAACTTGGTAAATTATAATCAATTAATTTTATTTTACTGTACTTTTTAGGATCAAAAGAGATATAAAGACAATCGTATGCTTCGTCTCAAACAGGAAAACGAGTCATTTTCGTCGCCTCATTGTTTTCCAACGGAACAACACAATGCCGATAATGTCGAAAAAACTGAATTGGTATGCATTAGAATACAATGAAATTGGAACGTATTTGCACATTACTGCCAATTCTCAAAATTATAAAATATAAAATCTGCGCATATGCTTTCTGGAAAATTAGGCCCCGGAAGTAGATATTTATCCTCCACACATATGACTAATTTACCTAATTAATTTAATCTCTTTTAGCACACAATTTTCGACATACACATAATGATTATCTATTTATATTTTATTTATCAATTACCTAATGATTTGATCTGAATACTAGTTTTTACTTCGTACTACTTTAATTTTTACTACTTGTTTTGAAAACTCAAGATGATCGAATTTATAAGGTTATTTTATTCTCTTTTAGCACACAATTTTCGACATTCACATAACAAATATAGTTGAAAGGTTTAAGTAAGATAGTTTAAAAATGTTATATATTCCAGTAAAAATAGAAAATATGCTACGAATCATTTGTTCCTTTCCACAAAATTATCTGTATATCATCATGGTAATAATACACTTATGAAGATTAATATTTTTGAAACCCAACCTTTTGGCAAAGATAACCACCTATTTCTATGTATTAATTTAGGGGACGGTCGATATCCAGGAGCTTAATTTTAATCCCAATCACATCGGATACAGTCCGATATATATGACTGAGTCGATGCGAGTGCATCAACTAGACGGAAAACAGTGCGAGTAAGTATTTTCTTTGCTCGATCTATATTCACCGAAAATATTAAGTTCCGGTAATATACGTAATAGTTTTACGAAATGTAGCAATTTACTTATAGATATGTTAGTGCGAAACATGGTCTTCGATGTCCAAGCATGCGTCCAGAAGAAAAATTATCGCGAAATGGATTCTGTGAGAAGGTAATTTCGCCTGTTGCTTAATATTCCCAATGTCACAGAAATAGGTGTCTATAAAATATGTAGTCATTCTCTTGAATATAGAAAATAAATAAGTTTAAAATGCTGTTCAAAATATTGTTAGTGTTTGGCCTAAGGGAACTATCGTATTTCTTCTTATATAAACCCTGGGGTTATATTATTCCAATACCACTCTAGGGGTGTCTATCATAGGCAGGTTCAATTATAGTGGGAAGAGGAAATATGGTACACTAATTAGTATTGACTATATAGAATAGAATCATTAGTACAGAAATAACAAACGATATTTACTTTTAGCACGTCGGATATATTAAGCGCATCAAAGCTGAAGCAGCGAAGGCTCACAAAATTTTGGCTCCTTACAGAAAACGTCGTAAACTGTACGTATTTTTAATGTTCACTATAAAAATTGCTTTTATAAAGGGATCCGAGTGACGAAACTCTTGCATATCATACTGAAAGTTGGTCACATGTTCCAGAAGCCATGTCCTGCAGCTCAGGAACTTACAATAGAGATAATCCACTGAGGTGAGTTCAGAGAATTGCAGTAATTAGTGGGGATTTCATAAAATATCCTAAAAGAAAGTGGTTGACAAATATGTTTCTTCACTGAATCTTGGACTTTTGAACTTTCTTTTATCACCGCTAATTGTTATGCATTGAATGAAAATGGTCAAAATTAAATTAACAGTATTGCGTTGTTACATTAAAAATTACAGTAATTGTTATACCGGTTGCATTTTTCTACTAAACAGTAATTAAGAAATGCCGGCGTGCTGACTAAGAAAGAGGTGCTTAAGCAATACTTGGCCGCTTTGGAAAGAGAGAACGAAGCGATCGAAAATGTTCGAAAATTGTTTGCCGAAAAGATTCGTCGAGTAGACAGCTCGTTTTTTGAGAAGTTACAAGATTCGACGTATGATCAGGACGACGTTTTTGAGTGAAAACAGATGTTACATGTAATTATTTGAATGAGACTCAGTATTGAGGAATTCTGCTAATTTACTCTTTTGTTCATTTAATAAATGTTGATCTTGAGCTACACGTATGTATGCATTAAAAATTGTTGGGCTATAACAAATGACCTTGTTTCAGCGATGACGGATTGCACTAAATTGTGTTTGGCTATTCTAGCCTTATTTTTATATTCATGTGAATGTCCGCTTCTACTATAAATTGGCATCATTTTAACAAAAATTATCATTCTCAAATTATTCAAAATTTTAAGTTAAATTAGAATGCCAAGAATTCTAAATTCCATCTGAAATTAGTAGCACATTAGTATTCTCGCATGGCCAAATGCGTTGTCCCACGAGAGAAAAAAGATCGATTGAATAATGGAAACAATGAATTATAATGCTCCGCGCCTCGGAAAAATTCGTTTAGTTCTTTGTGGTTTCTCCAAAGGCTTTGTCCTTCATACTATGTTTGTCTTTTAGTAATTATTCGCGAAAATTATGTACTTCTGGGGCATTTGGGTCACAATCATATGGAAGTAAAATTACATTATTCTAGCAGAACGCATGCGGAACCTAATGTCGTTTGAATGTAATGTTTATCGCGATAGATAGATCTCAAATATTGTCCCAATTTTTGCCACGTAGTTTGCAAGAAATTTTGGCGGACAAACAGCTTGCTCGCGACTATCCTAGAATTTTGTATGGATTAGGCCAGTGTAATGACATAGTATTATGTTGAGCGCTTTCATGCATTCTCTCCCAAGAGTTTCGCATACTATTTTTTCTCTCTACTATGTCTTCTAAACGCATACCTACTCTATCTATAGAGTCCTGTATACACACGCAAAAAGGAGAGGGCTTCTTCGGCGTCCCAAATATAGGAGCGTCGACGCACAATTTTTTCACTAAGAATTAAATTATATGGAATTATTAGCCATACGCGGAAGCTTACTGAACCACCACCAACCCACCTTTTTGTGATCTTGACAAGGCAAGCTGCCAGATCACGTTAGCTGTATTGCTTTTGGACACTTTCGAATGTTATATGAAACATCAGTTTAGAAAAATGATAGGCAAATTCAGCCCTTTATCCTAACCTACTGCCTCTTCCCTGTTAGAAAGATTTCAAATTTGAGATTTGAAATCAGGGAAAAAATATCTTTCTAACAGGGAAGAGGCAGTATGTGAGTAGATTCGTATAGTCATTAAATCATCAACTTTAATTCATCCCTCTTTCTGATAGCGTCTTCTTCAGTTCATTGGACCTTTCTTACTTCTTTTCGATTTACCAAACCCCCTTTGCTAATTATAGGATAAGGATTTTTTGTGGCTAAGGCCCCACTGATTCCACACTGTTTATTCATGTATTATCACGTTTGTTATGATAATCGATATTTAGTCTTTTTGTCGTTATTATTACCACATATTGTTCTATCGACACAGGAACAATGGAGGTATTGACGGAAGAGAATGAACAAACCGAGAATCGGTACGGTCTCCAGCGTGTCCCGATCTCTCCCAATCAGCCATTCTCTAGAGAGTTGGAATTTGTTGAACAAACCAATAATCCAATTCTGCAAGAGCAAGTCCGTATTTGTTCACTATTATTATTATCATTTATTTTTGTTTTAGGCCATCCGCCTTTTTGAGCTTTGCGATTGGAATAACAAAGGCTTTATTGTTCGCTCAGATTTGGATCGACTCGAAAGTGTATTGCCCAGAGCACAACTGGAATCAGTTTTCGATAAACAAGATAAGGAACGCGTTGGTGTGGTAAATCGAGCAAACTTTCTTGAGGGGATTAGTGAGTTTCTTTGTGAAAAATTAAAAATTCGTATTTCTGGGTTTCCTCAGCTTTGGACAGCCTCGCACAAAGGGATGTCTGTGTCAGTCCAGATTTCCAACCCTTTGCGCTGGCTCTGTCAAAATTAGCAAAGCTCTTATTTTCTGCAGCTAAGCTAAGAATGGCTTAAAATATGAGCTTAAGATTCTTTATAAAACACACTTACAACTTAAATTTTTCCAAATTAGATGATTTTCGGAAACGGATATTTTTTGTTTAAACCCTAGATAAAGAACCCTATTGTTCATGATGCATACACAGCTAAAGTTGTAACGTTATAAATTCTAGCTAGGTTTTATTGCTTCGTATTAAATAAATTATATTTTTTTCAAAGTCAGTATAATTGAATATGTCTATAGAGTCGCTTTTACTCAAGCACATGAACGATTATAATATGGATCGCGAGAAGAAGGCCGATCATGGTTTGCCAACGTATATAAACACATACAATCCAACAGAGGATGCATCTGATCCGATAAGAAAAGTGAGTGTTTCATGCTTTTACATAGTATTTCCGTTCGAAATCAATTTAACAGTGATATAATTATAATTAGCTGTATTATTAAGTCGTTTTAAGAGATCGTCCATGTTGATCATTGATGAGACGTTGAATTCCGACAACAGTCACAATCATGACAATAATTACTTCAACACAATATCACTGGCCGAGTCAGAAGATGAAAAAGACGGCCATAAAGGCGGACGAAACATGCGCAAACAGGTATTTTATATTATTTCAAAAACAAAATTTGTTTTAGTAATTTCAATTGACTTTATGTCTATTATACGAAAAATGACGGAATTCACTTTAATTCACTCTATGGAATATGCTCTACCATATCTCACTGGGTGGATATAATTACAAAAGAAATTTAACGTTAGGTATTATCTTGAAATGAGCGGGCTAAATTAGGTTATGAATGATATTAACTTGCACACAGGATACACAGACACGACAAAACGTACACCAAAAAACGCGAAAGCTTACCATTGCAATTGAGCCATCAGGCGATTATGAAAATAATAATCGGGTGGGACTAGCAAAGTTCCACAGTATTGATGATTACGGAGATGGAATTATTGGCTGTCCAAGTCCTGTATATTCGCCTCATTCCGACAAATATGCTTCCAACCGACTCGGCTCTTCCAAGAAAAACAGCAGAGAAGAGAGGAATCAAAAATCCAAATCAAGCGGTCGCCCACCCTTCTCAGCTATTGTTCCGGCGATTGAAAGTCCCACTGAGGAGACGAGCACAGTTAAAAATGACCCCATAAAGGGCGAAATAAGTCCTATACCGCCACCTCCACCTTACAGGCGAGTAATTTGTGCACCTTGTATAATCAGAAAAGTTAAACTAAATCCCACCTATGGTTCAGAAAGAGCGATAATGTTATCCCGAAACTAAAGTTCCATTTCACAAGGGAGCTAAAGAGGTGTCTGAATAGTATTAAATAAATTAACTTAACAACCCTTGCATTGTCTTCAAGTTGAATTTAAGCTTGATAATTCATAGTGCCTAGACACCTGGAGATTCTAACCCTTTTTTATCTCCATGCTGAATTTTCCAATAAATAAACAGACGTGGAGGAATGATCACAATTATTTCACAATTTACAGATCAATTAGCCAACCGGCTAAGCTACCTCGAAATTTTTCCGAACTAGCAGGCAATGCTGAACTGGATGGGTTTTCAATAAGTGAAGAAATAGATCCCTTTTATCTGAATCGGCAATTATCTCAGCCAGTACATTATGAGAACGGCCAACACACACAATTTTTCTATGATTATGACGATGAGGAGGCGAGTGGTACCGCTGCAGAAAGGAGAAATCGTTTTCAGGTAACGGTAAATCTTGTACCACCATCTTTGTAACCATTTACTTCAGCAACACAAAAGAATGTCTAAACATGATATTTTAATTTTTGTGATTTCAAAGTTTGTGGATTCCTACGAATAATGACAATAAAATGCAGTCTTTCTAAAATAGAAATGGTGATAGAATTTTAATGAAATATGTAAGTCCAGATGTCCTTAACTACGCCATTCAGTAAAATTATCGTTCGAATAGTTTAAAATATGTTTCAGTTTGCAAAAGTTATTGAGCGTGATTCTATCAGCCATACTGACCTATCGCACATTACACCACCTCGATATGGAGACTGTGATTTTCGCCGTTCTACATGCGAACATTCGCTAGCCGACGTAAGAGTAGAGCCAATTCTCACGAAATGCTAATAAACACAAAATATATTCTAGGAAATGAGAGATGCTACTAGAAAATACCGCGGCACAACAGATTTGGTTAGTTTCCTTTTGTGAATTCATAATAAACGTCTTACTGTTTCAGGACTTGAGAACCCCCGATAGAATATTTAAAGTATCTTACAAGTTATTTTGTTCTCTCAGTAATATTAATGTTTTATGTTGTATTTGTTGGAGACAGCGCTGTTGGCAAAACATGTTTCTTGCACAGGTAACACATTCAATGTTTTGAAGACCCTATCACTACGTTACAAAAACGTTATTTTAGATTCTGCCATAATCGGTTCAAACCGCTCTTCAACGCTACTATAGGTGTTGATTTTACTGTTAAAACCGTTCGACTTCAGGACAGACTCGTGGCCGTTCAGTTATGGTAAGAGTTTTTGTATCCCTTTGTCAATTCCAAATTTTATTTTTCAGGGATACTGCCGGACAGGAGAGGTAAACGAAATGGACTTTCAGCATTTCATGACGCATTCTATATAGATTCCGCAGTATTACTAAGCAATATTTCCGCAAAGCCGATGGTGTTGTCCTGATGTATGACGTTACAAGTGAGCAGTCATTTCTCAATGTCCGCAATTGGATAGAGTCGGTGCGAGTTGGTGTCGATGACGGATGTGTTATGTGTTTAGTGGGGAACAAGGTGGGATTTTATTTATTTAAAGGTACCAGTTTCATCCTTTTAAAGGTAAATTTCTCATATACATGGGCCGAACGCTACCCACGAACATGTTGAAATATTTTGATTGCTTTGCAAATTTTTAAACATCACCTCTTATTCATCCCTTGTTAATAAATTAGCGTTTATTTTCTCTGATGCATAATTTCGGTAATATAATATAAAATACGGGTCGGCAAAATTCGGCGAGCCCGAGCTTCGAGCCCGAGCCCAGGCTCGGGCTCGACATAATTCCGGATTCACTTGGCGAGCCCGAGCCCAGACTCGGGCTCGGGCTCGCCAATAATGCCGAGCCGAGCCCGAGCTTCGAGCCCGATTTAAATTTTATTCTTTTCCCGCCTATTTTTTGGTCATCAAAAATTGGTCTTTTTTGTTGTTTTTTGCTAGTATTTTGTATATTTAATATAAATAGACAAAACTGAGAAGATTTAGTTAATTTTTTTCATAAAGTTTACATGCAAAGTCAAATTTTACCTGTATTTTCCAAAAATTTTCCGGGAAAATATCAAAATGTCCAAATTTTCCCATTTTTGCTTAAGGTTTTTGCAAAATTTTTCCATTTTTGATGATTTTCATATGAAAATTTTTAATATTTTTAAAATACTTGATGGAGAAATGGTATCCAAATAGCGCCGCAGGGGAAAATTTTTCAATTTTATGCCGTTTTGTCAGAAAAAAATTTGCACTATTTCAAAAATACCGTAAACCTTCTAATTTAACCCCGGGGTATAATTATTCGATCGACCCCTAGAGGGGACAAAATTAGAGGAGGGGTAAAAATAGAGGGAGCAAAATTAAACCGCTCGATTTTTCGCCCCGCACCGGAGGCGCCGAAAATTTTTGAGGTTTTTGCTCAAATTTCAAAAATTTTCGTCATTTTTTGACAATTTTTCAAAAAAATTCAAAATTTGAATACCCGCCCCAAAAATTTTGGATTTTTTCGAAATTTTTGCCATTTTTTCAAAATTTTGGCAAATTTTTGCAAAATTTGGGAAAATTTTGCGAAAATGGCAAAAAACAGGTAAAAAATTCAACTTTTTGGAAAAAAATTTGAACTAAAATTTTCGCCTGCACAGAACTAAAATTTTCCAATTTTCGGCGTTTTTAGCTCAAAATCAGTAGCTTTTGTTACTGAAAACGACAATCGCCGCTCAGTAACAATGGCGAAAGAAATAAAAATCAGCGCCGCACGCGGAAATTATTCGATTTTCACCCCTGACCCTATACTTTTTCCTGAAACTGGTCACTGAGTGTTGCTCAAAATGCTCAGCTTTGTCGTATTTTTATTAGTACAAATTGAGATGAATACAATGGAAGAAAATACATAGCCATGAAAGCGCCGCAGGCAAAACTTTTTAGAAAAATTGAGTTGTCTGCAAAATTAGACATTGAAAATTTTTCGCTCGGCCGCGCCCATTGGGCGCGGCCAAAAATGACCGAGCCCGAGCCCCTAGGCTCGAAGCTCGACCCCTTTTTTCCGAGCTTCGAGCCCGAGCCCAGGCTCGGGCTCGGTGAAATTCGAATTTGGCCGAGCCCGAGCTTCGAGCCCGACCTACCCGGGCTCGGGCTCGAAAGCTCGGCAAAGCTCGGGCTCGGGCTCGCCGACCCCTAATATAAAATCTAACTAATGTTACTAGTACATATAAATTCTAGTTAATTTATACGTTAATAATTCATAACAACATTCTGAAAAGAGCAAAATTGCTTTTAAAATGACGAAAAAATTATTTACAAACACGCTTTTATACAAAATAAAGATTTTATCCTGAACTTAAAATTGCTGTGAAATATTATTGATGGTAATAATCGGAAAAGACAAATAAAATCTTCTTTTGGTACATTTTTATCGAAAAACATGTATGATTCGATGTGGGTGACACAGTGCTATGCTAGCAGTGTGTTCCAGAAACGAAGATTACATCGGTTAATGTTTCATAACAAAAATATTAGACTATAGAAAGCTATAATAATCCCTCAGGGGTAGGTTGATTTTACGGTATTCGCACAAACGGTGTAATGATAAAATAATAGAAATGCTTTCAGGTGGATTTGTATCCCAATGAGCAATGTCGTACTGTCACATATAAGCACGGCAAGGATTTAGCAGAGGTTGTGCAATTTATTCTGGATGTTATTATTGCTGAATCATTTATTAAAGCTTATAGGAATTCGATATGGTATTCTTCGAGACTAGCGCGTATACGGGCATGGGTATCAATGAATGTATGCGAGCGCTTGCATTGTAAGCGTATGTTTGAATACTTACAAATCGTTCAAACATTTATGAAGTTTTGGTTATATTCTATGAACGAGCCTTGCTGAGTTTCAGTCTAGTTGCGTTTTCCGTCTGGCTAGGTAGGAAAAGTGAACTCAGAAAAATATGTTACCCTAAAAATTGACAAAATCCGGGTTTTATTCCAAATTCAAAAATAGTGTTCAAATTCGCGCCAAAAATTCGAACAGCAAAAGCAAATTGGCTAAACGCAACTAGACTGAAACTCAGCAAGGCTCGTTCATAAACAACTGTTCTCCCGAAATTCTTTTGTATAAAAGAGTAGAAAGGTAAACAAGAAAATTGTTTCCTGTATGAACGAACTATTAATAATTATTTTAGCCGTCTACAACAACGTGAAATGGAACATATGGAAGAAGCGCTGAAATTGGAAATGACGATGAACAGCTCTAAATCTTCAAGCTGGTGTTGTGTATAAAGTCGTACATATTTAATGCTGTTAATTGCGTTTGCAATGAAACTTTAATAATAAAACATGGTGATCTGGTGACAGTCATTCGTGGATGCATATTATGTTACGAACGCAAAAGTAAGCATAAATGTGAGTATTTTGCAAGCATAATTGCAAGATTGATATTTGTGCTGAACTTAATATTTTTATGCACCAAAAGCATGTTAGTTGACTTGTATAACGGCATTTGTGGATAAAACATGATATTACGCAATTTTTTATATCTGTTGTCCACGTCGACCCATTAGACGTTATATTCGATGGTGATATCTTTATGCTTCTTTGCAGCACTTGCAGGGAACAATGCAGCTGCATTAAATTGTTTCACATTGTTCGGAGCATTGCTCCATTCAACAGTTACAGTGTCGTTTCCTACTTTTCCTTCAGTATTGAACGGTTTGCAAGTGATTGCAATAGACGACGATTGACCGGCTTGCAGCAATTCCCCGGCGGGGTTTACACTAAGGCGGCTGCTGGAGCTTTTCACTTGAACGCCCACCGCTCTTTGTCCTCCAGCGTTGCTCACCTGAATATTCTTAGCTATCGGCAAATTTTGCTTATACTGAACACATTTACTTCTTCTTGAATGGTGGTGGTAGCAAAATATACGGAAGAAATACAGTTTTTTATTTTTAACGAAATAATTACTTTTGATTATTTTTATGTACCATTATGCCTACTGTGCTTTACTTAACATAATATTGTACAGATTATAATAATTGCTGACCTTAATGGAATATGTAACAGGCGAATCAAAGGGAGCATTAAACACAAGCTTGGAGCTGGGTTGAACCTTTAAATCAGAAGGTGGAATCGATTGAGGATTGGGTTCAGCATCAGAGGCGGAACGATGAAATTCTGGGTCGTCAAAATTTACTCCAACCGAAAATATAAACATTTATGCAGCAATAACTGGAAACAAAGTCCATGAAATTTCGTTTATGGTTTAAACTGGTTCAATTAAAAACCAAAAAACATTTTTGGTAATTTTACAGTGGTTTCACATTTTAGTTTGAAATATTCATAATTAGGCTGTATACCCAATCCATTCAGCCTGTATTATGAAGAATGTTGAAGCAACACATCTTTGATTGCATTTTGTGATATTGTATGTAATGTGAATAATGTATTTAATCAATGAACCGTTTATTTATTCGCTTGGACACACGCGCAATCGATGGTTGCTATATTCAGAACAAAATGGAGTGGAAAGGGCATGACATGGTAATTAGTAAAATTAACGTTTAATAGAAGAAAATGATTGGACGGTTGAAGATTAGAATTGTGGGATGTTGTAGACGAAATCCTGTTTAAGGCCTTCTGGATGGGGTTTGCCTTTCTTCTCCAACTGAAATTAAAGACATAAGCTTTGGCAATGGCTGGATATTTAGGTGGCGTATTCAGCAAAATTAACATTGCTGTTAGAGTTTTCGAAAAATGATGATTGGTTTTTGCAACTGTACGCTATTTTGTTTTAATAAAATCACAAGAACGATGCATGATGCATCTGTTTCCCGTATTTTTTCTGCTGACTACGCCACAACATATAGTCCACCCAACAGTCATAATTATGCCTACATTCCAATCCACAAAATTTTATTCATAGAAGTTTTGACCTTCCAACGAATAAATCACAAATTCTTTCTTTTGACATTGCATATATAGCTACAATTATGACTGTTCCGGCATATCGTATCAATTAATTAATTAAAAAAGCAAAAAGTGCTAAACAATTACTTTTACGGACAATAGTTCCATAAATGTATTAGTTTAGCGCATCTGTTGTTAATCGCACATTATAGCCAAAATTCGGCTCAAATGAAATAATAATAATATTAGTGGTTATTACTGATCAATAAGGCCAGTTAACAAACGTCTTTTAATAAACATTTTGTAGTCCAAACGAATTTTAGTCCATTCAAATAAGCAAACAATTTTCCTATAGGATTGGAACGAATTCTTTCAAGTAAATGTTTCAAAATAATTTGCGAACTCAAAAATCAAGTTATTGCAAAACCGAAAAGCTCTCTACAAAGACACAGCTACGAAAGAAGATACGAACTGTGTTGTGAGAGTGTGTGTTGTATTTAGCTGAATGGATTGGGTTTGCCGTTCTTTTCCAGCTGAAATATTTAAAAGTAGCGAAAGTTCAAGGAAAGATGCTTAATTTGATTTGATGAGCAAAATGGAACTTAATAAATGACTTTCACTTATAGCAAAAGTGATTCCATTTTGCGTCATCATATTCAAAAATCAGTCACTTTTTAACCAAAATCATGAAATAAAATAGGAGCATAATAAAAACTTACGACTCGTCCAAGCGAGAGCAAAGTCACACATACAGAGAACAAATCGCGAGCTTCAAACAAATCCACACTCTGGAAAGTCTCTTCGGTAGGCACGCCCTCCTTCTTTGCAAACTCAACGAAACCGTTTATGTTTTCCATGCCTAGAATTCTTTTTGTATAAAACTGAATTCGACACAGAAATTAATTACATGCAAAGTTGGAAATTGGCTTCTGGATTTTCTTGACACTGCCGGGTGTGATAGCGTTCGCCACTCTGAAAACCACAAAAATGTACGAAATGAAACCTTCTTAATGTTGAACCGAGAGCAAAAATATATCGGTATATAGTTTTGTTTTCCTCCCAATATTTATACGTAGGAAAATATAAGGATATCTGTTATATTAACATGTAATCTTCTAATGGTCATTTCTTTTCATGAGTTATTATGCTAGTTAAAGAGACTATTATTTTTAGGGTGTTTAATTAATGTTTAGTAACGAAGAAAAAACACCAACAATTAGTTTATTCAACTTGCATGTGGTATAACTTTGTGCACTAGTATGTTGGATTTTCGGCGGAATATTTTAAGTCTCATATGAGGTCTAAGTTATGAAGTGTAATATGCGTTTATCGGGTTTGTTTGGGAGGGTGGTGGAATTACCATATTAAATTTTATGAAAAAACGTCGTCCCCGAGAAATACAGAAACATAATACCAAGTGATTTTTTTACAGTTCAATATGACAATCCTCCTCACTCCGATAAACGCATAGTATCCACACCTGTGCATTACTTACTTGCAGAGGAGTGTTCCATCTTTCAAAAGCTTTAGAAAATTGTCACGATCTCCACTGGTGCTAATGCTCTCACCGCTCAATTTTTTGATCCATTTCAACAACAGCTCAGCTTCCTGGTCATTGTATTTGGAGGCTTGCTAAAAAATTTTATTTGTAATGTTTTATTGCAATTATTTTATTTCAATAAAACTTTTTAAGTTGCACTAATGTATAGACAAATCTACCTTTGACATTACAGCGAAGCCGATTCCACCGGCCGTTGTGCGCGATGCCATTGTGATCCCGAAATAGTTCTAAACGTATAAGTATTTTATATGCTTACGTTCATAAATTTAAATATTTGATCACCATACATACTCGTTTAATTAAACCGCTATTAAGTTACAAAATGGAACAATGTTTATAACGGGATTGCCTAAACAGTATCGAGAAATAATACAATGTGTATGAAACATAAATATCATCCAGATACTGCGTAATAAATAAATAGCATATTGAATCCCAAGATGTTTATCTTTTGATCCGTTTAAAATTCGAATCACAATATTACCTATAATATGAATTGCAGCTAAATTTCATTATGAAGCTTGTACCAATCCCTCTGTAAAATTAACTGCACAAAATATTATGTTTATAATATAACTATGATATAAGTTAGAATTTATGTCAACTTAACCTAATGATTTTACTATTAATTACTTTAATATTATTTTAAGTAAAATCACATATAATTGATAAAAGAGGAAAGCGACAATAGAATATGAATTCCGTTTTGAATGCTTGTCTCACAACCACATATCTAAGCCTCATATTTAGTACTATTTCAAGCCGAAAAAGTCTAAAGGTTACTACGCGATCTTGCTTTCTATATCAGGTTACAAAACAGTATCAGTTGATAACGTTACAAGCAGGAATACGGGGAATGATGAAGGTAATACATGTCTCTATCCTTTGAATACTTTCTCAATCGCTCTGAGAGTTGTTGTCGAGTCGTGTGTTAACAATAAAAGCCAAGTTTAATGCTTAACGGTCAGAATAGCGGCTGTTGTTTCGACACAACAAATCACCCAACCAATATGCTATGCAGCATATCTCTGCCCTGAAATGTATGGCTGTTCATACCAAAAGTCTCAAATCTGGAAGGAAGTGGGACGATTTATGGTCAAGATGAGAGTTCTAGATCAACCTGGGATAATTCCTTGAGGCAAGTATGGGAACAGATTTCCCTCAACGGCTGGTGAAAACATATACACAAGTTATCTTTCTTCCTGTGCTTCTCTATCTTTGCTGCCTTATAATCCGGCTTTTTTGTTGCTAGGCCGTCATACTTCCTCGCTATCTTTGATCTTTTTATTATGTTTGGTCGACTCAAAAGATTTTAAACTTCTAGAATCTTCCTTAAAAACAAAAGCGAGTGAGCAACTGCCGGATTCCAGATTTCTTAACCATATTGTTAGAAATCAGGCAGCAAAGGCAGAGTAAGTTTTATGTCGCCCACAAGGAAATCACTGGATGAAATGTCCTTCCCAATTTACACCTATGGGTAAAAACACGGAGTTCAGCCACCCACACATTGCTTTATCCAAAAGAGTGGCTCACACCTAACTGTGAGGAGAGAAGGGCAAAGTTAAGGCTGACAAATATTCAATCAATATATATCAATATATTATTTATTGCATACATACTATTTTAAAACTAATGTGGAAAAGTTGAACAACAATGTATGTAATATAGACTAGCTTAGCTTTGCCATACAATTTTATCCCTCACGATCTCCAAATAAACGTATACCAGATAAGCATTATAATCCTAGCATTGTATTTTTAAACTATATTGTATTACAACAGTAGAGGTAACGCATATGTTATAATATATGAACTACTAAAAAGGTTCAAGACAAAAATTCTACTCAATATTCGCGAAAGTAAGTACATAATAATTAGGAGAATTACTGTGAATATTCAAGCACGAAATTGTCGCGAATGGTTGCTCAAATTCAAAGCAGCAATCAGCCATATCCTCTTCAAACATTTCATTGGTGTTAACGGATCCATTAGGTGAACACATCTCAATATCATCGGTATTGTTGAAACTATCCACGGAAATTGAGTCACTTTTCGCCGCTTCACTCAATGCTTCTATAGTGCTAACACACGTAGAAATGTTCTCCCAGCCATCTAAGGTGAGTAATCAGTATGTATTGCAATTATAAAAACAATGTTTTATACACCCTATCGTGATACCACTATCATGGTACTATTTCACGCATCATAAATAATTTATATTAATATATATTTATACCCACTCTATATTACCTGCTATAAAATAGTAATTCAGTATACGATACGGTAATTACTAAAAGGAACTCATAAAAACAATAATACCGTTTTTTCTCTTGAATAAGCCCCCCTCCCAATATAAGCCCCCTCCTAAAGTAAGCCCCCCTAGAGTCGGCCAATATAAGCCCCCCCCCTCCATTATAAGCCCCCCCCCTTGTGACCGATTTTTTGATGTAATTTGATTACAATGTTCTTTTTTACATATATTATCTGTTTAAATACATTCGTTGAATAAAATACCAACAAAGGAAATGTGTTTGAACAAATTCTTTTGTTTGATGAATTTTCAGAAAATAATTTTTCAAAACCACAGGGTCCCCCCTATGGTTATTTGGGCAAATAATTTTTTAAAGAAAATTTTTTGCCGAAAAACCATAGGGGGGGACCCTATTGATTTTTTTGACAAATTTTTCGGAAAATAATTTTTCAAACCATAGGGTCCCCCCTATGGTTTTTCGGCAAAAAATATTCTTTAAAAAATTATTTGCCCAAAAAACCATAGGGGGGACCCTATGGTTTTGAAAATTATTTTTCCGAAAAATTTGTCAAAAAAATCAATAGGGTCCCCCCTATGGTTTTTTGGACATTTTGCGAAAAAAATTTGAAATTTTTGAAAATTTTGACAAAAATCTCAAAAAATTTCCCTCGCCGGCTCCGCCGGCGAGAGAAATGAAAAATATAGGCCCCCCTCCATTATACGCCCCCTCCTGAAGTAAGCCCCCCCCTAGAGGGGTGGTTGAAAAATATACGCCCCGGGGCTTATTCAAGAGAAAAAACGGTAATTAATCTCAATATAAATTTAAATATCTTGACATTTTCAACTAGATTCGCCTAAGGTTTCACCTACAGATGACATTTTCATCAATGTGAGAAACATGGATCAGTTTACGATTATGAATAGCATTAATAATGTGTACCTGAGATAAATTCATCGTCGCTGAAATAAGCCGAATCGCATAATGGTGAATCGTCATAAAATGGCTTAAAGATAATTTCGCAAAAATCAATTAGCAGAAGAGAAATGCGAATGGCTTGCAAGAAGTGACGAATCTGCTTCACAGATTCTGGGAATAGCACCGGTGTGAATAGCAAAAGCAGGTCTAAAAAAATAAAGTGTTATGAGAACAGTTCGATTAACTTATTCAGACATTATCACCAACATATATCAATAACAGTTCGTTTACAAATAAAATAACTACCTGTATACGAATCAGTTAAAAAGCCAGCGCTTTGTTCGGCCAAATTCTTCAATACTCGGAAAATGAGGTACGTTAAATGACGGAGATTAGAAGAAAGAACTTTTATAAATCTGTAAATTTATAAAATTAAAATACCTTTAGCCGTGGTTTGTAATAATTTTATTTTACCTTTTAACGGTCCTCAACGCCGAGTCAACTTGGGTATCTAAATTCACCTCACTAAAAAGTCGCGTATATTCGTCCCCAATATCGGCAGCCATAAATATGCCTCCGTATAGTTCTGTGAGAATTTCCTATAAAAAGTTTAGTAAGAATTAATTCAAAGGCAAACTTTAAATGAAACTTATAAAGTATATACTACTGAATACATTTAGAAATAATATTATACTGAGACTTACCTTTAGCGCAGATATGACAACATTTAAATGCAAATTTTCGTCGTAAAATTCGTAATTTTTGTGGGGAAATGAAGAGTTTGTACGAAGGTTTGAAATTAGGCGCTGCACTTCTACGAATAAGGAGGTTAATGTGATTAGTATAATAGTAATAATAGCAAAATAATACCAAAGGTATTAACGTATCGAAGTCCTATACGTGTTCTTTTCTCGGGCGGTATCCTCAGATCTGCCAATTCATCCAAAAAATTCTGAAATCGATAATAATCGTATATCAATTAATTGTGGTCTAATAATACAACATTTGGGACTTGGAAACCATCTAAATGATGGAACTTACTGGAGGATTTGACTACTCGATTCAATAATTACAACTGGTAAAAATTTGGTATAAAGTCATCATTTTGCATCGTTTTTCTCACCTCTGCTCGCTTCTCTGACGAAAATAATAGAGAGACTAATAAAAAAGTAACTTTGAAAATATTTTTTAAATTTTTTGATGTGTTGAACTAGTGCGCAGTCAATTTTGAAGAACTTATATCATACCTGTAAAGCGGCTTCTGATGGCATAGAATTTGAACATTTAGATCCAAAATCCATCCGGATAGTAATGGGTTCTCGAATCAAGTACAATTTAAATATTTGAAATATTTCGTTGAAATTTAAAATCGAGATGATATCGTTAAAATTTACTGCAAATTCATAAACAGTCAAGAATATCTTTCATTATCTCCCATCATGACAGGGCCACAAAAATCGATTTTGGGAAGGAAAGGTGAAGCAGCTGCCCGCCAAAAACAGCGCTGTGCTATTCGTCACGGCTTTTGTACACATTAACTGTCCTTTTAGCATATGAGCCACTACATAAAGGTAGCGAATTCCGCCGTTTTTAGTTGTTGGAAAGTAATAGGCTACTTTTTAGTCCAAATCGTAACATAGATATGAACCGTTAAAGTGAAGAGGACGAATTGAACAAAAGCTGCGATGTATTCAAGTACTCACAGGTTTAAAGTGAAACGATTTTGTAATGATCCACTTCATAGAACAATACAAAAAGATGAAAATAGTTCCGCAGGACGAATGACCACTCATGCTCATACGCAATAAATTCTAATTGAATAGCCCATATTAGACGACATCCTCTCCAACTCCCATCCTCTCGCGCGGGTTTGTCACAACTCATGAGCATTTAAATCTCGAAGGAAGACAAAGAGGAGGAATATTTGTCCGGGTAAGTGCCTCTTTCTAAGGAATATCTAGCCAAGGTCAATTCCACTTGTATCGAACCTCTGGGTGTATATGTGCGGTTTGTTGGCTAATTGACACAATTTTGGGGTAAATGGCAGTCATAAACACATTTTTTAAAATTAATTTTTACGACAATTCTTTGCTTTATTAACGGCTTAGAATTTTTCATTACTTTTCAAATTTTTTATGTGTATATTTTATAACACGTATAAAAATAAAATGTATTAAACAAGTCACAAATTCCAGACTATGCGTAACATGCTATTGGGCATTTTATAAGAAATTTCGCGCCGTTCGAAGTTTAAAGTTAATAATAAAAACGGATTGTACGCAGCAAATTTTTATGCAACCCAATAATTCGAACAGGGATATGATTACGCTTCTAAACCCTCATTTTGCGATTTGCTTGTTGCAGAACTTTTTCTTTGTTCCTCCTGTATTGTTACTACTGATGCCATATTAGCGTAGAGCGCAGCTTCCGGAACGTTTATTCATAATAGAGAATCACAATACAGACATAAAATTGGAACATAGAAGTTAGAAACCGTGAATTTTACAATTTTCTTCTTTTACTATGCCTACTTTACACAGAAAGTCCTTTATGTGCTGCCTTTGGTCACCAGTCAGTTGAATCACTTCACCATATTCGGGATGCTCCACAATAGTTCCGTTGCAGTTGTACTCCTAAAATAAATTCAATATAACAAAGTCATATTTTAAACAAATGAAAACCATTTGATCGAACGATGCTTCTCTCTTTAACAACTATTATTTCACTTTTGATGGAAACCGAACTTATGTTAAACGTGTTAAATATTTTACAATAAAAATTCTAATTTTCGTGTTTAAAATATGATAAGTGTTATTCTTACAGAACAGTCGTTGTTCGTTGACAGAGCTGGTCCTAAGTTGAATTTCATCACTACAATTTTATCGTTTTGCAAAACACGCTTTAGTATGCAAAGTTAATGGCCAAAAATCAGAAAAGAAGTTAACTGTGGCACCATAACTTCCTTATAAGGACATACTTTTACGCTTATGTCTTAGGGTTAAGCACCTTTCGAAAGGTCGGACCTCAAATTTCAGTGAATCAGCTTTGTGGAATCTTCAACACAACATATTATAAAATTAAATTAAAAAAGTATTATCAAAACAAAATTACTCGTAAAATCTAGAGACTAACCTTTTTGAGATATCTAACAATTTTCTTCAAATCGTAGCCCGTATTGCACTCCGTGGGTATTCCCTGCACAGTGGTGATCGTTTTTCTTCCAGTACGCTGCTGGATTCGAATGTGGACAAATCCCTGGTGCGTTCCCTCTTCATCTTCGAGCTGAGCGAAAGCGTCTAAAATTACGTCATATTACAAATAATTAATTCTTAATTCTTACCCTTTGGCTTGTTCAAGTTCTGTATGGATTCTGTCATGATGAATTTTTGACTCTTAGACAAAATAATCTGAAATGGTTTTAATACATATAATCAAACAATAAAATGCAGTAGAAATCGTCCATAAAACCGCCGCCACGTCAGGGGTGTGGTCTAACCCGAAACAACATACATGCTTACATTATCCGAAAAATAAACAACAGGAAACAGATCCAAAAAATGGACGTGTCGTAGCGACGTTTTATGGACGAACAATAAGAAAAATTACAGACAAATATGTAAATTACTATAGAAAGCTCTGTAGGTTATGATGAAAGATTTGATGTTTGAGAAATAACGTCAAACGTATTTAAAAGCGCCATTTTGAATAACATTTATGAAAGAAATTTGTCTCCAGTCCTGTGACATCAAATGAGCTGAATGACTATCGACAGGGGTGTTATATGTCCTTATTTCTAAGATTTGTCCTTATTTTGAGGGTCCAAATCTTAGAAAAATAAAATGTCCTTATTTCTAAGATTTGTCCTTATTTTTGGCCAATGTTCTTATTTTGTCCTTATTTTACGCAATACCCATTTCCAAACGGGAATTTTTGAAATACAAGTACATTTTTCCTAAAAATTTTCGCCTGCGGCGCTATTTGGATGCCATTTTTTCTCCAAGTATTTAAAAATAGTGCAAATTTTTATGAATATCGCCTAAAATTGAAAAATTTTCGCCTGCGGCGCTATTTTTTCATTCATGCAGAATAAAATATTGGCATTATAGTTTCGGCGCGAATTTTAAAAATTTGAAAAAATGCACCCCTAAGAATGCACTTGGAAAAAATTTTTGCTAAAAAACCATAGGGGGACCCTATGGTTTGAAAAAATTATAAAAATGTCCTTATTTTTGACCCCGAAATCTTAGTTTTTGGGGCAAATGTCCTTATTTTTGGACATGAGTCTATAACACCCCTGACTATCGAGAAGCGCTATGACTAATTCAGTTGGTTTTGTTAATATTATAGGTGCGAAAACCAATCAAAATATTAAACTGCGCCACTATGTGAAATTAATCCATCAATTTCCACTCTAACCTATTTCGCAGTATAGATGTCAGGGGGACTTTTGCTGCGCAACTTGGACCGGGCGTGTGATAGCGGAATCGGTTCCTCTCGCCCAGCCAAGACGATTGGTACCGGTCTCGCCGACAACCAGAAGATATGGCTCCCGAAAATCCTGGATTTGGGACGTGTTCCGCAGCGAAGGCTGCGGGTTTCCCTTCTTGTTTTAATTTAAAACATTTCTTAATTTTTTCGATCACTGGCTTATCCTAAAATGTTGTGTCTAAAGTTATTAAACAATCAGAAAATAAAAAACTTGAAACAACGAAACTATAGACTAGAAATGTTTCAATGTTTATCATATAATCAAATAAAATTCTGCTCATGAAAATCATGAAATTTTACGAAAGTTTATTGTAATTGCAAACTTTATTATTTATTCCAAATCGCAATACAACAAAAATTTCTCTATACACAACAATATACTCATGCTTCTATAAGTGACCTCGTCGCTATCACAATCCTATGGTCTTGATTAGAGGATGTTAGGAAATGTGCGTGAAATACTCTTTGCACCACATAAAATCCTTTCATTTCGAGAAATCGACTCATTCTTTCATAAGTTTTCTCATAGGCGACCACAACATCTGTTTTGAGGAAGTCCTCTGCCCAGTTGAGTCTCAACCATCCCAGTGGGTCGTTGTGAAATTCTTCCGCCTCATCCACACTATTTTCGTCTGAGTCTTCTTCAACTACGCCATCGGATAGCATTTCACCTTCGTGGCTCTCTCCCAAATTTGCTGTACAATCGAGCATGCGGATCTCGACCGAATATGGATGCAACGCTGCATATTGAGGCATTGAGAAGCATGGCATAAGCTGCGCGATATACACTGTTCTGTTGGGATATCTTTGAAGAATTTCTTTGGCGATGAAATTTGTAGCAACATTAGGTCCACGTTGATGAACTACTCCTAAACAAAATTTTAGTAACGCTCCAAAAGGAAACCATTGTGAACTGATTTATGAATATTGACATTAACATTTTTACATTATATATCGAATGAATGTATTTTATGGAATTACCTCTTTCGGATGAAGTAAGACATATTTTTGTGTACTTAATATATTTATCACTATGCAGCAAGCCAAAATGAAAGTGCTTGTGTTAAATGGTGTTTGTTTTCAACTCTATCTTGTATTGCTTATTAAGAAATCAATATATAGCTGAATTGACTCACCAAAGTACATAGCTAATACCAAGTTTAAACCAACTGTTGACCAAATGAGCACATTTTTGAAAACTTCTTTCATGTGATATGTGCTTTGCCGAGTGCCGTAAAGTCCAAAAAGTTCTTCAATTTCAGCAACAAGGTATGGAATTACAAGAGGGATAATGGGTAATAAAAATCGGTGCTCCTTATGGGCGATGGCTGAATGAAAGATCACATAGAACACTGATACCCAAAAGAATCTTGATGGCAGTTGAATTTTGGTACTGATCTAAAACAGTAACGTTATCATTTAGCGTGATATATGACAACGAGGACCTTATCAAAGCAGTTAAACCTAAAATATTTTGCTAGAATTCAAAACAAGTTTTGTTAATTTGTGAGACCGCTTTGAAATCTTGACTGATTTTGACTACACCTTATTTTATCCACGAAGCAGTAATGCAACTAAACTCTACCAACAACGAATCTTCTTCTGAGTTATCCACATTATTTTTGGTGCGTAGTTGTTTCGCTATAAAGGTAGCCATCGGCAAACATAATATTGTGAATAATGTGGGAAGTCCATTGACGATATACCAAAACCATACATTTGAGCCTGGAAATGTTTAAACTGACAGTTATCAACTTTACATCGTCGGTTAGAATAGTCTTACCGAAATGAGAGCTTCCGCCTTTCAAAAAGTTGAATTTCGTAAAATTCCACAAAGAGACAGTTACTTTGCCATAATAGAAGGAATCAACTATAACAGAAGCCGATAAAATAATCAGACTACACGGGAGGTGGCATCTAAAATAACGAATATTCAGATGCGAAGTTCGGTTTAAAACACCCATTTTATATTTTGTAAGAAACATTAGACGAAATATAAAAAATTATTTTATATTCTCAAATAAATCAAATTTAACTTGTAATCAGCGGAATTCTTTAAAGTTTCATTATGACCAGCGACATTGAGTAAAAACTAAAGCCTTAGCTATTTATAAAATTATAGCGGCATATAATAATTCTGTAGTGTATGGAAAAGCCTAAGTTTAGTCGGTCTCCTTTAGGGGCGTTTCCTCTGTCATAGGTTTGGGATGAGCCCCTATATAAGCCTCCCATGCCTCAGGCGATAGAGCCCCTTAACCTTTCAGTCTTGGCCCCAGTCTCACTCTTGCCTCAGTCGAGGTCTGCCATCTGTCTATTCCTTTCCCTGGGTCGGTCAGCCTTGAAGAGGTCGTACCGGACGCAGGATATTGTCTATGTACTTTGATAACGGAAAGATAAACTGTTAATACCCAAAAGCATATTGTACAACAACAATACACACAAATCCTACCGCTACAATTGGAGGTCCTACCACTCTACAAGCCCTGCCGACCCAAGGATATATTAGAAATGGCTAAATGTCGTTTCTCTCTTTGTCTTCAATTTTATTTCTCCTTATTTTCTGCAACGACTCTAATCTCAACTCTTCTCTTTGGTCGAAGTCATACAAAATTTGGTGTGGCCGAATGAAACATGCCACCGAAACTTCACAGGCTGGTAAATTTTTATCCCAAAAATAGAGCAATAAAATGCATTAGTGAATTTTAGCTTTCGCATCAAAAAGCACAAAATAATATGAATTTTAAGTTAAAAAGTGCCAATTTTCTCCTACATTTCTCAAATTTATTAAAATCAAACTCAGAAAAATACAAAAGGTTTTGCCAAAATTTCAATTTTCATAGTTTTATTTTACCAAAAAATGCATAAAAAGTATATGTAATTGCTCTAGAGTTGGAAAATTATTTCATGTGTGTGTTTAAATTTTGGTATCTGAATTTTATCCATGTGGCAAAAGAAATATTTATTCAAAAATTTTATTCAAAATTCTTAAAATTAGTTATGTCTGACAGGATAGTTTTGTAAATAGATCCGAGCATCTTAGGTCTGTATTTCTGTCTCTTAGAGTAAATTTTCGCAAAATATTTCGAAAATTCGACAACGTCATAGTTCGTAACTAATGGGTCTGTTTGGATACTGCCTTAGGTCTAGACGAAAATTCCTGAAAAATCTTCTGGAATTTTTCCGAATAACAAAAGAAACACCCTTAATCCTCCGGGAATTTGTAACCCAGACTTTAGAACCCAGACACATTAATTTCCCGCCACAAGGCCCACTGACGTATTTACATTTTGCCAGATGATTTTATTTTTTCCAAAAATTCCCCACAAACCACATAAATCAAGGGACACCCGCTATGACTCAAAGGGAACTGAGAACGGGGAGTCTGCCTTTGCAACACTAAAGTGTATTTGACCCGGAACTCATTTATCACATAAAGGCTCATCTAAGCCACACACACAACAGCGCTGCCTTTAGCAAAACTCGAGGCAGGGATATTTAATAAACAAAGCGGAAAAGGGATCTTTCTTACAAATTTAACAAAAACTATCTAAGCGGTTTTCTCCTCACGTATCTTTATAAATTCCTGCACATCTTAGGTTCTGATCAAACCTCTGATTTCTGTAGATTAGATTCGAAATGTAATAACAAAGGTCAACCATTCGGAAATATCCTTTTCAGAGAACGACTATAAAAATTTTCCAGAATTTTTGCGATAGAGATTTCCTTGAAAAAGCAAATAGGTGGCCATATTAATTATAAGAAGTGGAGGTATAAATGTGAACACATAATTTTATACTCACCGGTGAGCTGTCAAAAATAGACAGTGTAATAATTCGGAACAGAATCTCCGAAATTACTTGAAATAAAATAAAAATAAAACGAGCTCGTTTCCAGCCATAGAAAAACCGGCATGTGATCACAGGGCCCTGATCATAGTACATGGCCGTGAGATTTTAACACTATTGAAAACCGATAGGATTTTATAAATTCCACTAATTCTCAAAAATTTTATATCACTTCCGGAATTTGTTATTGCATTTCCAATGACACGTGACTACACTACGACCTATCCACCACTCTTGAGTTAGATACGCTTATATAAAAATTTCTTCACCAGACCTTCAATACTTAAGAATAGCATTCATTGTCTTCATTCGTTCCTTATCATCGACTTTCGAAATGTCTGAAACTATTCCAATTTCCTTCTGACCTTATGCCAAAACCAAAAACACTTGAAATAAATACACACACAATCCAGTCAGAAAAACAAAACATATCCCGGGAATTCATAAGTAGAACGAAAAGTCCAAAAGTTTTAACTACGCCATTAGGGTATGTAGAAAAGTGTTAGATGTAACTAAATTTTTACAAAGATTTCAGATAAAAACGCCACATTGTTTAAAATTCAGATGTTTTTTGCTAGAAATTATTACACGCTCGATGTCAAGAACAATGCAAAATTTAGATTTCAAAAACTTTAAAAAACAATCGATCTTTCAGTACGATTTGAAATTGTAAAAAAAAAAACATAAAAATATCATTAAAAAAATTTACGATTTTTATTACAAAAATTTTATTGGAAAATTAATATCAAGAGTTTAATGTTTATAGTCAAATTGAAAGCCTTCAGGTTTCATTTCGATCATTTTCCATTCCAAGTTTCATAACCACTAAAAATCATCACAGTAATAAGCGTAAGTTTACAGAGGGTATCCAAAAAGTGCACTTAGCACAAAATAAGGTTTAAAATACCTTAGACTTTTACGTCTCATAAATCACTCAATTTGAAAACTTTGGCTATTACTTAGAAACAGTCACTTAGTCCATTTCTCTTTTTCTTCCATACGAAAAATAAGATCAAAAATTAACAAGTTTCCTTTTGATTTCTGGTAAAAGACTATTTGTTCAGAGAAAAGTATGCATAAAACAAGCATAAAAAAGTCGATCTCAAAAATTTTAACTCACTTTTCCCAAATAAAGCTCTGAAATATATCATTTTTCGCCAACTTCATAATATTTTCAGCTAAAACAGAAGTGACTATAAGCATTAAAAAAAGTCACATTTTGCACAAAAACTGGTGAGAGTAAAATTTATTCTCTCGTTGAATATGACTAACTGCTGTAATTGTGTTTTGTATTGATCTCAGAATCTCAAATAACTCTGATTTGAAGTAAAAAAAATACAAAAAGAGCTTTTTGCCATATACAGAGCGATAAAAACAAAGAAAAATACCAAAAAGAGCCATTAGCCACACTGAAATCGTCGCAAAGAAAACATCGGAGGATGAATGAATGCCACTCAGAACCTATGCGCATTCCACTGTCAAAATGATTGTATTTCCACACAATGTTCAATGTCCAGATCCAGATCCACAAATAGCCATGTCCAACCTTGATCAACAAATGACCATCTACTACATGCCAAAAATGATCACAAAGCCATGACCAGCCAATGTCCAGAACCGGCCTAAATTCAATCAGGCCCATGCTCACTCAAGTGCACCCTCCAGTACTCTCTGACTGTCTCACTCAATTCCATTCGCCGTGCTCTGACTGTCTCACTCAATCCATTCTCCGTACTCAGACTGTCTCACTCAATTCCACTGTCGTGACAAAACCACTCAATTACCCGAACTACCAGAACTACGTCTAATGTCCCGATCCAACACGGGACCAATCAAAAGACACTTTTGATTGCTGTATTTTGGGGCTTGCTCTTTTCATATTTTGAAGATGTGGGTCCATCTTAACCGTTTCTGAGGGAGATGTCATAAGATAATTTCAACTTTTCCATTGTTCATCATATTCTTTTACCTAAAAGCGGAGACCGCTTTAATGTACCCCGGGAAGATGTAGTGTATGGAAAAGCCTAAGTTTAGTCGGTCTCCTTTAGGGGCGTTTCCTCTGTCATAGGTTTGGGATGAGCCCCCTATATAAGCCTCCCATGCCTCAGGCGATAGAGCCCCTTAACCTTTCAGTCTTGGCCCCAGTCTCACTCTTGCCTCAGTCGAGGTCTGCCATCTGTCTATTCCTTTCCCTGGGTCGGTCAGCCTTGAAGAGGTCGTACCGGACGCAGGATATTGTCTATGTACTTTGATAACGGAAAGATAAACTGTTAATACCCAAAAGCATATTGTACAACAACAATACACACAAATCCTACCGCTACAATTCAATAAAGGTGTCAAATAATAATAAAACGTTAGAACGCAATAGAAATGCGTTAAAAACGCGAAAAAATATAGAATACATTATTGAATTCAGAAAATTAGGGGGAATTTTGCAACATTGTAAAGTTAGGTAAAACACAATAAATGAAAAAAGAAGTTGAGGTAAGAGTGATTTTGCAAAAAAGTAAAGTGACTGTTGAGACGTGTCGGCTTTGTTTTCGGTATTCTTACACGCATAAACAGAGTTGAATTGTTGTGAGGATGAGAAAATCCTGAGTAGAACCCTCATAACCATCTAAAAACACGTAAATCACCCTATGGGGGGTAGGAATATAAAGAGAAAATTTAGTATTGAAGGGTATATCCACTCTTACCTAAACGGCTGCCTAAGTGTCACTTGTGCCCAATTTTTTGCATTTTGAGCCAAGATGATGGAACCCTTACATAGATAATCCACCCAGCTGATCTCGAATTAGTGGTCAGATTTGCTTTGATTTTGCACTTTTCCTTTCACTTTTTGACCAAAATCCAGGATAAACAGGCCAAAACCGGGCATGTGATACCTCAATCGATAGCTCTCGATGAGCCACGCAATGAGCTATTACCCAGCGGTAACCTATCTGGGATTTTCTGGGTTATCAGATGCGAAAAATCCCGGATTTTGATCAAAAGGCCATCTCTATTTAATGGCCAACTCCATAACGGCATAACGGCGAAGCGCCACGAGGGGGAAACGTCGCACACACTCGCAGTGATAGCCGCGGGTTTTCCCTTCATGTAATGACGAAATTAGGTTGACGAGGAATTGAAATTTATTTTTGATATAAAAACGAAGATTTATTCTCGTAGAGAGACAAATATGATCTCGAATAGTTTTGAAATTGAACGTGGTATAATGTTTAGAAAAAACGTTTAATGTGAAAGATATTTTATGGGAAAATTACTTTAAGTTTAAGGTTTCTAATTGCAAAAACATAACGCATTCACTTTGACAAAATGGACAGGTTTATTATTCTGCTCCAGACAATCGTATTAATAACAAACACAATATTTTTGAATTCCATACATTGATTGAAGCTTATATGGACACAATATCCACACTAATACATTTTAAACGATTTGCCGTGAGGACAGCAAAATTTTAGACATAACTAAATTCTTATAATATATTTTTGCCCTTTGTATTATCAGATTCAACAGACAAAATTTTTTAATTGCAAAGTTACAAGGTTCGCATACTAGATTTACCTGAACAAATAGCTCCATCTGGAAGGACTTTCCAAGAAATTTGTCAAGAATAGAGGAAACCAAATGAGTACGGATGTCGGCCGCATAATGACTGCCAACGAAACACATAAAGCGCATAAACGGGCGTCTTTCATTGAAATATTCGGCAACTTTGCTTCTTCATAGTTTTCTGTCTTCTTTCTGTCGGTGACATAACCGGTTTTCGTGAACGACTGATACCAATAAAGTGCTACCACAGATAATGCTGCCTCTATGGTACTGTAATGGTAATTTATACTATTTATGGTATTTTATTATGTTTTTTCAGTCATTAATGATCTGCATTAGAATTACCTTACTTCGAAAGCGTTCTTGTCGAACAATAGAGAATGAACCAATTTGTCAAATAGAAAAGCATTGCGATTGTTTTATCTAAAATAATCATTTAACGCTCGTTTAAGCAAAATGATAAACCTAAACCTCGTGACTTAAGTCCAGGTAACTTTTGCAAAAAGCGATAATAATAGATGTCAGCTACTGCAAATATGCACGCTTGAATTAGGTGAGGAATCCAATTAAGAAAAAGCCGTGAATCGCAAGCGAGAAGTTTCAGAACCCAAAAAGGTATTGCATACAATGTTGGATGGAATGCTGATCGCAGTGCGTTATTTGGTTTCCACTCCCAAGTTCTCATTCCTTTACCGTATACCATACGATATGCCACCTCGACACTCTGAAAATTATAAATATTTTTGAAAATATCAAAATAAAAGTGGTGTGAGTTTTGGTAATTAAAAAATGTTTTGCTTCGATAAGGCCGTTGCCGGAAACACAGATTTACATTCTTTAATCAACTTACTTGAAAATATTCATCAGGAACAAACCATGTAGATGCACAGAAAACGTTCAAGATTCGAAAAACAAGAAAATATCCATACGAAGCTTTCAATTTAAGACTTGATAAACATGGAAGCATTCTGCAAATGTAAGCGGAAAATATTTGGACGAAAGGTAATTAGCAAATAATCCAAAGTACTAATCACAAATACTGTGCGTGGCTGTAGGCAAATTTAAACACGGAATAACTTTATTTGAAATACTACAACAAGCTTTATGCATTATACAATGAAGTAATCTTCTAGCAGAAGTAGCAACATGTAATTGCTATGACTCACGTAAACTATGACTCATCACAATGTGTGCAGAGTAGAATAGGACGAGATACCCGTAAGAGAACTCAATAGTTATTTTTGACAGAAAATAAAATATACAAGAGCAATCGGACAAATAAACATATCATTGAATTTTGAAATAGAAGCTCAACGTGAGATCCGATACTTCAGGAATTCCTTCATGTTCTTCGTAAGTGGCAATTCATCAATCGTACTACAAAACACCGTGTGGAAACTGGCCAATGACAGTGCTTGCAGACGAGCTCCTTCAGATTGATCAGCTTCTTTTTCTTCCTATAGATACGAAAAATATATTGGAGGATATTAACGATAGTGACAAGAAGAACTGTTTTGGAAACATCCATTAAAAATTAAAGTTGCATAAAAGGTTTTTTCTGACACACACGAAATGTATCTTTTTCGAAAATATTTGTTTCGATAACTATTCTAACTAAGCTGGAAGGCCAAATCTGGATTTTTTCCAGGAATTCGTTGCGAAAGAGTATTATCCCAGAGCCCTTATCACTAGTTTTAATAGTCTCCAACCTTGTCCTTGGAAATAAGGCAAATGTTTGCAAAAGCGACAAAGTGTGTCCGTTTTAAATTTTTCCAACCGTGTTCATCCCATAATTTCCCCTCTGGGTGATCAACCGCTTGTCTTTGGACGACAAATCGATCAAGATTAGAGACGAGTCGTTTCAGGTGGAAAAATGCACTCTAAGCTTACTAGTAAATGCTATTTTGTCATGAAAATGGATTGTTGGAAACTTTGGTCGCTATGTTCCTAAATTTTACCCTTAAATCAAAACATACGTCATCGTCTTCTTGTGTTTCGCAGTGTTCAATCTCGTGATCATCACCCATTGATAACTCGCGTTCGATGTCGGTACTCGATCCTGTCGACAAAGAAGCAGAACCGAGTTCATCGTGCTCCTCTTCATTGTGATCTTCACTAGTCATATCATGCGACGCATCGCTGCTATCTCCAAAAATGTCATTCATGTGCGCATCGATGTCAGAAGGAGGCTCGTCAAGTGCATGGCCAATGCCATCGTCTAATTCAAGGTTTAGTGATTCATGCGATTCTTCATTGAGCATGCCTTTTTGCTCATTTGAAGTTGTAGGTCCACTACCTTCACCAATGTCCTCAATTGAACGCCTTTTAATTTTCCTAAATATTTTGTTTTGTAAATATATTATTGTTAATATTTAACTGGTATATTATTGGCTTAGTTAAAATTTGATTAAATTATTTTTAAAGTTTTTTTAATTCAAAATTGCTTGTTAAAAATCAGTAAAAGACTAACCTCGCTAAATGCTCTGATTGCGAGGTGAGAGTTCTTGCACGTTTGCCGTTTCCAGAATCCGCACCGGTTCTGTCAAGAATATCCTCATCCCTGCGGAAATTCTGTGAAGAAGTAGACCCAGAACTCTCTTCATTTACGACTAAAATTTTTAATACATTTTAAGCATTTTGTTTTTTGATAGGTGTTCAACTGTAGATATACGACTGCTTTGAAATTGTAAAGGCATAAGGAATAATTGAGTTTCAGTCACTACACAATTATACTAATGTATTCTATTTTCTTGCAAAAATAAACATTTAGTTTGATCCTGTAATAAAAGCATAAGCACTAAACTGAAAATTTCCTTTGTAGCTTTTTGTACTTTCATTACAAGAGATTAGAGACCAGATTGAATTTTAATCATATACAGACTGATGAAAATAATTCCTAAAATTTTTAAAGGATATTTATAATGTTATTTAGAGTCTAATTAGCCTCAGATCGAGTATTTTTCAATCAACATCTAAAGAATGTGTCAATTGGACGGACGTCAAATAGAGTGTGTTAATGTTTCGGTCGATAGTTAATATTTCCCTATTCCGGAGAGTGAAAATGTTTTGGAATTTAGAACATGTAAAAAAATGGTTTTTAATTACAGCATAAACAATCGAAAATGGATCTAAATTTTGTAAACACGTGCATTAATTTACGCATAGTAGAAAATGAACCATAAAGGCTTACATTTAATTGCTGTTAACACACATTTAACTAATGCTGTTAACTATAGTTTAATGTTTCAAAATAATTCTATTCAATGATAACGAAATTACCAGCAATATTTGAGTAATTATTAGTCGGCAATCTATCAGATGTGACATCCCCATCATGTAAAGAGCCTTCTCTGGGAGTTAAATTATCGTCCTCTCCAGTCGGTTCAACATGTATATTTCTTTCTCTATTCCTCTCGGGGGAACCCTCAAGCAAGTTCAAGCCACGGTTGCGGAAAAGGGCATTATCAAGGTCATCTTCGTCATCCTCGTCTTCAAGATCAGCAGCAATGACACGGAAATCAACACGTCCAGGAACGTCGCCACGGAGTCTTACAAGCAAATTTTGACCCACTTGTTGTCCTATATTTTGGTCTAGATTAGGGTCCGGTATATCCTCATCGTGGCGATTCACAGCATCAACGATTTCAAAATAAAAGCCCTTAAATATTTACGGTAAACACACGAAAGTTAAACAAACTAACGAACTATAGCTTCGAAATCGGTATCATCAAACATTCGAGGTTCAACCTCCGCAGCAACAATTCCCCTATTTCGTCTAGCTGCTTCACGATTACCAGTTTGGTCAACAACGGCAGTTGCAGCTCCTCGAGCTCGAGCAGCATGATGTCGGTTAAGCCTTTCATTGACCATAGCGAATAGAGCACGGCGGTCATCGTCGTCGTCATTTTCATTATGGACATCATTCCTTTCCTGTCCGCGCTCTAAATAGGAAAATTAATATATTATGTAATATCAGATAAAACATTATTTATAGACGTAATCTCACATGTTGTTATTTTGGCATTTTGGTAACAGATGTCAAATGATATCGCAGTTTAACTGTTGAAACTTTTTAAATTCTTCTCACTTTTTTGTACTTCCTGTTGTGTAAGGGTTAAAAATGGTGAAAAAATTTTCTGTTCATCTCTTTGGTATTTGTTTATAAAGAAATTATGTTAACTGTTTGAAATATATATGCTACTGGAATAGTAGAATAACGCACCTGGTCATGGAATTTGAAAGCCATTAGTTTTATTACATTGTAATAAAATATTAATATAATTTAATTATGTTTACCCGTTTATTTTTACCCAATTGACGGCATAAACATAAAACACATAAAGTTTGAAATGTTTTCTACAATAATCATCCTACGCGCTTCATCGCGCTATGACTTTCATTTCAAACCCACCTAGAAAAACCATAGGCATACGACGACGGCGCCTAGCTCTAATCTCTTCACGATGATTTTTGACATGGTAGCGCATATCGAGTTTCACCTCAACACCTGTCAGCTCTCGGACTTCATGACGAATTCCAGTTCGACAAATATCAAGTAAACGACATGGCTGTAGTAATGGCAATTCCACCTAAAGTTGTTAATTATTGATAAAACTGTTCTGATAATTCGACTCACTGAAATATTTGTAAGGCTATTGGCCTCTTCTCCGGGTTGAATAAGGTGAGCAAATGTGACAGAAGATATGTTTTTGACCTGAAAATACTTTGTGTAAATGTATAATGAGGCATAAGCTACCTCAAAGCGATTGTGCGATTGTCGAACAATTCGCTGCAGCTAAAAATATTAAAATCAAATACGTTGTAGAAGTTGTTGAAAATACCGTATCTCCATATGGTACAATGAAAACGCCACCAATTTTCAGCATATTGCAAAAGTAACTTCTTCTGTTTGGTTGAACCCAGGCACCTAAAAATAGTGGGTATGTTAAACACAAGTAGATTGGAAATTCGTTGCATAAAATTTCGTTCATATTTTTCCTTTTGTTCGAAATCAAACATCTATAAAAATATGTTAGCCAATTCCAGTGGCGCATCCAGGATTTTTTTTGGGGAGTGGGTACGTTTTAGTGCAAATGGCCATTTTGGGGGAGGGGGACACCGAATTTTCGGGACCCCCAACTGTCGGGTTTTTTTTTGGGGGGAGGGGGTCCGGACCGATTTTTTGCCCAAATTGGCACTGATTTACACTCATTTTTAAAAATTTTCCCATTTTTGGGGGAGGGGGAATTTTCCCACGTGCCCCGGTGCCCCCTGGGTGCGCAAGTGACGTATGCTATCAAATTAAAGCGCTTGAGCTTCTATGTTTCAATTACCCTGCAAAGGGCGCTTCAAATGGAGAAGTTTTTCTCTAACCCATACTGTCTTATATTTAGATATTTCCCTTTTCTAGGGGCTTATATTGAAGAGAGGGTTTGAAATGAAGAGGAAGCTTCAATTAGAGAGAATACGGTGTTTTTATTTGATTAATAAGTATTAGGTATCTCATGCAAATTGTGAAAATGAGAAGCATTTTTGAAAAATGCCCCATTTCGTGTGGGCTGTTTTATGTTTTAAAAATACATAACATGTCTATTTGCTTCTTTTCGAAATACTATTTTTTGACAGCACTTGTTAAAAATAGAATAACAGAAAAACAATTTCAGCTGATTAATTACAACATATGATTCTAAGGACAGTGCAATGACCTGATACAAAAAGTATGTTGTGCTATTTAACAAAGTAGTAAATTTTACCGCAATAAATTCTGTCATAGCGCAGTTTAGTGCTGATTTGGAATGCATTACCAACAAAAAACTGTGGAATACACCAATCGAAGGCACTGACTTCGGAAGACTTAAGCGTAATATCGACTCGTTCACTTGCGTATTCCACCAAATTGTGATACAGTTCGATACCATGGTTGAGCCCATTGGAGCCTAAACGTAGAAGAATACGTGTAAGACTTCAACAAAATAAGTTAATAGCATAATGTATTAATATCCAAGCAGAGATAATCTTACCTAGCATAAATCCAACCATGCTGCTCAGATATCCAGTTCCAGAGCCAATATTTAAGAAAGACATTCCTTTCTGGGCATCCAAGTTTTCCAAAACACTTGCATAAATGCATGGCGCAGATAGATGAATTGAGCCTGGATCGCCAACTAAAACTATGAATAATGAAATGGTGATGTCACAGTGTTTCCGTTGTGTATCGCTACAGTTCCTTATTGGTAATCAAATAGTTTCGCATTTGTTTATTTCGCATTATGAACTAAGGTAAAGTGAAACAATTTTCGAATTTTTTGATATAGATATAAACGTTAAAAAAAGGACTAAAGATATGTTGAATAAAATAAAAAGAACTAAGAGCAGATTTATTACGTATTTTTTCACAAGTAACCTTCAGATTTCCACGCTGAATCTTTATAGGCATTGCTGCGATACTCTTCCGGCAAATAACGACCTCTGTCGACTAATCTAAAACATTGTAATTTATATTTGTCTTGTCATTTCACAACAAAGTACTTACCTCATTGCCAGCTCGACCTCCTTCTTTGTCACAGAACCTGCTTCTACCAAATTGTCGACTAGTTCATCATTGTTTCTTCCATTACTAGCAATGTTACCCATTTTTGGTAAATAAGATAAATACTTTACTGGAAGCGATTCAATTACTAAATTCTGGCACTTAAAATGTTATAGTGGAAACAACAGAAATGCAATGTGAGAAACGGGTAGGGAATTAGAGAAACGGGGGAGTATTTTTTATAAACATGACTTCGAAGCAAACATGGAAAATAGCATTACCCAGCCTCTCTGCAACCTCGAAAAGTTTCACAATTCAGTGAACACTTTTTTCATATTAGCAATTATTTCTCAATAAAACTAACACATAATGTGGATTCAATCGACAATTTTGAATTCAAAAAGGTTCTAAAGCAATTACATCAGGGGTGTAATTAAATAAAGAAGGATGAGTTATATTAGTCGGTTTTCCAATCTCAATGTCTATTAAACGAAGTTAGCATATTGGAGTTGCTCCAGAATAGGCAAATTTTACAATCCAGTGTTAAAAATTATTTTTAAAATGACAATGTAACTTTATATTGAATTGCGAAAAACACAAATTAAAATGCCTTCTAGTCAACACAAGAAAAGGTAATTTAAATTCATAAAAATGGGTGTCGGTTTAACTACGCCTATAGACAAACAATTAAATATTGCATTAAATTATTTAATTGGAGTTATATTTTCATACGTTCAATATATATACATGTTACCATTAAAAACCGAAAACACCGCATTTCCTTTAAACACCGCAACCCCGGGCTATTTTTAACGGGAGTGTTTTTAAAGAGGGAATAAGGTATTATTATTAATATCGGTTTCTCATCGCAAATATATTAAGGGAATATTTCGTTTTTATACCATGCTCTAGAATAATGAATTTAGAGTGAGTTTTAGAATCTTTTCATATGTATGTCTAGACATACATATGTATGTCATATTTCATATCGATTTAGCATCTAAATAAAAGCTAAGGGGTCACAAAGTAGATTCAACTACAATACATCCAATGTTCACAGTCATGAAACTCTCATATTTTGCTCTCCATTTTGGTAGGAAGTCTGAAATGGTTATTTGTTTACCACCTTTTCTGATGGCATAAAATGGTCTGTTGTAATATTTGATTGCTGTATTCTCTTGTCATATCCCAACATTCTTTTTCCGATTTATTCTTGGCTACCTTTCGCGGAGATCTTTTCATAAGATTGCAAATGATAAAAAATTTTGGCGTACCTCGCTTATTACATGTCTTGGCTGTAAATTTGGATTTTGGGGTATTTCTGATTATGTGGGACCATTCAGACCTTTATCAGCGGTATTCAGCGATGATTCTCGCAATTTGTAGGGTTTTGGACCGGAAAAACCGAATTAGAGGACATTTTTAGCCACGATAAATGGATAAACGCTAGCTGGAATAAAATTTTCTCTTGACAAAGTTTCAGATATAAATACACACACATAAACAAAGTTCATGATCAAGTTAAACATGATAATTTGATTCTTTCTAGACATGAAAGCAGAAGCGGCATTAATGAAAAGCACTCTGTCTAATCGGTCCGAGGAAAGCGATAGCTCAAGCATCAAAGAGTCAATCGAAGTAGACAACGTTGATAGCCTAATTGGTCAGCCTATAATCGCTAATATTAGTTCAATCACTTTTCTTCGTCTACTAAATAGTAATGCTTCCCTATTGGAAGCCATATTTGTTCCAAATCCAATTTACTAGATACAGCCAATGCTGGCTTGTTTGCCACTTTTGGGTAGTCTCCAATTGAAGGTTTTGTTCGATAGCGTTCTATTTAATTGCAATTGAGTGGTCCACCACCCAAAAGTAGGTCGGCTAAGATTCCACACAACTCAGGGTTTACAGTGCTTTATAATATTCTTTAGTGAAACTGCTCACTACAGGAACAGGAGCAACTAAAGGTGAGGACATTGCCGAGAGCATCATTATGGGCTGTAATATTTTTTTTTGATCTCTTTATAGGACTGACAAAAAGCGTCAGCGAATCCGACATCGATCAAATTTGTCACCAAGCAATGGCAGGTGAATATTTTCGTAAAATCAACAAAAACCTGTTATAAAACAAGATTGAATGTTTTGTTTCGAACTTGCACTATTAAAAAATGCAAAAATCTCAAATGTTGAATATGATTTTTTGTACACAGATATACTAAGATACAAAGCTTATTTAGTATTTTTATCGCAGCCGGTGCTTCTTGAGCTCGTTCCGCCTATAAAAATATGTGGTAGGCGGTTAAATGTACATAACCCGTGTATCAATTGTATACTACTTTAGGGGACATTCATGGACAATATTCTGGTATAAATAATGTGTGATATATTAGTGCACTGCATGTTTACTTTTTAGATTTATTGCGGTTGTTCGACAAAATCGGCTTCCCTCCGAGTGTTAACTATTTGTTTCTAGGTATATTTGTGGATTTCGTTGTATATGTTGTAGTACAATGTGAAATAAATTGATTTGTTTGTCATAACCTAGCTCGAGCTAAAGTTTGGGTAATGGCTTTAAATGAAACTTATGCTATGGATTACTATATAAGTGTGTCCGCCCTTACGCTTACGATAAGGTATTGGCCTAGACTTAAGTTGTTCCTCTAAAGCCTAACTTCATTTTGAGCAATTATCCAAAGTTTAAGCTTGAGCTTAAACCATTTCTTTCACTTTGGACTATAATATGTATAATCTCTTCGTCATTCTAGGTGATTACGTAGATCGTGGACGACACTCTTTGGAAACTGTGTGTCTACTTTTTTGCTATAAGGTAACGTTTCTTTCAGGAATTTCACAAGAGGTACTTTTATTCTTGGCTAATAACTTGAAACCATTACATGCGTAATGGTTTCAAGATATACCGTAATCCCTGTAATTGCTCCCCCCCTAAAATTACTCCCCCTGTATTTACTCCCCCCTCGGGGGTAGTTGAAAAATTACTCCCTCTGGGGAGTAATTACAGGTATTACGGTAAGTACGAAAACGAGTGCCATAAAATAAATCTCATTGGTTTGCCTGATTTAAGATTAATGGGTTGCTAAGCAAACTTTTTTCGAAATTTCGAAGGTTTTCGAAAAATGCTTATATATAACTAATGGTTTTACTTTACACGAAAGAAGCTTCCATTTTATTTGCCCATTTCCTCACCTTTTTCTCATTTTCTAGATAAAGTACCCGAATAACTTCTTTCTTCTACGAGGGAATCATGAATGCAAATTAATTAATCGCGTGTATGGCTTTTACGACGAAATCTCCAGGCGGTATAAAAGTCCTAAGCTGTGGCAAACTTTTCAGGTAACTTGTTGACTTTGTTAAGTTTCTCTTAATGCTTTCTTTGTGTTTAGGACGTTTTTGAAGTAATGCCGTTTTGCGCGCTTGTCGGAGAGAGAATTCTTTGTATCTTTTCTATTCTAACGATTATTGTATGCTAATTTGTGCAATTTTAGGCATGCATGGTGGGCTATCCCCGCTACTCAAAAACCTTGATCAATTGAAACAGGTTAATTATTTTAATTGTTTCTATTTTCAAACAATTTGAGAGTGAAAATTTACAAAAATTTCTGCAAACGAGTTGATATAATAAACAAGTATTAAAGTACCCAATATTTCGTTCAATAACTCGCAAGTTTTCGATCATAAGCAATATAATTTTTAGATTCCCCGCCCTGTCGATCCACCAAATCCTTCAATGACCATTGACTTGTTATGGTATTCTCTTGCATTATGTGCTTTCTTTCTTTAAAATGTCATTTTAAATTTGAAAATCTGTCTAGGAGCGATCCTGACCCTTGGACAAAAGGTTGGAAAGCTAATGCACGCGGTTTATCGTATGTGTTCGGGGCCGATGTCGTCAATGCAATATGTCAGCAGTTTGACATTGATATGATTGTTCGCGCGCATCAAGTTGTTCAGGTTGAACTCTATGTAATTTTGTCCAGTCTAATAGTTCTTGGTGATTTAAACATAAAATTATAAAATATGTGAATTAAAAATCAAGTTTATGAAAAAAGTTCCTATGCTATCCAATCATTTGAGAATCTGTCAAATGAATTCATCACAAAAAATATTGGTCAGTAAATATTGAAAAACAGCATCAATAAACGAGCGATAAAGTGCATATTTCATTCAGCTTGTGCAATGCATAATTTAAAGGGAAATCGACAACGAAATATATTGTATTTTTCATGAAACTAGAAGAATTAGATAGGAAATCCGGCACTCTACTCGCTAACATTACACTGATATCGTGTGAAACTGATACAATATTTATTACAGGATGGATATGAGTTTTTTGCTAATCGGAAGCTAGTGACGATTTTCTCTGCGCCGCACTATTGTGGTCAATTTGACAATGCCGCCGCTGTAATGGATGTCGACGAAAGCCTTATGTGCAGTTTTTTTGTCCTTCGGCCTACATTTGCGAAGCCTCATTCGGACAATAGTACCAGCTCCGCAAAACAACGCAAGACGTCTACCTCAATCAGATCAAAGAAAGGAAATTCGATGAGACAACGCAAAACTATTTCAAGAGATATATGATTTGCGGAAAGTACTCAAGATGCATTGTAACGCAAACATTCGTTAACGAAACTGTACTAGTATTGTATAATAAACACTAAACGCGAGTTTGCAACATGCTGATACTGTTATTTGCATATGTGTATATGGGTTTATATGTCCGTATGTAATGTAATTGTGTCCGTATGTAATTTGAGTAATTAATTATATTTGATATTATAAATAGGCTTAAACATAAGTCTTTGTAATAATCGATATCAGTAATAGCTTGATAATTCCTTGATCAACATCCTTTATGGCAACACGTTTAAAATCACAAACTAAAATGAGCTGAATTTTTAACTTAAATCCATACTAAATTACTCTCTTGATTTATGATTTTAATCTCAAAGCTGACATCTGGTCAAAGGAGTACTAAGCGAATACAAAAATGAAGTAAAAAAAGTGCTAAGGTAAATTTGGGGAAGATTAAGCAAATTTCATTAGAGGTAAATGAAATCATGAAGATGGATTAAACATCGGGTCCAATTTTCGGTAACATTGTGCAAAAAGTTGTTTAAAAACATGTGCATAAAACGTCCCAGTTGCGCCCATTTCGCGATTCATTTGCGCGCGTTTGCAATATTTTGAAGCAGATTTATTTCAGAATTTCGCTAAAAACAATAACAACTTTCGCTGAAATGAGCGCTCCATCGCGATCGTTTGTGGCCGATATTGCTTGGATTCGACGAGGAGTTCCAAAATCGGTGCCGGAGAAAATTGAAGTGGATAAGGAAGACTTAACAGAAATTTTAAAAGGTTTATTTATATTGTTAAATGTTGAGGAGTTATATTTTGCATCTATAGGTGAAGAAGCATTTGACGAAGATGAGTCCACGCATGAAGAAGTAACAGCGGAGGTAAATTTAATCTATTTTAATCAATTTATTTGAGCAAAATGATATCATATGAACTCGATCATTATAATTACATTGTTTGCTATTATGCTGTAGAGAAATATTGCAGATCGAGGTTTTGCTGAATTAATACTTATTTAAAACAACTATAAATGACCAATTTTAGGGGAAATATAAATACTCACCATAATAATTTTGCCTTTTTATTTTAAAAATATTAGTGTTCCTATTACAGAACAACGAGTCTGCCGGTGTTGAAGGATTGCAGAAATATAATCTAGAGGACTATGATGAGGAAACTGATGCACCAAGGTTTTCGCTTATATGATAGAAATGCATCTATATATTCTTGATTTTAGAGAACCGACTATGAAGGGATTGGCTTATTATTCATCACCGCTTGACGATCCTTACATTACTCGGCATGCGGACAGTGACGAAGAAGAAGAACGGGAAGATTTTGAAGTCAAGGAAAGCGATAACTATGTTGTTGTGGCCAAAATCGTAAAGGTAACTTAGAGTGAAATTTTGTGGCAACATACTTTTATCCACACGAATGTATCAACATCGTTCTAATTGGCGCCAATTGCCTGGATATTTGCTTGCTCGAAGCTGGATATTTGCACAGGAAATTCAATGCAGAGGTTATTATTTCCTTTGTAAACCTCCCAGGTAATTGGCTCCAATTCATGTGTACAATAGTATAATCTTTAACACCGAAGCGCTACTTTTATTAGCGCAGTTGTTTGAACATTTACACCACAGAGAATAGAAATAAAAATATAAAACGGAAGAATTCGTGTTTAGCTGATTTTAAGTAACTGTTATCTGACTCAGGAAGAACCAACACTAGAAGTTTACATATTCAATGAAGAGAACGATGATTGGTACTTGCACCATGATTATATTCTCGATCTTCCGCCCCTATGTCTTGCTCCGTTCAACTAGTATGTTTTATTTTCATATGTAAACAAATAACATACCATATTTCAGTGATCCTGGATCGGATAACAAAAAGGTAGTTTTTATTTACGGTATCTTTAAAATTCACATTAAAACACTCATTGATAAAACACACTAACGTTAAACTGCTAGGTTTGAGCAGGCGTCTACACAGTAACGTTTTTGACACGATAGAACAAAACCATATCTTGGTTAATATCAAGCACACTTATGCCTTTATATCAAAAATAACGTCTACTACAATTGGAACTTAAAATTTGAGGAGTAAAAAGTCGCATGTCAATTAGGTGGATCTTACGCGATGAACACGTTTAAAACATTTTTATGAATAGAACTTTGACCGTATTACCGGACCATGTGGTCAAAAAGTCAATTTTTCGAAAGTTAACAATAATATTCCAAGAAAAACATAATTAGGAGTAATTGGATGCGCTGAATCAACGGTTGTCATTACTTCTGACATATTCCCACAGAGCTGTTAATTTTCGACTGAAGATATGTTTTACTCTGCAAAGAATCACATTTTCGAATAACACGTGACTGAAATTATAATAATTATTTGGATTACATTTTATGTTTCAGGGAAATTTGATCGCGGTTGGCACAATGGATTCTGTCATAAACATTTGGGACTTAGATATTGTCAACGCAATGGAACCTGTTCTCTGTTTGGGTGAATCGTCATTAAAAGGTAAACTTATTTTATTAATTCTATAATATGTTTTGACCTGTTTTAGTTTCGAAGAAGAAGAAATCAAAAAGCAAAACAACTGAACAATCTGATTCTAACCCATCCACGAGCCGCAAGAAAAGGGATGGATCTGCGCAATTTCATACAGAAGCCGTTTTGTGTCTTGACTGGAACAATTTGGTGGAACACGTTCTTGCTTCCGGCAGTGCGGACAAAACCCTGATTCTTTGGGACCTGGACGAAGCAAAGCCGGCTACTGTTGTCAATAATTTCAATGGAATGGTATTTTTTTTATTATGCATTATTTTGCATATTTTATTTCATCTATAATATGACGAAAGGAAACGGTTTACGCATAAAATCATTATTTAGAAAGTATGACATAATAAGGGAGTTTGATACGAAATCCCTTAAAGATTAATAAAATAAATAAAACCACTTTTTAAGTTTGAAAATATTGATATTATAATATCTCACTAATATATTAATTTGTCGAATTTAATTATTATTCTTGCTAATTTGTTTGCAGATTCAATCAATCCAGTGGCATCCCGTCGAGAAAAGTGTTATTCTATCAGGGACAACAGCCGGTCGTGTTTCAGTAATTGATTGCAGGAGCAGTGAAACTCAGTCATCGCCTATTTTGTGGGATATTGGCGAAGAACACGAAATTGAGAAAGTAGATAGCTTTTAGACTAAGCAATATTTTACCAACCATAATTTTGAGCTTGGCATATATCCGTTGAAATTAGAAGTTTAATTAATTAATTTACTAGGGAAATTTTTATTAAGAATAGACGCATAATTACATTAATATTTTTTTAAATTTAACGTCAAAGTATTCGGAAATATTTAAAACTCCATCGGTTTCTGTAATATTATATGCTCTCACAAACTCGTATGATGGATACATTTTTGAGAAGTATAAGCAATAAACAAATTCTCTGCATAAAAAATTTTATGTGAAAATTTGTGCCACTATTTGGTTGTATATATTTTTTCGTTTAGGTTATTTGGAACCGTTTCAATCCGTTTTGCGCTTTTGTTTGTTCTAATGATGGTAGGAATGCACACATTATTCATTTGTTATAAAGTTGTACTTTTAGGTATGCTCCGTTATATTGATACTAGGAAGCCAGGTGTATTTGTTAGCGAAGTTTTGGCTCACTCGGATGGAACAAATGATGTCTCAGGAAGCTATAAAGTCAAAGGATTATTAACAACAGCTGGTTCAAAGGTTTGTTATTAATTTAGCTATAAAACAAATACATTAGATCAACAGCATGCTCAAGAATGTCAACCGCTATGGATTCACTTAATGTTAAAATTTTTAGCATTTTCTATAACGAATTATTTTAGTGCTAGTTTCAGTCACTTGGAATCTTTAGTTCCAGTAATTTATTTCTATTCATATTTATATTGACTACTTTCTAGAGTTTTTATTTTTATTTCAGGAGGTAAAAGTGTGGAAACTTGAGCCTGATGACAAATTCCGACACATTTCCACCGTACCCTTAAATATGGGTGTTGTGAATTCGGTCAAATTTTGTCCCGATGCAGGAAATGTGGTCGTAGTCGGCGCCGAATGTGAAGATTTGGTACGAGTCATAGATCTATCCAAATATTCTGATATCGTATCGGCTTTTAATTCAAACAGTGCCAATACAGAAATGGAATAATTGCTGAAATGAATTTAATGTTGTTATGTTTCGTATGGTTTGACTGTTATTGTTGAGATTTTCAAATAAAGTTTATCACTAATGTCCTATTTTGAACGACTAAAAATATTTTGACTAAATATATTTAAAAACTTTTGAACATTATTATTTTTATTATTTCAGACATGAATTCAGTGCTTAGTCGATCTCTGCTTTCTAACACATCCCGCATTGGTTTGCGCTTCTGCTCATCTGCTGAGAATGCATCCAAGCATTTCTTGGAACTTGTCCCAGTTAAAACTCGCTCTGGAACAATTGATTTTGAAGAATTGAAAAAGAAAGTTTGTTAGCCGCAAATTTCTTTAAGTGAATTTGCTTGTTCTAGGCGCTGCTGGTTTACTTTTCGGCAGGGTGGTGTGGATCTTGTCGCCAATTCACACCAAAACTCAAGGTTACTTTATCGATATTCTGACGGTGTCTATATTTTGAACTCATATTTTGTACATTTTCAACGCATATGTGTTAAAAAATTTTGCAAGAATTCGAATTAAGAAATTCTCCAGGGATGCTTTTTAGATTTCTTCATAAATTATATTATACTTTTAACTTTTCTAAGGGCAAATATTAATTCTGTAGATAATGTTTTGTATCTAATTGATTTTGACCGTTTCCCGACTATTTTCGGCCGGGATTTTGTACCCCTTATAGGTTTTCGACCCCGCTGAATCCGAATTTGACATTATTTTTGACCTAGGGACGACCCTAAGGGTCGAAATTCGCTAAACATCTCAGTTTAAGAGATGCAATAATGCATTATGGGTAATTCGCATACGCAGAGCCCAAATCAGCTCTTATTTTTTACCTAGGGTCGATTAAATTAAACTGAGATACCGTAAATCCTCTAATAAGTCCCCCGGGGACTTATTGTTTCGTAGGGGGTCTAGGGGGGGGACTTAATTGAGGGGGAATTATATTTTCGTGGCCGCGCCCAAGGCGCGGCGAAAATTTTTGGGACTTTTTGGCAAAATTTGGGAAAATTTTTGAAAATTTAAACCAATTTTGAATTGGCGCCGAAAAATTTTGGCCAAAAATTTGAATTTTTTGGATTTTTGATCGATTTTTCGCCAATTTTTAGCAAATTTTTCAATTTTGTGACAAAATTTTGTAAAAAAAGCAAAATTTGCAATAAAAATTCAAATTTTCGCCAAAAAATTTGAAATTGCGCCAAAAATTTGAAATTTAGAAAAGTTTGGAAAAATACCCATTTTAGGGGGGACTTATTTGAGGGGGGACTTATTTTTTCGTTGGGGGTCTAGGGGGGACTTATTTGAGGGGGGACTTAATTGAGGGGGGGACTTATTGGAGGATTTACGGTATGTAGCAAATTTTTACCCTTAGGGTGGTCATTTCGACCCTCAGGATCGACCCTAGGTAAAAATAAGAGCTGATTTGGGCTCAGCGTATGCGAATTACCCATACTGCATATATTGCATCTCTTAAACTGAGATTTTTAGCGAATTTCGACCCTTAGGGTGGCCATTCCGACCCTTAGGGTCGTCCCTGGGTCAAAAATAATGTCAAATTCGGATTCAGCGGGGTCGAAAACCTATAAGGGGTACAAAATCCCGGCCGAAAATAGTCGGGAAACGGTCAAAATCAATTAGATACAAAGCATTATCTACAGAATTAAGACTTTTATCTACAAAATTAATATTTGCCGCCTTTCTAAAGGTGTAAATGCGAGCAAATCGTTGCCTTATAATTCCAACTATCATAAAACTATAATTTAGGACTTTTATGAACAAACCAAGGACAGCGGGCTTGAAGTTGTGTGGGTATCCAGAGACAAAACAGCCGAGGATCAGATGGATTACTACAATCAGAATTTGCCTCCTTGGCTTTACATCGAGTATGGCAAAGGAATCCGGTATCTTTTTTATTTATTTTGAGAAAATAGGAAGCAATAGACAATTAAGATAAGGACTGAAAAGGGTTATAGTACTGGGAACCACACTATAGCCCAAATACTGAAATAATAATGTCTGGTTCCTTTGTTGGATATACAATTTCATATTATCTAGTCTAGGTTAGCAAAATAAAGTACAAAAATGTAGTTTGTTTCTACAGCTCAAGTAGCGAGAATGGCAACAGCTTCATCTAGAATAAAAACAGCATTACTAATTACAACATTGTCATCATAGATATTTCTGACGGAGCTATGTTTCCTTAAATGAGCAACAATTTACAACAACAATAATTCAATTTTTCTTTCATTTATTACAATTGTTTTCAGTGACTTTTTGAAAGTATATGAGATTAAGACCATTCCTGCAATTAAATTGGTCGACGTAGATGGCAATGTTATTGACGACGGCGCGCGTGCCAAGATTGAGGTTTATATCTTTTCTACTTTATATATTGTTTCTTTTGACACAAGTCAATAACGTGGATTTTAGAGTCCCAGTGGCAATCCAAGCAAGACCCTCGAGGAATGGAAAAAGATGCTCAAGATTTGATTCACGTATTGTGAAATGTAATTAGTGTAATTTTCTGTTAATATAGCATATATCAGTTAGTGTTTAACGATAAAGATTTCTCAAGTGTCGTTTAACATATTAATTTTGATGACTACGACAGAAAACATTACGTATTTAAAGCTAATATATTCTCCGTTACGCGATATAAGTAACATAGTTTCTGGTGGACGTTCTTATTAGTTCAAGTATATCTCGAACGCTATACAGCACCCCTGTAAAACATTGCTTTTGATGAATAAAAGTTGTCTTTAAAAGCCGCAATTACTTTCCCGCCAACCAATATTAATTATGCCAGATTTTCTATGATTTACTCTTCGGAAATAATGGTGTAAATATTTGACGAAATATGTTTTTATTCTTATGAAATTCTAAAAGTATGGTGAAAGTTATTTAGTAAAACTTGTTGTCTGTTTTCTCTGCCGTATTTTCACAATCCAGAATGTTTTCCTCTATAACTCGCGGGTTTACCCTTCACATCATTTCTTCCACATTCATAATCAAAACACACTGACGTCGCACTCTTCCATTGCGGTGTGTAAACAGACATGCTGGTTGTCGTGTGACGGCCTGCCCCCACTTTTTTCTATTTATATCTCAGTACTCTGCCAGTCATATGCTTTCGTGCGAGAAAGTGCATTTTCTCTTATTCTCTATGAAAAGACGAGAGACTGCGCATCATCTTCGCCCAAACGAGTCTTCATCGCTGCTCGGTCTCCGTTAAATTTGTCTGTTTACTGCTCGAGAGAGATTGGAAAAGTCTTAGCGAGGAGAGGCGTACAGCCGCCCGCTCTCAATTTATGGTATGACTCTGTGGCAGAGAGAGATTGTCATTCATGCCACTCATTCTGTGGTAACTCTGTGACAGACTTTTTATCTCTGCCACTAGTTCTTTCTGCCCTCTGTTTCAATCAATAATGGCGGTCCTTTCCAGAATCAACCAATGAATTTGGTTGGCGGACGCGAGCGCTCCCTTTATCGCTTTCCTTGCCAGCCAATAGGAAAAAGGCTGAGTGTGTTGTCGTTTGGGGATAGGGGCACACACTCACAATTCCTCCGATACGCTTTACGACTATTCTACCGGTGGGGAAGCTGAGTAGTCGCATGACAACGGAATTCAAAACGGAGCTGTCGGACCAAACTCATGACTGTTTTCATTTTTATATTCTACCTTTTATGGTTAACTTTCTTATTTGATTCACTTTATGATTATCATGAGTCATAATCTGTTGCCCTATCATGCGGGTTCCGAATAGTACTTAATAGTAGGAATAGTAGGATATTTAGGATCCAGCATTTAAAATATTTTCTAGCTTGACGAGAAAGCTTTTATTTTAGGAAACTCCACAGTCAAAAACTTAGAACTTCCAGAATATTTTAGGACCGAAAAAGAAAATTAGAACTGGAAAATTTTGCCAAAGAAAATGGTGTCATTTTTCTATCAGACTCATCGGGAAGAGTTTTATTACGAACTTTTAGTTTAATTGTCCCTTGAAAATATAGTCATTATCATCAAAGTAAAACCGTCGAGAATTCTGGTATTAGCATTAAAGCGAAACTCGTCGTGTTTAATGTGTGCGCAATAAAAATAACTCTTATTCTCGACGGATTTATGCCAAACGTATTACACCCGTTCATTCCATACTTTCATGCACTCATCCATATATCGCCTGATATAATAGCTGCGTTGGCACTTGTTAATTAATATGCCGAGTTTAGTAAAAAAAACAATTTTGGAATACGGTTTCGTACATGTCTGACAACATATTTAGAATTAGCATGTTTTACATTAGATAAAAGTGCAGTTTGTAAAATTGTCTTTTAATCCTTAGTATTTACTTTTTCGCGTTTTTAAAAGGCTAATCAATTGTAAATTATATATATTGGAAAAGATAAACTCGGAAACTGTTATGGGATATCACATCATAATTGGAAAAACCATTATGAAATTAAAAATCAAATTGTTAGTACGCAATAATTCAACAGACCTTAACTAGAAAATAGAGCTGAAAATTTTATGAACCGTTATAATATTCCTCATTGAACGAACGTGTCATCAATTTTTTAGGTGAAGCAAATGTTAGGTTACAATCCCGAGAGTGTGGTCCACGAATACGTACCATGCACCGGATGATTTTTTCTGGCCATTCTGGCTTGTTTTTGCCAATGTTGTATATTTCGTTCGATACGAATCAATAAATTGATTCTGTCACGCACCCATTCTGCCACTTATAACGTTCACGCCTTATGACCGATGCAAATAATAAACAAATTTCTTTTTGAACGGGCGCCATAAACAAGCTCTTTCTTCGATTTTGGGTCTTGTGACGTTTGCCAAAGTTCGATTGCGAAATTGCTTGTCCGTTTTGAGATAACGGAGTGTACCTCGAATGACGTCCCCTTTATATAGACATGTTATCAACTTTATTTCTGTGATAATAATTCAATTCAATTTTGCAGTTAAAGCTGGAAACATCTGCGCTGCAGCGTCAGCAAGGCTACATCCGATTTGTATTATTCGCTGCATTCAACCAACGATAAAAGGGAGATTTCTCATCGCAACTCGGATAAAAGTGTTGCATTTTCCACGAAATCAATTGTGCCGGTGCAACTACTTTGCTGCCTAACCAGTTGATCTCTTAACACTTAGGTGAGTTGGCTTTTCATGTACTTATTTTCTTTCTCGAATTCTTTCTTTTCATGTCAAGATTATACAAATTATTCCAAAAAATATCATAACGCAAATTTTCACGTCAATTTCACAATAATGTTTTATTAAGTAATAATAATGTTAGTATTTACAGATTGCGTTGCACTGTTATGCTAATAGGAGACGTTCATCTCAGGTGACCAACACTTAAGAACAACATCTCTCAGAGCGATCGATCTTAAGATCTGTTAACACGTGTATCAACAATTATCCATAAAGAACTTCATTGAATATGTAAGTTTTCTAAATTTTTTATTTTCTAACAATGTTGCATATAATACCAAACGTATTTTCAAAACTCCTCAACGTTAGCTTTTTATTTACAGAATGTCGTGTTCATCATTCCAGTCGACAGTGACCATGGACAGTGGAAGCTCTTCTCCGTTCATTCGACTGTCGCCCACGGCGTTTTTCAAAAGTGTTGCGTCTACAACACCGAATACCCCACCATGTTTCATGTCTCAGCGAGCTGGACCAACCATTGTGGCTGAATCAACATCTCCAGTTAATGGTCTCATGGCTACTCCAAAAAGCCACCGCTGTCGTACACCAGGCCGAGCAGGTGGATCAAATCCGAACTGCGCTCGCAAGAAGTTGTGCTATCCGGCTGACGAGAGCATTCCTATGAATACCACCCAAACACCGCAGTCAAAGAAAACAATGCCGAATCCGAGCACGCCGCGAACCGTCTCTTTGATTTCAAAAACCGCTAAAAGACCTCAGGCTTTCGACACTTCGCTGCAATCACAATCCGCTGGCCGTCAAAGCAGAGAGAAACAGTGTCAGTCGGCGCCTGCGGTCTCCATGTATGATAATTTCTCTACTAACGTATATGCGACGCCACCACGTCATTTATTGCGCCGCCAGCAATCTGCCAGTGCGACTATGGTGTCCGTTGGAGGTGGAAGATTTATTCCTGCTTTTGGTCACAGAGCTGCCGTGCGATTCACCCCACCAATAGGTTGCTGAAATTATTATTAAAGTAAAATAACTCTTTTGATTCAGGTGAAGATGTGTCCACTTTGTTCGCCGGCTCTAAATTTTCGGACTCTCCATCGGCCAAAAGCTTGCCTATGCCACCGATGCAATGGTTGGATGAAGTAAAATCACAAGTCACTGCTCGCTCGCCTAACACAACCAAAAGCAAATTTGCGGACCGCAATCCATTGAAAAATGTGACTGAGGAGGATCCCACTACGGAAGAGGACGACCAATCTGACGACCAATCTGTCGGGCCAGTAGTGTTTCATTTGGACAGCTCGGCATCTGATGGAGAGAGTGCTAAGCCGATTCCAAAATTGCAAAGCCAGCATTCGAATGTGAGCAGTAACGGCAGTTTGCATGATCCTGTGTCTGAGTCCCAATTGGCCCGAGGTGTGGAGGGTATTCGCCTGGATCCGCTTCAACTCATTGCAGCCGTGGCCGCTTCATAGACAACAGCGACACAAATAATTCCATAGCACGTGTTTTGTTTCATTTTCTGTTCACATAACCTGTTAGATGTTTGAAAGGTGGTTGAAGACTCTAAACTGGAGCACGACCACTATATCGCAAATTCTCGGCTAAATTGGTTTCTGTTACTTCCTAGTATAGATTTACAATGTTGTTATATTAAAATAAGAAAAAATCCAAAGGTGAAACAATGTAAAATTCGAGAATTTGTGATATAATTTTCTGCAAAATATTACTTTCTATCTTTTAGTTTAAATTTGCTCTTACATTTGTAGCAATTATGGTTGATCAATCCGTTTTGTCTCGAGACTTAGCAATTCCCCTCATTTCATTTGTACATGTTCATCATTTTATCTCTGCAAAGAAATACTTAGGTTTTGCTATTTGGGTTTCATCATCCGAAATGGGTACTTGACTTTGTTTTATATTATTTGTTTTTGTACAATATTCGTACCTTGCCACTTCAACTGCATTTGCATTCGCTTTTATTTTGGCACTTTGCCCATTGGACAGAACACCTAAATTTATATTTGCATACAATGCAGTTGAATTGACTGAATTTTAATCTCGTTTTATTTGGTTTCATTACGGGTGATCCCTATGTAAAGATCACCCTTCCATTCTGCTCTCTGGGTCTCAGAGAATGTGCCAACTCAACCGGCTTATTTCTCCATGTCACCTCCACTAGCTCTGCCCCCAACATTTCAGCCCAATAATTTAACTCTTACATTGTTTCTTATCATCCATTGCCGAATTTTCCCGACCTGCCCCCAGCCGGGCGATCTCAACACCCACAACGCATTAATGGTCGAAATCGTAAATTTGTATGCACAGTTCCTAGAAAAGTTCATAGTTATCTATGTAAAATTCATTCCATTTTCTAGTCTGTTCTGTTCATATTTTCAGTTAGTATACAAATCATTTAATAGTTGTTCGATTGCATGCGCGACTCCGTAAACAATTTGTTCCCAATGGAGTGCGTGCTTTGCATTTTCGACTACTGACGTCTTTTTATTATATAATCGCTTCCTGTCTTCGTTAAGCTCTTAACTCAAAACAAACATTTCCATATACATTTTTATCGTGGGCGTTCCCCGGCGTGCATTAATTCCCACTCATTTTCGCTCATCATATGAGCGGGTGCGGAAATAGGGTAAGGTAATAGGTAAAGATCGGCTTTAGATGATATAACTTTATGTACAGTCACTAATCACGTGCAACTTTTCGATAACGAAAATGTGTAATAGTTTCATAGTCGCGGGATTTTTTGCCCTAATTCCCAAGAAATACACTCAGAGTTATGCATTTAATTCATATGTAAGGTAAAATTATTTAACGAAAATCAGGCATGTACCCAATATAAAATTTGCAGCACTTAACGATGGGAAAATAGGGAAAATCAGAGAATGATTTTAATCCAGAAAAGTCACATAGACACTTGGGTACTGGCCTGTCCTCCTCTATCATTTATTTCTTCTTATTTAAATCCCATTCGAGACACAGCACGGATTTATATTTTCACCATCTCATTCATTTGTATTCACCTCAATGTAAAAACTTATTTGAATGTTTCCATCGGTATGCTGTTCACAGGGGAATTTTCCAGGTGATTAGCCTACGATAGCCCCAGTCATCCATAAGAGGATTCCATCTGTTCGCAATATTTTGGATGACACATTTTATCTCATTTATCACTCCAACCTAGTAACTACTATATTAGAATTCAACAATTTTTGCTGTTATACCTGAAAAAATAAACACAGCTATTGTAAAACTTTTCCATCTATTTGGTTAATCTCTGTATAACAATAAAGGTTATCTCAATTATTATTGTGGAGTACAAAACATTAAAGCGATGATAACAGTCACATACAGGTTTTAAATCCGAAATAGTTGAGGGTACGAGAGTGGGGCGCCGCTGCATTGCCGCGATATATGTTAACCTCGTGAGAGACATAGTGAGAATAACACGACCTCGTGAGGATGTACCCCAAAACCTGACGTCAGATTCGGCTTCAGCGTCATCGAAAACCCCCCGGTGCAAAAAATCAGCGCCGCAGATGCTTTTGTTTAAAAATGTCATTTCCTGACAAAAAAGCCACTTTTTGGCCAAAAATGGCACCTTTTAGGGGTCCGGGGAAAAATTTCCACACTTCATGTCCTGGCATCTCTATACGGTCAGTTTAAGACCAAAACCGCAAACTTTCCTTTGTAGCATCAAAACATGCATTTTTGGCAAAAAAAGGCCACTTTTCGAGATCGCCGGGTCCAAATTTTTGCGGATTCGTATACTAACTTTTCGAGAGCTACAAAATAAGCTATCATGCACCCCTGTACGGGGGGAACAAAAAAACTTACCTTTGTAGCGACAAAAATATGCATTTTTGGCATAAAAATACGCCACTTTTCGAGATCGCCGGGTCCTAATTTTTGAAAACGCGGGGCCTCCAGCTCGAGTAAAGGAGATTGATATAAATGAGATTTACAACAAAAGGGCATCGCGTAAAACATTGCCACATGAATTATTTTTTACAAAAGTCACTAAGAGACACCAAGAAATTTGAAATTGGACAGATCAAATTTGAGTATCTTTACCCTACTAAGTTTGTGTGTACTGTCCTTCCTGCGCACCTTCGTTCATATGCAAATGCAGTCCTTTTTACTACACAATCTTCGCTCTAAAGTGTCTGTTTAAATATGGTAGTGCGTAGTTTTATCAACACCCGAGTACGAGAATATTTAAACACCTTCCATCATTTTATGTCATTGCATATGCATGAAATAATTGTTATTTGAGGATTTTTAGAGTGTACCGTTCCGTACTATGGAAAATTAGATTTCTATTTCTGATTGAGACAGCTTATTTGTTAAGCAAAAGCTTCCACCAACAAAGGACTAATTTGACTGCAATGAGTATTTTGATTGAACATTTTTGTGTATGTTGCAATATCCATCACTGATTTTTATTTAATACAAGATTGAAATATTGATAACCAAACCACGCGTAAATGATTAAATAAAAACAACACATTTGAATGAAAATTTAGGATTTGATGTTTTAAACGAAACAATCTCCGTAAATTGAATTCTTGAGAACCAATGTTTGCATTCTAAATATGTAATATCATATAAAAGAGAAAAATAATGATGTAACAAATTTATTCAGAGCGAATTGAGACGAACAAATTAAACAAAACGGAATAAAAATAATTTACGAGCGTTGATCGTTAATTGCTGCAAATTCAAAACATGTTCATGGAAATGTCTGCCGCAAAATCTGTACCACCTCGTTTTGAAGCTGGTCCACCATCAAAACCGCCCGGTCGCTTACCACCACCTCTTCCTCCGGTACCACGTCCGCGTCCACCTACACCACGGGGGGCTCCAGCAGGAGATCCTCCGAATCCACCGCGTCCACCACGAGCTTGTCCACCTGCACCACGAGGGAAACCCTGAAAACCGACTTATGAGAAATGCGTTTCAGATGAATTTACTTAATTTTATGTCATTTTAATGCGAATCTGGCTTCGGAAATTAATAAGCTAATCCCACATAATATAACGAGAATATATACAAAAAATTTCAAACCGTATTTATATTTTTTCTGCTCTAAAAAATAAAACAAAAAATATGAATGTTCAAAATATTTCAGTAAATAGTGAAGTTGGAAACTTGAAAAATACTTACACCAGCGCCGCCACGACCTGCTGGTCCAGGAGGTGCATAACCAGGTCCCATACCTTAAAAGTACACAATAATGACTTTACTTTAAATCAGCACATACCATAATAGGGATCAGGTGCATATGCGCTAGCATAGGGATCCGGATACCCACTATAACCACCATACGCAGGAGGAGGATAGCCGCCATAAGCATCAGCACCATAGAAGCCACCGTATTGCTGTTGTCCGAATTTTGGATATCCAGTGCCGCGACCACGTCCGGGAGGCCCGTAAAAATCAGGCGCTGGAAATCTTCCTCCACGACCCATCATTCCACCCATTGGGCCAAATCCCATTCCACCGCGCTTTAAGGCTAATTTCTTTTTCTGCTTCATATCTCCTTGAGGCTTGGCGAGCGAAATGTCGAGTTCAACACCTTCCAAAACGGTTCCTTTCATCGCTTCCAATGCCTTAAAGTAAACATAAATTTTAAAATTATACAAAATAGGAATATTACCGCTAAAGCTCCCTCACGCTCTTTGAAGTGGATGAATGCATAATCGCGAATCTAAAATGCAGATGTAAATGTAAACAAAAGCATGGGAAATAGATAACACATACCTTCTTAGCTCTCTCTACTTCGCCATGAGGTTCGAACATTTCTTTGAGTTGTTCCTCAGTAACAACTTCCTTCACATTTTTGACGTAGAGCACTTTAACAGTGGCCATCGTCTCCTCATCTGGTTCATCTTGTTGTTCTGCCCAATCCACAACTAAGTCATTATTCCAAGGGCGCACCTATAGGATTTAAAATTGATGAGCAAATATTATGAAAACAAATAACCAACTTTTCCTTGACTTATGCGTCGTTTAGCATCCGAAGCGGCTTTATGGTCAACGAAATCCACAAAGCAAAATCCACGATTCTTTCTCGATTCATTAGCATCTGGGCTCGAATAAATAATCACCTCGACAACACCCTCTAAAAATTCACTTATTGAACAAAGGAATTAGAATGAGGATTAATGAGCGAGAAATCTGATGTGGACACTCAATGTTTTCTTTTTACAGAGTGTCATCTTTTTTCGCCCTTTTTGATTCAATTCTTACCACAGTGTTTTTGCAACTCAGCGAGAATCTCTTCTTTGGATTTCGATTTAGGGATATTTCCGATAAAAAGTCGTGTATTAGCAACTGATACGTTCACTTTCAGAGCTTTTCCGGGTTGAATTTCGTATCCATCGTACTAAAATTACTAATTTAGCTTGCTATTTTTTGCCTGAAATTTTCAGGTGATGAAATAAATGAAGAGATGGATTAGCATTCTAAATGTAGCCGACCAAACAGCCAAAATGAAATCTCAAAATACGGACTATTGAAATCTAGCCGAAAGTGTGTGCATAAGAGTTCCCGCTGAAAGGATATCGTCGAAAATGGATGCGAAAATGTATGAGATCAGCAACAAGAACTGGGAAATTGATTAATACACAGAATAAACGTACAACTGAATAACAGATTAACTTTCATAAAATAATGAGGTTGTCCAGGTAGAACTCATGAAAATGGCTTAGAATATAATGGGTTAGAAAAAGATCACAGATTTTGCAACAAAAGGATCCTACAGACAAAAATCACTGGACAGTCCCCATACCAGGGACGAATAAATTAATGACCTTTTTAGCTGCCTCATTTGCGTGCTCCTTATCGAAATAGATCAGGAAAGCATATCCACGGCTTTTGCCATTAGCCGGATCCATCATCAATCGGAGGTCATAAATTTTTCCAATTTGCTCGAACAATGGAATCATTGCATCTTCATATAATTCGCGCGGAATTTGGCCGATATATATCTAAAATACCATAATTTACAATCACATACTTACATATAATTATACAAACATAAATACCCATTATTGCCTTTTATAAAAATTTTACTAGTTTTATTGACCTCAACATGCATTAGTAGTTTTTTGTGTGCGTAAAGACACAAACTTTGTTGGAAAACAACATTAAAAGTAATTGTATAATGTGCTAAATTTCTTTGGAACCATTGATATATAGTTAGTTCATCAGTTAGTTACAAATAAACTATTCATAATTGTATGTGAAACACTTACACAATTGCCATTGTCACCTTTTGCTATACTTGGATCGACTTCACCGACATCCGGAGGATTGTGGAACTTAAGTAAGGCTTCAGTTAAAGAGCATTCCAAATTTGTAATTTACCTTTCTCTGACCAACTGTAACTTCCAACTGATAACCCGTGCGCTCGATTATAGATTTGATACTGTCAACGCTCGGGCCAGGGATCAGAGGAAGGTTTGTTGCTTGCTGAGACCCAAGAGCACGAACCCTGTCCTTGAAATTGCGCATAACGCTCATGAGATACTGTGGCTTGTTTTGGACACCATACATTTGCGATTCCTAAATTCACTTCGTTTATGGAATTAGTAACGCTTTTTAATGTAAAAAACCTCAAGTTGATCGATTATGAAGTTCGCCTGATCTGACGAAAAAGTGGCAAGAAGTTCCACTGCGCGCTCATCGAAATCCTCGTTTGAAAGGTTCTGAAAATAGTGAATTGTTTATATCGGACACTGGTCAATAACATAATGATTTACCAGCTTCTCACACAGTTTCACTAACTTAGCAGCAGCAACGGGATTGAGCTTCTTTGAAATATAGAGCTTGTAGTTCTCATTGTCCTCATAGCCGGTTAATCCGCCGTTCTATAAGCATATGATTGAACAGAATTATTAACAGATCACATCTAATAATATAAAAAATATTCCGATTTCAAAATACGAATTTATATCAGGTCTGATCACTTTCCATTAGAATTAAGGTGCGATATCATAAACTTTGGAAAGAGAAAGCCTTGATAAGTATTAACGCAATGAGATTAAATCAATTAGGCTTCAGTATTTTGGCTTGACCCTAGAGCGCAACGTTGGTCGCAGTGTGTATGAAATAGAAACTTTGCTAGAGCTATTTTAGATCCAAAACATTTAAATGCTTTTTAGCGGTGCTATCATAATTATCCTTTAAAATAAAATATTTAAATTCGAATTACCTGCTGTGACGAATCCATTCCTTCTTCCTTCACTTCAACAGCTTCAGTTTCATTTTCAGTTCCATTTCCATTGGCGTGCTCCTCTTCGTTCGATTCCGTTTTCAACTCCGGTTTTATCTCGTTGACGGTTTCCATTTCGATATCAGCTGACATAGCCTAAAAATCGCAATTCAGCAATGGTATAATAACGAATAAGACATAATAAAATAAGAGCGATCGGTAGTAAAAGATATAATATTTATCAAATGAAATAGTCGCTATTGCAGAGAAATATAAGATAAACTTGACATAATTTAGATAAAATTATTGTTGACGATATAAACATACATTTGCCTAAAGGGAAAACGTTAAGCAGTAATGAAATGAATTGGCTAACAATGGCGAATGGAAAATGGAGATTTCTATCGATTTTCGAAACCAAAACTGCGCGAGATAAGCAAAAGTATACGGTAAGCTTGGCGTAGCGCCAATTTGAATGCTGTTTTTAGGAATAAAAGTGTTTTGCTACTGTGGATCGTTTCCCGAAAAGCTTCATGAAAACAAAAAATCACAACATCGAAATGGTAAATAAAATTTGCACAGAAAGACACTCATTCAACTTTTATTCGTAGTTTTCGACTATACGATTTTGAGCCATGGAAACTTTAACCGGAAATGAACATGCAGGGAAGGATGTGATGGCATTTAATGTTTTTTCATTTTGTATTACAGCAGGTTACAGACCGGAAAAATGGGACGAAATCGGATTTTGAAAAGTGTAATTTTCAAATTCGAAATTTGAATTTTAAAAATTTCGACACTATTTTTATTAATTATCGCTAATATACTTTAAGTTTACCATATTCGGTTCCTTTTTTCGCTTAAAAATTTTCCCAAAGATGTGTAACAAATTGGGAGTGATTTTATGAAAACATCGCTAGTTTCAGCATTTATTTAGGGAATAAAAGTGGACTGTGTAAAATTTTCAATAGAATTGCCTACCGAGTCATACTTTATTATCAGTTTACTATTATTATGTTAAACATTATTGTTCGTGAAAAAGCCTATGTAAAAAATCAGCACAGGCGCAATTCATTGTTCATTGAAATCTGTATTTTCACAGTTAGCGAGCTTTCTGTCCAAATTTTGGGAACAGCTTTTTCGCAAACTCAACTTTGGGAACGGTCTGAATTATTTGCAACATTTATACTTTTGCATTAAATCGAGGTTTTAAGTAAAACGTAGAAACAAATTGAAACAATGGTGGTTCACATGTATCCTTTATTAATGTAACAAAATAAACGAAATTGCAATTAGTTGTATGAGAATGAGAATTTTAAAGCAAAATAAATATTCCAATTACCTGAAAACTTATCGAACCATGACACAAACTATTGCCCGCAATGGGAATGTACGATTAGTTAATAATTAACCCGACAACAATCGCTAACCATTAGAAAGAAAGAATAAGAAATAAAGTTCTCTACAGTCTGCTATTTTTGTTTCAAATCATTCATTTTTTATTTGGGAAGAAGTTCTTTTAAGATTTTGTGTCTTTGAATTATATACTACAGTCGAATTCGGAGGGTCGCCATTTTCAAAAGTAAAAGTGCCTAAAAATGGTGTTTTTTAGTCTTTTTAGACAATAATTTAATCATACCTATTGAAAATGGGTAAAATATAGCTACTTTTAGCTAAATATTGGCTAAAAATGGAAAAGCTTCCAAAATTTTCCCCGGCGCCGCTTTCGGCGGTGTCTATGATAAAACAAAAGGGGTCCCCCTTTTGTTTTTCTTCTCCCAGCCCAATCGAAATCGGCGTTATTGGGAGGGCGGCTCTAAAATCGGGGTTATTCGCGGCGCTTAACCCATATAAATCCTTTGATGTAAATTTGGGACCGGATACAATCGGCGCTATTGGGAGGACGGCGTTATTCGGAGAGTCGTTATTGGGAGGTTCGACTGTATTATTATCATGCTAAAGGAATAAAATGTTTGGATGGATTTTGTCCTACAGCGATGTCCCTCAGTGTCTATGAATAGAAGGCGTGCCTTCTTTTCCCCTTGCCAGCCAATGGACGCAGCCTCACTTGGCGCAAATTCAAACATTTTATCCTTTAGAAGGATAATAATAGTACTTTACGAGCATATAAGATATTGATTATAGTTGCTATAAAACAATAAAAACTATTTAAATTATCAAAAAATAAAAGCTCATAATGCGGAGGATCCATAATATCATCTAAGGGCTTTGCATGGGCTGAACAGGTGCTACAGATCGCGGTTGATTCTGTTGCGGATTGGCACCGTTTCGGTGCAATTGCACGAAAAATACTTGTGTGAGCAATTTTAGGTCGGAATAATCACATTGCGATGGATTAAGCTCGATATTCAACATGTTAAATCCGTTGCGGAGTTGGGCCAAGAATACAAACTAAAATATTTCAGCTATTGTGATATCGAAAGAAAAATAACCTTTGAGCTTTCCTGCAGCAATTTGCAATCACGATTGTTTATGGATATTCGCACAACTGGCGACCAGGACCACATGCGCGATTCAAACTGCAAAAAATTGTTAGAATATTCCTGTCATATTACGCAATAGGCAGGTGTCTCTTGAATAGACAACGAGAATCAGCTTCGTTAAATTTTTCGAGATGAAAAATACAAAATTCAATAATTATATCAGTAGGATATAAGATATTGTAAATTACGATTTTCAGAGAATCCTAAAAGTTAAAACAAAAATTAGAGTACTGAGTTTGTATTTTCAAACTATAGTCGTAAAGATCTATATTTTGTTTATATATTTGCAGCGATTTTCCATCAACATTGATCGTAATTTTTACTTACTCTGTCAGTGGAGAAATCACAGAGACATGTGAATACCATAAATGCGCAATTTGGACCGGGGAGTGTGGCCTCATCCATCCGAAATGAATGTTCAATGTTACGAGATTCATATAGAGGGTTGACGAAGATCGGCGATATTGGCTTCGCTGTCATATTACTAAAATTGACGCTTAAACATACGCATTTTGTATTAGACAAACATTAGCTTACAATTTGATTATGATACATTTGTGACATGCCGTATTAATTTTTTGCAAACCATTGTCATATCCTTTACTAAAAGCACCATTTCCCGTTTGTGGATATTGCATTAAAATGTGTTTTTTAGCCTCTTGGCCATAAGTCGTGGCTTTACGTTTTCATGTGTTTTGTCATTCTTATCATGTTTGCTATTTACACTTTTAATTTTTGATGACAGGGTTTGATTTATATGAAAAATCCACTTTTGGTTAAAAAATTACATTTTTCGAACCAAAGCGTCCGTGGGGCTGATTTTTTGTATTCGGGATTTTTTGACCCCGCTGAACTCGAAGTCAGATTCAGGATTCATTCTCACGAGATCCGCATATGCAGAGTATGTAGCGGCCATGATTACTCGTTACTTATATAAATTTTCGCATTGTTGTGACAGCATTTACACCTAGAATTTAAGCCAGACCTGGTTATTGTGTTGCGTGCTTTGTCAAAAGCGCTCTGCAGGCGTGCTTGATGCGAAATAACTTTCTTTAGCAGATGCTTGTTCGTTGACGGCTTATTACGGAATGCTTAAAATCGTAACTAATTCAATTTAATGTAAAAGTAACTCTAACCTGGTTGAAAAGTAGCACCCGCGTTCAATAATGCGTTAATAAATTCTGCATCGGAACAGTTAAACGCGGTCACAATGGGCGGCTGGTCAGAATAATCAGGAGTATTTACAGGAGATCGTAACGCTAATAGCTGAAATAGATAATTTTTCAAAAAACAGAAAGATAGACAAAATAGTCAGGCCTGATTTAGATTTTTCCCATATTTTAGATGGTTTAGGCTACGGCTTTACCCAGCAAAGCCGGGTACGATGCCCACTATGGCTCATGTGGACAGTCAATCAGCTGCGAATCCCTTGTCTGCACTGTAGGTGCCAGGGTCGGGAAAAATGAGTACTGGCCTAACCAGAGGATGTTAGGAAATTATACTCGTACCGGTACTCACGAGGAAAATTATGCTTGGTTATAAGCTGTCAGCCATCGCGCTGGTGTTTTTCAAAATCAATTTTCATTTATCCAGAGCAAAGCTTATCGTGGGTGTCATATACCGTTGGTTAGCCCATTACTTCCTCTGTTAGACTGTCACTAACTTTTTTTTTCAACAATAGGAAAATAATTAATTACAATGGCCCAAATGAAATTCACACAAAAATATAAATTTTTGGTTATTTTAGCAAATTTCATCGACAAAATAACTGAAAATTTGGCACTGCACAAACCAACGGCATTGCGGCTTTTGTAGGCAAGGTCTAGCTCTACCTCACGCTTTTTACAGAACAAAATATGCTTTCATATTCCGTGAGATATGACCGCTCAAAGTTGAGACATAAACCGATCAAATCGCAAAAATTGATTTTTTTCAATTTTCTGGTGGTGTCTTTCGTTAAAATTGTCACATCTCAGCAGCCAACAAACGAAAAGTTGTTCTGTAAAAAGTAAGTATTAGAGCGCAAATTGCTCTACAATATTGCACAATCGAGTATAGAATACTGGAGATTTTCATGGATAAAATTTATGAAAATATCTCAAAAATTTGATATTTTTGTGCGTCATATATAATTAGTAATATCTAATCATTTTCTTCAACATAAAATTAAAACCTTAACATGGTTGTGTAGCGAAAAGACTTAGCTATCCAGCGGTATATAACACACGGAGGTGCCCTCATGTTATATAGAAGAAACAGTTATTTATTACAACATATCAGGACTTTCCGTCCAAACCAATAAATACTTTGGACATGTTTCCTTTGGTCATGTGCCTTTTTTAACCCCAGTAAGCGAACATTTGAAACCCAATTATTCAACATTGTCAGTTTTATTTTTTTTTAAATACAGTCATCTCTCGATAATCTGAACCAATGTGTTGCGTCAAGCCAAACCGTCTGAGCCAAACCAAAATAGTTCAATTATCAATAGATGACTCGATAAGTAGTAACCTTTTTAACATGACATATTCGGCGATTAGCAATAGCAGCATGTAATGGAATTTGTCCGCTTGACGTTTCAATGGCGTCCATTCGTGCACCATTCGTAACCATAACTTCTATTAGTTCGCATTGAGTGTGTGTAGCATTGCATTTGACTTCACACAGCTGTAAATTGTAATTGATTGTTGATTGTAGTGATGTAAATTAGTTTATAATTTATATCACGAATGTTCGTCTAATTATGTCTGGTCTTGGCTAATTCTTACAAAATTCGAACATGAAGAAGAAATAGAAACCTTATGTAAAAGAGTCAATCCTGATCCATCCGTACTGTCCAAATTAATGTTGTCTTTATCTTTTGCTGCGAGAGCAGCTCGGACTTTGTCTACTTTACCGTCCATAACCGCTTCTTCAAACTCCTAAAATGGCCAGTCATTAAAATAAAATATTCGTCTCAAAGCTAAACCTGCTGTGAAAGTTGGATTGGCGAAGGCTCTGCTTTCTTGAGCTCTTCAGCTATATATTCGTTTAAATCAGTAAGAGCAGGTATTACAGATAATGGGAGGTCCAACGATTGAAGACGTTTCTGTTTCGCTGACACTTCCACAGATGATTTTGAAAGAGTTCCAGTGCCTATAGTTCCTAGTTTTGTTTTTGCAGGTGGTAGCGGTGATTTTTTCTGGCTAGCCGGTAACTTTTTATCAGAGACTTTTTCTTCGATGGTTCGCTGAATTGGCCTCTTTAAGGGCTCTTGCGGTTTTAGTTTATACGATGGTGGCTTAATTGTCGATGCAGGTCGTGGAGAACTTGGCGGTCGGGGAACATCTTTAGAAGATTTCTGGACTGACGTCTGTTTTGACACTTGCAAAGGCATTTGTGAATGTTCGGTTTTTATTTCCGGCATAAAGATGGCCTTCTTTTGCTCTTCAGCCGGTTTCTTATGCAGATGAATGAGAGGTTTAATTTCTTCGTTTTTGGTGTCAGTCTCTATCTCTCTGGGACGTTTCCGTTTAATAGTTACTTGATTATGTTGCTTTCTTGCAGATGCTGATGAAGTCGAAGCCTCTTTTTGGATTTCTTTCTTTTCTTCTTTAATCTTGGGTACTTCTTTTTCTTCGACTTTTTTACCTTTGATGATCTTTGTTTTTTGTTCTTCAACGTTATCCTCACACGTGAAAATATCCCCCAAATTTTTATTGGCTTTAAGTTGAGAGGTGAAATCTGGACTCGGTGATTGTTTAGTTGCTCGACCGCGCTTGCCAGAGCGAGGAGGTGGTGTGGCTATAATAGTCAGTTTTATTTATTTTGAAGTGAAATATCGTCTATTTTTCAAACTTTTGTTAAAACCTTTACTAGGAGTATTACTCATATTCAGTTCTCTTACGAGATCAAACAATCAGTTTAGAGCTACATGTTCCCTCCTGTTACATAAATAAAATCACCTTCAGAGTATGTCCCTTCCGAGTCAAGATCAGAAAGCACAGAACCATATTTAGCCTTAGATGTAGAAGGCCTTCCTTGTCTTGTTTTGGTTTCAGTTGGAGCTGGTGACTCTGACTTTACGTCTGAGACTCGGGCTCTCAGATGATTACGCAATACTCTTACTCCTGGATCGACTTCTGCCAAGATCTAAATCGTAAGAGAATAAACGGTAAAAATAATGTACTGATAAAAATCTAAAGAATATGCTTTAATTTTAAAATCAAAGTACCTCTTCTATCTAGTATAATTTAAATCGCTTTATGATAATGGTAAAAACAAAAATATTCAAACCTTCTCAGTCTTTGTTGGAATTCTGTCAGCTACAAATAGACGTCGAGCTTCGCGTGGACCTTGATCTGGCTGAAAAGCGTTAAAAGATTGTTGGAATGTAGTGGATAAAAATAATTTACCTTGATACCGTACCAAGTTTCCTGCTCTTCCTTCTGCTCCTCATCACTTTCCTCTGACGATTCAACTCTGTGTGGTTTCGTCTAAATTGCATTAATTATCAAATATACATTTTTATTAACACCACTAAAAATCTATGCTCATCTACTAAAAATTAGATCCAAAATTTATAAATAGCTTAATTAAGCAAATTTAGTTCTAATAACTACCTTTTAAAATGTTTGAAATTAAAGTATAAAATTTAGTCACTTTCATATTATTTTGCATAAACGTACATAAATAATAATGAGCAGATATGTTACAACTTTTCTCCTAATAAAAATGTTCTCTTGGTAGTGAACAATTTTTTTCAAGTTAATATTTATTTGAATAAAATATAAATTGATGTTACCTCTTGTTTGACAACAACCTCGTGCTTAGTCGATGTTCTTTTCTTTTTCTTGTCATCCTGTTTACGCTTCTTATCTGCCCAATATTCCTCTATCGTCTTTGCCAAATTGGGATTGGGCAAGAGATTCTCCTCGGGCTCCCAGGTGTCGTCTTTTGCGCTGAAATTCTGCCAACGAATTCTGAAAAAAGTCTTGCCCTTGACCACCTTGTCGCTCACAATTGCTTCTACCTGAAACAAACTCAATTTTGGATTGAAATTTTTCAAGATACCAACCTCATAAACTTCTGCCGACGATTGAGAGGATCCGTCCGAGTAAAGATCTTCATCGGATGAAGTTGAAGAAGAGCCCATTGACCGACTTGATGTCCGTTCTCCTTTGCCACGTTCCTTATTTGTCGGTCGACCTCGAGACGCTTCAATGTCTTCTTTTTCATTGGACTCAACAGACGAAGTGACAGTGGGTCCATTACTAGATTTTTTGTGTGTATTCGCTTCATTTACGTTAGCAGCTGTTTTATCCTCCTGGTTTGCATCAATTGCCTTTTGCTCGTTTACTTTACTTGAGCTGTTGCGGTCATTCTCATTTTCAGCAGGTGTGTCTGACCTGACTAAAGACTTAATGTTTCCTGAATTCTCTCCATTTTGTGCTGCGCCGCCAACAGCATCTCCCGTTGACTTTGAATTTTGTTTTTCGGTAGGTGGCGGAGATTTGTCGTCCGTATCCTCGCTTTCATCCAAATGTAGTACCAGTTCGCCTTCGTCCATTTTCACTATGATATTTATGAAGTGAAATTTGAAGTGAAAAATGAAGTGAAAAATTCTTAACTAATAGTGATAGCAGTGAAAACACGTAACATATCACGAAAAGATGATGAAGATGCAATCAAATTTGGATCAAAAGCCTGTTTGCATATAAGCATTTAAAATACAAAAGCATTCGCTGCGAAACAAACATTCTAACAAATTGTGAATAAGTAACGCTATCCCTTTATTTATTGGCGTAGCCAGTAGTACTGTCACTTCTAGTTTTTAGTGAAGTATTGAAAACTGACTTACTATAAGGATATTCCACAAATTTTCATGTATTATGGAGTTCTCATTAACTCTTTCGACCCGATTGTATTAGGTTGGAAACAAAGTTTTCAGACTGGGCACAGGGTTTTTGACCGGAAAATCGAGGGTCCGGAAATTTTGCCGATTTCACCTATATAGGGTTTTTTTTGATGCGGGGAGTCCGAATTTGAGGTCAGATTTTAGCTGGTCCCGCCACGAAAATATGGAAAACCGCTATTTTATTCAAAAAATGGCCATTTATGGTCAAAATGGCCCAAAAATGCCCATTTTTGACGCGATACGAAAAACCAATTGCAGATTCGGAATCAGCGCATCAAAATACCCCTAAAAACATGTTTTGCAGAAAAAGTTTCCATATTTTCAAAAAATCGATTTTTTTCGAAAACCATGTGGTCCCCTATGGTCAAAAAAATCAAATTTTTTCGGATTTTTCTACAAAACATGTTTTTAGGGTTATTTTTTGCGCTGATTCCGAATCTGCAATTGGTTTTTTCGTAACGCGTCAAAAATGGGCTTTTTTAGGCCATTTTTGGCCAAAAATGGCCTTTTTTGAAGAAAATACCTCTGAAAACTTTGTTTCCAACCTAATAGAATGCTTGTGCTTGTGAGCACAAGCACAAAAAGTTAAGAAATTCGTATTTTGTATATTTTAAAAGGTAGATAGCGATAAACGCATAAAATAGAGAAACATAGGAATAAAAGAACAGTAATCATAAATGAGAAACACATAATAATTGCAAATTTACTAAAAATGGTGACTTATAGCAAAGGTAGGTGCATACAATTACAAACAAAAGTGCATATTCCAGTTGTGCTAATTGTACTTAAATGGACAATCCGATATTTATTCCAATGTGGAATATGTGCTAAGAAAAGTCCAGATTTCCAGAAGGGCCGTTAAATTTACCAGATATTTTCCATTATAAATCTCCTTGAATAACGTATTTTTTTACAGATCCAATACATGTGTCTTTTAGAGTTCAACTTGGATGGATATTTATTTTCGATCACCTGCAATTTTAGCTATGCTGATAACAAGTTGTCATATTTAATGCTTTTTAATAAGTTTCTTTTTCTCCCTGTAGTTTTTACATATATATCGAGATATTTAGAATAACACAAAAAATTTCATTGTTGGCTTTGGGTTTCTTCGAGCTACTTTTTAAATTATCAAATTCTCGGTTGGCTTTAAAACTGCATTTTGCTCCTTATGAACAAGGTATGCTTGAATCCCTCATTGGAAACCATACAACTTTGTGAAATGAAAGCTCTTTGAAATGTTTGATCGTGTAAATTTTTGCATTTTAACTGAGAGCAACTGAACCATTTTCACCTTTCATATTTGTAAGAAAATGACAATATTTCAGGCTCGTTATACTCTAAGCACTTTTATTTTAGCCAGCCACTTGCCCATTTCTTCATGCATTGTTTATTGAGTCGTCATTGTGAGGACGAACCGATGGATTTCGCAATCGAGCAGCAGCATTTAATAACCCCAAAGATGAATGGTTGGATGGATTGTTTTGGCTCTACGGTTGTTTTGGATGAAATATGTGAGTGCGGGATTCGATGGGTTGGTGAGCCAAGTGGGGATTGGCTCGCTCCCTTAAAAGCCTGGCTGCTGCTGCTGTAAGGCCACCGCGGCTGGTACTCGCGCGTTCTAACCTCCTACCCATGTCGGCCATTACCATCACTCACATTGTTGGAGGACAGTTGATGGTTTGTTGGTGGCAGTGGGTGACACATTTGGGAGGGGACGGCTACTGAGTCAATTGCCATCGGTTGACTAACTCATTGGGTTGGGTTATTTCGTCTGTTCGGGCAGTACCCCTCTCCAGCACATATCCATCTGCCCACGATTCGTCTGCTCAAATCCAAATGGATCACTGAGAGTGGGACTTATTTGAGATGATACACCCCACATATGCATAATATCAGCGGAATTGGTATCTTCATAAGATATAGGACTTATATCTGTACAAATCTATGCGAAGAATTGTCATTGCTGAGGGTAATGCAGCAAGGACTATATATTCTTTGCTCTCGTGCTCGCTCTCCCACAGGATAACATGAGACGAACACTAAGAAAGTTGGAGGAACATTTCAAAGAGTCGGGGTGGGACTGTCAACCGACCGGCCACGACATATATTTTCGATCCATCTCCAAACACCCTCAATGTCCACCTCGTCCTTCACTGAGAGCATGGAGCTCAATTTTGTACCCAAGCCTTCAAAAATTTCCCTTTGCACTCATTATTGTGTAGGTAGGCATGAGGTTGGCTGTTATTATTAAGGTCAGGTTAATGTATGCATGTTGGAGCGCTCTTCCTTTCAAGCGATATGTGAGGTAGCCACACAATTTCGGATCATTATTATATAGTTGTGTAGCGAATATGCACAGCATGGACGCTTCCTGGATTTGAGGAGGAGCGGATTTCGTAGTGATGGAGACACACAGACATGCAGGCAAAGGCAATTAGTACCTTGACACCGCCCATTCCCATTGACCATCTATGGTGGGCAATGAACTTGCTACGACTTTGCACACTAACCTGCCGACTTACTATTATTGATATGCAGACTTTCTCGGAATCGCAAATGTTTTCTGATTGATCTTACCTCCACATTTAAGCTGTATTTGAATGTTTTAATTTGTATTTGTTTTCACAATATTTTATCCTTAAAATGAATGTACAAAATATTTCTTTATAGCCCAACTATAGTGAAAGAGTTAATTATTCTCTCGTTCTTAATTTTTCTCTTTGTCACTAAAATGTTTTTCGCTCCAAATACTTCTCCTTGGTAATACGAAATTCGCCAAAAAGAAGTAGTTTGGTGCCAACTCGTTTTTCGAAATGAATCCGAGTGCCGCAGCGAAAGTTGTGAAAAATACCGCGAAAAGTACACACTCGTTTCTATACACGGGGATCTCTTGCGAAATTATCACACCTATTGTCTGTAGTACAGACAATAGGTGTATAAATTACATCTTCAGACCAGGGCTGGGAGATCGGGTCTGATCGAAACGGAAATATCCTTTTTGAGGATCGGATCGGTTTTTGGCCGGGAAAAATTTAGAAAATTTTAATGAACCACCATTCCAAAATTTAAAAATTTTCGCCTGCGGCGCTATTTGGTTACCGCTTCTCCCTCATGTATTTTTTAAAATAGTGCAAATTTTTATATGAGAACCGCCAAAAATTTGAAAATTTTCGCCTGCGGCGCTGTTTTTTCGTTATTTCTCCATTGTTTTTCGACAATGATTGTCGCTTTTAGTAACACAAAGTACTGATTTCGAGCTAAAATGCCGAAAATTGAAAGTTTTTATATGAAAATCTCCAAAAATTGAAAAATTTTCGCTATTTTTTCTTTATATTTGCTAATATATAATATATATGTATAATATTATAATAATATATTTGGTAATTTTGGCATATTTTACCTAAAATTGGTAAATTCGACCCATTTTTAGGCATAAACAACAAATTTAGGTGATTTGGGAAAAATTTTGAAAAATAGCTAAATTTGAAGAAATTTTTTTAATAACCTTATTTTTAAAGGAAAATGATCGGTATTAGGTGGAATTTATAATAAAAATTGAGTTTTTAACAAAAATAACCCCTTTTTTGAAAATTTTGGCGATTTTTATGCAAAAATAGAATTTTTTGAAAAATTATGAAATCCCCGGGGGGCCCCGGGGCCCCGACTGAAAGTCGGGGGAAATCCCCGATCCCCGAAAAAATAATCCCCGACTTTCGGGGGCGCCCCCGAAAGCAAAATCCCCGTCCCCGTGGCACCCTAGTCTGTACTCTATATCACTATTTTTTACCTAATCATTGCCTCTTCTTTTCTTGTAAACCAAAATTAGCTATGACCTACCGATACCTTACAGTTTACTATTAGAATTCTATAACCGGGTTATATAAAACATAAATAATGTGGGAACATATTTAGAGTCTCAGTGACATTCACATGAATTTCATTTCTCTTGTCCCTATCCTAAAACATGAATATGAAGTGATAAAAAGCGCCCAAGTGGATCATTATTCCGTCTCTTATATAAAAGAAAGAATCTTCGCCTATGCTGGCGAACTCTTTTGAGATGCCGATTGAGGTGATAGACAATACCCACAATGGGCTGGAGCTGATGCGGCACTGTTCGGTTAGGCAACGTAAAAACGTTAATGAGCATTCCCATATATATGGATTGGGGGTCGTTGACTCTTAGTCAGGCATTGAGTGACCCATTGAAAAAAATCGGTTAATCGAATAATGAATGACTCATACGACACATGTGGACGGTAGACATTCCATTTGATTACATGTTTTGCACATTTGTTAAATACTTGTTATGACTTAAGGACTAAGCTTAAAGTGACAAATCATGTGTGGGATACTTTACTTGGAGTGACGTTAACTGCTTCACCGTATGTCGAATAAAATTTTAGTTTACAACCACAAATTTTGATAATTACTAGTTACACGCTTTAAAATACCATATACTATCAAGCAAATATATAACAGCTCTAAAGTGCAACAAACAGAGCTCTCAAATATTATCCAATTCCGCTAAAGGTAAAAATGAAAATTAGTAAAGCTTTAATCAAATTCTATACTTCAAGCATTGCAAATGGCTTGTTTTTACAGTAAATTGAAAATTTTCTCACAAATCCTCGATTATCTTCTCGAGATAAATGTATCCCATTCCATTTAAATACTTCTGTGTCTTCTTTGTTCTAATTATATATCCTTATGTAGAATTTAACAATACTCAGGCGATATGTCCGGTGACCTGCGTACCTTGCTCTCTGTTATCACAACTTTTCTAGCGGTTATTTTTCAATTGCCAATAACAGTCCAAAATGGGGGCATGTTGCTGCCCTTGTTTTTGGCGCCGCTGACATCGCTTACACTTTGTTTCCTTTGAATGTAAACAACGCCGCAGCACTTTAATAATAACTTGTGACTTCTTTCCATTTGTAACCCATCTTCTTATCTCTTTCGGCCTTCGCCACTCACAAGTTGTGATCTTGTTTGATTTGATTTACTTTGGGTTTTTGAGAAGACTTCCAACAGCATTCCATTGCTGATTGCTTCGACAGGTCACCATCGGCCCATTCGTCCTCTTTTTCATTCTGGTCATTTTACTCTCCCCAAGAACAAATTCTAGCAAAAAGGGATTGTTTTTATTGTGTAAGGTGTCAAACGGTTTTGGGCTCATATTTTATGAACACTAAATGAATATTTAAGCACTCTTTAACTCAGAATGAATGTTAGGAAACATAACAGTATATAATTTATAGTTATGTAAGCAAACTCATACTTTATAAATAACAAGCGAATCACTGGAATAATTAATTAAAATACAGGAAAATTCTTACGATAAATCACTACCAGTATTTCCAATGGTCCTGCTTCTGTGTCACATACGGTTCTTTATGCAATAAGCACATTTATATAAATATCACTGGACAGTGAGATAATCGACGCAGTTTTTCTCTTACAATTCATGATCTGCTTTTAATTCTTTTTCAGGCACAAAAGACCCTTGCACTTCATCTCCTATATCATTCATTGTTGTTTCCAAGTTTATGTGGGCTGTATATTTTACACCATGAATCTAAAATGTTAACATTGTCATGTTAACTGAAATAATACCATTTTCAGTTCAACATTGATTGAATTTGATTATGATCTACACAGCCAAAATTTGACATTGAATTTCATATTTGAATTTTTCTGACGTTAAATTCAGAGAAAACTTTATGAAAAACTAATGTTTTAAAATAATCGAAAAAGTAATATTTTTATCGAAAAAATATAGTAAGAGTATGTTATTTAAATAAGGCTCAATAAATATTTTGAGCAGTGCGTCAAAACTTTTCACGGCCTTTAAACTTTTATTATCCTGCCAGGTCTATCACAAAAATTGGCTGGTCCGGATCTGGAGGTCCTATAGTTGCGCCATGTCCGCCTCAGAGGCATTGATTGATGTCCAAAAATTTGCAGAACTTTTAAGTACACTCAGTTTAGTTGAATGAATGCATTTCTTATTTTGAGTAGGCAAGTGTCCTAGAATTGGTATGACCGGAATAATGTTGATTTATGTGATAGCTACTATTTCTAAGCAAATCAATGTGTGACTGTGAGTCATCACTGGTGTGGCCAATGTCCCCGCCCCTGCCATCCTGTTGTATCCCACCGATATAAGGGAGGAGTGCTGACTCATCCCAAACATTGCCAGCGCCAGTAATCACTATTATAGTGATGAGCCACCGCGTGGCCCAGCAGCATTTCTCTGCATTATTTTTATACCAGGCTCTCCGATGAGGATTAGTTTTAGCTTCTATAGGGCCAAGTAATTTCATTGTACTGCTACCGGGCCGATACCCACTAATAGCAGGCAGCCAATCTTCCAAAAAGAATATCGGCCGGCTGACCAATACTCTCCAGAATAGGTTGGGATTCCCTCTCAAGAAGATCCTCATTCCATGACTAGGCCTATTGCATAATGTGCCTACCCCAGGCCAAGTAGGAATTTAATTAGTATTTGTGTATTTGGGGTTGGCTCCCGCCTCGAGGGAGACCAAAAGCATTACCATCCGGTCGGACCCTCCCAAACCCAAGCAATCCAATTTGGGTCCATAGCCGTGGCCCTTCCGGCTTCGCCCTTGGCCCCATCATTAGACCGCTCTGCAAAGAGCGGTCTTTGTTTCGTCCTATCCCAAAATTGAGATGAAGCCGCCATGACCGAGGAGGAATTACCCATTCATTTCATTTTATGGACACTCTTTGCACTGTCTAAAACAACAACCACGTTTTTTGTGCGAATATGCATTGCCATTTTTGCTAGTAGGTTTAGGTCATTAATCTCCGAGTATTCTCTGTTTTTGCCTATTATTTTAGAGACTGAGCTTCGTTTTGGGTCAGACTATTTTTGTGTTTCGTAAGAGGGCGGAGATTCCCCAGCCTTGTTTTGAGCAGGACTGGTTGAGAAATGATTAGTTACTAATATTTCCCTTATGTAATCAATGTATTCAAGTTGGACTTTGCTAAGCCGCACAACGCCCAATGAAGGCTCTCTATCTTTGTTATCAAGCAGCCCTCAACAGTTGATTTTCTGAGAATTAAAAAAGGCGCCTTCTCTTTGTGAATCATACCCCAAATTTCGTTCACATTGAATAGTAGGCAGTAGTAGTTCCCGACCCAATTGGTCCTATTTTACAATAAGCGTATCGTTTTTGTTAGGGAAATAAACCAGCTAATTCGCACTCCCAGCTGGCCTAGAGACCGACTGTGTCTGAATACAATAAAAAGCGGCTGTTTTCTCAGCAAATTCAGTGGGCTTTCACACATTCGGACAGAAAGAACTTATTTTCGAATGCGCAGAGTATTCCGGTCCTTGCTTAAACAAAAATACGATCGATATAATTATAAATAATATTCGTTGCTTGGCTGAATCCCAAAACCAGCGCCCTTCTGTTGTTTTGCTTTACTCTTCGTCTCCTGTAGAATGGTTTAAACTATTTTTATTGTGCGAGGAAGAGATCGCCAGAAGTCCCTAATAAATAAACATTTGGCGAGCAAAAGCGTTTCAAAAGTTTCTGCTCTTTTTCCTATTTTGCCACAGTATCGAATCAATGCCATTTCAACACCTACCGATCCTGTAATGTTTCCCTTTAAATCTGACAACTTCATATTTTCAGTCCGTTCGGTGAATGCAACGGAGATTTGTGTTTGCGTTGTCCACTTTGTTGTCTTATCTCAAGTTATGCCCCAAAGTATGCCTTGTCATTCGGTTTTGCTTTGCCCAATCAACAATGCCCCAATTGTTTATGCATGAGCACTGGACAGAGCTGTTTTCTCTGTCTTCATTTCCCTTTCTGGTCCGTCAAAATATCGTCGTGGATGAGGGCAAAATAAATCAAACACTCTCCGCTAAATATATCCATGCTGCACTTTATTCATACTTGATTATAGATAACGTTGATAACGATAACGGGAAACTTCCATTATTAATCTTTGCAACTTCAATTAGTTTAGAGATCATATCTGCCATGAGTGCCGCTTGAATCCTTGTATTTTTTATCCTTGTATATTTTGAGCTTGTTTTATTTACTTATTTTCACTCAAACGTTAAGTATATGCAATATAACACATATTATTCAAAATAATAAAAGCCCATATATCCCTTACATGCCATGCTGTACCAAAAGATCCCAAATTGTTTATGAACATTTTTGCAGGAAGCATGAAGCTTTCAAACAATGACCGGTATAATCTGTCCAAATTTGGACCTATACTTATATATGTCACCTAAGCCTGTTGACAAGACGAACTTGGTGTCAATCGGCGGCGATTTTTGAGGCGGGCCATTCCACTTCAACAATCTCGTTTTTATTCTCTTTTTATTCCCATCGAATCATCACAAAAGGGATCTGCCGTCCAATCGCCCGTGTTTTTCCCACCCAGTTCCATTCACTTTAGTCATAGCTTTAAATTTTCTGTTATTGTTGTGGTTTTAGTGCGGGGAAATGGGGCTAGGAATTCCCCAACTCCATTATCACTTTTCGCCGATGAGTGAATATTCATTCAACATCGGGTCATGTGTGCACTTTTTTGGCTCATTACCCACTAACATTCGCTTACTTTTCTTAAATGTATTTATTTTCAGACAACTGCTTTTCTTGCGCCTGAGCCAAACTGCTACCGAATCCGTCCATTTATTAAAGTTTCATATTCTCTAACAACAAAGCAAAGAAATCATGACGGAAGTAGCCATTCCCCCAACTATCACCGTAGTGCAACAGCAGGAAGAGCCAGCCTCAGGTGCCGGGACTCAGCAAAATGGATCAGAGCCCAACGGCGTGGCTGTGAACGGCAACTCCACAGTTACTCCTACTGCTACCACGACTGTGGAAACAGTTGTGGTCAATGGCAAGAGCCCGAAAAAGCAAAAAGAGCCTGAACCACCCAAAGATCCGAAAGAAGATCCATTCGGATGGATTCAACAGCAGAGTAAGACAGCCAAGCATAAGGTAAGCATAAATTAAAACATAGAGGGATGTATTTTTTATTATTAAAATAAAAATATTAGATTAAATTGGTTCACTAAAATAGACAATAATGTGCTTGGGTTTCTACCGAAAGAATGATGCTAATTACTCTTAGTTAGTATTATAAATTTATTTATAATGTTAACACGCATCAAAACTAGTGCACTTTTGCTTTCCGTTTTAAATTAGGCTAATAATGAAATTATCCGAATGTACGAAGTAAAATTATACATTTTACGTTCAAAATTCTTGTCTTGTTTTACCTTATGCGTCGTTTTATTTGCTTTGGCATTTTCTCACTCGAAAATCGGGTAACATAAAATATCGTCACTATATGAAAAAGTAAGAATTTAAAGAACGAATAAAATAGTAGTAACAATTTAAATAGTAACGAAAAATACTTTTTTCGTGTTGTAACGAGGTTTTGGGTCTTCTGTCTTTCTCGAGAAAAAATTTTCGAACTCTAAATTCCATAACAAGAAAAGTTTCTCACATTTTCATGTATATATAATTTTTATTAAAATTGTAGGTGAACTATGAGCTACTTCAATGGGCACAGAACCAAGCTGTGAGCGATGAAGCCAAACGTCAGACTCTCCCTGGCAAGACCGACAAAGTTACCAGCAGCCAGTTCTTGAGGTAAATATGAAAAATATTGGAACGTTTCCAAAACTTTATCATTTATTTATGAACTCTTATTTTATCTTGTGCTAACTTTGAAAGAAATATTTTCAGTTCTCTCCGAGACGGAGTTATCCTGGCTAATTTGGCTAACAGCTTTGCTGCTGGATCGGTTGAGACTGTCCATGAGGGCGATGATGTGAAAAATAACAAGGAAAATCAAGTGTCCAATCTGCAGGGATTTATCAACTTCGCTAAGGAGAAAGCTGGTTTGGCTGAGGATCAAGTAATTTTTCTTTCTAAAGGATAAATTGTGCCTACTGACAAATTATTCTCGATATTTTGAAACATTTGTTATATCCAAAAGAAAAAAATACAAATTAAATTTCAAATATTTTTGCTGAAAAAGATGCTGAAAAAGATCTAAAGAGGGGTTCAACAGTTTTTAATAGCCACTTATTTAAGAGATTCCTGTCTAATCGTATGACTTGTTATTTGTTCTTTCAGGTGTTCACTGTGGCAGATCTTCAAGACAAGGGCAAGGCTGGCTATGAAGCAGTGTTCAATACACTCTTCCAGATCGCCATGAAAGCTGAAGACAAGTTTAACCAAGCCGGCATTGATGTTGACCGGATTGCCCAAGAAGCATCCAATCTGGTCGATCCGAACATTCTTCAAAAGGTGATCGCCTATTTCCCGCTACACTTGTTCAAAAAAGCTGGAACACCCGCGGTAAGAAAATATTAATAGATTACTGATGACTAAATTATTTTTGGCTTCTTTTAACACGTTTTCTTTTAACCTGACTAAATTTACGGTGAAAATTCATCAAACATAAAAAATGCTATGATTGTATCTTTCCATATTTCTTTATTAACTTTAGGCCGAAAAATCGCAAGTTGCGCAACAAGCAACTGAGGGCGAGAAGCAGGAAAATGGTACCGACAAAGTGACTGAAGTTGAACAGCAACTCAGCCAGGTTAGTCAACATTTGTCTCTTAAAGAGGAAACGGAGAGGATCGATTTTATTCTGTTGTGTCGGAATCCCTTTGATCTTATGGTGGACTGATGCTAGTTGTAATGTGTACTTTAGTAAAAGCCTATTTGAAAAGTAATATCAGGGGTCTTCAAGTTGGATACAATTTCGGACGTAGGAGATTTCATTTTATTATTGTGAGAAAAACTAAAAAATAATGGAAAACAGTTCAAACGTTGAGAACAATAAATCTTTTTTTCGAACTGCAAAATACAGCGAATCAGAAAAGAATTTAGATAATTTGAATTGATAACCTGAATTCAATATTCCGATCCATATTGATTCATCACATTTCAGGTTGAGACCACTGCTGCAGTAACCGTCACGGAGTCCACCCCCGCTGTTCCGACCAGTTAAACGATTGGCCGATATTCATTTTCATCCATCCCACATTGTTTTATGAAACATTTCTATTTTATGTCATTTTTGTTGTCAACCAGCCAGCGAGACAATCATTTCAACCTATCCACTTTATGACGTTTCTATATACTTCAAGTTTTATACATCCCACACTTAACGGCTTACACCACACTATCCTATCATACACGTACGTTCATTCATCCCACTTCCAGGTCCCTCAATTTAATTTCAATGATCTTCCAAATTGGCTTTGATTTTATATTTATGCATTATTATTTTGTGATTTTTGTTCAATAAATCATTTACATAACACTTCGTTATGACGACACGTTATATTCGAATCGTCTGAGAAACAATATTTGTCTTAAACAATGAGTATTGAAAACTTTCTAGTCAAAATAGTGATCCAATTTTTTCAAACAATACCAGTCAAAAATCCAAAAGTATACAGAATCCCCTACTTAGTATTACACTGGATGCACGTATTTCGGTTAGGTACTTTGCCGATGCGCTACAGGGGTGTGTGATAGCTCAAAATGTTCGTCTCAATGTGAAAAGTGGGAATTCGTAAAAAATTTTTTACGCACCACCCAAAAATTTCAATTTTTGGCCAAAAAGGTGCCAAAAAAAGGCCCTTTTTGGCACTTTTTTTTGGAAACCACTTTGCCGATGAGCTACGGATGTGTGTAATAGCTCATTTTGTAGGTCTGCGAAAGTTAGGAACGAATCCGAAAAAATTTTTTTACGCACCACCAAAAAATTTCAAATTTTGGGCCAAAAAGTGGCTTTTGGCCAAAAATTGACATTTTTGAACCAAAGCTGCTGCGATGCTTATTTTTTACACCCGGGGGTTTTCGATGGTGCTGAATCCGAATCCGGGGTCAAAAAAACTGTCCGGGGTACGAAAAAAATTTTTTTTGGAAAAATTTTTTTTTCGAAATTTTTTTCAATTCTGTGCAACTGGACTGGGCTGGACCTGGGGACTGGACTGAACCTGGGAACTGGGCTGGACCTGAGGTCCCCTTGCTCCCGAACAACAGCTGTTGAGGGCCGCAGGCCCGAAATAGTCTCATGCTGCTCTACTCCCGAACAACTCTTACTCCCGAACAATAGCCGAGGGCATACTGATGATGCACCCTCCCGCTGTGCACGCTCCTAGGTTTTTTTCAAGCGCCGAAGGCGCTTGAAAAAACCTAGTGTTGAGTATTAAACATTCAATACTCAATATCCTCCCAGTAAGCTATGTAAAATATCTTTGTTACGTTTTCGGATATAGTATAAATATGTAACTGGATGGTCATTTGTGTTGACAATTTCCTTGGTACAGTCCAAGGAATGCTATTGGTCATTCGTCAATGTTTACCTTGCAGATAGGCACATAATTCATCTCGTGGCCAACTGAAAGTTTATTTATGTTCCTCGCAGGGCTTAGCTCAATTAAGGCTCTTAAAGGTAATGCAGCTTATATTCGATGTTATGCGTGAATGCTGGAACGGAAACTCTTCTCTTCATTGTAGAAGAACCACGTCTACCATCTCCGCTACATTATTCCTGACCATCTCCACATTTATGGTACTTCTTGGGAATTTGTTAACTAGTAGCCTTACAATCGTCCGTTTATTAATGTAGAAATTATAAGTTAGAGAATTACCATACCCACAGGAGGTGCCTATATAAAGTATGTCCTTGTATAAATAACAATTTTCGTAAGTGAATATTCGCCACTGGTGAATCTCCATGCACTGAGGGAAATATTGGGGCGGGGATGTTACTTGAATTTTTTCGTAAAGCCAAATCTTAGCATTGTGAGTAAATGGCTACCCTTGGGTAACTTTAATTTTACCGGGTGTACTACAGGTGTTTGCACTGCGCTTCCATGGAAAGTTTTTTACGAGGCAGCCAATTAGGGTGTACTTCGACGTTCAAAACCTGTTTTTCGAGAAAACGGGACTGAAGTGGCATTAACTTAACTGGGTGACTATGTCGTTTATCGGAGTGCCACTTCTTAAGGTTCGACTGTACTATAATTTGCGCTTTCCGCGCGTGGATACAGTGGGAACAACGAAGAGAAAGGAATAGCGAATATATAGCAAATGAATTTAGAAGTTATAGTTTGCATATTTTATTTTCATATTTACAAAAAAGCATATATATATATAAAAGCAAACATACAAAAAAGCAAACATATATAACGCGACTGTAGGGCCTGAGCAGCTATTGAACATACTATAACTTACACAATTAACAATAAGAGAAAGAAATTTTCAAGTTCATGACCAGTTTCGATTAAGAATAGTGCTATATACAATTCTGAAGTTATGCAATATTTTAATTCAAAATTGTACTATGTTAATGCACATATACTACAGATATAAAAAATAATAATCATCCTTAGGTACTAGTTAAAATACGGCAAACCGAGTTGTAAATTGAAAAATGCTCATATCAAAAATAAATAAAAACCATAGATGGTTGACAGCATTATAATGAAAAAGAGACAAAGATTCTATAGGAAATGTAGCTTTTGAGATAAGCTTCTTAAATTTTCTCCATTCTGGTCTTTGCAAAACGCACCAAATCGCGGTTGTTTGGAAGAGAATTTGAGAATGGGAGCAGCCAGAAGCACCAATGACCTAAAATTTCTCATATCCAATTTTACACATATGTATCACGATAACCACTTCCAAAAAATAAAAACCAACCTTTACCGCAAACATCTAAAGTAATACAAATATAACAAACAGATATTAATATATTTTTCTTGCATGAATTTCAAACTAGATAAAAATATACTGCTACGTATAAATGACGTTTTACAGTTATCCATAAATTCCCGAAAATATAAATTCTCTGAGGAAAAAAAATTATTCCAAATTAACAGTGCAGATCGAATTTGCATTATTATACAGGGTGATCAAAAAAAAGGAGATATGTTCAAATTCCTCTAAAACGGCGATATTGAAGCGACACGTCGAACGGTTTTTTTGTATATTGCTCAGAAGACTTGTACGCGTCTAACAAAAAAAAAGATCACGCCAAAATCATGTCGAAAACCTAAAAATCCGAGGGGTCAAAAATCGCAAAAATGGCCATTTTTGCTGGGAATTCTGCAGTAAAACTGAAAAGACGCGAACCCGCAGGCGAATCGTCTCAGACGACCATACCGCTGCAGAAAAAGTTGTTCAGTGAGTCGAATGCTACCCGAAAAACACAATTTCGGCGAGGAAAAAATTATTCATTTTTTCGTGTTTCATATGGTCCCCCACATGGGTCAAAAAATCGATTTTCCAAAAAGCGCTGATTCCGAATCTGCAACAAATTTTTTGATTTCGCATAAAAAGTGTCATTTTTAGGCAAATAATGGCCAAAAAATCCCATTTTCGGACAAAATTGTGCATTATTTGCCTAAAAATGGGACTTTTTATGCGAAATCAAAAAATTGTGGGGGACCATATGAAACACGAAAAAATGAATAATTTTTTTCTCGCTGAAATTGTGTTTTTCTGGTAGTATTCGACTCACTGAACAACTTTTTCTGCAGCGGTATGGTCGTCTGAGACGATTCGCCTGCGGGTTCGCGTCTTTTCAGTTTTACTGCAGAATTCCCAGCAAAAATGGCCATTTTTGCGATTTTTGACCCCTCGGATTTTTAGGTTTTCGACATGATTTTGGCGTGATCTTTTTTTTTGTTAGACGCGTACAAGTCTTCTGAGCAATATACAAAAAAACCGTTCGACGTGTCGCTTCAATATCGCCGTTTTAGAGGAATTTGAACATTTCTCCTTTTTTTTGATCACCCTGTAGAAATGCTCCATTATCGGATGCGTTATGCCATCCATTCATTCTAGAAGAAATATTCATTGTCAAAAGTGACAACCGAACTTATGCCGCACTCGATACTGTAGAATATTTCCATAGTAAAAAGTAATATATTTTAGCATACCTTGCATTAGGGCTATCTTTCCTCGAGCAATGCGCTTACGATATCCACCTCGACGCTGAAACGCTTCCACAATAGTTTCATCATTGAATATAGCTTGAAGCTGGTCACACGAAACGGCAAGCACAAATAACCCAAAAAGACAACTTTCAATTCCTAGACAAATTGAGTGAACACTAAATCACATATTTCAAAATATTATTGTGCTTCTACAAAACTTACACTCTCAGATGATACAAAGAACGACCAGTATGGTTTTTATCCTCGAGCAAGCCGTAGTCATCTTGTATCATCCACGTACCCACTATTAGACTAAATGTAATATTTTACGAACGATCGATATATAGATAATATTATTTATAACGACGTCAACTATCACTATGTATAATTCTAAACGCAAAACTTACATTACTGAATATACAGAAAGTAGACCCACATAAAAAATGAATTGGAGAAAATATCTAAAAATAACAACAAAATAAATTTGTTTATATTGATAAATGTTTGCTCACTTTTGATTAAATTCGCCAACGCAATTATTAACCCAAGGGCCTAAAATATACATTTATTTTATTATTAAAAACATTTAAGAATTAATTAACTTAAAATTTCGGCTTTTCCTACTAATAAATGACATGAAAATAAATTCCGTTACACATATAAAAAAGAGATAAGCGAAAATGCTTTAATCAAACTGTGTGAATTTATGAATGGACATCCAACAATATCTTTAATTACATCCAAAACATGATGTATTATATTTTCCGTTTGACTTCTTTAGATAAAATTTCAAGCAAACTTACAATGATGGTCCATTTTACGTATACAGCGTCGACACACACGACAATGATGTGCTCTTGGTGGTCGAAAAGATTCACAACGAGAACAAATCGTCCAGTCATTACCCTAAATATGCCTCAAATATTACATGCGAGCATAGATCAGATACAGTCGAAATCAAGATATTTTGGCCAAAAATCATTTTAAGGTAAAAATCAGGACAACTGTTTTGGCTGACATTTTACAACGTTCAAGTGTAAATTTATCAGATTATTTTTGCTATCCCGGTCTCTACGGAAAAGCAGAATAAGAGGTGTGAACAAAAAATCAAAAGATCAGGACATTCAACAAGTCAAATAAAAGTCTCCTTCCGAAAATGAAATCCACACAAAAACAAACCACAAAATGCGACCGATGCAATGCTTCGTCTCCAGAGTCAGTGCAATAATCTTCGTCGTCATCATCTATTGCCAATTCTGTCTCCTTTTTATATTTCGGTTTATTGCAGGCTCTATGTAAAAGTGAATTAAAAGAATACACGGTTGTAGCTTGGTATATATTTGAAAATAGAAGCATGTATACATGGAAGTAAAAATATTAAAATTTAATGAGACTGTAAATGTACTACTGAATAAGCATCATCAAGTACAGGGTGTCCCAAAAAATTCTACTGTGATTTAGCAATCATGAAGTGTTTATTTTTGTCTTTTTTGACGTCAAATTCAAATGTGCTCAAGGAAAGTTATATGCCAAATCAAAGCTTAGACACCCTGTATCTTCACCAAATGAAAATAATAACCGGTTATTGTGCAGGGGTAATACCACTTGGATAGTAAACTCTGCTGCCGGATCATTAACGAATCCCTCTAACTTTTTGTACACTTAAGCTATAAGGTTGTTCTTAAAATGATCCTAGGACTTACGCGAACAAGATTACAACAGCAGCTCCAGCTAGGGCGCACACCAAATTAGGCTTACGCCTTAGGTTTAGGCTTAAGTGTACAAAATGTTAGAGGGGTTAGTTAATGATCCGGCAGCAGAGTTTATTATCCAAGTGGTATGCGCATATTTTGCAAGAGCTGCTAACTGACTATTTACTATGAACACTTCTCAATCATATCACTCTCATAACATTTGCCGAATTTTGAAAATTATTCGGTAGAATTTATTTAAACTAAACTTACGATGCTTCGATTGTAACTGGTACAATACTAAAAAGTTTAATTTAATAAAAATTCAAAAAACAATGACTTACCCAGGATCTGTTACCATTGCTCTAAGATGTGAAAATACAGCCAAAACAATGAGACCATTATACGCCAACAAATGAATAGCACCCCACAGACTAAAATTAAAGTATGAAAATAAAATATGATTCAGCGGAAGCCGTTTGCTTATCGGTTCATTCAACTGTCCTATTTGACACAAAAGCCAAATACACGAACATAATACCAGTACGTTGAATATGCAGTGTTCGCAAAATATTTACAGTTTGAAACTTTTGACACTTTCACAATTATTTCACGAAAAAATCTGCGTATCCATGTAAAAGGAAAAAAATATAATGTCGCGACAAGTCAAATGAGATATAGTTTGTGGGTCGCTTTTTAATTATGAAAACGGATTCACCCTGGAAACACAAACATTGTTTTGATTTTTTTCTCACTTCACATGCTTACATTTTAGTTTTGTTTCGCATAAAATTATTAGATATTAGATCTAAGAAAATATAATCTATCCAGGAAATTCACCGGTTGTACGAAACGTCAAACACATTTCTGTATTTTTATAACGTTTAACAAAAAAGGTGTGTTGCGAAAAAAGTTTTTCGTAGAAATTCCATAGTCCAGTTTTAAAACAGTTAAAAGCTAATAATTCGCACAGTTAACCAGCGTATTTCGACCGAATCAAGAAGTATTGAAATGTACCTTTCTGAGAACGTCGGTATCACTAGCCAAAATACCACCACGTAATCTGCATAGCATATGAAAACGTACGTGAAACAGACGCAAATGATCCCACATATATTCCTAGAAATGCAAAAGTTATGTAAATATTATGTGAGGCGAGCATACCAATGAAAGATCATAACGGCACTAATTTGACTCTTAGCACAGCAAATAAAGGCAACGCTCCCGCTTTTGCTTGTTTCTAGGAATAAAAACCATAGAAATTTGGTGACGTCTTCGAATATGAATCATAGATTATAGACATTTAGGAATTACATATTGTGGATAAATAATATCGAGATTCTTATAAAAGGGGCTAAACTATGTTCCGTATTGGTCGAGATAGCAAGGAACAGTTCGCCAATAAATATCTAACGGTGAGTTTAAATATGGCTGTAAAGTATTTCTGAAAACGAATTAATTCGTAAACGTAATTTATCACTCCTGAAGTGCGAAACGTCGACATTTGGGTATAATATTTTATAACATATTGGTATTTTAACATGTAAAAGTTTTTTTTTGTATTTACGGTTACAGACATGTCAAGTTTTTTGTTATAACTCAGTCAATATGCTCTTAGATATCTTTCTTGTTCCCATGACGAATATAAGTTCAATTCGAATTTTAGAAGTAAAATGGTTGTGCTATGATAACTTAAGCCAAGTATATTCAATCATACTTAATATGGATATTAATGCTACATGATCAGTAACATTGTTGATGATGTACTTGAATTGCCCTATTATGATTCATTGTCGAACGAAAAAAAACCTTTTATATATTTTATTTCCGCATCTTTCGTGGAACGTATTCTTGTGAAATATAAATAGCTCACTTTAATTAGTAGTTTGTACAAGTTGGTTATTTCTGTTATCAGATACACAGGGAAAAGTAGGTTTGGGGGGAGTTACACTTAGGGGGGCGGATAGTTGGGGGGAGTTACACTTGGGGGGTTACAGTTGGGGGGAGTTACAGTTGGGGGGTTACAGTTGGGGGGAGTTACACTTGGGGGAGTTAGGGTTGGGGGGCTTTCCCCAAACCCCCCCCACCCTAACTCCCCCCAAGTGTATCTCCCCCCAACCCTAACTCCCCCCAACCCTAACTCCCCCCAAGTGTAACTCCCCCCAACTGGTACTGCTATAGTAATTTTGAAAATAGTATGAATAATGAACACTCATTCGTTTATTTCTTTTTGTAAAGTCTTTAGCAAATCAAAAACGTATCCGATCGGATACACTCGGCAATGAAGGGTTAAGCCTAAGATTAAGTCCCTTAGGCCCCATATTGTTCGTGGCCCCAAGCCTAAAGGCTTGTTTGGCGCCTTATAAGGGATGTTTTAGCCTAAAATAGAAGAAATCTTCCACTGATTTTTTCCCGAGTTACACTAGCGTCAACCGTTTGCACGTGGACTGCACAAATCTGGGAGAGAAATAGCATCTTGAGTCATATTCCTTGAGAAGACAAACAAAACTGGATACTTAATCCTTGTTGTTACGAAAAACATAAAAATTAGCGGAAAGGATATTTTTCCCTTCTCGCTTGTAATCATCGAAAATGGTTAATTCCACGAAAAAGCAACAAAAAACAGGCACATAATCGAAAAATAACCGAAAATTTGAATTCTGCACGAAAAATTACCATATAAGGTACTTTTATGGTAATTTTAGGTACTTTTTATGGGTTTTTCAAAATTACTATGGCAGTACCAGTTGGGGGGAGTTACACTTGGGGGGAGTTACAGTTGGGGGAGTTAGGGTTGGGGGGAGTAACACTTGGGGGTTTTGGGTAAAACCCCCCAACCCTAACTCCCCCAAGTGTAACTCCCCCAATCCTAACTCCCCCAAGTGATCCCCCCCCAACTGTCCCCCCCTAAGTGTAACTCCCCCAAAGCTACCTTGCTCGATACACAGACAAGAACAATTTTATGTCACATGAACTGAGTTGAGACTAGTATATATATAATCTAATTCACATCTAATAGCCAGAAGGCTCGCTTTCACTTCCTTTTCTGTAATCACTGTTTGCATAAACGGTTCCGTCGAAATTTTTCTGCACGGCTGTGACAACAGTCATAGTTGTGTTCGACTTTTGTAAAATGTGACCTCTTTCCGATAATGCTTTAATGTAGACCTGAAATAATAGGCCTGATTTGGGGTTTTTATGATAGAAGCTTAACCTTTGGCCAGTTGGGTTCATATTCCGTAACATTTGGTTTTAATTGGTTATGGAGTCGAGGCCAATCTATGGCTCGCTTTACGTCGTGATTGAGCCAAAGCGTGTGCAATGCCGTTCCTGCTACGCCAGAAATGATTTTCGAACCTCCTGCTGCACCAATCGCAAGTAATTCCTAAATTGGCTAATGATTCCGCATATGTGATATTATATTAACGCAATGAATGCATCGCCGTAATACAAAAATTTTAGCTGTCGTTGAACGTTTTCTAATGCCAAAATAATTTGGCTTTGGTACATACTTTAATTAAACTAAATAGTGGCCTACTTTGTCATTTTTGACGTTATAGATCACCAAAGGTGCCATAGAAGACATTGGTCTCTTTCCAGGTCGTATATAATTAGCAGGGCTTGGCGGAAACCCGAAATAATTTGGATGGCCAGGCGACGAGAAATCATCCATTTGATCATTCCACAATATACCGGTTGATTCAGACATCACTAGCGCACCCAATCTGAAACCATTATATTACATAAAAATTCTATTGTAGGGTTGAAAATTCATTCGCACTCCGTTATAGCACGATCTCTTATCTGTACGCGCAGCTGTCGAAGCCTATAATATCACTCACATCAAATTTATGGTGGAAGTAACAGAGACCGCATTTCCATATCTGTCAACGACCTAAAAGACATGTCAACTGCTTTAAAGGTAAATAAAACTAACACTGATATGGGTTGTACCGTGGTCCTCTGGGGCTGCCCGAAAATCGCCTCCGTAATACGCATCGGGATGTGTGAGTGGAGTTATTTCTGATCTGTAATCACAATTGTTAACCGGTATCGAGCAAGGAATCGCTATGACGGGATGTGCTTCTTCGTGTATGAAAGTGATGTAGGAATTGAATATTTCAGTAGAGTAGTAGCATTACCGACGGCATTTTTTAAACCTCACATCAGTATTACCCCTATGCCTTTTCGAAGATCCTACTGAGGAATCCGTATCCTTATCTCACTTGAGTTGTGGAAGAAATTAGCAGCGTTATTTAATCACATTGCGAAAATTTTAACACAATTTAAATTTTGTACACAATCATTTTGACTTTTGGCTCGTGATAGGGGATCGACAGTTCATGTTTGTTCATCACATGTGAACAAACATATTAACCCGTGATTTATTCTATCAGATTAACCATACGGATAAGAGGTTTTTTATTGTCATGTATGGAATTAGCAATGCCACATTTATTTTTGCCATGGCAAGGAATATTGCTGCTAAGTTCGTTCATTACTTAAGTGTGGTATGAATATCCATTTCTGCATTAAGATCTTAGAAAAACCTAGCGACATACCATTATGAGGTGACAAAAATGCATTGCAAAATTGCATGCCATTAGCAACGTTACTAAGGTCACTGAGATCTACAATTCCTATAATATTCCACAATCTCTTCTCGTCAAGAGCAATCATTGTACATAAACCATACTTACCGTACATTTGCTGCCCATTCCGGACTTGTTATGTTTTTGGCAATTTCGGAAGCATTGTGCACAAAATCGATATCACCAAGCGAACTTCTTTCCGCATAGGCGAATTTGGATGCCTCAATAAAATTGTGAAACAAATCCACATTACCATCGAAAGTGCTCATGTTGAATGGAATTCTAGATCCTTCTCTGGTTAGAAGTGACGAAAAAACCTTTATAAAAGCTCACCGATCCAAGATGTTCAAAATTGCTTGTGACACAGCAGAACCTGATGGCGGAGGAGGTCCACACACAATACGGCCATTTGATAATCTTGTGTAAATAACTTCGGAATCATGGCGAATTTTAGCCTCATATTGCGCAAAATCTTCCAGTGTTAGTAGCCCACCTGAATCCAATTCTATAATTCCAAGAAAATATTGAAACGTATAAAATTATTATCTAAAGGGGAATAATTCCCCTACTAGACATTTCATTCGTATAAAAGTGTTACCATATTTTCCGAATTCGTCAACCATTTGCTCAGTGAGCTTTCCTCTGTAAAAAGCTTCGACCGGGTCATTACTTTCTGCTAACACTTTCAACAATTTAACGAAATTCTTCCTGGAATTTCGGGATTTTTATTATTTAAATGTATGTTATGCAAATGTGTACCTTGTTTTAATCTGCTCGCCTACTTTGTATATATTCCCTGTTTTCGGATTTATGAAGTGATCGCGCATAGTTTTCTCCTTCATAATTTCCGTTTGAAAGTTCTTCAGAGAAAACGCAAGCGCATGCGAAGTGGGATAGCCTATGAGAAGAGGCTAAAGGCTTTTCATTACACCAAGCATTGTCACTTCTCGCATCAGTCTGAATCACATGAAGAGTTATTTACTTAACCTGAACTAAAATCCTTATAAGGAGCATAGTTTTGAGCTTAGGTTAAAGCGGTTTTATCTTAATTTAAGTAAGAGACTCCATTTGGTGTGAGTGAGATTCATGCGAGAAATGACCCTGTTTGGTATAATTAAAAGCCTTAAAGTATTTGTATGACAAAGAATGAAAGAATGTTACCTTCTTCCATTAAACCGATCGTCGGATTGACAAGAGTTGCCCATGGAACTTTGCCGCCTTAAAATATATTAATTATAGAAGTATGAAACGGAAAATCCACCAAAGGTTTTGTATTCTGTCCAAAGACCGTGCACTTCTCCAGGTACAGCAACCGCAAGCCAACCTATAAGGCACTATGTTATAGTTGTTTGTAGTAAGCCCATAATCCTTTAAGTAAGTTAAAGTTTACCATATTTTGAAGCGTTCCACCGATCTTTGTACATATTTTCTGTGGCTGCCAAAGGTGCCTTTTCTCTCGCGTCAACCACGTGGCATTTCTTCGTGGTGCTAAACATACTATATTGGTAATTCATAACATGTACGAACCGGGTTCAACAAATTCATACGCATTATAAATGGTCATAAAATGTCCGCCACCCAAACCAGCCGATTGGGTATCCATCACACCGATACAGAAGAGGGTCGCTATTGCGGCGTCAACCGCATTTCCTCCTTGTAGTAAAATATCTCTTCAAAGTTAAAACAATTATTGATATGAATGAAAACGAATGTAAAACCTGCCAATATCACTACAAAGCTCGTTGTCAGCTGCTACAGCGGCGGTGCTATACTCGCCAAGCAAGCTTTTTGATGGAGGAGGCCATTTGGGTAGCCGGGTTCTGTTCTAAAAAGGAATAATGTAATGTACCACAATTTTTTAAATCATTTATTCGTTGTGCAAAAAATTGAACATATTAGGAATAGACATATTTGCAATGATGAAATTAATTATAATTGAACCTACATTTAGGATCATTTTGTAGTAAAGAACCCCAAATAAGGCGGTTGACATTACGAATGTGAATATGCATAACAGACCCACCACACCAAGCACTGAGCTTTTCCTAAAATTTGAGATTTTTACGAAGCTAAGTAAGAAAATATAGGGTAATAATAAAATATTAGAAATAACTTAGTGATGAGAATTGGACATTTCCAGCTGGTAGACTAATGCCAAAAAGTTTTGTTAAGTTGAATTAACTTACGGAGATAAATATCGATGATTTCGAGAGACACCATTTTCTTCGTCATTCAGCAAAGGTACCTGGTCATGAGAGTTCACATCACTCTCTGGTATATCGTGCGAGGGCATCATACGAGCCGGTGAGGTGATATCTTACGCCTCAAATATTGTACCCTAAAATAAATTTTTCATTCTCAGGCATCACCAAAAAGTTTTTGTATCATACTTTATAAAATATTGGATAAAATATAGATCACCAATAAATCGAATTGAATGGGAATTATTATTTCAAGATACGCTCCATTTCCAAATTCACCTTTTTCGTCCCAATAAAGCATGCGTCCTCTTATCAGTCTACTTCCATTGTCTGCATCGAAGAAGTTGAATGGCAAGGACCCAGCTCAATTATTAATATAAATCAGAACGCCCAAAGCACATATTTTGTGTTCTTTAGTGCCGCTTCCCTTTCCTTGTTACGTTACGCCATGAATTTGGATTGTAACGTTCGCTAAACAGGTGAGTAAACTGAAGATGTACTTTTGTGGAAATTGTGCTGAAAGCTATGTGGATCAATGGTACGGGGTTCTATGTCTAATATTATGATTGATTATAATAAATTAAATCTTGAAAAGTCTGCGACCTGAACAGAAAAGCTTACTTGGTCAAAGTTTTCCGCAGTACGAATTGTTGCATTGATATATTATATTTTTCTTTCTACAACAAAGTGAATTTTTCGATAAAAATATTTTTCAATAAATGTGAACGAAAAATCCATTAGCATTATATTTTGCAAGATATGATATGTACGCTCTATCGATAAAAGGGGATTTATTTTATCAATTGCTAGAGATATTAAATGTTAAATCAAAATTCAAAACAACGTCAGATTTGGTATACATTTGACGTCCATGTATAAAGAACTGTGCGGAGAAAAAGTTAATTAGCCTAAAATTCAACACAGAACAATTAAATATCGTTAGATATGCAGTCATACCAAATTACATTGCCGCTAACATTTTGTTTATTGTAAATAAATTGCAATTTTTTATACCTATTACACACATGTGGTGAATACTAAATTAGTAGTCAGTTCTAATGGAATCAATCGGATTCTAGCGGATTATTCGAGTTTCTTTTCCATTTTTTCTCTTTGAGGAGTTCGATTGAGTCGGGAACTATGCATGCTTGAAGACTCCATCGTTCAAATGGTAACGAAGAATCATGAAGCCAAATTTGACCGTTGAATCTTTCCACTGCGCTGAGTTTTCTGGCCAATGCAGAACCTCCAATGGCATAAGCTTCTCCTCTGTAAGAGATAAAAGCGAAATCCATCCTAAAAAGAATTAAAAGATTTTGTATAATTTATATTAATTTACCTTGCACTGAACATATTAGGAATAGACATATTTGCAATGATGGAATTAAATGGATGCGCAAACATTTCCACCGATGAAAGGACTCCAGATGTATTTGTCCCACCGGCAATCATGATGGCATTATTCCATTTTATAGCTCGATGACCTAAGACAGAACAACAACTATTGATTAATAAATTACTGCATTCATTCTATGCTAATCGTTTAAGACCATCAAAAAACAATTCAATTGTAATTCTCGCCCTAATTGCTGGCGCAAATTCATTTTTACGGAGAGCCCATAAAAAGGCGTGAATCCAAACTTAATTGCTTAATTTTTATGGTCTTATTAGTCTGGTTAGTTTTTGATATTAAGATATTCTTTCAAAAATTGCAGTTAATCATGCTAATAGTATGTAAATGAATATGTTGCAGTAATATAGATTCCAGCTAATGTAGATGCAGCGACCACCAGTAGATTCCAACGCAATTACACCTCCTCTCAACCCCACTTGAAAGTTTTTCTGACTTCGGGCCTGCGTAAGACTGGAGTACGGTTACGCCCTTTCCCAGTTCCGCCCCCACCCTATTCCGCCCCTGTATAACCTTAAAATGGCCATAACTTTTGATGCACTCAAGCTTAAGCTTTAAGTTTGGTCTTAAAATGTTCCTTAGGGCAAAGCCCAACATTTTAAGACCAAACTTAAAGCTAAGCTTGAGTGCATCAAAAGTTATGGCTATTTTACGAAAAAAAGGGTTGTTCGGGAGCTTAAGCCTAAGATTAAGTCCCTTAGGCCCCATATTGTTCGGGCTCTCAAGCCTAAATCCTTGTTCGGGAGACTCGGAACATTTTAAGACCAAACTTAAAACTTAAGCTTGAGTGCATCAAAAGTTATGGCCATTTTAAGTTTATACAGGGGCGGAATAGGGGAGCGGAACTGGGGGAGGGGCGTAACTGGGTATTTACTGTGTAAAACATAAAATCTCTTTAAGCAATCCTACTATAAAACACTTCAACACTACCTTCACGAGGAGATTTCATGGTATGATGCAAAACTATCCATTTACTGCCGCCATTCTTCGGCTGATCATCTAGCATTTCCACTGTATCAAGTATTTCATTTCGCGTTGCTCCGCCGAAGACATATATCGTGCCTTCTAGCGTTACAGCTGCCGCGTTTAATCGAGGCGAATTCATTTCTCTAAATTTATTTATACTATTTAATAATTGTATTAAATCTCAACATATGTTCGAAAGTATCACGTGATTTACTTTTAAATATACAAAATTCAAGAAAAATATATTACTACAAATTATGGTCCTAAATAGACATAAAGTACTTACGGCAAAATAGTCCATTGGTTATTTGATGGGTCATATTTTTCTGTCGTATTCAAGATGCCTTCTGAATTCGTGCCACCCATAACATAAATGTGGCCGTTCAATACTGCAGCACATGGTTTAGATCTAAACGATTTTCTACGATAAGTAAGTATATAGCTAGAGAACTGCACAAAATGACAAACAAGCAATACCGTGTCACAATATTCGGAATCTATGAATAAATGGTATGCAAGTTCTACTTTTATTTCAGATGAAATGTTCTATCGAAACCCTTCAAAATACCCATTTAGGGCCTACAATGTTATATTTTATAGATCAGTTTTTCGTTTGATTACTGCAGAAATATGAACCCTTCGTACATCATCCTTAGCACTAATTTTGGCTCAAAAATTTTTGGAACACCGGGTATTTGTGAATTTGCTGACAGAGTGGAATCCATGTATTTAGATAATTTTTTTGAAAACCGGTTAGTTCATTTCTGAAAGATTATTTAATTTAGCGTAACATCGTACTTTTCCATCTGTTATGGAACTTGTCATCACAAACAAAATTGAAAAACCTCTTGTCATTCATTGGCGCAACTCTATCCCATTCTTTCGTAATGGAGTCCAGCATAAATACGGCGCTAGTAGCTTGGCCCTTGTAAATGCCTCCAATAAAATAGATGTTCTAAATCAGTACACAGAGTTATAAACTAGAGACATATATAATAATACAAAAACCTTATTCAGAGTTACCAAAGCATGACCACTAACCGCTTCATATGGCATCGAAAGCATGGGGTACTCTTTCCACAAGCGCTCTTCTGCACAATATGATGTCACATTTCCAATTGTTTGGATGTTTCGATTTCGGTTGCTGTCTGAACAAAATATTGAATATAAAGCTACCCGTTAAAACAAAACGACAGTCGTTTTTTATAGAAAAGATTAAAATTAAGCTTTATTATTGCCTATGCTTTTGCGAAAATATAGCCATTATTTTCAAATCCACGAGTTATTTTGTAAGTTTAGTTATTTTTAACAATCACAAAAATTAAATTTTAGTTCTGTGGTAGCCTCACCGACACTCTGCGCAATGCAGTGGCCATAAGAGGAGGTTGTTCTCGAATATCAGGCTTAAAAGCCACATATTCAATGTTCTGCTAACGGGATAACATGAAAGATGAGTCCTTCAAAGTTCAAAATGGATTTAATTAACTGTAATTAACTATGTTAAATAATATATTCAACTAACAAGTCCCTCCAACAAGCAACATCACATCTCGTTGTACTCGCTTGGGCAAGCTCAATTTGTAGCAAATAGTTGAAACGTTGTCCAAACTTGGCGCGCAACGTATTTGTAACTCTTCTATCTAAAATGCTGACAGGAATACGAAGAGCAGTTGTTCAGCTAACTGTTATTTAGTTGTTGTTAAAAATGACGCCATTAAAGTTTAAACATAACAATCCTAATCTTCACTCGGGAATAATTTGTGAAAATTTGAGAAAATTGTGGCAAAAAGTCCGTGCCCGAACTATATTCAGAAGATGACAAAACTATACATTTCTTTACTTACAAACAAAATTTTTATGGCACAGGCATTATCAAAAATGTACTAGAAAAACGAGATTCAATTTAAACAAATACTATATATTTAAGATCTCACTTCAAATATCTTACCTCATTTTCGGAGTTAAAACGAACAAGGTGTAAGAGGTCTCCTAAATATGGCTTGCGGGATATGTCAGCATCAATCCACATCTTGATCAAATCGAAAACTTCGAATTCGGAGTGAACATTTAAATAGGAGTCGCTTAAAATGTTATATATGTCCGAAACGGAAAGTTGGAGCCAATCCACAAGCAAAAATTCGGAGAAATTCGGTGCTAGGTTGTACAGCAAATAATCGTGCACCTAAATGAAGCCGATCAAATAATAAATGTAATGAATACGAAACCTTGAACGCATGTCGGAGCACGTTGAATTTCTTGCAGAATTGCCACAACCGAATGCAATCAGTAGGAGTTATCTCTGCGACCAGAAAATCGAGAATATCATCAAACAATCTGAAAATAATTTAAAATTGCATTTTGTTGTGAAAATAGAACAAACCCATGGATTCCAAAATTCCGAGCGAGTTGCAGTAATTGAAAAATCAGCATAGATTTACCCTCTAGGGACAGACGAATACCCTTTTCGCGAAAAGAAATGTTGTAGCAATAATCAACGACATAATCCAACTTAAAGTCAACATTTAAAAGAGCAAACATATGAGTCCGTAAAATAAAGGTAAATTCTGTAACATTAGAAGCAGTAAAAAATAGGGTGACTCGCGGGGGGCCCCGGGGGGGACGTGTTTTTTGGATTTTCGGGGACGGGGATCCCCCCCCCCCCCCCCGAAAAAAAACCCGGGGGACAAATCCCCGAAATGAAATCCCCGGGGCCCCGGGGGAAATTAAGCACCCCTAAGAATGGCCTCGGCGGGGCCCGGTAGGGCGCCGCCGAGCGAAAAATTTTGAACTTTTTCGAGAAATATGGAAAATTTTCAATGCAAACCGATTCCAAACATGAAAAATTCGCCACCGTCTGGGGGCTAACGCCCCCAGACCACAACTATATTTCAATATATTAACTATAAATTACATCTTCAGAGCAGGGCTGGGAGATCGGGTCGGAAATACCGGGCTTTTTGAGGATCGGATCGGTTTTTTTGGGCCGGGAAAAATTTTAGAAAATTTTAATGAACCACCATTCCAATATTTAAAAATTTTCGTCTGCGGAGCTATTTGGTTTCCGCTTCTCCTTCAAGTATTTTTTAAAATAGTGCAAATTTTTATATGAAAACTGCCAAAAATTGAAAAATTTTGAAAAATAGCTAAATTTGAAGAAAATTTTTTAATAACCTTATTTTTAAAGGAAAATGATCGGTATTAGGTGGAATTTATAATAAAAATTGAGTTTTTAACAAAAATAACCCCTTTTTTGAAAATTTTGACGATTTTTATGCAAAAATAGAATTTTTTGAAAAATTATGAAATCCCCGGGGGGGGGGGGCGGGGCCCCGACTGAAAGTCGGGGGAAATCCCCGATCCCCGAAAAAATTATCCCCGACTTTAAGCGAAAGCTTTAACCGAAAGCAAAATCCCCGTCCCCGTGGCACCCTAGTAAAAACACCAAATGTCATGAATGCCAAAAACAAAACCAACTTATTCCGAAAAAGCCAGTCAAACGCTTATTTGCGCATATCTTTGATCATATAGTAAATTATAACGTTACATCGTGTCCATAGCACTGTGGCATACAAAAACTTTAATCATTTTTAATTTTATACATTCCGAGAAAAATTTAAAGCGATAATTACCAATTCTGGATCCACGAAAGTCTGGATTTGAGTTAAACTGTCACTATCCGCATCAGAAATGTTTCCTGGAGACGGCCATTTTGCAAAAATCACAACGGAATGCACTTTAAATCTATAATATAAAACCATTGAACGGCAGAAAAATTTGTATTCTTACTGTGTAATTCCATTTTTGGCAATTATAACTGCGTCTTTTGTTATGTCAGACTCGTCGCGTTTCCATATCCCATGAACAATTGATTGCTCTATAAGCATGTCCACAAATTTTGCAAACAACGAAGCTCGTTCACAAAACTCAATACCTAAAATATAAACAACGATTTCAGCTCTGCAAAATTACTAACTCAAAAATAATTTGAAGCAAATACAACATGAAAATGTGTGATATTAATAAATAGGCAAGCAATTTCAAAGAAAGTGGTAGGTCGGACAATTGAATCGCTTACAATTTTTTATAGTATTTTGGTGAAGACAAAGAAACTGACACGACATATTTTGTTTTCTGCTTTTGAACAAACAATGTAAAAATTAGATTGCCAATAAAATTAATCCTTATTTAAAATTACCGTATGTCAAAAGTTGGGTCCAGAAGTTGAACCCGGCTATTCGCCAGTAATTGCCTCCAAAATAGGGAAAATCCAACATTTTCTCGCGCACCCTTACGAGGCGCCAAGATAAAATAAGAAAGAAATAAAGTACCAAATAAAATACGGTAGATGTTATTTGTTCTTACATTTGTTAGTCTCACCTTGAAATGTTAATATGGACCGATTTTGACTAATGACTACCTATAGCTTACGCGAACTTATCAGCTCAATTCCTTTTTCTGTCCTTATTTGTGTGTATACAAATACAAACATACTTTACTATAAGTAAAATACTTTACAAATAAAAATGCCAACAATTCAAATTTTTGATGCCAATTCAACTTTTTCAAAATTTTTGGGCGGGAATTCAAATTTTGAATTTTTTATCACTTAAAATGACGAAACTTTTTGAAGTTCAAGAAAGATTGCCAAAAATACATCGTTTAATTTTACCCCCTTTAATTATCACTTAAAATTATCACTTAAAATGACGAAACTTTTTGAAGTTCAAGAAAGATTGCCAAAAATACATCGTTTAATTTTACCCCCTTTAATTTTGCGCCCTCTAGAGCTCGATAGAATAATCCTACCCTCGTGGGTTAAATTAAGGATTACGGTAATTTGACTTCTAAATCTTGATTATTGATTTAAATAACAGTTTCACATGGCCTTTTTTCGATTTTTCATAAGTTTATTCCGGACAGAAACATACTTGTTGAATGACTTGTGGTGGTTGAATACGACTTGTAACTGTTTCCCATCCATAATTTGTTTTTTGGTATCCGCTAAATGGAATTTAGTATTACGTCATTGCTTTAGACCTTCTGGTCGTCATCATGTCTTCTCTGATGTGCAATATTTTCTCAGCTGATGCCAAATGCTCTGATGTTGCTCCAAATATCGGAGATAATCCAAGTGAGTATGATTTTTATTAGTAACATTTATTCTATTTATGCTGGTAAACCTCGGGGAACACACACACTTACACTAAAACTGCGCCTTCAAATTCAACCAAATCTATCCTCTCATTGCTTAACCCTTCATTGCCGAGCGGTGGTACCTCGAGATCGGACGAAACCGAAATTTCGCCGAAAGTTCGTACGAAACCGAAATTATTTCGGTTTAGGTTCGTGAAAAATTTCGAAATTTCGCTCAGAACCGAAACTGAAATTTCGGTCTCGGTTTCGGTTTCGGAAAAGGCTTTTGTCCGATCTCTAGTGGTACCCCCTTATATGCCGAACGACGATATTTTGCTGATTTTTGGTATACGGGTAGATCTCGAGATTCTAAGAGATGAATATTTTTCATTTTTCAAAAACCCCCCAAAAATTTTAATTTTTGGGGGTCAAAAGTCGGGATTTTTCCGAAAATCCATGATACCCATTAGGGGGTCAAAAAATCGAAATTTTTAACCCTTCATTGCCGGAGCCATAGACAAAAGGCAGAATGTCTGCATTACCATTAGCTTTCCTTTTGGTGAGCTGTCTTTATCAAAATCATGATGTCTGCCATTGTTTATTTCTATTTTCTATGTGGTCTATTTACAGACACACTCTTTGTATGAATAATAAACACTCATTCGTTTCTTTCTTTTTGTGAAGTCTTTAGCAAAACAAAACCGTATCCGAAAGGATACACTAGGCAATGAAGGGTTAAAGCCTAAAAAAACACTTTTTCTGGTCAATTTCAATGCGCTGAGCACGAATCTGAAGTTAGTTTTTTTGCTAAGTCAGAAAAAAATTTTCCGAAAAATTTCGAATTTTTCAAGAGTGTACCTTTTTAGAGTGCTCTAAATAATTTTTTAGAGCTAAAACACAAAAACTAATTACATATCCTGATTTAGGACAAAAAGTTGGCTATATAAGAGCACTATCAGATTTTAGCTAGGAAACCAAAAAAATTGGCCAAAAATTACTCCAAAGTTTGTGTCCAAATTTGGAACACTAGGAATCAAAGGGGGATACCATTTGCGTTCCAAATTTGGAACACCAGGAAATGAGTGGGTGAATGGGTTAATATACTGAATGAATTATCCATAGTGCCAATCGGTAGAAGGCTGCAGACAGGCTGAAAATTTGCTAGCTCGGTCTTAGCTCACAATTTCCCTTGCATTTGTAATGGATATATTAAATTTTACAGACCATACATAGTTACTTTCACTGTTTACAGTATGGGTTAATAGGGAATGTCGAAGTTTTATGCTGTCAAAACTTTTAATGGAAGCGAATCTAGGTATAAACGTCCTTTCGCATATAAAATTTCTGCTAAAGGAGAACCAATTTCGATTTCAGTGTATCGCTGTGAACAAATAAGCCGATCAGATGAGCAGAATGATGAATCAGTCGCTTTCACGCAATGCTACGATCCAACTGTTAACAGTAAGACTACCCATGGAGCGGTTCTCGCTCACGATGTTACCTGCAATAGCTCAATATTGGTGATGACATCAAATCAAGGGGGAGATATTACTTGCGAGATTGAAATGCTTGCCCGATTCTGCTTCGTTCTCATATTTTTCGCTTTTTATGGCTATCTTCTAATCACCGCTGTTAAGAACGAAGAAGAGTTATGTCATTCGCAATCCAGCAATCCAGAAATGATGATTTACCAGTCAAACCTTCGATCAAGGAAAAGAACGCTAAATGATTGCTAAGAATAATTTCCGAAATTTCACTATATATAGTTTTAAGTAATTGTTACCGATAATAATAATAAAATTTTATGAAACTCGTCAGATTCAAAAATTCACCTCCTTATTCTATAATCTACAAAAGGAAAGCTGTTTTCTCCACCGACAAAACATAGCACATCCTGGTTAAATCAAATTTCATTATTTATATCCGATCTCTGTCAGAACATATGCGTTTTGATGTGCGGAAAGAAGGAGCAGGACATACACATTTCTTTATCTCGTAAAATCCGCCATACAAATGCTTTGTTAAGCAAGGAATCCTTCGATTTCCTCATTCTCTGTGCTGCGTGGGTTAACGGTCTGGCCTCTACACTCTGTAAAACGACGCGAAGAGAGCTCACACCAAACTTCATTCAATAGCAAACAAATCTTGCTCTAGATATGAGCGATTTATTTTTCCTTAATTCTTATAATAAATATGATTAAAAAGCGCCTTAAGAACTCTACGATAACTCTTACAATCACTGTTGCAACTGGTAAGTAAGACATTGTAAAAGTTTAAATGTAGAATTGTTGTTAAAAAGCTTAGGGATTAGCTAGTACTAATCTCATTTTTATGATATACATAATTATCTAAAATCGAATAACTTATAAATCATATTATAAAGTGTGCACAATTTTTCAATTTCCGGTTTAGTCTTCATCAAATATATGAATATTTTATTACAGTCGAACCTCTTTATAACGGCTCTCTATATAACGTCGATGTGTCCGGTCTCGTAGATTTTACTAGTAAAAAAGGGGAGAAATTGGAATAATTCTCTGTATGTTTTGAAAGAGAATATGGCGATTTTGAAAAAAAAATTTGACATATTTTGAAAAAACAAACAATAGGATGCTCCCTTTTTTTCGGGCACCGCCGAAATCGGTGCCGGAAAAAATTTTGGAGAATATTTTTCCTAATTGTTAGCCATTTTCGCAAAATTTAGCTAAAATTCTAAAAATAGCTAAAACAGCAAAATTATCATCTGAGATGGATAAAATGTACATAAAAATCGTTTTTGGGAGGGTTTACGCCGTAAAAATGGCAGTCTCTATATAGCGACGTTCTCTATATAACGGCGAGTTTGTCCGGTCCCGAGATCGCCGTTATAAAGAGGTTCGATTGTATAATTTTTATGTAATTGTTGTCATGAACAGTTATTAATTGTTATCATGTTCAGCCAAATTAAAGATTTTATTATATGATTTAAGCGATATGTTTAGTGTTCGGATATAAACCTTTGGTTGGATTTGGTCCGCGGATAGAAGGAGAATTCAGACGGCTGCAAAGACGCCGCCGTTTCCCTGAAATAGCCTTCACTGATAAACAAGAATCGATTGCAAGTGAGTTACGAATACATCGTAGAAAACGGTTACAAATTTATTGAAAATTAAATTAGACTGTCTAGTTTAATTTTCAATAATAATGTCTAATTTAGACGTAAATCAAAGTTTTCGAATGGAAAATGAAATCTGGTCGATCCGTTTCAAAAATTTTTGCCAAATTTCTAGTGCAATTATTAACGTTAAAATTAATCATCTACATTTTCAAAGATGTTAATGTGCTAGTACTATTAAAATAGAGGCATTAATAGACTTTACATATAACTTGTATTTATACATACATTTGTATTATTAACCATTATATTACGTAAATTTTACCTTCGTGTTACTGATTTGCTTTTTGTTGTTACTGATCTCAATGTTACTTATTTGACTTTTTATGTTACTGATTTTATTCTTTTTTAGGGTATCCTTTGACGGGAACTTTAAATATTTGGTCCAATTTTATCTTTTGGATCATTTTAGACGCACTTGGCCTTAGTTGGCCGTTTTAATGAATATTTTGACCAAAAATTGTTATTTTTGCTGAAATTGTTTCTAATTCCCTTTCCGCTGATTCACACACCTATAAAATCCTAGCTCGCGCACCTACGCTTTCGGCTGAACAACATTTAGAAGGGCATACTTTAGGCTTAGGTTTTAGGCAAGATTAACTGTAGACTTAAGCTCCCGAACAAGCAGTTAGGCTTAACGCTACCCTTATATGGGGCTAATGGAGACTTCGCATAAAACCCAGTCCCCTAAAACAATTTCACGACAAATGTCAATTTTGGCTTCAAAATATGCATTAAAAAAGGACGACTGCGGTATATCCAACTGGGGGTAAAAATCTGCATAAAATAGTAAAACTCTGATCAATACCAAAAAAGGCAAATCTGTAACAAAAAAATAAATCAGTAACATTCAAATCAGTAACAAAAAAGAGGTGAATTAATAACATCGAAAAGGTTCACGTTATATTATCCGTATAAAATTTGTGAATAATTGAAACTATTATTAAGATTCGAAAACTAAACAGTTATTGATGAACTTTCGTCAAAGAGAACAGAAAGAAATTGAGGAAAGGAGAAATGATGTTTTTTCTGCGAGCTTCACTCCAACAAAATACAAAAAGAATAGCGCCGAGTATGGTCGCCCAAAACCGGGCACTCTCACTGAGATGCGCGCCATTAAAGCAGGTTGCAGTCTGTATAAAATAAAATAAACTCACATTTGCCTTTACTATAGCCAGAACTATTACGAAGGAAATGCTACAATTGTGTCAGGTATTTTATATGGTGCGCAAAATTGTCAATCTTTGTTTCAGGTAATAGAAGAATATGGAGAAAAAAGCAACGGTGACGTAACAGGAGAAAAGAATCAAATTACAATTACATTTGGAAAACTGTTCCATATTTACCAATACATTTCAGATAAGGTAAGCAATTTCTACTCCCACTAATCCGCCAAGTGTGTCGTAGTAGTGTGTAACGCTCCGTAACGCCAATTGTTTGAGCCAATCACGTCGTTAGCCAGAGGCGTGTGATAGCTCATTGGGATAGGTCTCGAAAAGTTGGATCAGGGAAAATTGTCAGATCCGAAATTTGAAAATGTGAATTCGCGCCAAAACCGAAAAACGTCTTTTGAAGGGTTTTGGCCATAGGAAGTGGCGCTTTTTGTGTTCCCGGTTGTTTCATGGAGCCCAGGGAGATCGGATCGGAAATATCGGGTTTTTTGGGATCGATTTTTTTGAACTTTTCATCGAATCCAAGCACCCTTAAGAATGCACTCGGCCGCGGGATTCAAATTTAAATTCCCGGGATTTATTTTATGTCTGTAATTTTTATAATTAATTTATATAATAATTTTTATAATTTAATTCCCCCACATGGATATTCACTAAAATTTTCACCGGTCGCATGTTCTCGGACATGCTCTCGGTCGAATTTGGATCCATTCCGACTGCGCGCGCAGTAAGCATGCGGAGCGCGCGCGCTGCGGGCACTGTCTGATTTTCTTGCCCGAATAATGTTCTAAGGGTAATTTTAGGGAGTCCGAATACGGCATTAATTTCGATCACACGAGCCACGCAAAGGGCGGCGCCCTTTCCGAATCCCTAAATACTAAGCGGCAACCGGCGTATGTAACGCTCCGTGCCATCAATCATCCAGAAATATCCTGCATTCAGATCAGGGCGTGTGATAGCTAAATCAATAGGTCTCGATGAGTACGGTGTGGGAAAATTGTCAGAACCAAAATTTGAATATTTGAATTCGCGCCAAAACGCAAAAACGTGTTTTGGCGTTTTTAAGGGCTTTGGCCATGGGAAGTGATGTTTTTTATGTTCCGAATCGATTTGTGAGGCTATTCTGGTCCACTTTGCTCTTACACTTTTTGATTTGGCGCATTTTTGGAAATTTTTGGAAAATGTCACTTTTTGGCCAAAAAATGACATTTTTTGATGCAAGGTGCCTATGAGTCTGATTTTTTGCACCGGGGGTTTTCGGACGAATCTGACGGATTTGACGAATGGATCTGACGAATCTGACGGTTTTCGGACGAATCTGACGGATCACGAATCTGACGTCAGATTCGTTCTCATGAGGTCGTGTTATTCACACCAGGTCTCTCACGAGGTTAGAACTTTCCCGGGCGGGATGTTATTTGGTACAAAACAGTTTTTCAGACTCTAATAAGACTAATTGCGCCAGGGGGTACAATCAACAGCGAAAATGATTAATTATGTTTGAATTTGCGCCTTTTTAAAGGGCCCAGTGTAGAAATAACTAATGGCCAGCTATTTGGGCGCAAATTCAACCGTAACTAACAATTTTCGCTGTTGATTAGTTTAGCTTTGAACTTATATAACTCTAAATTTTTGTCATATGATTATTCTCCAATGACTTACAAGATGAAGATGCTATGCTAGCTATTTCAACAGTATTTTAGGTCGTCGGAATGTTATTACGAGCAAGAAAACACAAAATGGTCCACTTTGAAGGAGAGATGTTATTCCAACGACGAGATGAGAGCACAATAATTACGCTGCTTCTGAATAGAGAACAAATAGAGTCAGCTCTCGCTAAGATATAATTTTAAAAATCAACATACAGGGTGTCATTTTTATTCACACAAATTGTGTCAATAAATATATAATTTGAATTGGCGGCAAGTATATATTATCATACCTCATTTTGTAGTTATGACTTTGCCGTTTATTATTTAAAAGATCTCTGCGAAATCTTGTCACCACGCCGAGATATGCGCACGAATTTTGGCCATTTTTGACAAAAACAGGGTTTTGCACCATTTTCGGTCCTGGCACTTTCAAGCAATTCTGACGCTGATTTTTTGCACTCGGGGGTTTTCGTGTCCAGTGGGGATCCGAATCCAGGGTCAAAAAATTCCAGAGATCCGAGAGATATGCACCAAATCAAAGCTTAGATACCCTTCTTAGATTTGGTATATTACTTTCCTTCAGCATTTATAAATTTGGCGTCAAAAAGACAAAAATAATCATAGTGTCATTATGAAATCATGTGGTATTTATTGTGCGTCACACTGTACCTACTTCACTCGAAATTGCTTTTGTATGTTATCGCATAACCTCATGAAAGATTGTAATTACCGTATAAACTCTCTAATTTAACAACCGGGGTATAATTATTCAATCGAGCTTCAGGGGGGGGGCAAAATTAGAGGGAGGGGTAAAATTGGAGGGTCTCTGGTTAAATTAGAGAGTTTACGGTATACGTGACAAAATTTTCTATAGTTTTTAAGTAATTTTTATACAACAAGTAACGAACAAGGTTAGCGAAAGAGCAGTAATTTTGCGATGTGAAAACATAAAGAAAATAAAAACATTAGCAAATAGGATCAATGTCCGTACTCGAATTCAGTTGTGTAATTGAGGAATATATTTCTTTCTGAACACCGAAAGGCAAGAATGCGAGAATTTACTAGCATCAGATGATTCAACAAAAGCGCTATTGATATCAAAGGTTCTTTGTGTCCAAAACGAATCCTTGCTGGTAAACGGAGTCCTAAAGATGAAGACGTTTCATGTTATTTAAAACATTAAACTTTACCATATGTCCATATTAAGGTCGTTGTCATCATTTTCAGAGAGAATCTTGACTTGAGGACGTATAACTTCTCGAATAAGTGATTGATGGACTGAAGAAAATATAATAGTCGTATTTGATAAACATAGTAAATGTAGGAATAAATGATTACCCGCGTAGGAGCAAGGGTTTTCTGTGCTTTTCCGAAGGTAAAAATCGGGTTCGACCCAAAGTTTTGATATTAACTAATTAGTATCAATTATAACTGAGAATCAACATTGAGTACAACAATATATTTCTACGCTATCTTTATATGATTGGCAAAACATGTTTCATTTTTAATACGTTTGTCAGAGAATTGATATAATGTAAACTAAGCCCAAAAGTGATTGATTAAATGAGGTTTGAATTTACAGAGCAATGGTGCGAAAATACATGGCCAATGCTTTGTATTCTATTGTAAATTGGTGCGAAATTCAAACTTCAATTAATCAATCAATTTTAGGCTTAGTTTATAAATACTTGCTTTAGAGCAGGCCATTAACGTCCAAATAAGTAATTCGATTTAATCCTCGAATGAAGTCCAATGTTTAGAATAAATTTTAACAGGAATGTAAGTAGTTTTGGGGCCCTACGGTACCATTATACAAGTGAAAGTAGGCCAGACTTGTGTTCTGGTTCGAAGGAATGTATAATTATATTTGGGACAAGTAGGTTGCATGAAATAATTTTTTTAATCCAAGAAATTTCAACCCCATACCCATAATATTACATTTAAATTACTGTAAAATATTATGAGCAAATAGTGCCAATCTTAAACATAATTTTCCGTGTAATGCTGAATATGTAATCATAAGACTTAGAAATTAACAAACTTACCAAATTGACAACGAGAACCATACACACAATATCCTTTAGCGGTAAAATTCCGGCATAATTCGGTCTTGTATTTTGGATGAATCTAAATGAAGTTAATTATGAAATCATGACAACTAAGAAAAAAGCTTGCTTACACGACGAACGCATAACTCTTCGGGAAAATGTGCGAATCGGCACTCCTCACCATAGTGGCAAAAACCATGACGAATAAATTCTAAAATTAGTTTTTGTATTGTAACTTAAAATGATAGTCACGACCTTTGTTACGAAAACAACTGCGGTGGGGCGGGGGTGTAGGAAAACGGAGCAAACGATAGATTTTTTACTCACAATCTCTCATGATCCACGATTTATTGACGCAGAAAAATGGCGATTTTTAGTAATAAGAAATATAGTGTCAGAAACTTAACGCTACCGTAGTAATCATACAGGACAATTCGTATTTGAGCTGGCGTCTTGTTGACATGGCGATTCCTTTCCATTCTCAAGGAAAGGTGGCGACAACAATCAATTCAAATGCGAATTATCCGGTATGATTACTAGGGTATAATTATTTGTAATTGTACGTTCTAAACTAAAAGAAAATAACCAACCCCTGCACATCTCAGTTTTGTACGCCTCCTTTTTTCGCTTCTCCCGCATATATTCAGTTCGACGATAATCCGACATCGAATACCATTCTTTTGCGGGAATTCCATTGATTAGTTTGCTATCGTCGAATTCCTTAAGACTTAGTTAATAGTATTTTTGTTATAATTTTCTTAAATTTTTTAAACTAAATTTGTATACGTAGTATGCCATAGGCAAATGTTATCCAACAAAGCATAAGAGGTCACCAGGACCGTATGCAAATGTTATCCATTAAAGCATAGGAGATCGCAAGGACCTTAGTGACATAATGGCCCGAAGACCGAGGCCGCAAGGACCATAGTGAAATGGTCCGAAGACCGAGGTCGACTAAGGACCATAGTGACATAAGAGGTCCGAAGACCGAGGTCGCGAGGACCGATTATACAACAAAAAAGAAATAGTACAACAAGATATAGGACAGAATGATTGCATAAGCATAGGTATATCAAACGTTTCGGCTCTAATCCTAGACGCCTGATTACAGTCAAATTGCTATAAGGTCGAGCCATGCTCAGTAGGAGCCTTAAAGCATGTAAATTTTGTATCAATTCTTAGGGAAGGGGGCAGAGGGTCGCAATAAATTAAGAGAAAAGAGTGAGAAGCTTAAAATGAAAGCAATTATGAAAAATGTCTGTCTATAAGTTAAAATTGAAATCGTAGTGAGACAATTCTGTTTCGAAATTTAATTTTTAACATAAGGATTAAAATGTTAAAATCTTTAATTTTAACATAAAAATTAAAGATTTTGAAGTAAATGGAATGCTACAGTTGGTTTTGGAGATTGTTTGAATAAAAATAGTAATGAACATAAAATTTAAGTAATTATTAATTAATTTAAGTAATTATTTTCCTTGTCATATTTAACATTGCTAGTATAAAATGTTAAAAATTGTTACAAATCAATAAATTTCACAAAAATGATCAAGAATTTATTTTAAAAATCCAATATAGGCAAAGGAGACAGCCACATCCAATCTGCAGAATTGAGATTTTTTAAATGATAATATTCAGCATTTTGAAAATTATGGAATTAAATTTGGTGCAATAGAAAACCTACTTTTACCTGGTAATTATTAGAATAAAGAAGTGTCGGCGAACGTGTTTCTTTGCCGGTAGCTTCGCAACGCGAATTCCACATAGATGCCAAAGAGATAGCAGCAAAGTTCGAGGCTGAGACGTTTTCGTTGTTCGACATTGTTGTTAAATTCAGCTGAAAATATTTCGTTGTTGTAAAACTTGAATACTAAAACTAGCTGTCGGGAGTCTATATTCGTGGTTTAGATTGAATTCGTTGGTCAATAAATTTTAATTGGGTGAATATGAATAACAGTTTTGGGATTCGCTACGCGAAAAGAACTCGGCCTTCGGCCGTCTAGAAAACGGCGTAGATTTTTAAGGGTATAATACAGATATACCTATGTTCTAAGTTCCCTCATATTCCAAGGGGGAAGGTCGGGCGCTCCGCGCCCGACCACAAACGACCAAAAAGCAGCCAAATGCCCTCAGGGCAAATATCTCCAATGTGGGTGGTCCAAACTCGAAAATTTCAATGCCATTCGTTTTGGCTCGCCGAGAGCTATCATTTGATACCTCACTCGCCTCTGTAGGTGGTCAGAAACCAAAAATCCCGACAAATGCCCTCAGGCTAAAAATATTCGCTGTGTGTGGTCCGACCTCAAAAATTTCAATGCCATTCGTCCTGGCTCACCGAGAGCTATCATTTGACACCTCACTCGCCTTTGGAGGTGGTCGGGATCGCCAGATCTCGACAAATGCCCTCAGGGGCCATAACTCCGTCGTGGGTGGTCCGATCTCGAATCTGACAATTTTCCCCACCCAGGCTCATCGAGAGGAATCGTTTGACGTATCACACGCCTCTGGGCGCTTGCTGGATATTTCTATACAATTCCTACCACCCTCAGGAAAAGGGGGCGTGGCCTAACCTTTGAGGGGGTAAAAACAGGGGGTTCAATATGCGAATTTCAAAAATTTTTTCTCCGGGGGTCTTATCTCACCGAATAGAAGCCCCGGAGCCGAAAATCCATGCCCCAGGTGAAAAGTCCGACCTCAGCGCTTCCAACTCTCTAGTGGGGGGGACCAGGATATTCGTGCCGTAAATATAAAGAATATAAAAAGAAATTATAAATTTTCGATAAAAAATTTTAAAATTACACGATTTTAATGGTGAGCCTATCATTTCTTAACGCAGCGTACACTCTGTTCCAATTCTATAGACGCACCCTGTATTCCAAAATCAAATTGTCGCAATTTCTATGTTATACTGATTATATAAGCTTGTTATATAAATATTCCCTAGAGGCTAGTGAACATTTTGGTATAAAAGATGCCTACATAAGTTTTTAATGAATAATAAGAAATCCCGAAGAAATAAGTTGCGACAATTTTATTCCGGGTTACATTTACCGTAATATTTTATCACAATAATTTCCACAATTGCTTATGTTACATTCTTATTACAGAAAGCAGACGTAAAGTTAAAGATTATGTCAAAAAATTGTATATCACAGCTAATCTCAGACAAGTTCTAGTGAATATATAAAAGCGTATGTAACAGTAATTTGGTTTTTTAAATTTTTATATTTTAGTTATCATTAGGGACCGGATTTTAGGTCCCAAAAATCGCATTTTAGGATCCTAAAAAGGTCCCAAAAAAGGCCATTTTAGGTCCCTTTTAGGTCCCACCAAAATGGTCATTTTAGGATCAAATTTCGCCCAAAAAGTCATTTTAGGACCGTATTTTACATCGAATTACCAACTAACTAATATTCCGGTTCAAATTTCCGAATTTGCCGCATTTTGACTTTGGGCGCTAAAATTTGGATTCAAATGAAAAAATTTTTATGTTACACAAAAATACCAAAAATTAAAAATCTTCACAAAAAAGCCTGAAAGGTAAAAAATCTCCACAAAAATTAGAAAAAATTGCCAGTTTTTTTGAAAATTTTGTAAAAATCTGAGAAAATGCCGGTTTTAGGAACATAAAATGATGATTTTATGCAAAATAGGATGGGACCTAAAATTTCCCAAAAAAAGCCAAAATAGGTCTTTTTAGGTCTTTAGGTTTTTTAGGAAAAGACCTAAGAATCCGGTCCCTAGTTATCATGTTGAATAGAATACATAAGTAATGGTGGGAGTGAGCGGCTGTTGCGCTATTTGGAAATTGCGGAAATTTAAAATTTATTCAAATGAATTTCTACAACACTACACTTCCCACTACGCTGTAACTGCTAACGCTCCCACTTAAATGGGTTAAATGAGAACTCCATGGAGTTTATCAGGGTTTATCTAAGATTATGGTTGCTAATTGTATTCAGCTGAGAATTATAATAGCTAAGAGTTTAAGCATAGGAGCAGTTCCCAAGCGTACATTGCTCTAACGTTCAGAAACTGTTCGTGATGTCCAAAACCAGTTATGTGGGCCTTGTTAGATGCATAGCCTATACCAAATTTTCAATTTTTTCCAGCGACTTTTCAAACAAATACTACTATCTGATTATATACCATTTTCCTCTACTGTTAGCTTGCCCTCAGCATGCTACTAAATTTTTGCTGAAATATTTAATGGGTGCACAAAAAGCCTATTTTGCGCTAATTGCAAACATTAATACAATGTCAACAACTATTTCAAGTGTCGTATTTATACGTCTCTTGGGAAACCATCAGGGCAGGGATTCGGACGAATGAGGAACCGTTCGACTCACTCGACCGAGGCCTGTCGAGTGAAACATTGCATGGCCGGAACCTAGCCCCGATCGAAAATTTCCCCTTTAAATCCTGGATTTCTGGAAAAATCCAGGATTACTTTTACCTCGGAGCAAGGTTCCGGGACCTAACAGTTCGAGATCAGCAGATTGAGAGCTTTAAAATGGTACCTAACTCGCCCTGAACTCAACCTCGATCTGAGCTAGGCGTCAGCTCCACCGGTAGCAGGTCAGCACGCAAGTACGCAGAACAGCTACTTAGGTAGAGTGGATTTGGATAATATGTCTTATTAACTAAACTAATTCTTGAATATGAATAATAAGATTTGTAGTTCTATTATTTTCATTTACTACTCATTATAGGTCACCGCTATTAATTAGATGAAAATCCTAGGTTTTCTGGCATGGACAATTATGGATATCAAAGTATTTTCGGTGCTCTTAAAGCATCCTATACGATTTCACCTCTCTAATACTGATTTTTACTTCTTTAACTGTCTTTCCGTTAAATTAATATAGATGGAATCTGTTAACTCTCCACAAATTCTGCGTTTAAACTAGACGACTTTTGGCATTGAGATTGTTGTTGTCATTGTGTTTTGCTATAGCCAGTTGGAGCTGCGCTTACGTATTTTAGTGTCCTTCATTCAGAAATATGAAAAATCGACCACTGTTAATTTATTGTCTTCTGTTGTTCTGTATTTCCTGCGCATCTGCAATAGAACTTACCTTCGAACTGCCCGATAATGCGAATCAATGCTTCTATGAGGACGTGAAAGCCGGTGTGGATTGCGTTTTAGAATTTCAGGTTTGTTTTTAAAGCAAATAGATAATGTGTTATTTTATTGTGAAGAGAATTAAATGTCTTCACTAATTATGAACGCTGTAATGGTTTTTTAATAATTATCATAGTATTACTAACAAAATATAACGCCCTATGGTTTAACTCTTTTTACATTATAAAAATAAAATGTTTAAAAACAGTTCAAGTTTTAGATGTGCTTATCGTTGGGATAAATGACGAAAAATTCAAGTGTTGTTTTCAGATTTTTGCACTCACATTTTTAACTAATATATTCTTTTATATCTTAAGCCAAGTCAGAGAAGTTTAATGTAGGTCTAAGCGGTCTAAAAATATTTTAGGTTGTAACAGGAGGGCAATACGATGTGGACGTTGTATTAGAAGATCCAAATGGAAAAATTCTATACAAAGAAGCGCGAAAACAACTCGACAGTCATTCATACAAATCCGAGATTCAGGGCACATACAAAGTGTGTTTCTCGAATGAATTTTCCACATTCTCACACAAAGTTGTTTATATGGATGTAAGTTAAATTTTTTGTTGGAAATTTCAGTAAATACATTACATTGGTTTAGTGGCAGTTCGGAGACGCAGAGCATGGAGCTGGACGACCGCCAGCAAGAGTGGCGCATATGTCACAGATGGATACAAGTGCTGCCACAATTGCAGATCGTCTGAGGATTGTAGACGATTATCAAACACATCATCGCCTCAGAGAGGCCACAGGTCGTAAACGAGCTGAAGATTTGAGTGAGGTAATTGTTTTGTTTCTACCATTTTTTGCTCAAATAGGTAGAGCGAAGCACTAAATGTAGCAAGTAGGGAAATTTAATAACTTTAGTCCAAAACTGGATAGTTAGGAAGTGTTATTTTTGCCAAATTGGCAGCTGTCGGAGCATTGCAGCAGGCAGTACTTTCGGAAGCATGTCATTGTAAAATACTTTTGCTGAATAATTTATAAGCAATCACTGGTATTTTAGCGCGTTCTTATATGGTCACTTGGCCAGACTGCGATTGTGATCCTTATTGGTATCGGACAGGTGCGTTTTTTTACATCTTTTTACAATGTTGTTTATCAAAGAAACGTTTTGCTATTCCAATTTGCCTATATTAAACATATATGCCGTATTCCCTGGAATTGAAGCCCCTTCAATAATTAAGCCTCTCTTATATTTAAAGCCCACCCCCAAAATGGGCTTTTTCCAAAATGTTCCAAATTTCAAATTTTTTGCCCAAATTCAAATTTTTTGTCAAATTTGAATTTTTACTGCAAATTTTGCAGTTTTTAACCAAATTTTAGTAAAATATTGGAAAATTCACCTAAAATATGGAAAAACATCAAATTTTTTCAAATAATTTTTGCGGCAATTCAAAATTGGTTAAAATTTTTTGGATTTTTGACCATTTTTTTCAAAATGCTATTCAAAATATCCAAAGCTCCAATATTTTCCGAAATGTGACCAAGTTATATTTATATTTCAATACATATTTAGGTATTGTTGCTACGGTCATTCTTTTCCGACAAAAGATCCAGCTACTAAAGCAAGGGTATTGTCATATACAATAGCGTTTTAATCTATGCAAAATATTTTTAGGTGATCGAGACTGATTTACATAACTTTATTTGAGAAGAATTTGTCAGTAGATTTTGCGATTACATTTTAGTTGAGTTGACAGTATTTCAAATCATACTGTTTTTAAATTTTCCATTTAAGCTATATATACTAACTGGTTTTCGGTTCACATGGTCAAACTTTTAAAGTTTGAATTTCGCGGAAATTACGTATTTTTAACTAATGGTAATAAATCGTTGTATGATTTGCTTACTATAAAATTTGTAGTAACAAAATTTTAAACGTTTTGGCGAGATCCTAAAATTTGTTTGTTATTGTTTGAAATACTGAGATCCCAATTTTTTCATCGAATGCTCGTAAAATTTGTAATTTTATATGTTTATTCTTATTGAAGGTATAGGCAATTTCTTATAGCTTCGAATATTTGAACTTTAGTTGTCCTTCTGAAGTCTTATAAATTTCTGGAATACAGATTGGTTGCCTCATTATTTATGTCGTTTTGTTGTTATTGCATAATTTAGGCACTGTTTCAGTAAAACATTTTCATATTTATTATATGTTGTATTTTAACTACATTTCGAATGAAAAGCTACAAAATATTGTATTGATTTATAGATTGGATACAATCATTATTAATGAACACCTGTTAAGGTATTCGTATATTTAGTTTATTGACAGGGATTTCTTTAATTACATTTATTGCCGGTCGTTTAGAAACAAGTAATCAAAGAATTAAATTTCGATCTTGTAAATGGCCAGAATTTTAATGTTCAGAATAATGTCGATAACAGTATGAGGTGTATTGCAGGAGTGATAATTACGACTAACCAAAAGAGAAAATTTTCGAAACAAAGCTTTTCACCGGTGACGTAAATTTGCTAACAAAAGCTTTGCCGATATTTTTTCCGCTAAGTTCCATCACGACGATCAAATCCGTGTGTATTACTTTACGAAATCCTGTAGTAATGTCCTGGTTATATATTCCTGGGTGATCCTGTTCTAGTTGAGTCTCAAAGCTGCGAAACATTTCCAACAAACCAGCAATGCCTTTTATTTCTCCATTTCCATATCGTTGCAAGTAATTCTCAAGCATTTTAGCGTATGCTCCTATAACAAAAATTCATATAAACATATTTTGCCATGTATGTCATAAATTTAATATAAATTTGAATTATTTCGGATTGATTAAAATTAATTTCGCACTAAATTGATTTTAAGTCTTCATCCAGAAATTATGTAATTCAAGGAGAGTAGGGTATATCACTATTTATTAATTGGTGATTTCGGTAATGCGATTAAATGGGTCCTACAGTGTTTGATAATCATATTTTGCAATGCCCCTTTTGCTCGCGACGGAAATTATTTAGAATTGTGCACCGAAATATTTTTAATTTTCCACAGACTTACAAAATTTTGTATCAAAATTGTCACAGAGGAGATGAAAGTCGAAGAATGAGCAAGATTATTATTATGCGATTAGGAGGGAAAATACCCAATTTTTTGTCACCTGATGTCTCGACGGAATAAATTTGCGATTTTGAAGGCCAAAGTTTTGCTTTTGAACCAATTTAGTATTAAACGAAGTCATAAGATGTCGACAAATTTCCTCAAATTTTATGAGTTTAAATAATTTAGTGCCATTTAAAATGCTAAAATAATATGGTGATGCTCTAAACGGAACTCACCCAACAAAATTATAGTTCCACTCTAACCTATTTCGCAGGATGGACCTTTGTAGGTATGGTGCGTTCAGGTTAGGTATGGTTTCGGCACTGCCGGACCCTAGGCTGCCCCGCCCCTAAATCGACCCCGCTGAGTCGGAAATTTAGGGTCAAAATCGGGGTAGTCCCGCCATGAAAATTGAGAAAACTGATATTTTTTTACCAAAATCTGGGTTTTACAGGGAAATTTTTCTTAACCGTGCACGGATCCAGCCGAGTGTTACCTTATTTGACAGGTCTCAATGAGCCAAGCAAAATGGGCTATCGCTCAGTGCACAGCTACCTGAGTTCCGGCCAGGTGAAATTCCGAATTTCGCGGCGAAGGCCGTGAGTTTCCCTTCTTGTCTATAACTATTACAGACTTTTAAAACATAAAACTGTTTTTAGTGAGGATGGCTATTTGTTACGCATGAAGTAGAAGCGTATCTGTATTTTATACTTATGGTAAGACAATTATTCAACAAATGAACTTACCTTCGAGGAAGAATTGAAATTTGGGGAAGGTACGAATAATCGACTGTTTATTTTTATCATTGCTGATCAAAGCAATCCATTTGTCATAGTATTCCTTTACAATCCCGTGAGTGTTATGAAATCCACTGGAAACAAGCTTTTTCCACACCTATAAAGGACAAAACACGCATTAGGTAAAACAAATTACGCTTACCATAATGAAGAATTCTCGAACAGGCTTGGTCAGTTTTTCGAAATCTGCTTTCATGACTTTGAACAATTCTTTAACCTTTTCCCAATCTTTGGGGCATTTCTTCTCCAGATGCTTAACAACCTCACTTGTGGAGTTGAACTTTTTATGTTTATGCCAAATATGAAAAGCTTCTTCGATTATACATTTTCTCGTTCCCTCGGGTATCTTAAATATTTAACTAAACAACTTTTCCGAAATCAAACGTAATTGGCTTACGCTAGCGTACGCATCTTTCCAATCGTCGGGAATGATAACTAAATTTTTTGTTAATTGTTTTCATTAAAAAAAGAACTCACAATCTATATCAATTATGATACGAAGCAGTCCTTGACCACTAAACATCTGCCCGATTATTTCTCCCCATGAATCAGATAAGTCGATTTCAGCGGCACCACCCATGCCGCCTCCGAATAATGTTTTGAAGCCAGATGTCATCCATGATCCAAAGCCACCCCCACCTACACCGTTGATTACATCAACTTCCGCAGAACCACTTTCTGAGCTTGAATTTGGAGTAGTTGTCGATGACTCCTCTGAAGATGAGTCAGACGACGAAGAATCCTTCAAAAGGTCGCCCAAGTTTTGACTGACCACAGGATTATTCCCTTTAAGGTCAGAATGCCAAGTGCGGAAGGAACTGATTCCACCTCCATTTGAATTTCCGCCGAATCCAAAAGAGGGCAAGGGAGGAGGAGGCATTGGAAAGAAATGAGTTTGAAACGATGGTGGGGGCGGTGGAAAGAATTGGAAGTGGGACATTCCGCCGAAGTTCGGCGCCGGAGGTGGCGGACCAAATCCACCACCGAAGAACATTCCACCGCCAAAGTGAGGCGGGGGCGGTGGTGGCATCATCGGCGGCATCCCTCCGCCAAATTGAAATCCCGAAAATCCTCCTCCACCAAAATGCGGAAGCGGAGGTGGTGAGCCAAATGAGCCAAATCCGCCTCCGAATGATGGCTGCGGTTGGAACATACCGCCACCTCCCGACGGTGAAGGAGCTGGACCAGGTGGAGGTCCGGCTGGGGAGTGAGGAGCTCCGCCACCTCCGGGCATTGTATCATCTACCGCTATTCCGCCGGCGTCCACATAGCGAAAATTGGTAATTAAGGTAGCAAATATTGTAGCGAATAAAAAAGTCCTGATCCATGAGAAGTTAACGTTTCTTTCCATTGTTTGTACTGCTTTGTTTTATAATGGTTATGCAGAGGTATATTTGCTGTAAAAATGAAAAGGTATAAAATGCCGTAGATAAGAGTTCCGCGTAGGCAAATGGCGATTTGAATTTGCGCCAAAACATAATTGCATGCCAAAGGGGTTAAAAGGGGCCGCTTAAAATTTTTAATGAGGGGGATTACTCGGCAGGGGTCTCCTCTAGAGATTGGTAAAAAAAATTTGAGTGGGGCCTTATTAGAGTAAAAATTTTCACAGTCAACACTTTTCCCTATTAGAGGAGGCTCTGTTCAGCATCAGGAAAAGAGTCTCCTCTAATAGGGAAAAGTGTTGACTGTGAAAATTTTTACTCTAATAAGGCCCCACTCAAATTTTTTACCAATCTCTAGAGGAGGCCCCTGCCGAGTAATCCCCCTCATTAAAAATTTTAAGCGGCCCCTTTTAACCCCTTTGGCATGCAATTATGTTTTGGCGCAAATTCAAATCGCCATTTGCCTACGCGGAACTCTTATCTACGGCATTTTATATGCTTTATACTAAGCTAAATTGTAAAATAAGTTACTTCGCAGCTCCAATTTAATCTTAAACAGTAAAATTTGTCAAGGATTAAACTCAATTAAGCTAAATGACTGGTTGTTTGTTGATATTTGTCCATTTGTTCAAACAATACGGATGCAGTTTTCGATCAGGAGACCATCCTTACTTTAATAACTTTATCATCGACGTAAGAAACGTTCTGAAATTTGTTGGCCTATATAGCAGGTGTGAATTCTGCTTTGTTGGAGTGCATATTACGTCCACTTCATATTTAAATCCCGATCATTGAAATTGGTTTTAGATACGAATTTATTTCATGAAAACAAGTCTCCTAAAGATACGCGGCAACGTAAATTCAAATGCGGCACTTTTTTCAACTAAATCAATGCGTTTGCGATATTTTGCCGTTCCCTTTGTAAATGGGTTAGATAAAATCGCTAAGAACAATGTTTTCTAATTTCTGTGCTTTTTAAGATTTTGGTGCTATGTGTTTCTATGCTTTTTAACGCTTTCTAATTTCAAAATCGAATTCAGTGAACTCAAAAATTTCCTGGGGGCCGAAATCGGCATTACGTTTAGAACGTGCCCAATTTTGACTCAAACCTAATTAGGTTCCTACCGATTCCTAGGGTTTGGATTACAATTTCTCGTAACATTGCGATTTTTTGAGCACTCGTGTAAAAAAGTATCCATGAAATTGGGCATGAAACCTCGAAATTTGGGTTCATGAGAAAACAAGGAAAAGATAATTATCTAGTAAAGCCTTGATTGATAGCGTACTCGTGGCACACATTTTGTAATCAGTAATTAAAATCGAATGTAGAGTGTATATTATAGAATAGCATAAATGTCATTTATAGAATGGTAGGTATACTATAGTGCACTGCCATAAAAGATCGGGCCATAAAAGTTTTTTACACTTACATTTTTCTTTCGGAACAATGTTTAAAAAATATTAACATAAATAGATTTTTGAATTGGTCGTTTTTATAACAACTGTTTATTAATAACTATATTAATTAGTTAGTTAGCTGAACCTCTGTACAATGCTAGTTTTTAGTATACAACTTAAACAGTAATACATGAAAAGAAGAGAAAGCGTGAGAACATGAGTTAAAGATTCTGGAATAGAAATTTCTAAATAATAAATAATCAATTTGCTATTGGCGGATGAAGGGTTAGGATGAAATATTACAGAAGAGGTTATAAATAAATTAAGAGTGACATACAACAAAGTTAATACAATCACTTTACAACATTGATTTTTTCGAGTATATATGATTACATCGCATTTTATAAATGTTAATAAAAACAAAGTTATTTAGAACAAAATTTAAAAGTCGATAATACAATTTACAAGATCAGTAAGGAATTGAAAGTAATAATATAACATTTTAAGTCAAAGTATTTAAGACTCATAATTACTATTTACAATTGCATTAATCTGATCAATGCTATTTCTAACATATTGACTATTGCTTTGCCTTCTGGTTGGTATATTTTGAAAATAATATTACATCAGCTCAAGAGCCATCATCTCCTTTCACACTCTATGTATAGAGTTCCTGAGACTGAAACCTTTTTATTGTTTATTTCCTTAAAATTTGTTGATGTACTTACATATTTCGCACCCTTTGCCGTGTTCGCTGTGATTTTCTTGGCACCAATTCCACCGAATTAGATCCATTGAATGGCAAAGGATTTCCTATTCGATTATCGGAGTTCTGTGTTGTCTTCGTTTTCTTATTCACCTTTATGTTGCGGCGAGGAGCGCTTTCCACGCCTAAGGATGGTTTGCCATAAGCGGAACCTTGCTCTTGCTGATGATCATTATCAATACGTAACAAACCGGGCAGGACTCCCAAAATTGGAGGTATACGTGCCATAGGTGGTGTCGGATAAAAGCTCTTGACACCGTGAGTTTGGATCTGTTTGCCAATGTCTGTGTCTTCAGAATGGCTCGCACTATTTTCACTATACTTTTCTTTATTTGTAAGCTTGTTTTCCGGTCCTTGGAAAGTTGCAGGCGATCTCCGAGTATTTTCTTCTGCATTACTTATTTCATCATGTGTTTCACCTTCTGATTCATCAATTGGTTGCAACTAAATAATTTTCATAAAATGAGCCGTTGTTTGCCGTGCATCCCAGCAAGAACAGACTGTATTAGGTTAAATACAACCTCCTTACTATATAACATCTTTAATTGCGCGTGGCTGTTACTAATTTTATGCTTGAGATCGAAAATATTCACCAAAGGACATTTTTTCTATAGATCATTTATGCTAGGTGACCTTTTTCCGCGAAGAAAAAAATAGTTATAAGCCAAGCGACATACCGAAGAAGGAACATTAATATCGTTTGAATTTCCAGAGCCCACTCTTTTTTCATTTATATCATCCGCCGTTGTGCCTGTGTCCACAGTGTAACAACTCTCGAAACTGCAAAATTCAATAGCTCATCGTATTTTGTTAAACCGTTTCCGAAATAAAATATGACCGTTTTCTTGGTTTGGCGGGAAAGTCTTTTCGGTTTTTGAAAGCCAATTTTTATTCATCCAGAGCAAAGCTTTTCTTGAGTGTTATATACCGTTGGATATCCCATTCATTTCTCTGTTAGACTGTCAATAACTTCTTTTTCAATTATAAGTAAAATATTGAATTACGATAGCTCAAATGAAACACACTCAAAATATTAATTTTTGGTTATTTTTGGCAACTTTCATCGACAAAATACCTGAAATCTTGGCAGTGCACAAACCAATGGCATTGCGGCTTTTGTAGACAAGGTCTAACTCTATAACATACTTTTTACAGAATAAGATATGCTTTTATGTTCTGCGAGATATGATCGCTCAAAGTTGATACATACACCGAAAAATCGCAAAAATCGAAATTTTCCATTTTTCTGGTGGTGTCATTCACTAAAATTGTCATATCTCAGCAACCATCAAACGAAAAAATATTCTGTAAAAGGTAAGTATTAGAGCTGAAATTGCTCTACAATATTGCACAATTGGAAATAGAATACTTAAGTTTTTTGCATATAAAAGATATAAAAATAGCTCAAAAATCTGTGATGTCAATTTGTCTCAGGTAATCATAGATATTCATTCATTTTCTTTGGAACAAAAATAAAACCTTAGCATTGTTGGACAGACAAAAGTCTTGGCTATCATATGGTATATAACACTCATAGGCACTCTTGCGTTATGTGAGAAAAAAATAGATAAAACAAAACCGAAAAGACTTTCCCGCCAAACCAATAGTTAGTTATGTGTAGGAGATTTACAGGTTGTAGGGGTGTTATTATTTGAATCTAGAGTTTAAGAAATTTTTGTTAATAAATAAAATTCCGGTAATTAAAAATTTAGTTTTAAATAAATGATTGAACTTCATACTTATAGCTGTAACACATTCTGTATATTTTCAGCAAGAAAATAAAGCCATTTTTGTATATGATTAATGGAAACATTCTTTGCTAACATTAAAGTAATAATTCTGCTTTCGTCTAATAACTCATTTGTGGAAGTAAAACGCATCAGTCTATTTGCTTTCATATGTATACAATTAAGCTTTCAGAAGGCTGATGAAAGTAAATTGGAGCACACGTATGAATTTTGGATTTAGATTTTGTTTGGTATAATCAAATTATTAAACAAAACATACGATGCGTAATCCACGAGGGCCTCGTTCTCATCGACAAAAAATGCAGGTGCAGTGTCTTTATTTTCAGAGTTTAGTATGCAATTGTTACTGGTAGTTTCCTATATTAAACAATTATTACATATTTAAGGAAAAATCTTAAAAAGCTAACCTCATAAAAGTACATAATACTTTTACACGTATTGCCTTTTTGTTCCAGTAATGTTTTGTTATTGACTGCTCGATGACGGTCCACAAAACACAGTTCGATACACTCGATGAAAGAAGATGCATGTTTGGACGCCATGGCAAAACCGAGTAATGTTTTTTGAGGATGCCGAACAACGGGATAACCTTTGCACAATTCGACCAAGTCCACTAAAAAATTAAATATACATGAAACACATTATAGCATTTTTGAACGATCAGTCACAAATGGCTCATCAATCAATAAACCAAATTTCAAACACACCACTTACTTGTTATACATCCTTTTTCGTAGTGATTATGCGCCACATCGGGTATTAGGTGCACATTGCCGTCCATATCGTTACCTGATCCATACAAAAGACATTGTCCGTCCCCACCTCCAAAATTATATGTAGCAGCCACGCACTCATAGGCCATTTTACCACGTGCCTGAAACTCAGTTTTGTTTATCACAACGTGAAAAGTGAAAACGAGGAATATTTGTCAAAACAATTGTCTAAATACTTTCAAAACATTTATTAAACAAATGTTCTTTGTTTTATATATCAAAAACGAAGTTTAAACCCTTTCATTTAACGGGAACGTCATGTTTTGTTAGTAAATAGTAATGGATTGCTTCGAATTGTGAACACCGTAATCATACGAAAATGCGTCAAATTCGTAATGTTACAATATTTTTAAACAGGTTGGGTTTAAATTACCGAGAATAATGGATTTTTAGATTACAATACGTTAAAACTGTCAGAAAAGTATGTAATTGAATTAACCACAATTTACATTTGCAGATCTTAAGTCAACTAGATAGCAATCGTTTATCAATGCAGTTACCAAATTAATTAGACATGAGAAGATGCATTCCGTTTCGGACGAAATTTGCTGTAGCGGTTGAGCAATTAGTGCAGCAATGGTGCTATTTTTGTCATGTGTAGCTGGAGATGTTTCCCGCAATTTGTATCCAGATGATTTGAAAACTATTATATCCTTATCCGAAGGACACATGTCTGTAATGATTTAATGATAATAATTTTATTGCCTTAACCTTTTACGTTTTAAATTACCTTTTGGGATTTCATGGGTGAGGTTTGCCTGCAGAAGTTGGTCTGACTCATCACTTGTGCTGTTAACATTCGTAAGACCTCTTGCAGTTGGAAAGGAGTCGCTAAATGGTGTAATTGATTACTTTTTTTACTCTCAAAAGTTACCTAGAATCAACCAGCACAGCTGAAGGAATTTCTGCTGTTTTTGGCATATTGGATGGAGCATTTTCTAAAAAGTATATGTATTTCGTTTTAACATGTTATATAACGATTATTTTATATATTAAGTAAAGCGTAATTCCCGTTCTCAGTGCATTGCTTATGATTGTGAAAGAATCGATAAGATCATTTAGTGATTTATTAGTCATCCTTTTTGGATCTCATAAACAGCGCATTTACACCGAAATTAATCATTCGCTGCTAAGTAAAATGAAGAGGTGTCCATTTTGTGCCTCTTCCGTCTCATATCGCCGCATTTTTTCTAATATTCCTTCACTGTTATATCATTCCGGTTTAGTGGTCCTAGTGTTTCTACATTATGGTTAATTTACATTAATGTTATTTTCGAATTAGCGCATTTCATGTCCTCACTTGTCAGTGAAAGGCAGAGGACCTCTGCCTGCATGCATCATAATGGTACCTCTGCCAGAGGTACCATTATGCTGGAAAGATTCCCACTGTATACTTCCCGTCTTTCAGTTGAATAAGTTAATATTGTAGACTAATAACGAGCCGCGGCCAGCCGCGTGAGGGACCTGACAATGTACGAAGTGCTAATTAGATTTACATATCTTTGAGAAAAGCAAATTCCCTCTAAAGCCACGCGGCGCGTCTACCCGCCGCACTACGGACTTCCGTTCACGTCGGGCCCGAGAAGTCAAAACTAAGCGCATATTCGTGATCAGCGTACTCAAACTGCAAAAATGACCTCGTGAGAGACCTGGTGAGAAAAATACGACCTCGTGAAAATGGATCACGAATTTGACGTCAGATTCGGGTTCAGCACCCTTGAAAACCCCGGGTAAACATAATCAGCCGCGTAGACGTTTTGGTTCGAAAAATGTCATTTTTTGCCAAAAAGTAGCTTTTTTCCACAAAAATTTACCCCTGCTACCAAAACAAAAAGTGTAAAAAGCAAAGATGCCTGGAACGGTCCCAGGAATCGATTTGGAACATAAAAAAACCACCACTTTGGCCAAGCCCTTAAAAACACGTTTTTGGACTTTGACACGAATTTTTTTCGGGACCCCGAGCTAACGTTTTGAGACAAATCAAACGAGCTATCACTCGCCCCTGGCTAACGGTTGGATTGCCCTGGACGGGTTGCCTCAGACGACGGACGACAGACGGACACCAGCGCCTTTGTTAGAGGTCATTTGGAATAACACTGTTTCGCAACTCCCTCTTCAATTAGATAAACATCACTTTCTGTGTAATTCGCATAATAAGCTTATATGTTTGAATTTTGAAGTTGTCAATTAGAAAAACAACTTACGACAATTTGAAATTATGATATTGAAGAGAAACTAACGTTAACATTTCTCTCTCACTAGAACGAATTAAAAATTTCTCTTTGTAATGAGAGTTTGGGATCGGTAACAGATAGTAACAACTTCGAAAATATCACTCTTAAAATTTCGTGTCAAAAACAGTTTTATAATTTTAGCATTGAAGGTATTGGAATAAATTATTTTGTAGCATTTTAATAAACATCCTTGTGGCAATGTTAGTTAGTTGTACGTCTCTTTTATTTAGGTTTCCGAAACAGTGCAGCTATGGACAAAAGTGATCATGAGAATTCGTCTACGGGAAATATGCAGAACAACAGTGGGAATGAAAACGACCACGAACGCAGAGGTGCAATGAACATTGGTCGAGAAATCGATGGGGACACACGTAACCGTTGGACCAAATCTGGAAATAGCAGTCGTGCAGGAGAGTGGAACTCAAATTACAACTACCGAAGCAACTACCGTGATTATGGATACAATAATAGTCGCGCAATATCGGACAGATACTTTTCAAACGGATACAATGGCGGAAACTTTGCACAGCGCAAAAACTATGGCGACAACGACCGCTTTCGAAACGGTTTCCAGCATTCGTATAGAAATGGTGGATGGATTAATGATCGTTATAGTAAGCTTTTGTATTTACTAATTTTCGTGAATGAACAAATTTCCGGCCGAATTTTTCATAAAAAGGGTAAAAATGGCTGAAAAAGATCTTGGCGCAAAAATTTTATCGCCACATGGCTTCCGTGGACCTTTTATAAAATAACATACAACTCTATAATGTTTCTATATGTTGCAGTTAATATTGGGAATCAGTTAGTCCTGGGAATAACTAGTTAATGTAGGCACTAACTAGTTAATGTAGGCGCTAACTAGTTAATATTGATAATTTTGGCTATTATGTTTCATTTTTGGAGATATTTGTCCATTTTTTGAGCATTTTTCACTATATTGACTATAAATCTGATGTTACTATACCCTCTATAGCAACTGTATCGAAAAAGAACATTTGAGCATAGTACTTAATTTCATCTCATTCCATTCAATTTATCATGTGTTCTTCCCAAATGGTGAAAAAGGCATGCGTGACTACGTACATCTAACACACCAGACATTGAATATGATGAATGATTGAAATATCATGATCAGTTATTAGCCACCTATATCAGTATGTGTGCTGTCGACCGTCGCGGCCTTCGTTGTGCAAGTTCTGAGGCAGTAACATCAGATTTATAGTCAATATAGTGAAAATGCTCAAAAAATGGACAAATATCTCCAAAAATGAAACATAATAGCCAAAATTATCAATATTAACTAGTTAGCGCCTACATTAACTAGTTCGTGCCTACATTAACTGGAATTTCAGTTAGTGCCTACATTAACTAGTTATTCCCAGGACTAACTGATTCCCAATATTAACTGCAACATATATAAACCTAGAATATGGTTAGTTGAAAAATGGTAAGTTGAAAAATACACCCCGGTTCATGTTTTATTACATTAGGTATTATTGTTTGAGTAAATATAGTACGATAATTTATTACCCGAACATTGGCTTGTTTCAGAAACTATCCCATCACCAAATTCAGCGAATGGATGCTACGTGAAGCACGAAAATCTGAACACCCAGCGTTTTACACAGGCGAAAATTCATAACACGGCTGATGAACGTGGGCGTACTCCATACAAATCTTATTGTTCGCCAAGTCAGATTTCCAGCGGTATGTGTTATAAATTTTCTAATGACCACATTATACCTATTAATTTCTTAAGGTAAACAGAGTATGCCAGCTGCACCACAAAACAAATTGGGCAACGACGCTAACGAATTGCTGGACGTTGATTCCATGACAAAGTCTCTGAAAGGAGGTATGCTACTAAATCTTTCACTACAATTTTTCTGATACCGAATTATTTAGTTCTGGGAATCAGCATTACTAACGGTAATCTTCCAGGATCGGCTCAATCTCATGGATCGCCCGTACATTCGGCCTCTTATGCTAACGTCTCTACACACGCCGATTCTGGCGTTATGAATTTGTCGCCTATTGGGAAAGGTTTTATTTCAGTAAGGTATTAATTTAATTTCACTATTTAGGCGACGGAAATTCTAATGAAAAAATGAGTGCTACTGCGGACGAAGAACAACCTACCGAGACTGCAATTCAAGAATCGCGTGAACAAAGTTTTACTCAGGGTACGGCTTTGTAATTGATTCATTGTTTATGAATTGTTATAGATGATATGCGTAAACTCGGGAAAATGATTAGTGCCCTTCGCGATATATCGTGCCAGTTGTACGAAGTTTACGAGAATTTGCACATTAATCCGAAGCCCGAATGAATATATTATCTCGGAGGAAAATTTCATCTTATAAATAATGTATCTTTTTTGTCTTATGTTGTTTTTGCAAAGCTATGCATTTGTTATAATTGCATATCGCTATAATGTCAGTATTTGATGGAATGAAATCGTTTAATGTTTAATTTTTGTAGAATGTTTTTTACCACGCATGTAAAATAATTTACAAAACTTATAGAACTCGTATGAGTGATTGCTAAATAACACCGGGTAATATTTTAAAAGATAGTATTTCACGGATTTTATCACATCTAATTTTAAAATTGAGGGAAACTTATATAACGTATAATGTCAGCTATTTGGGAGAATATCGTATTCTGGCTAAAATTCTTATATATTTTCATTACTTTATATGCTATAAGACAATTAAAGGTGTGTTTTGGAACTTCTTAATGTTTAAATATGTAAGTGTTAGTGGTTCTACACACGAGATTGCGGTTTTTATGGTGGCGCACCCTAATTGTGCGAGAGTAAAATTTTCGCCTAAAGGAAATACCTATACGTTTTTTGTTCTACATTTAAATAGATTCGTGCTTATCAGAATGCACACCTGATCGCGTCATCTTATCTTTAGTTTGGCGTAAAATGGTATCCACTCTAACCTATTTCGCAGGATAGAGGTAGGGGGGGGGGTTTGATGGAAAAGGCTAAAATAAGCCTTTTTCGCGAATCACGTTCCCGGACCACAGGATCGTGGGTACCCCCTAAATCGGCCACGCTGAGTCGAATGGCGCAAAAATTTTTCATGTGGGCACACGTGAAACGTGACTTACGTGAGTCACGTGGGTCACGTAAAAGGGCAACTTTTCACGCCTAACTCGGATCCGGGCGTGTGATACACCAATCGACAGCTCTCAATGAGCCAAGCAAAATGAGCTATTACTCAGGCTGAGTGAGATACCCGTTGTTCTCATTAAATCCGATTCGGCTTTCGAAGCACCCTTTTATCTTATCTTAGGGCGTAAAATGGATCCGCTGTAACCCACCAATCGAGGAGGGTCTAAATGGAAAGGGCAAAATGACCCTTTTCCCTCAGCCCGGACCACAGGCTGAGTGGGACTAAATGGCCGCTGAGCGAATGGCCAAAAATCCGGGGGACACTAACGTGACTTACGTGAGTCCTGGTCACGTAAAGGGCAACTTTTCACGCCTAACTCGGATCCGGGCGTGTGATACACCAATCGACAGCTCTCAATGAGCCAAGCAAAATGAGCTATTACTCAGCCGGAGCCGAGCCAGGCTGAGTGAGATATGGGCTGCGCGAGATCCCAGAAATGCCGCGGATGCACGCTAACCGCGAAACAAAACAAGAAAAACCCGCCGATTCGAGGCGGTAATCCGCCGAGAATCGGCGGGTTTTTCTTGTTTTCAGTTCTCTGTTTTCCGATTTTGTATCACTTTAAATTTCAACGAATTTTACCTTGCCAACAGTTCTCTATGGCTTTTGTCCCATTAGCCCATTGTTTTGGTTCATAGTAGTGATAGTCATGGTGATGCACAAGGTGCGCGTTAGCTGTGCCATTTCTCAAGTTGAATATGTCACAGATGGCCATTGATTTTGAATACACAACTGAGTTACAATAAGCATGCCTGTAAATATTAAATACGAAATGTTTTAAAGTAAGAATGATCTTACTGGCCGCAGAAATTGATGCATTGTTCCTAAAATATAAATATCAACTTATTTTTATTTGGCGTCAAAAATACAAAGGAAGCATAGCGTCATTACGGAATCATGTACTATTAAATTTTGGTCACCCTTTGCTAGTCCTAACGCCCCGAATTTGTGAATACATGTATATTTTAATTAACATAGAAAAATTGGGCATTGGTAGTCGAGGTAAATCGTCGTTTAAAACGGTCATAGTTGGATGAAATTGCATTTTCAGTATTTTCCAATACAAAAAAGTGAGGTTATAAAAAAGTAAACCGGATGTATTGTTTATATACATACCTCGTTGAAATTGATTCGCCTCTCAAGTGGCGTGACCTCGTGTAAAAGGCATTCTCTAGTACGCATAAAGCAAGCCTTCACGGCTGGTATAAGAGCAGGTGATAAGTCGTCCAAATGCATAGGATCTTCTCCTAAATTTTAGGTAAATTTATTGGCAATAAAAAGGAGCGCCCCCATTAGAAGGTCGGGACAGTAGAAGGCCGGCCCCATTAGAAGGTTGGAGCCATTAGAAGGCCAAAATTTCGACCTTCTAATGTCCCATATTTTACCTTCTACTGTCCACCTATTTACCTTCTAATGTCCCACTTTTTTACCTTCTAATGTCCCTTATTGGCAAACCCATATTTACCTTCTAATGTACCCAAAATTTCGGCCTTCTAATGTACCCAAAATTCAAATTTTTCGGCCTTCTAATGGACCGACCTTCTAGTGTCCTTTCCCCAATAAAAAGGGGCTTGGAAAACATACTCAGACATTTTGAAGAGCCATTTGAGCTAAAATCGTCATATGATTCAATGTCTATCCTTCGCTCAGTTCCTGTGGCCGATTTGTCACCAAATTTATTCTCTTCTTCCAAACCATTTTGGTTTAGTTCAGGATTTCCTTCAAATTCTGCTAAAGGTATCAACTTTGCTGCACCAAATTTCCTAGGCCCAGTGCCAAGCGGCCGCCAGTTTAGGTGATCACCAAACATAGCCATGGTTCGCCGTATTTCAGATGTGGTTGTGGGAACGACTGTAGTTGTCGGTGTAGAAGTCCAAGTAACGGGTGGGGCGGTGCCAATGACAAAGCTCGGCCTAGCTTGAGCGCGTATCTAAAGCATTTCAGATATTCAAATTATTAAGTTTTAGGTATTACTGTGAAATTTATAATACAATCTGTGTATATGTTGTAGTCCAAAGTGAAACAACGAAAAACAAAGCAAAATAGCATACTTGTACCATATAGCGAATTTTTCTCGAAATATTATGATGGAAGGAATGAGCTCTAAACACACGATTTGTTTAGTGATTAAGGCTTCCGCCCAACACCTCCCGAATTCGATAACCACATGTGATGTGTACATAGTCCACTCAGCTATACATCCCCTGTGTGCATTTTTGGTGCCCAGAAATGGGCTAAAAGTGACTGTTGGTTAAACCAAGGGAGTATTCTTCTCAATTGATAATTTGACGACTAACCTGCCAATTAATTTTGTACCAAAAGACCCTAATTTTATTTGTATCGAAGTCTATTAATTAGTCTATTAAGTTCTCTACTCTATTACGTTTATTAATAAAATTCAGTGCCCAGAAAATTCCAAAATTATGTTCATTCAAAGTATTGGTGGCTATCACTGTTTTTGGCCAATAATGCACGTAAAATTACCAAAGAAACCTAAAATCTGGACTCAAAAATTACCTTGCTCTAAAAATGTGTGAATGTATAAAAAGGTTAGACCGACAAAAATTACTTACTTTTATAGCTTTGGCAGTGCTGAGCTTCACTGGTGGAGGAATGAAAAAATAGGCAGCTTTGGAGAAATCCACAAAATATTGATTTGAGACAGGAAATCGAACTTTGCTATGCGGCGCATTACCTATCGGTAGGTTTTGCACGCCGAAAGTAGTCGGCTTTCGAATTTTCTTTTGATGATAAGTAGACTTTGGTTGGCTATCCACTAATAACTTATTCGTCTGTTCGTTGAGCAAGTGTGACAAAGGCAACATGCCCGAAAACCCGTAGCGACTAAAAGAAATAACTAAAATTTCTGCAATCTTTATTAAAATTTAAATCTTGTTAACCAAATTTTAAAATTATTGTATAATTGCAACATATATTTTATATAATCCCTAATTTGTACTCCCAAAAAAGGTATATCTTTTTCGCACATCCAGAAAGCCTTTGGACATTAATGCAAAAGTAAGCAGTAGGATAGTAGAAATAACGACAACTTCTAACACACCTTTGCAGCACATTTGGATCATAAACAACCGGCATTGAATCAGCTTCTCGACCAAAATGTCCGTGGCTAACATGCTGATCGACATAAAAGCTAGCTCCTGGCATCACCTAAATCGAACAACTACAGCGTATACTAATCAGTTTTTATCATTTACCGGTGGAAATGGCCTCAGTGTAGGGGGCGGTTGAACTTCTGGAGGTGTTGTGGTGGTCCACGTATCGACAGATCTACATTAAGAAATTGTTTACAAATACTTAAACTTTGTCGTTTGTGAATGGTTGTTCGTTTGTGAATGTACTTTATAAAGTTAGTTTGGAAAAGTATTTAAATCTCAAAAGGGCTTACATGTTCTTATCGTTAAATTCCAACTGCGGCCCTTTTCCCGTTCTAGCGGATTCACTAAACGGTACAAGCAGTTCTCGCTGACGTTCCCACGGATAAACTTGATTTTTGGAAGATACGAGTTCTTTATCTGGGTATGTTTCCTGCTGCATCATCACTGGTGGATTGGGCACCGATTGAGTGTTCAGAGGCACGTGAGTTGTTACCTGCATTGATGACTGTTGACTTGTGGTAGGTTTAGGTGTTGTAGTTCGTAGGAACCACCAATCCATACGAGTTGGCTTAGGGTTTGACTTAAATGATAATCATACAGTAATTTTATTGTAATAATTATTATGCAAATTTTAGTGAAATTTTTGGCGTATAAAAGTACAGGTAAATGTAAAACAGCTTTATACAGTCGACTCTCGATTTAACGCACACACGATTTACCGCACTTTCGATTAACCGCACATAATTGGCTGGAACGGATTTTTTCCATACAAAATTCCCTCGATTATCCGCATTTTGTGCGGATAAATTCGATTATCCGCACAGGTTTTTGCGGAACCAAAGTGAAATTTCCAAGTAAAATTTTTCGTTTATCCGCACAAAGAAAAATATAAGTTCAACAATTCTGCATTTTGTTCTATATTCATAATTTTCAACATCCTCGCAAGACATATTTTATTTGAATTTAGCGAATGGATCGGAAAGTTGGACCGCAAGATGAAAGCTGCTGGCCGTCAAATCGTGTTGGTGTTGGACAACCATTCGTCGCATGTCGCGCTGGAGGAGCTGAGCAACATCAAAATCGTGTACCTTCCGCCAAACATGACATCCAAATTACAGGTAAGGCTTTAGAAAGTTGTAGAAATTGAAATTTTAGAAAAAGGATAAACAAAAATATTTTGGAAATTTTTAACTTTTGGAAAATTGTATTTAATTTCGGAATGAACAGCTCACGGACGAATCCATCATCGCGATTGTCACCACGGAAAGCGAGGAATCTGAAGAAGACGAGCAAGAGGGCCTTGAAACCGTGATGGAACCGACACAAATCAAGGACGCAATCGCCGGCGGAAAAGCTTTCTTGTCGTATCTGGAGCAAAACCAAGTCGCCTCTGGAGAAGAAATCCTGACAGTGATGAACTTGACCGATTGCCTGGTCGACGAAGAAATCAAGAAGAGAAGACAGGCAAAAATTACAGAGTTTTGCGGTAGATAATAATTTTTGTTCTGTTTATTATGTAAAAAATATATAAACTTATTGTTAGGATTGTTTCATTACAAATAATAAAAATTTCGTTTATCCGCACAACTTTGCAATGGAAGGATTTTCTCCATACAAAATTATCTCGATTTACCGCACACCCGATTAACCGCACTTTCGATTATCCGCACAAAATCGCCATTCCCGACGTGTGCGGTAAATCGAGAGTCGACTGTATAAGAATATTGTTCCCACAAGTAAGCGCAGAACACAAGTAGTTTTCTTTGTATTTGAGCTGCTTATATGCTACCGAAACATTGAATTTTAATTGAATTTGAAACTAAACTTATCTTAAATTAAATTTTTGTCATACCTTGGTTGTGGTGGGTACAGTTGAAAGTGCTGTTTTAAGTGATTCGGTGACCTCAAATGGAGGTGTTTCAGAATCTAATTCTATACTCCAACTTGCAACGGGCCGTGTACGATTTCCTAACGGATCTTCAGTGTGGAATTTGACTGGTGAAACAATAGTTGTTGTACTTAAGGAGAATTTCGTTGTAACTAGCGACGGTACCCGGGAAATTCTTGTCGTTGTGCCTGTTGTATTTGTTGAATTATATATGGTGGATAATAGGTGATTTTTGCGAATAGTTGATTTGGGGGAATATCGGCGTGTAGTGCTGGGAGTGGATGTAGACAAGGAAGAAGCAGCGGCTAACGCCGCAATTGTAGTGGCAAGCATCTTTTGGTCAAACAAAGTATGGTTAAATGGAGTCGAAGAAGATTCTGGCCATGTGGGTGAAATTGTTGATGAATATGAATTAGTCATGATTGAGGTTATCAAATCGGGAATCACTGTTGTACTTTTGGTCGTTGTCATAGAAGGCAGGTCAATTTGTGTGGTCCCATATATCAACGGTAATGGTGGATAGGGTTGCCTCTAAACGAAACGCAATTAAAAGCATCGGATATGTAAAATTATTTTCAGATTACCAATTGAGACAATATTATTAATAAGTATTGGCATTATTGTCGAAATTATAAACAAATACTTTGTTTATACTAACGATCTTATTGTTAATCGTTTAAGTTATACATTGATTTGAAAATCCTCCTAAAATTTTTATATGTTTTAAATTTATGTACATTAAGAATCAAAAATATCGGATGGGCCTAAACATTTTAGGATTAAACACACATGATCAAGAACTATAGCAAAAAAGTTCAATTTTATACAACTCAACTGCTTGATTAGACTGCTTGATCTTACTCAACTGCTTGATTAGAAATGTTCTAATATCCGAAAATTTTCTGTTAACAAATTTATTGTCGAACAATTTATTAAAAATGTAGTTTAGCTTAGTTTAGACCCAATAACATAATAAGAATATGCAGAAGTGCTATTAGCTTTGTATTAAAAACGTTATTGGAGAAAGCAGCAAATAAAATATTTTCTAAATTTTCCATGAAAATTTTTGTCAAAGCTTCTTAAAAACATAAAATGGTTACCAAATTTTCGATAATATTTTCTTTAGGAATCGCCTGGTGAAACATTGTGGCGTTGAAAATTTGGTAGATCTCGTCAAAATTATCCACAGTGCCATGTGAAGTTCGTGATTCAGTTAGAGATGCGTAGGCTTTGGCCACAGCTGCATCTGAGCCAAATCTGTCGAAAAACTGAAAGGATTTATTATTTATATGTTGGGCTTTGGCACGGTTATGCTTACAGCTAACGTTTCTTTCCCATATTGTGATGGTGTCGATGATTCTGTGGGTGGCTTTGTTAGAGATCGTTTTAGTGCAGGTAAATGATCGATAGAGGGCAGTATTACCAATTCTTTGTCCCAATCCGGTCTATAAATTCCGAAGACTAGAATATCGTAATATGAGTTTTAGCTGTAATCTTACTTAGTAATGTCCACTACTGATTGTTGGTCGGCATCGTCTTGAAACATATTGAGCAATTTCAAAAGTGGATTTGCATGGATTATATCCCCAACGCGGGCCAGAATTTTGCCTCTGTGCACGGCAGGTGTTTGCGCGAAATTGACAACCATATCATCGACCGGTCTCGTATCTGTTAACGTAGTTACTTTATCGTGAAAGCTCCGTGCGGGAAATGGTATGTCTAGAAAGATTAGAAATAAGATTTTCCATAAGACTTGTTTGAGAAATGTTTTCAAGTTTTAAACAAACTTCTTCCTTTACCAAATACTGTTTTGCACCAAAACTTTATGCCGCTTAACCAATTAGGGTTGCTCTGCCGCTTAAGCCTAAGCCGATCTAAACCTAAATATATGCCCTTGAAAGGGTTTGTGAGCATAAACTTGGGTTCAAAGTTTTGGTGCAAAACAGTAAAATTTATTACCAGGAAAAGTATTTTTCATATTTTGTTGGCTCGCTTTTAATTGTATAACTTACCTAGTGACTCATCTCCGTTGTTATTAGTCAATTGTGTATTCCGCGCATTTGAATAATTTCCAGAACCCATATTTCGAGACAATTGAGCAATATTTTGAGATAAAGTAATTATCTCATTGGAACCTGTACGTTCTGTAGCATTAATTAACGTTATGCATCCAGCAAAGCCGATGAGGGTCAGTGCTAACTCGAAATTAAAGACATCAAGGCAATCTAAAGGCCTTCTCCGATGCTTCTTTCGCCGTTTGGGTCGATGATACACTGAGTCAGTTTTCGAAACATTTTGCGTCAAATAATTTTTGAGCAAAATAAGCTTAATGTGAAATTCCATCAATTATGTGAAGGTCCTGGTTGTTTGCATATGGTTACGCTTACATATTATTATAGCTTATCACATACTCCAATTCGAACAATTAATGGGAATACACTAAAAGTAATTTATATATTACATAATAATTTATATATTACATAATCTATATGATATACGGCAATAGTGCCAATTAGAAACGGAAACCAGTTTTAAATACAACACCGTATAATGACAGAGAAATTATGAAGAGTGAAAAAATGTGAAGTTGATTCTATTTGTAAATGTTTAAGCGGCTTGAGGACGAAATAGAAAAGTGTAAATCTTAAATACGGAAATTGAAGCACAAAAGTTTAAAAACTGGTAATAAAAATAGTGGCAGAAAATCTTAGCTAAATATTTCATGAAATAGTTTTTTATTATCTTTCTCTCTAGTCTCTCTCATGTAAATCATTTACAAGAAAAATTTATTGCTATGTCTAGATAACGTTTTTCAATTTAATAACTGGCGATTCAGTTGTTCACTAATTTATTAATAGTTTTCAATGGGTAATAGTAATACGAAATTAGCGGTAAACTAAATTCAATTTAAATTTAAAATGCCTCCCTCAAAAGCGAAAAAGGTTACACCATTCTTCAGGATGCCCCATAAAATTTTAAGTAGCTCAATTTTTTGAAGATAAAGGGAGGTGAAAGCAAATTAATTGACTGTGAATGTAGGTCTTGAGACGTCCTTTTTCCTTTTATCCAGTATAGAAACTTAACAGTTAATTTAAAACGTGAAACATGTAAGGTATCATACAGGCAAAAACATATATTTTTGAAGCGGTCCATCATTAAACTAGAAAAGTGGTATTGTTTTGTAATAAATGGAACACAAATTGTCATTCAGAAGTGAAAATCCTCTAATTGCTGACAAATTGCGATGACTGTTTAACCCCAATCCTCGGCGAATTACCCAATATGCATGGGAGGAAGCTGTTTTCAGTAGGGATTTGTTATAAGGCTCGGTGAGGCGCAGTTTCTACGGGATCAGTTACAAATCCACGCGTCAATCGTCTCCTCAAGAAAATGGCTTCCGGACAAGGGTGCGTTCCACTCTAACTGACACAAAACCTCATTCTTATTCCTCTACCAGATCAAAATTTTCTATTGCTCAAAAAGCCACCGGGAAAGCAGGCTGACAATACAGGAGCCCCCGGCGGCGACGGAGGAAGAAGGACAAAGGTGATGAGGCGCCCAATCAAGGTCAGCAGCATCTCACCACCTTCATAATATACAAAACTCGGAAGGTCGGACAAATATGGTAATAAAGAAAGAATAGTCTGGTTTGTAAATGAATTATGAGAGAGGAAAATAAAACAAAATGGGAAAATGGTTTAGAGAATGTTAAGTGTTTCATTAGTTGTGTCAATGCTATTACTTTTGCACTGTTAAATATGAATCCTAAGAGACACCGCGTTTATAGAAACGAGCCATTTTATTCTCTTGTAATAGAGTGAATGTTACTGTGTTTGCATCGTATTTTTTAATTCTACTAATTTTAATCCTACATTCCTGCGAAAAAATAGCTGACAAAATATCTAAAGACAGTCAGTTTCGGCTAGCTAAATTTTATAACACCCTTACTCTAAAATTTTGCTCTGGAAATAATTTTGTAACCAAAAATAGGATTTGTTTATGTTTTTCACATCAATAATACTTTTAATATTCGTAAAAGTCAAAAGTACATCGGATGGGAGGAAGCAAAACAAAGCTAAGATAGCCATAAAAATGCTTACCACCTCCTAATTGTAAAACACATTGCAGAAGATCGCACAGCTGAATGGAAAATTATCGCCATCTCATTGCACAAACTATGCCATCCCCGTCGTCGATCTTCTGAACAAATATTGTGGGAAGTCATCTTGAATGGGATGATGCTTGCCAGGGGCACTGGCGAATCCTTGCTCTATGACCCCCGGAAGGATGGGAAAGGGAGGAAACGTGTGCGAAAGGAATGAGGAATCTTTTCGCAACAGAAACAACGTATTGTTTGAGGGATCCCTTCTGGAAAAATTATCCTCATCTCGTTTGACGCAATGAAAATGAAGAGTGAGAAATCTTGAGAGACTTTCTATAGAGTATTTTCTGAAGAGAACTTATCCATTTGAGTTGAAAAGTCGAAAAGTGCGTTTAATGACAAATAGTTGGGCGGCACTCACAATTTAAATTTCCCATCCCACGGAGGATGAAATTTGGTGATCAATTGAAATTATTAACGGGAGTCAGTAAATGGAATCAATGATGTGCTGGTCAGAAACGCCGCCATTAGATGGACGTGTAATGGCCTGGCAGCTAAAATCCACGTGCTTAGATAGCTCAGTGGTAGAGTAGCGCGGCCTTACCGTTGGCTTGAGTCCCTCTTCAAGCCTAACATTTTCGTTCCAAAAAATCACTATTACACAATCAAAAAGGCGTGTTTGTAAAGTTGGATCGTATTATAATTATAGTAAAATTTAAAAAAATGAAATGTACATTTTATATTACAGTTCCAAACTATTGGTCGTTAATGTTGATGCACTATGAGGAGTTTGAGTTTTTGTAAGTTTTGTAGTAAAGAAAAATATTTTGGTTCCTTGGATTCTAAAATAGCAAGCGATGATTCCATAAGACAGCTTTACCTTATTTTGTCGTTGTACTATTTCATAATCACGAACAAATTCCAACATATTCCCAAGTTTACTGCAGTTAGCGATTTATAGAAAAGACACATCAATAAAATTTTTATTCGTTGGATTGACGCCATGCCATAAAATTGTCGCTGAGTTGTCAGCCAGTAATAACACATCATTAACGAAACAAACCCTTTTAAGTGTCCGCTCGGAATAAAAAATAAATATGGAATTGAATGTCCAACTGAGAACAGTAAACGCGCGGATTCTCCTTTTCGGATTTGGAATGAGGATGAAAAGGGACGACGCGATGGGAATCAAACAGTCGAATTAAAATTATTAGATATCGTCAATGAGATTTATTCGGGGAAAGTCACACATGATTCGCCACTGGAAATTTTCAGGCATCAATGTAAGAATTAAGATGACAAAGGTCACATCCGCTTATAGAAACCAATCGTGAACGTTTCACTTAGATTTTTCCGACGACGAAGATATGCTGAAAATTAAGAACATCCAAATATAAAATCTAAATACCGTAAACTGCGAAACAAGCCCGGATCTTATTTTTTTCTTTTTCATCGTCATTTTTATTTAAACAAAATATAATTTTTTACGAAATTTATGAGTATTATGCAACATTGTTCGCAACATTGTACATCATTTTGATGCCAAAGTATTTATTTTGCGTTTGGTTGTTGACAAAATGAGATTATGGCTCTTTCTAATATTTTTACCACCATCATAGTATTTTTGCATGCTCGGTTGTAATACTATGAATCTCTGTTGGCTTTTCTTTTCCTCATCTCTATGGCTTTTATAAGTGCGTAATGTGTCCTATAAAACGGGCATCTTTTGAGTTTGGAGAGCATCGCTTGGGTCGGATGGATTTTTGGCAATGGCATAAATGAAAGAGTGGTTCTTCCCGGCTGGCGACAAGTTGGAAATTGTGTGCCGTCCCGGGAGGGTTTACTTTTCTTGCAAACCAGTCGGCCATTTGTCTCAGTAATAAAAAGAGTGTTTCTTTGAACACCATGACATATTTATTTTCGTTAATCTTTGCACTAACTGACCTGAAGATTTTTCTATTATTATAATGGTCGTAGTCTATAATTTCTTCAACAATTGGTCTTTGTGAAACCAACCGGAGAGTAATGACAGGGTGGATGAGTCTCGCGCCTCTGAGATCGGTCAGCTAAGTACAAATAAAATGGCTAAGCTATGCAAATTTTGTCTTTTAGTGCCTTTATTTATACCGGAAGCCATTGGTGGTGAACATATTGTGCCTTTTTTTCCTGATACTCTACTCCGCATTTGGGGGATTCGTCTTTCTGCATTTCGAGGAGCCCAACTCAAGACATATCAAGCGAATCGAATTTGACGAAAAGTACAAATGCGTTGAAAATGCATTTATTTCACATAATAACCATTTGCACGGCCGGAAAAACAAAACCAGGTTATATTTGTAAACATGTTTCTGGCATTTTGGGAATTTCAAATTAACAATTTCGACTTTCGGATTATCAATGTAAGAAAAGGAAACAATACAATATCCTATATAATAAAAGAAATGATTTCTCCGTCCGTGCGAAATTCACAAAAACCCGTGTGTTGCGCCTTTCGGGACGTGTGATAGCTCTTTTTGCTCCTTAGGAGCTGACTAGGCGAAATTTTGTGGAATTATGACCCACTTCGGCTTCTATCGAGAGTTATGACTCATCCAAGTTTTACACACTATTTCTCTTTTCTCTAACCGGCTGGAATGCATTTTTGGTTTTAGAGTGTTTCCGAAGCTAATTTTTTGCACCCGGGGTTTTTTGGGGTGCTGAATTCCAATACGGGGTCAAAAAAATTATCGGAGTACCCCGGGGTACGAAAAATTTTTTTCAAAATTTTTTTTCAACTTCAAACTCAGTTCGAGCGGCCAAAGGCCACGAGTCTCACTGACAAAGCCACCGGGACCCGACTCACACACAGCAGGCACTGTGATCGGGCGCGGAGCGCGCGACGTTCCCCTTGGAATGTGAGACAACTTAGAACAGGTATGCCCGCTGCTGGGCAGGTTATAGGCGCCACTGCCGCTTGTATAGATGTAAATGGATTGAACAACCTTTTGAAGATTGCATAATTGGCATTAAACGCTTTAAGAACTGAAATGTCATCTACTAACATTTGAATCTAAATTTGTTCAATTCAAATCATTAAATGTATTGAATTTTAGCAAAACTGTAGCAGTTGATATTGGCTTTCACGCGCAAAACAAACCGCGCCAAAATGAAAATTATAGTTTGGGAGAATACATTGTTTTGCCACTTCGTCAAGTAACGCTAGCTCGCCGTATCACAGAACGTTGTGTTATGGAACAAAAATACGGCGAGCGTATGGAATGGAATTTGAAAAATGCAGGACTCTTTGGCTTTGGAATTTTAACGACTCTAGGTTAGTTTGTTTGGGTAATGCTCGTTTAAATAATTTTTCATGGCTTATTTTTCCAAAATTTTAAAATATCTTGAGTAAAATTTCATTATAGAATGTTTAGGATACGGGAAAATTGAGCCGCAAACAACAAACGGTCGTCTCTTTACTGTCATTTATGGATTTATTGGGGTGCCCTTTACTGTGATAATTTTTACCAATTTTGGGCGTTACCTTCAAAACCTTGAAAGAATAGTGCGTCGCCGCTTTTGTGGGGAAGCATCCCGTCTTCACAGCCGTGCGAGACGCCGTTCTTCTTCAAGTGGAGCGCGGAGCAGCACAGTTATTACCCTTGGCGCTAGTCAGCAGTGGGATGAAGAGCCCAGTGCAACATACAGACCTAACGCTAAACGCACTGTGGTCATTTCCACAGATCCAAGACTTTCTACAGGGTCTGTTGAAAGTACGGAAGAAAATGACGAGCACGACCAAATATCACCCACGACACTTATATGCATCGTCTTGTTTTATCTGGTTTGCTTCTGCTTATAATTTTCTGTTTTATAGTAGCAAGCTGATGCAGCAAAGGTTTTAGTGGAATACATACATGTCACCAGCCGTCGGCTGACACAGTAATTATCTAAACAAAGTTCGAAATCCGAGAGGATTCACCAGTATATAATGGTAACTGGTAAAATGTCTATATCCCTGATATCGGTGGGTGCACATTTGAGTTGACTCGGTCGATACATCATACGCGAGTATAAATTCCTGTATGAAAGCTGGCGCATTAACCACAAAGCTTTTTTATTTGAAATATAGGCATTCTTTTAGTGGCAGGGGTACCCATTGATATAAGTAGCAAAAATTTTCTGAACGTTTGTAATACGTAATTTTAACGGAGGAAGCCATGGCGAGAAGTTGTATTATAAGGTGCCAGAGAAAAGAATTTAAAAAGGATGGTGCTTTTAAAACAATCAGAAATAAAATGATTTATTAAGTACACTTTCAAACGATGTTTCCAAATATTCATTATTGTTTAGTTTCTGGGTGCAGCTTTGATGTCCCACCTGGATGACCAAGTAGACTTCTTCAATGGGATTTATTTCGCATTTTTGTGCCTAACTGCTATTGAATACGGGAAACTAATTCCGACGAAGTTAGTGTTTCTTTATATTTGTAGTTATTATGGTTATCTTTATTATAGCTCCTGGTATTTACCTCTTGTGATCATTTATATATGTTTCGGACTGGCTATATCGACCATCGCTCTAGGCGAGTATCAGGATTACAGCTCAACGTCACCTTAATTAGTTAGTTTTGATTTAGACATAGGGTCCACTTATGTCAGACGTCTCTATTTCGTGGGTCGAAAATTTCGTGACATCGCTGGCGTAACGATTTGGTTTGGCTCTAAAAGGTTTGTAGTATGTATTCAACTTTTAGCAAAATTTGTATGGTCTAGCCTTCGGGTGCGCGAATTATTGGCCGCATTAGGTCACAATATTGGGTTGGAACCAGCTGTACTCTGTGACTTGGATCTAGAGCAGTTAGTAACGGTATGCTAATCAATTCATATAATTTGCTATGTTTCCTTTGTAATAAAATGTTTCAGAATGCGATTCAAGTAAAGGAAGGACGCTTAACGCGAGTTCCGCAAACGCATATGATTATGGATGGGATATGGCCGCCCGAACTTGTCCCTCTCTTTGTTAAGGTTTGTTTTATAAGCATTTAACAACTTACCAATAGTTTTATGAAGGCATACTGGGCATTCAAAAATCTTGAAATTTAGCGTATATACTTTTAAAATGTTATTGATATAATATAGCCATTAAGCCCTGTGGTTTATTTACTTTCGATTTCTTTAGGAAGGCCACTTTCCCGATTTTGTGGATGCAGACGAGAAGAGAGGTAGCGTAATTAGTAGATCCGGAAGCCTTCGATATCGGTCGCAGTTGAGTAGTTTATACCATGGTTGGAGGCACTATCCAATCCATCCAAGTCCGCCGCCACACCACCTTCCAAAATCCCCTCCGCTTCCGACTCTTTCCGCTTCTACGCGGAAGTTCTCTGTACGATTTGACGTAAGCATGTTTTTCGTCGAATGGTACAGATCGAGACTAGTTCAATTTAGGACCGAATAGAGAAGCCACGTGGATCCATGCAAGCCGAAATTAACAAGCCGGAGCATATGAATACTGTAGCACAAGATTTCAAGCTAAGAACCTCTGACTCTCGAGTAGTTGGTGATGACTCAACTTCGCGCGTTTCCGAGCGTGATGAGTCTGTCAATTATAGCATAAATTCTTCAACATTGTCAACGTCATCTTCGTCGCTGCAGGTTGCTGAGTGTTCTAGAGATAAGATGGTTTCACAAACTGAGAGCGATACCGAGCCAGAAACCAGCATTTCAGCTAGAGATGCATTCATAAACGCAGGAGAAGCTCTGCCAGCTGTGGACGAAGACCAGCAATAAAACGCACTGTCTTATATGCAATAGTCACAATATAATTGTATCCTTGCTCTTCATTTGTTATATATGTTGCAATTAATGTTGACGCTCAGTTAATATTGACGCCGATTAATATTTGTTTCAATAAAACCAAACATAATTTATTTTTTACCTATTTTTTGCAAAAATAACAATTAGTACAGTAATTATTTGTTTAGGCAACTGGTGCTGGGTTACCGCCCAGTTGGGGGGATAGTTGGGGGAGAACCAGTTGGGGGGGATAGTTTACCCCCAACTGGTTCTCCCCCCAATTGGTTCTCCCCCAACTGGGTTTTTTATTAAACCGTTATTTTACCCTAAAAATGCACCTGGCCTAATTTTGACTTCTATTTTAGGGCATAAAACCGCTATTTTAGGCTAAAACAACCCTTATAAGGCGCCAAACAAGCCATTAGGCTTGGGCCCCGCTGTATGGGGCCTAAGGGACTTAGTCTTAGGCTTAAGCTCCCGAACAACCCTTATAAGGCGCCATAATGGGCGAAAACATCGAATGCGGAGCAAAAAACTGCATTTTTGGGGTAAAATAACGGTTTTATAAAAAAAAGCCAGTTGGGGGGAGAACCAGTTGGGGGGTAAACGTTCCCCCCCCCCAACTATCCCCCCCCAACTGGTTCTCCCCCAACTACCCCCCCCCACCTGGGGTGATGTCATCTAGAGAAACCAACTCCAAAATGGAAATAAGAATCGCCCAAAATCTGATGTAAAGTCAGACAAAACGAAATAGTACACAAGATTTGTCATCAAATTTGATCAAACAAATGTTTGATCAGGTTTCTTCTGTACTATTTCGTTTTGTCTGACACTACACCAGATTTTGGGCAATTTCTAATCTCTATTTTTGGTGTAATGGGGGCAACTCGCGTAATTCGGCGGGGCCCACCTCTTCAGATAAAACCCGCATCCCCATCTTGGACATCCCCAACCTGGTATACAATACAAGACCAATTTAGGCAAAATCTTGAATTCAAGCTTGAACTTAAGTTCAATCTTAAGGGAGAGCTCAAAATTAGTCCGCGTTGAGATAGACTTGTCTGCGTTGTGATGGACTACAACATATATAGTTATGCTTTGTTTTCATAGCGATTACTAAATAATTATTCGAATTTTGTGCATATGCGATATTGATTGGTGTTTGTTATCAGCCGTCACTCATTTTGCTCGCTACTTTTTTCACTGTGATGGGACTCAAGCGACATAGCGTTCCTCTTCAATTTTGACCACTAACTTATTATTTTTTACTTCTCACATTGCCATTTCTTAGCTTACCCCTTAAGAGTAAATTATCAAGTAGTTGTAAGGGATCTACTGATGAGACCCGACCTTACAACATCTGTTCGATATCTATAATTTTTGTAAAATGTAATTCTATTATATTATTGTTTGTGGTACTATTGAAATATATTCTAATAGCACTCATTACAGCCGCTTGCCATGGGACCTTATTTTATGATAGGCCTGGTTTACAGCTTAGCTGTTATCGTGGCGAGTAATCCACATTATGTGAACAGCAATGTAGAAGAAAAATGGGTGTATAAAACAAGTAGCTCAAGTGGACCAACACCAATCGTATTATGGCACGGCATGGGTTTGTGTTTTCTTCTTAGATCTCGCGTGATTTTGAAGTTTAGGCGACTCATGTTGCAATCCATTGAGCATGGGCTACGTAAAGAAGCTACTCAAGACCCATATTCCGGGAGTTTACGTTAACTCTTTAATGATTGGAAACAATGTAGTCGAGGTTGGTATATAACACAATAAAACTTCATGTCAATTTTTTATTTCGTTTTAACGTATGAACAGCGATAAATAAATGTTACGACTAAAAACACCGAAGGTTATTTATGAGCTGACATGTATGATTAAAAAGGCAATAAACAATTTCAGTTATTATTTATGCATTTGTTAGTTCAATTAGTTTTTGTACTAATTCCATGTACCTTTACAGGATACAGAACACGGCTTTTTCGCGAATATGAATGAACAGGTTGCTAAGGCTTGCCAACAAATCGCACAAGATGAAGCATTGCAAAATGGCTACAATGCCATCGGATTTTCGCAAGGTGGCTTATTTGTGTAAGTTTTCATTTCGTGAATTTTTTGCCTTCTGGCGAAACGTCGATTTACACCTCTATTATGCAATTTTCGCATTATGTTTTTCTCATATAATGCAGGAAATTAGAAAAAAAGTGCATAGACATGTAAAAAATGCTATATCTGCTACACGTTTATTCACCATTGTTGAACTTAAAGTAGAGTAAAAAATATAATAAATTATGTTATTTGCGAGCCGGTAGAAGGTGAGATGGTATTTTCTAACGTTTCGTATTTCGAACAATATTAGAAAGTCTGAAACTTGATACTTTTCTTTCTTCAGCCGAGCATTGGCACAGCGTTGTCCTCATCCTCCCATGCGGACGTTGATATCAGTTGGAGGACCACAGCAAGGTATGTGCTGATTTCTACTAATAACATGTTATGGATTATTGTATTTAATATAATTCTTAGGCATTTACGGACTGCCTCATTGCCTGGGTACCGTTGGATTGTGCAACGCTGCTCGTCACTTACTAAATTATGGTGCATACTCGTCGATAGTACAGAAGATGCTGGTAATATTTGTTTAATATACATTATTTTGAGAAAACGGTTTATACGTTACTTTTTTATCCCACACACATTGAAGAGAGATAATTTGTTTTCTAATGGTTATATAAGTATGATAAATGTTCCTGATAGGTTTAATATTTACAACATTTGAATCTTAAATTTTATTTAGGTGCAAGCACAATACTGGCACGATCCTTATGTCAGCGAAGGATATGCCAATCGAAGCATATTTCTTTCCGATTTGAATTGTGAAAGAGGGGTAAATTACTTATTTGCATCATAATTTATACAATATAAAATCGCCTTACAGCCATTCGAATGTAATTCTACCTACAAAGACAATTTGAGCAAATTGAAACACCTGGTACTCGTAAAATTTCTCAAAGACGAAATGATCGTTCCGAAAGAATCCGAAGTAAGTATTTGTGTTTGTATTGAGTTCTGTAAATATGGTTTGTTGGAGGAAAAACTCAGCCGAATATCCTTTTAGCCACCATATAGGTGCGACAAAGGATAGGCTACATACCAAGGCTGCATCCGGGATTTCGAAAAGCCGGACCGGATACCGGATAGTAAAAAAAGCCGGACCGGATACCGGATAGTGCAAAAACACCGGATATTGACCGGATAACCGGATATTTCAATTTTTGGCGCCAAATTTGAAAATTTTTTCCAATTTTGACTTTAATTTGCAAAAAGTTTACCTAAATGGGTGCTTTTTGTTTCCTTTTTATTATAAATGTGCAAGATTAGGATAAACGTTGTAAAAATACAAGTATTTAAACAACTTTTAGCGACTTTTTTGGCTATTTTATTACAATATATGAGAAATTTTAATCAATTTTACCACTATTTGTTGACAATTAAACGTTTTCACACTTTTACCCGTTAACTTTAACGACTTCATTGGGGTTCCAATATAAGAACTATAATAATTCTTGAAAATTGGGAAGAATAGAGTCAATTTTCATTGAAAAATGTGAAAAATGCGTTATCGAATTGCTGCTACCAATGTGCAAAAATTATGTGAAAATAGCGCCGCAGGTGAAACTGTTTCAAATGGTAAGCTTATTTGGCAAAAATTTAGCTTAAAAAATTAATTCATACTAGTTAATAATAAATTTTACAGGCCTCCGCCATTGCCTGACAAAAATTTTTCAATAAATATTGAGAAATTTCAATCTATTATAAGCTTATGCTTATAATTTTTTCGTACTAAAAAGTTTTCCAAAAAAGAGTCCAAAAATGAAAATTTTTGTAGTTAAAAAACTCTTTGCAAAAAATGGTCAAAAACACACCAGTTGCGTATAAATAAGCCTCTAATCCGGCACCATTTGGCCGGAGCGGAGAAGTAAGAGAGGATGAAAATCAAAAATAATGCAAAAATGGTCAAAAACACACAAAATATGCTTGCCAAATTTTGAAGAAAATTTTAAATTTAGATAAAGTTTTACTTGAAAATTTGAATTTTGGATGTGAAATTCAGAAATTTTCTCCGGCCGCCTCCAATGGCGACGGCCGGAAAAAATTTCTGAAAAACAAAAGGGGGGACCCTTTTGTCTTTTTTCTGCCCTGACGCACAAAATGGGTCGGATTAGAGAATTTGGGTCGGATTAGAGAGGAAATTTCCATACAAAAAAATCCGTCTCGGCCAAAATGGGTCGGATTAGGGAGGGTGACGGATTAGAGAGGGTAGACTGTATAGAATTGTGCCTACATTAGTGTATTTTGCCAGAAATATAGAAAAATTAATAAAAGCGCCGCTGGCAAAAATTTTTTGAAAAAATTTGCTTTCTCTCTAAAAATTGACTAAAATTTCTCATTGAACTAAGTTATAAGATTGAAATTTTTGAATATTTATTGAAAAGTTCATAAATTTTCAGCACAAAGTTTTGAAAAAACAATGGGACAAACTACAAAGCTATGAAGAAAACAGCGCCGCAGACGAAAATTTGTTGAAATATTAAACTTGTTTGCCAAAAATTGACTTTGAAAAATGTTGTAAATCTTTCGAATTAAGATCTGAAGTGTAAATGTATCAAATTCTAAAAAGCTAAAACTGTATTACTGAAAAAGATAGAAAAGAATAAGTTTTAACGAAATAAAATTAGTTTAATTTGGTAAAATAGTGAAATAGAACGGAAAAGTAAGAAAGAATAATAGCGCCGCAGGCGAAAATTTTTTGAAAAATTACGCTGTATGCCAAAAATTGACATTGAAAATTTTGAATATCCTACGAAATTTTCAAAAATTTTCGCCTGCGGTGCTGACTGCATTCTTAGGGGTGCTTGTTAATATCCGGTGCATCCGGCGGATCCCCCTAAAATCCGGAAACCGGATACCGGGTGGCGAAAAACACCGGATAACCGGATACCGGATGCAGCCCTGCTACATACATTATTTCCTCTAATATAGCCCCCCCTAAAATTGAGCTCCCTCCAGAAAGAGAAATACCGTAAATCCTCTAATTAGTCCCCCCCTCAATTTAGTCCCCCCTCAAATAAGTCTCCTCTAGACCCCCAACGAAAAAATATGTCCCCCCTCAAATAAGTCCCCCCTAAAATGGGTATTTTTCCAAATTTTTCCAAATTTCAAATTTTTGGCGCAATTTCAAATTTTTTGGCGCAAATTTGAATTTTTGTTGCAAATTTTGCTATTTTTTACAAAATTTTGTCAAGAAATTGAAAATTTTGCTAAAAATTGGCGAAAAATCGATCAAAAATCCAAAAAATTGAAATTTTTGGCCAAAATTTTTCGGCGCCAATTCAAAATTGGTTTAAATTTTCAAAAATTTTCCCAAATTTTGCCAAAAAGTCCCAAAAATTTTTCGCCGCGCCTTCGGCGCGGCCACGAAAATATAAGTCCCCTCCCTCAATTTAGTCCCCCCTCAAATAAGTCCCCCTTTAGAACCTGACGAAATAATAAGTCCCCGGGGGGACTAATTAGAGGATTTACGGTAGTAGATATAATAGAGTAAAGTGAGAGTTTAGAAAAACCATAATAGTCCCGCCCTTCTGAAGGGGGTATTGAAATGATTAAGCCCCGGGCTTAATTAGAGGAAATACGGTATATATCAATCATTCTCAATATTTATCATTCGAAATATTAAGTCATGCTAATAACAAATGTTGTTTTCAGTGGTTTGGGTATTATCCCGACAACACTTCGTCCAGCACTGTGCAAATGGAAGATACGCCATTGTTTCATAAGGTACATGCCATTTATTTAGAGTAAACGTTGATAATGAACACTGAAAAATGTTGTTAGGATTTGATCGGTCTGAAGACTTTGAGTGATTCAAACAGACTCCACCTGCTGGCCATCGACGGCCAACATCTCCAAATACCCAATGACGTGTTCGAGAAGGAAATAATCGACAAATATCTTAAGAAACCATCTGTTGGCGAGTAATATAATAATGAAATTCACGTATTGCAAACTATTGTAAATTCTGTAAATAAATATACATCGATGACATCGACGAATCATATTTTTACATTATGCAATAATTCAAGCGTAAATGTAAAATGTCTGCGGGAGTTAAGCATACATCGTATTTGTTACGAGCGCGCTGCGCGCACTCGCGTGCGCGAAGTCTATATTAGCGGATAATATGCTCTAAGTTCCCTCACATTCCAAGGGAGAAGGTCGGGCGCTTCGCGCCCGACCACAGGACTTTGGGTGTGTTGTTCGGGAGTAAGGGTATGTTATGACGATTTCCAGAAAAACACAGAAAATGACACTTTTTGGCCAAAAAAGCCACTTTTTGTGATCGCCGCCGAAAAATTTTTTGCACATGCCCTCGTCAACTTTTCGAGACCTACAAAATGCGCTATCATAGAGGCCTGTATCGAGGGAACTCGAAAAGTTATGACGATTTGCAGAAAAACATGAAAAATAACACTTTTTGGCCAAAAAAGCCACTTTTTTGTGATCGCCGCCGAAAAATTTTTGGTTTCCCATGAATGACTCACTGAGACCTACAAAATGAGCTATCACACTCCCCTGTAGCGGGGGAACTAAGGGTACTTCCTGTCCGACGGACTGACCCTTATAGCTTACTATAAGGATATGTGGTTTATCATAAAACTTTAAAATTCTACTGTATAGGTTCTCTTTATTACTTTGTTTTCCAAAGATTTTATAAAACCTCGAATTTTTCCATATCCTGTAATTTTCATAGAGGAGATAAGTACCAAACTAAGAATTTGCATTAGAGAATGGCTGGATCGTGGAGAATGGATCTTTCGAAAACGGTTGGGAATCCTGGAAAATCGAGAGCAATCCGGGTAAAAAATTTCGCAAGTTCACAAAAATTTTCAAGTAGTAATTCGTCTAAATTGGGCAATTTTTTCAAATTTTTCATAGTCTCCGCCAAGGTCCCGCCGTCAAATTCTGCTAAAATTGTTCTTTTTTGAAACCGAAGTGTTGACAAAATGAACAAATTAAAATTTCGCCAAATTTTTCTGGGCTCTTTCACAAATTTGTCATCTCGTTTTCGTAGACGTTTTTACATTTTGATTCGAAATACTGATGCAGTATTCTTAAAAATTCATCAAACAACCTTAGCTATGAGCAGTTTCTTTGTAGTATAATTATGTGTTGGTATAAAAACGGTTAGGTAATTGTATACATTTTATAGCTTAAAATCAAAGTGATGTACATTGGACAGATATCCTACATTTATTTTACAGAATAAAACAGTCTTGTACAAGAAGACAAGTCAAAATGCAAAAAAAATAGGCAGATTACACAGCAGCGAATTCTCATATGGTGCACTTTGCAAGGTTTATGGCATGTTGCGTTAAAGTGACTCGATTCGCTTTTCTTGAGCATCCAGCTCATTACGAATGACTTCAGGTAGATCTGGCCCAACCTTCAAAGGAAGCATTATGTAAAGTGAAATTATATAGGGCGGAGAATCGTTTACCTGTTCTTCGAGGAACTTTCGCACCTCCTTAGCGTCTTCGTGCCAGTAATCTGGCGGCAAACTCATGAGCTCCTCCCAATTGACTTTCTTATCCAAACCTTCGAGATTAATGGAGCCAGGAGTGGGCACAATTCCAATTGCGGTCTCCTAAAATTTTGCACATATGTGGGCTCGCCGTGAAAGAATGTTACTAAAAGATACAACAGGTCACAAAAGTGACACACCTGCCCAATATTCTCTTCGCCATCCAATCGACGTACAATCCAGTCAATCACACGGATATTATCACCGAATCCTGGCCACAGAAATTCGCCGTCCTTCGATTTGCGGAACCAATTCGCATGGAATATCTTCGGCACTTTGTGATTCCCTTTCTCCAAGTCAACCCAATGTTGGAGATATTTGCCTATCGAATGCGTCATAATTAGATTGAATGCGAAACATAGAGGTAACTTACCAAAGTTGTATCCCATAAAAGGACGCATAGCCATTGGGTCGTGCATTACTGTCTTAGCTAAAATTTTACTCGATATACTAACCAGGGAGGTACCCAAACTTTCTATTTTTTCGAGTGCTCTCTAAAATTTTTTTCGCTAACTGTAGAGCATAGAGTATACACGAATTATATGACGAAGCCGGCTAGTTTAAATCATATCTTGCATATAACACTAGTTAGTCGTACCTGAAAGTTAGACAATCAGAAAATGGTGAGAGTGTGGAAGAAAGCGTTGTTAGATTAACAGAGAAAGTAAGAGAGCGACCACAATCCGTGGCCTCTCGTCTTTTAATTGTCAACAACCCCTTCCATTGTTGTCACCAAGTCCCTTTGTGCGGTAGACCTCTCTCTTTCTCAGTTTATCTAACCACGCTCTTTGCCACTCCTTGTGCTTGCACAAGCACACGCTTAGGACACGATTTAAACCGGCCGGCTTCGTCTTATAAGTCGACTATGCTCTACAAAGTTATCGAAAAAAATAAACAGTTCGGGTGGTAAGTCAGAAATATAGTTTAGTTTTGGTTTACTAAAAAGAAATACTAAATTATTACTTTATAGAAGCGGAATAGTTATTTTGATATTTGTTTTTTTTTATAAAGTCAAATTTCATCCTGGTTATCGGTTAAAAACATTTCGAATTATTACATTTGTGTTCTGCAGCAGCAGTGGCTTCAGACTTTAGACAAGCACCCGTGAAAATTCCATGTGTCCAAGAAAACGTCTCGAACACAAGCGGCACTCCGTTGGGACGTCGTCCACCAAAAATTATGGCATCGATTGGAACGCCGTTGGGTGATTCCCAATCAGGATGAATAATCGGGCATTGTTTGGCTGGAGAGCAGAAACGTGAATTTGGATGAGCTGCAGGGGTTGGGTCTCCAAGTTTCCATGGGTTACCATACCAGTCCGTGACTTGAACATCCTGGAAGAGATTTGAATTTTTAGTTCCTTTATTTGAAAAATAAAGAAACTCACCTTTCCACGGATCTCGTCCTCGAGGCCTTCCCAATATACTTTACCTTCGGAAGTTTCAGCAACTGCAATAAATGTTTTATAACAATTGATTTCTATGACTGCATAATGAAGCAACTCTAAAATGCCAAAGTAATGAACTTACCGTTAGTGAAAATTGAATTCTTCTGAAAGGTTGCCACAGCCATTGGATTGGTCTTATTCGATGTGCCAGGAGCTACGCCAAAGAAACCTGCTTCTGGGTTGATACCATAGAGTCTCCCATCCTCACCAAACTTCATCCACGCAATATCATCGCCTACAATTTAATGAGCTTAAATAAAGAATATAAAACGTTGATTGAAGTACTTATAGGTACGTTTGAATTACTATTTTGTAGCCATTCTATCGGGTCCCTCTAAGTTGATAGGTGACAGTCTTCCCCCCCCCAATAGAATAACCCACTTTTTGGGGGTCCCGGACCCCAAACTCGCGAGTACCCCCCCAAAACCCATGATTTTAGGGGGGGTTATCAATGTCAGATTTGGGGTTGACATACGTGAAAACGTGACATCCGTGTGTCACGTGTGTCACGTAAAAGGGCAACTTTCTCCAGACGGCTTAGTTCCGGGCGAGTGATACGTCATTTTGTAGCTCTCGATGAGACAAGACGAATGACGTATCAATCGGCTGAATACAGGCCGGCGAGCGGGAGTTATGGGGCGCCGCCGTGCGGCGAAGCCGCTGGGCATCCTATGGAATTTGTACTATTTTCATATCTAATTTCATTCTACAGTATGAAACAAATGTGAGATAACCAAAGATTGGTTCCATGAATTTGTCTATATATTAAATCATTTCAAACGTAGATTAATAATAAATTGTGCATTGAAAAATGTACCGGAATCAGGTTTTCTCAACATTTCGTATCATGTTAAGTTTGAACGTCTCAACAATTGACATGAAATGACTCACCAACACAGCGGACCTTCCATCCTGGTAATGATGGTTCCAACATTGCCAAGTTGGTCTTGCCGCATGCAGACGGGAAAGCTGCCGCGATAAAATGCTCTTTACCGTTGGGGCGAGTAACACCCATGATCAACCTAAAAAGATTTCGACACTCTCTTCAAGAAACGCATGTACATACATATGCTCTGCCAACCATCCCTCATCTCTGGCGATGTTGGAAGCAATTCGCAGAGCGAAGCATTTTTTGCCCAAAAGAGAGTTGCCACCATACCCTGACCCGAATGACCAAATTTCACGCTCGGCAGGGCGATGTGCAATAATGACACGTTCCGGGTTGCATGGCCAATGGTTGATAACGCGTTCTGAATAAAACTATAAAATATAAAATCCTATTTCTATTCACGTAATACAGTTTTCGTTTCTATAGAGGAAAATACCGGTAAAATGAGTCATGATTTTCCAAACATCATCAACATTTTTATCAACATAAAGGCATAAATTACAGAAAAATTTCAGTTAAAATGTATAAACTTTTTAATCCAATTGTGAGTTGATTAGACTAAATTAGTTTTATCTTCTTGAGTTCTTAATGCAGCAGAGCAAATGAAATTATCCACATCGTCATTACCCAAAATCTAATATTTATATCGTAGCTAATAAATTTACGTTTTACTGGGCGAGGTAGACCGACCGAATGGATACCGCGCACAAAATTATTGTCACCGAGCGCTTCGAGTACGTCTGGTGAGACACGAGTCATGATACGCATAGACAACACCACGTAGTTGGAGTCGGTAAGCTAATAATAGTAAATATTCTCTCTGTCGTCTTTAAAATAATTTATTGGTACCTGAATGCCAATTTTGGAAAGAGGACTACCAATTGGGCCCATCGAAAACGGGATAACGTACATAATTCTACCGGCCATACAGCCTGGAAAACGAGAATCCAGCTCATTGCCAAAATCCATTGGAGACATCCAGTGTCCCATGATTGATTCCACGCCCTCAGGCGTGTGTGTTACCGTCTGAAAACTCGGATATTTAACAATAAGATGCTAATCATAAACAAAGTACCTGATGTTTATCCCTGGTGACCATCCAAGTTTTGCTCTCAACCCGCGCCACATCTTTCGGGTCAGTTCTGCAGAGGTAGTTGTTTTCGTAGGCCGTAAGAGGAGTGAGCATGCCACGCTCGATCAATTTATTCTTAATTTCATCCGCTTCGTGATCAGTGCCATCGCATATGAAAATGCCTCGTGGACGACACAACTCGCATTTCTCAGCGACAAATCTCTGCACTTTGAACGGTAGCAGATGAAAATCTCCCTGAAATACCAACAATAATTTTAGCAGAAAAACTTTTTAACATAATTATGCAGAAAGAACTCTTGATTTGGCTTCCTCAAACTTTTTTGGATAATTGAATAGTTTGTAATGTGTAATAATAATTTTAATTTTCTAGAGTTAGCTTGAATACAGAAAATTATAAACTATTATCTTACATTTGGAGTTTCTTGAATTATTAACCAAATTTACCTTGAATATTGGGATGTGGCCGAGACGTTTGGTCACAACTTCGTTGACCACATAGAAGGCATCCTCACTAATTTGGCGGAGACTTGAGGCTGCTGCACCGGGTATGTTCTATAGTGAATTTAATATATAGCTATATTTTCGAGTAAATTTACTATATCTTACTTTGAACGGAGTCAACAAATTGGGGTCATTGACTGTCTGTGTGGTCGCCGACATTTTTGATGTATCAGACAGTCCTTGCACTATTTTAGCTCGATTAGTGAAGGAATAGTGAGCGTTTGAAAGTTTAGGAAATACTGATGCAGTGTTTGCTGAAAATAGGAAATACTTCGAGTTTATTTGAAAGATAATACGTAAACAGTTAAGAAAGCTACTGGAAAGTTTATTGGGTGCCATATTTTGTGAATCGAAGGCTATTTTTGGGCTAATGCAACGTATATATTATCCTCAGAAAATCAGTAAACAAAAAATGAAACGTGTTAAACTAGAATTGAGCCTGATAATGTGCGAGGGTTTGTTTACAGGGTTCCAAACTTATTACACTTAATTATTTCCTAGTGTGCAAAGTGCAATCGAAAACACCTAGTTGATAAAATACCCACAAAATAGTGAAAAAATCATATAAATCTATCACATTTTTTATTCAAAAGTAGTAATTTACTCCAATAATAATTTGTTGAAATAAACTAAAACTGAAACTAAAATAAGCTTTATATGCAAAAGACATTGGTATACACGCCTTTGTGAGTCAAAATTAAGCGATGTGAAAAATCCGATATTTTTCAGGCAGCTTGGTTTTTAATTTGCAACAACGGAAATACTGCCCATATAAATACTGTTAATTAGAGCCTCTTAATATTTGCACGTAGAAATTTACGTGCATTTCACTGACTTTCCTATTTACAATAAAAGAAAAGGTACACCGCGTGGTTTTGTTTATTTCTTTGCATCGTCACCGTCTAAATGAGCGATCTCAAAGGACATTTGGCGAAAAGCACACCGCCTATCCTCCTATGTCCGAGCGACCCAATGCACGTATTATAATAAACAAGTGCAGCGAGGGCGGGTCCACTGCTGATATATATAGCGACCTTTGTCCTCTCAAACCACCACAAACTCCCTCGCAGCTGACTTCGTTTCCGAAGTCCATTAAAACAAAAGTACCACACAAGTGGACTTAGATCATTGAACCAAACCAGAGGAGGGGAACATAAAGATCATTTTGTCAATGGATTTTGATCTCTGAGTCCAGTTCACAACTAATTACTTTATAAGGTGTATATCTTTACAAGGTGTATTACCATATACGTACTCGGAATATGGCTTAGAGGGAATAAATTAATTATTCGAACCATCCAAACTGTTTCCAAAATTCTGGTAAAAACTTGCATATGCATATATAAGACTGTGTGTTAAATTGAATTTAACTAAATGATGACCATTGCTCGAAGACCAATAAGTGTTATTGTGAGAGAAAAGGAAGGAGAGCGATGCAACAGCGCAAATAGCATATGATACAGTCGGTTAGAGAAAAAGTGACATATATAGAGAGAAGCATAGAAATGTTCGCATAAATTGTGTTAAAATACTAAGCTCAACTGTAGACTAGTATTTTCTTATCTTTTCACTTGATGTAAAATGTTAATTGAACAAAAAATGATATGCAACGTCAATTGTTATATAAGTGAAGTTCGGAGTGGAAGAGACAGGTCCACCTCGTGGCGGGGTTCCCACCATATTGCACAAAATTGCAAGATAAATCAATCAAATGTTGTTTAGTCACATTTTTGATATGTTACACACTGATAGAATGCCAGTAACAGATACCGGGAAACCCACCGAGACGGAAATCTGTCATAATAAAATGCTGCAAGGAAACTCATGATTACAAAAATTTGTCTCTCGATAATCATCAAAGAAAATCATATCTTAAAAAACAGATGCTTCTATTACATAAACGTAACCACGAGAATGTCCTCGTGATTTTAAAATTAAGCAGAATAGAAATTTTTTATTAATTTTGATCAAAGCAGACCCATTTGAGGTATATTATAAATATTGATAAGTCTATGAATTTCAATAAGTTAAACGGTTGAAAGAGAGCGCCAGAGTTTGAAAAAAGGCAATTGTGTAGGACTCATCTGAATTAACTAACGTTAACTCGATAAACTTTTTATACCGCTTATATTATTTATTTTATGAAATTGGACTTTGATCGCAACACGACAAATGATAATCCCGCTATCGCCAGTCTGTTTGTTCAAAGCAATCAATCTAATTTCATGCTAGTGTAGCAAATGGTTGTGGAACAAAGAACGTAAAAGGAAATTACGCATCTCTAGCAGACTACGATGTTCACAGTTCTTCCTACAGTGGCTTGTAGCAAGAGCAGTGGTCAATTGTTCGCTTATGGTTATTGTTCTAAAAATAACCACTACTCTGCCCGTTATTAGAAAACAGTTTCTTCACGAGTATTAAATGATAGCGATCTCGCTTTGTATTGATCGTAAAAACTACTGGTTGGATACTCTCAAACAAATAATAATAAACTCGCCAGAAATGGACTTTGGACTATTAACAAGTCTAATATTAGTGTTCATGATAGTATAAAAAGTGCATTTATAAAGGAAATCCACAACCAAATTTTGGATTAAAACGGATAAGGAAAATACCCTTATACTTTAATATTAACGTTTCCACGATTATTCAACTGCCAATATGAGTTGATAATTCTCAGATAAGTTTACTTTATGCATACTTTACATAGTACCTCTTTTTTGCAACATAACAGAGAAGTATAACTTCGAAATGGAATAGTGGCCGAAAGCACGTACTTACCATCAAAACGACATTAGATGAATATCCCAGAGCTAACAAAATTTTTTATAATGCATTATACTAATACAGTACAAACAATAATAAAAATTATCATAGTTCATAAAACCTATACTACGCTCCATAATCTTTTAACCATGGCGAGTCGTTTCTTAAATGTCATCAAATTTTCAGTTCCTGATTGTGTTTCCTCGGTCTTGAAGGAATCGGGAATAAGCTCAGCAATAGGCTGCTCAAAAAATAATTGAAGCCCTTCTGCAAAGCGATTATCCTTTTTGGCAGAATTAATCACTTTCATAATATTTTCCCGAATTACAGATTCCGATGCATTAATCAGGAAGCGGTAAAGAAGAATCTTTAAGAACGTGGAGGATTCATTGTTCAGTTCGCCAAAATTCATAACCTAAATATAGAAAATGTTTGAAATTAATAATTATGCACATATGTACTGAATATGTTTTTATGAATATGAATTTTATTTTGAAAAATTTCTACCTCGGGGGACCCTACCTCAAAAAAATATTTTTTCTGGATTCAGCACCTCTAAAAATCCCCGGGTACAAAAATTTCCGGTGTCAAAAATAATTTCACCCGCGCGGAATCGAACCTGTACCAGGCTGGTGCGTGGTGTCTAACCATTTAGCACTAAGCCAAAAAAAGGGGGGGACAAAAACCTGACACACGGCCATGATCGGACGGAATGTTCACTTCGCAAACATTTTGTCTACATTTGGTCTAAATTTTTGCAGAAACATACTCAACTCGTCCATACGAACATTTTAAGCTATCATTTGCCCAGAAATACGCGGTGCAAGGGGTCAAACGGGCAGGTTCGCACGCACGCACTGACCGGGCTAGCTTACTGGGGGATATACATTAAGTTGCTCAATGCATGCTTCTAAGCATCTACTTTCGTATATAAAAATTCTTACACGAAGAACAGAAAGGCCCAATGATTGATGTTTTAAGAGATCAGCCAGCGCATAGCTCAAATGACTTCTTTGATGATCTTTTAGTGAGTTCAAAGCTTTGAGCAAGTCCCATGAAACAAACTGTGCCGTTATCTGAAATATTATTTATTATAGGCATGTATCATACATATGGACTACTATACCTGAAATTGCTTGTTAGCACTGCAAAATGTCTTGACAATAACGACGTAATATGGATTATATTCTTCTAAAATAAAAATACAAAGTAAAATTTCCAGAAAATGGAATACTCACTTTCAAGCATTATGCATTCAAAACACACACGAATAATTTCTCTTTCCTCCGTCCCCTTTAAATTTAATTCGAGCAATTCAGCACACGCTTTGGCACTGTCCTAAAGGTAAGGTTGTATATTTTAACGGGCTACTACCATCGATTCTTTACCGAAGATGACATAATAGTACAGAAAATGTATTGGCGCAATTTTGTATCCATTTTAGCGCGCTTTGCAAGTTTCACGATAAGAGGATCAAAATTTGCAAGAGTTCTATTCGGTACTGATTGCGTTATCCGTGATTTTTCCTTAATATTATCGAGAAATTCATCTCCATCACTTTCTATCGTGCTTCCAGGATTCTCTGAAGCGTCGTCTTGGTCAGAGTGGGCTGCAGCTATTTCGTCGTCAAAATTTTCTTCCAAATTGCTTGAATCGGAAAGTTCATTGTTGTCGAGGAATCTTTCAAGTGATTCAGCATCTTCTTCTTCAGTTTTACGCTTTTTCGACTTGTGAGCAGAGATTTTCTTCTCCAATCGTTTGATTTCGAGTTCGTCCTGGTTCATTTCATCCAGCATTCGTTGCTCCCGAACTTTCTCTGCCTATAATTTGAGCTTAAGCGAATGTAGCTGATAACTAGAAAATATTCATGCTTAAAACATTAAGTTGCAATTAAATGCAGGCAACAAAATACTAGGAAAAGGAAAACATTTAATTTTCTAACGCCTAGTAACGATTTAAATTATAATGGTACAGTTATGAGAAAATGTGTTACATTTACAGAAGTTCAAGAGCATACAAAGTGTTTTCTTTTTCAGATATTTTTTAAATTTTAATAGTTTTATTCTCCTGCAATATGTCATAATTGATTCAGTTCATGACCGATTTTATGATATTTGCAATTTTTTATCGATATAAAAAACATACAATTAAGAATTGCAAACCTCTTTTAAGAAAGTTTTCAGATCCTCCGGCTCGTCCTCCTTTTCTATTGCTTTTTGACGTTTGTTCTCGGCTTGTCGTTTACGTTTTGCTCGCTTTTTTGCCTTTTTGTCATTAAAACGCTCCTTGATTGCGGTATCGACCTGAATTTACAAATGGCATCAATCAAAAGGGAAATTAGCTAAAGTATATTGTAAAATAAAGTTTTGGAGAAATATAAATAAATAAATAAATAAACGTAAATAAACTGTTTTACCTTCTGGTGTTTTGAAAAAGCCGCATTACAGGTTGGCTTCAATTTCTTCTTCATTTTTCGGAGTTCTTTGCGCGTACACCTTACATTTAGCAATGGACCGAAATCCCGGTCTTCCATTTTCCCCTATGAATTGCTACACTAAAATTTGCAATGTATTAAAAACTTAATTCATTAATGGATTTAAACGTTTATTCCTTCATACGCCACATGAACAATAATATATTTATATCCATCAATAGGGTATTTTAACAGAAAAATGAATCAACTTTTTGGAACTTTCAAAAAAGTATGCAAATAAGCAGAGTGATTTTATTCGTTACAATAAATATTATACGTATGTAATTTAAGGACAAAACTCATAAGAGTAAGCAGCAGAATGAAGGAATTTTTGAATATATAACACAAGATGTTAACATATCTTAAAAATGATAAACTAGGAGATGGGCTATGTGTATATCCGTAAATTATTAGTCAAAATAGAATGTAATAAAGATTTGGAAAATGTATTTTGCTGTAAATAAATGAAATTTTAGGTTTATATATGCGCCATATTGGTCGCGCCAAATTTTCAGTTTAAATAGCTCTTGCGCGCTTAGAAGTCTCCTCTAACCTCACTTATTCTATCAATTCAACAGACGTTAGAATTTATCCTTTTTTACACTTTATCATTTTCAACTATACAGTAACCCTGTGGAATCTTACAATTTAATGATAATATGGTAGTGTGTTTATTTACTCAGGGCAATTTTTTTAAATAAGGGGCTAAACACTTTTTGAAATAATGTCTCGCAAGGAAAAGTAAGGGCATTAGACTTACAACAATGTTTGGAAATTATCTTATTAATCGTTCAATTTGTTATCCAACTCGCGATTATATCAATTTAAATCGTTAATTCGTACTATTATTCATAATTCACCTCGTTATCTCATTTTAATTCCCACAAAAAATTTTTACCATATTATTTCTCATAAAGTCGATTGACAAGCCCAAACTTTACGGCAAGACCCAAGCATTGTCTCAGAGGCGCTTCTACGGAAGTGGTTCCCCCAAAATCAATAGGGTCCCCCCTATTGATTTTTTTGTACAAAATATATTTTTGTAAAGATTTTATTCAAAACAAAGTGGTAAATACATCAAAAAATCAATAGGGGGACCCTATGGTATGAAAAAATATTTTCTTGAAAAATTTCCCAAAAAAATCAATAGGGTCCCCCCTATTGATTTTTTGGCTTGGGGGCACCACTTCCGTAGAAGCGCCGTCTCAGATTATGGGCGAAACAGTGTGTCGTTTATTCAAAATATGTTTCACTCGTTTTTCAATATTTTCAGTATTTTCACACATTTTGCAATCGTTCTCTATCGTTAAAAACGCTTCACTATTAAACATATGGTTATACAGGACAATCAAGTTCATATCCACAAAGGGTATCCATAAAGGGTATCCTTGAAAACTAACGATTTTAATTTTATATTTTAAGACATTGTGGATTTAAAATGCTTTAATGACCTAAAATCGACTATTACTAGGAAAATAGACAAAGATTCATGTTAACTTTTTTCAGAGGTTACACGTTCGAATTTGAAGTCCAAACTCTGTTTTTAAATCCATCTGCTATATATTAAGGTGTATTAACATCTGTACATACCTAGGACTTCTTGCTTTTGAATTTGTATTCACTTTTAACGTTTTCAGATTAATATGGCGTCGGAAAACATTTTTAATGGTGTGTTGGATGATGATGAGGAGGAATTATTTGCATACAGGGAGAACGAAACAGATCAGAATAATGAGCTAGACCGCGATAAAGGTATGTTTTAATGTATTTCAATATATTAAAGAGCGCTTTTCAGAAGACCAACAGAAAATATTGGAATCGGTTTGGAAGAAATCAGAAGGAAATAAGAAAGAGACTTCTTCGAAGGCAAAACCATCTGGTATTAGAAAAGCCGGACCTCGTTTTACAGAGCGAGAACTCACATCTTTGAAAGGACTTCCAGCTCTGAAAGCTGCGTTCGATAATCACAGAATTAACAGTAATATTGGACCGGTAATTAAATAAACAAATAATTACGCTAATACATGACCTTAGTTTAGTACGAAAACGTGAATGCTATCTTGAGAAAAATGGAGTATTGGGCACATGGTCTCTATCCCCAATTGAACTTTGACGATTTTCTGGAGAAAACTGAAATAATTGGCAGAAAACGTTTGGTAAAGGTTAGCATTTTTCTCTATATTAATATACAGTCAACATTGGATTAAGTTCCAACACACGGGAGGCCTTTACAGTGGAACTTAAGTCAGGCCAAAAAGTCAAATTTTCAGCTGATTTTAGCTATTTATAGACACTCTATTATATACAAGAACCCTCCACATTAGAGGCCAAAAATTGGCGTTTTGGCTTCTAATGTCGCCTCATTTTCAATTTTCAAAAACGACGAAAAACGAACAAACACCGTATTAAATGAATCATTTTATACTTCACAAAACATTTACCGTACAATGGCCAACAATACCGGCCAATATACATATTGGCCGGCCAATTTACGTAATTCGCATATTGGCCGAATTTGCCGGCCAAAACTCGAATTTCGCACATTGGCCGCGAAAATCGGCCAACGTGCGAATTACGTAAATTGCCCGGCCAATATGCATATTGGCCGATTTCGCATATTGGCCGTAACATATATATTACGGCCAATATAAATATATATATATTACAGTCAATATAATATATTACGGCCAATATAAATATATATAAATATAATATATATATATTACGGAAAATGCTTTTATTCTGCATTTTCCGCAAAAATATGAGAAAACAATGCCTGCAGTTACATGACAGTAATTTATTAAAACGTCAAATTTCCCTAAAAATATTTATATTGTATTAGAGGCTTGAATGATTATGAAGTCACAAATTCTGAAATAAGATATGCTTTGATTGTAGCTGACAAAGGATATTACTAATAACGTTAGTAACCGAAATTTTGAGCATGCGGAATTTTTTTCTTAAAAAGTGACAAAGAAGTAAAATGAGCTACTTATACTAAATACTGCCTAAATTTTGTATTTTACTATTTCTGCTCCTGTTTATGAATCACAGCTTAGGTTACGATGACCAAACTCCGGATGGGTATGTCACTTGATGAGAATGCTGCTCCGGAAAATGAAGAAAATGAGGATAACGAGGAAAACGACGATGACACTCAAACCGGGGATGAACCAAAGGATAACACAGAAGACGATACGGATGTTGAAAGAATTTAAAAGAAATGTATTAATAGAACCTAAACATTGATTCTATGTCAGAATGAAGCGTGTTGTTGATTTTTCAATCAGTGGTGTTTCTACAGTTTCTCGTATTTAAAACAGCCGTAATTTTAAGTGATGTTTTATCTACCGTAAACTCTAATTTAACCCCGGGTGTAATTATCCAATCGACCTCTAACGGGGAGGGGGCAAAATTAGAGGAGGCAAAAATCCGTACAAATGTATTGAAATTAGGGGGTGTTAATTATTCAATCGTCCCAGCAAAATTAGGGGGTTAAATTAGAGAATTTACGGTATATATTTTTCACGTTGCATTTGTTTATAGAATATCGGGGACATGGGTTCAATCATATTCCCGTCTTATTCTTTGAATTTGCACAAGCGACGCTAAACACATGCCACAGCCGTCGCCTCGAGGGTTTCTCTTCTCTAGCTCTTCCTTGCTCATACTTTGTTGATTTTTTATTTCCACTCCTGTGTTCTAATAGTGTCTTGGAATACTTTTGCCTTCGATCGATTGCGGACGGATTCATACATCAATTGTTTTCCTTCCCTTTGGCCCAACAATTGGAAGGCAAGAAAGGGCGGCTGTTTGAGACAATTTTGAGCTTCTTTAACGGAAAAAGGAGAAGAACAGATCTGATGGTCGATTCAAAGCAGGCATTTGTGGATTAAAATAGGTGGGTTTGAGGTGAAGAACACATTGATCCGTTAGCTTTTCAATAATAAAAAAGAAGCAACGAGAAACTATACGATTAATTTTTCCTGTAGTAATTTTCCTGCATAGTCGTATGTTTTCTGTGCCACTACCGTATTTACTCTTGAATAAGGGCTTATGTTTTTCAATGAAAAAAATTGGCAAATTTTTTCTCTAACCTCTAATTTTTACATCCAATTTCTCTTTCTGTATGTGGCTTATTTTAGTGGGGGCTTATTTTGGAGGGAGGGCTTATTCAAGAGGAAATACTGTAATTATATTCGAATGTGTATTACTGTATCAATGTTGAGTTTTCAGGAGAGATAAAATGGCAAAGATGGATTCAACTCAGAACGCTCCGTCCTCTAAACCACCAAATCGAATTTGCTGTTGCGGTTTGAAAGTATGCCTTTATAGTCATAGAAAATAAATATTTTCAACATATATTACCAAAAAATTGATCCATTTATGTTTAGTAACATTCATTATACTCAATTAACTAGCAGCAAAGCTGCTAGTTAACCGTCGGGTCAATGAATCCGTTGAACTCAATAAATTTTAACGCTTTGCGTTAAAAAACTCGGCCTTAGGCCGTCTAGAACATAAAAAACACCACTTTCCCAGGGCAAAACCCTTAAAAACACGTTTTTGTGTTTTGGCGTGAATTCAAATTTTCAAATTTCGAAAATTTTTGGTTTCCCCATCCTAACTTTTCGAGACCTATCGATTGAGCTATCACTCGCCTCTGGCTAACGACTGGATCGTGAGATCCCGGATGCTTACATACATACGTACACTTTTACGAACTTTCTATGGGGGAGGGATAACTCGAAAGGTGAAAATTATATAAGATACGCATACTATTTTTTAATACATTACCAAGAATATTCCGAATCAGCTCAATGAACTAGCAAGATACTTTTATTTTTCTAGTCATGATATTACTTTATTTATGCTGCTTTTCTCACAAAACGTGATCGATGGCAACAAAATGGGACAAAATAGCGCAAGGAATTTGTAAATTATGTAAAATTTTAATGCGAATTAAAAATTACTGTGGATTACCGAAGAAGATTTTTAGAAAGATAATTTAAATATAAGAAAATAGAAACATCTTTTATATTAAGCCTACAAATTTTCGGATTTATCTCAAGTAAAATAGTTATGTTATTTTTAGTACTAATATTTCAGACAGCTGGTGTGGTGGTAGCCTTTGTGGAATTTTTGTTATGCGTATTGGCGATATATGGTCTATTCCGCAACTTGCATGTATTTGGTTTACCATATCTGTTTTGGTTCATTGTTGGTTAGTTCGATTACTTGGCATAAATCATCTTTGTAATAATAAGAACTTACTGGGGGGATGAACATTTCGTTTAAAATGGTCATTATTGTTAATATTATTTTACATTATTGTCAATACAGGTCGACTATCCGATTACACAACTAAGAAGTTTTTCGGAATAAATTTCTCAAGATAGGATTTAATTAGTAACTCAAAAATACTTTTTGTAGCAGATTAGAAATACGACTTTTTCCTTTCATAATTTTTTCTGTGATAGTAAAATGCAAAACTATAAATTATGTCATAATTTCAGGCATCATAAGTATTTTGATCATCTTCATAGCAATTATATTGCTACTTTATGCTATAAAGAAGGAAAAAGCTCGATTATTAATCCCCCACATTTCTGCCCAGGTAAGTAATGCAAATATTACACAAATATTATTTCGTATTAATAATAGAGAAAACAAAATGTATTCCTATCCATGGCTTATTTTCCATAAACTTTTCTGGATTTTCAAAAGTCAGATGAAGCATATTGTGTAAAAGTTGATTATTTGTATTGAACTAAGAAAATAACATTTAAACAGTTACCGTATACAGTTTTTATGGTTCACCACCAGAACTTAAAAAACATACCTACTAAAACTAAAATCTTCCATCTGATTTCTGCTAATTGATAATGAATTTGATTCGTTCCAGATTTTCCTCATCCTCTTTTTATTAATTGTTGTCGTCGTCGTGGCATTACTCATGCTTTTCGGAGCATATCGAGGAATTCGGAGGTTACTCGGACATGGCGACTATTACATGAGCGATGATTGTAAGTTGCGATCCATTCTATTTATTTCATAAAAATAATGATGCGGTTTATGAGTAAGGAACTAATACGCAGATATGGACATAACATAATGAAGTTTAATTTCAGCTATATAAATAAGGGAAACTATAACAAAAGTAAAATATGAAATATTCTCGCATAAAAATACGCAACATTTTTAATTTTTCATTATGCAAAAAGTGAGATCTTATTTTTGAAATTTTCGCCAGTCATTCTGAATGGGTTTAGGCTTTCTTCAGCCCTGAAAATGTTTATCTGTCGAGTACGTTTTTGGTATTCATCCCCTATATTAAGGCTCCATGGAGCTGTTCCCGGAGTTAGCGAAATTTCACCAGACCAGGGCAAGTGATATCTCAAAATGACCGCCATAAAATTCTAAGAATTTTGACCCCAACCTTGAGCGGATCCGAATTACGCACAGAAAGTTACAGGTGCGCGAAGTTCGGGATTTTGACCAAAATCCAGGATTGAAAAGGGGAAATTTCTCATCTCCGCTCCTTTTGTAATAGCTCAAAATGCTCCGCAGGAGAAGCTGAGCAGGAATATGTAAAAAAATTTGTCGCATGTCACAAAAAGTGGCTTTTTTGGCCAAAAAATGTCATTTTTCCCGTTTTTTTGGGCTATAAAGGAAACTTTTCGAGACCCGCTCCTTTTTGGGCGCACGATAGCGCAAACTGCTCTATTCTGAGTAGGGAATGTGCAAACCGTTTTTTTCGCAAGTGTCAAAAAAGTGCACTTTTTGGCCAAAAAGTGTCACGTACATAAAAAACGAACCTCTACCCCATCATTTTCTAGGCGCCCTGCACCTAACTAGGTGCGAAGCACCTAGTTAGTTTTAAATTAACCGTCTTTATAGAACGTGCTCCGATTAAGAGTAGTAAGGAATTTAAAAAGTACCATTGTTGTATTGATCCTTTTGTGGTATCCCGTTTTACGGCCAAATTGTATAAATAACTAATACCGCTAGCCCCTCATTGTACAGTAACCCTTTAATGAATTCATTTTTAGCTACACGTGCTCTTGGATATCTTATTATCGTGGTATATTTGGCAGTGGCCGTGCTCGAAATTTTCTTCCTCTATATTATTTACAAGTTGTACATGTAAGCGAATTTGAATTGTAAATCTTTCTGAACAGCGCGCGGACAATGCGCGAGCGAACAACCCCTCGTTTTTCGAACAATTTTTCAAAATTGCGTCGAAGTGATTGTTCGCGTGTGGTTTCCCGCAGAGGGGGATTGACATCGGTGTCATGATTGTGATGACATGATTGTCCGCATCCATTTTGGAAACATTTATATATATTTTAGTTGATAAACTTTCTGCCCGGATTTATTTAAAATTTATGTTTCGAGTTACCTAAATAATAATGTATGTTTTAGAGTTTGTGGTATATAACGGATATATTCCAGTTCAAAAACGTCCTATATTCTATAGCCCATATGTGAAACCATTAATGAGCTTGTTTCGAATCGTTTAGTAAAATTTGATGATTTAAAACCTCAAATTGAATAACATCTCAATTGCGAGAATACATGTAACCACTCCAATAAAATACTTCAATTTAGGTATTTCCGTGAATACAAAGTCTTGACCAATTCATCCAGTGAATATTATTCCAAGACTGGAGCGAATCCTTACAACTCAAATGAATGGTACATTGCGCCACCAAACGAGCATGCATATGGAGGGTCGCCAGAAGCTGGAGACATTTACCCGTACGACGCACCTTTCTCTCCGTAATAGACAAATTTAAATGCCTTTCCTTTTTTCAAGATATTATGCTTCTCGGTGAACACATGTCTAATATTATACAGAGGTCAAGCCAAATTTCCATAACACTTCCTTCTACGCTTTTCCTATCTTGACCCTTCTAAGACCAATTTCGGATAAACTGCTCTGGTATCCATAGTCTTCCGGATACTTTTCGCTTTTTACACATGCTGGCCATACAACGAGGTTCCATATTATGCGTTCACCTTTTGGCTGCATCCCTCTGTTCGTGTGGATTTTTGGCTTTTAAGTTGCTTAACACATTTGTTTTAGGGAGACATTTATTAAATATATTCCTATAATGTAAACCTGCCAAAATAATTTGAAATAAAATGTGCTCTATTTAATTTGACTACAGATTAAAATTTTTACAAATCTTGATTTAATTCCACTTTCGTAGGACGATATAAATACAATTACTGTTTAAAATTCTAAAAATACTTAATGTTTGGTTACACGAATTGTATTTTTGACCTTTCAGTGTTCATATCCTAGGAAGCTCAGTTCGAAAATGCTTCTAACCAATCGAACTCATTCGAGACGATGGAGCTAAGGGAATTTAAAATTTTGGCGATTGGTTTCCTCTAGTCACTTGTACGCGAAACATTAGACCAACGTAACTGAATACTGTACTCCAGTATTAATTTATGAATAATTAATACGTTTATTTGGATAACAATATGAACATTTAAAGTGTTAACTATTGGCTTTCATTAAAACACTGTCAATTGTCTCCACCAAACTTGCCAATTCTTTCCTTTTCTTCGAAACGGCCATGTTCTTGTGGGCTCGGCTTTCGATGTGATTTTGAAAATGAATGAGACCATGAATGTCCCTTTCGCATACTTTACAAAAGTGTAACTTGTTCGCGTTGGTGTCATAGTCACTTTCCTCCAGCGCTCGCATATTATCTGTCATGGGCAATTTCATAATGAACTGATGTGATTCTAGCGAGGCTATCTGAGTCATATCGTTACCAGCAAGAAATTCTCTCACATAGTCTATCGCAAATGGTACAATCTCTTCAAAGAAGTTACTGGATGTGTCGAGAGTAATAAAGGCAGGCACCTAAACTGAGCATAATATAGAACATACTTATAACAATATTGTCCTTAGAAGCACTTGTTTAACATTGATAGAAAAACAATATTTATCGAACTGTTTAGATCTTCTTAGAATTAAAGCTCATTTCTTGATGCAAGACAAAAATATATTTATTTTGAGAAACTCTCGTACCTATTTGCAATTGACTTGATAAAAATGTTCAAAATATGTATGTTGGGGCAATGGTCATATACCCTTTTGTATAATGAGGTAATTGAAAGGGGGAACAGGTCAAAGTACTGAATACATTTTCAACTACAATCACTGAAAGCTACTATTTAGCGTGGAGTCAAGAAACCAAATTATAAAAAGATCCTTAATACCGTTATGATAGCTCTGCTACACTGTATAACATTTATTAGACATGCATATGAATATCAATCAAGCATTGCTGTCTTTCGATTATGTCGTCTCCACTTATGTTTGATTATTGTTATCTTTTTCCTAACATTGAAATGCTGACTGCGTTAATACAACATTAACGTGAATAAGTAATTTACTACATACCTCTCGCGTTTTAGATCGCATCAAAATCCTTTTATATAGCCAATTTCGCTGTTTCTTGCTGTACTGTCGCGTACGAATCTTTAGATATTCACATCCTTCCTCGAAGAGATCGTCCCCTAATTTCGTTTTCCTCTCCATTTCATTTAATTCGAGAAATGGTAAGAATTCCTTTATTCCGATTGATTGCATTACACCGTAACTTCCAAACGAATGCGAATACTGAAAAGTATTGTCGGAATTAAAATGTTGGATGTTGAACAATACCTTGTCATAATATTGTTCGACTTCGTGCCGGAGACCCCTCTTTACCATTTTTGTAACCCGCTTATTAAGTCGCTCAATTAACAGTTCCTGTTTGGCATCGAGATTTATCAGCAGAGTATTCTTGAATTGAAGCATTCCGCCGAGGTGGTTGCGATCATCTAAATTGAATAGGAAATTTTCAATGCTAAAACAAATTGTAAGCCATATTTATAGAAATATAGTGTAAATATTTTTACATTAATTCTACTTACCTTTAACTTTGGACTTTTGTTCGGCTAAAAATTCACTCTTTTTCTTGCCTGTACTGTGAAATATTTCCAACGCACGAATTACGCGATAGCGATTATTCCTGTGAATTAGAGAAGCACTTTCAGGATCTATTTCACAAAGCATGCTATATAGCTCCTCGGTAGAATGTTTTTCCAAGCTTTCTTGAATGGTGTCTAAATATTTAGTCTAGTAATAATTAAAAGTGCCTAAAGTTATGAAATTAACATTTTATTAGATATGTCAAAGGTAGGCTCGTGAGGCCTAAGCAGTGAAAAACTTGAAACTTGACAACCAAGGTAAAATATAAAATTCCAGAATTACAGACGTATTTTTCTAAATGCCCCTAGTTTTGAGGTCTTGTTCGATATTAGACCGATAATTCCAAATAGAAGGAAACATATAAGATTTAAGCATATGCTTTACCTGATGTGGATTGTTCTGTATCGATCAAATAGTTTTGGTAAAGTATTGATTCGACGTAATAAGCAGTTCCGCCAACTATCACCGGTAGCTTTTTTCTCTGTTGCATATCCGCAATTAATCTAAGCACTTCTGTTCGAAACTAAATTTGCAATCGATTTCTAGTTAAGCTTTGAAACGCATTACTTGATGAACATTAAAGCGATCTTCACTTGGTTCATAGAAGCTCATCATATGGTGGGGAATACCTGACATTTCTTCCTCAGTGACCTTATTTGTAGCAATATCAAGTCCTAAAATTTAATTTGTGAGTGTGAATATAATAACTGTGTACCTTTATATATTTGCATGGAATCTGCGCTTATAACCTCGCCATCGAATGCTTTGGCTATTTCAATGCCGAGGTCGCTCTAAAATGAAATTTTAAATTTATTAGAGATCCACCAAAGTTGCACGTCGTACCTTCCCTGTACCTGTACATCCGCACACGAACACAAGCGGTTTATCTGTTTCCATTCTCATAAATCGTGCCATAGAGGTGAAAAAAGAGCGAAAGTACCTCGTATGCATTGACCGTAAAAGGACATGCCGTTTTCAGGTTTGTTAATTTTAAAAACATAATGCCAAGCAAACAACTTAAAGCGAATTTTAAAGATTTATATGCACTTTCTCAATTCTGTTTGTATGTGAACCAATTTATATAGCTGTAATTATAAGTAAAACAAAACGCTTCTTCAGCTTCGACTAAAGAGCATCAACTGCCAAGCATTTTAAGTTTAGGATTGAAGAGGAGTAGCATAGCAATGCATCCGGTAATTTCTTACACCACAAAATTTGACCGGAATAAAATATCCCTTCCTTAACTTCAAAATAAAGACAATTACATCCTTAAATTCGGTCCATAGAAGGAAACATTATCCCGAAATAATGCTTTAGTTTTGTATGCCAACTTACTCAAAAATTCTGTGGTACAACTCCGAAGCATTAAACTTTTTCGTGCTGATAATTTTCTGTTTTTGCTAATAAGATTAATTCAATTTTTGCTGTTAACTTTCTTTCTTAGCAACAGTATTTTAGTAAATGAGTAGCCGATAAAATTAGATTAGCTAAGAAGTTTTCCGACTTCAAAAGCACTCCGAATGAAATATATATTCAAAGTGAGGCAACAGAGTCAACAGAGACATCCTAGGTGTTTATCACAGAGCACCTTATTGGCAATAAAACAGTGAAATTTTACTCAATATTCGTTGTTTTTGTAAAAATTTTCGTATAACTGAAAACTAAATTTTTTTCATAATTTTTAGGAAATGTATGAAATTACTCAAAAATATGTCTGATGATTACAGTAAGCATTCGTAAAACCACTACAAGAGCAAACATGGCGAAACAAATACTGGTGTTTATGCAATTTCTCATACTTGACATCGATTAGTGCAAGTTTAATTCTTACAACTCAGTTTTGCTTAGAAATATTAAAACTTGATTTTCAAGTAAATACTAAATTCAATATGCTCTTTAGAAATTTTCATCGTTCAAATAATGTTGGTCTGCATTTAAAATGATACACTTAAATTGTATAATTTCGTGAATTTCGTTCACTTAATTTTCTGAAAGAACAAATTGTGGCTGTCCATCTTTGTCTACATTCCTTGAATCAAACATGCCACTTGTTAGAAGCGTACGCGATGCAGCGCATTCTCGTGATTATATTGTTTGCTGAAGGCCTGGCTGAATTTTAATGGATTCTTCCTGTCCCTCGCTCTTTCCATTAGTTTGAATTGTGGCTTTCGGGAGCGGCACTCGCGGCATTGGAGGGAAGCTGAAAACTGATATCCTTGAGCTGTCCATTCTTCTTTTCTTCCCACCCCCATCTATCCATTACTTTCCTCCCGGGTTTTAATCAACAAACATTGCTCGGTACTCTCCCACTTTTCACAACAGTGCATAGAAATCAGGAATTTCGGAGCCACTAACCAATTGCAGTCAGTACAGAACAGCATAAATAAGCATTCAGTGACACAATCCATTCAATAAACAATATATTCAGTTTCACTAAAAGTCTGGAAAATCGATTACACGCAGATGGAAAAAAAATATTTTGTCCGTTTCAATTACGATATTTTCGATTAAGATTATATTTGCAATTAATTGCGTTTATTTTGTGTCAGAAAAACTGATCAAACACTTCGCAACGGTTTTTATAGTTTTTGTCTCCAAGCAACGACCGCCGATCTGACGTTCCAGGAAGTCTCAAATATTTTGGGCAACATACTGGATAAAACATCTTGAATACTAAAAGCATCTCTCTTAGTAATGGCGTGCTGCATCCTCATTGACTTAACACTGTGTTCTACTTCACAAAAGCTTTCAAGTTTTTATAACGAGAGACAACATCAATAATGCAGTTGGACCAGAGCAAACATTACCTCCTGGTGTGAGACAGGCTAACCAGGTGACAAGGGTCAACTTAAAAGCTGAGTTCCTATAAGAACCTAGCTGGGTCTTTTTGGCCACGACTTGTGCTAATTCACAATGTTATCCCATAGAGTGGAAATTGGGATTACGGTACTTACATACTCTGCTTCTCTTAAAATGTCACACCAGCCGGAGCTCATTGGACAGCCGACGTGAGAGGTCCGCCTCCCAATTAAATCGGGCCTAGAGACAATAGTTCGAGTAAGCCCGAGCTGTGTCACTATTCGCCGATGAAGTGAGCAAAGGTCCAATTTTTATCTTCGTAAAAATTTTGCGATTCGCTCCACTATAACTCAGGAGTTAAACCAATTTTCTTTCCGACTACTGAAAACCATATTTCCCGCACTTTTTTTTCTTGCGGTATCATTTTAGTGAGAGCGACAAAGGCCGGATCAAATTATATTGCCATTGGTGTGGGGTTACAGACCGGACTCTTGTGTGGTGCCGCCCCATAAGCTTATTTCCCTCATTGGGGTAAAAAGGGTCTACTTTCTTCAATTACACATTCTCTGATTCATCCTACTTGTTGCAGGAAGATACTCGATTTTGTATGAACATATGACTAAATCATCGCATAAGACGGCTTGTTGTGAAACCGAAGAAGCTCTCATGGTTGAGTACCTCAATTGAAGCATACTCGCTGCAGCGGTGTTGTAATTCGCTACGCTTAGACGGTTGCTCGATATTCTGATATTTCATCCGCTCGGTCATCGATATTCTATCTGTGGGGGTTGAAGGACTTCCACCGCGTAACTCTAGACGTGCTAGTGCTGGATAGTAGCGCTTGAACTCTACCGGGGAATCCCCGCTGGAATAATTGATACGGCCTCTAGGACGACTTCTTCGGTGGCAGCAGGAGAGTATCAATTTGACACCTCGAGCACGCTTAGCGGTCGGTGTCATACAATAGTGTGGAATCGGATTCCATAGAGCACGCCCATCTCGCCAACACACTGTTGATGGCTGACAGGAATAATTCAGTTGTGCTAAGTTCGAGTGGACCGCTTTTGGTCGTGGAGCACAAGTCTGATCCTAATGGCGCGATCAGTACCGCTGCAACCAATGTGCATGACAGTTCGGTAGGTGGCTTTTTATCTTCGTTTGAAATTGGCAAATGTTCATTTAATCCGTCCTGGTCATCCTTTTGAATCTACTATAATCAGGAATGGGATTAATAATTTTCCAAAACTTAAAATTACTTAAACTTTACTTAAAGACTCATTAGGAATTTTTTGCTAAAATTTTAAGGTTTCACAAATGTATGTTTTGCCAACTGATCGAGTACTGAATTTATAATCTAATGAGAAGAAAAGAATGGGATAATGACCATAATATTTGCATGAGCAAACGATGCACATTTGCCAAGCACTTGAAAGAGATTATGCCTGGGTTGTCGAAGTACTAAAAACAAAGGATTAGTCCAAATGTCTTCTACCATAACTCCTAAGCCAAAATAGAAATGGATGTAACCAGGAGTCTCCTTGATCCTGGAAAGTTGAGCTGCATCCAGTTTGTTTAAGACAATGATACTGGAAAATTTTACTAACAAAAAGTAAAACTATGAGTTAGTTTTTTTACAAATTGTTTATGGATCATCCACATTATATAAAATTTAACGAAATATTTTCGTAAATATAAATTCGGTACAATTAAAGCAGCTATTCCGCATTACCTTCGTCTGTTTTCATTATATGCCCAAATAAAATTATAAAGCCATCCCTAAAATTCCATTCTATGTTTATTTCAAATTAAAGCGTTAATTTTATCACTGTTTATTGTAAGTTCAAAATAGTTTTCGTCCGAAGCCCAATTTTTTATACAAAATATATATAAACAAATAATCCCAACCAAATGTTATACAGATAAAGAAAACGGGAAATTCCAACTAATATTATTGGATACAAATTTATAAAAATTTTATTATATAAAGGGGGAAATCATGTCTGAAATATGAAAAGTTTTGAAAAGTCGACATAAAATATTCACTGATGAACTATTTTTTTATCGATATTTACATAATAGAAAATTATTTATTCTTCACATAATGATATTTTGGATTACCATAAATTGCCTACATAAAATATTTTTCACCGTTAATATTTTAATTTCTTTAATTATGGCCTTGATATTGATCAAATAAGGTGGTGGAAGATTCTCACTCATAAACCAATGATTGTCACCCATTGCTTTCAATTAAACCGATACAAAGTGACCTTTGGGGCATTTTGTAGGAAGTTATTACTTTCCATCTCTTGCTTTATCTTGGAAACACCTTGAAATCTTATAAAACTCCTTTTAAAAAACCACTTTTTTGAATCGTGTGCATAAGAAACGCGTATTTTCAAAAATCGGTATTTTCTTTCGTTTTATTCATTCCGATCCCTTTATTTAAAACTCATTATTTCCTATCCTTGTATGTTTTACATATTTTCTTTAACCATCTTATATTCAATACTTATCTAATTTTTCAATAAACTATCTAAATAAATAATGCCAAACCAAATCTTGTACTATTGACGAAAATTGCGATTCGAATTGAAATTCTTATTATTCAGCCATAATATTCAATGTCACAAAATATTAGAATCATAGGTTATAAGTTATAATTATAGGCTATCGCCGAAGTGCTTTCCATATGAAAAGGTCGTGTTGCCTCTTTTATCCACTTAAGCGTATAGAAAGCCAAGGTAGAAGTGCCACTTCCATTGCGAGATTTGTGTTTATCCTCATACCCATTTCTCTGTTTTGTTTCGGACATATACATACACATAAAATAAGCACTGTGTCACATGGAAGTAACCGCTATTGCTTAGACATATAGGTGTGCGTTTCATGTTTGCATATAATAATTCGTTCATATGAAAATTTGTGAAGGAGTTGAGATAATAGACAAAAATGATGCAAGAAATAATAACCAACATAAAAGTTACCTCCTTTTTCATTTCATTTCATCTCTATTTCTTTAAAGTTTTAACTGTATTTTTTGCTCCATTTTTCGTATTTTTTGTCTATTTTGCCTCATGTATTGAGATGCCACACACACCTATTGAAATATTTATATGAACAACTCTCGCAACTATTTTATCAGTTAGTAAACGACATTTTGAACGTCAAAGCAACAAACTATTTTGTATTCACATAATCGCCCTTTAAGCAAAGTTCGTAATAGCCTTTATCCTTGTATCAGTACATACGATCTTGTAAAATTGGCACAAAATATGGACTCGATTTCGCATTTCGCTATTGCGTCACAAAGGAGACCTATAGAGAGATAGGAGTAGACCTCGCTTCGACAGTCATGAAATCATTGGTCATTTTGCGTGGCACGGAACAATGGTTGACCACAGTAACAATAATACCAGGCTGAAACTAATTAACTCCCACTTGCGCAAAACCACACTTCCCTTTGTTGGGCAATGCAAAAAATAGTGAATGTAATTCGAGAAACTTGGGAAGACTCAATCGCCATTTCCAAACACCGTTTTTCTTGCCGACGCCCATTCTTGACAGAAGTTAATTGGCTAAGCGGTACCTTTTGCTCATTCTGCTGTAGACGTTAAGGGAGATTATCGAAAGGCAACATCAAAGGTTGAGAGATTTGGGCTTCAGGGAAAATGTGCGCCTGTGGCAAATAACAGTCGGTGTGGTGGATACCTGCTAAGGATAGATTAATATAATTCCTGCAGTGCGATAGACTGCCAGGTCTTGCCCACAATTCGAGGACACATTATTCATAGCATTAGCAGAAATAAAGCAAAAAATTCATTCCAAAACAAATTTTTAGCACAAAAAATTTGTTAACATATAATTCGTAAAAATTCACTACATTTATTGTAAAATATAGACTTAGATCGCAAATTTATGCTATTTACATTCCAAAAATTCTACTAATACTGTTTGCTAATGAGAGGGAATATTTTTTATACTTTATGCAAAGCAATCACATATGAAAGCTGTAAGTACTGACATACAGAGCCATTATTAATAGTGTCCAGTATTATATCTGCCTTAAATTGCCAGACTATATTACTCTTAGAATTTTTTACCGTCTCTCACTCTTTTGAGTGCAATTAAGAGATAAGCCAGCTTGTTAGATTTTTAATATTCCCTTACAAAATTTCATTTCATATACAAACTAGTGCCATCTTTATCAAATTAAGACTACTTTGAAAATTTATATTTAAACTATGCAGAACTACCTGAATGTCACTATGTAATCATATGTACACTATGTGGAAACTATGCCATCTTTGGGTCGCACCTGCCTTGCTTTTGTGGATTGGCGAATGTGTGTTGACTGGCTCTTCCGCCTTTTGGGACACCAATTTGTCGCAGTGTCCCGCTGCTGCCGATTTGCATGCAGATAGGACCAGGATTGGCCCTGCCCACCAAATGTCACCCTCTTCATTTACTGTTTACCAGTCGGTTATTGTGCCGGCCGAGAATCAATATTAGCTTATGATAAAAATCGTTTATTTGCGCACTCATATAAATATCTTATTTTGCAGAGTTACCACGCGATCTCTGGTCAAAACGTGCCAAAGGCCGATCGCCGCTCGCGTGGCCACACCGAAGTGCATCATCTGCCTCGTCTCAACGCTAACTCTCGCTTATCAACTGCGCTTCCAACGAATTCCCATTTACATAACAATCTACAGACTTTCGAACACTTACAACGGTTAGTTGAACAGTTGTATTATTGTACCTTTCGGACCTATAAAGTAGATGTAGACAAAACACTATACTCTAAAAAATTACCATAAGATTTAATCCTTGGAGCAATGACTGCTCATTCCGTTGTGATTATTTTTTACGCAGTTTTATGTAAAAGCAGCAACTGTGATGCAATAGTTGACCTTAGACCCACAATCCCACCGTAAAGTTGAATTGTCGGCACTTTTTATTCTGACGTGTGAAAATATAACTACTGCCAAATTATCTACAGTACCTAAGTTTTTTGATCCTGCAATTTTTCTCTTTGATGAAAATTGCCGACAAATAACTTAAGCATTATGTTTGACAGTTAATTGACAAACTTGAGTACGTTTCCGTTCTATCTGATCACTCTATTTGTGCACCGTATCTGTCAATTTCATACATATACGTCGTGCTTAATTACGATATTCTTCCACAGGGGATTTTATTTTGATAATTACTGAATTAAAATATGTTCTAAAATAATGTTGAATCAATTCGCAAACTTGACAGCCACAATTTTATGTTCCCTCCTTTCGATTTTTGGCTATAATAAAATCAATCCGGGAAGCTTTGGTCAGCCTTTGTGTTTGTTTGTTCTTCCCTAGTCCATGGATCGAATTTCATGTCAATAGTATTGAAATAAATGGCGTGTGAAATTCGTATGAAGCCTAAGCTTTTTACTCATAACAACTTTCTAGAAAGTGACTTTTATTTCACTTCAGATTCATTTTAATTTTTCGCTTCTAAGGTTTTTATATAATTTAGTACTATTCATTAATTCAGTTCTCTTACAGTATCCTATTGGCATTGAGATTGACTTCCGTCTTCGTTTCCCAAGGGGAGACCCCAAAATATGCACTCATAAGTGCCGGTTGAACAACCGGGGATTAATAATTAGGGCCTCTCCCTGAAAGAGTGCTAGAATCGACTGCAGGCCATCGAGTCAGGTTATGTAATGTGTTTATTTTCCACCTCACCCAACCTTTGCCCGTCTGCTCTTAGGTGGCATACGCAAATTATTTGAATTTTTAAGGACCAGCATAAATCCGTTAAGCGGGAGATGATCCGCTACTATCAGTGATATGCTCACCTTTAATATTTTCATAGCAAAATAAAGTGGGATTGGGAGAGTTTTTTTCATAGCTAATCTAGTATTTTTAATGAGGACTAATAGTTTTATTATTTTCTGTGATAAAAACACAATATTTTCATTACACATACTGTAAGCTTTTCTACCATTTGAAGTCGGCTCCAGGAGTCTGAAAACGGCTATGGGTAAAAACAGTCACGCTAAAACAGTCCCGGTAAAAAGAGTCCCGGTAAAAAGAGTCCCGGTAAAAACAGTCCCGGCAAAAACAGTCCCGGTAAAAACAGTCCCAGGTTTTTCGGACTATTTACTGGGCTAGCAAATCTAAAACTCAAGCTTAAGCTTTGAGTAATAGCTTAAAATGACCGTAAGACTTAGGCGAACAACTTAGGCTTAGGTTTCAGCTTAGTCTTAAGTTTAGACTAAGTTTTAGGCTTAAGAGTAAGCTCAAACTTAAGTTTTTGAGCTTACTCTTAAGCCTAAAACTAAGTCTAAACTTAAGACTAAGCTGAAACCTAAGCCTACGTTGTTCGCCTAAGTCTTACGGTCATTTTAAGCTATTACTCAAAGCTTAAGTTTTAGATTTGCTAGCCCAATAAATAGTCCGAAAAACCTGGGACTGTTTTTACCGGGACTGTTTTTGCCGGGACTGTTTTTACCGGGACTCTTTTTACCGGGACTGTTTTAGCGGGACTGTTTTTACCCTTAGACCTGAAAACACCCGGATCCAAATGGCGAAAGCCCCCAAATACGTTATCCCTATTCCTATTCCTCTTGTATTTTTATAATATTTATGGATCGGCAAAGTAAGGAAGACAATGTAATCCCTGTTTCTCTGAATACAATTTCATTTACACTACATTTAAATAAATCACAACTGTAACCTTAAGTGATTGGTCTATTTTCATGATGCATGTCCTTTTAAGTATTTTCAAAAGTGACTTCTGTTTGTTTCAGAGATAATTGGGCATCAACTAGCTATCAGTCTCAACAACAGACGTCCTATCAGACACAATTCCTTCAGCAGTGCTCCACGAGTGGATTGGGACTGTCTACATCCAATTCAACTTATAATCCATCTACTACGTTCGCAAATAATACAGCAATGACTGCTACTGCAATAAAGTTTGAACAAGGTTAGCTTTGCTTCTCTCCCCAGCTTGCTATATCTCTCCAATAAGAGCCCCCTCTAGAGGGACATTGTAAAATAAGGGCTCCGTTTTGGAGGAAATACAGTAGATATGCTTATAGACAACTTACATTTCCAGACTCCCGTAGGGAGTCCCAAATCGCTAGTTAAGCATATTTTAACCCGTTCAAAATTTTGTGGTTTTGACGGGCAATAAGCGAAATTCTCATTTTATATTTCAACCTAACGTAATACACCAAATTTTTCCGTTCAAGGTAAAAAGATAACCCTTTATACCAATCGCTAAAGTTATATCCACGGAAATTCATTAATTATGTTAATTTAATTCTATTTACAGCGAATACTCTGGCAGCTACCAACGGCACTTCAGGTTCATCTTCAAATGGATTTGGTTCAGCCTCCACCTCAAACTGGCCTGCAAGTTTGAATAGTACGACAGAATGGGAGCAGTTGGCTGCAGCCGCTATTGGACGTGGTACAGGTGTTGGCCTCGGTAGTCACTTTCATTTACGTTTTATATTATCTATATCTGTGTTTTAGATTCAAGAATGATAAACACGCCTCCATATTATAATGCCGCCGCTGCCAACTATGCAACAAATGCTGCTTATTTATATGGGAACCAGTCCAATTATGGCTTGCAGAGGAATTCTGGTGGTATTAATTCCGCCGCATCATTTCCCAATTATTTCGCCGCCTCGAATCCTGTAAATTCTTTGAATTATGGTAAGTATTTCTGGGTTTTATTTGTCGCTAAAGTTTGTCAAATATTTTCTCATGGAAAAGATTTTATTATTAGGAGTAAACAATAAATAACACTTTAATATTGATATAATTACTGCTTTGTAGCGGTAAACTATGGCTCGACTAATTTGGCTGACTACTATGGATTTAACTACTATAGCGGCGTTGGTAACTCTGCAGTGGATGCATTCGCGTCTAGCACTCGATCTCATTCTTCTGGAGCTAGTACAAGCGGCTACCCATGCCAGTCTACTCAAAATAATAGTTATAATGACAAGATGGTATAAATTCAAGTCATATTTCGTTTGAAATATAAGGTTTTAGTCTAATACTGGTCATTCGATTCTCAATAATCCATGTGATGTCGGATCAGATTTGCAGAGTATTAATCTACAGCATCAAGCCGACGCTTCTCAACAACATCAATTGTCTCCCTCTCTAGGCCCTTCCATGGTCAAAACAGAACAAAAACCGAGTAAGAGTGCATTGTAGTAAAAGTAGTATATAAAATGCTCTTCGACTAGAATAAATATACAATATGAGATATAACTCATTAGCGTAGTCAATATGTTAATAGCAAATTCAGTGCATTTTACCCTTTTAAGCACAAATCCGCTATTTCTTCAGTCTATGATGGTGGCGGTACTTTCATCTCTATGTTTTTCATTTTTTTTAAATCGCCTAATTTTGCATTTATGGACAAAAAGGGAAAATACCATTAGAGAAAAAATTATTTATTTAAAAAATAACTGGGTCCCTGCCCCAGTCGCCGTTATTTAAAGTTATATACAGTCGAGACCGCTTATAGCGACCCCTGTGGGCCGCATCATCTATTACGCCACTCGCCGATACCCTCCTCGCTGGCCAAGAATGGAAAACGTATGTGCAGAAGGGCATAAGCGGGGATCGCTATAAGTGGACTCGACAGTATTGTTAAAATAATATTCGATTTTTAACTCCCATTGATGAATTCCACAAATTTTGCTGGGTGGCGGACACTACTGAAAAATATTTAGGGTAGAAAAATTCTAATAAAGCATTGGGCAGCATACTAATATTTAGTAAAGATCAATGTTTTTAAATTTCTATGCTCCTGCGATGAAAATTTAATTGTAAGATATTTTTCAAAAAAGTAACCAAATTAATATCATAACAAATTAATATCATAAAATAGATTATAAAACCTATATTTATTACTTCTTAACAATCTGTTACCTCCGGATAAATTAGAGTTTTGTCAGATATTAAATTATCTCCAAATATTTTTCGCACCTGTTGCGAATTTCATTTGCCACTCAAAAAAGGTGAGAGGGATTGAACTTCCTGCTATGGACGTGAACACCCAACGAAAAATTCTGATTACGCTATTCGAGTGTCAATAGTATTAATTCAAGTACTTGCAAATATAAAATGGCGTAGAAAAGAGTTCCGACAGGGCAAATGGCGATTTGAATTTGCGCCAAAACATAATTGCATGCCAAAGGGGTTAAAAGAGGCCGCTGAAAATTTTTAATGAGGGGGATTGCTCGGCAGGGGTCTCCTCTAGAGATTGGTAAAAAATTTGAGTGGGGCCTTATTAGAGTAAAAATTTTCACAGTCAACACTTTTCCCTATTAGAGGAGGCTCTGTTCAGCATCAGGAAAAGAGTCTCCTCTAATAGGGAAAAGTGTTGACTGTGAAAATTTTTACTCTAATAAGGCCCCACTCAAATTTTTTTACCAATCTCTAGAGGAGACCCCTGCCGAGTAATCCCCCTCATTAAAAATTTTCAGCGGCCCCTTTTAACCCCTTTGACATGCAATTAGGTTTTGGCGCAAATTCAAATCGCCATTTGCCTACGCGGAACTCTTATCTACGCCATTTTAATTCGTTTCTGAAAAATTTTTAACTGCTCGAGTGAAAATGGGAAATGAACCTTTTTGCCCAAAATTTAAATAAACCCATTTTAAACATTTAAGATGATTAACGCTGGTTTATAACGCACTTTCATCTAGATGTTTAATAAATGTATTTTTGAATAAACAGAAGAGAGAATTAAACTGAACGATGAATAGGAACTGAAAGAGATCTTTAGCATTATTTATCATAGAAGTTGCTGTGATCCTGATCCTGAGACATAAGTTTCAATAAGTCGGGAAACTATGCAAATAATTTTTAAAAACTTTCAGAGCGAGCAAAAAAGCGAAAGCTGGCCTCTGGTTCTTTATCATCTGTAGGTGGTAGTGGGGGCGCATCCTGCAGCCCTTTGGAACCAAATAACACGCGAGTATTCATCTGGGAATTGGAGGATCTCGTATGCTTCTCAATGCTCGGCAATCCATACGCCAGCTCAATGGATGCCAACATGTTACCGATTGTAGAGCAGATTCTAAAATGCGCGTTCCTGTTAGACGGAGTGGAAGTAGGCTGTTTATGACTTTGCAACTAAATATAGCTAAATATTAAAAGCTTACCTATAGGAAATAAGAGCACCTTTACGAGTTTAGGAAACTGAATTGTTGAAATGTGTCCTTGCTGCCAAAAATATAGTTCTAACTTATCCTTCATTAGGCTTCCGGCCTAAAATATTCCATCTTGAAGCCAAATTAGGAAGTATTATACGTATTGACCCTTTAGTGGTACCATTTGACCAATAATCTAAAACAATAATGATGATGGTATGACTGTAATTGTGTTTAGGACTGTGAGCAGACAAACATCGAAGACGCCGAAATTGACGATAACGTGTCACATCACAACGATGCCAACGGCTCAAACCATTTAATGATTTTCAACAACACAAATGGTCAGCAGCTTCCAACAAAAATCGAAATGGACCCTGTAAGTGACGGCATGACTTCAGAGCACATAAATCAGCAAAGTCCGTCGTCAACAGGACGGCATCCCCAACACACAGTCTCACCTACGTCGAATCAGCAAACCGATAATGTGGGCATATTCTTGAATAATGCCGGAAATTTGAATAATTCATTGATATGTGCTGCCGCGTTACCAAATGGTGGCTCCACGATGGGCATTAATCAGGGCGTGTTGGAGGGCCTTCGACGGATTGCAACCAAATATCAGCACATAAGAGCGACTTATGATCGATATAAAACTAACCGCGCAGGTATAACTTAGTGTTGTTATGTAGACTGTGATAACCATAATGACTTTTATATGGAACGAATGTTTTATACCACGAAGTGCTCAATCAGATTTCAGAAAAAATCATTATTTAACTTTTTATTTTTAACATATACTGTTGTAAAAATATTGTTGCGGTTTGAAAATTAACACAAAAACTTAACATTCAGATTTATTCGATTGTTGTGGTCTTTCTGCAAGCAAAGCCAATATCGCGGAACATTTCAATGCTTACGACAACCTCAGTGGCTGCAAAATAGAACGATATCGACGTTGTCTAAAAATAATTTACGAGAGGTAAATAAATTAAATGTCTTTAAATTTATTATTTTATCACAAATTAAAATTCAATATTTGTAGCCAATATTTTTCAGATCTGCTTTGATCAAGGACAGGTGTACTAATATCGTAATAACAAATGAAACATTGGCAAGTTCGCTGGCTAAATTATTGGCATTTGATATGGCTGAGTTCGTGCAGCCGGAGAACATTTACAGTACTATAAAAATCGGGAAGGAAGCAGTGTTAACACGGATTTGTGAGCGGTTCAGAAAACATCACGCAGTGATTATTACGTCTAGCCCCGACTTGAATCTTCTAGCCAAAAGAGTAAGTAAAAGCCAAATTTATTTTTAAATTGTATATTTGTCTAAATTCAGCCGCTACATTAGTCGAACTTTACCAAAATCGCGGAAAAATTCTTGTAGTTAACCAATTTGTTGGAATGGAAATTAGGAAAATTGTCACTAACTGTTTTTGTCCAATTTAATAGGACGATAAACTTAGCAGTTGCATAACAGACATATAATTCACAGTTATCTATATGACCATATTTAGGAAAACATCCCCTGTTGGAAAATGCAGAGTCTGAACGATATTGATGCATTCTATTTCGCTTTGGATACTATCCTGCTTGCAGATACCTGCACTTCCATTAGCACCCAACAAGATTATTTGAAATTATCGAGATGTTAACAACAAAAATATTAAATATACTAGTATAAGGATAATTGTTCATGTACAAATAATATTAAATAAATTTTTCACGATCAATTAACACAAATGCACATTGTAAATTATGCATACTGTAATGATTGTGGATCCAAAAAATCAATAAATTTTTACTGTATCCAAACAACACTCAAGATGATTAATGCGATATAAATAAAGAAAAATCATATGCAAAGAAAGTGCAACACTGGAATACGTTGAAATTTTCAACCCTTATTCAAAGCGCAAAATTGGTCGAATACATCTTGGACACGTTTTTCAATTTTCTGATTATTGAACAGCTCCTGACTAAGGTGATCGGCAAACTTCCACATACTGTCTGCGTGCTAAAATAATTTGTAAAAAAATGCGTTTCGGAAATTCTTAAGAAAGTTAACTAACTGCGAGAAAGATGTGACGGAAACGACCAAGAACATAATTATAAAAGTCAGTTTCGATATCAGTACCATCCTCTCGACAGTTGACCAAATGTTCGGTAAGTATCAGTGTGAATTGCTAGAAATCAAAAAACTATTATGACGCTCATGCAAATATGTTCTTCTGTTAATCAATTAAGTATTGTCATTCGGCTATTTTATCTTTACTTTCTTTGACAAAATTGGATATCGCATAAGTTCTTTCAAAGCAGTAAAATATGTTGATAGGTCTACAAACTATATAAGATCCTGTCAAAATTGGAAATGAAGAACTTATATAAAAACGCATTCAGAATGTGAAATACAATCAAACCTCGTTATAGCCCCCTCGAATATAGGAGGGGGGCTATAACAAGGTTTGACTGTAGTACAAAAATTTGGCTTAAGTGATACAAACTAAGTAAAACTACTCTTCAAATAAAATATTACATTTTATTTGAGGACTAAAAGACCCTATATATCGTGAGTGATAAGATGTGACATATAACAACGGACTTATACAACTTTTTAAACCTTAGAAAGACTTACATAACAAGTCTCAGAAATTATTTCAACTAGTTGCGATTCCACTGTTTTAAGTGTTGCGGTATTGTCGACTAATTTCTGCTCCATTTCTTCCAAGTTGCACTTACCCTAAAAGTAAATTGTTTACAAGAAAAATAATTTACAAAATTGTACAATAGCAGATGAACGGACACCAACACTTCCGTCGACATCCATGCTTTCTCCTTGCAATTGTTCAGGAGCTATAATCTTTCGTCGTTCTAGAGCTAAAAATATAAGAACAGTACTAAAGCAATTATTTTCTGTATACTTCCATGTAATTATGCACGAGGGTTTTGGATGAACAAAAGTGGTTCTTTTCTGTCATAAATTTACAACAATGCCCGCCAAATTCAAACAATGATTATGGATTTAACCCCTATAATGGGATCACATTCGGCTTTTCTTTCAAGAGAAAAGCCGAAGGACAAGCTTATTCCTAAGCCTAAAATATGGCCTTTTAAGATTTGTTACACAACGCACATTCCAAATCTGTTACAAAAAATAACCACTTCTGTTACACGAATAACCATTAGGTGGTAATTAATTAACTTTGATTAATTAAACAACTCATCTTTCCATTTCCTAATACGTACAATATAAATTTGTGCTTCGTTTATGCTTTGAAATTCGTAAGTTATTGCTGTAATATGTTATTTCAATCCCAGTTTTTAGATTACAGTCGCATCCACTAGCTTACAATTGAAACATTTTCTAAGTTAGCAACTGTTTCTAGATTACATGAGACACTTTTATTGTGACGATATATTCAATCCTCTGAGCATAAATAAGGACTAATTTGATTAATTTTGGAAACAAACTTTTTATCACGTAAAAAGGTAGATGTAATATACGATTATAATACCTACTTCCTTCATCTCCGGAGGCTTCCATACCGTCCTCGTCTCCATTCATTGGTTCATCCTTAGTTGTCATATTTTTGAGAACGGCGATCTTTTGTGTTAAATCACTCTCATTTTCCTTCAAATTTGATAAGTGCAGTTCCAGACGCATTATTGCCATGTCAAGAAGATCCCAAACCCATGACCTAATGAAAACTAGTTCAACTATTACGATAGAAGGAATCTAAATATTACCTTTTGAATTCGCGTTTCATTTCCTCACAGAAGACCCATGCGCGGACGATACTCGGTTCAATAATTTTCATTTTCATCATTTTGTCGACCAAAATCGTCATCATCTTTAATGAACATATAATTTAATATACAAGACCGAAATTAACATCATGTCTAAAAATACCTGTTTGTGATTGCTCCAGCAATTATATAAAGTACGCAGAATAATTGATTGCATCTTTTCGCTTTCAGGGGTTTCGACAATGGCTCGAAATACTTTGTGATACCTACAAAGATATGTGTAATAAAAATAAGCCAGTGCTGAATACAGATATATATTATAATTTTTATAGCATTCGGAAGAAAAAACACTCAAAATGGCAGTAGCAGTTCTGCAAAAAGAAGATATGACTTTTCAGATGTACGGATAGGAAACAAAGTTGCATATACGGTTAGTTTTTGGGCAGCCAAAGTACGCAATGTCCGCAAATCATAAAGTAGCACCCATTTTTCATGATTGAAAATCTTTTGTTACTAAAACCAAACTGTAAATTTGTGAAATTTACTATAATTATAAAACGGTAAGTATATAACATACTTAGTCAAAGCTGCGAAACTGTGACTGAACGTTCTACAAGCAATCTTGAGAAGAACTGCAGTAAATACTTCGACAAGCTCTGGGTTAAATGAAGGTTCTTCGTCTTCATTTTCTGGGTTTGTCATCAAAAGCCTTTGTAGTTCTTCAGGAGGTCGCTTAGTTGTAATGGATTCGTAAAAGTCCCTAGCATAATGCTTCAGTGGATGATTCTCTATAATTATCTTCAATTACTAAACACAAGCACTGCGGAAGTGCCTACATGACTCAGTTAAAAGATTGAAATCAGCGGAAAATATGCTCTAAGTTCCCTCACATTCCAAGGGGAGGGTCGGGCGCTCCGCGCCCGACCACAGGATTGGCTCGCCATTTGCGGTGGCTCGCAATGTTTACGGAGTAAGATTGAGTTTTACCTAGTTGCACTGAAAACCTGGCAGACAGAAATAAGCACCCCTAAGAATGCATTTCCAAAAATCGCCAAGTCACCGTTCTAGCTTACTATATGGATATTTTGACGCAATTATTTTCTGGTAGTAACAGTTACTCAAATTGACACAATTTTTTAAAAATAATTTTGTACTTTTATTGATTTATTGATGATTCAATAAATGTATTACATTAAAATATACATGTCATCACCATCATATTACCGCGAATGTCGGGAACATTTTGGTGTATGGCTCATATATGAATCATCAATTAACCAACAAAAGTACAATAACAAAATTTTTGTCAATTTGAATAACTGTTTATGTATATATAGTATAAACTAATAAATGTTTTACCTTCTTCATACTCGTAAATAATGATTGGCTCAGGTGGAATGACTGTTTCAAATCCAGGAGGTAAGAATTCGACTAGCCTTTTGTGATACGAAAAATGCAGGCATTTCTCAATCACTTCACGTACAAATATGCGACGAGGATGTAGCGAGTCAAGCTAAAGTGCATTTTATTTTTCGTATATGGTTGAGAATATTTACAATTAAACAATCTGCCCAGTCGCTCCAGGACCAACTATATTGGAAATTCGATAGATGATAACTGAACCAATTGACAAATCTGAAATTTAAAGAAGATTGTGAATTTAGTCTAGATTTATCATACAGCTAACTTCCTCACAGGGTTGTCAGGTGGTGTACATTTTTTGGCGTTAAACGTGTAATGCAAAATGTACGTAAACTGACAGCCCTGCTTCCTGAGAAATTCAACATCTGAAATATTTAGCATTAGAAAAATTACCTATCTAAGCATAACGGTTGCATATAATCCGCCCTTTGATATAACAATTCAGCTGCTTGTGCCAAGACTTGTGGCAATGAATCTGATTTGACTCGGCATAATTCAATCAGCAAAGCTCCATAGAATAATTCCAGATGAGGAGCGCGAGGAAGTCGAAAAAGTTGCGCGAATATCACTTCGATAATATGGTAGTTCAAAGGCACAACAGTGCGACGATGATAATTTAGCAGAGTTTTCGCACAGATTCGCCAATCCAAGTAGTTATTGTCGATAATCCAATTCAGGTCTTCTTCCACTAAAAAGCGTTCAATGGATGTATCAGGAGGCAGTGCCTGGTCCTAAATTGAAAATAATTATATTAATAATGAATTATTAGTAATCAGCAAATGTATATATTTACCATTTTCCTATATGAGTATTGGTATATCATATCTATCTTTAAATTTGCATTGTAATTTTAAGACCATTAATTTTTACATTTGTGACAACGTTTAATGATGGTGGTGGCCCTCATAAAAAGAAGAAACAGTAAGACTTACCACATTGTCAGGAATGTCAGTGTAATCGAAAAGACGAAATACGATTTTCGGCAATGGAAAATTCTTTCCATTTTTAATCATGTCAATGTCAATTCTAAAACAAAGAGTGAGAGCTATTTAATTATTAAATAAAGCAGATACCCTGGGATGTTGTGTCGAATTACTGACGAGGCGGTTAAAACTTTATTAAATGCTGCATAAACACGAACAATGTGGCGCTCAAGCCAATCATCTTTCTTCAGTTTGAGAATTTGATTCCATAAACAGTTCAAATAATCCTCTTGTGGTATCTGCACTGAATCAGACCAAACTTGCAGCATCTAAAGTGGTAACATTTTTACAATACTTCGTTGATAAGCGTACCTTTATGTGATCTGTTTTTCGTTTGCTGATATAGTCTTCTATACGTGATAACAACCCAGCTAATTCTTCTGGTGCTTTCTCATGCAACTCTTGTCCTATCCATGGAAGAGAATGTAGGGTGGCGTAAGCGAGATAATTCGACCTTCGCTAAAACTTGCATTCGGATGGAAATTTAAAATGATGATAATTTCCAATACTGGTAAAAATACATTTCATGTGAACCGAAATTAAAACTGCTTCACTTTCGATTCCTAAAGTTAATATAAAACAAGAGTGAGGCGCCGCGGACTTCGCCGCAGATATGGGTGAGACCTCGTGATAACAACACCTCTTGAGAAAAGATATCGAATATGACGTCACATTCAGCTCCATCGACAACCCCCGAATGCAAAAAATTAGCCCAGTAGATTCTTAGGTTCATAAAACGTAATTTTTTGGCAAAACGGCCACTTTTTGGCCAAAAATGCACATTTTTAAGCCTTGCGATAACAACTTTTTCGGATGCCGGTTCGCTATCCACAAAGGAGCATTTTGAGCTATCATGCGCCCTGTAGCGGGGAACAAAGAAAGTCGGCCTTGAAGCGTTAATAATTCGATGAGACCTACCAAATAATCACACACCCATGTAGCGGCGGAACATAGAAAACAAATTTTCGGGGACATGAACAGACATGCGACTTAGTTAGTATAAGATGTCAGGTTAGCTAATAGACATTTAGTCTATTAGTTAAAATGCAGCAGATTATTGTGTTACTTTTTTACTCTATTACTGTTAAAATACTTTGCAAAATTTTCTTCGAAAACGGTGAACATGTCTTGCTTCGTTCATATTTTTTAATTTTCTCAACATATTCCGATATACTGTTGGCTATCTTTAATAGCATATGGTGAACTTACATTTTCGTCGGCTATCAATCCAACTAAGCTTCCCAAAAGATTGAGGATTGATTGAGTATCTATTACACAGGTGTTGCCAAGATCAGAGATGAAAGTAATCTAAATTTTAATTACACTTTTCACTTCAGTAAATATAAATTTATTACCAGACGAAGGGCAATATCATAATCTTCTTTATTCAATGAGCTATTCAAGTCATCCACGAGTTTTGAAATCATCTAAAACAATAGTCAAACAATAAGAAATTTGTATACTATTTGCAAACAGTTTGCTAATTCTCATATAAAGCTTAAATGAGATCCACTGTAGTTTAACGTTGTGCGAGTTTCGAGAAAAAATGGACTTTCAATAGAGCAGGTTTCACAGGCTTCTCCGAATAATGGTTAGTTTTAATTCTCATTTATTGCCATTTTTGTGTTATTTGAATAATCATTTTAACCAAATTTTCAGCATCTTTCTGGCATAATAACCCATTTGATGTTTTAAATGACGCAGAAATGGCGAAAAATTGTCTCGGAACTTGATTAACTTAAATTAACATAAATTAAATGTTAGTCTCATTTTCGTATATTCAGCGCGTAAAAATCCTCTAAAACGTTATTTCTCGAAAATATTTAATGATTATTATTGATCTTGCGCACGTTAAACTATAGTAATTCCCTGAACATAATTTCGTTAAGTGCTGATATGTTTCAACATATAAATATGAACTACGTTGTGGAACTCGATACAGTAATAATAAACACTATAGCAATAAGGCTATGAGCCCATATACCGTATTCCCTGTAATTGCTACCCCCCCTGAAATTATTACCCCCCTCTAATTATTACCCCCCCCTGGAGCTCGAACGATTTATTATTACCCCCCTCTAATTATTACCCCCTGTAATTATTACCCCCCCCCCAAAATGTGCCAAAAATAAGCCAAATTTTCTATTTTTGTTGTGTTTTTGGCTATGATTTCGTATTTCAAACTTAAATAGACAAAATATAGACAGTTTAGTCTATTTTTTACTGCTTTTAGCTTAAATTTAGATTATTGCCATATTTTTTTGCAAAATTTTCCTAAATGTGGCCAAAAATTGGCCAAATTTTGAGAAAACATGAGAAAGACGATGGAAACAACCGTTATTTCTGTTCTCGTTTTTATTATTTATTTAGACATTTCAGTACTGTTTTGTACTATTTTTTAGATAAATGTATATTTTTGCCACATTTTTTTGCCAAATTGTGGTTAAAAGTTGCAGAATATTGCAAAAAAGTAGCAAAATTTTAGGAAGTTTTGCTTTTTAGTTTTAACTTCACTAAAGGTAAAACTTTTGTGAAAATTCCTTTACAACATTTTTATGTAAAGGTTAATTTTAGGGATTTAAATCTGATATTATTATTCAAAATTTTACAAAATTTTGGCAAATTTAAGCAAGATATTTAAAAATCTGCTGAAAATTGCCAAAAATATAATAAAAATATAATTTAGTTTAGACCTTTAATTTGTTCCGTTATAAGAATAATAGAAAAATAATTCGTATTTTCGAATAAAAACGAAAAATTATCTATTTTTGATAGAACTTTCCATTTTCGATTTAGTCATTTTTATATCATTTTCAAATTTATATTGAAATTTATTTATTATAAACCAGAATCATTTATCCTGCATTTTCAAGATTTTTTGAGAAAAATATTATCCTGGGCTTTAGCCTTCAGACAAATTTAGCCTTCACTCAAATTATAAAAAATTGTGAAAGAACTATTTAAGAAATATAGCTAAAAAAGTATAATTCATAGTCAACAATGATTCAGAGCAAAAATGGTAAACTTTCATAAAAATCTCACGAAAATTAGTAAAATATTGATAATAAATTAGAAAAATTCAAATCTTGCCCAAATAATTTCGGCCGCGAATTCAAAATGGTTTAAATTTTGAAAATTATTCGAGAAACTTTGACAAAAATGCGAAAAAGTTTCAGAAATTTAGCTAAAAAGGTAAATTTTGGCGAAATTTTTGAAATATTCAACCCCAGAACACTGAAAATTTTTAGTTTTTCGTAAAAAATTCTCAAAATTTTCGCCGCGCCTCCGGCGCGGCGACATTGAAATATTATTACCCCTCCTGTAATTATTACCCCCCCTCTAATTATTACCCCCCTGGAGCTCGTTTGAAAAATTATTACCCCGGAGTAGTAATTACAGGGAATACGGTAAGTCGAGTAATAAAGCCTAGACAATAAAGCAAACTTTACATTGGTGCCAAATTCCGAGGACTTAGCGTTGAGTAATCCTATCAAAGTTGTAAACATCGTTAGTTTCTCCGGCAGATACATCGCGCTACAAAACAGTTTCAAAATAATAAGTCTAACTTGAAACACTTAGTTGAGGCCGCGCTGGGCTTAAACATGATGAGAAGAATCCTATGGTGCCAAACTTTTTTCCATGGCCACAAAATTTTGAATTTGCCATATAGGGAATATGGCCGTTTTCGGCCAAAAATGGACTGTTTTGGTCAAAAATTTAAATTTTGATACGATATCATAAAACAAATTGCAGCACTTTATTTTTGCAGTAAATCAATAGTTGCGTACCATTCGGATAAGATGCTTATAATCTGGCCTTCGTATGGATCAAAATTTTGTTCAAGTTTATCGGCCAACTTTTCCAATGTATTCTCCAATGACTCCTCAATGTTTTCATCAACACGCGAGATCATATTGATCAGTTTTGGACCAATGTCATCGCCGTCAACTCCACGGATTCTTTTGAAGTCACCGCCATCTTGTTCTAAATACATCCATTAAAACAAGTGATGGAATTGAAACAATTGTTTGCTAACATACCATCATCCGCTTCTAAGCGCCTTCTGCGTGTGAAATCCTCCATAAAACAAATTGAGATGCCACGAATAAACCTGAAATGTTTAATATAGCTTCCACCATAATCTGCCTTTGAAAAACATGTGTATAATTCCTGGAATATAAGAAGTTACAATAAGAGAAACATCAAATCTAAAATCAAACTATTTTTGTAAAATTCGATAAATCACTCCACGTCCGCAATAACGATGTCTAAAGTTCCACTGAACCGAAAGCAGTGCAGATACAGTAAGACATTATTATTTTACACAAAAGCTTCTTAGTTTTATACAAAGTTTCCCTAAACAGCAGATTTAGCTTTCTGTAAACTAGCACCATGCTTTGATTCTCACTGAAACCATACCAACTTTATTTCATTGTTTCAAATGTGCACAGACGAATCCGTCTGGCGTTTCGTATCATGTTTAAATTTGTATACTGAATCATGAATTGTATTTGGTTTCCATTTGTTATGCCGCTATAAAATTGATAAAACAATGAAATTAACAGGAAATTTTGTGAAGCAGTAACAACGAAATCAATTTTGTTCGAGATTTATATACAGTCGTGCCAGAGTATTAATTAAGAACTATCATAAGTACTTTATCATGTTTAATCTGAGTGCTTTTGCCCGAAAATTCAATTTTTGGCAAACTAGGATTAAAGATTTTAAAAATCATATCATTGTACCTTTAGAAACCTCAGAGATTTGGGAGGACCCACTAATCCAACAAATTTCGGCCAAAAAGGACGATGTCGGATTAGAGAGGGAAAACTATACCTCCCTTTTTGGAGGTGTAGCAAATCACAGTATTATGTCTGCCTATGTAGTAGATTAGCGAATATCAATCGCACACGCGGAGTAGAACATTGTAAGCGAAAAAAACAGACTTAATCTTAGGCTTAAGTTTAAGCTTAAACTTAGGGTTTAGGCTTAGTCTTGCAAGTAGGTTGTAGTCTTAATAATAATTTTTTAGAATTAATTATAATAAGAATAAATAAAAAACAGCAATTATATGGGAAGTTGTCAGCGTACAAATTTTTCGTGTTGGCCTCAATATATGTTCAGGGCGGCTTAACTCCTTAAAACGAACGTTTAACAAAACGAGACGAACGTAGTTTTGAGTATGCAACGTATAAAATGTTTCTCATAGAGTTCGATATAGTATCATTTCTTTTTGACCATTATAGATAATGATATTCGATTGAAACAGACATCACCTTTTACAGCGTTTGTCATCAAATGATGGATTTCGAAGCGATCGCTCTGGTCTCGATGTGATTAATTAGGCCAATTTCATTCGATCTGTGCCCTCATCGACCGATAAGAGATACATTTAAAGCTACCGTCGGATTTCCGCTGACACCTTTATTGTCCTTTGGTGACCTTTCACCGCCACACTGCTTATTCAAATTTCCTCATTGGACCAGTTGTTTCTATATTCATTTTTTGCACCTTCCGATATTTACGGTGGCCTCTGTCTTGTTATATATTAATTAAAGCATGTATTTGTAAGATTTTTAGACACTATTTCTTCTCATCTTTGCCATACTAAGTTTCATTATGCTTCCCGGAAAATTCAGGCTTTATTTTCGTAAATGTATTATATATCAAATTTCTGTTATGTTGCAGCTCTATTTCATGGAAACAATTAATTTACAGACAAGGCGATTTGTTTTTGCTAATTAGGCTACAAAAAATGTTGTGCTTGATTGGTAAATCTCAAATTACGAATGCAAGACAAATATGTCACATTTTCGTGATTTAAATTTTTTACATTTGTTTAAGCAGAGATTAGTTGTCTAAAATTTCTCATGAAAGATATGGCTTTAAAGTAAATCAAAGACGACCGTGAATTCAATCTGGATGTTCATGGCGGAATGCCGAGTCACTAAAATATCAAAAATGGCCAGGCTCTGATATAACGATTACGCTAATATACAATTAGTCATTATTAAAATACTAAATTTCTTTACACATAACTCAGACACATTCTATATGATTATCCTATGAAAAAATAACAACAACTTTAATATGAGAATCGGAGTATGTTTGCCCAAGCTGAAACGGCTGGGAAAGAACACAATAAATCAGGTGCAGAGGTGTGAGGGGCTAGCCCACGGATTTTCTTTCCCTAACTATCATAATGTGAGCAACATTGGATCAAATGTCTTTTGCGAAATAAGCTAGGCATAAGAAACATTGAGTCATTTTTAGCAAATGACTCAGTGCTATCATGATTACATAACAATGAATCGGGAAATGTTTTGAGTAAAATTATTAATTTGTTCTTTAAATTATTTCAAAATTACCCGATGAGTAATCAACCAAATTTTGATTAGTCATATAGCTACATATCATAGGTATTCCTCGTGCATGAAAACGGCCGTTGTACTCGGTAATTTCGTAAAATGAACTATGAACCGTTTTGCTTCTGAATATGTTATCTAACATGTTTGTCTAAAAACTTTGACAGTGTAACACAACTGTTTACATCATCCAAACTTTAAATGTGTACGTGCTTAGAAAGTCGCCTCGAAAATTCCTATACTGGCGGGCGAATCACCAAAATTTTTCCGTTTTCCCTTTTGCACTGTTTTTATGTAGTGCATTTATGCAAATTACAAGATAACGGAAACTATGTTGCTTTTATTTGTTCGGTCCAAGAGATTTCGATTTTACATTCATTTATTGTGCTTTGTGTTCCTTATTGTCTTGACTTGGAGACTAAGTGCTACAGATCTCCGCACTCGATTATGCAAATATAATATAAAGTGGAATTTTAAGGCAAACCTAGGGAACCTCAATACTCCATGCAACCTTAGCTGTCAAAGTTAATAGCTGAATTGATGTATATTGTATGGGTCTTATACTGGAAATTTTCGTTGAAACTTTCGACATTTTCGACATTAGTTTCACTGCACAAGATCCGCGGATTACATACAGAAATTCTCAACAAATTTTATATGTGCTTCGTAATTATTATGTTAGCTTAATTTTCAAGACAAAAAATATTAATGTCGAAAAGCAATATCGTCATCATTATTTTTCCAAAATATGTTGCGTATATCATAAAAGAGCATAAAATATAGCGATTACAATTCATCAATATTTAGATTATATCCATTGTCATCCAATAACGTTTGGTTTGGATAAATTTTGAAAAGACGTCTCAGAGTTTTGAAGAAATGAGTGGAATTATTTGGGAAGACAGTCCACTTTACAAACTAAACTCCTTCAACCAAAAAGTTACACAAAATGCAACTGACCATTGGAAAAAACAGCTTGCGGGTTTCGTCAGTTAATCTTGTTTTTACTACCTTTTTCTTTGTTTTCGTGATTCCGATATTGGAACAGGAGTGATTTATGCTGGGAATGGGAAACGGACATCTCTGATTCACCATAGAAATTGGCTATCCTTTACCAAAGCATACATAACTGAGATGTCGTAGATACAGTGAGCATGGCCTAAACCAGTAGCGTACCGCACATATCCCCTCCAAATTGGGAAGATGCGAAAAGAAACAAAAGAGTTGCCCGCAAGATTTCAAAAATATCCAAGAATGTTTTTAAAGAAGCAAAATTATCAAAAGAATTTGGCACTAAATTTGAGAACACGATCTGATCTCCTAGCTTTATCCTAAATGGAGCTCTTTTTTCTAAAAGACGACTCGTTTATATATCACAATACTATTAAAGGTTCTACGCTCTGTCTCATTCACGTTCAGATTTGATAATTCGGTATATGTATAATATGACTAAGAAGTAGCTTCTCAATTTTAATCACGCCGTTTTAACACTGCATTGTGTGTATAGTTTTGGTCTGTGCTTCATAGTTCTACTAACAGTACTCAAAAATTGTTTTGAAGTTTTCTCTTAAAATTTTGGAGTAAAACTTAACACACTCTCAGACATGCTACATAATTATTTATAAGAATCTAATTTTTCATTCTAGCATCCCATTTTTAGTCAATTCTAAAGTAATTTGGCCAATAAGTTTCAGCCATTTTGGAATCCGTTTGTTTTTCTCTGTTTTTGCCTCACACGAGATAATTCTCTGTGGTATTCAGTCAAATAGAGTGAAGATGTGCGAGGTTGGGACGGCATGAATAAGGCCGTGGACGGGGATTTGTTAGAGCTGGGGATGCTGCAGCTTTGGCTGTTGGACAATACACAGAGCCGTCGTGCCTCGTCTTCCCTTCCTCTGCTACGCACCATTAATGCCTCTTTGACTGGTGTCTAGTCCGTCCTGGCCGGTCATTAATTGATCGGACTGCCCCGCCCTCTGCCCTATGCCGTCCCCAGCCTTACCGCTGTTATCGTCACGCCGTCCCAATTATTTGCTTCCCAAATGTGGCGGTTGCCACCGGCGCATTCCCATCCAAAAAAGTAATCGTTTAAGTGGAGAGCTATTCGTCATTCGTCGGCTATGGATTATACAGCCGGGACACCAATTAACTTTGACAACAGGATGGCGGATTTTGCGCGACTCATTCCCACCCTTTCCTATATATTTATTAAATGTCCCTCTTCGCACAAGTGTCTGCTCAGCTGCTTGTTTTTTTGCAGTGTTTGTGAGTAAGTCACATTGAATGACTATGTCCCATATACATGATGAGAACTTGCGCAGTATAATTTTCAAATCTCATATGTTTTGCGTAAAAGGAAGAATACAGTATAATAATATTATATTTTAAATTAATAATATTGTCATGCCTTGTCTTTTTTATTCTAAATGAACAATTTAAAGGGATAATAACAGTGCTTAGTATGGGGTCGTACCAGGCCAGAGTCGGTATACTGAATCTGAAAATTGTTAGTTCATATTTACTCAGTGTTATATATTGTTTTGTTACACCTCTCGCATAAAGAGAATTTTTTGTTTTTCCTAGACACAACATAAAGTGGATCTTCCACGATTTATTCATTTACTTTATAAAAAAGGGCTGAATGCTGACACTTCTTTCATAATTGATATCGTCCAAAATTTCGGACTATTGACCAACCTTCGGCACCATTTTTTCTTCTGTACTTTTTGTATGGCCATATGCCAAACTTCCTCTCCTATAATGATTGACGTTACAGCGGGATAGCCTAAGTTATCAGATCGAACATAGGCAATAAGCCAGAAACGTGCTCCGTTCATTCATAATGCTGTTATTGCCGATTTTAGTAATTTTTAGTCTACATTTTACATTAACTCGTATGTTGAATGACAGCTGAATGTCTTTAATAATTTCAACAGTTATTTGTCCATGATCAAATCAACCACAGATACGTCACTAACCTTTTTAGTACTGGTTTTTGTGAAATGTTTCAAAATCCTCGATCGGCTGTTCTACTTTTTTTTCTTTTATTGTGATGAAAAATCATCCCTAGTTTGAGCACCACTTCATCCTCACACAATGCAGTGGCGCAATGCAAGCGCTCTTCCATAATGCAGGCGCTCCTTCGCGAGAATATTTTCACGTAATGTACGACTTCCCTACAGCAAACGTCCTTTTTGTTGCCTCTCCTTTTTACCCATTTTTGGAGAGTCCTTGGATGAGGAGGGGCTTTGTATTCCAAAATTTCGGCCCACTACTACCCAACGCTCCACAAACCTACCCAACACTTCCCATGTTCATCCATCCCTCCAACATTCACAACAAAACTCTTTGGTGGGATGCAGAGGGAGGATTTGGGCAGACCTCGTCCCACATTCCCTCTCTGAATTGGGGCAGAAATTGATTGTACTCGTGCTGTGGTGGTAGACAAACAAAGGGTTCTCATCTGCAACCACGAATTTGCCTATTCTCCTTCTGGGATGAGGAAAGGCCAAGATGATGGCTAGGCTTCTGCTGGTCTGCGGAAGTGCAAGTGTGATGTTGTTGTGCTTATTGAGAGGTGTGATAAGCCCCTCGACCACTGCGGCGCCAATTGCGCTGTAGTGACACTTCGTCCTCTCTCCTCCTCGTGTACGCGGGACACTCAACCAATGTTTTGTTTTTACATGAATTTCTAATCAAATGAGTTTTGATGTTTCGGCTGGTGCAAAGGCCTACTTCTCTTTCTAGAATTTCCCTCTGTTGTGGCCATTATTTTATGATTGTTGCTTCTTCCCTCCTGTGGTCTGTGAGTTCGGGACATGTTGTTATGCGGTGGCCGATGACAAGAGGCACCGTTTTGTGAATTCAACGAAGAGACAAAGAAGAGATAAAACAAAATAATTACTAATTAGAACATAACATTTGCTATTTTACCTGGTGACCACTGCCCGTTAGAATAAGTAGCCATTAGAAAAATGTACTCCCGATGTAAAAAAGCAGTTAAAACTTTCATAAGCCAATGACAGGAAAAGTACGTTATTTAGTGTTAATTAATTAATTTGACTCACATTAACGGTAACTCTTCATCATTTCAAGCATAGACAATTTCTGCAACAAAATATGAATTAACGTACATCAGTGGAGTTTTTGAAACAAAATGAAAATTGTTTTTTATTTTTTTCAATTTTTCTTACGATTTTATATAATTATCTAGTCTACTTGAGTTACCACCTTTCCTATGTTTGTTTTTGGAACATTAAAACTTTAATAACAAATCAATGATGACCGAACGGAATACTCATTTTTTTAGATTTCAAGGTCTATCAATCAACTCTGTTTTCCAAAATGCATATTGCGATATATAAATTTTGAGTAATAAATTATTATGGAAGATTACATATTTCGTTTGCTTGTTTATTCTTAATTAGAGCTATAAAATTCAGGTGAGCTACAGTCACCGGCGACGCAATCACGATATAGCCACATCATCACCACGATTTCGGCAACTGTCTGTTGGGCAGTGACCGCCCACGGGGCTACTCGAGGACTTGAGTGCCGCCGCACTAGCCGCCCGGCTCAAAGCCTTCTTTGCACTGTTCATAATTACGGGTCGCACCAATTGTCACTCTACGTGTATTCTAGCGCCAAAATCACCATGTGCCATTGCTGATTCCGGAGCTGAAGGACCACTACAAGTGCGGGCCGGCTCCTGCCGCCGCTATGGGCGCGCTTCAGTACACCTGTTAAGGAGAACTATAGCCACTACATTCCTATTGGTGTTTCTTTTATCGATTCTTGCTCCGGTGTTTTGCTCTTACTCGAAGGATAGTTCCTCTTCCGCGAAATCTTCTACCTCTCTTGGTATAAATTCACATATATCACCAAAATTTCGAGTACCGGATTCCCTTTTAATTCCGCCCATGGGCGGAAATTATTCAGCCCTCCAAAGTTTGAAATTTTTAACTTTCAGTGTCATTTTTCTATGATTTTTGAGGGTAAAATATTTTTTAAACTAGCCAAATATAAGTAAATCGACGAGATCTACATGATATGCACTTATTTTCATCAAAAGGTGTCGATCGGGATTAAACCAGGGGTGGACGGAAATTAGAGGGGAGCGGAAGTAACAGAGAATACGGTAATTATAAAATTCGGAAATTGAACGGTTTTATTATACTTTAGTTAAATTTAAAACAAATAACCAAAGTGTACTTTGCAGTCGATCAATTGCAATTTTAGATTCTTCAGTTATTTTGGACAGCGCTTCATCGCCTAGCAAAAAGGTAAAATACTACACCAATCGATGGGCGTTGAGGATAGAAGGTGGCAGAAAAGAGGATGCCGATTATCTTGCAGACAAATACGGCTTCGTCAATTTAGGTAATTCACAGCCAATACTTATCCATCCTGATTAGCTTTGCTCATTTTAGTACAACGGATGGAATAATTCTGTAATTTTATTTAAACTAGAAGTGAGCTTTAGAGATTCTAGATGTGATAACTTTGCAGTACAGTCAATTAACAAACTTTATTTAGGCCCGGTGATAGAAGGAGGTGCGTTTTATCTCTTCGAGAGCTCAACTGCGAAGAAAAAGTCTACAAGAAAACATCGTAGTCTTCAACCGGTCTATATATCGCGGGAGGAAAATGTAAATATTGCTTGCGGAAGCCCCTTAGTTTATATTATTTTTAGGTTCTGTGGATGGAGCAACAAGTGTCAAAAAAGCGGGTCAAGCGCGATTTCTTGAATGTAAAACCACCACCTTCGCAGCTTTCTGCTAACACTCGCAGCAGTGGTGCCGTAACTCAAAATTGGGTGAATAGCGGACAAACACCACCTCAATATGGCGCAAACGGTGTTATTGACACAACGGATGACAGGAATCCTCAGCGGCTATATGCTGATAATCCCCGCAATAAAGCAGTCTTTCTGAGCCTTCATCAACAGAGGCAACAACAAAGTCGACCGCGCTACGACCCACCTAGCGCCACTGATTATGATGACTACTACCCATCACTCGACAATAAAATTGGAAATCCATTTTCGCATGCTAATGGACGAGGTTCATCATATTACCGCCGGCACAGATATGGAATTCCCAATGACCCATATTGGAACGATATGTGGTATCTGGTTAGTGCTTTAACATGAATAATTGTTTTTCGAGCGTAATTATTCAAAATTCGAAACTAACCATCCACCAGAAAGTGGAAACAAATTTTGCCGCAAAATATATATTTAAGCCGTGAGTTGCAAAACTGTCTGTGAATGAAAGCTTGCTTTACATTTTGTTTCCAACGACTATCGACCTCCTGTCACTATCTCTGCATAAACATGATAACCAACAAATTTTGTATTCTTACCACAAAATTTTGTAAACTAATTGAAAAATAATTTATAATTATATTCCTTTAGCACAGGAGCAGCGAACTTGACGGAGAAATTGACCACAATGTCAAAGAAGCCTGGGATTTGGGGTACACGGGTCGAGGAGTTGTTCTAACTATTCTCGATGATGGGCTTGAGAGAACACATCCAGATATCAGTCCCAATTATGTAGTGTTTAGTTCTTTCTTCTTTACAATCAGTCTTGCCTAATTATAGGACCCAGACGCATCGTACGATGTGAATGACCGTGATGACGACCCGACGCCGCGTTATGAGTATACAGACGGTATGTAACTAGTGACAACGAGAAATATACATATTGCCAATTTAGAAAACCGCCATGGCACACGATGTGCGGGTGAAGTAGCGTCCGTATTCAACAACTCGCTTTGCATTGTGGGCATTGCCTTCAATGCGCGCATTGGTGGCATTCGCATGCTCGATGGTGATGTGACAGATGCAGTAGAGGCGGCTTCACTCAGCCACAACTTTCAACACATAGATATATATTCTGCGAGCTGGGGACCCGACGATGATGGCCGCACTGTGGACGGACCAGCCACTCTAACAAAGAACGCGTTTGAAAGAGGAATACGGGAGGTAATTTTTGAAGTTAATTATTTGAGAACGAATGAATAGAGAAGGAGAAAGAAAGAGAAGGTGAATTTAATTAATAAGTCTTAGAACATCTTTTTCGGCTTTAACTCTAGATATGCTGGAGCCTCTCACTAAGTTAATACACCGTTAACCTTAACACTGTGCTTGTGCACAAGCACAAGCGCAAGACTAAATATATGCAAAAACTTTGGTTTTGACTTATGTGTAATAAGTCTAACAAGTTCATGCAATGACAAACAGTACAGAAAATCGCCCTGATCAGAACAGTGAAAATACCTAAGTCTTTCAAATAAGATTGAAAATTGAGATAATATTGAAATTCATATAAGACTTTAAAATACAGTCTTCTTTCTACCCCAGTCTTCTTTCGCGTCAATCCGACGCGAAATGGCGTCGGATTGACCGAAATGTGTCGGATTATAGATGGAATTTTCAGACAAAAAATCCATCTCGGCCAAAAGCCGTCGCGTTATAGGGAATCACCCCAAAAATGGGCAAAATTTCAAACACTATTCCCATTTTTGAGGTTTTTATTTTTTTGCCTTTATAATTAATTTTGAATTATTTGTAAAGATTGAACTGTTTTTGAATCACAGTCACTAGTGTTACCTGAGGCAAAGTTAAATGTGAAATTGAAAAGTGAAACCTTCCAATGGCATTAAAGTGAAACTGAAATGTGAGATTTTTTCAAATGTGAAAATTAGTTCAATTTTCAGCCCGAGTTTGGAAAAATTATTTCGGAAATTATTTCTTAGTGTATTGGATTTTATGCTGACAACCCCTAAAATAAATTCTATATTTGGATCAAATTGTACCTAAGACTCATTTTAGAAAAAATACGGTAAAATAGTACTATACTAGAAAGTGCGCCGCCGCTATCGCGGCGTCCACGGGTTCTGTATATCCATTACACCCGTAGCCCGGGTCGCCACCTGTAGCCCCTTTCCCACCTATAGCACCCGACGCCACCCGCAGCCCCTCAGCTCCATCAGCCCCCGTCGCCACCCATGGCCCCCGTCTAAAATGACCAAAATTGCCATTTTCGACCATTCCGACCTCCGTTTCAACCTGTTCAACCTATGTTCGACCTCTAAAATTTTTTCGAATTCGTGTTCCCCGACCCCGAAAACCCCTTATTAGACATTACCCACACCTAAATCACCCAAAAATGCCATTTTCGACCATGTCGAACATTTGTCGACCCCTCCGGTATAGCTGGGGTAAAAATTAATGTTGGAATCATGTTCCCCGACCCCGAAAACCCTATAAGTCATGTATTACACGCCTAAATCGGCCAAAAATGCCATTTTTGACCATTCCGACCTCCGTTTCAACCTTTTCGACCTATGTCGACCTCAAATCTGAGTCGATTTTTACGGATTTATGGGGGAGGGGTAATTACTATAAGGGTTATGATAAGATCTTGGTCGAAAACGTCGTTTAAGGGGTCGAAACGGCAGTCCAGGCAGACACGCACGCACAGACCTGGCTTCTTAGTAAAGTAACACTAGCGAAGTGGGGCCGCTTCGCGGCCCGCACTTCGCTAGGAAGCGGTTAGCGTGCACAGCGGGAGATTGGGTTCGTCATCGCTTCGCGCACCGCCATCAGTATGCCCTCGGCTGTTGTTCGGGAGTAGAGCAGCATGAGACTATTTCGGGCCTTCGGCCCTCAAACAGCTGTTGTTCGGGAGTAAGGGTTGTTCGGGAGTATATGTCCTAAGTTCCCTCACATTCCAAGGGGGAAGGTCGGGCGCGGAGCGCCCGACCACAGGACTGGCTCGCCGCCTCCGGCGTCTCGCAATTACAGAGAAAAAGGTGTATCAAGAATGCCCTCCCCAAAAACTGGGGACAGAATAATTACAGAGAAAAAGGTGTATCAAGAATGCCCTCCCAAAAAACTGGGGACAGAATAATTACAGAGAAAGAGGTGTATCAAGAATGCCCTCCCCAAAAACTGGGGACAGAATAATTACAGAGAAAAAGGTGTATCAAGAATGCCCTCCCCAAAAACTGGGGACAGAATAATTACAGAGAAAAAGGTGTATCAAGAATGCCCTCCCAAAAAACTGGGGACAGAATAATTACCGAGAAAAATACAGAATGCCAAAAGGCGGGAATTCAAACCCAGGTCACGGACGCACGGAGAGACCGGGCTAGCTTACTGGGGGGATGATAAAAACAGCAAAAAACAAACAATGATTCCCAACAATGATCCCCAAAATATGTCCCATTAGCGTATTTATGTCGGGGTTAGAGTGAATTTCCATACAAAAAAATACGTTTCGGCCAAATCCCATCGGATTAGGGAGGATGTCGGATTACGTGTCGAGTGTATATAAAGAATCCAATCTCAATTTAGAACAACGATATAAAAAGTCCTAAACTAGTTATGTTATTAGTAATATGACAATCAGGTTTAAACTAGGCATCGGCGAGTCCGAGTCTTTCCGAGTCCGAGTCCAAAACGGACTCGGACTCGGTTTGATTGGAAATCTGACTAGTCCGAGTCCGAGTCCGGACTCGGATTCGGACTCGGTAAAAGGGGGTCCGAGTCCGAGTCCGACGGACTCGGTTATTTTCGGCCGTGCCCATTGGGCGCGGCCGAGCGAAATTTTTGAACTTTTTTGAAGAATATACAAAATTTTCAATGTCCTTTTTTGCAGACAGCCTTATTTTTCTAAAAATTTTCGCCTGCGGCGCTCTTTTTTCTTCCATTTTTCATTATAAGTGGCCATTTTTCCCAAAATTTCGGCCTACGGATTTCCATGCCTATTTATTTGTCTTCATAATTTTCTGCTCACTTTTTTTAATGCGATCAAATATATATGGTATAGCAGAGCTACAGCAAGCATTCCGCAATCCGCAATCTTTATGCACCCCCTAGGAATGCCCTCGGCCGTGCCCGATAGGGCGCGGCCGAGGAAAAAATTTTGAAACTTTTGCCTGAACATTGAAAATTTTGAAAGAAAATTTTCTCTAACCTCACACATTTTTTCAAAATTTTCGCCTGCGGCGCTATTTTTTCTTTGCTTTTTCTCTTCTATCGTACATTTTTCAAATTTTTTTCGCCTGCGGCGCGATTTTATACCGGCGAAATTTTAGATGCGCCTATTTTTCATAGAAATTTTGTTAGAAAAATTGCCGAAGAAGTACAAATATGGCACCCATCTATAACGCTTATTCAGGAGCTAAATAGTCGACCTAAACCGGTTATATTCATATTAAAAATTTTTGGAAAAATACAGGTAAAATTTGAATTTGCATGTAAAATTTCTTCAAAAATCTAAAAAATCGCTAAAAATAGACCAAACCGTCTAAATTTTGTCTATTTATAGTAAAAATACGAAATACTAGTGAAAAACAGTAAAAACACAAGTTTTTGACAACAAAAAAATGGCGGGAAAAATAAAATTCAAACGGACTCGGCGAGTCCGGACTCGGACTCGTCAACTGATATTGGAACCCTACCGAGTCCGAGTCCGGACTCGGAATCGCTCGGACTCGGTGTAAAATTCCGATCCCTAGTTTAAACCAAGTTTGTTAACAGGTCAAACTTCTCAGTCACAGAAAAATATATATAGGGATCGATCAAATGACCGGGATTGTTTGTTTGTCCGTGGGCGTCTAACCTAAAGCTCAGTATGAATATATTTGTAATAATATATAAAATGTTATAAAAATTAAAACAATGTAAGAAAATGTTTTACATTTCTAAAAAGAATTTGGAAAAGATTATATTTTAACTCCGAAGACTTATGATGTGTAAATATGCCAATTTAATCTTCACTATTTTCAGGGACGGCAAGGCAAAGGTTCCATTTTCATCTGGGCATCTGGAAATGGGGGCAAAGATGCCGACTCTTGCAACTGTGACGGTTATACGAACTCTATATACACCTTGTCAATCTCTTCAGCAACTGAACGTGGTAATATCCCTTGGTACTCGGAGGCGTGCAGCTCCACTTTGGCCACCGCATACTCCAGTGGCGCGACTGGTGAAAAAATGATTGTAACCACGGATCTCCACCATTCCTGCACAAAATCACATACGGGGACTTCTGCATCTGCACCTCTAGCAGCAGGAATTGCCGCCCTTACACTTGAGGCAAACCCAAGCATTACCTGGCGCGATTTGCAGGTAATTTTATGCCTAAGAAGACGGTAGTAAAAAATTTATTTCAGCACATCGTCGTCAGAACGGCAAGGCCGGTGAATCTGCGCGCTGGTGACTGGAAATTAAGCGGAGTTGGTCGGAATGTTTCACACTCATTTGGCTATGGTCTGCTAGATGCAGGAGCGATGGTACGTCTGGCGCAGGCTTGGCGGAATGTGCCACGACAAAAGCGGTGTCGTGCCTCATATCCAGTCCCTTACAAGTTTGTTTTATTTACTTTTATGAAATATATTTACATATTATAGAACAATCCCGCATGGCAATCGGCTCCATTTGCAAATATATACAAACGGTTGTGCTGGCGATCGTAACTCACAAGTCAAATACCTGGAGCACGTGCAAGCTATCGTCACGCTTAGTGCTCCAAAACGAGGAGATATTCAGATTTATTTGACTTCTCCAAAAGGTATAGAAGATATAATTACTCACTTATATAATTACTCACAAATTGAATAATGCTAAAATACGAATATAAGTGGAAACAGAAAACGAAAGAATTTAAACAACACTAATTGGTAAGAAATTGCTTAAACAATCATTGTGTTTTCCGTTCCTTTTCTCTATGATACAGAACCTCACTCGCAATTTTTTGATACACTTACATAATTGATCGTTTTCGCTTAACTTCTCACTCGCCTGATACATTCGATCATATTTATGTTTTTCTAGGAACGAGATCGACTTTATTGGCAAAGCGAGCGCGGGACACTAGCCGTACAGGATTTCGTGACTGGGCCTTTATGACAACCCATAATTGGGGTGAGCCTGCCTATGGCACATGGTCTTTGGAAATTGATAATGATGGATGGTAATTTTGTCTTTATTTCTGTTTCGTAACGTTTTCTTTCCAGGGACGACGCTGAACTGCTAAAATGGGACTTGGTCATGTACGGCACGGATGTCCCAGTTGGTCAATTTGGCGCCGAAGACACCCTTCTCTCTGTTGCACAAAGGTATAAATTAAATGTAAAATTAATTAAATGTTCTCGAATATCTTTTTCTTCGAGGATATTTAAATGAAAAATTGTGCGAATCAAAAAGGACAAAAACTATACTAATTTTACACACTAAAGAAAGACATAAAAATGATTTGATTTTGGCATAGAGTAATAAGAGAATCTTTTAACAAAATAAGGTTGTTTTAGATCCGTCGGTTTGAAGGATGGTTCGTCTAGTGCATCAAGCATTATTGCGGCAACAATAACATACAGATATTTGATCGTTTTTGCTTTAGCTATTACATTCTTTGTACAGTCAACGAATTAAATATCCCAAAGAAGCATCAGCGTCTTGCCTATTCGCTCTTTCGATTCATTTTCCGAGTACAATTCTCACTTATTGTTTTTCCTGAAATAGTGTCTGTAAATAGTTGGTCTTCCCCCAAACCCAGTTTCAAACAGCACATTTTTATGTCTCCTACTTCCCAGATCGATTAAATAGTTGAATTATTTTGCCACCGAAGGGCATCTATAAAGATAATACTTCATACTAGTCATTCATATTGAAAGCCAGAGATGTGTATTACTAAGGCTTTCATATTTTACTTGCAGTGTTGTGCTTCCTGACATTGTTTCATGACTTCTAGTTTTATACTGTACTGTATAAGATAAAATAAAAAATTCTCTTGAGAATGCATTGCATCAAAGTGGCACAATTAATGACAGAAGAACAAAATTACATAGGAAACAAAGTTAGATGCTTTGTACTTATACAGATATTGAAATGGCCACTACTTTAGCATATAAATATCCTGTTTTTATGAGTGTAAAATTACAAATGAGTTCATCACTCAAAACATTTGAATGACTATCAATAAAGCTCATATTCCTTTTCGAACCAGATTTTTGAAAACCATAATGACATTATAGAGACGACGCTTTTAAACAAAGGCGCAGTTGAAAAAACGAAATGGCGCTTTCATTAGAAGAAATATATAGCCAAGATGAAGAATTTAAAATATTCTAGTAAAATTACCAGTAATTAGCAAAAATTTACGAATATTGATTTATTAATAAAACAGTTTTTTTCAGAGATTTCATTTTGCAGTATTCATTTGCACTGATTCGGCTTGAATTCGTTTTCATATCCATTTTCTACCTTGACGACGTATTGATTCAATTCAAAAAGATACCTAAAAATAGTATTATTTCGTATCATGTTTTCCAAAGTTTCAACAATTGCAATGTCTGCGGAAAGTTGTCAACAATTGCAATGTCAACGGAAAGTTGGATTGGGTGTATTTTTTGAATTTTAAAAATTTGACTCTTCAAAATTTTTGGACAATCTCTACAATAGTAATATTTAGGTACATACTTGTCATTTTTGTTCAATAGATCCTGGATTCCGTTAATCAAGCTTTTCCGCTTCTCACGGTTACGCTGCTTCTGTTCATCACTAGTTGACTCGCTAAATATGACAAGGGAATCGATTTTTTCCATATGCCGTATTCCCGCTTCAGTGAATGACTTTAATTGCTTTTCCACGCGGCGAATCATTTCTGCCAATTTATCACCTAAATTACTTTTTATGATAAACTTATTGAAAATTCTATTAATGCTAAAAAATGCATTAAATTAATCTGAAGATTTGAAAAACTAAGACTCACAACATAAAATAAAACAAGAAAAAATTACGACATAAATTTATAATTATATTGCAATCGATTCTCACTTTTGAAGATTTTTATAGAAAAATAAAATGAATAGAATATATAAATTGTCAGTGTTAATAAATTGCCAATGTAAAATGAATGACAAATTCATCATCGATCTCAGCGGTAATTATCTTTTACGGAAACCTTTCGAAAAGTTCATATAAAATGTATATGATATATTCTCCCTAAATCTCAGCTACCATATGCGATTCAAATTTGCATTATCCAAGGACCAACTTAAATTTTGTAAAAATGGAATAAAACAAACCTTCGAGAAAATTTCTTTGCAACTCCGATAAATCAGCACCGTTTTTTGTGAATGTTTGATTAAACTCTGTTAGATGCTTCTTTTCGTAGTCACATAAAGCTTTAAAACCAGGACATTCTTCCTAAATATTAACAATAATATAGTTATGTTGCAAATATTCAAGCCCTACCTGTCCAACCTTCTTGGCGATATTCAGCACCATCAGTTTGTCCGATTCTTTGAATGAATATTTACTCAGTGGTTCGTTGACATCAGTCGATATGTACTTTCCTAAATTACTCAAAACCCATAACAAGCATGACAATTGATAAGCGCATTCGAAAATTACAATCACCAATTACTTAATTTTTAATTGCTAAATATTTAGACGTTAAATTTTATATGGTTCCTAGCCAGCATCAAATCTGAAGCACGTACCTCGAAAAATGATTTTCATCTAAAAACAAGTTGATGTAAACGAAATTTTACTTAAAAGCTCACTTTCTCTGGATCTCCATCGACTTCGTCCGCAATAAAGTTTCTGAGATTACCCACAGTTCGCAATAATTTTGCTGACGACGAAGTAGCAGATTCGGCCATTCCCTTTGTGTTATCATCGTTATTGCTCGCATTCTCTAGAGTCGGGACGTCGTCCTCACTCTCAGAACACACTATATGGGCCACCAGTTCTTTCATCGCACATTTTACTGGAATCTTCAGCACTTTAGTCATCCTTGATGTTTCACTAAATCAAATTTGGTGAAATATTTAATCATAATATTTGCAGTCAACCTGGGATTCCTCCGTCTCCCTACTAATACCCGCAAAATCGATGAGATCCGACGAAAAAAGCGTCTAATTTTGTAATCACGTCGTTGATGCAAGAGTACGGAAAATGAAAAAGTACTGTCTTTTAAAATTTCTTTTGCTATTTGAAATCCGTAATACTTGGCGTAGTGTATTTTACGCAAGTATATATTTTACTTTCTGCTTCAAATTAACTTTTGTAACACTGTCATATATTGCTTTATATATTGTTAATATTTGTATATCACACATACCGTAAACTCTCTAATTTAACCCGCACCTCTAATTTTACCCCTCCCTCTAATTATGCCCCCCTCTGGAGCTCGATTGAATAATTATATCCCCGGGGTTAATTAGAGAGTTTACGGTATGTTTTATATAGTTTACAAATACCTCTATTTCATACCTCGAAATTTAAAAATTTTTGAATGCTGCAGAATGTAATCATCATTTTTTAATTTGCTTCGTCTATCAATGATGCCGCTTATGACATTACTAAGAAAGAATTTTTCCGGGTTTACGATCCTATATTATGACAGAGAAGACATGAAAAATTAGGAAAAGGATTGACGTTTAAAAATTAACTCACCGTTTCGCCCTAAACTCCAGACAGTGAGCCCAAATTTTATCTATGAGCTGGGCTCTTCAGTGAAGCACCCATAGATTAAAAAAAAAATTAAAAATTAGGAACAAAAAATTTTGTATGTGTATGCTGAAGCTTTCTGATACGTTTATTATATTCGAAACACGTAAATATTTCCTCTGATTTAGGACACAAAACTTGTTCGTTAAATATAACAAATCAATCAAAATGGAAGACACTACGTTGGCTTATGAGGGTTAGATTTTATGTCTAAACTAATTATATGCCTCTATCACCACTTTTAGATATGCTCTTTTTTGAGCGTCGTCTGACGGAGGTGATTTCTGGAATGCAACCGGGTGTCAAAAAGTGGAGAAGTAAGTTGTTTGCATATTTGATGATTCTAAATGACTAAACGCAATTTTCTAGTGATCCTTGGTGTCGTTTTTCTGTCAACCACTTACAGTGCATACTTCTGGATTGTTGATCCTTCAATCAGATTTGTAAGTATATTGTCTGATTTTGTAACTCTATTTGAGGATACATATTTTAGATTACGCTATGGGAATCGTTGTTGAAGCATCCGCTCTTTACAATCAGCTTTACAGCGCTTTTGTTCTTATTTCTCGTTTGCGGAGTTCACAAGAAAGTGGTCGCTCCGAAAATGTATGTTATTCTCATCTTTTCCATTTTCCAAAAAAAAATCGTTTTCATTCACTAATCATAGTGTTAAATATAACAATTGAGTAGATATAATCAAATTTTTATCCAATTAACCTGCAACTTTATTTTGGATTACTGTTCTAAGTTCAGTATACTTTTACTATATCCTGAGCATGCTACAAATAATATGGTCCAGCGTGTTATTTGTGCTGACAATTCAAAGAGATATTTTTTGATGCTAACTATTATTGAAAGTGAATGTTTTTAAACTTATCTAAATGCGTTTTAACCTACTTTAAAATATGTGAGACTAGCGGGGGAGGAGCCGCTTAGCGGCTCCACCCCCGCGGTTAGCGTGCATCAGCGGCGCTTCGCGCACCGCCACCAGCGGTCAGGGTTGGGTTGTTCGGGAGTCAGGGTTGTTCGGGAGTCAGGGTTGTTCTGGAGTAGAGCAGCATGAGACTATTTCGGGCCTTCGGCCCTCAAGCAGCTGTTGTTCGGGAGTAAGGGGTGTTCGGAAGTATATGTTCTAAGTTCCCTCACACTCCAAGGGAGAAGGTCGGGCGCTCCGCGCCCGACCACAGGACTGGCTCGCCGCCTCCGGCCTCTCGCGTATATGGTTAGGGTGAGGTCGACAGTCGCGGCCTTCGGCCGCACCTTCTGACTAATCTGTTGTCTTTGACTGATTTGTGTCTCTGACAAAAATAAGCACCCCTAAGAATGCACTTGCCCAAAATTTTGGACAAAATTCTGACGCAGAAAACAGACTGGTAAGAATGACCCTTTCAAAAATTCGGGACAGAGAAAAAACGCACTGGTAAGAACGACCCTTTCAAAAATTCGGGACAGAGAAAAAACGCACTGGATAAAATGACCCCTTCAAAAATTCGGGACAGAGAAAAAACGCACTGGATAAAATGACCCCTTTAAAAAATTTGGTACATTTTAGCTATATTTCGTCTAAAATTGTCTAAATTTTTAGCTAAATTTTGACCTCAAATTCAGATTCCCCGCTAAAAATTACCCTAATTAGGTACCTGTCTAAAATTAAGCACCCCTAAGAATCCTGTTCCGTAAATCCCAGGGGACGGCGGACAGCTTTAACTTACTATAAGGATATATCACTGATATACTATTAGTGATATATAAATAGTGGATTTATATCTTTATTTACTATATTTTGTCTGTGTTGGATTTATTTTTATCCTTAATTCTCTCGTTTCAAGGCCGAGTTACCTAATGTTTTTCAATCTCGGTGGAAAACAGCGAACATTTATTTTGCCATGCTGAGGCTAAGATCGGCAAAATCATGGATCCTTTATATAGTAATCCGCAAATTCGGCTCACTCACTGGGTCAGTCACAGTCTAAAGACCACGTATTTAGGTCATAGTGATAGAGAAATTTTCGAAATTCATGGCTTGCGGGATTCCGACCCAAATGTTTGGTACCAGGGGGTTTTCAGTTACGGGGAATTCGAATCTGAAGTCAGAATTTGGGCATCTTGATTCAGAATCCCGGATTCTGAATCACCGTTGCGGAAAAATTTAGTTCGAGCGGCCGAAGGGAAGCGGGTCTCACTGACAAAGCCACTCATAGTATGTGTATATAGACTCGGCCCGCTTATTTATACTCCCGAACAAATAGAAGGCTTCACCCGGCCAAGAGGGCGGGTGAAGCCGGTGAGGGCCGCAGGCCGGACTGTAGGATACCGTAATATAATTTCGGTGCCGAAAGCACCATATCCCGCTAGTTTTTAATGTATTTCACTGTTTGCTAACGAAGCTATAATTTTTGGCGAACGGATAATGAAACGAACGAATTAAGGATAAAAAGTGACGTGCAAAAATTGTAAAAATTATTAAAACAATCAAAATCTTTGTTATAACTTTGTGTCCATCGTTTAACATGCTTTTAAATGAGCTATAGGCCATTTAAAACACATGGATTAAGCTGTACAATAAAAATTATGAAATAACAATAATAACCGGAAATTTGCTGGATATTTATTGCAGTAGTTAATGAAGCAACGTCAAAATATTTGCATTTTGCTTTTATGACGTCATATTCTTTGACAAAACGTTCGCCTCTATTATTTAAATAGTTTTCTTAAATTTTTCTTTTCACTTCTCGTACTCTATAGCGTTCTCTCTCCCACTTGATGTTCTGCTTATTCTGATACTCTCTCTCAGAACATGATTATTTTTCAGAAATCAATGATCTATCTCACCCATCCTTCTCCTCTCCGCTGCTGTCAACCCTATGTCGCTTCCAGCGCGACACTTCAGATCGATAATTATTTGTTGTGCTCTATGAGTTTTCATTTTTGAACACTTAAACTTTTTTCATATTTACGAACTCCATTTTAAGTAAATATAGCAGATGTATTCTACCAGATTCCCCAAAAATGTGAATTTATAACTCACTTTTCACTTGTCTATGCTCACCAGATTTCCTTTTGGGTTAAAGCCATCTCAAATATCTCAATAGTCGAAAATGAGTACCCTTGAACAAAAAATCGCACAATAATTCCATATTGGCTGTGAGTAGGATATCTCCTAATTTGTAATAAATATACTTATCCCCCCCCCAAAGTATGTATCAGAGGGCAAATACGGTCCTCCAAAAATTTGGTCCTCGTACAGACTCCTCGTTTTTCATTGAAGAAATAGGAAGATACACTTATTTTTTAATAACCTCCGAGCCTTGTATATTGTAATTATTCCTCTCTACTAGTTTTTTAATGAAAAAATAACCCCGTGTATACTTCGTATAATTTAGCTTTTGCAAACTATTGCTATTTGTACAGGCAGTTTTGTTTGACCCATATGACCCGCTGTGCATGGTTCGGCCTCCATTCACCCCTGTGTGCAATCCACAATTTCTTTTCTTTGCCCTTTGCACGGCTATAGTGAGCAGTTTGCTTTTACTTCCTTGCATCAAGAGAGCCCTTTCCTGGATTAAATTTTCTCTTTCGAGCTTTCTTGGTTCTTATTGTGTTTGAGAGGGGCGTGTGGTTTTGATAAATGCCTATTGTTTTTAATTTGTTATTATTTTAAAAATGTTATTAAATTTTGGATACACTTTTATTGACCGAATTTCGTTCATTATAAAAGGTTAAACATAATTTTCGTTCATGCACATAGACTGCATTTTTAGTTTAATTAATCCTTGGTCAGACCTGGTGTTATTCAATCTTCCCTTCTATTATGTAAATTTAAAAAATTAGCCGATTATTAAAAATTCTAGCCATTTTCCACCTGTAAGGTGTATTTATAAAGTATTAAAAGCTAGCTATTATTTTTTCCGCAATAGTTTTTTCTCTTTATATGAATATAAAAATTCCCTTTAGTTGCATAATGTCACCACTTATTGGTTGCCAGCTGTATTGAACGATGTTAATTAATATTTTCTCAGGCTTAATTCACCTTGACTACCAGGTATACCAACTGCTTTTAGCGAACCTGCCTTTTCTGATTAGCGTTATATTTCTATGAGTTACATGACCATTGTGCGTAGATTTTCAAGAATTCTTTTACATACCAGACAAACTCCTCCTCTCATCTCGAACACGTCCATCTAGTCCGTTGTTAGCGCGAGTGAAAAAGAGAGTGTGAATAAGCTGCGACAAGTCAGAGAACACCACCAAATTAAAGCTAGCCAAGAGTCATGTCCTTATGGGCTGAACTCTGAGAAGTTTGGCATTTATGACTTTAGCGGGTGCCGAGTTTCCTAGGATCCATGTTCCCCTTCATATTTTTCCAGAAGCATACATCCATATGTGTATTAGAGTGCGCAAAAATGAGAAATAAGTCAAGAACGGGGAAACTTGACTTAGATACAAATTCATGTTTCTATCACGCCAGAACTCTTGAAACGGCATATTCCCTATTCCACCTGTATCAATTTTGATACAGATGAAATTCTAGGCTAAAGGTTATGAAAAATGTTACTAAATTTAAGGATTGTCGTGGGTTGCTAGAATGGAAATGTGAGTGAACAATTTATTTGCTTTGGTTAAATGTGTTTATCAAATAGCAGTACATCTCCAAATTCTTTGCAGAGCTTATTGTTGGCGTACAACAATTTCTGGAATTCCAACTTTTTTACTCATAAAGGTTAAATATATTGTGAATTATATGCTACAGAACTTTGTTGTGAACAAAAGTACTACTAAATGCAAAATGCGGATAGGAATCGCTTACTCCTTATTTTAACCGTTATTTTAGGCTGAACAAACGTTATTTTAGGCTTAGGCTCAATCGGGACTTACCGTAAAACCTGTAATTTAACCCCCCTCTTGTTTTACCCCCCTCTAATTCCGCCCCCCTCTGGAGGTCGATTGAATAATTATACCCCTCTCTAATTTCCGTACATTTTGTACGGATTTTTTGACCCTCTATTTTTGCCCCCCTCTAATTTTGCCCCCCTCTAGAGGTCGATTGAATAATTCTGCCCCCGGGGGTTAAATTACAGGTTTTACGGTATTTTAGACCTAAGCTGAATAACCGTTATTTTAAAGAGTAGGCTAAAATGTTTATTTTAAAGGGAATAGGTGAAATTTTCGTTTTAAAGAGAGTATGCGAAATTTCCGGTAGGCGAAATTTCCTAAATTCGTAAAATGTTGTCTTTAGCTTTTGTGGGCAGAAGACGAACATTTTAATAATTCTTAACAGGACATTCTTTTTGTTTCTGTGCTAGCTTTGTGTAAAGAGCTTATAACTAAGCTAATAACTATCTGACTAAAACTATTATTATCTGCTGCTAAAATTTTCGCTACCAAATCAAAACAAATTGTGAAAAATTTTCCACTGCCAATTGCATGAGCTCTTTTATTTTCGATCCATGTTCCCGATTACCAGTTCTCCGATGCTGTTTGTTCTCAATCCATATTTCTCTCCCTTTCATGTATTGCGCAGCCGCAGTACTATAATGCTAAAACTGGTTATAGGAAAATTTTTGTGCGGACACGCTATATTCATCCTTTTCAGCATTGCGGCCCGATGTCGAAGTGTTCTAACCGACTTCTGTCTCAGCTGTGACGAGGTATTTTTTGAAATTTTATACTATACCATTTTTTATTATGACTTTACTTTAAAAATATTTTTTTCTAACCGAAGTTCAAAAAATTTATTAAACTTGTATTTTGACTCATGTACCCCAAATATTTACAAACACTTTCACCAGTACGGTACGTGACATTTGTACGCCGGACATTTGTACGCCAAAACGTAAAAATGCAAAATTTGGAAACGGCGTACAAATGGCCATGTCCGCACCAATATGTGTTCAGCGTGTCTGACTGTTTAGCCAGATTCATGTTTTCGCCTTATTTTATCAAATTTGGACGTAATAATCCCTTACTATACTGATAAAGCAACCCACTCATTTGTCTAATATAATTCTTTTAAAATTTCACATCAGTTTTTCTTAGAATGGTAAACTAATCGTTCTTCCGGCATATTCATCGGCTTCGCTGTCATCATCACCAATGAGTGGTAATTTTAGTGATTTTTTTATTTTATGTTTAATTTCAATTATTTAGCTTCGCGTCAAACTATATCTTCTGCATTGACATCAGCTATGTCGGAAAATTCAAAACTGCGAATTGGTTAAACCCTGAACAACGCTATTTGAACTGTTGAAATCTTTATGTATATTATTACGAAGAAAGTCGTGCGTCCTAATTTATCGCATTTATTATTTTAGTCTAGTGTAATGCCTTTTGTAAAGTACTCGATTTAATGATATAACGGTTACACTGTCAGTATACAAAACATACGGGTTATGTTCACATATGTAAATTTGTATTATGTATTGTTTATTGAGCCTTTCTTGAAAGGCGTTACTATTTGTTGCCTTGGTTGACATTCGTTAGTCTAGATATAAATTTGAGAGAATAAACATTTTGCATTTACCGCACATGTATTTATTTGATCCGTGACAATGGTTTTATCATATAATTACCTATTACTTTTGCGTAGTATGTATTTACTATAGAGTTGGCTTTCAGGTTCCTTTCAACTAAATTGTGGTACAAATGCGGCACTAAATAGTAAGTTATTTATTATTTTGGGATGGAGTTGCTTAACTTTTTACAACATTATAATGAAGGCAACAATCGTGAAAATACCTTTGTTGAATATATCAAATAAGTTATACATTTTATAATAAGTTTCCTGCTATTGATTTGTATTTAATTTAATTTACGGTGATTTTCACAATTAACGTTAGAGAGGCTTTAAACCGAATTGTCAGAAAATTTCCGATCTCCTTTTGATCATTTATTTTTCTGAGTGATGTCACATGTTTTCAGTCACCGCATTCACCGAACACTTCAATTACACTCGGTGGTTTTGCATAATTCACTTCAACGGGTTTCAACACATATTGTCCAACCTCTGAAATATTGTCCACTACTAATATTATTCTATTTGCTGACCATATTGAAGATTGTTCCCAAACAATCGACGAAATTGTGATATCTGCATATTTCATAATAGCGGAAGCTTTGGAGAAGTCATGCTTACAAAGCTACATTGTGATTGACTAATTTCTTTGCTAAACTGCGCTTTATAACTGAATTCTCTGCAACTACTAATAACTCCATACAAGCATCAATCAGTCACCTGTATAACATTTGTTGAGCATTTTTGGTAACTTGCTCAAAACATCCTGGGTTCCCACATTGCCGAAGATATAGTAGCGGCTTCAACTACTTCTGTTCCGAGTTACGCATCGGCGCCACACGGTCCTTTGTGGCATATTTTGACGAAGGTGGGAGAGAGAACCACTTCCCACAGCAGTTGGAGTGACAGCATCGGCGCCGCAGGAGGTGACGATCAAGCCAGGTAATTAATGATTTTTATCTGGATATTGTAAAAATACGATAGCATTGATATAGCAATTTTTCATATGAATATATTTACGTACACTATGTTTTTAACGTTTGAGATCATTTTTACCATTAAAATTTGAAACAGGTGATTGAAATAGTAATTTTAGTTCCTAAATTCGAATGTAATTTCCGATATGTTTCGGAATAATTGAACAGAACCAAAAATAATTGAAACCCTATTCACACAGACAGTGAGAAAACCTCAAAGAAGTGGCGGAAAACAAATTATTATAAGCACACGCCATCCTTTCCCTTCGATTTGTTGTGTGCCTCTCTGACACTCCTTCAACAATTTAAGTGTCTCTTTTCAGATCACTACTGACAGAACCGTCACTTGTGGATAAAGCGTCGCGTGTGCTCGCTGCAGTGGCTGCCTCTCTAAACAGCGGAGAGGACGCCCGTACAACCGCAGCAACAACAATTGGCAGACAGTCGGCTGACTCATTCACGGTGGCCTCGGCCCACACCACGCCGGCAACGAGCGCTGGAGGTGCGTCATTGGCGCAAACTGTTCTGGACCGGCTGCTGCACAACTTCACAACGCCTAGTAGTATTTTTGCGCCAGCCGGCAGCGGTTTGGCCAAGGAATCAAATAGCACCTTGCTCGAGGATTGGGCAATAGAGGGTACCCGTGCCACAGCCAAAATGATTGTACTCGACGGCAAAGGCGTGGCTCTCATACCCCTTCAGGTTGGTCAGCTTTATTTTTCTATCAAGAAAAACTATTCGGTCACTTAAAGGGATTTCCTTTCCAATTGATGGTTAACCTAACAGCTGGTCTATGGTAGATTGGAAGACCGATCATCTTTCTTCCTCCGTTATTTCTTCTCATCCTTTCTCGCTTGTTATTTCTTCTCACCGATGAGCTTTGATTTTTAAAAATGAAATCTGTAAATACATAAATTTTTCAAAACATTTTCTGCTCAGAAAATGCGCCTGTTCAAAACGTATATTATTAACATGTCTGACTCATCTACATTCGTGTAAAATACATCTCGTTTCTGTTATAGTGAATTGTTTATATTGTGAATTTAATCTTGATCAGAATCCACCAACAGAAATCTACATTATTGTCATATATTTGAGTTAGTATTCTCACACTGTCGAACTTTTTCCATCGCACATGAGCGCAATTGACGGCAAGGGTATTGAGCTAGCTCAACTTTTGGACATATCAATGACGGTAAGTCATCCAGTATACGATTAAACATTATAATTCGCGAATGAATCAATGGCGCTTTCTTAGAAACCTTCTTCTCATAGAGGCTTTCTTCTCTTTCACTGAAATATCACTGCTTATTCTCTTAGGTATTTTCAAAAGGAACATGCTTAATCGTTAAAAATCTCTTACTTTCATGTTTATTTTGTACAGTTCATTCTTCATTTGGTATTGTGAAGATTTACTTTGAAAGTGGACATATAACATTGAACTTTGAAAGGTCTTGTACTCATATGTCCATCATTTGGTATTTTTAAAGTGATCGGTTCTTTATAGCTGAACTTTTGCTGCTAAAATATATTCAATGCATCTCTTCTACACAAAGTTATTCAGATGCAGATTCAGGCACTTAAAATTTATTTTTTGAAAATGATATTTATCCCAATTATGGCTAACAATATGTTTTTAGGACGTACTTTCAATGATTCTCCTGGTATTCAGCGCATCATTCATGGTGATTGGCGGTGCCATACCGTATGTCTTTCAATACATCGAGATACACAAACGCAAAAGTGCTCTCGGGTTTTCCTTGCTCGTATGTTTAGCTCTATGTGTTGCCAATATTCTCAGGATTCTCTTTTGGTTAGTTTTTATATTTAAATTCATTTTGATTATTTTCAAGATAGTACAGTACAGAGTGGGCCAATTTTTCCCCCTATTTGTTTTTAATTATTGAAAAAATTTTCCAATTATGTTCGGCTGATTTTTTACGTAGTAAAATAATACAATAAGTAAAATAATAAAAGGGAGTATTAAGAATTGTATATGGTATATTGACAAAGTACATAGATTTTTAATCTAAAAAAGGAGAGAGGGAAGTGATATTTTGACGAATAAAAATTGTTTATCCGTTTCGACCCTGATAACTTCACGAAACTAGACACTTTAAGAATTTTTTCACACCAAATACACCATACCATCTTTTATAAAGTGCAAAAATGCAGTTATAGGAAAAATTTTTTATGACAATAAAAATTTACCTAATGACAATTTTTCGTTTATTTTTTGAGCTATCAGCCAGTGATTTTTTGCACATGGGGTTTTCAGATGTGCTGATTCCGAATCTTTAACCAGTTTTGGCGAAAATTTCAAATTTTGGCATATTTTTGGCATTCTGTCACATCGGCACCAAATGTACGGGAGCTGTCTCAAAATGCGTCACAGCCATGTTTTTGTCGTTAAAATGTCGAGATTTTTGGTACATACCCTAATTCGGGTACGGGGAGTCCGAATTTGACCTCAGATCATGGGTGGTCCCGCCACGAAAGTTGGGAAAATCGCATTTTTTCTACAAAATGGCCCAAAAATGACCATTTTTGATGCGTTACGTCAAAAATAATTGCAGATTCGGACTCAGCGCATCAAAATACCCCTAAAAACACATTTTGCTGATATTCCAAAAAAATTTCATTTTTTGGCCATTTTTGACCATAGGGGGTACCACATGGATTTTGAAAAAAATCGATTTTTTGAAAATGTGGAAAATATTTCAGCAATGAGTGTTTTTAGATGTAATTCGATGCGCTGATTCCGAATCTGCAATTATTTTTTTCATATCACGTCAAAAATGGCCATTTTCGGACGATCTGTTGAGCGTTTTTCGTCTCAAGTTCGAACCCCAGGTCCGTCAATCAATTTTTTTCTCGCGAAAATACCGTATTTTGTTAAAAATAACCACGTATTCTTTTTTGCCGGACCACAATTGATTAAAAATTTGGAACTGTAAAATGAAATACCATCAATACTAATTTTCTTGCATCATTTTGTGATAATTTTGGCCCAAAATCGTCAAAAACCGCAATTTTCCCAACTTTCGTGGCGGGACCACCCTGGATCTGAGGTCAAATTCGGATTCTCCGTGGCCGAAATAGGGTATCTACCAAAAATCCCAGTCGATTTCCGACGTACTACTTCGCTTTTTCTCCAAAATACGCGAAAATGGCCATTTTTGGGCAAAAAAACCTAAAAAACGTCGTATTGGGCTCAAATTTCCTCTTGTGAAAGATTTTTTATGAAAAAGTAAAATTTGAGGTGTTGCTCGATCATTCTGTACAAATGAAATATCAATCCATGTGATTATTATTTCTAAATCGGGTCTCAAAGTTGACCCATTTAACACTGAAAAACGCAAAGTGTACCAACTTTGAAGCCCAAAATATAAATAATAATCACACGGATGAATATTTCACCTACGGGGTATGATAGAGCAACACTTCAACTTGCTTCCTGGCAAAAAAAAATCTTTCATAAGAGGAGATTTGATTTTTGGCTGAAAACGGCTGTGACGCTTTTTGAGACACTTGGTGCCGATGTGTGTAAAAACACTCGTTTTTATCAAAAATGGTCAAAAAGTGATATTTTGAGGATGATATTGAAAAACTGAATGCAGAATTGGAATCAGCGCAAAAATTAACCCTAGAAACGCTATTCGCAGAAAAAATTTCTATTGATTAACAGTAAATCAATTTTTCCCTTGGATGCTAAAAAGTCACGAAAAAAATTCAGGCGAACGTGATTGAAATTTTTTTTCAATAATTAAAAACAAATAGGGGAAAAATTGGCCCACCCTGTACTTCGACACTTTGAACATTTGATTTTTCATATAACAGGAATTTATTCGAAAGGGAACTTGTTTAGCAAATTTTCAGAAATTGCATTCGTGTTTCCCAATATATCTATAAATTAGAGATTATTACATTGTAAACCTTAAACTTCAGTGCAATTCGCTTCTATTTGATTTATTTTCACACACATATTCAAGCATTTTATATGTTTGAATATGTATATGAAATATTCCACAGAAACGCTAGTATTCTGTGTAAGAAAGTAATAATAATTAAACATATCATTCTGCGATTTTAACTGATATAAATATATTTTTATTTAAAAAAATCAAACAAATATTAAAGTAGTTAAATAAAAATTTCCTACAATGCTCATGCTTTTAGTTTGCATTTCACAATTAGAATATTAAATAGTAACATGTTTCAGGTTTGGAAAACGGTTTGAAACAACTCTTCTCGTGCAAAGCGTAGTGATGATCGTCTGTATGGTACGAATATTAGTTTTAATTACCTCAGTTATATTCGATTTGCTTTAGGGCGTTATGCTTGAGATCTCAGTTCGGATGAACAAGAAATTAGTTCCGCCGATGCAAAGATCGTCTATATGGAGTGAGTCTTTTACATTACTGTTTTTAATACATTTACTGTTTTAATACTATAATAAGTTTTAACCTCTAATAATAAGGGAAATATTTTTTACAAGTTAAATATTAAATTTTTTATATGTGTATATCATTATACTTACTTTATCATGCAACCATGAAAATGTATATTGCAAGTTTGTAGCATGAACCTAAATGAGATTTGCAATATGCTACTTGGCTGTTATTATATGTTTTAATGTTTCAAATTTCATAGCCACGTGAAAAGTATGTCTTGAAGTAATGAAAAACTGAATCTGCCCGTTTTTTATAAAGAATTTATTTTGCGTATATTTGCACTAGTTTTACATAAATGTATGATTTTTATTTACAAATCAGTTACATTGGTAGTGCAATAAACCCGAAGCGAGCATTGAGTTGAGCTTTGTTTCATATTCGGTTTCCATTGGCATTTTTCTTTATTTTGTGATTTACACTCATGAATCTTTACACTGCGAGAATCAGACGTGGATGCAGGGCCATTTGCATTTTTGGTTTTCTTTATCAGCATTGTAGAGTTGGTTCCAGATTTTTCGTGTCTGATCTCTTTAGTCAAATGTACATCTGTTGACTGATTAGATGGTTTTCTTTCAAATGTCATTCCTCTTATGTTGGCAGTAGATTCCTTTTCGAATTCCTCGGTTTGACATCTCGTGTCATTTTCTTTGTTTTCACTTCTATCTGTGCTCCTGAACCTATTGGATAAAAACCAAGCACGCGCCTGTGCGGCCTTTTGAGCTATTGAGGTGGATTTTTGGCGCACTGAATTGTGTGCTGTGTTGGGATTTTGCTTCTCCAGTTTCTGCCGCTCCATTTTTCTGCGCTTTGCTGCTATAAAATTGGATATTGTTGATGTTCTTCGCATGATTGTGGCGGGTGAGGAGTGCCTTTTTAGAGAATATCGACATGGCATTCGTATTAGATCATCAGTGGATGAGGAAAGTGTCTCTGTTGACCTACTCGAGCTGTTGTTGGGAGCTGTGCATTCTGCAGTTTTATTGTTATTCTGCTCAATAGTAGCCGTCTTAAGTGCACTGTTTGACTTTGCCAATGAGCTCGTGAGACTGTAATGGACGAATTCCTCGTCATCGGAATCAAAGATGCGACGGTCTTCCAACATCAGATCAAGCGGAACGCGTCTTCTTCTTTCGGATGCTTGGATTCTAAACTGGGTTCTCTATAACAGTTTTATTTTTTGCACAATTTGTTTTAGTTTTGCACGATTAAAGCTAGGGAACTTAAGTGGCCAATTTTTAGGATGATTGCAAGTTCATATCTTTTTCACAAAACTACTCTTCTTGTGATAGTTTTATGTTAATTTTTGGAAAACCTTTACATTTACTTCCCCGATTTTGGAAAAAGTAATAAAATATTAAGCGAAAGAAATTTTTGTTAACACCAACCTCGTGAGCGCATTGTGTTTACTGGCATTATGGGGAACTGGTGTAGTGGATCTCCGCTTTATACCTTCACGAGAGGCCTTACACACATTGCTGGTCCTACCGGTCTTAGGAGCCATTCTATCAGGATGTTTGCGATTAGTTTTGCCGGCCAAATTCCTTGTCATGCGTAAAACCCGTTTGTCAGGCGGTTTAGCCAGTAAGTTCGGGCAGCATCCATAAAAAATCTTCCATACAGGCAAAATGGCTCGTAAGGCAGACCGCTTGAATTCTTTTACAGTGAAAGAGTAAATAATAGGATTGAGCATAGAGTTGCAATAGCCTAAATTAGTTTATTGTCTATTGCTACATGTTACCTGTTATTTTACCTAACCAGGAAGCGAGATCAATTGCTACAGTTGGGAGACAGCCGTGGCATTTGAAATCTAAAGTTTTTGGTTTGCATATTTTCGGTGACGCAAACTGTGAACTTTAAATTAAAACGTTTAAACCTCGTTTTGGCAGGCTATAAAATTTGATCGTAAACTTTTTTATATAACTTACTGGCGAGGTAAATTGTGAAAAATGGCAGCCAACAAAAGAGGAAAGAACACGAAACAACTCCAAGAGTCTTTGCGATGCGCTCATGTGTGCGGAGCACTCGGCGTTGGTGCTCCACCATTCCGTTGTTTTTACCAAAATGCACCCGTAACGCTGTCTGTAAAAATGAACATTTACTAACTATATATATTTCATTACAGAAGGTGTAATTTGATAGTATTCTTACCGATTGACTTAAAGTGTTTGTCAGAAAATTCATATTATGGCCGAGAATCATCAGAAATCCCCTGTCCAGAGCTTTTTGACGGTTTCTTGCTAGGCGATATATCCGCCAGTATAATGTGAGGGTCACAGAGGCGGGAAGAAAAAACGCGAAGACCACACTATGGGCTAAGTAGCGAATTTCATGTCCTGCGAAGCATGTCAGCTAAAAGTGATCACTTATTTTGTTTAGTCCAAAATTCGAGGAATTTTAACCTTTTTTATGTCTACTAAATGTTTTGTTAAATTTATTATACCTCCGCCATGTTTTCCCATTCCCAGGCATCCCAGCGAACTGTTGCAAGAAGTATTGTCGAAGAGAATAGCCATATGAGAATAATTGCCAAGACTACTTTGAACTTCGTTATGACGGATTTATACTTCAGAGGTCGCGTCACCGCCAAATATCTGTCTATAGAGATTGTGCAGATTGTTACCTGAAACTTGCTCAATATTGTTTACGGAATGTTTTTACTCATTTTTAAAGAGCACGTTCACAAATCCTTGAAGGCTTTCGTTTAAACTAGCGTTTTAATTTTGGCTTTTATCGCCCATAAAACCTATGTGTGTGGTTTGCTTTTGATTAGTGTGAGTAGTGTGATTAAAGTCTAGACTGTCATTGGATTTCTCTCTAGAGCACAATTAATCCTTTTCTAGCATTAAATTGGGACCAATCGGCAAAAGTTTACCACTGAACACGTGCAAAAGGTAACATCGGCTGCCACCCAAATGCGGCACATGGCTCTTCCAAAAATCCATTTTCTGTGCAGCAAGTGAATGGCCCCCAAAGGCAGTACAATAATTCCCACTAGGAAATCAGTCAACCCCAAATTCCACACCAGCAGCGTAGTATTACTCCGGCCCACGCGTGCTTTGAAACACAAAACAAGAAGGTTCCCAAATACTGTCATTAATATGATTATGGTTGCCGGAATAGCTAGAAGAACGACCATTGGAACGGGAAGATCATAGCCATAATCAGAAGAACCTGCCGAGCTCTGATTCATCTCTAGCACCAATTTTTCTTCTCGACACACATTTTGCCTATATAATAGAAGTATTATTGCATAATTTTTCAAAATTGACTTTGGGTACAAGAACAAAATTTTAGCTAAAAAATATAATACAAAAATAAATTATTCGGTTTTTAGATAATAACTATAGAAATAACAACATAACAAGTATCATTGTTATACATTTATTATTCCCTAAAAGACGACACATATCGTATGAACTTAACCCAATGAAAAATTTTCTCGCAGCTACGTGATTAGGGAGTTATTCAAATTAAGTGTCTCAATCCTAGGGGAATAAGCTAACTTAGAGATAACATACCTGTTATTAAGATAGTTTGCAAAATGGAGGTTACGAGTTAAAATATAGGCTAATAACAATAACTAACATTCACTGAATGAGGGTTGTTTAATACACAAATCATAGGACCTTCAAAGATTATTGGGGAACATAAATTGGCATTCCACCTGGTGATTAAGCTTTTTACCGATCACTAATTGGCTATAACCGGCCCATTATCTCTTCCCCGGGCTTTGAGTCTTTTTGTGATTCCCAAAAAACATCTCTTGGCATTAATTGTTCCCATTTGTTTGGATGCTAACTGGATGCAAAGCCTGCTGACAAGTACACAGCCACGGGGCGTCAAGAATAGTGTCGAAAGCTTGAGGAATTTCGCTGCTCTTATCGGCAGTTGGGTGATGAAAGGGGAATTAGAATAAATTTCTTTTTGTCCTTTACTGCTTTACTAGTTGGACAAATGAGGGTGGTTTTGGGGCGTCGACTTGACTAGCTATTTGAACGGCAGTCCAGCAGCAAGATTACTTGGCTAATTGTGAAGCGCTCTATTCCATAGGAATGAGCACATTTATTTGAAGAACGCTGTGGGTGGGAAAGGGTGTGAAGTTTTACACAACTTATGGGAGAGTGCATTGTGGATTCTAAAATGAATCCTGCATATTTGACTTACACAGGCTGAATTCATTAATTGAGTTATGAAAAGAACTTTTAACATTTCACAGAAGAGAGAAACATGAAAGTCACACTTTCAAGTTTAAATCAATGTCTCATAGAATATAGACTTTACAACAGCTGAAAATTATTTTTCTTTAGATAGGCAAAATATTTCAAAAACATACGTATAAGAACCAAATTATTTGTAATATATTCTTATAAAAATCAACAGATGATAATATTGCCAATGCAAATATGAGGACAAGAAGCTATTGTACCAATACCTATTTAACGTAAATGAACCCCCTTCGGTATAATATAAAAGAACAACACCAGATTAATTGAACATGACATCTCACTTTCTCAATTCTTCCCAAATATGATCATAATGTTTGAATATTGCCTAGTTAGGATTTTTCAGCAGAAGTGACCCTAGCCGCAAAGAATCGCATATAGTGAAAATATGTGTTATTTAAAATTCCCACGCTTTGTTTGTTTTATTTCCAAAGCATCTGGACTTCCTCTGTCCTTTCATGTCAAGACTAATATTTTTGCATTTTGGGTGAAAATAGTTTGAAATATAGCTCTTTATATTCTAAAAATTATAGCAAAAAGTTAATATTATACACGATAATTTATTATTCTACATAATAATTATTATTTTTAGAAGGCCACATCATCAAGTCGTTTTGGAAATGGCACGACTTGTCCAGTTATTTTATCGCTCTTTTAGCAATAACCGTTGTCGCATCTCTCTTAACTGCCGCTTTAATTCAGGTAATTTTTCGCACATCAAGGAGCTTTATATATCCTATTAGTTACTATTAATGAATTATACGTAATAACGGGTTAATAGTATTAATCTTTGAGAAAGGAAAAGCTAGAACCCTTTCCGCGTTCATAAGTGGCTAACTATCTGCCGCTTTTAAATTTGTTTCCCTTACGCGCCGTTGGGGGCGGAATATATGACAGCGGCAGTGCTTCTCTATTGCTCTTGGTTATGCCAAAGTCACTTGTTTCACTGAATGCGCAAAAACGCATGAAATTTGATTACTCAGCCGAGCCAGAAATGTGTCTTCTCTTTTCTTTGCTTTTTATATGAGCTATTTTCGGGCGGTGTTTAGCGAGTGAGAAGATGATGCTCCATGTATTCATCATTGGCTATTCTCTATGTCAAGAGTGGACCGATAATGGCACGTAACAGAGTTTCCACCTGCGTGTACGAGAAAACATTCAATATCTGTATATTTTGCATATTTCGAATATTATTAAAACTAACTGTTTAGAGTTAATCAGATATTGTGGAAAGATACAAATATACAAGTATAAGCAAAAAGGAACGTGACCCCGTTCCCATCAACATTTAAAACATTTTATATGTCCGCTAATGTATAATCTTTATATCTCCACTAAAATATAATACTTGTTATTATTATTATTTCTATTTTCAGTATACATTCTATGTCGAAGCTCTCGGAATGGTCGCGCTGTTGGTTGAGGCCTGTCTTGGATTACCACAGCTGTTCCGCAATTTTGCAAGGAAGTCAGTTAGCGGGATGAGGTGAGCATAATGTTATCTGCATTTTTCAATAGCTAAATTCGGCCATAGATTTCCGATAATCATTTCGAAATCCTTAATATTTTCAGTGTTAAAATGGTACTGATGTGGCTGATAGGTGATGTGGGGAAGACTATATATTTTGTTGTGCGACAGAATCCCGCGCAGTTTTATATTTGCGGCAGTATGCAGGTATTTCCGATAGGTTTTGTTTATTAAAATAATTTGTAATATTCAGATAACCATTGATATTCTTATTATGCTGCAAGTCTTCTTTTACAATCGGAGGTCGTCCAGTAGAATGTAAGCTTTCGGTTTTTAATTTATGATATGCAATCGCAATTCATATTTCAGTCCGACGTACATTCCAAATCCCAACTCAAAGCTATAAGGACTATTTCGTGAATGAATGAATCCCTGCTTTTGTACAGTTCAATGTAATTATTTGAAGTGTTTCATGTTTGATGACTAAATGCCCTCTGTTGTTTATTTTATTATGACCAAATTTTATTACAATATAGAATATATAAAATCTATTGTAAAAAATGTTTATAAGCAATAATATTATAAAAATATTATTGTCTGTATTTCTATTCTATTCTAGTGCATTTTGTTATAAAGTGGTACTCCTTCAGATCTGAAAAATGCTCGCTTAGTTTTCCTTTCTTTTGCTAAATTGTGCTTATATTAAAAGTATACTTCTCTATAAGAGCTCTAAAAGTGCATAAGATGTAATTTAGCGTACCGGATTATTACCGTATTTTTAATATAGCCTTTAAATAACTTCAAATATATTTAGCTAATTTGGAACACAAAATTAATCGTCCAACCCAATAATTATTAGTTTAGATTTTTTAAATCATGTTACCTTTGAAACTAAAAATCGTACAATTGTTAATGAAAATGAATACTGTAATACATCCATAAAACAGATTTGTGCAGTAGGAAATATGAAGCTTTGTTGTAGTTACATTTTACTTTATGAATATTGCTCATGTAAATTTCTTATTTAATTTTTGCCCATATATTTGAGATTTTTAATGCCATAATAGGACCGTGCGGTCGCACAAAGTCACCTGTAAAAGAAATGGCCCAACAATGTGATATATATCATTCTTACTTGTATCTCATGGGTTGTGACGGTCTCTTTTATTAATTCTAACTGTTACGTGGCTAATAGAAATTGCAACAAATAAAAATATTGTATGTTATTTTTTTAAATTAGCATGACAAATCAATAATTTATTCTAAGGTATGTCAATACACTCTGATATGAGAAGACACAATACATAAAAAAGTGAAATTACAACATCAAGGGAGGCATTTCTTGCGTATTATTTCTCCCCAAAATCCTATGGGACATACACATCCATGGGACATACGGACAGCTTTAACTTACTATAAGGATATAATGCGTGTAATTAAAAAAACGAAAACTATATTATAGTTTTATAAAATAGTTTTGTACTGCAGTTTTAAAATGTCTATATCAAAATTTTTTGGAATAACTGCTAAAAACATTTAAATAATAAAAGATGCAGCACAAAAAATTGACTAGGGAACGTCCAATCAGATGTCACTTATACTTTTTAAATGATAAATGAGGCACTTTCGGTAAAACTATTTTATATATTCCTATATTTTAAACTATAAAATAGTTTTATTTACTATTTACTATAAAATAGTATTTGAAAAAATTGTGATATAGACATTTCAAAACTGCAGTACAAAACTATTTTATAAAACTATAATATAGTTTTCGCTTTTTTTCAACTTAAACGCATTAGATATATCTGTACAAGAGTGTAGCGCCGCGGCCTTCGCCGCGCATACGGGCTTATATCATGGAAGCTTCTAGAACATTCTGGAAGGTTCCAGGGTAAATTTTGACCCCCGGTTCGAACTCACCACAGTCGATTTGCTATATAGGGACAAAATTTGGGGCCTTTTCTAAGCTTTGTGCCCATTCGCAAAAAATGACCACTTTTTTACAAAAAATGGCCATTTTTGGGCCAAAAATGAAAAGGTCGGTCAAAATTCCTAGAAATCTGTTCTCGGCAGCTCCCGAGGAGCAAAATGAGCTATTACACGTCCCGAAAGGAGCGGCGCAGCGAAAGTTCCATTTTTGGAGACAGACGGCGCAGATATGCGACTTAGTTAGAGTAATAGATATCAAATATCAGATGATATAATTCGGTGATAAAATGTAGCCCTCATATTCATCTATCGAATTAGCAAAAAGAGTAGGAACATTCCTTTACAGGGAAAAAGATTTTTACATTTAAGCGCAAAAAAGTCCAACTATTTTTTCGACATCACCGTCTTCAGCATAATCTTGAGGGCATTTATCCCGAGTATTGAGCGGTTTTCATTCAAAAGAAATTTGTATTAACCCGATGCTCTATAATAAAATGTGATACCGTAAATATTTTAACTAGCCCCCCGGAGGACATATTGTTTCGTAAAGGTTTTCAAAAAAATTTATCTCATAACAAATAAACATCTTTTATTCTGTCTTAAAAATCAACAATAATATACTTTTTGTAAAAACAAACCAACATAAACCACTGAGAGGAAACCACGAATTCACTATTCCAATTTCGATTTTTTGTGTTTCTTTGGAGGAGGTTCAAATGCTTCTTCTTCTTCGGCCTCTGGCGTTGTTGCCCCGAATGCTTGAAGGCGCTCTTTTAGTGAATCGGAATTAGCATCGGGCTTTTGTCGTATCGAGTGGACCTCGAAAGGCATTTCTGCACTTGTGGAAGGTTCTTCGTTATAGCATGTATTGTCTACACCCGTATCGTCTAGTACATTGGGAAGTCCATCATCTGGCTCTTGACTGCGATTGATCCACAGGATTCCTTCAATTTGACCACCTAAAATTATATTTTAAAGAAATATATCCGATAGTGGAAATTCCCTGATCGATAATTGGGAAATTCGGAGAGCAAGTAATATATTGGTTTGGCAAGAAAGTCTTTTCGGTTTTTTCAGAGCAAGTTTTATTAATGGTTACATAATCATTAAACATCATGATTATGTAAGAAAGGAGACCCATACGACATCAGAAACTACAGACCAATCAATCTCCTATCGGTCGTGTACAAGATCTTCAGCAAACTACTGCTAAATAGAATTGCGAGAACTCTAGACGAAGCGCAGCCACAAACACAAGCAGGCTTCCGAAGCGGATACTGCACTCTCGATCACCTCCAGACAATGAATCAACTCCAAGAAAGAACCAGAGAAAAAGCAATGCCACTCTTCCTTGTCTACATCGACTACGAGAAAGCTTTTGACAGCATCGAAGCAGACAGAATCAACGCACTAGACGAGCAAAAAATCCACCCATCATACGTCGATTTATTAGAAGATATCAACTTTGGATGCTGTTATGTGTGGCTCATTTGAACTGTGACTGTCCCGCAACGAACATGCTCCATGCTCGCGCCAGTATATAAGTAGTCTGATCCAGGGTTGCCCGCAACTGGGATTTCCCCATCCGCAATCCGCAATCCGCAATCCGCAACAAAATTAAAATTGCGGAATCCGCAATTCGCAATCCGCAACGGCCAAAAATGCCGCAATTTGCCGCAATTCGCAATCCGCAATCCGCAATCCGCAATTTTTCATTTTTTACTAATTTTTTCAAATTTTTTTCCAAATTTTGCCATTTTATAGTGTTTTACAATCTGGAATCAGTCTTTATTCAACCAGATGCATTAAATCACTACAAAATCAATACGTAAAGCTTAAAATCAATAAATTATTAGTATCAGTAATTTCTCGAAATTCTCACGCGACAGTCCTTTTCGTAAATGGCTAAAAATCAGCGTTGCAATTGAAAATAGCAAGGAAGAGGCAAAAACAGCGCCGCAGGCGAAAATTTTTAGAAATTTGGAACAATAGAGACAATTTTGATTTTTCTGACAAAATTTTATATGAAAAATTGGCGACAATTTTTGAGAAATTTGCTTTATTCGCCAAAAAGTCGAAGAAATTTTTTTTCAGAAAATCGTTCGGCCGTGCTCTATCGGGCACGGCCGAGGAAAAAATTTTGAAAATTTTGCCTCAACATTGAAAATTTTCAAAGAAAATTTTCTCCAACCTCACAAATTTAAAAAAAAATTTGCCTGCGGCGCTATTTTTTCTTTATTTTTTTCCATTGTATATTACATTATTATTACTGTTTATAAAACAGATTTCAAAAGAAAACCGGAAAAAATGACATAGGAAACTGCGCCGGCGTCTAAAATTACAGAAAAAAACTAAAGGATTAAATCGCGCCGCAGGCGAAAAAATTTAGAAAAAATGTTGGATACAAAGGAAAAATCAAAGAAAAAATAGCGCCGCAGGCGAAAATTTTTCAAAAATTTCGTGGGCTTGGAGAAAATTTCCTTTGAAAATTTTCAATGTTGAGGCAAAATTTTCAAAATTTTTTCCTCGGCCGCGCCCTATCGGGCACGGCCGAGGCCATTCTTAGGGGTGCTTAATAATTGCGGATTGCGGCAAAAAACGGCCCAATCCGCAATCCGCAATCCGCTCGTCCGCAACGCCAAAATTGCCGCAATTCCGCAATCCGCAATCCGCAATTGCGGGCAACCCTGGTCTGATCTATTGTGTCGTTGTTGGCTTCTACTATTATATTTGTCTGTTTGCTGTTCCAATAAACTGTTGTTCGTTACCGCTCTCAACAAGGTCGCAATACAGTCGGTTCACAAACATAACAATTGGTGACGAGAATTTTCAACCCGCGTCTCTCAAAACCGCTTAAAGTTCAATCGCAAAGAAATGGAAGATCTAGTGAAGCAAATGTTGGAGCAGACGAAGATGCTGCAAGAAACACTCCGTGAAGAGCGAGAACGTGCCCGCGAAGAGCGAGAACGTGCCCGCGAAGAGCGAGAACGTGCCGACACTAAAGCGCGTGAAGACCGAGTTCGTTTCGAAGCTCAACTCCGTGAAGAGCGAGAACGTGCCGAAGAACGATTCGCCGCGTTGCTTGCTAGTCAATCAGGTACTGTTCCGGCACAAAGTGGTGAGCAACTTTTAATCTCCAATTTATCATTGCGTATTGAAATGTTTAATTACTCCCCCGAGGAGGACCTTGACTTTCAGGCTTGGTATAAGCGATATGGCGCCCTATTCGAAGAAGATGGAAAGGATGTGACCGACGCTGCAAAGGCTCGCTTGCTTGTTCAGAAGCTGGGCTCCGTCGAACATCACAAGTTCCTGGACTCGATCAAACCGAAAGAACCGAAAGAGCTCTCGTTTGAAGCTACGGTCAAACAGTTGCAGTCCCTCTTCGCGCCAGCTGTAAGCAAAGTCATGCGTCAATATCAGTGCTTTCAGGTGAAACAGGCAGCAGGTGAGGATAAGATAAGTTTCGCGTCTAAAGTTAATTCGCTATGGGAATTGTGCTTCTCAACTAATGTTAATCTGAGCACTCTCAAGTGCGTTTCGTTTGTTGCAGGTTTAGCCGATTCAGAATGTGATGCCAAAATGCGCTGCGTTCGTGTCCTAGAGATGGCCGAGGCCGATAATCGTGTCGTGACTCTCGATGAACTCAAGGAAGAATGCAAGAAGATCGACGTCTTCAACCAGGGCATGATTGGGCTCTCAAATACTGGTCAGCCGTTGAACGTCTATGCAGTCAAAGCGCAGAAGTCGAAACAGCCGAGACAAGAAACCCACCGCTATGGAAGAAAGCAATCTACCGATTCGAGTGATATGGAGGCAGGACATGTAACAGGGAAGAATTTATATCGTGATAGCTCTCATAAGCTTAGTTCTTCTCCTAAGTATCAGGTTCAGTGTTTCTGTTGTGGTAAGAACCATTTTAAAAGGAACTGTCCAAATGCCAATATCGTGTGTGCCAAATGCAATTGTGTAGGGCACTTTGCTAAAATGTGCAAATCTAAAGGTAGCAATAATGTGAATATTGGCCGCATTAATATTAATGAGACGGGCTCGGCCCACAAATTTAATTCAGGAGCTTATGGAGCAGACAAGAAGATCAGTGAATTGGAACTGAAGCTACCCAGTATGTCAATTGCTCAAGCCAAGAAGATGAACAAGCTCATGTATAGAACTGGATGCACTAACGAGGATGCGATCTATACGCTCGAACGCAACGATTACCATCTGGGTAATGCGGAGTCCGAGATCAAAGCCTATGGTGGTGGCGCCGCTCTCAAGGAAGCTGGAGAAGAAGGAAAAGCAAACCAGCCGCGCGCAAGTCAGATCTGGATCCGGTCGACACAGTTAGTTGAAAAGGCATCTGAGAATAGTTCTGTTAAGTCTCATAAATCTATTAGTATATCTAAGCTTAGTACGGGCATCTCAAAACCCAAATCTAAGTCAAGTATAGGCTGCTCTAAACAAAACATGGAAAGGTGTAGTCGGTTTAATCAGGGTGCTCGAGTTTATTTCCAGAAATGGACACCAGGAGTCGTGGTTGCTCTCAAAGCCGGTGGAGAATACGATGTGAGCGAAGTGAAAGGCCAGTGCATGTCGGCGTCGTTCCAGTGCATCAACGAAGGCGCGTTCATCAACCTCACGGCGAACCAGCTCCGAAACCGCAATGCCATGTCAGCCAGTGAAGAGAAAGACAACGCCGATCGTGTGAATGCCGAAGTCACTGCCGAAGAAAGTGCGTGCCGCTCGCCGATCCGATGTGAAAAGACCGATCGAAGTCAGAAGCTCCGTCGCAATGCTCGTGGAAAAGTCCGGAAGAAGACAGCCAGCAAGAAGTGCGCAGCTCCGAATGAACCTCTCGATTCGCCGTCTAAGTGTGTCTCTCTCGATAAAGTCAAGAAGTTGGAAGAACGAAGTGTGCTCGATAAAGCTTCAGATCAGCCGCTCTCGCAAGGATCCATGTCGCAGCAAGCGTGAGTCGCACGGTATGTCGAACCTTTATAAGGGTCTTGCTGCCTTGTAGCCTTAAATTATCTTCCCTTCTTATTACCTTCTCTTAGCTATAGAATCTGCTCTTAAATCTATTATATAATCTATCTATATGGATCTGTCCTTTTGTGAGTACCGTGTCGTGGTAGATGGAAGTATCGCTCATTGATTACTTTTCATTGAGTCGTCTGAGTCGTGCCTTTGACTCTGGTCCAATTATCTACAGTCGGTATCTCCTCTTGCTCTAATATACTTGAGCGGAGTCAGTATGTCAGGTAGAATCTTCCACATGCCTCTTCGGAGTTATCGGGAATCTAATCTTGGACAGGTGTAGAAGAAAATATATTATCATTTTCTTATCTATATATTAATTCTAAGCTTTGAGAAGGTCCCCTATATTTTATATATCAAAATATCATTAAAAATATTTCATTCTACTTGGCGGTGAGATCTTTTAAAGGGGGAAATGTGTGGCTCATTTGAACTGTGACTGTCCCGCAACGAACATGCTCCATGCTCGCGCCAGTATATAAGTAGTCTGATCTATTGTGTCGTTGTTGGCTTCTACTATTATTTGTCTGTTTGCTGTTCCAATAAACTGTTGTTCGTTACCGCTCTCAACAAGGTCGCAATACAGTCGGTTCACAAACATAACAGATGCCACGCCGAAATAAAACTATTCCAAGACGAGATCAAAATACCAATAGAGAAAGGAGTACGCCAAGGCGATACGATCAGCCCAAAACTGTTCACGGCAACACTAGAGAGAATATTCAGAAAGCTAAAGTGGGAGCAGTCGAAAAATGCCGGAATCGAGATAGAAGGGAATCGCCTCACACACCTCAGATTCGCAGATGATATTGTACTGATCGGGAAAACAATGAAAGACGTTCAGAGAAGACTAGAAGAACTCGCAAGAGAAAGCACAAAAGTCGGTCTGCGTATCAACAAAAGCAAAACGGCGTGGACACACTACTTCAAAACAAACCAGAAGCTCTGGCTAGAAGACGAAGAAATCCAAAGAGTAAAAACATATACGTACCTCGGACAAGAACAGAACCAAGATCATAAAGAAGCACTAGAAGGAGAAATTAAACGCCGTATAAAAGCAGGATGGTTAAGCTATGGAAACATCAAGGACGTCATAAGAAAGATGAGAGCCCCACACTACCAAAAACTTCGAGCCGAACTATTCAACTCAACAGTTCTCAGCGCAATGCTCTACGGATGCGAAACATGGGCCATGACCGACTCCTTAGCAAACAAACTTAGCGTCACACAGAGAGCAATGGAAAGAAGAATGCTCGGGATAACCAGATGGGACCAACAAACCAATGAATCCATCCGCCAAAGAACACAAGTCAAGGACATAGCCCAGGAAGCCCTACTCCGCAAGTGCAGATGGGCAGGCCACGTAGCAAGAAGAGAGAACGGTAGATGGACCAAAGAAACCACATTCTGGGAGCCGAAAGACAACAAAGGAAAAACCATAAAAGCACCACAGGGCTGGGGAAAGCCGGAAAGATGGAAAGACAAAATCATCAAAAAGCTTGGAAAGGACTGGAATCACGTAGCGATGAACCGCGAGAAATACCGAGCATTATGCGACGATACCTTCGCGCCGAAACACGGCTGATCACGAAGGAACAAGTAACAAGTAATTAAACATCATAATAATCACCATTATGATCTACAATGTATGCCCATCTTACGGGCAAAAGGCGGATGCCTCTTTCCCAGAAGATGGACTTTTTACGAGCAAAATATAAATCAAGGTGATTTTTGACATCGTTATCATTTTCAAAGTGTTTTTCTGCAATTTCATTGGCTAAATCTCGGAACAACCAGTAGTCGGATGGGGCCAAGTCCGGGCTGTATGCAGGATGTGGCAACACTTCCCAGCTCAAGTCCTGAAGTGTTTGGTTAGTTTCGCAACATGGGGTCATATTTTTGGGGTCATAGTTTTGCAACATGGCGTTGTCGTGCTGAAGGATGACCTTTGGCTTTTCGGGCCGCTTTTCCTTGATGGCTTGTGCAAGGCAGCGGGGTTGAGCACTGTATGTAGCAGCTGTGAATCTCTCCTTTGCACCCAATAATTCGTAATAGATGACTCCGCTCATGTCCCACCAAACCGATAACATTAACTTTTTGCCCCAGCGATCAGGCTTCGGATCAGGTTTTGGCTTCTCTCCGGGTCCTACCCACTGCTTACGACGGCGAAAGTTTGCATGAAAACTCCACTTTTCATAGCCAGTAACTAGCCGTGGTAAAAAGGACTTACGATGGTAACGGGACAATAAATTGGCGGAAATGGACATTCGCTGCCATTTGTCGGCATCGTTCAGGTGGTGCGGTATCCAAGCACCATACTTTTTCTTATAGCCAAGAGCTTTCAAATGGTCTTCCACAGCAGTATGGCTGCATCCAAGCTGCTCTGCAAAATCACGTGTTGATAGCCGATTGTCTTCATGAAGAAGTGCCAAAAGAGATTGATCATCCAATTCAGATGGCCTTCCGGAGCGGGGTTGGTCTTCAAGATCGATTAAACCTTCCCGAAAGTGTTGGAACCATTACTGGCAAGACCGTTCAGTAGTAGTGCCCGGGCCGTACAAATCACTGATATTACGGACGGTTTGGGCTGCATTAGTACCACGAGAATATTCATAATAAAAAATATGCCGTAAATGGTTAGGCGGGAGGTGTCTTTCGGAAATCGATATTTGTAGTAAAATTAGAAGACAAACAAGAATTTTCCACATAGTTGGAAAGAGTGACAGCTACGCTTATCAAATGCATAAACATTGCCCGGTCGATCTTTGAATGTTGAGGAAAATGATAAGGACAAAACCGAAAAGACTTTCTTGCCAAACCAATATTAAATTCACAATTCTCGTTTTTCACGGCTTGTCGTATTTAATTGAATGGAACCTAAGGTAGCATTTTAAATCTGTTATACTTACTTTGTTTCATTTTACTCAGCTCTTTTACAGTGTTCGCATTTTTGGCATTGACGTAGAACATTTGTTTCTGAGGCTTCTCAAATCTGCACTCAAGCGTATCCATTTTGCCTGAACTTCCTTCGATGTAGAGATATTTTTTCGGTTTTTTGACTTCTTGGGTTTTTTTATTCTTCTTCGGAAAGGACAATGCTTTCAAATCTTCGACCGACACCTAAAATTTATCCCATTTTTATTATATGTTAGAGAATGGGTTTTCTAAATTTGCAAGTGCAATTTAATTTGATTAATGCTCTTGATTCAAAGCGATGTCTGAAATTGCTGACCGAATACATTTCGACAAATTTGAATCTTTTTCACAGTATTTCGCAAACAAGGAACAATCCTTTACAACACGCTCAATGAGAATGTTGAAGGAGTCATTGAAATTCTTTTGTTGATTATGATGAAACAGAAAAATTTTCTGCTATTTTACAGTAACTAATGAATCGGCAAAATTTTTTTGTATCTAAATATCTTGGTTTTGTATCTAAATATCTTCTTTTTGTATCTAAAATTTTTTGAAAGGTAAATTTCGAGATACAAACTCAAGTAATATACCGTTGGAAAGAGCCCGTCGATACGCACAATATACTTTTTAAATTAAACCCGGAGCTCAGAAAATTCGAGTTATGGTCCTTTAAAGTTAAGAGATCAAAGATCACATCAAAGCTTTGAACGGCAATAACTCGAATTTTCTGAGCTCCGGATTTAATTAAAAAAATATATTGTGCTTTCCAACGGTATATTACTTGGGTTCGTATCTCAAAATTTGCCTTTCAGAAAATTTTAGATACAAAAAGATTTTTAGATACAAAACCAAGATATTTAGATACAAAAAAGTTTTGCCCCTAATAAATGGAGTAAAATTTTTTCTTCGTCTAACGTGCGAAATAGTATTCAAAATCACTTACATCTGTTGGTTTACGGATCAGCCACAAACTGTAAGAATTTGATTCATCCGTCATTGTTTCCTGCTACTATTACGAATTATTTTCAAATGACCCAAAATTAAAAATAGACGAAGGCGATAAAAACGCAATAATTAGTATACATGAATTGTATTCAATCCCAAAAACAGTTTATTCGCCAGACAACAACAATAAAATTCAGAAATATACAGCATATTTTGGCACTTCTGTACAGTAAGAAATAATTAGATCGAATTACCAGATGAAACGTAGCAGCACTATCATTTACTTATCGAGAATTAAGTCTCATAGAAAACTAAGAAATTTGTTCAGCAACTCCAATAATGATGCGTTCAAGCATATCTGTAAGCAATTCAGGCGTCACATTCGTATGTGAATTAGAAGAATTTTGAAGCGTTTTTATATTCTTCTTATCATTCTGCGGTTCTTCATCATCGCTGCTTTCTTCTTCGCCCGTAAAAGGAGGAATGTGTACGAACAAGCTTCGACCCGCATTCAAATATAGTGAACAGTAATAGATGTAGGCACAAAGAAACCTGAAATACATAATTGTTTATGAACATAAGATACCTGCCTCAGTCCAAATAGAGATTGGTAAGGGTTAATCTTTATTTTCCTCGCAATATTTACATCAATTATTTATTTTATAACTGAAATGTGGAACTCAAATATTTGCTTTTGGTGAAAAATGACTGATGTATTGTAACAACAAAATGTGCAAAAATATGGAATAAACTAAATACTAAATTTACCGGCCCGGATCAGTGGATATGTTTATGGAGAGTCCCGCACTTTCGTTTCTCGTTATATGATCTTTTAGTTTTTCGCAATCCAAACACGTCTTTAAAACTTTGGATGGCGGCGGTGCTGAGCAACTGTCAGGGCATAGGATACAGCAGTTTCCCAATGGCACATTACCTTAAGCAAATATACAGGTGAATCACATAAATCGTTAAGCCATTAAGTATGACGTGATTATGTTTTTACTCGACTAACTTGCTCGTAAAAATTATCATCTCATGAAATTGAAATAAGCCCTAGCTTTTTCTTACAGAGATTGCTTTTCTTTCGTATCAGAATCCAACGCAGCCGTTTTGGAAATGAATAAAATGAAATAAACAGAAATCACAGATCAATGTTGCGAAAATTATACTAAAATTCGTAAATTTCCCCATGATTCTTCATAGTATGGAGGAAATAAAGCCTTTATTTTTGACAGTCGCATACAGTGGTAGCCAAATGTGAAAGTTAACCACATTTACGATGAAAAATGCTTTCATAAAATTTAAAATATTCAATTCATCACCTAGTGAACTTGTGATCCATCAAATGACAGTGCAAAGGTATTTAATAAGCGTAACATTTAACATTTAAATAAAATTACCTTTAACATCCATAGCGACGTAACCGTTGCGAAAGGAGGTCGTTTCCAGGTTTATGCAACGTATTGTAGGATGCACTCCGACGTGTATTACGAACTGAAAAACTGGTAACTATTTCCAAAAACAAATTTAACATAATTTTACAAAATCAAGAGCAAAATTTCCTAATTGTTTAATCACTAGCAGAAGCGCGGCCGCCGAGAATACCGTATTGTATGCCCAAAAATTGTGGTCCCCTGAAACAACGAGGCCTAACTTAGCACTAATGAAAAGACATCCAGGCAACCTTAGGTTCGTTAAACTCGTGAGGTCCTAGCCTACACTAATAACTTTCGCCGAAAATCTGGGCCTTCCAAAATATCTTCAAAATACAAAAGATAAAAGTGAAACCCTACTTATTCCCCACACGATAACGCCGAGGACGCTTTTTTGTACACATAAGTCTTCAAGATAAGCAACTTCCCCAACTTGTAGTTCCCCCAGATGTCTTAAAAGTGACTGTTACAGAGGCGCACTGGCGCTATAGGAGATGGGCATTGTGTAATTGAAGCCCTCTTAACTTGCTAATTTGGATATTAATAACTAGCTTTTCATATAAAACATACATATAAATTTTTTTCCATAAAGTTTCTACCTCAGCCTGCATTTTTTCGCACACCTCCTTAGAAAGAGCGGCTGCGTCTGCGTAATCGACTGATACGATTTTTGTTATCACTTTCATTTTGTGTGCAGAAAGCTCTTTAGCCAATGGACTGGTGGAGGATGAATTGAGTCTTTCCGCTAACATTTCCACTGTTACCTGAGCTGGGTTTCTGTGGAAAGACCCAAACGAACCATACCTAAATTGATGACATTTCCTTGTATAGACATTTTAAATAACCAATGGTTATAAAGCTTACCCGGTTACCACAATTGTTTTAGTACCCAATTCATCCGTCATTGTTTCCTCCTACTATTACGAAGTATTTTCAAATGACACAAAATTAAAAATTCACCAAGTCGATAAAAACGCAATATTTAGTATACATGAGTTGTATTCAATCCCAAAAACAGTTTATTCGCCAGACAACAACAATAAATAAAACCGAAAGAAAATCAAAATGTGATCACAAATTGGCTATAATGAACAATCAATAACTTTAGAATAAATTCGTCGAATAAAGGCATTATGCTTGAAGATTAAAATCGTCCGGACACGTAATTGGATGGAAGCTTAACGACGTATGAACCTTGACCTTGCGACATTTTGAGATAACCGGCATTGGGGACGATATTCCACTTTAGTGTAAGGGTGACGTTTTGGTGACTGAGCAGATTGGAGCCGTCATCCAAGAAATAATATTTCGGGTGAATAGACTCCTCCAAAATCACTTGTCGATCAGGTCGCATTATGATTTTGTCCCAGAGCGTCACTTGGTTGACTGCCTAAATATTAAATGGTAATCCTATTAATAGGCTTACAGAACAAGCTTGGCACAAAATTCCGGCTGTTTTTCTAACACAAATTTTGCCAGCGCAGAGCCACATATTTATTGTTGTTGTCGCATTTTATACGCATAAGTTATGACTTATATTACGCAAAATTCGTTGTAGGTTTCCAAAAACATCATTTTATGTTTTTGTGTTTTTTTGTCGAAAAAGGAAAAATAGGTGGATATATCCAAAAGACACTTAATCAATATTTTCAGAAAAAATTTTTTTGAATGTAAGCTAACAAACATGCTCTAGGTTTCACACCAATGGGTATCTTAACAAAGTTTTCCAGTGTTATTTCAAGTGTCATCATACACTTAAATATAACATAAATGCTTTGTTTGGTGTAAACTAATAATTATTTTTGACGAGGAAAATTATAACCTAACACGTAGTAAACTTACATTTTTCATCGTAGAATACTCTGCCACCAAATATACAAACAATTCCTTGACGTTCCAATTGAATACAGGAGACAGGTCCGCATTGATGCTCAACGACAGCATCGCCATATCAGCTTTTCCCTCCTCGATGGAATAATCTGGCATGCTCTTCCTATAATGCAAATAATTTTAAACTACCACTAGCCTAAAGCCGATTCTGAATATTGTCGAGTAAGAACTTCTAATTACAATTAAAAGCTTCCAAAGTTATAATGAATAAACTCACACTCGGGCATTGGCAGCGGTAATAGTCACAGGAACTGTGTCGGTAAAATAGAGACTTGACAGGAATGCGAGCAGCGTAGCCGCCGATAACACAGTCAAAGTAAACGCAAAGATGGTATTTGCTCTAAAATAATATATAACTAAAACAGAATAATTGTTTTAAAATAAACTTACCTTGTCCAAATGGAATGCATGCCGAAGCTTTACCTATAACTCGGTTTGTACATGAAAAACATTTAAATAATATACCAATATTATATTTAAAGACAATAACTCTAACAAATAATTATAAAGCTAGACTAGGAATATTTATTCACCATATCAACCAACAAAGTGTCATTTAAAAATCGAACTTCAAATAATAGAGAAATTACAAAATCAATTTAAACGATGGATTGCCGTGAGATCTTTTAGTTTTTCCAAATCATGAAGATTATTCCACCACAGTTTAAGCCAGTCAAAATTTGCAAATAAATTGAACCATGGTGAAAATTTGTGTGTCTTGCTATCCTGCATCATACTCTCCAACGTTGATTGGTCGACAAGTTTGACGTCGGAAACTTCTTCACTATTTGGGCTAATATTTTTACAATCAAAATTCGGCACAACCAAAGCGTAATCAAGTTCGTGTTCCATCCAGTCGTTGTCCGATACCGCTTTGTAAATAAATCGTCCCATGACGTGGAATTGGGCTAAGTCTATGTTGGAGATTCCCAATTCATGATCGAGTTTCCTAAAAATTTTAAGAAATAATTGATAGAATGGATCACAGTTTCCTCTTTTCTAAGAAATCTTCATTCTCAAAGCCGCTACTTATTTATATATCATATCCCCTCACTTATAGTTTTCATCGGTGAAATAAGATTTTCTCATTTCAGAAAATCATCCAGCCAATAACTCCCTAGTTAACCTTATAGCCAGTAATTCTTTTGTTTACCTTTTAGCCGCACGGCGAATCCCAATAGCAAAGTCCAAGTTCTCTCCCGAGTGTGATGGCATATCCATTTCTGAACGATTGTGAAGCGGGTGGCTACAGCAAGCATTAGTCCATACGCCGGGAAAGGTTATCTTGTCGAGAGAACGCTTTTGGAGTAGCAAGCGCCGTTCGGGATCAAATATAAAAACGCTGAAAGCGCGATGGAGGATTGCTGAAATAAAAAGTGCGTGTAAAATAGAGGAGGTCAACTTCTGATGGAATATTAAATGAGAAATTGTGAACAAAATTTGTATATGAGAAAGTCTATGTTTGTTTTTATGTTGACGAAGACATCAACATATTTTGGAAAAATAACATACGTATCACAAAAATTGATTTCTGCACTATTTCTATTAATAAAACCAGGGGCTGCAGATGGTTCTTCTTATATTTTTAATAATAAAGTATTAGCATAAATGCCTACGATTTCTATGACAATCCTTTTTTGAAACACTTCCAATTGGTTCGTCCTTTTCGGTGACATGGATACATGGCTCATCCAAATAATGGGCTTGGATAGGATTCAATTTTTCTGCTATGGATCGGATCGACGAAATACGTCTGACATGAACTGCCATCGTTGGCCAACAGGCGAGCTGCTTCTCGACATCAATCGTGTAATAATTTTTAAAGCAATTCGTCAAAGACATTTCGCCAAAGCAAGTTGGATGTATAAAATTTTGAAAAGCAAATTTAGGATACTGTTTAATTTTCCTCGAAATGAAGCAAGAATATGTGAAGAAAATCATAAACTAACAATACTCATTTTTAGCGTATCCTTTTACCTAGTATTGTAGCGCAATACTTTCTCCGTGGGTAACGCTTCGGGTGCATTCTTAGGGGTGCTTATTCCAATTTTCAACGGTGCATTCTTAAGGGTGCTTATATTCTAAATGTACCTATTTAAGGGTAACTTCCGAATTTGAGGCCAAATTTTAGCTAAATATAGACAAATTTAGAATAAATATAGTCCGTCAGTCCCGGTTTTTTGAGGGCCCAAAGCATATTTTTGTCCGTCAGTCCCGGTTTTTTGAGGGCCCAAAGCATATTTTTGTCCGTCAGTCCCGGTTTTTTGAGGGCCCAAAGCATATTTTTGTCCGTCAGTCCCGGTTTTTGAGGGCCCAAAGCATATTTTTGTCCGCCAGTCCCGGTTTTTTGAGGGCGCAAACCCAATTTTTGTCCGTCAGTCCCGGTTTTTTGGAAAGCTGATTTTATCCAGTGCGAGGAAATTGTCTTTCAAACTCTTTGAATAGTGCGAGGAAATTGTCTTTCAAACTCTTTGAATAATTACAGACTAAAGCATAGTACTCAGACTCCCGAACCGCACCCTTTGAGCGGCCGAAGGCCGCGAAGTCGGCGCCAGCCGACCTAGGTTTTTTTCCAGCGCCGAAGGCGCTGGAAAAAAGCCTAGTTTCTGAAGTAATAGCGTGGTTGTGAAGTAATAATTATAATACAATATTTGAAAGGAAGGAAGACATCGAACCTTTGTATCCACAAATGTTCAAGCAAAATTATTGTACACTAGAATATATAAGCTGCGAATTTGTAAAATGCTACTATTTATTGTTATGTGTAAAACAGACTTAATTGGAACGAATACCTTTCTTATGCATATTCATTCAACATCGCAATATGTAATTACTAGCGAAGTGGGGCCGCTTCGCGGCCCTCACTTCGCTAGGAAGCGGTTAGCGTGCATCAGCGGCGCTTCGCGCACCGCCATCAGCGGTCAGGGTTGGGTTGTTCGGAGTAGAGCAGCATGAGACTATTTCGGGCCTTCGGCCCTCAAGCAGCTGTTGTTCGGGAGTAAGGGTTGTTCGGGAGTATATGTTCTAAGTTCCCTCACATTCCAAGGGGGAGGGTCGGGCGCTCCGCGCCCGACCACAGGACTGGCTTGCCGCCTCCGGCGCCTCGCGTATATGGTTAGGGTGTGGTCGACAGTCGCGGCCTTCGGCCGCTCCTTCTGTCTGGTTTGTGACTCTGACTAATTTGTGTCTCTGACTGACTTGTGTCTCTGACTAATTTCTGTCTCTGACTGACTTGTGTGTCTGACTGAGTAGTGTCTCTGACTGATTAGTAACACTACAAAACCTCATTCACAGACTTAAGCACTGGATAAAATGGACCTGCCCAAAATTTTGGAATGACCGACAAAATTTTGGAATGACCGAAAAAATTCTGGAATGACCGACAAAATAAGACACCAAAGATCAAAAATTTTGGAATGACCGACAAAATAAGGCACCAAAGATCAAAAATTTTGGAATGACCGACAAAATTCTGGAATGACCGACAAAATAGGGCACCAAAGATCAAAAATTTTGGAATGACCGACAAAATTCTGGAATGACCGACAAAATAAGGCACCAAAGATCAAAAATCGTCTGCGTCTGTGGATCCACAGACGCAGAAAGTTTTGCTTCAGCTTACTATAAGGATATTTTCTAATTTATCGGAGAGGAAACTATACCAGTGTAACCAAGAAATTTTACTCTGCTATGGTTTTATTCATTTTTAGGTCTAATATTTCTATTATGTAACGCTGTTTACTCACGTTCAATCAGTTTCATGTGCCTATAGCATATTCTTTATTTGACACGTAATAATTAGAATCATATTAAATTGCCAATAATGCTTTCCAATTTAATCCTATGAGCCACCTTTCAAATTTCCTCCAACGAGATTCCTCATCGTTCAATGATTGCAATTGTTTTATGTGATCAGGATCTTGAACAGGGTCGATGCCGGATGGCGTAGTCTCTACCAAATGAAGCGTCATGCCTTGCAAACTCATCAATGTTGCTCGATTTGTCAGCGCTTCCTTCCGCACTCGCAATCCCGTCGTTGTTACCATGAAGTCATATGTCTGAAATTAATTTTAGTAACATCTCAAAATTCATTTAATATTAGCGGTGGATATAATAAAGCAACGGGTGGACTAGGTAGCCAACAGTTGAAAACACTGACTTAATTCGGGTAAGTGACAAAGACTACATTAACGCTCACAATTTTATTTATGTGGCATTTGAATTCAGTATTTTCAGGGACTCAAAATAGTCATTGAATAGCTGTAATATCCAGCATACGTCCTTGTATTGTACGAGTGGAGTCTATACAGCGAAAGCGCCTCAAGTGCGCGCTACGCGCGCCCTGGGGGCTTCGCGGCGGGGGCCCCATATCAGTATGCCTTCCCCCCATAACAGGGCAAAAAGTATCACACCTTACATGACATGACCCTATGTCATGTAAGGTGACATGAGATGATTCATCATTTTCAAAAAAAGTCCAACCCCACGAAAAAACTAATAACATTTCTACTGAGAAGTCCCCTAAACTGTACAACTTCTCCCAAGTACCAAGCCTCCCCTGCCATCACTTCTGGGGATCAAAATTTTTCTCAAAACCATGAGGGGGTATCATGGATTCTGTACTTTGCATGACTCATAAATCCGAAAAACCCCAATCCCCGGGGGGCTGAAAAAACTGCTGATAGTAAACCCACCCTTGCCTACAAAATGCCCAAGTCACTTTTCCTCCCTCGCCATTAAAAAGGGCCGAACTCAAATGCCAGCTCCTGACAGAACGACAGAGCCTCCGCGCCATAGGGATAAGGGTAGTGCACAGACGTGCAATACATAGTTCTGCACCGTGTTTATTAGTCTTTGATTAGTCTTTTTTATACTTTTCAAATAAATTGGCTTATCACTGAATAATCCAGACAAAATGTTTCCATCTTTCTGCAATTAAGAATATTGACATTACTAGTTTCACATACCCTTTGAAAATACGAACAATACATTTATTCTTTTTAAATATTGAAAGGAAAGTTTAAATCGCGGAATGGGATAATATAATTACTGGGAAAAACCACTACTTTATAGGAAAGGGAGACTAGGATAAAGTACTAGTAAGTATCCTCAGGGTCGACTGAGGATAAAGTACAGAATTATAAGCCGTATGAAGCAGTCCTCCGCACCTTTATAGAGCCATTTTTATAATAATCATGGAAGGTTGTGACATGAGGTTGTGACATATCCTTTTCAGTTCCGATGGTTTCCCACGCAGGGAAATCCAACGCTGTTCGATACGATTGAAGGTTAGAAGACGAAGAAGGGGACATCCAGCCGTCTACCGTAGTCCAATCTTCATCTTCCTCAGCCTCGGCCAAACGAGCAAAGTGTGCATCAGCTGCGGTAAATTCCCTCCAAACAGAATGATCGGACACGCTGGGAACTGAATAGAAAGAAGATGATGTTATAGTTGACGAAGGTGACAGATAGCGCAATTTTAATGGGAGCTTTTCATGATGAGCCGATGTTGAGGTGGGTTGTGAGGTGTTTATGGACGATACCGCTGTTGTTGCCGTAATTTTGAGAGAACCTTTGCGCGGAGTGTCGCTGAGTTTGGGCGGAATTTTGGCCAATGGGATATTTGCATTAAATATCTCACATGAGGCGAAAGAAACAGATCGTGTAGTACTATGGCCTTGTGTTGCTCCCTGAAACCGCTTCGAGAAAAGGATAGTAATTCGTTTAAGGAAGGAGAGAGAAGATAGACAGATATCGTATTATTTACATTTACTTTTAATTCAAAAATAAAGCCTATAAATTGTTAGGATTATGTTAGCACCGATTCTTAGGATTTTATATGCTTTATTTTCACTTTGTCGCTATAGAAATCATGCGTTATTTAGATCTAACAAAGGGTTGTTTAAACTCGTTTGAATATATAGACAACGAAGATTTTAATATTAACTATGTGGTAACATATTTTTACACCAAGCGTTATGCCTGTGTAAACTTTCTCATCGCAAGATGCAGATGGAGTTAGACACACAAGTTTTAGATCCTATTTCCCTTAATGCTAATTAATATTATTTCACACTTAATGTCGTACCTATTTCGAAAAGGGCACAATACTTCACGAAATGTTATATTTCATTGTTACTATAGATTGTAACTGCATACCTTATCTTTAGCAGTTTCCATTCTCATGTGAGCATGTTCCTGATTTTGCTGATCAGTATTTTCATTGAAAAACCGGCCTTCTAAATATTTTTAGTTTGGTTGATAGAATTTTGTAAATTCAGGCTTACTGATGGCCGGGATATATGCAGAGTAGACGTCTCCACTATTTTTATGAATAACCAGCACATTATTTGTAGGCGAGCGGTGTAATACCCGAATGCAGGCTAATCCGTCGAGCAATGTCACTTGTTCGGACAGGTGCAGTGCTTCTATACAAAAATTCACCTAAAGAAGAAACAATATTTTGTGAATTATAATTTATACTATCTAATTCGTGCCTTGATTTTCAAGAGCCGTTCTTCTGCATTTAGCCGTAACTCGTTGACATCGCCTACAGCAAGCGATATCTAAACCACTTTAATAAGCAAAACAAAGATAAAATTCCATCAGACCATGAGATTCATGAGCAGAATTACGGTAATAATCTCGAAGAAAATGAGTAACAAGTTGGCGATCCATGTCTAAATTTTATTCAATCATACAAAGTAAGTTATTAGTATTAGAAGTACGAGTGACTTTCGTATTATATAAATTTACAAATATACCGTACTATCTGTAATTACTCCCCCATGCGTATGTTTGTTTATACCTCTCTGCTTAATCACTGGAAAACGACGCTGTGTGCTAGAAAATGAGAAAGAAGGACGTAAAAATCACAAAAAGAGCGTGATCAGTAATCAACATAGACAGCATCCATTAGAGAAACAAAGCAGAGAGAGAGCGCCTTCGTTCTATACAGGCCTCAATTTATTGTTCCAACGACTGCTGTCTATGTTAACTATTGATTACGCTCTCTATGTGGTGTTTAGTTCTATTTTCTCATTATCTAACTTTTACGAAATTGCACACAGCGTCGTTTTCCAATGATTAAGCATAGAGTGTACTAGTATTTCACCTATGTATATGTTGCAGTTAATCTTGAAAATCAGTTAATGTTGAAATTAACTAGTTAATCTTGAAATTAACTGAAATTTCAGTTAATGTTGAAATTAACTATGGTTCATGTCTGAAAAGTATAGTCCGACTGGATCTACGCCAGCCCCAAGTAAACAAGTAAACAGGTCACAAAAAGTGCGGCAATTTGAATGGGATTTTCGGGGTCTTGGCTGATTTGGGCTGTATTTGGTTGGTTTTGGTGTATGATAAGTTAATTTGGGCTAAAGAATGGCTAAGATACAACGAAAGGATACTTTATCACACATTTTGCTCGTTTTATATCAATATACTACATGCGCCGTCAAGGAACCTTATAATTTGGTCTAAAAACTGTCTAAATCAGTCTAAGTTTGTCTAAAAACAGTCTATATTTGTCTAAACTGCTCTTAAACAATCACTCTACACTCTAAAACTGCATCTATAAAGCCAAAACCAATGAATACCGCCCAAATCATCACATACGCCGAAAACCCAATTCAAATTGCCGCACTTTTAAAGTGACTCGGCGCACATTCAGTCGGACTATACTTTTCAGACATGAACCATAGTTAATGTTGAAATTAACTAGTTAATCTTGAAATTAACTAGTTAATCTTGAAATTAACTAGTTAATCTTGAAATTAACTAGCTAATCTTGATAAATTTGGTTATTTTGTTTCATGTTGGGAAATCTTTGTCATTATTCAGCGTTTTTTGCTATGTTGGTCAAAAATATGATGTTACTCCCTCTATATCAACTTTTAGTCATGATCCTTTTAGTCATGATTTTTACACTTCCTATATGCTTAACCATTGTCTCTCTTCAAAGATAACACAAAAAGGCGCTCTCTTTTGGTAAGACGATTATCGTTCAGACAACGCACTCAATGGTTAAATGTTGTAATATTGATTGAATGATCGATGCGTCCGCTTTCTAGAAACAAAAGGAAGAACAAAGACTCTTTTTACATATTATTGATCTCTAAATATGTAAAAAGAGAGTGCCTTTTTGTACCGCCTATTGAAGAGAGACAATTGTTAAGCATACCAGGCAGTGTAAAAAAATATTTTTGGGGTCTTTACTTATAAGGCGCCAAACAAGGATTTAGGCTTGGGCCCCGAACAATATGGGGCCTAAGGGACTTAATCTTAGGCTTAACCTCCCAAACAACCCTTATAAGGCGCCATAGTAATCAAAATCGTAATTTTTTGATGCAAAAATCCAAAGCTTAAAAATTCCGAAATATGTATTGGGATCATGACTAAAAGTTGATATAGAGGGAGTAACATCAGATTTTTGACCAACATAGCAAAAAACGCTGAAAGATGACAAAGAGTTCCCAAAATGAAACAAAATAATCAAGATTAACTAGCTAATTTCAAGATTAACTAGTTAATTTCAACATTAACTAGTTAATTTCAACATTAACTGATTTTCAAGATTAACTGCAACATATATAAACATACATTGGTGGAGTAATTACAGTTATTACGGTATGTGAGAAAGGCGGGAAGGATATGAACCAAATAAATAGCAGATCATTATTACCAGTGCTTTATTGCTCCTTTTTCGGCATTCCTAGGGATGGCGAGCGGAAAGACGAATTTTATTCTCTTCGCGATTACAAAGCGAATAATTCAGAATTTTTTTGGGATTGCGAGCAAGATCGTGATAGAATGCTTTATCCTTTGCCTATTTTAGATCATCTTCAGCTTATTAATAATAATGTCGCTAATTAATATTTACGTTTGCTTGCTTTGAAAATTATTCAGGCAAAAGGTACGGTCGGTATATCTTATTTAAAAAATCGTCGCACCTTGCGTTCTAGGATGTCGTTGGCTTCCACCTCTCCAATCATCATTGCAGTGGTTTTCGTGAAAGATTGCAAAATAGCCATTAGAATTGACGGACCACCAGTGCCGTTGGCAGTACCGTTTGCCTGAAATGTTGAATGTTAGACTCCTTATTTATGGTAGTAAGTTTACCGCGTAATCCCACGGCTGAGTACCACTATCACGCATTATCAGTTGGAAAGCAAAGGCGAAACACATTAACGTGGGAATCCAAATAATCGTTGTCTGAAATTCGATTTCTGGTGGAACACACGAAATTTATTATGTGAATAGTTGTAATTTATGTGAGTTGCAAATATTATTCTTATATTATTCTTAGTTAGAATAATAATATTTTAACATAAAATACAATTTTTTGCTCAACAATTTTTCGTAAACATATTTTAATCATTTTTCGGATTTATTTTTCTTATGGAAAGGAGTCGCAAATGAGGAATTTATTTTGAGGATAAATTCTGCAAAATTAATAAAGTATGAAACTTGGTATTTCGAATAAAATATTTAAACATACATTCAAAAAACTGAACAGGATTTTGCTCATCATGAGAATATATGGCCCACAAGGCGCTTTCCGCAACACATATAAGCTAAAGTACCAATCTTCGGATGATTATAAAATAAAGAATATTACCAATTTATCCAAGATGCAAGGATAGCAATGATGGGCATGAACCACGACACAGTTTTCTTCACCTAAAATGCAAAATAAATATGTTTCAAGAAGTCATTTACGATTATTTGATGTTTATGTACCTTTTATCATATTTCATACAGCGAAGCCAAACAAAACTTTCTCAATTTAGTGAGACAAAATATTTTCAATATCCGGAAAAGGCAAAACTGGTTCATTATCTTAGTAACTTAAAAGGTTTCTGATGAAATCTAACCGGATGGACGATATTACTGTGATATGTATGGCACAAAAGAATCGCCCAATTAATTGTGCAAGTACAGATTGTTGGGTTTCGAAAGTTTTCTGGAGCGGGAAAGTCTATGGACTAACGAGGAAGCCAACAGAATTTCTGCATAGCTATAAGTTGTATGTTGCAATTCTGGAAAAGGGTATGTAATAGAGCAAGTATAAAAACTAAGCTATGTAGAATTTCACATGGCTTCCTCATCAGGCCACAGATTTTCCGCCTCAGAAATTTTTAGAAACCCAACCATCAGCAGCTAGACCCTCATAGTGAAATTCCAAATTGCGGGTCCATTGTTTTGTGTCATACATGTCTCAGTAAAAAGTGAGCTATTATGATAAGCATTCTCGACAATATGGAAAAATATGCTCAAGAGACATATAAATTTTAGTGCCCGACTTTTGTCTTATTCTGCTCCTAGATTGAGCTAAGTTATAAGCGAAATGTTCGTAGACGCGCAATTTACACATAACGCTATATCGCTGCTAGCAGCTAATGAAAATAATTTACCTCCTCGTGATAATTGTCGAAGTTGAAAAAGTAAAAACTCCACACGTAAAACAAAGTGACGGCATAGGTAGAAATATTGAAGAGGTAAGACGAGACAAACCAGAAACTAATACTAGCAAGCCCATTCTGAAGCTTCAAGGCGGCCTTAACTAACTGAAAACAAAAAACATTAACAGGTAATTTATCAAAAAGAAATTACCAAAAAGAAAACAAAGAAAAGTATAATAGCTGTAACGCAGAGGTTTTTGCCAACTGTCGGACGTCCATGCACGTATGAGTAGAGGAGGAATAGAAAGGTGAAATACAATACAATATGCAATGCATAAAATCCTGTGCAGCTAAGGCATTTTTCATTTATGTAGTTTAGCACTAGCGGATGACGCACCACGCCCCAATGCCCTTTCTCTTTCTAAAATGTTTGGAATAAAGCGGTTGAATTTAGAGTGGCCAAAAATAAATTTATCCAACTTCAGCCGAGTTATAAAGCGACGCCAAATAATTATTTTTATGTTTAAAATATAGTTGAGCTCAAGCAACGTTTCACATCGAAAATTTCGCATTGCTTCTGATTTTTGGATTTTTTGCCAGAATTTTATCAGAATTTAATACCTGCCTATACATTTTGCAAAATCCTAAAATATCTTTCGAGCACATCGTGTAAATAATTGAGCATAATTATAATTTAAGACTTACTAATTTCCTGAGGACATGCCTATTAATGAGTTCCCCGCGACCGCTACCCTTGCTGTAGTCAAACAAATAAATGATTCTTTCTTCATCTTCCCACACCAACGATCGCTGATTATAGACAGTTAAACGATCTCTGGAACAATTAAGCAGAAAATCAAAATACTTTTGGCTAAACTAACTGTATTGATGTTTCACTAGTCAGTGGCTTTTTCTGTTCTAGATCCAATCGAGAATTGGCCATTTTAGTGCAGCGATTCCATTAGATCGTTTTGGTCGGATAACAGAACACACGGAATTTCGCTAAACTATTCATATTTTATGAAAATATTTGCAAAATCCCAAATAAAATGTGAGCACTTAGAATTAAACAAATGAAGTATTAATTATAAAACAATCCGAGATAATTAGTCCCAAAGGAAAAATGCCGTTAGATAGACAATTTTCCTTTTATGGTCTCGGAAACATCCATGAAAAGGCTGGGATGAGTCCCGTCAGCCAAATAGAATATAGTGAGGGATTAAATGGGGTGGAGAGAGGTGGGAGAATAAATTGACAGCCAGGGCCGAGGGTTGAGGCAAGGGAGAAGGGGCTGCCAAAACAATGCGTGCAACTCGGCCGGGAAGCCCCAAATAAAAGGGACAATGAATTGGGAATGGGCGACATCGAGGATCAATATCCGCACACATTTTGTCATTCGAGATGAGTCGGCAAATCCTCAAATATAATTTATTACATACAAAACTAAATGTTACGATTTATTTTTGCCAAAATGTTACAATGTTTGTTAATTTTATAGTTATATACCAGGGATAAATTGGTGCAACAAATAATGGTTCTGCTGCAATTTAGCATAAAGGCCACTACATGCCTTTTGCTTGGCTCAGGTGTGCTTGCAAGCTTGGTACTCTTCCAAAATGTGGATTTGGGCCAAAAAGTCAAGCAGATATGGAGCCTCATATACATTTTGTATCAGGAATCCCAGGACCTATTTAAACTGGAGGGTAAAGCCGACTCTTATCATCATTTGTATGGTCACGTCTCATTTAACATCCTTTGCTGACCCTCAAAAGCCATAAATGAAGATTAAGACCATAAATCTTGTATCCAAGATCACATATCCATTGCAACAATAGTTTGAGTCCAAAACAGTTCGTTATCCATTTTGAGACAAATTACATACTTTCCTTTGGCTACGTTTTGATTACACCAAATAACCAAAAACTAAACATGTAACAACAAATTAACTTAAATCGCCAGAGTAAATTATTTGTCATTAGCGATTGATCAATTTAAGAATCAACCTGGATCCATAGGAATAGTAATACAATCTGTTTATTTATTCACCTCCATTATATCCTGGACAAGAGTGACACTTTTGCTATGAATCACTCGGTTTCCCTTTACTCGACAAATAACATTTAGGTGTGAAGCGAATAAACACAATCTGTATTGATTTCTTTCAGATGGAAATAGTTGCCAAAACGTTTGCTGTTTCTGCGGTTTGTGATATCTAATTTTCATATTTTGGTGTTTTTATTCTAGCTTCAAACTATGATCGGGTTATCTTTTTATTTCAAAGAGCAACAATATGTTAATACAACAACACTTAACAATAATGTTATAATTTATTGCAATCTCGCAGTGTTGCAAGCGCCATTTTCATAGCACCCTCACGAGTTTTCGCGCCACCGATGAACCCTGAAATAATGAATTTCATTCAAATGTTATATTATTTTAAAGGTGACGTTTTTAATTTATCAAATAAATTTAGCTAAGCGAAATCGAAACATAAATGTTTTATTATTAATAATGTTTCACATAAAACGCTTTTTCATCAAATCGAGATTCATAATGAAAAATATAAGGAGGAAATCCGATTTACTGAAAAGCGTTTTACAAGTCAGATTTCGAAACTGCGTAACTAATTTTAAACGAATTTCGAGAAGCACATCAATTGACTTAATCAGAAAGAGGATAAAAGTACACTTACCTGACATGTGCACGAATATCGCACCTTCGATCCCGCTTTCTTTTTCAAGGTCAGCATCACGGAGTCCACGCCATGGAATAGAAGCCCTTAAACAATTTCATGCGTTTTCCAAATTAATTCAAATTAAAGCAACTAATTGAATTTTTTTTACTCAATAATTACTAAACATTCGAAATAAACCGTAAAGTTGTGCATAAAATAAACTATATCAAGTAGTAATACCTGTTCTCAAATCCGCGCGTTTGAGATATCGGAATGGATTGAACACGGAACTTTCCCGTTTGATCAGATCCATCTCGATATATCGCCAAGCAAATATCCTCGCCAGCTAAGTTCATGTCCTTTTCCATAGTGAAAAAATGTTCTTTCCATGGAACTCCATTTGGCTCAATTTCCAGAATTTTCCCACTTTCGTGAACCTGAAATCATGTCAGGCATCAATGTATTTACTCTTTTGCATACACAAGGCTTCGACTAAGAGAATCATAGTTAACCATAAAGTAGCCAGGGATTAACTTCATGTGGCTGCGTCAAATAACATTACGGGTTCTATATACCATAAATATCGGGGTATATAGAAATTTTTATATGGGGAATTTCAGAAATTTCGGAATTCCAGAATTTCGTGAAGCCCCGCTGTTTAAAGCTAATAAATTTGGCTTAGTCTAAAGCGCCCGCGGATGTATCCTTTAATCGGACTGTCCATGATATCAACATTTAAAAATAGTTTTGGAGAATTTTATTATACCCCTTTACTAAAGCGCTGTTTCTGTCGACCGTCGACTGTCTGTCCAGAACGCTCAGATCTCGCGATCCAGACGTTAGCCAGAGGCGAGTGATAGCTCAATCGATAGGTCTCGAAAAGTTAGGACCGGGTCGGCAAAAAAAATTTGAAATTTGAATTCGCGCCAAAACACAAAAACGTGTTTTTAAGGGTTTTGGCTGGGGAAAGTGGTGTTTTTATACCTGCCCCATGCCGCAGCGCCCGCTGCGGCAGGGCCCACTCGTACTAAAAAATTTCCTATGTACAATTCTCTATATAAATTTCCCTCCTCAATACCTATATAGTACCTTGCTGTGTAATGATAATTACCTCTTTTCGTTTATTGATAGCCTTGAGAACAAAATCACGAGCTGGTAGCCAACTATTGAATAGGTATTTGGCCCGGTCTTCAAACTCCTCCTCAACAATTTTCATAGCTTTAGCAAATTGGTCGTCAGGGTATGAAGCTTTGTCATTCCATGCAGGATTTAAATGAGACACTCTTGATGTAAGTGTGCTAGCTAGAACATATCTAAAATATTCATGTTGTAACATATGGAAGTATTCCGGTTTCCGAGATTATAATTTTTTCTACATACGATTACATTTGTTATTTCTCAATCACAGAAATCAGAACAATCTTTAAAGGATGCATAGATAATTCGGAGTCGAATTTTTCATATAGTGGAAAAAATTACGAATTTTTGCATTAAAAATTATTTATATTATTTTTCTTGATCATTAAAAGCTAGAATATGTTCTTTTCCAAGAGATTTTTTTCGAAAGGAGAAAAATTGTTCACAAATTGGTAAAAAGTTGTCGAAAAGTGGGTAATTTTAAGCAAATACTTATTTTAGACATTAATTTATAACTTTTATGCGTTTAGCCAAGATTTAGGCAAATAGGGAGCATTACTAAAACTTGTGTAGGTACAAATCACCTTATTTTTTTTGCGAAAATTTGCTCAGTCCGTATTATCGAACAGAAAACATACGGAAATTCCACTTATGTTTTATCACCAATCAGTTCAGTGACGTCCGTACTAATCAATTCCGTATTATCGAAGGAAATTTGTGTGGAAAAGATCTCTTACTTCCAAACTCGTTAATATTAATGACTTTTCGTATTAGTGACGTCCGTATTAACGCCTGCGGGCTGAACAACTAAGACTATGTTGCCCGGTGCCTCAAAATTGTTCGGCATCTGGTGCCGGACAGCTCAGAGTTGACTGTAGGTAGTTATTTTTAGTTTACACAATTAGAATTTTTGCATTCTTTGACACTAACCGTGGCTCTCCATCGTATTGCTCAACCCCATTATCAATTGCATCCACGGATTCTAAAATTCTAATGCTACGCAATGGATATTATAATAGATAAAACCTCACCGACAAAGCATTGGTAAAGCTTCGTATAAATCGTGCCGATAGCCGCGTCAGAAATGTCAATATTGAGGATGTTCGAAAGGACCTATAAAATAAGCGTTATTATGCTCCATTTTAGCAATTACTGACGATGATGCATATTCAAAAATATACCTCTTTCCCATAGTGAGCATAAATCAGGCCGGCGGAGCTCAGTTTTGTGTGAAAATCCATTCCTAACAATGAATTCATTGTTTCGGTAAAGCCTCTAAACGCGTTGGGGTTTAAAAACAAAATAATCGAATATAAAAGCATCACCAAAATTAACGCAAATATATTTTAATCTAACTTTATTTTGAAAGAATTTGAACCATTGATGATAAAAGTTGATATTTAGTTATCCTTTAATTCGCTCCTCATATATCTGCCCAACTTTGTACTACTAGTATGTGGAGTTGTGAGCACTTCTTACCTCTGGTGGTGATCGAAACGCAATTTGTCCTTGTCAAAGACACCTCCAACGTCAACCACAATTTCACATTTGTCCAGTATGGCTAAAGTCATTTTATTTTGTAAAACTTAGTTGCCAACACAGACTAGGCATAACGTATTTTCTCAGATTCAAATTGTCTCAACAAAATCTTGTCAATAATATATTAAAATATATACCTGGATCTCGCGTTCTAAAATATACGTGAATTACAATTTCCGCAATGTAAAATACCTTATAATGGTATGATTTTTGAACTTTGGCAATCTCTTCAACAAAGAGCAAGCAAGTACTTCATCTGAAAAAATATGTGCATGTAAGTAACCATATTAAGTTGCCACACAAATATTACCTGTGTGGAATGCACCATTATGTGTTCCAATGGCGAAACCAGAAGCAGATGTCATGTTATATGTTCTTCTCACTTCAATTGAAATACAGCGCAAAGCCTTTAAAATGGCTATCTCGAATTTGTCTAAAATTGTGTAAACAGCATGGTTTGATCACAAAATTTTAAAATATGTTTAAGTTAAAGTACACATACATTAAAATGCGACGTTAGCCAAAAACATTATTTAATGTTTTATTCATCTTTAAAACAATACAAACAAAAAATTAACAGCCTAGCCAATTTTTATACTAATTAATTCCTAATTGCTATTAAACAGCGGGAACACAGTTCTTTGTCTTCTTTCAGACGTGTCATTTTTCTGCATCTTGGGCAATGCGATCCTGGTGAGTTAATAAGTTGAACAGTTCTAGTGCTCACATCTGAAGAATCCAGTTCGCTTTGGCAAATTCCGAATCCTGTAGAAATAGAACGATTAGCGATCATTGATTCTGCTTCTCTCAGCTCTATATGGGAACAGCCCAGAAGCTCAAGTAATTCCGAGCTAGCATCATCTTGTCTATGAAGCTTTTCCACAAGTGCATATTCAGAAGTTGGCAGTGTGATGGCAACTCCCTAAAACAGATCTTCCTTCAATCAGTCACTTCCATTAATCATATATTTGAAGAGTATTTACTTAATATCTAAATACAAGAAACTTATTTACAAATTTACAAGTTCATATTCTATGCAATCGCATTCTAAGTGATTGTACCGCGCTTAACAAAACTTTTGGCATTCTTTAAAGAAAAATTGCTACCTATTTTTAGGCTCTAAGACCAAAATAAAAAATTTCCCATTTCCAGTAAATAGCAACCCAGCTTTTAGCAAGCGTGGTAACTGGACCGGACCAGGCAGCGCCCCGGTCCTTGGGTAGGTGCCCGGTTCGGTGGACTAACCTGATCGACCCTCTGGAAAAAACAAAATAAGCTCTACTCCTTAAGAATGCACTCGCCGGCGCACTAAAGAGGGCGCCGAGCGAAAAATTAGCTATTTTTCTGAAATAGTAAGAATTTTCGCTCGTAGGCGCTCTAAGGCAAGTAAATGTTTGAAGCGATACCAAAAATTCTAATTGCAGATTGGTAATCTGTTTATTTACTCGTGATCTGATTTACTTTTCGTAGACCGGACCAAACCAAGAGTTCGAGCGGACCGGACCAGGAAAAAACCAGTCCGTTACCATGCCTGGTTTTTAGTGCTATACTAATTTTTAGTATTATACTAACAAAATTGTACTGTTAAAATACCTTATTAGCATAATCTCCACTCAAATCTGGGTAGTCATTGTTTAATGAGCGTCGTATGTCGAAAATACAGTCCATAATTCTGCGAATCTCAGCTTCATCCAGAATCCATTCGTTGCGGACTTTCAAGTCATCAAAACACTTCCTAATAGCCATAGGGCTTTGAGATTCGAGCACCGGATGATATTGAAAGAATTCGACAGCAAAGTGTGGCAATATAGGAGCAATACTGCCAATAAGGTATCGCCCAAGCACATCTAAAGTGAACAAGGCTCCGTCGTGTTCCTTTGAACCCAAACGATTACAGTATAGACGATCGCGAACGCAGTGCTAAATTATACTCATTTAGTCACCTTTCATAAACGACGTAAACGTCCACGATGTAGGACAAAATTCGTATCATAGAGGAATATTTTTTTACATAAGTATCTAAAATGGCGTAGATAAGAGTTCCGCGTAGGCAAATGGCGATTTGAATTTGCGCCAAAACATAATTGCATGCCAAAGGGGTTAAAAGGGGCCGCTTAAAATTTTTAATGAGGGGGATTACTCGGCAGGGGTCTCCTCTAGAGATTGGTAAAAAAAATTCAGTGGGCCTTATTAGAGTAAAATTTTTTCACAGTCAACACTTTTCCCTATTAGAGGAGGCTCTGTTCAGCATCAGGAAAAGAGTCTCCTCTAATAGGGAAAAGTGTTGACTGTGAAAATTTTTACTCTAATAAGGCCTCACTCAAATTTTTTTACCAATCTCTAGAGGAGACCCCTGCCGAGTAACCCCCTCATTAAAAATTTTCAGCCGCCCCTTTTAACCCCTTTGGCATGCAATTATGTTTTGGCGCAAATTCAAATCGCCATTTGCCTACGCGGAACTCTTATCTACGCCATTTTATACATCAAAGATGTGATTTAAAATCTACTATTTATGGTTGTTTTGCGACATGCGCTTTCGATTCGTTACAAAGACAAATTGTATATATTTATATATTTACTGTTTCGCAAACTTTATTAACGCAAATACGAAATTTGCATAAACTAAATTGGGCTTTCACGGATAAGTTTACAGATAAGTAAAAATGATGACTTGCTAAATGACGACTTACTATATAAAGGCTACTCAATGGATTTCGCAAAAATTGCACAAAGTTGTTTGCCACACGCCCAAATCTGTAATTGTCATAATCCTGGCGAGTGCTTTCTATATAATCCCGAAGTCTCAGCAGCATATACTAAATTGATGAGATGTGCCTTATATTAGAAACTATATAATACCCTATCCAACACCCTGAGTTCCTTGGTTTCGGCAATTCTATCGGCGTCTCTTTTTTCTCTCAAAGGATGTATGGAACCAAGAAGAAATTTTGACAGATTACGCACTTGATTTATATAATTTCGAAGTTCTTCAATGACACGAGGTCCAAGACGAACGTCCATTACACCTTCAGAGCCGTACATTGCCACCCATAGTCGCAACCCATCAACACCGAGGTCATTTGTAATCTAAAATTGGAATCATATAACTATAGTTTTCATAGAACTCCCTCAAAAATGGAAAAAACTAATATGATATATAAGCCCGCTGAGTCCAACCCGTTGGAGCTCGGTTTTTTGGTCTCCTATGGGTTTTCGGGTGCGCTGATTCCGACTCAGACCCCTCCTCCGCAATTTGAGACCCCAAACGAGGACAAACGACCTCCTTTACTCGCTGGGGTACCATTTAAAGGGGAAATTTTTTAGCTCAGCCGCATTCCAGCTGAGTGCTACCTCATTTGAACGGCAGCCCAAGCTTAACAATTTTGGCCTCTGGAGCGGCCGGAGGCGCGATGTGCGTACAATACAATATTAACCATTTTTCGAGACACGTAAACGGCTCCCCTCAGATAATATCTATATTACTGTCGCTACTACAAAGTATTGTTTTGTTTATGTCTGACGCCTATTGATACTAAAAACTCCGATGAGTGAAATCGCGTTTTCAAACATTGAGAAAATGCACCCCTAAGAATGCCCTCAAAACATCTTTACGGAGAAAATGAACCCCTAAGAATGGCCTTTCCAAATAAACTTAGTCTAAAATTTGTCTAAATTCAGCTAAATTTTGACCTCAAATTCGGATTCCCCGCAAAAAATTACTCTAAAAAGGAACATTTCCAAATTAAGCACCCCTAAGAATGCACCTCTGAAAAATCGATTAAGCACTGGTAAGAATGACCCCTAAATTTCGGTTACCACCCAGTTGGGGGGGGGAATGGTAGTTGGGGGGACATCCAGTTGGGGGGAATCGATGTCCCCCCAAGTGGATGTCCCCCAAGTGGCCTTTTTTAAAGCGCTTTTTTACCCTAAAAATGCATTTTTTGCCCTAAAAGTGCGTTTTAGGCTCTGTATTCGATGTTTTCGTTCCTTTTCGTTCAAGAATATAATGTTGCGAACAAGTTACATGACTTTTTCATGTAAAAATTGCACTTTCCGCTGATTCATCCTCAAATTTTCATCTTCTAATGGTTCCATGGTAACCATAGGAATTTGCTTTAGGTTAAACAACCCTTATAAGGGCATAACGAAGTACTTAGGCTTAGGCTTAAGAGGGACTTAATCTTAGTCTTAAGCTTCCGAACAACCCTTATAAGGCGGCAAACAAGGATTTAGGCTTGGGGCCTAAGGGACTTAATCTTAGGCTTAACACTCCCGAACAACCCTTATAAGGCTGTTTTACATTTTGACCAAGAAGAAATGGCGAAAAACCAAAGCCTGAAAAAACTGGAAAAAAGCAGCAAAGCGTTATATTTTTGAACGAAAACATCGAATACAGTCTAACTTCACTTATCCGGACAGATCGGGACCGGCCGATTCTGTCCAAATAAGTGAAATCCGGATAATGTAGTCGGGATAAACGTGTGAAAGTTATATGGAAAAGTTTCGGCCAATTTAGTCCGGATAACCGAAGTTTCGCTTAAAAATTTGAATTTTTTGGCGCGAATTTTTATTTTTTTTAAATAATTTTTCTATTTTTGGCAAATTTTTGGAAGATTTTTGAAAAATTTATAAAAAGTAGGCTGAAAAACAGAAAAAAATATAGAAAAATTTCAAATTTTTGACCGAAAATTCGGAATTTTTGGTGAAAAATCGGCCAAAAATAGCAAAATTTTCAAATCAATAGGGGGTACCCTTTTGACCAAAATTTTCCCAAATCAGTCCGGATAAACGTGTGGATTTTGTATGGAAAAATCCGTCGCGGCGAAAATCCGTCCGGATAAATGAAAATCCGGATAAGTGTGTGTCCGGATAAGTGAACTTAGACTGTACAGAGCCAGAAATTAGCCTAGGAGGATACTTAGGGCAAAAAAAGCATTTTTAGGGCAAAAAAATGCATTTTAGGGTAAAAACGTTTTAAAAAAGGACACTTGGGGGTAAACCCAGTTGGGGGGACATCCATTTGGGGGGACATCCACTTGGGGGACATCCACTTGGGGGGACATCCAGTTGGGGGGCGGACATCGATTCCGCCCAACTATCCCCCCCCCCAACTGTCATCCCCCCCAACTGGGATGATGTCCTAAATTTCATGGGCCGGACAGATCTACTACAATACTAGGTAGAAGATTCCTTGTAAGCGTGACGTATTTTAGAAAAAATTTTATATGTAAACTTTTTCCTAAGCTGAAAACTATATATGCCATATGATACAGACAGCAACAGTAACATGAGCGGTTTGCATCATTATTATTTTAAAGGGTGAAATTTGGTTAACGACATTACCATCTGGTACAAGTATAAATAGTGAACTTTTCAATTAAAAACCTATATCACTCGTTACGAAAATATGACATAATATGGTATAATAATAATTATTATCTAAACCGAATACAAATATTGTACCGTCTCAGGATCCACAACATTCCCTATTGATTTAGACATTTTTCGCCCGTTATCGTCGACAGCAAAGCCATGAACTATTATCTTCTTAAAAGGAGCAGTACCCTGAAATAAAAATTTTATAATTTCAATATACTAATGGCTTTTATAAATTGCGCTCTGAAAACACACTTTTGAGGCCATTGATGTAAGCAGTGATGATTGGAACCAACCACGAAATTGATCAACTCCCTCTAATACGACATCTACAAGAGGTTCTTTCAAAGTGTCAGAGTCTTTTAACTGAGAGATAGCGGTATGCCATGCCACTCCGCTGTCAAACCATACATCCATTATTTCTGTTCCCTTCTCGTACTCGTCGGAATTTATAGGTGAAATATCTTTCGGGAAGTCCTTAACGTGATAAATTACCAAAGGAAATACAAATTTAAGGTAGTCGAGTAAAATGGGAATTTGAAGATGACAAAAAGTACTTATTGCGATTTAATGCTCGATAATTATAATTTGCTCATAAATCAGCATATTTGATATTATATTTAAACTTATTACCGCTAAAATTTAAATTATGAACACATCCCTTGTTTAAAATATACACAATGAAATAGCTAAATGTATATGATTACCTTGTGCTTCGTTAAATCTTCCAGAGACCTACTCCACCAGACATGCGTAGGATGCTTATAGCTGGTGGTATCATCGGGAGTCTTCTCAATTAGATCTGCAACGAAGCGAATGAAGCTGCCACTAGTTACAGACTGTTTGGACGTTTTGTTGACCAGAAAGGGAATTGGAACGCCCCAAACTCGTTGACGAGAAATACACCATCGAGCAGGACGACGAGTAAGCTCAGGAATCATAGATGTGCTTTTATCTGTAAATGTTTTAGTCATTACACAGTAGCTACGATTTTTTTTATTTATAGCTACCGTAATCGCCAGATTGTATGTTCAGCAAGCCAGCATTTACCAATGTCGCACACTTATTGCCAACTTCAGCCGTATTAATAAACCATTGTTGAGAACAACGAGTGATTACCGGCTAAAATACCGTATTCCCTGTAATTACTACCCCGGGGTAATAATTTTTCAAACGAGCTCCAGGGGGGGTAATAATTAGAGGGGGGGTAATAATTACAGGAGGGGTAATAATATTTCAATGTCGCCGCGCCGGAAGCGCGGCGAAAATTTTGAGAATTTTTTACGAAAAACTAAAAATTTTCAATGTACTGGGGTTGAATATTTCAAAAATTTATCGTCAAAATTTACCTTTTTAGCTAAATTTCTGAAACTTTTTCGGATTTTTGTCAAAGTTTCTCGAATAATTTTCAAAATTTAAACCATTTTGGATTGGCGGCCGAAATTATTTGGGCAAGATTTAAATTTTTCTAATTTATTATCAATATTTTACTAATTTTCGTGAGATTTTTATGAAAGTTTACCATTTTCTGAATGATTTTAAAATTAATCTCTAAATTTTGAAGCGCATTTATTGCTCTGAATCATTGTTGACTATGAATTTTACTTTTTTAGCTATATTTCTTAAATAATTTTCAAAATTTAAACCGATTTTTTCCTTTCAGTTTTCACAATTTTTTATAATTTGAGTGAAGGCTAAAGGCATGGATAATATTTTTCTCAAAAAATCTTGAAAATGCAGGATAAATGATTCTGGTTTATAATAAATAAATTTCAATATAAATTTGAAAATGATATAAAAATGTAAAATAAGTAAACACTATTTTTAAAAACTAAATTATATTTTTATTATATTTTTGGCAATTTTCAGGAGATATTTAAATATTTTGCTTAAATTTGCCAAAATTTTGTAAAATTTTGAATAATAATATCAGATTTAAATCCCTAAAATTAACCTTTACATTAAAATGTTGTAAAGGAATTTTCACGAAAGTTTTACCTTTATTTGAAGTTAAAACTAAAAAGCAAAACTTCCTAAAATTTTGCTATATATTTTGCTGTATATACATTTATCTAAAAAATAGTACAAAACAGTACTGAAATGTCTAAATAAATAATAAAAACGAGAACAGAAATAACGGTTGTTTCCATCGTCTTTCTCATGTTTTCTCAAAATTTGGGCAATTTTTGGCCACATTTAGGAAAATTTTGCAAAAAAAATAATCTAAATTTAAGCTAAAAGCAGTAAAAAATAGACTAAACTGTCTATATTTTGTCTATTTAAGTTTGAAATACGAAATCATAGCTAAAAACACAACAAAAATAGAAAATTTGGCTAATTTTTGGCACATTTTGGGGGGGGGGGTAATAATTACAGGGGGGGTAATAATTAGAGGGGGGGTAATAATAAATCGTTCGAGCTCCAGGGGGGGTAATAATTAGAGGGGGGTAATAATTTCAGGGGGGGTAGCAATTACAGGGAATACGGTAGTAGTGGTAATTAAATTTAAGGTTCCATTCTTGTTACTCTCATATTTTATCTACAACCATATCGCCATTCCAAAAAAGACATTCTTAAGTTTCAGGTATAAATATCTAGCAAATGAGATTAATTTCAACACAATTGACGATAGGATACGATGATTTGTAAATTTGATCAACTTTTAATCTTCTTTAGGTTTTTCAAAATCATCACTATTTAGTACAAAATTATTACAACCTGCGCGTTTTTCGTCACAAATTTTCAGATAAGTTTTATTTATTTTTTAAAACATTAACTGCTCGTGCATAGTGATGTTACCTGATTAGTTCGCCAGTCGTATGGATATGGGCGCACATAGGGAGCAGAATGTACTACATTCTTTTTGAACATATCCAGAACAAAACGAGATGTGTCGTAACTTAACACTTCTTTTCCTTCCAAGTCATGCCCCATTTGCCGCATATAATGTCCTCCTTCATCCACGAAACATTCGATTTTGTCGTCGTTTGCAAGTCCCAACTATAATCGTCTATTTATTATTTCACATTATAAGATGAAATACATTAACCTCAAAATCTTCAAAGCCGTGGGCATAACTGGTATGAACGAGACCGGTTCCCTTATCACCTTGAACATATTTGGCAGGAAGGAAAGGCATTGCAAAACTCTGTCCTAAGCAAGATTGATAAAAGACTCCATTCAGCGCCTGTCCGTCGAAAATGCCAAGAACAGTTATATCTTTCTTTAATACTTTTCGTAAACTGTCGACTGATTCAGCTGCAACAAAATATACGTCACGCACAGGACCACTAAATTAAATTATGGTTTAGATTAAACAGAAATGATGAAACTAGGTCATTATTCAACGCTAACAATAAATATACCATACTATATTTTACAAAAAAAAAATACTTGAAGGTGTAAGATTTTGTAATATATGATAGAAATGTTTCTAAAGCTAACAATAAAAAAGAAATGATCATTTAATTTAAGATTCTCCGAATGCTAATTTTGTGTTGTTTCGATGTAAAAATTTATTACCGGTTTAACCCAGATATATCCACAGCTGCATATTTTAAAGAAGGAGAATATGCAATCGCGTTGTTCATAGGAAGATTCCATGGAGTCGCTGTCCATATAAGAGCAAAGTAATGTACCGGATGCTTAGACGTTGAAGAAGGCAGAACGTTTGACAAACCCGCTGTTTTGTCCTTGTCAAAATTTATCACCTTAAGATTTTCGGCTTTGTTTCAAGATGGTTATTGTTAAGCTAACTATGAGCCTATAATCATTAGAGATCAGAATGATCACGCATCAAAATAAAATTTAGCGATTGTTTATTCGAATTTTATGTAAAGATCATCATCACAATTTTCGGCGAATAAGACAAGATATATTAGTTTTTTCTCCAAAGCTTTATTGACACATTTTGAGCCATTTAAACAAATATAAGCAAAAGAAAACAACAGCTTTACAGTAATCCAAATAAAGTATACCTGGAATCTGAAATAGGTCGATAAGCATTCGTGGGTTGGATTGTATTCCAGTTCAGAATCTGCTAGAGCTGTTTTGGAACTCGGAGACCTGAAACATAAAATATTTAAAGAATTGTTAATGGTTGCAATTTAGCATAGGCTAAAATGCTTTAATAATAAACTTTACCAATGAACAGGTCGAAATGCGCGAAAAATCAGTCCTTTATCATAAAGAGTAGCTAAGATCTTGAGCTGATTTACAATATATTTGCGATTCATGGTAGAGTAATAGTTATTCCAATCAGCCGACACTCCCCACTTTTTGAACGAAGCCATTTGAGTTGTTATCGATTCGGAAGCTAATTTACGCGCTTTCGCGTGAATTTGAAATGTATCATTGATGCTTAACTAAAACAAATAATATTAGAATACCTCAACATGTTAGTTGTTTCTAAATTAATGCTATAAATTCAGCAATACACCCAAGTTATGACTCAAAAATTTCCCAGCTGTAGCGAAAGTTCGGATCTATATCTATTTTTTTTCGAGTTGTTCTTATTGAAATCCAAAAAATAACCAAATTGTTTTCCTTCTTGATTTTGAGTTCTATGGGCAAGCCATGACAATCCCATCCTGGTTGAAAATGGACTCGTTTCCCGTCCATAATTCGACTTTTCACTATGAAGTCCTTCAAAATTTTGTTTATCGCATGGCCCACATGAACATTTCCATTTGCATACGGCGGTCCATCCAAAAGATAGAAACTAAAATCACAAACATTATTTTGTGACATAGAGTACATTTTATCCTTACTCCTCCTTTGTTTTGTCTTTTGGTCGATGGTTCCTCTGCCACTCATAGAATCCGCCAAAATCTCCATGCTAAATATAAGAAATGAGAACTATTAAATAAATATGAGTACTGCCAACCTCGGCCAACTTCTCATCCAATGCAATCCGTTGCGCGGCATTGGTGATTCGGGCTGGAAAGTTTGTTTTTGTAAGAAAAATCGTTGATTTGAAACTTTTAGCAGTCATTCGGTCAATGCAAAGTTTTGAAGCTTCTAAGAATAACTCGTCATCATAGATATAAATTTTTTACTTGTTTGGGCAAACGGAATTTTAGAAGAGATAATTGGAATAAAGTTGAATATCTCGTATTTGGGGTTTGAATGTTATAGCAGAGAATCGTATAAAATGGCGCGAATTTGTACACAGTTTTCTAAAGTTTTATATTGAACTTTGTGGAAGTTGTACGGTGAAAAAGAAATCGCACTAAATCACCGAAATGTAATGTTGGATACGCCATTGATTATATCGGATCCCTCTAAGTCGCAAGGTGTCTGTGCCCCCCCCAATAGAATAAGGGGCATGCCGCGCTCGGATCCGGGCGTGTGATAAGTCAATCGCTTCGTCTCGACGAGAGAAGACGATTGGTACCATTTTCAGCCCTCACACGCGCTTCTATCGAGAGTTATGACTCATCAAAGTTTCAAAAAATGCACACTATTTCGTCGTTTTCCTGTCGTCTGGCTCTGCCCTTCTTCTTTCAGATTTTCCCTTCTTCTCAGCGAAGAGTGAGAGAGTGTTTCTTTCTTTCTCTGCCGCTCCCCCACACCAGCCTTCTTTTAGTCCGCAAACAAGATAAAGGAGCGAGGCTTGCACGGGCGCCGCCGTGCGGCGAAGCCGCTGGGGTTCCTATGGAATGGATTGCTAAACCAAAAACATTCTGGAGAGAAATATTCAAGAAGGAAAATTGGTGAGATAACATAAAGCATACAAAATAGGTTTACTGTCTGTTTCTTCAGTTTCCAATTCCGAGTATACACATTGCTCTCGGTACTTCCGAAAACAAACACATAGGGAAACGCCAGACTGTGCTAAACGTGAATCCCTGTTACGTTTTGGGGAAAACTGAAGTTTAAAATCATGACTTTGCTGGAAAACAATTTTATTTTTCGAATTCTTAGCGAATATTCATATATTTAGGAATTTCGGTAATCTTTCCGATAGTCTGAATCATGCGACTATATGGAATTTCCTTTTATATCCTTCCGCTAGTAGTTCAGGGGTCTCTTTTTAGCGGTGATGCCCTGCGTTACTCCGTTTCGGGACGAGTGATTTGTTTTTGGAGTCCCCATGAACTTTAGGGCTGGCAATTTTTTTTAATTTTGCTGAGCCGTGTTTTAATCTGTTGGCCAAAAAGTTATGGCCTTTTTTAAAAAACAGCCCATTTTTGAATCTTTTTTGGTTAGTTGCGATATTCGAAGGCTGAGAGCATTTCTGAGGCTAATTTTTTGAACCCGGGGTTTTTTAGTGCGCCGAATCCGGGGTCAAAAAATTCCAGGGGCACCCCGGTGTTCGAAATCGTTTTCAAAAATATTTCAATTTCCACAACCCTTCGAGGGCCGAAGGTCCGAGGTCCTGGATGAGGGCGGCAGGCCTGAGGTACCGGACGAGAGCTGCGTTATTAGTAGGGATGGGATTCTTAGGTCCGAACCTAAAAAAACCTAAAAAGACCTATTTTGGCCTTTTTTGGGAAATTTTAGGTCCCAAAATCAATAGGGTCCCCCCTTTGGAATTTTTTTTCCGGCGCCGCCGAAGGCGGCGCCGAAAAAAATTTTGTTGAAAATAATTTCAAAATTTTGTTTAAAAATTTTGAAAAAATTTTGGAAAAATTTCTCGAAAAATATTTGAATTTTTATAAAAATTTTTAAAAATTTGGCAAATTTTGATCAAAATCTCCCACAAATACGAGGATGGTAGCTTTGGGGGGAGTTACACTTGGGGGGAGTTAAGGTTGGGGGGTTTTACCCAAAACCCCCCAAGTGTAACTCCCCCCAAGTGTAACTCCCCCAAGTGTAACTCCCCCCAACTGGTATTGCCATAGTAAATTTGAAAAACCTATAAAAAGTACCCAAAATTACCATAAAAGTACCTTATATGGTAATTTTTCGTGCAGAATTCAACTCTCATACTCCCAAATGCTACTGCCATTGTGTTTTTAATATTTCATTCCAATTTCTATGTATTGTATTAAACAAACTAACTTAAGTATGACATAAAATAGATTTGACATGAGATCAATGCATAAATACAATCAAAATCAACGGCACAAATACGGCTGTCAGCATTGTGATAAAAATCGACTACGACTCTAGATAATTCCATTGAATAATGTATAAGGTACTTTTATGGTAATTTTGGGTACTTTTTATAGGTTTTTCAAAATTACTATGGCAATACCAGTTGGGGGGAGTTACACTTGGGGGGAGTTACACTTGGGGGGAGTTACACTTGGGGGGAGTTACACTTGGGGGGTTTTGGGTAAACCCCCCCAACCCTAACTCCCCCCAAGTGTAACCCCCCCCAACTGTAACCCCCCAAGTGTAACTCCCCCAACTGTCCCCCCCCAAGTGTAACTCCCCCCAAGTGTCCAAACCCCCACAAATACGGTCCTAAAATGACCTTTTTGGGGAATTTTGGGGAAATTTCATCCTAAAATGACCATTTTGGTGGGACCTAAAAGGGACCTAAAATGGCCTTTTTTGGGACCTTTTTAGGTACCTAAAATGCGATTTTTGGGACCTAAAAATCCCATCCCTAGTTATTAGTGAAGTCAACGCATACCGATAGTCTGGCGTAGCCAGTCTGGACCCTTTAATGGACATCACCCCAGTTGGGGGGGGGAATCCCAGTTGGGGGGGATAGTTGGGGGGGAATCCAGTTGGGGGGGAGAGTTGGGGGGGGAATCGATGTCCCCCCAAGTGGATGTCCCCCCAAGTGGATGTCCCCCAACTGGATGTCCCCCCAAATGGATGTCCCCCCAACTGGGTTTACCCCCAAGTGTCCTTTTTTAAAAAACGTTTTTTACCCTAAAATGCATTTTTCCCCCAAAAATGCGTGTTTTACCCTAAATATGCTCCTAGGCTAATTTCTGGCTCTGCATTCGATGTTTTCGTTGAAGAATATAACGGTTTGCTGCTTTTTTTCCAGTTATTTGAGGCTTTATTTGGTTTTTCGCCTTTTTTTAGGGTTGTTCGGGAGCTTAAGCCTAAGACTAAGTCCGATTGTGCGTGCACAGCGGGGCCCCAAGCATCGAATACAGAGCCTAAAATGAGCCTAAAACGCATTTTTGGGGGGGAAAATGCATTTTAGGGAAAAAACGTTTAAAAAAAAGGACACTTGGGGGTAAATCCAGTTGGGGGGACATCGATTCCCCCAACTATCCCCCCAACTGGATGTCCCCCCAACTATCCCCCCCAACTGGGATTCCCCCCCCCCCAACTGGGCGGTAACCCCTTTAATGGAGTTCGATATCCTAGTATGAATTTTCAAAAAATAAAATATTTCATAAGAAGTCGAAGAAAACCATTTATTTCAAATTTATAGCAAGTACTATTTAGAACTCTTTCCGTATTCTCGAACTCTTCGGTAATTTCCATCACAAATTTTTTGCTCTGGTTTCAGATATGCTTCGGATGGATGTTTATGTTGCATGTAAATTTACGTTTGTCGTATTCTTGCACTTCTTGCCATTTTAAGTCATTGGAAAATGACTTCACATCGTTATACAGCTCAAAAATTTAATCATGGGGAACCGGTAAAAACCCCCACCCCCGGTAAAACCCCCCCCGCTCGCCATTTTTGCCATAACTTTTTACTGGAACCTTCTAGAAGAATGAGTAATAGCTTAAATGGAAGCTAAGACTCTGGGCTACAAATCGGTATATTACTTGCCACATCTCGATTCAAGATTCTCGAGATTTAAAGTTGAAATTTTGAGACATAAATAATTAAATCTCGAGAATCTTGAATCGAGATGTGGCAAGTAATATACCGATTTGTAGCCCAGAGTCTTAGCTTCCATTTAAGCTATTACTCATCCTTCTAGAAGGTTCCAGTAAAAAGTTATGGTAAAAATGGCGAGCGGGGCGGTTTACCGGGGTGGGGGTTTTACCTACACTCTTAATCATGCAGCAGTTTATTCTACTATGGCACCAGAAAACAGCTTGTGTATATCGAAATATAGAAATGCTTAAATAAGAAAAATTAAGTGCAAGCAATATATTCCCGTGCAATTTGACTTGGACAAACTGATCCTGGACACAACCCTTTTATCCATCATTTTCCAAAATGAAGAAATAATAAACTTATAGTTGTTCCTTTGTTCTTCTTTTAGAGGTAAAACTTTATATTCGTTTTAAAAAATTCAACAATCAAAATGACTTTTCATAGGATAATTCCAATATTATTTGACTTTGTCAATCCTTTTTCCAAAAATACACCGTCTTTCTTGAATAATTTTTATAAAGTAAACGTTCGGCACAGTTATCGGCTAGCGATCAACTTTCAAAAGAGTTTATTTGTCTCGAGTTGAAGCTTCCGCATCAAAGTGTAAACTCGATTTAAAGCGTGCTTTAACTGTTTACTTTTAAGCACATTCCGCCAATTCAAACGTCATGCAAAGCTTCGATGAGGGAGTCTATTAATATACCTTGTTTTAAAAATACGGTCAAAAGGTATCGAAGATAAGTGAGAAATATAAAAATATTCAGAGAATTTTTGCGTTGCTTACTTTTTTAATGTAATAGCTGTTTTTGAAGTACAATTATTAGCATAATAGTTTACGACAATAGCCCACAAATTTGTTTGTTCTACTATTCAAAACGTCGCTTCAATAACGTGAGGGTTTTCGATGTAACAGAATCAAATCTGTTACAAAAAAGACCCACTTCTGTTACACGAATAACCTTTTCGTGCTTAAATATGATTTCCAATAATTGCACATACCGTAAACTCTAATTTAACCCCGGCATAATTATTCGAATTATATGATTCGATAATTATTCGAATAGCTCCAGAGATGCTAGTAATTTATGGGTAAATAAGAGGGTATATAGGCGCCACGGAGTGGCGATGTGAAATTTTTCCCTTTTAGTACCCTATACCTGGATGAAAATTCAGGATTTCAGAGATCAAAGATCCGAACAATTTTTAGCATTTCTATGTAGCCTTGCGAGACCTGTCCAACGTCACCTCACTCGCCCCTGGAGGTGATCTGGTGTGTCCTGGACGTTTGCGACAACCTCAGCGTCACTTGCGGTATGGTGTGATTAGATAGTTAAGAGAGTGCATGTTGTTTGGCCGTGCACTATAATAATGTTGTCTTCCTGTGAGCTGTATAAGTGATCACTTTGCCTGATCAAGTGCTGCTAGGCTGCGTTCGCTTCCATGCACCACAATTGATGAGTGGAATCTCTACTTGGATCAATATCACAGAATATTTTCTGGGTTGCTCATGTAGTAGATATACTTTCTGTTATGTTTGTTACTTGATGCCGAACTAAAATGCGGATTTATTGACAATATTTACATCTCATTATATAGTTATTTTCCGCTATAACTCATAATGGATTAAGCCACTTTTCCAATTCCTATGTCATTGTTCAAAGCTACTTGAGTGTTCGAAGAAATTCAGTGACCACTTTAGCTATGATATGTTGGAATGATAATATAATTGTAAATGTCTTAATAAAATTGATATATTTTCGATTTCCCAAAATTTCGAATATTAGTAATGGACGACTACAAATCGTCATGTGATATGAAACATTTTACCTTGTACTTCCACAACGTCGGGGAATAATTTAGGGCAAAACCAAAAATTCAGAATTTCTTTTAGCCAAAAATACTTTTTAGATTCAAATTTTTTAATGAATTGCCTAATTATATATTTGCTAATATAAAAAAGCAAGCTGCATATTTTTGTACTGTTGTGATTCTTTGTTTGTCAAAAATATATGACCCTTCTTGGATATTATATTTTCTCTATGTACCCTTAACGTTCGCATTGCACTCAAAGCACCGCCACAAGTGGCCGCTCATTTATCGGAGGAGAATTCGTCCGGAAAAGTTTTCTAATTAACCCTATTAAAGTTTAAAATTATCGGCACTTAGTTTGATGAGGACAAATGGAATTGATACAATAGAGTAGACACACTTTTCTCATAGCATCCATGCTTTTTGACTAACTAAAACACAAAAGAAGTCGCGTTCTTAACATGATTAGAAAAACAAATAAAGAGCGAGTCATAACAAATAAAGCAGCATGTCTCAGCTCCTTAATCATTGATCGCAAAATCGGTTCCTCGCAGTTACAGGAATTTAAATTCATCCTTTCACGTCAATTATCATTGAATAACTAGACGCTTCGCGTCTAGTTAACTCGCCGCGCTAGGAAGCGCCACAGCGGCTACGCCGCTCAGTATGCCCCTTAAACATCCCGCCCGTTAGTAACATCCCGCCCCGGAAAGTTCTGACCTCGTGAGAGACCTGGTGAGAATGCCACGACCTAGTGAGAACAAATCTCGAATCTGACGTCAGATTCGTGATCAGCGCATCCGAAAACCCCGGGGTGCCAAAAATCAGACCCGTGGACACCTTGCATCAAAAAACCCGATTTTTGGGCAAAAAATGGCTTTTTTCATAAAATGCGCCAAACCAAAAAGTGTAAAAAGCAAAGTTGTCCAGAATCGCCTCCGAAATCGATTGGGAACATAAAAAACATCACTTCCCCAGGTCAAAACCCTTAAAACACGTTTTCGGTTTTGGCGCGAATTCAGATATTAAAATTTTGGTTCTGATAGTTTTTGGGGGACCTACAGCCTCAGGGCTTTCAAATGAGCTATCACTCGCCCCGGTCTGACGACGTAAAGGTGCCGAACAGTTAGTCTCCTTTTGGGCGTTCCAGACTACGCACGTCGCCGCTTAGTATTTAGGGAAGCTTACTACAGTAATTTTCTTTTCGTCCTGTCGTTTGGCCGGATGGGATCAAAATTAGATGAAACCCGGTTTTGGCAAAACTAATCTAAATCGCTCTTATAAATTCCAAATTCTGTGTCTTGAATCGATTTATTTTGAAAAAATTCGGTTACATATTATAAAATAGATGCTCGCGTCATCATCCTCATGATAAGTAAAGCGCCGCGCCATTCGGCGCGTCAGCGAGGAGTGTTCTTTTGTGAGAAAAAGTGTTGTTTAGCCTAAGCCGCCAGTAGGGGCGCTTAGGCTAAACAACGAGCCTTAACCCGGGCGCGAGAATGTCGGGGAAAGTGCACGCACGGGCTAAAACATATTGTATGGCCAAAAGTATCCAGAGGGAACATAAAAAAACCACTTCCCATGGCCCAAACGCCTAAAAACACGTTTTTGTGTTTTGGCGCGAATTAAAGGATCTTCTCAAACAAGTACGGTGCCCCTTCCGAGATATGGCCTTTTAGTGTTTGGGGACTTGCAATGCAAACTACAAAGTCACACCCATTGTTGTCTACATTTTTATTATAATCCTTGATATCCACTCTAACCTATTTCGCAGGATGGATGTTTGTAGGTTTTTTTTGACGTGTTTGGAACTTTTCGGGATCCTTTCCTTTTGGGACGTGTGATAGCTCAAAATGCTCCCCTGGGAATTCTAAGAAGGAATCCATCTGGAAAAAAGTTTGGCGCATTTCTCAAAAAGTGGCTTTTTTGCCCAAAAATTGTCATTTTTGCCAATTTTTTGGGCTAGATAGGAAACTTTTCGGGATCCTCTCCTTTTGGGACGCATGATAGCTCAAAATGCTCTCCCGGAGATGCTGAGACAAAATCCGGAAGAAAAGTTTGGCGCAAAAAAATTTTCTTTTTTGCCAAAAATGACATTTTTCAAGCCAAAACACCTACGGGGCTGATTTATTGCTCCCGGGGGTTTTCAATGGTACTGAATCCTAATCTGACGTCAGATTTGAGATTTGATCTCACGAGGTCGTGGTATTCTCACGAGGTCGGAATCAATTTTTTTGAGAATTATGCCAGTCACACGGCGAGGGCCGCGGGGTTTCCCTTCTTGTAATCAGGCTAATTAACACCCAAAAATGTTGATGATAATGTCACGATTTTCAAGCATGATTATTATAATGCTCTGGTGTTAATACAATAGAATGTAGGTGTTAATGGTTGTGATAATGTACTTCATATTGAACTAGTCTATTATTTCTGTTATTCTATTGAATTATTTATTTTACATCGGGAAGGTCCTACTTAAAGCCGCACGTTGGTTACTTTTGTCATGCTTGAGTAAGTCCTTACTAATGACAATGTCAGAGCAATATTATCCATTGACATCGGTCACTTATGACCACTGGAAATATCAGTGAAAAGGTGATAATACATGGCTAGCAGCATGGAAGTCAATCCTCTCAAAAGGCTGTGCAATATGTGAGGATTATGAGCAAGTTGGTCCCACCACGATCATGCAGTTTAGCCCTTTACAAGGGGGCTAGCTCAAAACTGATTATGTGGACCCCCATCTAAAATCGTATTTTAAGAGGGGTTAGCTTAATCAGTTTTGAGCTAGCCCCCTTGTAACGGGCTAAACTGCATGATAGTGGTGGGACCAACTTGCTCATAATCCTCTCATATTGCACAGCCTTTTGAGCGGATTGAGTTCCATGGCTAGCAGTGCTGTCGCGGTGCTATCACGATACACAGAATCCGGTACACCCGATCTAATATAAACACCGGCATCCGAAAAATTAGAAGTCAATTACGGCAATTAAGGCATCGAAAAATTTGCAAATCAAATACCGGCTTCGAACAATCCCAAATTTCGCACCGGGCCTCACCAATATTTGGATACACTAGTTATGTATAATAATAATGAATCATTTATTTTTTCAGACAGATCACTTTTCAATCTGTATTATCACTGGTGGCAGTAGTCACAACAGTCTCTCAATTCTTTTGTGGCATGTAAGAATATCTAAACTATTAACCATTAAACCTTTTTGACCTCAATCTATATTTTCAGACCGATATGTGTAAATATTTGGCGCAGAAAGAGTACAAATGACATCGCAGGCTTACCATTTGTTACAGGCTTCCTGGGGTATGATTTAATGAAAGTTTCGATTTAGTGCCTATTCTACGCTTCCTTTTTTAAATATGATTACCGTAACACGATGCGCGCCATCAATTTCCACTGAATTGTTAATTTAATTCAATCAAATAATTAAATGTATATATTAAATATATGACTCTCAGATGATTCGGCAACATTATAGAGTAATTAAAGATAGTTTAGAGGCTGCTTTTGGTTGAGGTACGGTATTCTTATCAACGAACTCGGTATGGTTGTTGTGAATGTGGTTGGAGTGATACTAATGATTACATATCTCATCTTCTATACATGTTACACGAAATCGAGGGTAAACATTTGAATTTATTGAGTGCTATTCGTACTTATGACCATATTTATGATTTTAGAAACTCATTCTCGCGCAAATTTTCCTAGACGTTCTTGCCGTAAGCATTATGCTCAGTCTTGTGCATTTGTTTGGCCAAATATCACGTGAGCCACTTGGATTTGTTTCCATGAGTTTTAACATGTAATATTCTAATTTTTTAAAGATTATCCCAAACTGAAGGTTATTAACATATAAGGTTAAATTTTAGAATAAACTTCGGATCTCCATTAGCTGGACTGGTGAGCAACCACTGCAAAAATGAAATTTTTGCAAATATTATACTTTAGGCCGTGGTTTTTCGGACTAGAAATTGTGAGACAATGCCGTTGCCAATGTGTATTGGCGTGCTGCTCGTGTCTTCTCAGTGGTGCCTCTACGGCTTTATTATCCACGATAAATACCTCATAGTAAGGTTTGTTCCTTTCTGCCGACCGCATGACTAATGCTGCTTGTTTATTCCTCACCCTAATAAATTTGTCCCCTGGAGCGGCCGAATGCCACGACGGGCTTACAACTCAACTTTGCCACAATACTGGCAAAAATCATGTGCCGAAGGCACTATCCTTTATGGCTAGTACTCTGTATTGTTCTGCATAATTTTATGTTTATTTCATTGACATCTTGATTATTTTTATATGTATGAAGGTATGAACTTAACAGTGTACGAAGTGCAGTTGGTTAATTTAATTAAACTCCATTGTTCACATGATAAACATATTTAGGTACCAAATGGAGCTGGAGTCATTTTAGCCCTGATTCAGATCTCGTTGTTTCTAATTTTTCCACGTAAAACCGGAAATGTGGCACCTTTGGGATATTGCTGCCCCATTGTCAGAAAGCTTGCTGATTCAGATCCAAAACACGCCATTAATGGTGATTAAAATTAACGCTAGATCATGTTTTTTAACATTTAATTTTTTGTGGAATTCAGGTGCTCTGAAAGGGAATTCGAAAGGAATATGGAACGTAAAAAATAAAGTCGGTGACATATCACCAAGCAATGGCTCAAAGTAATTTATTCAATTAAACTAAAACTTTATATAAAATATTATATAATTTTAGACCTGTTGCAGTATCTTTGGAAAATAGTGGAATCGGAGCTGTAAGAATCACCGTTGACGAAGCATAATCGTAAAGCATAACAGGAAGATCTCTCTCGTGTTTTTACATTTCATTCACTTACTTTACCAACTATAGTGAAACCTCTAATTATCAAGAAGTTCGCTCAATATTTAATTAATTTAATTTCCAAGGGCTAAATGGACGAATGTTAGTAACCTAGCTCTTTTTGGTGAGCTTTTGTGATTAAAACATTGGGGTCATAATTATGTTAAATCATCGAGAAAATGCAACTTCAGATAAATTATATTACCGTAAATCCTCTAATTAATTCCCCTGGGGATTATTGTTTCAAAGGCTTTCAAAAAAATTTCCAAATTTCAAACTCAATTTTCTCCGATATTTTCAATGACAAAGTTTGGCTTTGGAGTTTTTCTTACGTATCTCGACGAGATCCACGAACGAGCCCACAAGTTCGTTTGGCAGTCTGCTTGAGGGGGACTAATTAAAGGATTTAGATTTTAAATTAGATGTTTTCAATAATGGCTGTTTACTCTGTTTATTTCATATAATAGTAAAGAATTGTTATAAAGAAAAAACTCAACAATAAAGTACAGTAGGTTTCATTTAGATGACAATCGTCAAGGGCCTGATTCCCCAGCGTCATCAAAAATTGTATGCTTTGACTTCTTTGCTAACGGTTCGTCTTTTTCATCGTCCTTTCTGACATTTCCTGTTGTTCTCTAAAAATATTTTATGTAAAACCCGTTTGTTAATTTAAATGTTCTGACACTCACTACATCGTCCCAATCGTCGTTATCAAAAGTCGTAGAAGCATTTAAGGCCGAACTACTTGAATCGACATTTACATCGAACAAAGCGTTTCTAACCTGAACAGAAAAGTTTATCGTTTTTACTGCAAACGTTTATATTTAAATTTTCCTTACAAATTATATACTTTACCATACGCCAGAACACTATCTATTGGATCTTATTAGTCAGATACTAAGAATTCTTCAGGTTGGAAACTTGCTAATTATTGGTTGTTTTATTGATTCCAATGTCAACTTAATATGAGCAAAGAATACTTTTAATTTAGAGTAATATAATAGAATTAGGTTTTTTAATTTATTAAAAAGTCCATTATCTTAATTCAAGAATTTTTGACCGTCAAAAATACTTACAAAAGCCTTTGAAGCTCGCTGATTGACTTTTGGTCGAAGGATTTGTTCATCAAATTGCTTCAATTTCGTGAAATATTCTTTGACACGTCTCTGTAAATGTGGCATATAAGGATTAATGATTAGACGCGAATTTAAATTTATAATTAAACTACCCGCTCCACCTCCAATTCTTCGTCATTTTTCGGGTTTTTACCATCACACGCCAAATAAGACCAGTAGAGGGAGTTCAATGTAAATAGCGACGCTAAATCGGTGCGCGCCTTTTCCAACGGAGGTCTCTGAAAGATATTCGTTACAGTTAACAATAGTGTTTTACTTAAATTGCTACCTGATTTTGTTCGGTGTATGGCACACATAAAAATTCTTCTAAAATATCTTCGAATTTTGTGAGCGCTGTATTGTAGTTTCTCAATTTAGCAATAACATCTTCTGGGATACCATCCATAACTTGGATTTTCGGCTAAAAAGCGAATTGACTTATTTAAGGATCCCCAATGCTCGATACTATGATTGCGTCGATACTCAGAAAGTAACAAGTTTGCTTATACCTTTATTGAGCTTACAAACTAAGAAAATTTCATTATCTTCAACACTTGACTAAAAGAATGCCAAAAGTACAAATTTAAACGGGAAATATTAATGTCTTAATTTTTTGCTATAATAACAGATTAGAAAGGGTTATAAAATATTTCGTCTACGTGTAATAATCACGTCCTTTTGTTAATTAGTTCAAATAGCACTGAAACTAAACAAATTTAACTATTAAAAGCGAAACGTAAACAAATGTACAACGTACAATAAACCTTTATTGCAATGCAACAACTGATAGTTTATACAACGTAAAATACATATATCCACAAAAAGTTTATTCACTTGCGAGAAGGAATTCGGCTACGTCGATCTTTGCTATCCTGAAAGTAAGTAATTTAGTATATCGATGGTCATGAAAAACGTCATACGTTATCACGGCGAGCAGATGAGGCCGTGGGTGCCATAAAACCAAATGTATTTTGGTTAACTTGCATTGATCCAGACGAACTCGAAACGCCCCTAGTGCTAACAGCAGAACTTGATCGCAAAGCCTTTTGCGGCTCGTTCTTTGAAACACTTTTGCTTACTGATATCGATCGAGGTGTTTTACGAGATTCGCGAGGGGTATCGTTGATAGATGAGCTTATCGAAGAAAGCCTCGGAGGCGCGTGATTAGGAATGCTGAAATTTAACGTAAGTCAATAGTAATATTAGGTTGCTGACTAAGTTTCCGCACTCACATGTCAATCAACATTTTATTAAACAGAAGTTGCATAAAACTTGACAAAAACTAATAATCAAAGTATTCTCCGCTATTCTGGACAAAAATTTTGGTGATTTAGCACAAAAAAATTTTTTCGATTTTTTTCAGCACCATGTGGTCCCCCCTATGGTTTTAGAATGAAAAAAATCGATTTTTTTAAAACTGCCGATATTATTCTGCTGTGAGTGGTTTTAGGGGTTTTCGGATGCGCTGATTCCGAATATGCAATCAGATTTTAGAAATCGCGTCAAAAAGTGGCATTTTTGGGGGTTTGAATTTCTGAGCGTTGGCGACCGGGACTCGATCGACTATCCGAGGGCGTCCGGACATTTTTTTGTCTTCAATATTCACTTGGTTCTTTTTAAATTTTGAGTACCTACATAAGCTCTACTTTGTGCCACAGTTCCGGCTCCCTTAGGTCGATTGACGTTTTCTATGGACTCTTTTACGGTGTGACCTAGCTCAAACTCGAATTTGAGTAGTTCGCGAATAATGCCTCTATTTTTTTCCATATTGCGGGAAGTGAATGAATGTTTATATAAAAATGATAGTCCACATAATAACAAATCTAATCGCACAAAACCTTTTAATTGATTGACACAAAATTTGCTGATTGACATGTGAGTGCGGAAACTTAGTCAGCAACCTAATAAATCAATGATACATGGCTAATTTCACGGAACTTTTGAAAGCAAATTTTTAATGAAAGTTACCTAGTGCTTGTTAGCGAAGATGAATCTTTCTTATTGGCAGGACGCGGGCGGCCTAGAGGATTAACTAGCAAAGTTTTAAAGCGGCTTTGGTGAGTCTGGTTATCTTTCTCATTCACGCCTTTTGCAACAGTGAGGACTTTTTCGACATGAGCCACAGTGCACATAATTGACGGGCGATCGGATCTCAGCAAAGATCTGCGTGTCGTTCTTTGTTGGTTCCTAAAAATAAATGTGGTATGTTATGCAACGTCAATTTTTATACCTAATTTAAAGATTCAGTGTCATTTAAAAACTCAGTGCCATTACATCAAAAAATAATAATATACGACAAACAAATCAAGTTTGATATTAAGAACACTTACGTTGAAGCATTAATCTTACTCGATTCACGCGACAGATTCGATTTATTGTTCGAACTGACAAATTCGCATTGAATGGAGGCAGGCGTCGGAGTCATAACGCTTGGCTTGGATCGTGGAGAAGGACGAATAGTGGGACTAGGCTTTGAAATCCTGGATTGTCCACTGCTCGCAGTATCATTAATGGCATATGTTCGAGAAGTAGTCGAAGGCGTTCTAGTCTTTATATCGCTAAATATAAAAAGATACATGATGAACAATACATGTTGCTTATTTAAAATGCGAAAAAAATTCATTCGTTTACACATTCATACAGGAGCGGATACATATGTGTAAAGATGAATGTTTTAGAAGGAGTGCACTTAACCCAGAAAATGCTAAAATAAAACGTACATTTTATCCGGCGTCGATACTGATTCAGTTTTATTACTGGAACGAAGGTTCATTGTAGTTTTGCTTACGACCGGCACACAGTTTTGAGTTCTATAACGACTTTCGTGAGAAGAATTCTCTTTGCGTATGCCAGATTGGATCGAAGTGGCACTCGCGCTGGGAGGAACACTGTTAGTGATGGATGGACGACCAGGTTTCAGCAGAGACTTCCTTGTAGGCTTGTTCCCAGTTGGACTCAATTGAAGCTTATCTGTCACCACTAAACATTATAATACATCATTCAGTGGTTTAAACATACAGTAAATGTTATGGAGAAATATTTTCTCCAAATTTTGGAACAGAACTCTTTGTCTCCATACACATATTTCATCAACAAGAAACGGGGTGAGGAGTATCGAGATTAATGACAGTATATTATGAAGGAGTTCTCCTAAGTTTAGTATGAAGGGCATAGCGAGAACTCCGAATGTCAATTTTTTATGACACAGCAGGAGGATTAAAATTAAAATTTTTTAGAAAATGAAACTTACAGTCAAAAAACTGGTCACCAATAGTGTCATTGAGGTCGTCCGCACCTAAATCTCGATACATTGGCACAGTTGGAATGTAGAATGGGTCATTTTTCAATTTGTTGCTATCTTGCGACGACATACTTGGCATGCAATATTTTGTGGCAGCAATAGTAGACCTAAAAATATCATAATTTTGCGAGGACTTTAAAAAGGTAATGTCCATAGAAAATTTTATAGAGAAATTACAATCTCAGACTTTGGAAATATGCAGGAAATAAAACTAAGTAATGCGTTACTGGAGATCAACTTGATACGGTGATAAATACATTGTTTTTATGGGTTCCTAATATTCATGGGAAGCACAATAAATATACCTAGATTGAGTGTTTCTTTTTGTCCCTAATTTTGGTTTTTTCTCATTTTTAGATCCCGGATCGTCCGAAGCAATTGCCACGGAGAGACGGAGTATGGAGCTTTTGTATTTTTGGGGAACTAATAGCTGCCTATTAAAATGTGGTATGAATGGATACAAATTCCTTGAGAAGCAATTATTCTGAAGCATGATGGACGACATTTATTGAAAGCTACTTTTATTTAGGAAATAGAGTGAACAGAATTTATCTGGCTTTACGTTTCTGAATCAGAAAACTACCAAAATTGCTACTGATTTAAAATAAACTTGTTTAATTCATTGTACTGCCTTATAGACATACTCAAAGAGAATATTCTAGACTTCACCTCCAACTTTATTTAACCATCGCTACTTCAAATACAAAAATGACTTTTACGATGAATTTAAGAGTGAATACTGAATGAGTATAGCAAATATAGCAAAAATAAAGTTTCCTTCTCATATCACTGGTTGCACTGCCTGCGAACGAAACATCTTTCCATACTATTTCTTTGTTCATCTTCGCAGTTGAATCCCTAAGATCCTGCTGTTTGTCTCGAAATATCTTAGTAAATCCGGGTATAGGTTGTAAAGCATAGTCCATTCTTTAGCCTCTGGGGAACCCTTTGGTATATCATCAAAATTTTTGCTTGTGCTCCGTATTTGAATTGGCACCAGAAATGGGTTTTGAATTTTACCCTTATTTTGCACCCCTCTCGGGACCGGACATAATCGGCGTTATTCGGAGGGCGCCTTATTCGGAGGTTTTTAACCCAAATTTGGTTAGATCGGCGTTAATCGGGGGTTTCTGAATGTTTTGTCAGTAAATTTGAATTTAATGGCGCGAATTTGAACATTTTCACAAAATTTTGGCATTTTTTAGCGAATTTTGTAAAACTTTTGGCAAAACGCGCCAAAAATACATCGAAAAATTTGAAAGTTTTTCAAATTTTACTTAAAATTTTGTAAGTGACAAAAATTTCGAAATTTTCTTCAAAATATTTGAATCGGCATTATTCGGAGGGTCATTTATAAGGCAAGTTTCAAAAAAAATCGGCGTTATTCGGGGGTCAAACCCATACAATTTCTTTGGCGACCAACCGAGACCGAAAAAATCGGCGTTATTCGGGGAGGGGGCGTTATTCAGGGGTTCGACTGTATAACATGGATATGAATAATCAAAAATTAAAATCTGATTTCGGACTATAATCGCAGAGATAGACATTATGTCATTATTCTCGTGTCAGTCTGATCGATTTTTTGAAAGGTTTCGCTATTCCTTAATTTCTGTAGCGTTACTTAACTGCGATGCGTGAATAAAAATTGACAAATAATTTATTTTTGCCCGCGTTATGGCATTATTCACAAATATATGAAACACAATAATAAAAGTGTTTACCACAATTCAAATATTTTGAACCTTTAAAAGTACGAAACTGAAGTTTAAAATCATGACTTTGCTGGAAAACAATTTTATTTTTCGAATTCTTAGCGAATATTCATATATTTAGGAATTTCGGTAATCTTTCCGATAGTCTGAATCATGCGACTATATGGAATTTCCTTTTATATCCTTCCGCTAGTAGTTCAGGGGTCTCTTTTTAGCGGTGATGCCCTGCGTTACTCCGTTTCGGGACGAGTGATTTGTTTTTGGAGTCCCCATGAACTTTAGGGCTGGCAATTTTTTTTAATTTTGCTGAGCCGTGTTTTAATCTGTTGGCCAAAAAGTTATGGCCTTTTTTAAAAAACAGCCCATTTTTGAATCTTTTTTTGGTTAGTTGCGATATTCGAAGGCTGAGAGCATTTCTGAGGCTAATTTTTTGAACCCGGGGTTTTTTAGTGCGCCGAATCCGGGGTCAAAAAATTCCAGGGGCACCCCGGTGTTCGAAATCGTTTTCAAAAATATTTCAATTTCCACAACCCTTCGAGGGCCGAAGGTCCGAGGTCCTGGATGAGGGCGGCAGGCCTGAGGTACCGGACGAGAGCTGCGTTATTAGTAGGGATGGGATTCTTAGGTCCGAACCTAAAAAAACCTAAAAAACCTAAAAAGACCTATTTTGGCCTTTTTTGGGAAATTTTAGGTCCCAAAATCAATAGGGTCCCCCTTTTGGAATTTTTTTTCCGGCGCCGCCGAAGGCGGCGCCGAAAAAAATTTTGTTGAAAATAATTTCAAAATTTTGTTTAAAAATTTTGAAAAAATTTTGGAAAAATTTCTCGAAAAATATTTGAATTTTTATAAAAATTTTTAAAAATTTGGCAAATTTTGATCAAAATCTCCCACAAATACGAGGATGGTAGCTTTGGGGGAGTTACACTTGGGGGGACTCATACTCCCAAATGCTCCTGCCATTGTGTTTTTAATATTTCATTCCAATTTCTATGTATTAAACAAACTAAAGTATGACATAAAATAGATTTGACATGAGATCAATGCATAAATACAATCAAAATCAACGGCACAAATACGGCTGTCAGCATTGTGATAAAAATCGACTACGACTCTAGATAATTCCATTGAATAATGTATAAGGTACTTTTATGGTAATTTTGGGTACTTTTTATAGGTTTTTCAAAATTACTATGGCAATACCAGTTGGGGGAGTTACACTTGGGGGGAGTTACACTTGGGGGGGGTTACAGTTGGGGGGAGTTACACTTGGGGGGTATGGGTAAAACCCCCCAACCCTAACTCCCCCCAAATGTAACCCCCCCAACTGTAACCCCCCAAGTGTAACTCCCCCCAAGTGTCTCCCCCAAGTGTCCAAACCCCCACAAATACGGTCCTAAAATGACCTTTTTGGGGAATTTTGGGGAAATTTCATCCTAAAATGACCATTTTGGTGGGACCTAAAAGGGACCTAAAATGGCCTTTTTTGGGACCTTTTTAGGTACCTAAAATGCGATTTTTGGGACCTAAAAATCCCATCCCTAGTTATTAGTGAAGTCAACGCATACCGATAGTCTGGCGTAGCCAGTCTGGACCCTTTAATGGACATCACCCCAGTTGGGGGGGGAATCCCAGTTGGGGGGATAGTTGGGGGGGCATCCCGGTGGGGGGGAAAGGTGGGGGGGGGAATCGATGTCCCCCCAAGTGGATGTCCCCCAAGTGGATGTCTCCCAAGTGGATGTCCCCCAAATGGATGACCCCCCAACTGGGTTTACCCCAAGTGTCCTTTTTTTGAAATCGCTTTTTACCCTAAAAATGCATTTTTTGCCCTAAAAATGCGTGTTTTACCCTAAATATGCTCCTAGGCTAATTTCTGGCTCTGCATTCGATGTTTTCGTTGAAGAATATAACGGTTTGCTGCTTTTTTTCCAGTTATTTGAGGCTTTATTTGGTTTTTCGCCTTTTTTTTAGGGTTGTTCGGGAGCTTAAGCCTAAGACTAAGTCCGATTGTGCGTGCACAGCGGGGCCCCAAGCATCGAATACAGAGCCTAAAATGAGCCTAAAACGCATTTTTGGGGGGAAAATGCATTTTAGGGAAAAAAACGTTTAAAAAAAAGGACACTTGGGGGTAAATCCAGTTGGGGGGACATCGATTCCCCCAACTATCCCCCCTAAGTGGGTGTCCCCCAACTATCTCTCCCCCCAACTGGGTTTCCCCCCCCCCCCAACTGGGCGGTAACCCCTTTAATGGAGTTCGATATCCTAGTATGAATTTTCAAAAAATAAAATATTTCATAAGAAGTCGAAGAAAACCATTTATTTCAAATTTATAGCAAGTACTATTTAGAACTCTTTCCGTATTCTCGAACTCTTCGGTAATTTCCATCACAAATTTTTTGCTCTGGTTTCAGATATGCTTCGGATGGATGTTTATGTTGCATGTAAATTTACGTTTGTCGTATTCTTGCACTTCTTGCCATTTTAAGTCATTGGAAAATGACTTCACATCGTTATACAGCTCAAAAATTTAATCATGGGGAACCGGTAAAAACCCCCACCCCCGGTAAAACCCCCCCCGCTCGCCATTTTTGCCATAACTTTTTACTGGAACCTTCTAGAAGAATGAGTAATAGCTTAAATGGAAGCTAAGACTCTGGGCTACAAATCGGTATATTACTTGCCACATCTCGATTCAAGATTCTCGAGATTTAAAGTTGAAATTTTGAGACATAAATAATTAAATCTCGAGAATCTTGAATCGAGATGTGGCAAGTAATATACCGATTTGTAGCCCAGAGTCTTAGCTTCCATTTAAGCTATTACTCATCCTTCTAGAAGGTTCCAGTAAAAAGTTATGGTAAAAATGGCGAGCGGGGCGGTTTACCGGGGTGGGGTTTTACCTACACTCTTAATCATGCAGCAGTTTATTCTACTATGGCACCAGAAAACAGCTTGTGTATATCGAAATATAGAAATGCTTAAATAAGAAAAATTAAGTGCAAGCAATATATTCCCGTGCAATTTGACTTGGACAAACTGATCCTGGACACAACCCTTTTATCCATCATTTTCCAAAATGAAGAAATAATAAACTTATAGTTGTTCCTTTGTTCTTCTTTTAGAGGTAAAACTTTATATTCGTTTTAAAAAATTCAACAATCAAAATGACTTTTCATAGGATAATTCCAATATTATTTGACTTTGTCAATCCTTTTTCCAAAAATACACCGTCTTTCTTGAATAATTTTTATAAAGTAAACGTTCGGCACAGTTATCGGCTAGCGATCAACTTTCAAAAGAGTTTATTTGTCTCGAGTTGAAGCTTCCGCATCAAAGTGTAAACTCGATTTAAAGCGTGCTTTAACTGTTTACTTTTAAGCACATTCCGCCAATTCAAACGTCATGCAAAGCTTCGATGAGGGAGTCTATTAATATACCTTGTTTTAAAAATACGGTCAAAAGGTATCGAAGATAAGTGAGAAATATAAAAATATTCAGAGAATTTTTGCGTTGCTTACTTTTTTAATGTAATAGCTGTTTTTGAAGTACAATTATTAGCATAATAGTTTACGACAATAGCCCACAAATTTGTTTGTTCTACTATTCAAAACGTCGCTTCAATAACGTGAGGGTTTTCGATGTAACAGAATCAAATCTGTTACAAAAAAGACCCACTTCTGTTACACGAATAACCTTTTCGTGCTTAAATATGATTTCCAATAATTGCACATACCGTAAACTCTAATTTAACCCCGGCATAATTATTCGAATTATATGATTCGATAATTATTCGAATAGCTCCAGAGATGCTAGTAATTTATGGGTAAATAAGAGGGTATATAGGCGCCACGGAGTGGCGATGTGAAATTTTTCCCTTTTAGTACCCTATACCTGGATGAAAATTCAGGATTTCAGAGATCAAAGATCCGAACAATTTTTAGCATTTCTATGTAGCCTCGCGAGACCTGTCCAACGTCACCTCACTCGCCCCTGGAGGTGATCTGGTGTGTCCTGGACGTTTGCGACAACCTCAGCGTCACTTGCGGTATGGTGTGATTAGATAGTTAAGAGAGTGCATGTTGTTTGGCCGTGCACTATAATAATGTTGTCTTCCTGTGAGCTGTATAAGTGATCACTTTGCCTGATCAAGTGCTGCTAGGCTGCGTTCGCTTCCATGCACCACAATTGATGAGTGGAATCTCTACTTGGATCAATATCACAGAATATTTTCTGGGTTGCTCATGTAGTAGATATACTTTCTGTTATGTTTGTTACTTGATGCCGAACTAAAATGCGGATTTATTGACAATATTTACATCTCATTATATAGTTATTTTCCGCTATAACTCATAATGGATTAAGCCACTTTTCCAATTCCTATGTCATTGTTCAAAGCTACTTGAGTGTTCGAAGAAATTCAGTGACCACTTTAGCTATGATATGTTGGAATGATAATATAATTGTAAATGTCTTAATAAAATTGATATATTTTCGATTTCCCAAAATTTCGAATATTAGTAATGGACGACTACAAATCGTCATGTGATATGAAACATTTTACCTTGTACTTCCACAACGTCGGGGAATAATTTAGGGCAAAACCAAAAATTCAGAATTTCTTTTAGCCAAAAATACTTTTTAGATTCAAATTTTTTAATGAATTGCCTAATTATATATTTGCTAATATAAAAAAGCAAGCTGCATATTTTTGTACTGTTGTGATTCTTTGTTTGTCAAAAATATATGACCCTTCTTGGATATTATATTTTCTCTATGTACCCTTAACGTTCGCATTGCACTCAAAGCACCGCCACAAGTGGCCGCTCATTTATCGGAGGAGAATTCGTCCGGAAAAGTTTTCTAATTAACCCTATTAAAGTTTAAAATTATCGGCACTTAGTTTGATGAGGACAAATGGAATTGATACAATAGAGTAGACACACTTTTCTCATAGCATCCATGCTTTTTGACTAACTAAAACACAAAAGAAGTCGCGTTCTTAACATGATTAGAAAAACAAATAAAGAGCGAGTCATAACAAATAAAGCAGCATGTCTCAGCTCCTTAATCATTGATCGCAAAATCGGTTCCTCGCAGTTACAGGAATTTAAATTCATCCTTTCACGTCAATTATCATTGAATAACTAGACGCTTCGCGTCTAGTTAACTCGCCGCGCTAGGAAGCGCCACAGCGGCTACGCCGCTCAGTATGCCCCTTAAACATCCCGCCCGTTAGTAACATCCCGCCCCGGAAAGTTCTGACCTCGTGAGAGACCTGGTGAGAATGCCACGACCTAGTGAGAACAAATCTCGAATCTGACGTCAGATTCGTGATCAGCGCATCCGAAAACCCCGGGGTGCCAAAAATCAGACCCGTGGACACCTTGCATCAAAAAACCCGATTTTTGGGCAAAAAATGGCTTTTTTCATAAAATGCGCCAAACCAAAAAGTGTAAAAAGCAAAGTTGTCCAGAATCGCCTCAGAAATCGATTGGGAACATAAAAAACATCACTTCCCCAGGTCAAAACCCTTAAAACACGTTTTCGGTTTTGGCGCGAATTCAGATATTAAAATTTTGGTTCTGATAGTTTTTGGGGGACCTACAGCCTCAGGGCTTTCAAATGAGCTATCACTCGCCCCGGTCTGACGACGTAAAGGTGCCGAACAGTTAGTCTCCTTTTGGGCGTTCCAGACTACGCACGTCGCCGCTTAGTATTTAGGGAAGCTTACTACAGTAATTTTCTTTTCGTCCTGTCGTTTGGCCGGATGGGATCAAAATTAGATGAAACCCGGTTTTGGCAAAACTAATCTAAATCGCTCTTATAGATTCCAAATTCTGTATCTTGAATCGATTTATTTTGAAAAAATTCGGTTACATATTATAAAATAGATGCTCGCGTCATCATCCTCATGATAAGTAAAGCGCCGCGCCATTCGGCGCGTCAGCGAGGAGTGTTCTTTTGTGAGAAAAAGTGTTGTTTAGCCTAAGCCGCCAGTAGGGGCGCTTAGGCTAAACAACGAGCCTTAACCCGGGCGCGAGAATGTCGGGGAAAGTGCACGCACGGGCTAAAACATATTGTATGGCCAAAAGTATCCAGAGGGAACATAAAAAAAACCACTTCCCATGGCCCAAACGCCTAAAAACACGTTTTTGTGTTTTGGCGCGAATTAAAGGATCTTCTCAAACAAGTACGGTGCCCCTTCCGAGATATGGCCTTTTAGTGTTTGGGGACTTGCAATGCAAACTACAAAGTCACACCCTTTGTTGTCTACATTTTTATTATAATCCTTGATATCCACTCTAACCTATTTCGCAGGATGGATGTTTGTAGGTTTTTTTTGACGTGTTTGGAACTTTTCGGGATCCTTTCCTTTTGGGACGTGTGATAGCTCAAAATGCTCCCCTGGGAATTCTAAGAAGGAATCCATCTGGAAAAAAGTTTGGCGCATTTCTCAAAAAGTGGCTTTTTTGCCCAAAAATTGTCATTTTTGCCAATTTTTTGGGCTAGATAGGAAACTTTTCGGGATCCTCTCCTTTTGGGACGCATGATAGCTCAAAATGCTCTCCCGGAGATGCTGAGACAAAATCCGGAAGAAAAGTTTGGCGCAAAAAAATTTTCTTTTTTGCCAAAAATGACATTTTTCAAGCCAAAACACCTACGGGGCTGATTTATTGCTCCCGGGGGGTTTTCAATGGTACTGAATCCTAATCTGACGTCAGATTTGAGATTTGATCTCACGAGGTCGTGGTATTCTCACGAGGTCGGAATCAATTTTTTTGAGAATTATGCCAGTCACACGGCGAGGGCCGCGGGGTTTCCCTTCTTGTAATCAGGCTAATTAACACCCAAAAATGTTGATGATAATGTCACGATTTTCAAGCATGATTATTATAATGCTCTGGTGTTAATACAATAGAATGTAGGTGTTAATGGTTGTGATAATGTACTTCATATTGAACTAGTCTATTATTTCTGTTATTCTATTGAATTATTTATTTTACATCGGGAAGGTCCTACTTAAAGCCGCACGTTGGTTACTTTTGTCATGCTTGAGTAAGTCCTTACTAATGACAATGTCAGAGCAATATTATCCATTGACATCGGTCACTTATGACCACTGGAAATATCAGTGAAAAGGTGATAATACATGGCTAGCAGCATGGAAGTCAATCCTCTCAAAAGGCTGTGCAATATGTGAGGATTATGAGCAAGTTGGTCCCACCACGATCATGCAGTTTAGCCCTTTACAAGGGGCTAGCTCAAAACTGATTATGTGGACCCCCATCTAAAATCGTATTTTAAGAGGGGTTAGCTTAATCAGTTTTGAGCTAGCCCCCTTGTAACGGGCTAAACTGCATGATAGTGGTGGGACCAACTTGCTCATAATCCTCTCATATTGCACAGCCTTTTGAGCGGATTGAGTTCCATGGCTAGCAGTGCTGTCGCGGTGCTATCACGATACACAGAATCCGGTACACCCGATCTAATATAAACACCGGCATCCGAAAAATTAGAAGTCAATTACGGCAATTAAGGCATCGAAAAATTTGCAAATCAAATACCGGCTTCGAACAATCCCAAATTTCGCACCGGGCCTCACCAATATTTGGATACACTAGTTATGTATAATAATAATGAATCATTTATTTTTTCAGACAGATCACTTTTCAATCTGTATTATCACTGGTGGCAGTAGTCACAACAGTCTCTCAATTCTTTTGTGGCATGTAAGAATATCTAAACTATTAACCATTAAACCTTTTTGACCTCAATCTATATTTTCAGACCGATATGTGTAAATATTTGGCGCAGAAAGAGTACAAATGACATCGCAGGCTTACCATTTGTTACAGGCTTCCTGGGGTATGATTTAATGAAAGTTTCGATTTAGTGCCTATTCTACGCTTCCTTTTTTAAATATGATTACCGTAACACGATGCGCGCCATCAATTTCCACTGAATTGTTAATTTAATTCAATCAAATAATTAAATGTATATATTAAATATATGACTCTCAGATGATTCGGCAACATTATAGAGTAATTAAAGATAGTTTAGAGGCTGCTTTTGGTTGAGGTACGGTATTCTTATCAACGAACTCGGTATGGTTGTTGTGAATGTGGTTGGAGTGATACTAATGATTACATATCTCATCTTCTATACATGTTACACGAAATCGAGGGTAAACATTTGAATTTATTGAGTGCTATTCGTACTTATGACCATATTTATGATTTTAGAAACTCATTCTCGCGCAAATTTTCCTAGACGTTCTTGCCGTAAGCATTATGCTCAGTCTTGTGCATTTGTTTGGCCAAATATCACGTGAGCCACTTGGATTTGTTTCCATGAGTTTTAACATGTAATATTCTAATTTTTTAAAGATTATCCCAAACTGAAGGTTATTAACATATAAGGTTAAATTTTAGAATAAACTTCGGATCTCCATTAGCTGGACTGGTGAGCAACCACTGCAAAAATGAAATTTTTGCAAATATTATACTTTAGGCCGTGGTTTTTCGGACTAGAAATTGTGAGACAATGCCGTTGCCAATGTGTATTGGCGTGCTGCTCGTGTCTTCTCAGTGGTGCCTCTACGGCTTTATTATCCACGATAAATACCTCATAGTAAGGTTTGTTCCTTTCTGCCGACCGCATGACTAATGCTGCTTGTTTATTCCTCACCCTAATAAATTTGTCCCCTGGAGCGGCCGAATGCCACGACGGGCTTACAACTCAACTTTGCCACAATACTGGCAAAAATCATGTGCCGAAGGCACTATCCTTTATGGCTAGTACTCTGTATTGTTCTGCATAATTTTATGTTTATTTCATTGACATCTTGATTATTTTTATATGTATGAAGGTATGAACTTAACAGTGTACGAAGTGCAGTTGGTTAATTTAATTAAACTCCATTGTTCACATGATAAACATATTTAGGTACCAAATGGAGCTGGAGTCATTTTAGCCCTGATTCAGATCTCGTTGTTTCTAATTTTTCCACGTAAAACCGGAAATGTGGCACCTTTGGGATATTGCTGCCCCATTGTCAGAAAGCTTGCTGATTCAGATCCAAAACACGCCATTAATGGTGATTAAAATTAACGCTAGATCATGTTTTTTAACATTTAATTTTTTGTGGAATTCAGGTGCTCTGAAAGGGAATTCGAAAGGAATATGGAACGTAAAAAATAAAGTCGGTGACATATCACCAAGCAATGGCTCAAAGTAATTTATTCAATTAAACTAAAACTTTATATAAAATATTATATAATTTTAGACCTGTTGCAGTATCTTTGGAAAATAGTGGAATCGGAGCTGTAAGAATCACCGTTGACGAAGCATAATCGTAAAGCATAACAGGAAGATCTCTCTCGTGTTTTTACATTTCATTCACTTACTTTACCAACTATAGTGAAACCTCTAATTATCAAGAAGTTCGCTCAATATTTAATTAATTTAATTTCCAAGGGCTAAATGGACGAATGTTAGTAACCTAGCTCTTTTTGGTGAGCTTTTGTGATTAAAACATTGGGGTCATAATTATGTTAAATCATCGAGAAAATGCAACTTCAGATAAATTATATTACCGTAAATCCTCTAATTAATTCCCCTGGGGATTATTGTTTCAAAGGCTTTCAAAAAAATTTCCAAATTTCAAACTCAATTTTCTCCGATATTTTCAATGACAAAGTTTGGCTTTGGAGTTTTTCTTACGTATCTCGACGAGATCCACGAACGAGCCCACAAGTTCGTTTGGCAGTCTGCTTGAGGGGGACTAATTAAAGGATTTAGATTTTAAATTAGATGTTTTCAATAATGGCTGTTTACTCTGTTTATTTCATATAATAGTAAAGAATTGTTATAAAGAAAAAACTCAACAATAAAGTACAGTAGGTTTCATTTAGATGACAATCGTCAAGGGCCTGATTCCCCAGCGTCATCAAAAATTGTATGCTTTGACTTCTTTGCTAACGGTTCGTCTTTTTCATCGTCCTTTCTGACATTTCCTGTTGTTCTCTAAAAATATTTTATGTAAAACCCGTTTGTTAATTTAAATGTTCTGACACTCACTACATCGTCCCAATCGTCGTTATCAAAAGTCGTAGAAGCATTTAAGGCCGAACTACTTGAATCGACATTTACATCGAACAAAGCGTTTCTAACCTGAACAGAAAAGTTTATCGTTTTTACTGCAAACGTTTATATTTAAATTTTCCTTACAAATTATATACTTTACCATACGCCAGAACACTATCTATTGGATCTTATTAGTCAGATACTAAGAATTCTTCAGGTTGGAAACTTGCTAATTATTGGTTGTTTTATTGATTCCAATGTCAACTTAATATGAGCAAAGAATACTTTTAATTTAGAGTAATATAATAGAATTAGGTTTTTTAATTTATTAAAAAGTCCATTATCTTAATTCAAGAATTTTTGACCGTCAAAAATACTTACAAAAGCCTTTGAAGCTCGCTGATTGACTTTTGGTCGAAGGATTTGTTCATCAAATTGCTTCAATTTCGTGAAATATTCTTTGACACGTCTCTGTAAATGTGGCATATAAGGATTAATGATTAGACGCGAATTTAAATTTATAATTAAACTACCCGCTCCACCTCCAATTCTTCGTCATTTTTCGGGTTTTTACCATCACACGCCAAATAAGACCAGTAGAGGGAGTTCAATGTAAATAGCGACGCTAAATCGGTGCGCGCCTTTTCCAACGGAGGTCTCTGAAAGATATTCGTTACAGTTAACAATAGTGTTTTACTTAAATTGCTACCTGATTTTGTTCGGTGTATGGCACACATAAAAATTCTTCTAAAATATCTTCGAATTTTGTGAGCGCTGTATTGTAGTTTCTCAATTTAGCAATAACATCTTCTGGGATACCATCCATAACTTGGATTTTCGGCTAAAAAGCGAATTGACTTATTTAAGGATCCCCAATGCTCGATACTATGATTGCGTCGATACTCAGAAAGTAACAAGTTTGCTTATACCTTTATTGAGCTTACAAACTAAGAAAATTTCATTATCTTCAACACTTGACTAAAAGAATGCCAAAAGTACAAATTTAAACGGGAAATATTAATGTCTTAATTTTTTGCTATAATAACAGATTAGAAAGGGTTATAAAATATTTCGTCTACGTGTAATAATCACGTCCTTTTGTTAATTAGTTCAAATAGCACTGAAACTAAACAAATTTAACTATTAAAAGCGAAACGTAAACAAATGTACAACGTACAATAAACCTTTATTGCAATGCAACAACTGATAGTTTATACAACGTAAAATACATATATCCACAAAAAGTTTATTCACTTGCGAGAAGGAATTCGGCTACGTCGATCTTTGCTATCCTGAAAGTAAGTAATTTAGTATATCGATGGTCATGAAAAACGTCATACGTTATCACGGCGAGCAGATGAGGCCGTGGGTGCCATAAAACCAAATGTATTTTGGTTAACTTGCATTGATCCAGACGAACTCGAAACGCCCCTAGTGCTAACAGCAGAACTTGATCGCAAAGCCTTTTGCGGCTCGTTCTTTGAAACACTTTTGCTTACTGATATCGATCGAGGTGTTTTACGAGATTCGCGAGGGGTATCGTTGATAGATGAGCTTATCGAAGAAAGCCTCGGAGGCGCGTGATTAGGAATGCTGAAATTTAACGTAAGTCAATAGTAATATTAGGTTGCTGACTAAGTTTCCGCACTCACATGTCAATCAACATTTTATTAAACAGAAGTTGCATAAAACTTGACAAAAACTAATAATCAAAGTATTCTCCGCTATTCTGGACAGAAATTTTAGTGATTTAGCACGAAAAAATTTTTTCGATTTTTTTCAAGACCATGTGGTCCCCCCTATGGTTTTAGAATGAAAAAAATCGATTTTTTTAACTGCCGATATTATTCTGCTGTGAGTGGTTTTAGGGGTTTTCGGATGCGCTGATTCCGAATATGCAATTAGATTTTAGAAATCGCGTCAAAAAGTGGCATTTTTGGGGGTTTGAATTTCTGAACGTTGACGACCGCGACTCGATCGACTATCCGAGGCGTCCAGACATTTTTTTGTCTTCAATATTCACTCGGTTCTTTTTAAATTTTGAGTACCTACATAAGCTCTACTTTGTGCCACAGTTCCGGCTCCCTTAGGTCGATTGACGTTTTCTATGGACTCTTTTACGGTGTGACCTAGCTCAAACTCGAATTTGAGTAGTTCGCGAATAATGCCTCTATTTTTTTCCATATTGCGGGAAGTGAATGAATGTTTATATAAAAATGATAGTCCACATAATAACAAATCTAATCGCACAAAACCTTTTAATTGATTGACACAAAATTTGCTGATTGACATGTGAGTGCGGAAACTTAGTCAGCAACCTAATAAATCAATGATACATGGCTAATTTCACGGAACTTTTGAAAGCAAATTTTTAATGAAAGTTACCTAGTGCTTGTTAGCGAAGATGAATCTTTCTTATTGGCAGGACGCGGGCGGCCTAGAGGATTAACTAGCAAAGTTTTAAAGCGGCTTTGGTGAGTCTGGTTATCTTTCTCATTCACGCCTTTTGCAACAGTGAGGACTTTTTCGACATGAGCCACAGTGCACATAATTGACGGGCGATCGGATCTCAGCAAAGATCTGCGTGTCGTTCTTTGTTGGTTCCTAAAAATAAATGTGGTATGTTATGCAACGTCAATTTTTATACCTAATTTAAAGATTCAGTGTCATTTAAAAACTCAGTGCCATTACATCAAAAAATAATAATATACGACAAACAAATCAAGTTTGATATTAAGAACACTTACGTTGAAGCATTAATCTTACTCGATTCACGCGACAGATTCGATTTATTGTTCGAACTGACAAATTCGCATTGAATGGAGGCAGGCGTCGGAGTCATAACGCTTGGCTTGGATCGTGGAGAAGGACGAATAGTGGGACTAGGCTTTGAAATCCTGGATTGTCCACTGCTCGCAGTATCATTAATGGCATATGTTCGAGAAGTAGTCGAAGGCGTTCTAGTCTTTATATCGCTAAATATAAAAAGATACATGATGAACAATACATGTTGCTTATTTAAAATGCGAAAAAAATTCATTCGTTTACACATTCATACAGGAGCGGATACATATGTGTAAAGATGAATGTTTTAGAAGGAGTGCACTTAACCCAGAAAATGCTAAAATAAAACGTACATTTTATCCGGCGTCGATACTGATTCAGTTTTATTACTGGAACGAAGGTTCATTGTAGTTTTGCTTACGACCGGCACACAGTTTTGAGTTCTATAACGACTTTCGTGAGAAGAATTCTCTTTGCGTATGCCAGATTGGATCGAAGTGGCACTCGCGCTGGGAGGAACACTGTTAGTGATGGATGGACGACCAGGTTTCAGCAGAGACTTCCTTGTAGGCTTGTTCCCAGTTGGACTCAATTGAAGCTTATCTGTCACCACTAAACATTATAATACATCATTCAGTGGTTTAAACATACAGTAAATGTTATGGAGAAATATTTTCTCCAAATTTTGGAACAGAACTCTTTGTCTCCATACACATATTTCATCAACAAGAAACGGGGTGAGGAGTATCGAGATTAATGACAGTATATTATGAAGGAGTTCTCCTAAGTTTAGTATGAAGGGCATAGCGAGAACTCCGAATGTCAATTTTTTATGACACAGCAGGAGGATTAAAATTAAAATTTTTTAGAAAATGAAACTTACAGTCAAAAAACTGGTCACCAATAGTGTCATTGAGGTCGTCCGCACCTAAATCTCGATACATTGGCACAGTTGGAATGTAGAATGGGTCATTTTTCAATTTGTTGCTATCTTGCGACGACATACTTGGCATGCAATATTTTGTGGCAGCAATAGTAGACCTAAAAATATCATAATTTTGCGAGGACTTTAAAAAGGTAATGTCCATAGAAAATTTTATAGAGAAATTACAATCTCAGACTTTGGAAATATGCAGGAAATAAAACTAAGTAATGCGTTACTGGAGATCAACTTGATACGGTGATAAATACATTGTTTTTATGGGTTCCTAATATTCATGGGAAGCACAATAAATATACCTAGATTGAGTGTTTCTTTTTGTCCCTAATTTTGGTTTTTTCTCATTTTTAGATCCCGGATCGTCCGAAGCAATTGCCACGGAGAGACGGAGTATGGAGCTTTTGTATTTTTGGGGAACTAATAGCTGCCTATTAAAATGTGGTATGAATGGATACAAATTCCTTGAGAAGCAATTATTCTGAAGCATGATGGACGACATTTATTGAAAGCTACTTTTATTTAGGAAATAGAGTGAACAGAATTTATCTGGCTTTACGTTTCTGAATCAGAAAACTACCAAAATTGCTACTGATTTAAAATAAACTTGTTTAATTCATTGTACTGCCTTATAGACATACTCAAAGAGAATATTCTAGACTTCACCTCCAACTTTATTTAACCATCGCTACTTCAAATACAAAAATGACTTTTACGATGAATTTAAGAGTGAATACTGAATGAGTATAGCAAATATAGCAAAAATAAAGTTTCCTTCTCATATCACTGGTTGCACTGCCTGCGAACGAAACATCTTTCCATACTATTTCTTTGTTCATCTTCGCAGTTGAATCCCTAAGATCCTGCTGTTTGTCTCGAAATATCTTAGTAAATCCGGGTATAGGTTGTAAAGCATAGTCCATTCTTTAGCCTCTGGGGAACCCTTTGGTATATCATCAAAATTTTTGCTTGTGCTCCGTATTTGAATTGGCACCAGAAATGGGTTTTGAATTTTACCCTTATTTTGCACCCCTCTCGGGACCGGACATAATCGGCGTTATTCGGAGGGCGCCTTATTCGGAGGTTTTTAACCCAAATTTGGTTAGATCGGCGTTAATCGGGGGTTTCTGAATGTTTTGTCAGTAAATTTGAATTTAATGGCGCGAATTTGAACATTTTCACAAAATTTTGGCATTTTTTAGCGAATTTTGTAAAACTTTTGGCAAAACGCGCCAAAAATACATCGAAAAATTTGAAAGTTTTTCAAATTTTACTTAAAATTTTGTAAGTGACAAAAATTTCGAAATTTTCTTCAAAATATTTGAATCGGCATTATTCGGAGGGTCATTTATAAGGCAAGTTTCAAAAAAAATCGGCGTTATTCGGGGGTCAAACCCATACAATTTCTTTGGCGACCAACCGAGACCGAAAAAATCGGCGTTATTCGGGGAGGGGGCGTTATTCAGGGGTTCGACTGTATAACATGGATATGAATAATCAAAAATTAAAATCTGATTTCGGACTATAATCGCAGAGATAGACATTATGTCATTATTCTCGTGTCAGTCTGATCGATTTTTTGAAAGGTTTCGCTATTCCTTAATTTCTGTAGCGTTACTTAACTGCGATGCGTGAATAAAAATTGACAAATAATTTATTTTTGCCCGCGTTATGGCATTATTCACAAATATATGAAACACAATAATAAAAGTGTTTACCACAATTCAAATATTTTGAACCTTTAAAAGTACGAATTACTGATAATTAATGAAATCAAGATATTTTACAAAATATTCTCAACAATCATTTCGGAAAGCGACATTCGTCTCTAACCAGCATGCGCTTCAAGTAGATTCTAAAGTTAAATAATAGTGCCAGATATCTGTATTTGAAAGTAACAAAATTGTTACAGAATTATAGGCATACAATCAAAGTATGAAAACATAATTATTATGACACAAACGTCACGCCAATGCATAAAAAACGAGAAAGCGAGATATGTAACTGTGAAATAATGCGGTAAGCACGCATATTTTCGAAACGACTGCAAAATACAAATATATACAAAATGTTAAACAGCAAACATTTATAATGGAGGTCGCAGGCTTACAAAGAAATAGACATTTTCTAGCAGGAACACGTTCGAAATTCGAGCAAACAAGAGGGTAAATAGGCGCCACGCGACAACTATGCCCATTTATAGGACGAAAAACCCCAAAAAACTTCATACCGTACCCCGTATCATGTCTTACCGCAGTGCTGGGGTACAAAATAACTTCGGGTTCGTGATCAGTGGGCCAAAAAACCCCGGGTTACCAAAAATCCGCGCTTGATGGTTCCTTGAACTACAAAACCTGCGATTTGAGCTTGTAAAACATAAGCGAATATTAGCAAGAGTTAATCAGAGATTCACAAAAGAGTCATTAGCCACAACAACAAGCCAAGTAATCCAGCACCTGTGTGAAGTGTGATATTTTCTGGAGCTAATGATTCAGCACTTCGCCCACGGCTACCGCCCGTGGCCGAATCAACGGAGGTTGGCCAGCACTCAGCGCAGTTTTCATCCAACGAACGTGTTTGCTTGCTACTGTATGTGGATTTTATTTGCTGTTCCGGATCGTAGTAATCGAAGAGAACAAAATGAGCTGGTTTTTGTTCCGCAATTTGATATACCAAGTCGCTATAAAGAGACAGGCACACAGGGCTATCGCCAATCTGAAATAAACAAATTATCATTAGTAGGTAACTGATATTTCCAAAATTTTCAATGTAACTCGAAGTCCGATATAACGACAGTTTTATCTGGTTCCGTCCAGAATATAAGGAGTTACATACAAAATTACGCTCGATATAACGACATCTCCGGCCGACACGGGCGAAAATGAAAAACGGAGCACCCCTTATGTTTTTTTTAATTATTCAAATTTTCAAGCAAATTTTATTTCAAAATTTTCAATATTACCCAAAAAATTTTGCTTATTTCTTTAGTTTTTTACTACTTTTATTCTTTACCGTATTATCTGTAATTAGCGCCCCCTCAAATTAACGCCCCCTCTATTTAACGGCCCGTAATTACAGGTAATACGGTATACTGCCTATTGAAAAACCAAAAGATCTACTGTACGGAGGGTAAACTTTCTCAACCCTCTGGCAAAAAGTAAAAATATAAATGTAAAACATTTTAAAAAAATATGTAAAATTTTTCCACGACAGTGATGTTTAAAAAACTACACTCGGATCATTTTCATCCAAAATAATACAGTACATCTTGCTTAAGAACATGACTTACAATATAGAATTTAATATCACAATAAACGCGAAAACAAAAAACTATCTAACTTTAAATATCTATAAATTTACAGATTATTGTGTCGATTAAACTTTAATAATGGATATCTTTTAAATTTACATTCAGTATTAAATGTCCTTCAAACACGCTAAATGTAATTGATAACTTTTCTATTGTTATCCTATTCATACAAATTCCATAATTTCCGCTCTTTTCAAAATAAACCGCTTACGGGATTGAAATATATATTCGCCTTGGTGTCATCGTTTTCCAGCTCCACTCTTTGCAAATCACTAATTCCAGTCAGTTTATCAAGTTCGTCGTTATCGAATCTGTAGCCACTAAGCGCATTTATCTCCGCAACAGCCATATTCGATCTTTGTCCAGATTTAGTGTAGCTAAGAATTATATCATAAATCTCGTAAGTATAGTAGATTTGGTTTACTTGCAGCATAAATCAAATTGCAAGCGTTGATTGCCACCACGCACATCCTTGAGCTCCTTACTGCAATAGAATGGTTCATCATCGCGAAGTGTTTGTCTGTGATATGCGTATTGAACTTGCACAAAGGCAACACTGGAACCGCTAGCATCAATTTCGATCGGACTGTCCAAATGTGACAGCTGAAAAGTTATCGTGTCAAATCATTTTACCAGTCAAATATGTTGCCTACTGTCAATTTTTTGGATTTATAATTGATTTGTTTTCTTTACCTAATTTACGAAAGAATTATTACAAAGTTGTTGATGTTTCCAATCGTTTCGACTCTAATTCCAGACGGTTAGAAAAATCTTAGTAACACGTAAGTCGAGTCATCCTCAGTGGATTATAACTAGATAAAATTTGTGCTTGTGCTTGCACATGCACAGGATTATAACTAGATAAAATTTATCTTATAACATTATTATTGTCACATAAATCAGTCTTAAGGGTACCGGAGATCCAACTGACGTTTTAACGTTGTTGCTTATAACGTTGTGTAACATTTGTTTCAAGTGAAACAGGACAAATAAGAAGCCGGAGAAGGTATGGAAAGGTTCAAACTAAAGTCTTTATAACTTTTCAGAAATGTCATACATAAAACCCACACAACAAAAGTAGAAAGTTCAGTGAATATAATTTAATGTTTAAATAACAATACGATATTTTAAACAACTTTTTAACGATTATTCGACTTTAAAGTTTAAGCTTATCGAGCAACTGAGTCAAACTTTTTTAAAGAGCTTACCTCATAACTCTGGAGCACTATAGCATTTTGCGAATTCACCGTGAAATGTTGAGAATCAGGCCCATTTTGAACTTTTATGGTCAAATTGAAATTAGGCGAATAAGCGCGCTCCGCATATGCACCCAGTGCTTGCAGAGCCATTACTGTGTCCTACAATATGTTATTGATAAGTGTGAAAACATTCAAACTAAAAATAAGCAAACTTGAGTGCTCGAGAATCCACCGAGAGAGTTGCGCTGAGAAGTCAGCCACCGCACAATTGGTAAACCCTTTTCAGTATCTGCCAATTGCATGTAGTTGAGCAAGGCATAGCTCGTCACTTCAATATCCACAGGCTGACTTTGATAGAAATATTGACTCGTGTCTTTTGTAGCCGCTCTCTCAGGACGGACCTTTGCTGACCAATGCACGTTTCCATCTGAAAATAGAACTTTTTTGTACTTTACTCATTTTCATAGCATAATCCATTTGCTGCTTCAATTATAAAATGTAACCGCATTATTAATAAGTTAAACCGGAATTTGGAATGGATTAATCTACTTACCATTACTCGCGATTTGCTGCGCCTCTAATAACTTGATAACTTCCGTGTGCTTGGGACTGTTAGCTAGTTGCAAGGCATATGCACATACGGCAAGCGAATACGGATCATCCTTTATTTCCGAGATATGGCTCTCTAAATAAATTTTGGCTTTTTCGTTTTGGACGCCGTTCTCGAGCAGTGCAATTAACACGTATGCCGTCAAGGGTAGACCTCCTTCGGATGCACCACCTTGCATCTGCTTGTGATGAACTTCACCTCTTTCTGCAAAAGCACCATTTTCCTAAACTCATATTTTGCTTAAATCATTATAATTTTCGCCATATATATTGGATTAGTTGGATTAGCATATTCTTCTAGTATGTGCTTAATTTTATAGAATGTATTTCGGAAACATTTTATTTAAAAAAGGAAACATAATGTGAACTAATGACCTATATAATGTTTTATAAAGTATACATTTTTCATTGGGATGTGCTATAATATATATATCGGTCCTTGTTTCAAATAAAATACCAACCGCTTGTTGTTGCGATATCAAAAATGCAATAGATTTCTCGAGGACTTGTTCATCCACAAAGATATACGCTTGAGCTTGTTTGAAAGAGCGAATAACAAATGCTGTGAGCCAAGTTGAGCCGTGACTATCGCTCTGTCCAAAAGCGCTGAATGAATTGTCGGACCGTCTAAACCAAGATGATAATTTTACGAATTTGATCAGTATCTCTTACCTATAGGTAAGTTGACGTTGATATCCTGATTCCATATGTTTTATCGCCTTTGCTTCCAAAACAGGATTTGAGCGTCGAGTTGCTTTCAAGTACCGCATGACCACAATATTAGGAACAAAGGTGACCATATTCTGCTCTCCGCAACCAAATGGCATTTTCACGAGGCCCTCGACGTTAGACAACACTGGGCCCATTATGTCACCTAAATAAAATTAATTCAAATACCTATTTTATATAGTTAGGCCCCTGGGGGCTTAATTATTTCAATCCCCCAATTTTTGGCAAATTTTTTCTAACCTCTTAGTTTTACATACTATTTCTCGGAATCGGTCAAAATACCCCCGGTCAAAATACGCTCCATTTTAAGAAAATCACATAAAAGCCGAAAAGCGCTCCTGGGTAATTTTTTGCGAATTTACCTAAAGAAAATATGCCTTCAGCGTGTATTTTTCATCCTCCATCCATTCTCTAGAGTGCTCTATTATAGGGGGCTGTATTAGAGAAAATACGGTAATTCCTAAGTGTCCAAGATTATAGTTTAAAATCGTCCTTCAGTTACATAACTTACATAGTGTATTTATTCGAAATAATGAATTTTTAGTAAAAAACCAGACGTCTATCTTGAATAAACTCTTAAGAATTAATTTTTAAATATACTTTGTTAGCAATAAAAAAGGTGAATAATCAACAAAATATTTACCAATAATATCGATTTTTGCGATCTTGGAACCTTGCACATGATCAGATGGGAATTCTAATTCGATAACCTTTTTGAACTTTCCAGCGCTTGTTGTATTGTTTTGTTTCCCAGAGCCACTCATACTTTCTGTCTTTGTTACGGCGCTTACCGCTTCGCCACTTGAAGAACTCGTTGGCAGTGCTACAGCAGTTGCTTGGAGCTGCGGTCGACTAAGGTCAAGTATAAGAGGCACATTCCTGTTTACTCGGTAACCTTCTGGCTCTACTCGCAAAGGCATCTCCACTGCATCACCAGCTTGGGCACCAGCCTGAGCCATAACCGACAATTTTACCATGCCGATTTCGGTGAGAACAATCGGGAAATATACAGCCTTCGATGCTCCGCCACCAGGCACGGCAATAGAGCGAATATTGTAGTTCTTGTCTTGCTTGCTAAACACAGACATCAATCAGTTGCGGATAATCCAGCGTAAAATTTGCAATCACAATTTAGTTACATCAAGCTGTCCATTTTAGAACAAAAATTTATCCTATGCCGAATAAAGCAAATAAATTAACTAAGGAATTTTGGAGTAATAAAACCGAAAACAGAGACATAATAAACTAAAGACCGAAAAATGTGATTACTGGATTTTAATACGACAAATGCATGACAAAAGGTAAAAATTTAATTCCAACGTAGTTTTTACTTATATACTTAGTCACTTACTTCTTTTTAAGTGTTGCACCATCTTTTTGGAGAAACTCAAATCCTGCTCCTTCCTGATGCTTCAGTGTAACCACCACCTAAATGATTCATTTAGAAAATTAGCAGGTAAAATGACCTACGTCTTGTTCGTTTTCGAGATAGTTGAATATAAGTACTTGTAGAGCAAATTTCTCGCCGCGCTTAACCGAATAAGGCAACTCGAGTCGAATAAAGAACGGGCGAAATACTTTCAGCTAAAAGTTAATTTTAATTAGATATTGGTTTGGTTAATAAAGGCCTGTTTTCAATAGCGGTACCGATACCGATACCGAGACCGATACCGATGTGTTTACAATAGGGACCGATACCGAGACCGATACCGAGTCCGATACCGATACCGATGTGTTTGAAATTTGAAAAAAATGTGCAAAAATGCGAAAAAGTTGATTGTGAACACATCGGTATCGGTATCGGTCTCGGTATCGGTCTCGGTATCGGTATTTGATTGTAAACGCATCGGTTCTTCGGTATCGGTATCGGTCGCGCCATCGGTATCGGTATCGGTCTCGCTATTGAAAACACCGGGTAAGTCTTGATGGAATTTTCAAACACTCATATTTCAAACGTTTATAGATCAATGTTCTTAGTAATATTCACCATCATGATCGCCAACACTTGCTCTTTCAGGCGGCATATAACTAGGTTTAGGAAATAAAAACTATGTTCTGGTAAGTTAGCTATTTCATGCCTTTGGTGAGGTTAATCCCTAGTAAAAATCTAACCTTTGATACACTTGGAGCAACTCCGAGCCCAGCGTTTTCACTGATCGCGAATGCGGAGGCAACCCATGAAGTGATTGTGTCTGGTGCTTTGGCTTCGTAGATAGCCTCACCCGAATCACTAAAATAAAATTTAGTATAAAATAAATATTATATAAATTAAAAATTTAACCAGACTACTATATCGATGATTTTAACTCATTTAAATTTATCATATCTCGCATTTCCTTTCCAAACACACCTCAATGTAAAATCTTGTTGGGAAGCCCAAAGCCAAGTCTCAGGAAAACGTTTTCTCACCCGACCTACAAACGGGCTCGCTGATGAAGCAACAGTGTCACTCATACCCGCCTCCGGAACAGAGTTCATTCGATTAAAAACCATCATCGGCATCGCATACACTGTAAAATAGTACTTCGTATATTTTTCTACAATCAAGCAGTCTTCTCTCAGCTTCTCCAAAATTCACGTCACACAGTGTCACATCACTCATATTAATGTATTAATTATAAAACATAGAGTGTCCATCGGTTTAATATCACGTATATTTCGTCCCGAATTTCTTCCAGAGTTTGGATTTTAAACCATGTGATCGGAGTAAAACGGAAAATCGGATTAATGCATCCTATTAAAAGGATTGTATAACTTGCCAGAATTGACTACGTTTTTGTAAATCACTATATCTTTCTTATTTAATAGTCAACGTCAGAAGTTGTTATGACAATATCATACGTCTGAACTATCTAATTTTCCCAAGAACTAGATAATTTTTGTTGTTAAATCTGCAGATACGGAGGAGGCATTGACATAAAATGTTGCGCCAATGTCCTCATATCTCCGTTGTTAAAATTGGGTAGCTCAGACGCTTCATAATATTTTCATAATAATTTCTGAGTTGATCATTAAATAAGAACATTGGCGGTCGAAATGATCTAATAAAATGTTCAAATTTGGCAGGAATGAAGTTCGTTTGACGTTTGCAAAACAATTAAGACGTGAGAGGAGAACAACGGAAATGACGGACGCCACAGGCATTTCCTTCCTACCAAATTTGAAAATAACATTTAATCATTTCGGCCACCAAGGTAGCTATTAAAAAAACTTAGTCAAACCCTGACAGTTTATACAATCCCTTAAATATGACGACCTCCCGACAAAATTATTTTGTATAGATTTTGGTGAGAAATTACTCTAGAATTGGCAGATCTTTGTAAGAAGGATTTCAAGAAATAATTGAAAAGCAAGAGCTTTAAAATTTATATGCACAATTGGTTTTGGTAATTTATTTAAACAACGCATGACTTTAAATCAGGACAGAATTAACATTTTCCTGGATTTTTAAACAGATAACGTCAGTTATAGGTTAAAAAGTGGGTACTAAGACTACCGTTGTTCCACAGCTGTTGCCCACACCCATGTTTCTGGGAACGTCTTTCGAATTCTAACTGGTTGTTTACGTGACGAATGATGTTCATTTAGTAATGCCGGTTTAGCTGGCACATCGGCAAACTCCATTAATCGAACTCTGCTAATCGGCGGAAATCTATGGTGGAGTCGGCGCCAATAGCTTCCTACAGTCGGTAATATGAATATAGTTTAATTATTATGGAAACACAGCATCACATGGGTATATGATTAAAGGGTGAATCAAATAGATATTGAATCACAATTGATCACCTTATCTCTTGAAATTTGATGATAGAACATAAAATAAAAAAGAACGAATACTTTGGATGTAGTTTGGATAATAATTAAATGATATCGAGCAATCTCATACATGAGCGAAAAATTTAACACCATATTGCTCAGTTACGAACCAATGTGTCAACTTCGCATAAACATGTAGTATTGTTGTATTCCAGTATCACTGCTAATCCCCCTCACAGAAAAACAATATGTGGGCCTATTTAACTTGTGAAAGCGTAAATGTTTACAATATTCAAGAAAAGCACTTTTAAAACAATATTAAGCACACCCTAATTCCATATCTATCCAATGTGATACTGTACAAATCAATGTTTGAAGGAACATCTTTCGAAGATAAAGCGGTGACCGCTCATGTGCGGTCTTTCCAAACGATAATTCTGGCATTCTTACATGACATCGGAAATGAAGTTTAGTTGCTGAAGCTGTCACAAAAATTTACTTACACTTAGCTTTCGTGAATAAGTGACGACCGCAGCACTTAATATTGATGGATATGTATTCAACTATAAGTTGGAGTAGAACTTGCAGCAACATTTCAGCTAATCAGAAATGCCAATGCATATGATGGTGGAAAATCAGCAGCTATGCATAATAAATCAATAGGATAAACGTGAAAATACCTAGATTGATATTAACGCAGCTAAATGATGAGATGAAAGATACAATACAAAGTTCATACGTGAAGATAGGAGCTTCAATAACTACAGACGTACGAAAATTTACGTACCCTTGCAAAGGTTATGTAAAAGGAATCTCAAATTTTCTATTTTGATAACTTTAAGATTTTCATTAATAGAGTATCTATTTTGATGTTTACATTAATTATGTTGAGTCCATATAATCACGAAGTGCACTCACTTGGAATTAAATCCATCTTCCGTTTTTCTCGCAGCCAACACATCAGCCCATATCCAAGTCTCCGGGAAATTTCGACGTACCTGAGGAGGACTCGAGGCACCACTGCGACTACCATCCTGTAAGTCTGGTGCTGGAGCAGCAGCTGGTACGGGAGCAGCAAAGAAGCGCCCATTAGCAGAAGCAAATGCTGGAGATGCCAATTCCATGACCACTAAAGGATTGACGAACAAAATAATGAAACTTATTTTAAACAAGAATTTATGTTTAGAAGCTGAAAAATAGATAAACAAAAAGAGAGAAGGAGAAAAGAAATAACATGACATAGATCAGCTTTAAAAGCAGAGTTAATACTCACATGGCGGCGAAAGAAATTGAAATTATATAAGCAATTTTCGACGCTTGAATCAAAAGCTCAAGCTTATGTTAAGTATCATTATAGAATAAGTCATACCAATTTCTCAAACATACTGCATGGCAACAAAAGCAACAATTTTTCCCCAGCCACATATAATGAAACTATAATAAGCGAATAAGCACTCACACTTTTTGAGCCCCATCCATGCCAACGGCTGTCGAAATCCACGTTTCGGGGAAGTAACAGCGTACTTGGGGGGTTTTGGCAGACAATGTGTTTTTTAGTTGCACGTTTGTGTTGTCTTCTACCAACATAAATGCTACACCGTCTTCAAGAATATAATCCCCTAAAGGAGAAACCAAGTGAAATGATACTTATTACCGCAAAAGTTCTCTCCCGAAAATCAAAATTTCCGGTGCACATAACTTATGCACAAAACAAAATATTTTGTTTTGTGCATAAGTCCTAACCAAGCCGATTAGAGTGTTTAATTCTCATATAAATGACGAAAAGACAAAGAGCGAGACAAGGTGATCATTATGATGTATTACGAGTATAATGTTTGTTATTTTGTATGATTAGTATTGTCTTAGCGTTGAAGTTAGTATCTTGTTAAAAAAACACTGAAATTAATTATTTAAATGATGATGTAAAACGATTAATCATATTATTAGACATTAGAAAGTAAATGGAATGTAAAAATGTTAAGCAAACTGCAAACAATTTGAAACACAGCGTTACGGAGTTTAGCAGCAATGAAATATAATTAAAAAAGAACGTACTTATAGTTTCCGGTTCTTTATACAGGTATGCATCGGTAAGTACAACAAGGCCTGCATTCTAAATTACGGATTGTTTGACTTTCCAAAAAATATAACATAGAGGTTTTAAAAGTCTGTAGCAAAAAAAAACTTGTATTGTTCATTATTGTATTGGTCGAAATATGTGGTATATTATATGCTTAATATGGGGCAAATATTAATTTTGTACCTAATTTCGGTTGTACCTAAAAGTTAATTTTGTACTTATTTTTGTACCTAACTCATTTTGGCTTATTCCAGGCCATTTTTTGCCGATATTTTGTACCCCTTATAGGTTTTCGATACCGCTGAATCCTAATTTGACATTATTTTGATCTAGGGTCGATGTTTCCATGGGCTAAATTACAAAATAAACCTATCTAAAACGCTTATCTGGACTGATTTGGCTACGCATAAAAAATTTTTTCGAAATTACCCGGAGGGTACTCTAGGAGAATTTTGCTGTTTTCAATTTTTATTGTACTTAATCCTGATATTAATGGAAAGACATCGTCTATGAATTTTCGTCATAGACGAAAATTTATTGTTATGTATTGCTGTGATTTCATAGATCCTTAGGGTCACCGTTTTGACCCCGTGGTAAAAATAATCCCTGATTCGGATTCAGCGTATGTGAATAACCCATAATGCATTTGTTGCATCTCATTAAGTGAAATTTTTTTCGAATTTCTACCCTTAGGGTCGGCCCCAGGTCAGAAATAAAGTCAAATTCGGATTCAGCAGGGAAAACCTATAAGTGGCACAAAATCCGGGCCAAAAATAGTCGGCAAATAAATTAGATATGAAATTAAGACAATTACAATCCCTCTTCACAATTCTTTTTTAGGGCAAATGGCGATTTGAATTTGCGCCAAAACATAATTGCATGCCAAAGGGGTAAAAAGGGGCCGCTGAAAATTTTTAATGAGGAGGATTACTCGGCAGAGGTCTCCTCTAGAGATTGGTAAAAAAATTTGAGTGGGGCCTTATTAGAGTAAAAATTTTCACAGTCAACACTTTTCCCTATTATAGAAGGCTCTTTTCCTGATGCTGAACAGAGCCTCCTCTAATAGAGAAAAGTGTTGACTGTGAAAATTTTTACTCTAATAAGGCCCCACTCAAATATTTTTTTCCAATCTCTAGAGGAGACCCCTGCCGAGTAATCCCCTTCATTAAAAATTTTCAGCGTCCCCTTTTTTACCCTTTGGCATGCGATTATATTTTGGCGCTAATTTGAAATCGAGTTTTCCCTAAAAAAGAATTGTGAAGAGGGATTGTAGATACTAAATTAATATTTGCCCCTTAATATGTCGATATACTAATCGCTATACTAAAATAGTTGTGCAAAAACTAACCTCGAATATTGAGCTAGCATCCTTGCCACCAACGTTCCACCATGGCGACCAAATCGACCTTTTGTTTGTGCGACCTTTCCTCCCACGACGCAATCGGCGATCCCAAATATGCGGGTAGCCTCCTTGATTTGTTGTGTCGTATTCCTCAATATCCTCCTCAACCTGAATCTCGCGTGACATATATAAAAGTACTAACTAAAGGAAGACGTACCATCTCTCTGGTAATGTCATTCCCAGATTTAAGCAGAAGTACACTCTGATCTATGGCTAACAAGCCAATGTATGAATCTGGAGCAGCTTTCACAGTGAATTTAACTGGGTCTCCCGGTTCAGCAGCGTTCCTATCAATCGCTAGGGAAACCTAAAAACATTTAAAAAATCAGCCTTTAAAAATAAAACCCACATCGTTGCGAAAGAGTCCATTCACTTTAAAGTCTATGGCATCGACGAGTACTTCTTGGTTTGATGGACGAATAGCGTACACAACCAAACGCGACTTTGGTGCCATCTGTGGAGTGGCTGTAAAAGTGATGGTAGCCAAATCGCCAGAAATATTGATATCTTCGCTTAACACCACTATCCCGCGTGCCACGACCTTAAAGCTTTCCATGTAAACCAATTTAACTTATCTTACAAATTTTTTACACCCGCGAGTTTTTGGGGCGGGGAATTAGAATCCGTGGTCAGAAGAATTTCAGGGGTACGCCTGGAGTACAAATTTTTTCAAAATGTTTTCATTTTCGAACAACGCTTTGAAGGCCTAAGGCCCTGGACAAGGGCCGCAAGCCCGAGGTAGCGGACGAGGTCAATACATTTGTCTGACGAAGCCAGACTACACCTTATAGTTAAAACTATATTACGCTAACGTGTTTCGCATAAAATGTGAGATTGGCGTGCTTTTTAGCATCATTCCTCTGCTAAATATATAAAATAAATAAGAACGCGTCGATTTGACATGCGAAACATGTTAACGAAATACCGTAAACTCTCTAATTTAACCCTCGGTGGTATAATGATTAAATCGAGCTCTAGAGGGCATAATTAGAGGAGTTAAACTAGAGAGTTTACGGTATGTTACTTTACTAAGAAGCCAGTGTGCGTGACTGCGTGTCTGGACTCCCGTTTAGACCCCTTAAACACCGTTTTCGACCCAGGTAATGTCACCCTTATAGTAATTACCCCCCATAAATCGGCAAAAATCGACTCAGATTTGGGGTCGACATAGGTCGAACAGGTCGAAACGGGGGTCGACCGGGTCGAAAATGGCATTTTTGCCAGATTTAGGCGTGTAATACATGACATATAGGGTTTTCGGGGTCGGGGAACACGATTCCGACATTTATTTTTACCCCAGGTATACCCTAGGGGTCGAAAAATGTTCGACATGGTCGAAAACGGTCTTTTTGGGTGATTTTGGTGTGGTTAATGTCTAATAAGGGGTTTTCGGGGTCGGGGAACACGAATTCGACAAAATTTTGGAGGTCGAACATAGGTCGAACAGGTCGAAATGGGGGTCGGAATGGTCGAAAATGGCGTTTTTAGTCAACTTTTGTTTTGTTTTGTAAAGAATTTTTTGTTATATTTTATTGTATATCAATAAACTGTCATGATTTCTACTTAAAAATATTTAGACTTTCTCATTGGACTTAATGCTATGGATACTCTTAATTACGGTTAGTGGGAATTACAAAGTTTCTTCCGTGCTCTCTTTTGCTTATTTAGGTTAAAGTCCTGCTGGCAGCAAAAGAAGCTTGGAATCGGATGTGTAATGGTCGCAGATGTCCGTGAGACGAATGGATAGTTTGTGAGTTTAAGAGCTTTTTTTAACTACTAGGTGGAGCGCCGCAGCTGTCGCTGCGTCAGCGGGCTTCTATATCCATTTACTCGGGGCAAAATTTGACATTCAAAAATTTAAAATTAGTTAACAAATTTAGTTTAAAAATTTTAGAATGTCAAGCTTTGGCGTTGTGAAATTTTGCCCCGAGTAAATGGATATAGAGGCCCGCTGATGCAGCGACAGCTACGGCGCTCCACCTAGTTATAAACAAATGTGACAGGTACGCCATAAATTTACTAACGTTAGCGGTAATAGTTTTCTCGATATTCGAAAAATGAGCTGTTTAAAACATTTTTAAAATATGAAAAAAAAATTGGTGCTAAATAGTATTCCGTAAATTGTATGGCAAAAATATATTTTTGTAGATATGATTTTATAATCAATCTGAACCTGATACGTGATAACAGATAGAGGTTCTGTGGTCTTGACACTAAATGACAGTGTTTTTCCAGCATCTACAACACCTTCATTGTCAGCTATCAGTTGTAGGAATGAATTTGAAGGACTCTTGCCCGCGTCCACGTAAAGGGAGTAGTATATCTCCACATTTGTAAAGTTGTCTTTTCCTTCGCGGTCATAATGAGCATCCACGCGGGCGCTCGTGCAATTCAGTGGAGGCTGAAAATACATATTTTTGAGCGGAGTACTATTTCACAAAACTCATGAACTTCTTAAAATGAACTATTTACTCGATACTGACCAAAAGCTGAATAATGGCGGTTCCATGAGCGTCGAGATCAACCACTTTCACCTCCTTATCTTCATGTTGAGTTCCACCAGGGCCGGTAGCAAACGGATAATTGTAATAGGTAGTGACTTGCACACGACGTGGGACAGTAGCTTTCACTGGTTGGTCGTCCATTTGTTTGAGGACCACAACAACGTTGTAGCGAAGCCCTGGCTTAAAAGTTTCGCCTTGCTTTTCAATCTCCAATTTCACATCATGTTTGTAGGCAACCACCTACAAAAGACAGTATTAATATATTAAGTGATGGACATTGAACTCACATCAGCGGTGCCGTTTCTCTGAATGTCAGTTAGACTTTCCGTAACTGTAGCCATGAAACTGACGCTACTTCCTCCATAATCCATTATGAGTTTGCGACTGCGTAACTCTTCGTTAGTGAATGTAACGGTTGCTTCTCCCATGCCATTCAAGTTCACTGTCTTTTCGATCATACCTTCCTTGTCCCGCTGAATTGTATGAATGTTAAATTGTAGCTAGGTATTTATATGAGAGCGGTTTTGCGCGCATTACAATAATTAATTACCGTAAACTCTCTAATTTAACCCGGGTAGAATTATTCAATCGAGTTCTTGGATCGGGAAAAGAAGCAATCTATTTTGAAGAATTTTTTAATTTCAAAAATTTTCTCTTTTTGACATTTTTCAAAATTTTAATTCCCGTCTGAAATTTTGGCGCTACTTAAGTATACCCCCCCCCAACAAATATACCCCCCCAAAAGTTACTTTAGAGAGGTTACGGTACTTCGGTAATATTTATTCGTATGAGATTAATGCTATTAAAGTATCCTTATAGAGGATTCATTATGTTTGCATCAAACGTATTTCCTTCGTGCTAATTTCTCATTTGAGATTTATTTCTGTGTTGCTCGACCTTGGTAGTTTCGGTAATCCTAACAGGAATTAATAGATGTTTATGGACCTAATGCAACTTCAGACAATCATTAACATTTAATGTACAACGACTGCAAAAGACTTACTGAATCCTCACCCCATGAAGGATAGGGTAATTTTGCAGTTACTTTGGCTTTCCCTGTCACGCCTTTTCCGTATGTGTATTTGGCCTCAACCAATACGGTTAAGTCATCGTTCAGAGTGATAAAGCTGGGTGTTTTGATGGAAACATCGAATTTGGGAAGCACATATTTGTCCACCGTGAACTCTTTCTCGAACTTAACTCCGGTCTTTGTAGTCACTCTTATCTGCCAGTTGCCCAATGGCGGCTCGGAAGACAATTCCAGTTGTCCAGCAAATACTCCTAAAAATTGAGCCAAAAATCTTATGGAGAAGAGAAAACTTTCAACACAAGTTCATTTATTGAAAAAAACGAAATCCAACAGTTTTGTTTCAGGAGCTATGCGAAACACGAGCTATATAAAATATTTTTGCTATCTGAAAAATTTTAAACCATATCAAAACATTGTACTATAATTTAATGCAAATATATATTAAGAACTCACACTCATTCCTCTCCAATTATGTATGAAATATAATCAAAAAGAAATGTCAACCTTTGTTTAGTTGAGTGTTGAGCGACTGCGATATAATGTTTTGATTTGGATCCAGTATGTGTACTGAAATTTCTTCTGCATATGGATTGAGCTCTGGCGTTACCACCACAACGCGATAAAACACTAAAAAATCACGAAATAAATTATGGCCTATCTTCTCCTTCCATTTTGAAAAATGGCTACAAAACAGCTATGAGCATGACGCCCATTTTCAAATTCGCTTCATTTGAAAAAAGACCTGTAGATCCTGGCTTGTAGATAGATTTGTCGGTTTGTACAAATATTGAAACACTTTTTGTGCTGCATCTGATCAGTTTCTCATCCTCGAAAATGGTTTTAGCTGTCTGGCTTTCGGCACGCACATACACTTTATACTCCTGACCAGCTAGCAAACTGTCAGCCGACAGATTCTCAATCGTAATGGTCTGAGGTATTCCTAAATGGAAAGATCCATAAGCATATTTGCAATGCTAATGTTAGCACAATTAATACTGACCAGGGCGAATATTGCTCACAGCTCGAGCACCAACGGTCTCATTTCGGTCTGTTCGAATTTCCACACGGACAATGTGATCAGGTTCTTGACTCTTCAGAATATTGACCGAAACCGCGTACGGTAAACCTGGCCGCACAACTTGTGGTGCTACCACCAAATAAGTCCCTGGGCTAAAGCAAAGTTCATGTTATTCCGTTACTATGACAAACAGTGTATTCATTTAAAATAAATTTAAGTGCATTCGTATTTACTACTATATATTAATAGTGAAGCATGCAACCATTAGTGTCATAGTGTTAATACACATATTAACCAGGTAAAATTATCGGTGTATTTTGGGCTAAGTAAATTTTTAGTTTATAAAAGCCAATTTTTTACTCTTAAAGCTCAAAACTTTAAAAAATCTTTTCCAAGAGTTTTCCTGAAACAAAGATATAAAATTATCATAATCCAGTAAGTTTATTCATTTTATTATATTTATTATATTTATCCATTCAACTCTTCGGTTTGCAATTAAATTTCGTAATATGAAATTCACGAAATTGTCCCAAAAACATAGCTTGTTGCAAAATAATAAAGCTGAATGATGCAAAATAGTACAAAAACGTACTAGATTTTTGGAGCCTGTGTCGTAGTAGTGGTGGTGGTTGTGCTTGTTGTCACATCTCTAGCCGATTCTTCGTTTTTGTCTGGAGAAGGGACTTCCGGATTGTCAGCAGATGTGGGAGTCATGGTTGAAGATTCTCCGGGGCCGCTTTCAATATTGAGTGGAGGCGGAGATTGATCACTGTTCGTTATTAAAACTTTACTCTCTGTGGGAGTTTGCTCGCCTGAGCAACTTATCGGCAAGCTAACAGCCATGAGTAAGGTAACAAGGGTAAATAGAAATATTTTATTCACGGTGCCATATTGTCTGACTTCATTTACGAATGACGATTCCCGATATGGCCACGGCCTTGGCCGATGGGACGTATTTGTCCGCATATCAGTAGACAAGATCATCAACTAGTCCACTATACTTTTGCCTGAAAGTACTCTTGCATAAACAAAAATATTTTAAACAATACGAATAGATCATAATTGCACCGAACGATTCCAACAATCACCTGCTAGGATTATTCAGAAAATTCGCTAAACAACTATAGTCAGGGTGGGGTAAATACCGGTCTTGGTTATTGACGCAGTTTCGCGAACAATGAAAATTGTTGAAAAAAGTTCAAATTGGAATTTTTGGCCGTTCGTTTAAAATTGAAACATTATATTTCAAGATACAAGGTAAAAGTGAGGCCATATATAGGGGTCGGCACTAATGTTGTGAAATAACACAGGAATCATATCAGAGTAAAATCATTAGTAAATTCACCTTCGTTGAATGAATAGCTTTAACAAGAAGGACAAATTTAGATAGTAGTCGATTTGGGAATTAAATGTTTCATTTATGAGGATAATTGATTTAGGAATTAAAGAGGAAATAGCCTAAGATCTTAATAAAAAAAATTAGCAACGCCGTGGTTCAAAATGTGCAGGTTTTTAGGCTATCGATAATATCTCCTATAAAATGATTAATGATCGTTTCGTTGACACGCATAGTCAAGCGTGTTGTATTACGAAATTAAGAAATGATTTTAGCTTCAAAATTAAGAAATATCCATAGGCTATTCTTGCATTGAAACCACGGCGTTGATAAATTGATTTGGAGTAGATGATTCATCGATTTTATGCCCTTGCAACAAAGTTGCCCGTCAATTGGGTAAAAGGGCGGAGTGGATGAAAACAAATCGAATCATTGAAAGATAATGTTGTTGTTGTTGTTGTTGCCAAAAACAGTGCAAGGATGCTGAATTTTATTTTATAGCCACAAAAACAAGTACTCAAATGGAAATGAGTCATCACATTCTAAAATTTTAGCGATGACGCAATTTCCAGAAGATTAACCGAATTTCGATCGATTCCAGTACATAAATCCCAGCATGACATATACTCCGACGTACTCCTTTCCTTATAGAATCCCCGCCATAAACACAACAATACAGACAATATGACCAAACTAAGCGTGAACGGCGTCGGGGCATAAAATAGGGATACAACAAAGGAGGGCGACACTCAGAATACAGTTCTTGCGACAAATCTTCCCTCATTAAGCCATTTGGCGAAATTCAAAGGGCGGATTTTTTGCACGAAAACGCTTTTGTGAATTTACAACAAGAAACAATATTTTGCACAATGGCTCAGGGAATCGTAATTGGAGATGAGTGGATAAACAAGTAGATTCACCAATAGTGTGGCAAAAATATGTGCACTGAAAGAAAAAAGTGATGACAACTAAAATTGGCTTCCCGAATTGTAAACAAGGTAATACGAAAAATTGTTAGTAATGAATTGTACAATGTATGTCATTTTACTAATTAAATTTATGGTGCATCAATATTAAATAATTGATAAAATCCATGCAACGAATATATTTTTAACACAACAAGCCCATCCTTAAAATTGTTAGGTTTTGACTCTAAATGCAATCAAACAATCGAAGTTAATTAACAAATTAAATATTGGGAGTTCAATAGTTTTGATAGATTTTGATAACAGCATTAATACCTGTACATATGCATGCTTGTGCTTGCACAAGCACAATGCATATGATATACCTAAATAATGCCTTAAAATAAAAATACACGCCTTAAAACCGCGGTTCTTTTTCGGTCTTTATATTACTTATATTTATTACTGCTTCATATTTTTGCTTTCACTATCGGTGCTCCAAATAATTTCAGTATGAATTTATACAGTGGCGCACCCAGGGGGTACCGGGGGTACGTACCCCCCCCCAAAATGGGAAAATTTGAAAAAATGAGTGTAAATCAGTGCAAATTTGGGCAAAATTTGGTCCGGTACCCCCCCCCCCCAAAATCCAAAAGTTGGGGGTACCCAAAAAAGTGTACCCCCCCCCAAAATGGCCATTTCCACTGAAACGTACCCCCCCCCAAAAAAAAAATCCTGGGTGCGCCCCTGAATTTATATAGCGCAACAAAATCAAAATAAATGGTACTATTAGGATAGTATAACGGGCAGTGAAATGGGGGCAAAGTTAGAAAATATGTGATGTTTCAAAGCAAGTGGGAATAAATCAACTGACCGATAGGCGGATTATCGCCAATCGCGCGTTAATAGGCCACATGAAATAACATCAGTTTTAACGCAACACTGTCCCAGCTTAGCAGCCAAGCAACAATATAACTAATGGGGGGGACGATCGGTGATCGAATGCGGACAAAGCAACACGTTGTGCGGCTGAATGGACGCGGATTAACCCTCCAGTTGGGTGATGGGACAGTCTACTCGACTCTACATTAAACAAGTGTGGGAAATTGACCCCTACAAATTAGTTTTATTTTAAAAGCCATCTAGCAGTTTATTTGATATAAGAACGATAGCGGATATTGTGTCACATATGTCCAAAGGGTCATACCACTCATGTTTCGCTAGATCAAACTACACCCAAATCACCTCCGAAAAGATATAAAGATTAAAATGCTGGCTCCGTTGTTACATTCAAAAATGGCACAATTTTTCATTTCATGTATTTTGCACAAATTCGATGCACTTTTCTAAAATGCGTTAAAATGAAGTATTACAGGGGTGTTATATGTTCTTATTTGTAAGATTTGTTCTTATTTTTAGGGTCCCAATCTTACAAATTTAAAATGTTCTTATTTGTAAGATTTGTTCTTATTTTTGGCCAATGTTCTTATTTTGTTCTTATTTTCACGTCCATTCCAAATGGAATTTTTGAAATACAAGTACATTTTTCCTAAAAATTTTCGCCTGCGGCGCTATTTGGATGCCATTTTTTCTCCAAGTATTTTAAAAATAGTACTTTATGAATATCGCCTAAAGTTGAAAATTCGCGCGGCGCTATTTCATTCATGCAGAGTAAAATAAATAGCATATAGTTTCGGCGCGAATTTGAAAAATTTGAAAAAATGCACAAAAAATGCACTTGGAAAATTTTTGCAAAAAACCATAACCCTATGGTTTGAAAAATTAAAAATGTTCTGTTTTTGACCCCGAAATCTTACTTTTGGGCAAATGTTCTTATTTTTGAGAGTTATAAATAATATAAAAATTTAAAATAATAATTATTGCAATATTTTAGCATAGATTAGCGCAAGATGGGAAGTTTGAACATTTTTTTCGATATTTGGTCTTTTTAAAGGGTTTGTGTGACAAAATAGTATATGTAAGCTCTGATTTCAAATTTTTACACCTCCATCGCATCTCTGTGTCAATTCTTAATGAGAGGATAGCAGCAATGAAACATATATTATATCTTCCTGAAGCAAAATAATGCAGTAAATAGTAATATAATTCGCAGATAGGCCTGGAGTTGGTCACGAGCGTCTGACTCATTTTTCACAAAAAATATTTGGCCCGGTGGAAATTAATCTGACTAATGAATAGCCACAAGGTCTGGAAGTGATCGCGGTCCCATCTGGAACGGGATCATCTATCTGTTCTAAGCAAAAAAAAACATAAACATACATCGATAGGCGACAGCCGTCTTTAGAGATAAAATAGAGTGAAATGCATAAACAAAAGATGCGATCTCGTTTGTTTCAATAAAACGAAACCGGCAAGGGGTTGGATAAAATGCAGCAGAGTCCAATCACCGGCTCGGGTTTACGGGATTAATACACATAAAATAAAATGACTGAGCTAAAAAAGTTCGTTTATTTAAATTGTAGAGTAGCAGAGAAATGATAAGAATTTAAACTATTTATCTGCATTGCGAAGTATGAGTTAAAAGTACAATTAATCCTACGAAAAAATTGGAAAGTTCCAAATTTGGTAAAAATGTTAAAAACGTCATGTATGGCCCAAAACAGAGTAATTGGTAAATAAATTATGTTAAATGGACTGGAAAAATTGGGTTAAGGGTGCGCTATTATTATCTATTACATGCTCAAACGATTCATTCTATTCAACACAAGTGGTAAATTGTGAATCATGGAGTAATAAATAAAACTAAAGCTGAAGGTAAGTGAAGCTTCTGATGACAAACAAAAATGCACTTGGTTTGTAAAGGTTCACGAGTTGTGCCCACTCTCAACATTCACTGCCCAAAGGCCGCTCAATTCTCTCAAGGTCGGCCTTTCATGACCGACTCAGAGATATGTCTCGCCGCAATTTACAAAACCAGAAAGGGAGAGAACAAACGCATAGGTAAGGTAACGAGTGAACCAAACGGGCATAGGTAATGTGAAGAAGATCTAAGTAGGAGTTGGCAAAGATATTGAGACAACGGCGTTGAGCAGTTCCATCCGTCCATCAAATGTTAAAAATCGGAAGACAATCACCATTATTATCCGCGCGATTTAATCGGTCCAGTGGACACCGAGTCTCTTTCCTCTTGACAGTAAAATCTCTAGTGGAATCCCTTTTTTGGTATTGTATTATTAAGTTAGCTCTAGAAGTTATCCATAGTTTAATAATAACAATAACGCTCTGAAAGCGCAGCAACAAGTTTAAGCTAGTGTCACAATGGTACAATTATTGACGCATGGTCCAATATTTACTGCATCAGCTTGAAGCAAATGACATCCGTGGTAACGATGGACGTTGCATGGTGGAAACTTGATCGAAACTTTTGGTGCAATTTTACACCATGCGTTACGTGGTCACAATGGGGCAATATATTGATGCAATATTGTTGAAAATTCAGATACAGGAAACCGCCTTCACAATAACCTTATACAAGTGGGAAGTCAAAAATGGCATTATAGTATGGTTTCCAAATAGCAAGGATAAAATCAAAAAGGCATGTTTTCTGCTGTTTATGCTATAAGTATAGGTGTTATAAAAAATTTACAACAATCGGGTCCTCTAAGTTGATAGCTAAAGTTCCGTCCGTCCCCCCTCATCAGAATTTCCCGCACCCCAAACTCGCGAAAACCCTCCAAAACCCATGATTTTAGGGGGAGGGGGGGGGGTTTCTACGTCGGTAATGAAATACTAAGGGAAGGATATCAGTGCATTACATTCAATAAAAAAGATTTATAAATGTCGACAGGAATTCAAATTGTTCAAGATTTATTCAAAAACAATTCCTTTAACAATATAACTGTAACAACTGTAAATTGTAAAACAAAGTCAGGTAATATTAAAGGCCTACGGAAAAACGAATTCATAGGATTTCCTGTATTCAAAACCAGAAAATTTATGTGAAGCTCATATTGCCACTTTCCATCTTTTTTTCTCAAAACAATAAAAAGGTAAATCTCAATTTTACCATATATTTTATCTGCACTATTTCATTTTTCTCTAAAAGTAAAGTCTATACTATACTTTATCCTCGTCATTCCACCTGTCCCATGGTATTTCTATTTTCTCACTTATTCTCACTATTTCTAATTTGTCTAATATAATAAAAGATTGTGTTAGACAGTTAGAGAAAAACAAGAAAGACAAAATTATTTCCCTTTTTTTGACTATCTTCTATATAGGAAATCCTCCTGCGTCCCCTTCCCCTTATGAATCAAGTGACCAAAAGTCAGTAGTCCAAATAATCGATGGATTGTATAACATGTAAAAAAGTTAAGTCTAGAACGTACTTTCTTACAGGAAAAATCCTTATTTCTATAAAACAACTTTTTGGTTAAAAAGTGCATCTTCAAAAAATGAACCAAAAATTTGGATTCCTTGTCAAACAAGTATCCCAATGGAGTAATTTTGGGTAAAAATATTTCAAAAATTCACAAATAATAAAATGAAAATTTTCAGTTTCAATAAAAAAGGCTCATATTTTAGAGGTTTTATGGTATTTTCACACGACAATGTATTAGGGTATTACTTCATTTCACGCTGACGTCTGAAATTGTGTCCTTCTTTGGCGAACTACCTTCATCCAGATCGCTTTCGTCCGCAATTACTAAATGAGCTTCTGATTCAGAAGAGTCATCAGATTCTTCTAAGCCAATATCAGCCGCATATTTTGATTTCTTCCTGTTTTTCGGCTCTATTTCTATGGCTTTCGAAGGAGAGGCCTGAATTTCGGCAGGAGGAGGTGACTTTTTGATTGATGTTTCTATGTCGTCTGACATTTTGGCTGAGGGGGCAGGTGGTATCGAAGCGGCTTCAAAGTCAGCTGATAACGGAACTTTCTCAATAGAAGGCGATGATGTAATATTGGTGCTTTTCCGTTTCGGTGCAGACGGCCTTGTAGGAGCTGTAATTTTTCGTAAAGGCCCTTGGTTATGTTCTGCTAGATCTTTCATTTCCATTAATTTGCTGGATTTTTTAGCTAAACACGTTGCAACTCGCTTCCGGGTCTGTCGCAACTGCCGTTTACCAGTTTGGCTTTCATCATTCACTTTGCTAGTGCTTGGAATAGCTTCAATATCTTCGTTCAAACGCTTTGGCGGTTGTTGCAAAGTCTGATCCATCCTTATAACATTACTTGGCTCGACAAAATGTGATGCCAATTTCTCACTGAGGGGAGCAAGTAGTGGTGACTGACGCATTTCGGCGAAAAAACTAAAAATATATAAGTGACGGTATTCGAGTACCAGGTTTTGTAATTTGGAACCTCGATTTGTCAACAAGGAAAATTATTTTCTTCATTCTGTTCTCGCCAGAAAAATAATGTAGCGTAATTTTGAAAGTTTGCATATAATTCCATATAAGTTCAGTTTTCCAGTTTCCATATAATTTCTGAGATAAAATCCTTAATTTTACATACCTGCAATTCATTATTTCGTCAATTGATATAACATAGCAAGACTGTAGGTCGGGGATGCTCACATTCTTCTTCGGAGAAGTACGCTTTTTCCGCTAAAAATCAACATTAAATTTAAAGATTAGTAACAGTGCAAACCTCTGCTGCAACAGCAGGCTGTTTTCGTCTGGTAGGTTCTTTTGTTTGTTTCTAAATATAGCAAAATGTTTAATTTTTAAGAAATCAAAAATTTTGCCTCTGCTGCAACAATAGGCTGTTTTCGTCTAGCAGGTTCTTTTGCTGGTTTCTAAATTTGGCAAGGTGCTTTATTTTTAAGAAACCAAAATCTTTACCTCTGCCGCAACTATGGGCTGTTTTCGTCTGGTAGGTTCTTTTGTTTGTTTCTAAATATAACAAAGTGTTTAATTTTTCAGAAACCAAAATCTTTACCTCTGCTGCAACTATGGGCTGTTTTCGTCTGGTAGGTTCTTTTGTTTGTTTCTAAATATAGCAAAGTGTTTAATTTTCAGAAACCAAAATCTTTACCTCTGCTGCAACCATGGGCTGTTTTCGTCTGGTAGGTTCTTTTGTTTTTCTCTAAATACTCTGTATATAGGTATTTCATGTTAATAAAACAACATCTTTACCTCTGCTGCAATAATGAGAGGCCTTTGTCGCTCGTTTTCGATTAGTTTTGTTTCCTTTGAAACTCTAACTAATGAACATGTTTCATCTGTCTCGGGTGCCTGTTCCTGAGCTTTCAAGGTTTCATGCTTTATTTCTTTTTGAACTAGATGGTGATTATTGACTTCATTCATTTCAGATATAGAAGGGCGAGGAGGGCTTGGAGGCGGTGATCGGACTGAAGCATCTTCCAACATTTTTGGATCGCTGGGAACCTTAAATACAAATCATATAACATGTCATAATTGATTAATTCAAAAATATACTTTGCGTCTTGAGAATGTTATGTTCATATGTTTAAAGATTGGAAACTTGAAGAGAACGTTCAGAGCTAAGAACTTTTGACGGCACTTAGCATTGTACTCGTGCTTAATACCAATTGTTGTCCAGTACCAAATAAGAATAAAGATAAAGACAAGGATGTTAAAAAACTTGTTAAAAGCCGTACAGAGAGACAAACACAACAAATGAGTTTAAAATAAGAAAATTAGCTGAGTGGCTATGTTACTAATCGTTACTAAATGGGACGGGGCTAAAATTACCTTTTCTTTGTCAATTGATGTCTCTGCTACTTTATTTTCAGTAATAATGCGGTTGCCTTCAAGTACTGCAATTCTTGAAAGAAGTTGTTCGTTTAACCTTTGTAGGGTGGTACATTGTTCCTCAATTTCCTTATTTCGGGACAATTCCTTCTCATATTTATTGGAAAAAGCCTAAATATACCAAGGATGATTAATGAACTGAAAGATAATGAGCCTACAGCAGCAACGGACATCGAAGATATATTGAGGCTGTGCGTTTCTTTAACTTTGGTCTCAAGCTGCATTATAAGCTTCTGTGACTCCTCGTACTTTTGGCGCCAGCTATTGGCAGCTCCCTAAAGTACGACATATTATGTGATACTAAACATGAAATTAGTACGTGCTACTAATTTCGAAATTTTGTTTCTAAGGAAATTTCATAAATTACATTTCAGAGAGGCACTCGAGGAATATAAAATATTTTTTATGCAAAAACCGTTTTTCCTCTAAAACAAACACCGAGGCTTATATTTTTCAACCCCTCTAGGGGACTTATAACAGATGAGGTTCAAGAGGAAAAAGTTTTTTGTCTTCATAATTTTTTAAATACTCAATTGTGGGTTAAATCTTATTTTAGAGCTGAAAACTTAAAGCAAACCTGTGCTTCTGTGGCCACACTGAGAACACGTGTGTATTGCTCTTGTAAGCCTTTGTGTTTGTCATGCATCTCGGCCACAGTACTGTCTTTCCGATCAAGTTCATTTTTCATATGTTGAAATTTTTGCTGTTGGTTGGCCAAATAGGTTTGACGTTCATTGTTAATGCTGTGCAACTGCTGATTTTCCTGAAAAAGAGATAAAATATCTTCCTAAAAAAATTTTCATACCGTTTGAAGCTCACGTATAATTCCTAATTTTTCTCCATAGTCAGCACACATGGACCAGGCTTGTTCGGCATTTTGACAGAAAGCCTTGCAATTTCGACATCCGACAAGTTCAGTGTGAACAGTAGGTTTCGTGCTGGACTGACTTTGTGGCACAATATCTAAAAATTATTTTAAATATTTCACACAGAATATCACTAATGTAAAATTTACCGTCGTCAATGTTGATAGTCTGTTCATTGGTAACGGAAGAATTCTCATTTTCCATTTATAATACGTGAATTAATAAATCCGAAATTGTCTAATGTAAGGCTATCATCAAGTAGATATGGATAAGATTGAAAATATAGAGAAGGGCAGAGTAAGAATTCTATTTCTAAATCTAAATTTTAAAATTGGACATAACGCCAATGGCTTTTGAATTTTCGGTCAAAATTTATGTGAACCAGATTCATATTCACATGAGAGATGTAGAAAAACACATACAGAAAAATGCATATGTTGCAGCATAAACAAAATATCAGTCCATTTTCAACCAGGCTCGCTTTCAACCTAGTTCGAATCGGAGTGAAATTTTTTTCAGTAAATTCAAAGCTAGGTAAGACAAAAAATTCGATTTATGCTGTACCACATGTATCATGATACAATATATATGTTGTAGTCCATCTTGAATATACAGTCGAACCCCCGATAACACTACGTGTACGCAAGCATGGATTCTGGACTAGGTTTTGTATTTTTCTTTTCCCTAGCCTATGTTTTATCGCAGCGCTGTAGTCCTACAGAATGGGCTGCGTTGTAAAGCAGACATGAAACACGTCTTTTCGACAGAGACAAAGGCATACACAAACCCATTCCCACGTCTGCGCTGTAATGCTCTTTGCAGTGAAGACAAATTCATTTTATTTCATTTTGGGTGTACACAAAGAAGAACAATTCTAGAAAGAAAATCAAATCGATTTGATCGGACTGGATTTACGAAATGGGCCGCTCGCTGGGTTTTGTAGAGAGCACTGAAATACACAAAACAAAGAAGAGACTGTGATTAAACTCGAGACTGGGAAGAGAATAATACACAAAACCCAGTCCACTTTCCATTCTTTGCGTACACGTAGCTTAACGCTGGTCTCTTGACCGGACAAAATCCGCGTTATCGCCGGGTCAGCGTTATCCGGGGGACCGCCATTTTCAAGGGTTAAAGTGCCTAAAAATGGTGTTTTTGTACTTTTTAACATTTTTAGACAATAAGTTCGCCTTACATATCAAAATTAGCTAAAATTCAGCCACTGTTAGCTAAATTTTGGCTAGAAGTGGGAAAATTTTCTCCGGCGCTGGCCTAACCAAAAACAAGAGGGTCTTTTGTCATTTTTCACATGGCCCAGGCAAAATCCGCGTTATCCGGGCAGGGAGGGGGACGGGGGGGGTGTTCGACTGTACCTATATTAAAAACCTTGGATTATAAATGTTCCAAGGTGGAATTCTAAGGTTCCATTGTAATAATGGCTCCAACCTAGTTGAATGTCGCAATAAAATGGTATAAAAATTAAATATGGAAACCAATGTTCTCCTGGTGGCATCGGTCCCATTTTTCAAAACTGACGAAATTGAAAAATAAACATCGGAACTCGGTGCCGCTATGTAGCCTGGCCTAAATATTTCGGCTGTGTCCGTTGGCTGAGATTAAAGTACGAAAATTTTTGGCATAAGAGAGCCGGCACTTGCGGCGGTATTCTATGAATTTATATTTCTTTTTCAGATATCAGTAAATAAAAAAGTGAACTTATCTTTAAATATATGTTTCATTCCTTCTTTTGGGAAACCAACGCTAAATCTCTTCTCTTATGAAGGAAGTATGGCTTATTATCAACGCCTGTTGCCAAGCATTTAAAGTTATGAACTCTTATCTTTTGTTCTCTATAGAAAAGGTATACCCTCCTTTAATTCTCAATGCATCAACACATGCTCGTTTTTATTTAATTGCAGAGGTTCACCATATGGACGCATTACCTAAATCAATGAACGTATCAGCTTTATGACAAAAGTCGTGGAATAGTCATTATTGAATGTTTGACCTGTGTTATTTTTTCAAACTTATATCAATATGTCAATTGTGTATGTTACTTATACCTTATATTACAATATAAGCTTATATTAAAGATGTCATCTCAAGTCATGCCTGATGAACAAAATATACAACTAAGAGCTCGCCTAATCTGTTCCTTTAAACCTGTTAGAAAAGGTCAACTGCAAGCTGATGCCAACGAAGAGGTGATTATCGCACATAACAAAAATGATCGCTATAAAATGGGTTGTAGGTAACAATCATATCTGTAAAAGCTGGATACGCAACATGCCAAAGATCGGAATCCTCGGAAGTCGGCCAGATTCCCACTTGGTATTTGGAAATGGTGGAATGTCCAGGCGACACTTTCGCTGATCAAATAAGGTTTCGTCATTTTTAGTTTGAATATAAAAATGGTTTGAAGCGTGAAATTCTCTGCGAACGCACAGCTGTGAAACTTTTTATTTGGATAAAAAGCGATAAGTTAACGGTACAAAATGTTTGGGAACGTGCATACACTAATTTTCTGTACGAGAGATGATTGACACTCATTTGACTTTCGGATTAATAGGTCATAATTAATTTTAATCGTCATGATTAATTGTTAATTAGTTTTCGGCTTTAGTTATCGGCGCAAGTGGTATGCAATTGTAGACGACATGAATTCCAGTACTTTACTGTTGGAAAAGAATAATGCGGATTGTTTCGTTCGAGACTTACCAATAATGCCGGAATTGACTAATTTCGCCCAAGTGCTCAAAATAGGATCTTTGGTGGGCGTTTAATTCGACTAAATAATCACAAAAGCAACAATTGAGAGATGAAAAATTTTAAATGTGGAAACTAAACTTTATAGTTAAAAATTCAAAATTTTACAGTAACTTAAAAATACAATTAATCATTGCAATTTATGAATCATTGCTAAATTATTTGTTGTCAGTAGTTGAATTTCCATAACTCTACTCCGAATCTCTCTTATGCAAAAACTAGACAACCATATTACAAACCCATATAACCAATAACGTTCAATAGCAAATTTATTACAAGATACATACACAGGCAAAATAATCAAGATTTATATCGGGGCTTGTTTTGAATACAGTTATCTAGTGTGGCAACTAAGGTCTTCTTTTCAGCAAGTTCTGGAAGGATATTTGCATTTGCTCACTCATTTGATTCTCTTTGTCTTGAGCAGCAGCCCTTCTTTTCAGGATTTTAATCATTGCTTCATAAAATTCGCGCTTCTTCTCGGACATTTTCATCACGAATTCAATTTCCTGATGAAGCCTCTCACTTTCGGTAGCAGCCTGCCTATCCTCTTCCTCAAAACGTTGATAAATTGCAGTGGTTCCATCCAGCAAGGATTTCCCAGATGTTTTATCGCCAGCTTGAGAAATTTCTTCGGTAGGCTCTCTTAAAGCCATATGTCCAATTGGTTTGGTATTCAGAGTGTCACAGAGCGTGAATTTGGAACGATTTGCTGTTGCGAATCCCAACGGAGTGAACATAACCGACTCGCCGAATATCGCTGGATTGGGGCCGGCAGCAGGTGTCGTTGGTAAACATATGGGACTTGTAGCAGATTTGCAAGCGCTCGGATTGGTGTAGCTGCGTTGTTGCGTATGCAATACATAGGTCATTTCTGACATGGCTAGTGGAGATGGCTGCTGCCTGATACTAGCAGTGTCAGCTTTCGAAGTTCTACTTGCCAATATTGGAGTAGGTTCTTCTGCAAAGAACATGTTATTACAATCCTATGAATTTGAATGAAACTTTACTAAACGATCTGATTCTAAATATATATATAATATCTATTCTACAGCCGTTTAGCTTACGATATTTTGGGTTCCATGTAAGCTATGTTTGATTGTGTATGTAAGTTATGTTTGATTTTTATTTGGTTAAAACTTTTAAATCACATTTTCGCGTCATTAGGAAAGATGACAAAACCTTTAATTATCTATCTATTAAATATATATTTCATCTATTCAGTATTTAATCAATAGTATACCATGCACGCTTATGAATAAATTTATACATTAATAAAAGCGAACATACTCGTCTGTGTTTTGCATTTCTGTGTAGTGGTCGAAGCATTTGGCTCTTGATCCGCAGTTTGAGAAGCAATAACATATGTGTTTTGCTCTTCTTCTCCACCTATAGTGGTAACAACGTCCAGTTTTGGCAACGGATACGTCCTGGTATGTTCACTCAGTTGTAGCAAATCCCTTGGTTGCGCGATATTATCCAGCAACATTAGTGAGTCAGCATGAGGAGATGCTGGCTCCGCATTCGGTACTCTTCCTTGAACCACTTCAAGAGTTGTAGCAGGTTCTGCTGCTGCGGCGATTTCTGATGTTAAACCTTCAACACCGGATCGGAAAGAGCTGGAACCCAAGGAAGAACGTGATCGTTCCTTTTTCGCCGACTCGATTAATCCAAGAAGTTGCTTCATTTTCTGAAAATTTATAAAATATTTAAGAGTACATTATTCATATACTATATTCACATGTTAATTAATTAGTGTTAGTTCATATAAAAGAGAGACATGATTCTGAAAAAATGTTTGTAACCTTAAAGGAGAGCTGAAGCTTCCTTATATTTTTTCGCGGAACAAGAATAACTTCTGATAGGTGGCAGACTAAAAACTTTGATCATAGACCTTTTTAAGTATAATATTCTTTAGCCTCCTTTGGTAACTATTGGTTTGTATGAAAAGTGATTGCCGTTTTGTTTTAACTAATTTTTTCTCACATAACGCAAGAGTGCCTATGAGTGTTATATACGTTTTATAGCCTTTTCTCTGTCTATTTCCTCAAGTTATAGAATTTTATCTGTCCAACGATGCTAAGATATTATTCTTGGTTTGAAGGAAATACCGTAAATCCTCCAATAAGTCCCCCGGGGGACTTATTGTTTCGTAAGGGTTTTCAAAAAAATTTTCAAATTTCGAACTCAATTTTCTCCGATTTTTTCAATGACAAAGTTTTGGCATTGGGGTTTTTCTTACGTAACTCGACGAGATCTACACGAATATGCACTTAGTTTTTTTCGGGCGAGACCGCAAGTACGTTTGGCATTCTGTTTGAGGGGGGACTTATTTGAGGGGGGGACTTAATTGAGGGGGGGACTTATTGGAGGATTTACGGTAAATAGATATTTATTACAGATGTTAAAGATACTTTTATAACTTTTTTGGTTTATGTACCTACTTTAAGTGGTCATATCAAGCAGATCATGAAAGCATAATAATTAGGGATCGGCGCACTCTCTCGTCGCATTTTTGGCGAATATCGGCAATTTTGCAAATTTTTTAAAGGAAGTGGGAAAATCTAAAGAAACGTTAACCTAGATAATTTAGTTGTCTATAAAGGAGCAAAAAATCCCGATGACGTCACTTTGTAAACAACAGAGAAAAATCAATTCTCCCAACATACACTTTTTGGTTAGAGAAAAAAATCGAGCTTTTGCCATTCGAGCTTTTGTTAATAACGTTGTTATTTTGTTGCAAACCGAGAATGTCCCAAATCAAAAGTTGTGTAACTTCGGCTGCTCTACCATTCTGCCAAAAAAGTTTTCAACTTCGATGGAAAAACATCTACTTTTTCCAAAAGCTCGGTTTAAAGCTCGATCTAAAGCTCGGTTTCGAAATAACCGAGCTTTTGGAAAAAGTAGATGTTTTTTCCATCGAAGTTGAAAACTTTTTTGACAGAATGGTAGAGCAGCCGAAGTTACACAACTTTTGATTTGGGACATTCTCGGTTTGCAACAAAATAACAACGTTATTAACCAAAGCTCGAATGGTAAAAGCTCGATTTTTTTCTCTAACCAAAAAGTGTATGTTGGGAGAATTGATTTTTCTCTGTTGTTTACAAAGTGACGTCATCGGAATTTTTTGCTCCTTTTTAGACAACTAAATTATCTAGGTTAACGTTTCTTTAGATTTTCCAACTTCCTTTAAAAAATTTGCAAAATTGCCGATATTCGCCAAAAATGCGACGAGAGAGTGCGCCGATCCCTAATAATAATGCTGTAAAAAGTATGTTGTTGAGCTAGACCTTGCCTACAAAAGCCGCAATGCCATTTGATTGTACAGTGCATAAATTTCATTTATTCGTCGATGAAAGTTTCAAAAATAACCAAGAATAAACATTTTGGGAGTGTTTCATTTGGGCAACCGTAATATATTATTTTTGCTATAATTAAAAAGCAAGTTATATACTCTTGAAAGAAAAACGAATGGATCATCCGACGGTATATAACATCCAAGTGAAGATTCGGTTTTGGTGAATGAGAATTGGCTTTGAAAAACGGCTAAAACTTTCCCTACAAACCAAATTATTGTAAATTCCGCTCAGTTACAATTTTGGTTCGACATTTTAAGCATTGAAATAAATTGCACTTGCCTCAGTGACCTGGGGAGATAACACAGTTGGGCTGTCACCGTGGAAAGCCACGCTCCACCGAGAGAGATCCTCAGTCATGTCTAGTTTCTTATCATCTTCAAAGTCCATGTTTTCAGGCTGAAGTAGCAATTTCTCATACTGCAGTTGCGGCTCTTCAGGCTGTTTCTCTATTAGCATTGTATTCTCGGACGCGGATGTATTCGCTTCCGCTGCAATTTCCGAGATGTCTGATGCGAATGTCTGTAAATGTACAAATTAAATGTGAAATTCATGAAATAATGCTAGTTTTTGTTAGTAATGCATTGAAAATGAGAAAACACTTCTCTTAGCAATGTAAAGATTATTCTAAAGTATGTATAACTAATTTTTTAACTAACCAATATACATCGTTTTAGGACTAGTTCTTTCAGTCAAGAAAACAATTTCGCTATCGAATAAGAAAATTCTCAAATACAATTTTCTAATTTTTACGTAATTGAGAAACAAAAGCTTACAATATCCGGTCCAGATCCTTCTTTTATTGTGGTTAGCCTATTGATTGTAAAATCCGGACTGTCTTGTTCCAATGTTTGGTTCGTCTGATCAAACAGCGACGCTAAAATTACTTTATTATTATAAAACGCATATTTTATCATACAAACCTGGTGAAGTCGTTAGATTGAAGCTATTGCCGTTATCGGAAAATTTTGCAGCCACTTTCTTTGGAGTCAGTGCTTTTTGTTTTGGTGTAGCCGATCGGACTTTAAACTGGTGATCCGGTGTGTCTGAAGCTGACTGACGCGAAGGTGTGGCTCTTTTCTTCGGTGTTGGCGTTGATGAAGATGGTTTTGGTGATGTAAAAGAAGCTTTCTTCGAGGCTGACATCGCAGCGGCAAGTCTTTCAGATTGCCTACGCGGTGTTGTACCGACATTCTTTCCGATACTTTTGATAGTGTCATTAGGAGGAGTCGTTGGTTTCTTATTCGATTTCGGAGTTACTTGGACACCGACCAATTTTATGGGGCTGATGGCATTAAATTGAGCGTTGTCACGAAAACTCATTTTGAGATCTGAGGGTGGAGGGGACGCGGTTGATCGGGCGACTTGTTCATGTTGTTCTGATTTCTTCACAGACAGTTCCATCAAAGTGCTTGTTGGTACTAGCCCAGCAAATACATCGGTTGTGAGATCCATTGGTTCGATAGCCACGGCATCCACATCTCTAGCTTCTTTTGAAGGATGTGCGGGCAATGCAGTACGTTTAACGGCGGGCTGTTGCAAATGGGCAAAGAATGCACTGGTCACATCCACTTGAGGTGATGCGGTATCCAATTTGCATAACTTAGGAGGAAATGTGGGAACGGAGTTCGGCTCGTTGTTTGCAAGCTTCGCAAAAATAGTACCAGTCATATCATCGCCGCCTTCGATTTGGGCAGGTTGGGCGGAAATCTTCTTGGTCTCCTTTGGCATTTGCTGGTGCTCCAAATTCGAAAATAGCATCTGCGTACAATTTTGCCCACCAGCACTCTTTATCGGCAGTAAAATAGAAGGCTGTCCAGGAGACACATCCGTTTTCCTGTCGCTTTCATAATTTTGGCTCGTATTGGGCTTCATCGTCAATTTGTTGAAAAGTGCCATAGTGGTGTTTTCCTCGCAAACATAGTGAACATTTTGCTTCATTTTTGCTCGCTTAGGCGTTATATCTTCTTTGTCGTTTGTATCTCGAACAGGTGTGGAGATGGCCTGAAAGGGATGGAGATGGCCTGCTGTTAGGAAGGTCATAGTCATGGTGGTATTGCCTGCTCCACCCATAATCATTGACGTGGAGCTTGGAGCGCCAGCAACAAACGTAGTTGACATGGTCGTGTTGGTGTCTGCACTTCGTATTCCATCAGAGTTGTGAGAGTTAGTAAGTTGCATCGGTTCCTCTTGTGGCGCATTTGGCAAAGCGAAATTGTCTGCATCAAATTGCCTAGAAGATAAATAATCGCGTTTTTGATTTATAGAAAATCATCAATAATAATATTAATAAACTAATCGAAAATAAAACCTTTCAATTTTTCAAAATCCATATTTATTTTCACAAGTAAGTAGTTTTACTAATAATAAAGTCAACTGTTTAGGATAAACTGGAAAATGTCAGGACAGTTTTGGTATAATTTAAAATGTATTTTTAGTTTCTAGGATATATGAAATTTGGGAACAAATTCATTTTACTTTTAAAATTAAGGATATCTTAAATTTAACATATTGGCGTATTGCTTAAAAAATGTGCTTAATTTGCAACAATTTTAGAGAAGTAAACTTACTGAATTGTCCGCTTATTATGGAAGCTAACGCGGCGTTTGAGAGCTGGGTTTCCGTTTGGCCCGTGTTGAAGTCTTGTTGTGTCATCTTTGGGCTTCAATATCTAGACATAACGGCTGATAATTATTTTGATTCAACCGAATTTTTTAAAGTAAAACGTAATCGATGCCGACAAAGCGTGCAAAAAATTGTTGATGGTCTTTTTAATTGGCTTTATACAAAGTTTTAAAACGGGCTTTTCTTTTTCTGAATGGTTTATAAAATTTACCGATGATCTTCGCTTAAAATCGTTGTCCATATCGTCAAAAATCAATACCGTTATATTTCACGCTATTGTAGTAGAAAGCAATCAAGACTTATGGCTTTAAATTCGGAATATTCAGTAACCAAGCCAATATCCATTACGAAAGGTTCTCCGAAAAATTTGAATAGAATAATGGCGCCAAATATTTAAACGTTACATATTGCCAGCATACTTATCAGTTTGTAAGCGGTTAAACTATTTTGCATTTAAATTACTTTCCTTTTCCCCATATAATTTTTCCAGAAAAATTCAATATATGTATCAACATATCGCAAAACACTAAAATTTAGGCCAAACCAAAATTTTTTGCCGAAAATCGAAGAAGCCCAAAAAAAGTCGAAATTATAGTGATTTTTAGTTTAACCTTTTATAACCGGACCAAATTTTTTTACACAAAGTTTTTTACCAAAATAAAGGATTTGGCATAAATTTTCATGGGGAGGATCTAGACTACTACTCTCGAAATCAGCACACCAAGGGTTCATACATATGAAGTGTATATAAAGTACATGTTCCACCAATTAAAAATGGCATGTTTGAAGCACTGGCATAGAATACAGGAATAGTTTATAGTGCCTCTGTTTCAATAAACAATAGCAACTCACATTGTGAGCCTTTCTTCGTTCTTTTCCTTCATTAAAAGGTGGCTCTGTCAAAAGAATATGTGAATCTGTCACCAATGCATGTCAAACTGCAGGATTATAAAAGATGCTCTTTTAAGTCGGAAAAGTTCTCTATTAAAAATACAAAGACGGTTTAATTGCATTTTAATCGCATCAATAAAACATACAAACCAACAAAAACTATAATTACTTGCAAAATATATGCTGAAAATTTTCAGTTTATTAGCCCTTTTTATTATCTGTCTTGTGTTCACATCACTTCTTTCTAGCGCTCTCCTCTAACACTTACTGAATCACATAATTTATGGCGGAGAAATTATACACCTATGCCATAAATCCGAAACCAGACAGTATATTCATGATTAAAAATTCGGAAATTTACTTGTGTAATTTGGAAGAACTTTGGTGGTCAATCTGTTCGTTTCCTTCTATTAGTAATTTCTTTTGTCATCTCTTAATATTATGAAATATCATATTCAATATTTCATAGACCGAATTTTTAAAGCAGTCTAAAAGTTCTAAGTCAAACGAAGAAAATTGCGAAAAGTATTTGGAAACAGAGATCATATTGATGGCTTCAATAATAGCAATTTACAAGGAGGGAGCGTCCGCGGCGACAGCCTTGGCCATTTCCAGAAAACAGGCAAAAATGACACTTTTTGGGGAAAAAGTGCACTTTTTTGAGATCGGCCCCAAATGATTTTTGCGGATTCCCTAGGTAACTTTCCGAGACCTACAAAATGAGCTATCATTTTGCCCTGTATCGAGGGAACTCGGAAACTTACCACCGTTTCCATTTTGGGCCCCAGGCGCGGGGGGTAAAGGGTGCCGTTTCCCCCCTTTTGGTGTGTGCAGGGTGTCTGAAAAAATTTCATAAACTAAACCTACACTAAAACGGGGGTATCCGCGATTTCAACTCAATCTGAGAGAAATAAAAATTTTCCGTGACAGGGACCGTGTGACACTTACACTGCGGTTTAGATAAGAGTGGATCAATGAATTGGTTTTTCACTTGAAACTAAACCGTTTCGCCATAGAAGTAGTATTCACCAAAAAGGGTACCATACACTCAATTCAAGCTCCAAGGGAAATATCATCAACATATCCTTTTGCTCATGCTCATAGTATCGACTTTTTATTTGCAGAACCTCACAGTTAAGATGCACTTACAGAACATCCGGGTCCATACATCTAGTTTATCTGTTATCTTAGTTTTTCTGTAATATCTCATGAAATTTATTTATCTACCCATAAAATAATTGATCATTTTATATACCCACATAAAATTTCTGTTGTTCTCCTGTGATTCAGGTTACTGAAGTAAATGATTCTTACTTAGGATGACCCAAACATATCATCCTCACCACCTGACCTTAACATCACTAGATGACTTGTTGTCTTGGATCAGGGACTATGATATTTCCAATAGGTAATTTGCAAAACATATTTTTTGCGAATGTATTTTTTTCTTATTTCCATTGTTCTCTTATTTATTCAATTTTGAATGTACCAATTTGTAACTAACATACCAACGAATTTGGTATGTCTTTGATGTATGTCTGCTGAATTATCAACGAGTAATCGCTTTAAGAATGGTTAGCAAACGATCTAGAAGATTCTAAAGCAATAAATAATTTTTCCTTTTATTCTCTGAATAGACTATCGTATGAGATTCGTTTTATGTTGTAATTAGGGACATTAATTCACATTACAGCATTCGTGACAATTTTCTTTTTTGGGCTTAATTTTCTTTATGTGAAAGATTACCAATTCGTTTGTAAAACCAAAAGCTTAGTTATGTAGATAGCAAAGGGAAAGTTTGCTACAAGTTTAACACATAGCCAAGCCAGTTCTTTCGATTGTCCACATAGCCATTTGATTATTTATAGTTCTTTTCCGACTTACTTCATTCACTTAAATTGCCATAATCTATTCGATCACTCATAGCATTTCAATCGTATGCAACCTGATGCGAATATGCCGATAAATGATATTGAGCAAGAAAGCATGATAGTCGCCGGTGCACCTCGACTTTCGACCGCTAACGACACAAGCATGATGATGACTTTTGTGAATAATATTCCACAAGCGATATCGACGCCATTCAAAGAAGGTACGTTGTGAAATGTATAAAGTTTTATCAAATGTTTTTATGTAAAGTCTACCTAAGACCAAAGAAGTAAATAAACCCGCGAAACAACCCTGCTTAGCATTTAGCGGCAATAACTCTAAAAATATGTTTCGGACATATAAATATATTACTAGCGAAGTGGGGCCGCTTCGCGGCCCTCACTTCGCTAGGAAGCGGTTAGCGTGCACAGCGGGAGATTGGGTTCGTCATCGCTTCGCGCACCGCCATCAGTATGCCCACCGCCATCAGCGGTCAGATTGGGTTGTTCGGGAGTAAGGGTTGTTCAGGAGTAAGGGTTGTTCGGGAGTAAGGGTTGTTCGGGAGTAGATGTTCTAAGTTCCCTCACATTCCAAGGGAGAGGGTCGGGCGCTCCGCGCCCGACCACAGGACTGGCTCGCCACCTGCGGTGGCTCGTGGCTTATGGGGTAAGATTGGGTTATACCCTTTTGTGATCTAAGTTCCCTCACATTCCAAGGGGGGGGGTCGGGCGCTCCGCGCCCGACCACAGGACTCCAGGGTGTATCAGTATGCCCTCGTCAACAAAAAGATAAGATAACAGATAAAAAATGCCTTCCAGAAAAAGGGGGACAAAACCGGACGGACAAAAATATACACCCCTAAACATGCCTTTCAGAAAAAGGGGGACAAAACCGGACGGACAAAAATGTACACCCTTAAAAATACCTTCCACTGAAAGCGTGACAAAACCTGACAGACAAAAATATACACCCCCTAAAGATGCCTTCACTGAAAGCGTGACAAAACCTGACAGACAAAAATATACACCCCTAAAAATGCCTTCCACTGAAAGCGTGACAAAACCTGACAGACAAAAATATACACCCCTAAACATGCCTTCCATGAGAAAAATGGCCTTTGGAAAAATTTGTCTAAAAAATTTTGTCTAAATTTTGTCTACATTTTGTCTAAATTTTGCTAAAAACACACTCAGCTCGTCTATACGAACATTTTAAGCTATCACTTGGCCAGATATACCTGCCGGAAGGGGTCTAACGGCCATGTTACGGACGCACGGAGAATCCGGGCTAGCTTACTGGGGGGATAATTGTTTAAATCTCACAAACGTATGCTCATTAAATTTATGCTTTTAACTTACGTAATCAATCATTTCAGGTGTACCATCGCTCAATTCCGTTTCTGGAGATGCCAACAACACTAAAGATGTTTTCGAAGCCCTTAAAATGCAGAAAGCTAGCGGCAGTTCTGCTTCGAATAGCGGATACAATCGCCTTGATTTGACCAATGATGTGTTCAATAAAATCGGAAGGGCAGAACGAAACGTGGATAATGAAAGTACAAGTTAGTTTTGTTATAAAATTCGTAGTACCTGTAAATAAGATTTTGGAGGAAATTTATTTAACGTTTTCTTAATTCATGCAAATAATTTTAAAAACAGTATGTAAGTGTAGGATATAATAAATACATATACCGTAAAACCTCTAATTTAACCCCCCCTCTGTCTGATTTATAAACAGCCTCTATGCTTAATCATTGGAAAGGAGCGCCTGCACACTATTTCGTCAAAAAGGAAATTGGTAGTAAAATTAATTTTAGCACACAAAACAAACCAATCAATAAAAGTCTTCCCCACACTGCATTGGCAGAAACTGCATTGTCAGATTTACACAGGCCAGCCGGCCTTCTTTCCATTGACTGGAACTTCTTTGTTCGCGAAAAATCTGTCTATTAGATTATTGATTGGTTTGTTTTGTGTGCTAAAATTAATTTTACTACCAATTTCCTTTTTGACGAAATAGTGTGCAGGCGCTCCTTTCCAATGATTAAGCATAGAGGCTGTTTATAAATCAGACAGAGGGGGGGTTAAATTTGAGGTTTTACGGTATTTTATAATATTAAATGAAGTTTAATATTCTGCTTCCGGCTAAATGAAATTACCTCCTTGATTTAAATATAGTAGAAAATATTAATAATTTTACGTTTTCAGCGTTCAATGTCATCGAACCAAAGAAGTCGTTGTCGAATACCTGTCATTGGAGTCCAGCTCATACCAGATATTCGCCGGTTGCGCAAGAGGTTAGTTTTATTTGGTACATGTGGCGTATAGTGTAGTGAGTGCTCTATTCTTGGAGCACAAGCACAGTGTAAATCGTAATTTTTATTATGTTTGTTTACAGAAAATGAAAAACCTTATGGAACTTATGGAGAAGTCGCGTAAGGAAAATAGTACTTTTCAAGACGAAGTCACGTACACAAGTTAGATTTAAATTTATTGACTATTTCTATGTTATTATTATGATTGGATTAATCTCTCAAAACGTGTTCAGAAGGAGAAAATATAGAAATGAGGCCGATTCAGAGATTTAAGAACTTAGCTTAGACATATTACATTATATTATACTATTAGTGCTACCGTATTCGCTCTAATTGCTACCCCCCTGAAATTATTTCCCCCTGTAATTATTACTAGGGGTCGGCGCACTCTCTCGTCGAATTTTTGGCGAATTTCGGCAATTTTTCAAATTTTTTAAAGAAAGTTGGAAAATCTAAAGAAACGTTAACCTAGATAATTTAGTTGTCTAAAAAGGAGCAAAAAATCCCGATGACGTCACTTTGTAAACAACAGAGAAAAATCAATTCTCCCAACATACACTTTTTGGTTAGAGAAAAAAATCGAGCTTTTGCCATTCGAGCTTTTGCTAATAACGTTGTTATTTTGTTGCAAACCGAGAATGTCCCAAATCAAAAGTTGTGTAACTTCGGCTGCTCTACCATTCTGTCAAAAAAAGTTTTCAACTTGATTGGAAAAAACATTACTTTTTCCAAAAGCTCGACTCCGGGCTCGACAAATTCCATGTCGAGCCCGGAGTCGAGCTTTTGGAAAAAGTAGATGTTTTTTCCAATCAAGTTGTAAACTTTTTTTTGACAGAATAGTAGAGCAGCCGAAGTTACACAACTTTTGATTTGGGACATTCTCGGTTTGCAATAAAATAACAACGTTATTAGCAAAAGCTCGAATGGCAAAAGCTCGATTTTTTTCTCTAACCAAAAAGTGTATGTTGGGAGAATTGATTTTTCTCGGATTTACATAATCCCGTATCGAAATTTCCCAGACAACTAAATTATCTAGGTTAACGTTTCTTTAGATTTTCCAACTTTCTTTAAAAAATTTGAAAAATTGCCGATATTCGCCAAAAATGCGACGAGAGAGTGCGCCGATCCCTAATTATTACGCCCCCCTGGAGCTCGAACGATTTATTATTACCCCCTCTAATTCTTACCCCTCCCCCAAAAATGTGCCAAAAATAAGCTGTATAGAACTTTCCATTTTTGATTTAGTCATTTTTATATCATTTTCAAATTTATATTGAAATTTATTTATTATAAACTAGAATCATTTATCCTGCATTTTCAAGATTTTTTGAGAAAAATATTATCCATGCCTTTAGCCTTCAGTCAAATTATAAAAACATGAAAAAATTGTGAAAACTGAAAGGAAAAAATCGGTTTAAATTTTGAAAATTATTTGAGAAATATAGCGAAAAAAGTAAAATTCATAGTCAACAATGATTCAGAGCAATAAATGCGCTTGAAAATTTAGAGATTTATTTTAAAATCATTCAGAAAATGGAAAGCTTTCATAAAAATCTCACGAAAATTCGTAAAATACTGCTAATAAATTAGAAAAATTCAAATCTTGCCCAAATAATTTCGGCCGCCAATTCAAAATGGTTTAAATTTTGAAAATTATTCGAGAAACTTTGACAAAAATCTGAAAAAGTTTATGAAGTTTAGCTAAAAAGGTTAAATTTTGACGATAAATTTTTGAAATATTCAACCCCAGAACACTGAAAATTTTTAGTTTTTCGTAAAAAATTCTCAAAATTTTCGCCGCGCCTCCGGCGCGGCGACATTGAAATATTATTGCCCCCTGTAGTTATTACCCCCCTCTAATTATTACCCCCCCCTGGAGCTCGTTTGAAAAATTATTACCCCGGGGTAGTAATTACGGGGAATACGGTATTTGATGTATTTATTTATCGGTAACAGTTATTATTATTGTCGCTAAGTGTACAAAAGCAGCAGGGCATGAAGTATATTAATGTAATACTAACAAAGTAATATAATGTAAGATCCGACACCAGGTGTAATATTTCCGCTAACTAAAAATGAGCACTTATGAGTGTTAGGTTGGTCGCGAGGGGTTTAGGAGCAGATTTTTTAGCTTAAATTGTGATCTCTGAGTTAGCTTTTTGTTTTGTCGCTTTAAAATCTAAAGGATAAAAAATTGACTTTTCCGAAAATGCGCTAAAAATCACTCTTGCTCAAAATTTTGAGCAAGATCAAAGTTTGACGTTATTTTTGCCACGTTTGTATGAAAATATTCGAGGAAATCACAAAAAGTGATGTCACAGAGAGTTTTGGCCTCAGTTGGGCATCAAAGCTACCAGGAAATAATATTTTTGAAACAACTAGGGCTGCTGTAAAAAATCCTTAGACAGCTCAATAGATGTAACAATTTAAACAAAAACCATCAGCTTTTCGCCTCATGAAAATCGGACCTTAAGAATCCAATGAATATATTCACTCGATAATTGCGGCTTATTATTATTTAATTTCAGTTTCTCCCACGCGTCAGCAAGCAACCAAAGGATTCATGGATGATTCAATGTTAACACCGACTCGAAGTTTTTCTCGCCACAAATTGGCGGACAGCATGAACACGAAGAAATTGGGACGTATTTCGCTGGATCAGTTGGGCGCATCTTTTGACACAGAAGCCAATCTAAGTGCTATGCTTGCAGTAGCAACCAAGCAGAGACCCAATATGTCATTGTGCGCACTAATGGTTGAAGAAGACGAGAGCGAAGTGGAGATGAATGAGTGGCAAGCGAAAATGCGCCTTATCGAGGACGAAATAGATGCGTGTCTGAAAGAATCTAAGGCGGAACATCAGGCAAACGCTTTAACGACCGAAGTGCTGAACAAATGGTCCACATCAGATAAAGAGGAGAAAGAGTTCGACGAGAAAATGATCATCGAATACGAGGCAATTAAGTCTCGATTACAGTAAACTATTGTAAACCAACTTTGTATTTTCATTAACGTAACGTGGCTTTAATCAATGTGTTGACTTTATAATAAAGCTTTCCCACCATTCTTAATGTTAAACAGCGTATTTTTACAATAAAGTTCTGTAATCGAAATTTATGTTCGACATTTGGCATGACATATAATATAAAGCATTAAATTAAAGAACAATCTCAGGATTGCTAAACTATTTCAGGAAAGAATGTCCGAAACATAGAAATGTCCCATCTTTAATCACCCTAAGCAGCATGTGAAGCTCACTTTTCAGGAGCGCCCAGGCCACACCAGATAACTTCCAAGGGCGTGTGAGGTGTTGTTGGATAGGTCTCGCCGAGCCTACACGGAACCGCAAAAATTTTTTCCGTATCCATAATCTTTGTTCAATGAAACTCTGAATTTTCATCCGGAAATTGATCACTTAAAGGGGCAAGTGCCCATAACTCAGTTTCTTCCGCGACCTCGAAGCTAATTTTTTGAATGGAGATACCTCTCACTAGGAAGAATCGATTCCCCAGTTTTTGGGTGCCAGGTGGGTTCTGAATCACCAAAAATCGAGAATCCCGACGTTTCCCGAGGGCAGAACTCATCAGGGCAACTCATTTGAGCACGAATTCGAACTGAATTACCCAAATATTTTCAGTTTATTATAAGAACTTTTAAGCACATTTGCGAAAAAATTGCATTCTGATTTCTTTGCAAGTGTCTTTGCCAAACGTTTATTAATAGAGGAGGTCATTATCTGGTGGTTATTAATTTTTAAAATAATTTCATAAACGCTACTTCTTTAGTTCACCACTTCCGACGGGGAGTGAGTTCCAAGTCAGATTTGAGGTATGTCGAGTATAAAAATACGGTGACATGACATGAGGTCATGTCAGGTGACATGTCCTCAAAAAATTTTTTTCATAGTTTACTTTAAGAGGAATTGGAGAAGTATATTAGGTAGGTGACCGGGGGAGCTATCTTTTCGCATTCGTATATATCGGATACAGAGGGCTTGACACACCAAAAATGTTTTCCTGAGAGAGGAAAACGTGAACAAAACGCCAAATCCAAATAGATAGCCAAGCATGAAAATTTTTTGCTAGGAGTGCAGGGCTTCAGTCCCGATACGCTTTTTCCCATAACACTATATAGGCAAGGACCATCAGAAATTGCTCAGATGCCAAAAAAGCAGTAGTATTCTACGGGATAAATAAACATGTATAAAAACAAAGAATTTAGTGCAACAAAAATAAACATCCATAGATAAGTGTTTTAGTTACCAACTAGCGTGCCTTTTGTCGAGATTGATCTGGTTGACAAAACAGTTTGCAAAGGTGATAACATTCAACTGGAATGCAGAATAACTTGCGACCATTCGTCTCGTCATACGTGGAAAGGCCCTAATGGTGTTGTGCTCTTTACTGACAACAGTATTGAACAAACACAGGACCAGGTTTTCCGTAATCTTCTGTGTAATATAATGCTCTTATAATATTTATAGGATGGAATTTTTCTCTTATCCATTCGAAATGTGACGCCAGCTCACGCCGGAAATTATACACTGATCATCGAGAACGATCATGGCAAATGCAGTACGTCTGCGAATGTATGCGTCCTCACAGAACCCGACGCTCCCACTGACGTTCGTTGTTCATGGTCAGACGTGCCTATATTACAAAATGGGAGGGATAGGAGTAATGGATCACTCAAGCTTAAGTGGAGAACACCCCTTAAGGGTGGAGCTCAGACTCTGTGGTACGTGGTAGAGCATCGCAGAGAAGGTTAGTCTTTTTCTATTTGTGAAATACAATAGACAAATAATTGTTTTGTAAACTTTGAACAAACAAACTCAACTTTGAACAAGTTCAAACCATAAAAGTTACTTATAAAAACTATTTTTCTTTGAAGTACATCAATTGTTAACTATTGTAAAATAACTCGAGAATATAAATAAAACTAGAATTATTCGTATTGTTCCCTATCACAGTTCCATTATATTGATTTTAGTCAAATAGTTGCTTATTTTAGATTGGCCGGCTAATCAATTTCGGGAAGTGATCAAAGGCATAGAGCATTGCGCCATTCGAATCTCCCACCTATTACCATCCATGGTTTATATGTTTCGCGTTTATGCATACAATAAGGCATTTCGGAGCGTACCCAGTCAGGTTATTCGGGCCATTCCAGCAGAGGAAGAACAGAAATTTCACATGCGCGAATCAGCCCTTGCGGCTAAGCTCCGAGCATATGTTCAATCGAACGGGGTACGTTTAATAGAATGTCGGTCACAGTGGGACCAAAGTAATAACCAAAATTTAATAAACAAAATTTCCGTTAGTTTTTATGGATGATTATTACTGTATCTCTCTCATTATACCTCATAGGGCTATTTTTCCAACCGCCCTTGGAAAGGGAGGACTAATTATAACAGAGGAGCTAATTTTATAGGGTATAAAATTACAGAGAATACGGTAGTATTTGATTTCCATGAACATAAATGTAAAAACACACATGAGTTATAGATCGATTTACTTAGCGAACCGATAACTAAACTTTTTGTCGTGGATCATCTGATTGGCAAGGGTCGGTTCTCGCGCGTTTATAGAGCTACATGTCGGATAAGTGCTCTTCATATGGCCGTGAAGTTGCTTAATAATGGTCATAGTTATCCCACAAATTCAAGTAACCGATTTGGACATGATTACTTATCAGAAATAGCTGAAGCAGCCGTTCGGGAAGTAACCGCTTTGAAAGCTGTGGCTGGGCATCCAAATTTCGTCTCATATTTTAAAGCGGCAATATTCAGTGGTCAATTGGCCATCATTACACATAAGTGAGTAGTTCAACTTTTTTGTAATAATAGAAACTTTATAAACAAAATCGCTATTGAACAACATATAATTGAGTCAATGTAAGAAACAAGAAAAAGAAAGAAAAGTTATATTCATTAAAGTTTTTTGGAGGAGGGAATATTTCTTTTGCTCTCACAACCTAAGAAATAATTTAGACTTGCGTATACTATTACGCCGAGTGACTATTCTATCGTTTGAACTGGCGCGCGTCATTTCCTTTGTTATAGAAGGGAATACAAACGGGAATGATGCGCACCAATTCAAACGATGTCAACTCAGTCCCGACAAAGTCAATTCGGCGTAATAGTATCTGTTAAAACGGTATGTTAAAAATGGGCAGTAGATGATAAAAAACATATCCAGAAAAATGATATCTGTCAATCAGTTAAGCATTTTCAGAGTTAATGGCCCTCAAATACTGACCTTTCTATGTCAATTGGGTTTTGTATCGGAAGCAATAATTCAAACGCTGTGCAGGGATTTGTTTGGTGCTTTACAATATTTGCATGAACGCGGCTTCGCGCATCTTGCTATCAAGGTAGTTTTCAGACTCATTTATAGTATGTAATGGGATCATATTAGCCAGAAGATTTACTTGTGGAATGCCACCAACAAATGCCGAAATTGGTCGTAATCGACCTCGGTACATGTCAATCCCTTCAAGCAATGAGTGGCCTCTCTGTTTGGCAAGGCGGGCCATTGGAATTCACATCACCTGAGCAACTCGGTCATAAACCATGTCAAAAATCCGATATTTGGTAAGCAATTTGTAAAGTATTGAACTTTTAAATATGGCAGAAAACTTTAATTTAACATTACTACATCACCTTTTATCTACAGGAGCGTCGGTGTATTATTATTCGTACTTTGCAATGGATTCTCTCCATTCGAAGATGACAACGAAGAGATGGTTAGATTGAACATACTGAATGCAAGGATTGCGGCTCTTCCTGCTGCAGATGAAAATAAAGGAATCCATCGCTTTTCACCAGCCCTGTTAGCATTACTCGAACATATTTTTGTCACAGATGTTCGTGAGAGGCCCTCTGCAGGCCAATGTCTCGCCGATACGTGGCTAGATAAGGTATTTAAGTTATTGCAATACCGTTAATCTATTTAGCACAAATTTACAAAAAAATTTCGAAATTTTTAAAGCCCTAAAAAGCACTTTTCTGGTCAATTTCGATGCGCTGAGCACGAATCTGAAGTTAGTTTTCGTGTTGAGACTCAAAAAAATTTTTTTTTGAGTTCATTCTCCAATTTTTCGAGAGTGCCTCTCGAGAAAAAAATCGCAAAAAAATTTTTGAGCTAAAACACAAAAATTAATTACATATTCTTATTCAGGACAAAAAGTTGACTCTATAAGAGCAATATCAGATTTTAGTTAGGAAACCAAAAAATTGGCCAAAAATTGCTCCAAAGTTTGCGTATAGAAAACCATACTGTGGGAACCAATGGGGGTCACCAAAAGCGTATGGATTTAAATACTGTGGGAAATGAAGGGTTAATCTATTTAGCACAGGCTCATATAATTACCGAAGTATCTTTATTCTTTATTCTTTCACATAATGCACTAAAGGTTCACAACAAAGAACACTAGTATAGTGTCATTCGGTTAACAAGTAAATGGTATTACATAATGGTGATAAAATATGAGATTCTGCCTGAATAATGGATTAACAGTATAACTCAATCAATATAATTCCAGTACATGCAATGTAACAATGTTATAGAGGAAAAATAAGGTTTGAAAGCCGATTTTTTGCCTGTAGGTTTTTAAGGTTTCCGATAAGTTTTCCTTTATAAACTGATAGGTTTTTGGCATTAACTGTCTCTTGATCAAGATCATTCCAGAAGTTGATTATTCTAGTGGAAAAAGAGTTTTGTTTTTTAGTACCTATATATTTGGGTTTGATTTGGAATTCATGTCTTCTTAGTGACGGTCTAGCAGGAAAGTTGAAGAAAGATTTTGGATCTAGCGGTACCTTGTGATGGATAATTTTGTATACCATAATGAGATCGGAAATTAGACGTCTGGATTCAAGCGATTGGAGATCTAATATTTTAAGTCGTTTTGGATACTGACAGTATGGGAGGTGGCATTTTTTAAGTATTCTTCTAGTACAGAATTTTTGTACTTTTTCAATCCGCGTTTTTTCGCCTATGAGACTTGGGTTCCAAGTTTCAGATGCATATTCTAATAGTGGTCTAACATAGCTAATGTAGGCTAGTCTCCAAGTAGCTAAATCATTAGTTTTTAGTACTCTTAAAATTTGGTGGGCCCTGAAATACGCATTTTTAATTATTTTACTTATATGAACTTTGAACTGTAATTTAGTGTCTACTTCAACTCCTAAGTCTCTGATGGTTTCAACCTATGGTATTTCATTGTCATTGAGTATTTTCTTTTTGGATTGTAACTTGTATTATCTATAAGCATACAAATACATTTTTAATTAGGAACTATTTAAAGTAACGGTAATTAATTACTTTCAGCCACCGTCTGGTGAACTGATCATGGTTGACTATTTGCAAGATTATATCGAACGCCGAAGAAACCGAATGCGCACTTCCTTCTTACTGCATGAACTATAAATTATCATTCTATTCATACATACGATAGCGATTTTGGAGAGTGAATAAATGTTTAGTGGCATAACAAATTCATATTTAAGTATAATCCAACACTTAAGACAATGTACTCGCGGCCTTTTGCAGTCATTCTCACGAGTGGGGGATTTCGATTTGGGGAATCCGAATCCGGAAGTCCGTTTTACCAGGGGACACCCGTACGGGGCGAAAGTTTGCGGAAGCTTAAGGATTTGCGCACAATGCCAATGCCATATCAATGCCAACATCCCGCGCGGGGCGAATGTCGCCCGTACGGTTGTCCCGCGAGTAAAATGGACCTCGGATACAGGTTCGCCATACCCGAAAACCCCGAGTGCAAAAAATGCCGACCTGAAATGAGTTAGATGCCAAAACACGCGTGGGGCGGTTTCAACCCGCACGGTGTGGGTTACACCCCGTACGGGTAACCGTGGAAAAACGGACCCGGATTCCCCGAATCGAAAAAACCCCACTCGTGAGAATAACTGTAAAAGGCCGCGAAAAATGGCGATTTCTCAAAAAGTTACTTTCCCATACGATGTCGATGTTATTTTGACTCGCCCATGTAATCTTTGGATACTTGATCAGTTGAGAGCAAAATATACATAATTTTAATATAACCACCAATCTCGTGCCAAATAGTGAAAATTTCATTCCTGTCTGTTTATGAAAATTTGTACATAAATTTTCGTGTAGAAAATCCTTTAAGCATGAAGCAAGTGCCATTTGACAACTACAATGATGTTGTGCGTTACCTGTTGAATACAGACAAGTTCTAATATATTTTATTTCCTAACATCGTGGAACAACAAAAATACAAATTAACAACCGTTTACCGAAATATGGTTCATAAAGTCAATACGCCATCAAAATGCAAACAAATCCTGTCTTGACTCAAACAAAGCGCGAGAACATCCAATTTTCTTAAGATATCCGCCAGCATGAGCTGCTTCAGATGGTTGCCTCACATGTTTCAAATAATCACCGGTTTCAATTTCATCCATACTTGGCATTCGCGGTCCATGCAGAGACAACACAGGCACTGAATGATTATACGCACGCCCACTGCTACGAAGAGGCCCGAAAGAAGTAATATCTTGCATTCTACGTTGTCGCTCTGTAATAAATTTTATTAAGTGTTAATCTCAAATTGTTTCACGTAGACAAATTAATGATATAGCGTTTTCATATAACTCTTCTTCAGATAATAATAAGAGCACCAATGGCAGCTGCTCTCAAAATTCTGATATTTCCATCAAGAAGTAACTAGTTATGACCAGTTATGAAATTCTCAACATTTTGTTAATATTGGATCATAAATATTGTGTATGCTAGAGGAACAGCTTTTCTTAATTTAATACTGATATGTTGGAATATCCATTTACAAAATAATCTGACTTACCAATTTTCTCGCGCTTTTTCTGCAAAGCCTCTTCCTTTTCAGCCATTTCTGCTTCGATTTGTATTTTTCGCTGGCGGTCTAGCACAACTTCTGCCGGTAAATCACTTTCACGAAGCTCATCGATGATTGCTCGCGGATTCACAAGACTGACATTAGTTTCCTAAAAATGGTGTATAATTAATGTGAAGCATAAGGATTAAATTGCATACTTTCTCTTCATGAAGCTCAGCTTTGAGCCGTTTTGTCCTATTGACTTCTTCGTTGAGCATTTCATTGATCCACAAATCATCTGGATTTAGACGTCTACGATTCTTTTCAATTTTTTCCTCGTATTCTTCTTTGAATTTTTTAACTTCTGCTTCTATGCCCTCAACATCGATGTCGTTGGCTAAATTGAATACGATCTCTTCGACATGTTCCAAATAATCGTTAAACTCGGCCAATGAAGCGAAATCATCCTCTTGTAAATTATAGATCTGAAGTAACGCAAACACATTATGAAATTTAACAACATATTTTTCAGATAATTTTAATAATCTATTTTGGCATCATATATTGTACCATAATTTAATTGCTCACATGTATCTAGAGAATATGGAAGCATAATTTCAGTCTAAGCAGGATGATGGGGCTCAAGCCTGCTCATTATGCTATACTGTTACGGATCAAAAATTGATCATCAACTGAATTAACTGGTTTCTACTCATCATGAAATTATGTAATTTAAAAATTATGTTCAAACCTTTCTGAGTCGTTTCCTGATATAATTTTCCCGTTCAATCATCGGATCATCGAAAATTTGCTCCCAAAAGTTATTTCTGCGGAGAACTTTTGCGCAGCCATCGTATGGGCATCTGTTAGCATTCCTGGCGAAAATATTCTCAACACAATTCTGGCAAAGAGGATGGCCGCACTCATTGATCATCATTACCATCTAAATTTGTGTAGTCATATAAATGTACATCTCAGTAAATTCTCCCCGGTACGTTGAAATATCGATATGATAAATTCATGAATATCGATTTTTCACTGCCTTCAAATCATATGCACGTTTTCATACTCCCCTTCTAATTACATGTAACGATACAATGATACTAATTTAGAATTTTTCGCTGTCGTCATCTCATAAGAATAACCTATCACTTTTAATCTCATATAAAATGTAATAAAGAAAAGAACATGACTGGCGTTTACGAAACTTTATATATATTAATGCCCTTGAACATCAAATGTCCATGCCCTTGTACATCTGACATGTACACTGAGCATTTAATATCAACTCACCTTCGGATTATTGTATTCATTTGTTTTGCATTTTGGACACTGGCGAACCATTTTCTACAGAAAAATAAATTGAATATAAGAGATTGTGGCAAAGACTGCTTAATCGGTTGAAATAGTAGACGGCGCTTCAATCACAAGTTTTCGTTGGGGGTAGAGATTAGCAATAGTGGCTTGCCGCTGAATAGTAGTGAGCGATGCTTGTCCTTCCTAAAATGCAAATAACAACTGGAGCAACAAAGAAAAACCAAAATTTGCAATTTTCGCTCTAGCTTTATTTTTCACTGAAAACTAATGACGTCAATATCCGTGAAAAAACATATCGTATTAGATGTTTTTGGCCCCATGCTTTAATTTAGTTTAAAACGAATAGTTTTCGAATGTTTTCCTATTTAAGAAATAAGTGTTGTACACATTTCAATTGTTGTTTTTTAAATTGTTTATTTAAAGAGGGCAGCAATAAAAAACTATTTTTAACTGCACTACAGTTGTACTACTGTATAGTTTACCAAACTATACTATACTTTGTTCATAGATATTGACGTCACTACCGAAACCCTTATAACGGTTAATCTTTCGCCAAAAATATGACCTAAATATTAGGTTAATGATATAGCAATTGAACATTTTTGACAAACCTTATATAAATTATCAAGTTGTACTTGATCCGTAATGCACCGGTTACTCTCAAAATAGTCGCGAATTCGGCGTCTAACGAAGTGTCGATAGTTGTATTGAGGAAACTAAATAGATAAATTTAAAAAAAATGATAAATTTGATTAAAATTCACCTGAAGTCCGGCACGCTGGAGATCTTTATATAGTTGTATCCACTGGGAGCGACTTACTACAGCCATAAAACTGAAAACAATGTCTCGTTACGCATATTTACATATTGCATATTATACGATCAGTTTTAGAATTTCAACACACTATTTTCGCATTACCCGAATGCCATCTATATTCAGGATTCAGGAATTCTAAAAACTAGGCTTAGGAAGAAGCCTTGAGGAATCTTTTAATATAGTCACTTGACATATTTTAAGTTAAAAAGGCGTCGTTTAAATGTGGTTTAAATCCTGCGAATAATTATTATCTCGTATAAGATAGCGTTAACTATACGTGCTGTAGATTATAACATTTTCCAACTTATTTTCACATTTTTCTGTTTCAATTTAATTTAACTCTTCATGCAAAAGCTATAAAATATAAACATAAAATATACACACTTGTAGACAAGTCTAATAATGAAATTTCATCATACAATCGAAGCCGTAGCAAGCACAATATGAAAGAAAACTAATTTTTGAAATCTGGCATTATGTATATACAGTCAAACACATTAAAAAATAAATTTTGCAATCATTTACGTCCTCGACGGTATCACTTTTCAAATAAATTCTTCAATGCAAAAATTATACCACACGCAAAAAAAAAAAATAAAAATAAAAAAAAAAAATAAAAAAATAAAAAAATAAAAAAAAAAAAAAAAAAAAAAAAAAAAAAAAAAAAAAAAAAAAAAAAAAAAAAAAAAAAAAAAAAAAAAAAAAAAAAAAAAAAAAAAAAAAAAAAAAAAAAAAAAAAAAAAAAAAAAAAAAAAAAAAAAAAAAAAAAAAAAAAAAAAAAAAAAAAAAAAAAAAAAAAAAAAAAAAAAAAAAAAAAAAAAAAAAAAAAAAAAAAAAAAAAAAAAAAAAAAAAAAAAAAAAAAAAAAAAAAAAAAAAAAAAAAAAAAAAAAAAAAAAAAAAAAAAAAAAAAAAAAAAAAAAAAAAAAAAAAAAAAAAAAAAAAAAAAAAAAAAAAAAAAAAAAAAAAAAAAAAAAAAAAAAAAAAAAAAAAAAAAAAAAAAAAAAAAAAAAAAAAAAAAAAAAAAAAAAAAAAAAAAAAAAAAAAAAAAAAAAAAAAAAAAAAAAAAAAAAAAAAAAAAAAAAAAAAAAAAAAAAAAAAAAAAAAAAAAAAAAAAAAAAAAAAAAAAAAAAAAAAAAAAAAAAAAAAAAAAAAAAAAAAAAAAAAAAAAAAAAAAAAAAAAAAAAAAAAAAAAAAAAAAAAAAAAAAAAAAAAAAAAAAAAAAAAAAAAAAAAAAAAAAAAAAAAAAAAAAAAAAAAAAAAAAAAAAAAAAAAAAAAAAAAAAAAAAAAAAAAAAAAAAAAAAAAAAAAAAAAAAAAAAAAAAAAAAAAAAAAAAAAAAAAAAAAAAAAAAAAAAAAAAAAAAAAAAAAAAAAAAAAAAAAAAAAAAAAAAAAAAAAAAAAAAAAAAAAAAAAAAAAAAAAAAAAAAAAAAAAAAAAAAAAAAAAAAAAAAAAAAAAAAAAAAAAAAAAAAAAAAAAAAAAAAAAAAAAAAAAAAAAAAAAAAAAAAAAAAAAAAAAAAAAAAAAAAAAAAAAAAAAAAAAAAAAAAAAAAAAAAAAAAAAAAAAAAAAAAAAAAAAAAAAAAAAAAAAAAAAAAAAAAAAAAAAAAAAAAAAAAAAAAAAAAAAAAAAAAAAAAAAAAAAAAAAAAAAAAAAAAAAAAAAAAAAAAAAAAAAAAAAAAAAAAAAAAAAAAAAAAAAAAAAAAAAAAAAAAAAAAAAAAAAAAAAAAAAAAAAAAAAAAAAAAAAAAAAAAAAAAAAAAAAAAAAAAAAAAAAAAAAAAAAAAAAAAAAAAAAAAAAAAAAAAAAAAAAAAAAAAAAAAAAAAAAAAAAAAAAAAAAAAAAAAAAAAAAAAAAAAAAAAAAAAAAAAAAAAAAAAAAAAAAAAAAAAAAAAAAAAAAAAAAAAAAAAAAAAAAAAAAAAAAAAAAAAAAAAAAAAAAAAAAAAAAAAAAAAAAAAAAAAAAAAAAAAAAAAAAAAAAAAAAAAAAAAAAAAAAAAAAAAAAAAAAAAAAAAAAAAAAAAAAAAAAAAAAAAAAAAAAAAAAAAAAAAAAAAAAAAAAAAAAAAAAAAAAAAAAAAAAAAAAAAAAAAAAAAAAAAAAAAAAAAAAAAAAAAAAAAAAAAAAAAAAAAAAAAAAAAAAAAAAAAAAAAAAAAAAAAAAAAAAAAAAAAAAAAAAAAAAAAAAAAAAAAAAAAAAAAAAAAAAAAAAAAAAAAAAAAAAAAAAAAAAAAAAAAAAAAAAAAAAAAAAAAAAAAAAAAAAAAAAAAAAAAAAAAAAAAAAAAAAAAAAAAAAAAAAAAAAAAAAAAAAAAAAAAAAAAAAAAAAAAAAAAAAAAAAAAAAAAAAAAAAAAAAAAAAAAAAAAAAAAAAAAAAAAAAAAAAAAAAAAAAAAAAAAAAAAAAAAAAAAAAAAAAAAAAAAAAAAAAAAAAAAAAAAAAAAACATTACTTTCTGACAAGCGGAGGTGACGCCTAAAATCTATAAATCTACAAATATTAGCGGGCAAGGGTTCATGTAAGTTGACAGTGTATGGGGTAGCGTCAGGCAGGTGTGTGTCGGGCCGACACACACCCGTCTGACCCTGCATCCGGTGACTATTCGGGGTTATCTTCTCAGCGAGTCCTCGAAGGATTGTTTAAAATTGAAAAAATTCTCAAAAAACATTTTTTTAATGTGTAGTCCGCGGTGCGCCTAAAATTTTTTGGATTCGGACTCAGCATCCCAAAAAACCTGGTGCAAAAAATTAGCCTCGGAAATGCTCTAAACCCGAAAATGCATTCTAGCCGGTTAGAGAAAAAAGAAATATTGTGTAAACTTCGTGAGTGCATAACTCGATATTGGCTGAATAGGGTGGGATTTTTTTTCGCCATTCGTCTTGCCTCATCCAGAGGAGCATTTCGATACCAAAATCACCCCGTACGGAGCGGGGCAAGAAATTGTTCTCGTTTACTATATGGGAATTGTTATACAAAATCATTCGTGGGTTCGTGTTTAATTTTCTGTAGACGATAAAACATAGACAGTCCAGTCCGCTTAAACCCTCTCGGGACTGGGCCCAAAGAGGCGGTTAAACCAATTTCGCCTTTTTGCAAAAAAAATTCCCTTCAAATTGTTCATTTTTTGTATTTTTATTATTTTATGTGTTTTTGCACTATAATTGCTCTGTTTCATCCTAATTTCAGCTACGTTTACCTAAAAAGGGAAGATTTGGGCGAAATTTTGCCCTAATTTATGATAATTTTGATCAAAATTAGAGTGAAAATTTTGAATTTGACGCGAAAAATGTGAAAAACAGCGGATAAAATCCTTTGTATTTTTTTAATTTGTCCCACGTTCCGGCCGCAAAGAGGCGGTTTAAGCGGAGTCGACTGTATGAGCAAAAACCCCGAAATTGTCCATTGTTTCGTAGATCAAAAGTGTCGATTGAAATGTTAATCGGGTTGAAAATTCACTTCTTCTGACAAAATCTGAGACCCAATTTGAAAATCCTCTGTCCCATTTCATGGAGTGGTACAACTTTATTTATCAATCAGTACTATATGTAGACAAGGCAAACTAATATGTACAATTAACTCTATCGTGCCAAATTTGATTTTGTGCAGAAATTCTTTCCTAATTTACGCCTAGCAAACAAAACTCAGAATGACGAGTGAGTCTATTTTTGTTGTATTATGCTACTTATCAGGAATTTGACCAAAAAAATTTGACAGATTACAATGGCTAAATGGCTTCACATAAATCAAAATCAACGGATAAAACTAGGTATTATCTTTCTATACTGTGTTCTGGAAAAGGCTTTCCTCTGCTTCGCACACAATTCGAGCGTACTTATTCAGCCGTTGACTTTGGTCTACAAAGTTTGCTGGAATTCCGTTTTCTTCTGTGTTAGTAAGCAGTTCCTCCGTTATGTTTAATGCCCTTCGAAGATTTACTAAAATATGGTTTAGGATTTTTTGATTAAAAATTCAATTACCGATATAATTTGGTTTCGGGATAAGAGAGTCAAGCCGTTTAACGAACTCTTCATGAAGTTGTATCAACGGCATCAAGTCTATGCCACTTCGTACAACTTCCCAAAAACGTAGATATTGCGAAGATAATATCTATAACAAGAATTATGGATTCTTCAAAAAATAGTAATCCTAATTAACCTCTTCAAATATTCGTCCCAATACGCGAGTAGTAAACATTCTTATTTTGAGCAAGATACAACTCAGAAATCGAGAAACGTTCTGTAAATCTGCAAATAAAATATGTGTTTGAGCCAATAAAGTAACATCTTACCTTTATCTGCTAGCCTGAAAGCCTGTTTCGATATATGACCAAGTCTGAGTGCAATATCGTCAATCCTCTTCAAAACAAACAGCGCAGGAGAAATCTTGAGAAACAATCTAGTATAAGTCCTGAGAAGGTGACTGAATACTGGTTTTATAGCATCTGGTGGCTTGTAATCCATTCGCAAAAGATCACCGACAAATCGAGAGTGTGAATCATCTCTGATTTTTGTCGCACTGTCCAAGACCTTTTTGGGCGCGCTACTCAATGGTATCTTTTGTATTGGAGCAGGCGCGGCAGTCAGATAACGCAACAAGCTTTGGAACGGCTTCACTGGATCTATGCATCTCAAAGCAGTTGAAATGCATGCTTCGGCTTTTGCTTCCACTTTCAGGCGGTTTCCTATCCTTGACACACCTTTCCTCGAATATTCGCTGAAATCAAATGGAAATACTATGCGCTTATATGTATTTTCATCATTGCTTCTTTTTTAATAAATATAAGACTAAGACGATTTTAACTTATATTTTCACTTACATTTTTAGAGAAGAAACGTTGATGCACATTTTGGTTGAAATATGAACAAAGTGAAAAAATCAGAGACATGCTTAAAACGAAATATATTTATGTAAAATTTCCTACAATATTTCGGACTATGAATGTCGTTACCTATTTGAAGGGAATTGTTTAAAATAAAGCAAGTAAACACTAAAGTGTATTAGAATCAATATTACATCGAATTGAGAAGCGACAATAAATATAGAACAGTTACCTAACCGCTTCTTGAAGTGGTCCTGTAAAATCACCACGCATTAGAAGGAAATAATTTTGAACGAAGGCAATATGGTCCATCAGTCTCTGCCTTATCATCATTTCTTCCATTACATCTTGAGCCATTATATCGTAAAGGCGCTCAACAACGAAATACAGGTGACCACGTTCCCGCAAGTCATACCACAACTTTCTCTTATCCAGATCAGTTTCTAAGAGGGCTGCCCGCTCTTGAACCTTATAGTCATATGCGTGTTGATTGCGGAATTTCTTGAGCAGCAGCACATTCTTTCCAATTTCAAAAATCTAAAAATGTTAGTAAAAACCATCATAATCAATTCTAAACTCTAACCGGAGAATACAAGATCGCTAACAAAATTATGAATATATAAAAAATCGTATGTGAAATGATTGAGGTGAATAGCTCGGTTATGGGTAAAAACGGTCCCAAACTAATTTAGTTGCCAAAATGGTCGCATAGTTAGGGTTAGCGTTAAGCCCAAACCCAGTGATGTCAAAATCTATAAAAACTAACATTAGTTTTGCAAAACTAATGTTAGTTTTCTGAAACTACTGTTAGTTTTTGGCTGAATGTGAAAATTAATGTTAGTTTCTAAAACCAACCGATAGTTTTTGAACTAATGATAGTTTTTGAAAACTAATGTCAGTTTTTTAATAGGTTTTGACACTACTGCCTAGACCTAAGCCCTTCCATGGCTCCAGATCAGTATGCTCTTGTAGAAGCCTAATGACCTTCCTCATGCCCTTATAAGGTTGTTTGGCTAGGTGCGTAAAACAAACAAACATTATAAGGGCATGACAAGGGTCATCAGGCTTTACAAGGGCATACTGATCTGGAGCCAAGCAAAGGATTATATTTAAGCATAACGCAAACTCTAACAAAGCGACCATTTTGGCAATTAAATTAATTTGGGACCGTTTTTACCCATAACCATTATCTACTTATTTAAAAATTGATACGCATAAAACAGGAAGTTTTTGAAACATTTATCTAGGTATTTCGGAGAACGCGCACTTCCATATAAGTATAGTGGGATGGAAGATTTTTGCATATAAAATACAAAATAATATTTTCCAATTATAAGATAGTTTTTAAATTTTAAGTCTATTTCATGTACTATTATCCTTAGTTTAGCTAAGAACAAGAAGAGAGAACCGGCAGCTTCGCCGCGGATCGCGCCCCCTTTACCCCCTCTGGGGAGGGGTAACAGGCGGCCGTATGGGGGCTGAAAATGGTCCCATTCGTCTTCTCTCGCCAAGACGAAGCGATTGACGTATCACTCGCCCAAATCCGAGCGCAGCGTGAAAGGTTTCCTTTGTAAAAACCCCCAAATACTGAAAAATTGGTGTTTTCTCACCTTTCATGGCGAGAACACCCCAATTCTGATATTGATAACCCCCCTACAATCATGGGTTTTGGGGGGTTCTCGCGAGTTTGGGGTCCGGGAGCCTCAAAAACGGGAAATCCGTTTCCGAGCGCACAGTCACAGTGCGCCTTAGAGGGACTCGATTAAGTTTCTAATAATGTTATATCTGTTATAATTAATTTAAAACTATTCAACCTTGTTCACAAGATATGAAGAACCAGACAGCGAGAATGGTACAGCATTATGGTTGATTCTCAGGAATGATGTCATATTTCGATCGTCTTTCTTGAATGGCGTCCTTAATAAATCATATGTTGTTGACAGAGATCCTTGACTAGAAACATCGGGGGTGTTCTTATCTGTGCACGATGTGATGTTTTCGATCATCCAGATGCCTGGACTTAATTTCCCTTCAAGCATCCATTGGGTAGCAAGTTCGTGAAACGCTGCAGAAGTTCGGCTCAAAATGTTTTCCAACATACTAAACGTATAATATTATATGAAAAATTTAAACAAAATTTATGATAAAAATGCTGAAAATACATTTTCTATTATAAATAAAACAAATCATAACATTGCGTACAAAATAGACTTTTGTCTTACTACGTTTTTTGTCAGCTATTGTTTCTTCTAATTTTTCCTTTCTATTTCACTATTAAGCCTGCGACGCTTTTTGACCATTTTTTCATTCTTTTTTTTCACATTTTCACCTGCTGCGCAATTTTTTTAACAGGCTAAAAAGGTTTCACAGAACATTAAAATACTTTGAAAAATTTTGACTTCGGCGCTATTTTTTCTTCTGAAATATTTGACGTTTATTCAATATTTCGGCCGAAAATCCGTAAAATAGCATATGATTCAAAAAATTAACCCGTTAAAAATTGGATTGTTTGTCCAAAATTGACTTTGAAAATGTTGAATATTTGTCAAATATTTCAGAAGAAAAATTTAAAGAAAAAGGCGACAAGCAAAAATTTTCAAAAAATGTGAATGTTAAATTTTAGAAATATTTAAAACTTTCAAGCGTCTTTAAAAAATTCTAACACTTTGGTGTTGTTAAATATTAAATACTCTATGGGAGTTATACATTTTCACTAAGCTCATAAAAAGTGCTGTCTATAAAAAATAAAAAAGCAAAGGAATTCGCTTTAAAAATTTTGATTTTCTACATTTTATTCAATTTTTTGCAGTTTTTGACAGAAAAAGTTTTCAAGATTGTTCGACACTGCTGTAAAATAAAACTATTGTTACGAATATTAATGGTATTATTAGAGTTTCTAGTAACAATGAAAATATGAATAAAATATTAAAACTTACTTATACGACCAATCTGCAACACAATGCATAAGCCACTCCTTGAATGACAAATTCATCAGTGCAACTCCGTTCAGTTGATTTGTTTTACTGGCAAGAGAGAAAATGAGATAAATTCGTTCACGCCATTGTACCACAAATTTCATCAAATACTCCAGTGATATTTCGGCAGTTTGACTGATGTGCTAAATAATAGTGTACAATTTGTTACCTTATTACAGTAATACGAAATCGTTTAACACTTTGGAAAATAATCTGCAAAATGTTCGATCTTTAACTTAGGCAATTGCCAAGTAAATATGCAGTTATGTAATATCATAAATATAATATATATATTTTTGTAACCGTGGGTCTTCGGGTGCGGGGAATCCGATTCCGGGGTCAAAATAATTATCGGAGTACCCCGGTGTATGCATTCAACTTATAGAAAAGTGCGTACAGTCCCGAAGGGACTGGCAAAAACTCTAGTTCTCTAATAAGTCCCTCCCCCTCAATTAAGTCCCCCTCTGGCTCTCTTACGGAAAAATAAGTCCCACAAAAAATGGATATTTCCATTTTTTCCAAATTTTTCATCAGATTTTATTTCCATTTTTAGAGAGCTTTTCGCTATGTTGGCCATAAATCTGATGTTACTCACTCTATATCAACTTTTTGGCAAAATTTCAACGCAGTATGTCCTGTAAAGATATTGTGTTTTTACGGAAAATGTTACTTTGGGACAAAAAGTGAAATTTGGAGATTAATTTGCACAATTATACTGCGATTTGTTTGAGCTGTTTGTCCAGTTGTGGAGCGTTGTTCACCATGTTAACTATAAATCTGATGTTACTGCTGCTATATCAACTTTTTCTGTAAATTCCGATACATTTTTCGAATTTTTTTATTTTTCGATTTTTGTACCAAAATGACGATTTTTGCGCAAACTCGTTTCTGTGTATATAGTCTGAAAATTCTGAAAAATGCATTGAAATCTCCATGAAAAGTTAATATAGAGTGAGTAACATCAGGTATGTGGCCAACATAGAGAAAAACGCTTCAAAATGGAAATAAAATCTGTAGATAAAATAAACACTGCAATATTTAATCAAATATTTCGCTATTGTAAAATGTGGTGAAATTTCATCGGAAAGTCTGATGAAAATTGCATCGGTGCCAATTTAAAATTGGTTTAAATTATCAAAAATTTTCAGAAATGAAGCCAAAAATCCAAAAATTTTGCCAAAAAGTCGGAAACATTTTTTTGCCGCGATTTTGGTGCGGCCCGAAAATATGGGCCCCTCTCAAATAAGCCCTATTGAGAGCCCTTATGAAACAATAAGTCCCCGGGGGACTTATTAGAGGATTTACGGTAATTTGTGAAATTTTATTAAAAATTATTTGCAATTTACATATATTTACATCACGATAAAATGTTACATAAACGAGGTTAACTGTAGTTGAATTTACCTGCATCCGCATTGTGTCCACTGAATTCATAAACGCGTCGTATGGTTCGCATAAGGATTCCACAAACGCACGTTTGACACAGTCATCGTTGCAATTGACTGTTCCTTTCCATTCTTCGATTTTTAAGATGTTATTCACCATCTCGGCTGTTTTGTCGAGGTCTAAGGCCAAACAAGGTGGAAGTAAGTGCCAAGATGATGTCTAAAGCATATATGTTGAAGATGGAATCGATGTTCGGGATAAATGTTTTCCCTAAATATCATTTCTTAAGGGGGAACTTGCGCATTCATCACTGGGTCAAGCTCAAAAAGGTTAAGGGTCCACTCCTGGCAATGGGTGCCTGGAAGTCGTGCATTTATGGTTGGGTATAGGATTCGATCTGAGAAAGAGTAAAGAAAATGGTCGGTGACTGCTCTAAATCGTCGCCGCACCCGTTCATTGTTAAATGCATATAGGTCTTGGCTACACGTGTGCAAAAAACCCCCTTGCCACAACAGCAAAAATGTTATACGTTACTTAAAATGAAATAGGAACGTACGGATGGAGGCACAAGAACTTCGTCATGATTTAACTGGAAAAGCTGAGAACGCTCTCCCATTAACGACAAAAGCAGTTCACCGACATATTGCTGCGATTTCATAGACCCCAACGAACTTTCCATCTGAAATTAATATCAAATTATTGTAAGTAAATATTATTGGTGAATTTCAACTGGCCGTGATAAAATATTTAATTAAACAATTTAAATTTATAAAAGGAATTTATCTAGCCAATTGCTATAGTACACGGGATGATTTTTACTCCAGCCATAGCCATTGCGCAGCTTTATCATATGGTACTCAGTTTCATCAGTGGAGAAAGAACCATGTTCAAACTTACATTTCCGCTTTAATTTAAAATATTTTATAACGTTGAATTTTTGGCAATTCGTATTTTCTAGATGTTGTCTTAGCAACCACCACTGTGCTTGTCTCCTTGAACGCTAAAATGCGCGCGTAAATTTATACACTGATAGAATGCAAAAGTAGCGCCAATTTAAATAGGAAAAGATGAGAGTGGTAGCAAAGTATTTGTTGGAATTGAAAAGGATGTATTTTGCGGTTCTAGCGAAAAACAATGATTTTATGTTACAGAATGAAATAAGAGAGAGATAGAATGATTTATTATTAAAAAAACTAATTTCTGTTTGTTCGTTTCGGCACTGATCCCATACGACTAAGCACGCCTATGCAACGAGGTCGTGCCATCCATGACCCTGGTAACTAATACAGTGTAATAAATTATGTGAAAGAAGGGGGATGAGAAAAGATATGAATTTAATTTTAATTATCAGAAGAGGATAAATACCTGATATTGTTGATCAAAAGCGTGCATTCGAGCATTTCCGTCTTTCTGATTCACCATCTTGCAATTTCCGTGATTGTGTTGACTATATTTTTCTTTGAATTACAAAGTTAAGCATTGGCTGTGTTTTTAATTTCGTTTTAGAACAAATGGAAACATATAGTAATACTTTGACTACAATTTGGGACCAAGCGACAGTCTCGTCGAAAGCGCTGAATGAAAACTTAAACAGCAATTAAAACACAAAACTCAACTTTGTGATTTAACGAAAAACATGATCTAAAAGCAATTTAAACAAAATGTTTGTTTTTCATACAAGCGCCTACGGCGCTTGTAAAAGTGTGTAAATGGGGAAACCTATTAGCTAGCAAAAGTACCGCCGCTATCGCGGCGTTCCGCGACGAAAAAAAAATTTTGTCTAAAAAATGGTCTAAAAAAATTTTTGTCTAAATTTTTTGAAAATCTGCATCAGCACATCCGTACGAACATTTTAAGCTATCACTTGCCCGGAAATGAGCACTGGAAGGGGTCTAAACGGCAGTCCAGTCACGGACGCAGGGACGGACGCACACTGGTTTCTTAGTAAAGTAACATTTTTCTAGCATGCTACTTGTTGGTCTGACTGGCAGTATAGGATCGGGTAAAAGCACAGTGAGCAAGTTTCTGCGTGAAGAGGGCAATATTGTAATTGTTGACGCAGATGAATTAGCCAAAACAGGTGAGCATTTTCTACATATTTGGTATTGCCATAAATTCCAGTCTAATTTCACTGTGTTTTGCAATGAGTATGTATTCGGCGTAAACGAGAAACCCAGAGGTGTTTAGCACTATACCCCTTAAAATAAAAACCTTTGTATGTATATTAAACACTCGTAACCGATAACCTAGAAATGGTTTTAATAGTATTTTTTGTTTATTTACCTAATAATAAATTATTAACCTAATAATATTATTTTGGGTCTTTTACGAAAGAATGACTACAAAGAATGATGATATGTTTAAGAGTTATATTGAAGTATATTTTTGATTTATAACCTAACTGACCATTTCGACCCTTAGTCTATACGGTTAGTACTAATTTTGATACTACGTTGGTCGGGTCATCATCAGTAGATCCCAACGCAGATGAAGTTTTAGATCATTCTTAAGGGGTTGGGGATTCCGAAATACGGCACTCCAAACCTTTTTGGTTTCCCAAGGGAGTGCCGGTTTAAATTTATTTTACCTGTTTTTTGACATTATCCTTGCGTCCATCAGCTTTATCCGAATTAGTTTCCATCGGTATTGCGGTAGAAGATTCCTGAGCTATGTCCATGGTTTGCTTTCGGTCAAGCGCACTTGATTATTGGTAGGAAAAAGCAGCCTATAAATTTGATATATTAATATATTAGTGGAATATAATAGGGGATTGTACATATAGTTACATGACAGAGTAAAGCATTATAAATACACAAAATTATGTTCATTTGAGCTCATCAGTTAATTTATATATTTGTGATTTACGATTTGGAATTGGAAAAGCTAAAAGTCGTCGTTTTTTATGCATTCAATAATCTAATCTCAATTTCGTGGTGTGACGATTTTGTTTTGAAATTGTATTTAATGATGTGCTTCTTTTATTTATAAGAGGTCGTTATGAAAACAGGTGTATACTAAAAACGTATTTGAATACAAAATTTTATAAAGTTATATTTGAACTATTTATTAGAAAAAAAAATTTTTTTTTAATTCAAAATGTCTTAAATTTTTGTTTCGTTGGAACTATGGACACTTGACTATGCGACACTTGACCCAAAACCGATCCGGCGAAAATTTAGGGGGAACTATATGCCCCCTCTTATAACACTGTGATTTTTGTAACATGTATTATCATTTTACCTAGTATTTCAGTGCTGGGTTTCCGGCGTGCACACAGCTAGTATGGTACTAAGTTCCAAGAAAGAACCATGTACAAACTACATTTAGAACTAATTTAAAATATTTAATAACATATTCTCCATACAATTTCAGTTGTGGAGCCAGGACGAAGTGCATATACACAATTAAGAAGAGAATTCGGCGACGAGTACTTTGACGATGATAGTGATGGTAGACTCAAGAGGGATCGACTTGCAGCGCTGGTTTTTCATGATCAAGAGGTATAACACTCAAGGTGCCTCCGAACACGTGCTATTACAAAAAATCCCAGCATTGAATTTGTTAGAAATATTTTGGGCGTTTAGCGGGAGCACTTATCTGTGGCTAACGATATGTGGAAGACTTCGAAACTAATTCAGTAACTACCGAAAACTAACCAAGATTAGTGTATATAAAATGAGCTCCTATACTATCATTTATTAATCAAAATTTTCAAATATCTGGTCAAAAATGCTGTAATACATCTCTTCCTTACGGGTCTTTGTATCTACAGATTCTTATTAACAACGTAAAATTTATATTGAAATATGTTTCTATCGCTTTATCTAAACTTCAGACTGTTTTATATACGTCATAATTTTTCAAGAAGCGTCACAAACTCAACTCAATAGTTCATCCAGCAGTGGCCAAAGAAATTGTAATACAAATTGTGAAGAATGCCTTGTCTTTCGAAAACATACTTATTTTGGATGTGCCGTTGCTATTCGAGTCTGGCATGGATCGATACGTTCAAAGGACAATTGTTGTTTCATGGCAAGGTTCATAATCCTATATAGTAATTTATGATTACATTTAAGCGACGAAGAGACGCAAATTGAACGAATAATGGGCAGAGATGGCATGTCGGATTCAGATGCCCGAGCGCGGATAGAGACGCAAATGTCTACAGCTGAAAAGATACGAAGAGCTACCTATGTTGTCGATAATAATGGTATGTGAAAAGTATTATTTTTCGGTGCTGCGGGTTTATTAAGCATTCTAGATTTGAATCAGATTAAAACACAATTGAAATATTGTGATAAAATATTTATGTGACAAATAAGGAAGAGTACGTGACGGCTATTGTTTTCACATAGACGTATTCGTACTTCAAATTTATTAACTAACTTTCAGGTTCTTTGGAAGAAACAAGGATTCAAGTGAAGAAAATAATCGCCGACCTCAAATCTAGCCGGCAGCCGTTCATAATACGTGTAGTGATAATAACTACAGTTATGCTTACGGCGTTGTTATTATCATGTAAATTTCTGTTATAGAAGAACTGTGCTCCTACATTCGATATGCTCAAATATTAATTACAATAAATTTTTATGACTGCTTATATCAGTCATATATATCAGGCATATATCACTTAATGAAAACAATAAATCATTTATTATGCCAATAAATTACAGAAAATGCCTGTTATAATATGCCTCACAATTATACCTGTTTTATGAAAATGCATGGAATCATATTTAAAAGAGTAACTGAATGTCTTTATAATGCTTTCCTTAGATAGAGATTCGCTATGATAAGAAATCTTTGGTTTCCAACATAGAAATAAGTCGAGACTTCGCACTTCTGGTTGTATTGACTGTATTTCCGTGTAATAGTGCAGTGACTTGGCTTACTGAGTATTCCTATAAACTGTATGAGGTAAATGAAATTTATTCGTTTGGTAATTCCAGATTCAAGCTCAAAAATGATTGAGCTCGTCATCATTTGTAGAGATATGGAAGGAAAAATTATTCAGGGTGCTCTATGAGCAATAATCATATAATTTTGATTCAGATATGTGCTCAACGTTGTTCAATTTTTGATTATGTATCAGAATGCCTAATATATATTTTGTTAAGGATTTCTATACACTAATCAATATGTTCTTGTAAGCGCTTTCGATCTATTCTGAATAAAGTTTGCGGTATGTCTTATCTACTGCAAGAAACTTTAGATGTTTTAATAACTATAAATGTTTGATAAGCACTCACAGTGTGATGAACTATCCATTCGTCCAAATCGCCTGCGGGTAAGTAAAACGCTTTTATATAACTTTCTAGGAAAGATTTGTGAGGGAGCGGACGCAGACCAGTTAATGTTTCGAGTTCTTTATTTAAAAGTTCGAAATCCAATAACATGAGTGCTTTTCCTTCATTTGAGCATTTTTTACTCGCCTCTGAGTACCTTAAAATAAAATTCAATCAAAATTAGATAATATTCTCATACCCTTGAACGAGTGTACGGAAAATACATGAGAATAAGCACGACCACACGACGACGCTCAAATCTTGTGATATATTCGCATTAAGAGAAACACGTGCAAGATTGTTATTGAAAGCGCCAATTTCCTGCAATGATTAAATATTATTCCCGAGACGCAAAAAAAGTATAATTAATGATTTTAGGGAATATGTACATATTTGTGCAATATACTATTATTATCCCGCTAATAACCTAAAACTAGGTGCTTCGCACCTAGTTCGGTGCGGGGCGCCTAGAAAATGGTTTTTGCCTCAGGCAACTTCGGGAGTCAATAACTCTCGATTCGAATTTGACTTTATGGCTGATTTTGGTGTCGATCGTCTTCCCTTGAGCTTAGCTGTCGATTGACACCAAAATCAGCCAAATCTAACGACAGCATAAAAATTTCGCCTTTTAAATCCTGGATTTTGGTCAAATCCCGAACTTCGCGCACCTGTAACTTTTTTAGCCGTCGTTAGATCCGGGGGGAGCGGGCCATATTTCTTAGAATTTCATGGCGGTCATTTTAAGCTATCACTCGTCCATAAAGTCAAACACTTTCTGAGTTTGGAGAACAGTTCTTTGGCCCCTTAATATGGGGGAAATTTTTTAATTTGCGCCAAAGGTGTGGCTGCGCCATTGGCTGTAGCCAATCAGAGCTCCTCAAGTGGCTGCGGCATGTGGCCCGAATTCAAACATTTTATATTATTAGCGTAATAAGAATAGTATGAACTCACGCTGATTAAATAGTCTACATAGACACTATGTTGAGATTGAAGCTCAGTTACGCTCCAATTTACACCGATAACTTGCTTTATTAAATAATTATAATCTATTGCTTTGCTTGCCACGCATCCGTATGACGTAGTACGAAGATCCGTTGCTACAGGTACAATCTAAAGAGTCAAACTAAAATTAAAAAATCAAAATTCGGTCACTCGTTATAATGTACTATAATTGTTCTTATCGCTTACAACTTTGTAGAATTCGTCAAGATCTTTGTTTCTCTTATCTGTCGATATCAAAGATTCGAGCACTGGGCGAAGTAATTCCAGTTGCTTCGCAATGAATATGCTAAAAGTATACAAGTGATAGTGATATAAAACAACTTTTTCATATATATCGATATGACGTCGTTCCTCCAATAAGGGCCCCGGGATCCTTATTTTTCAATGCCCCTCTAGAGCGTCCTTAGTTGAGGGGCGGGACGTTACTTTTCAACCCTCGCCGGCGAGTGCCAAAAAAAGCGATTTTTGGGTAAAACCGTTTTTTGGCACTTTTCGGCAAGGGGGGCCTTATTGGGAGGCCCTTATTAGAGGAAATACGGTAGGCACATTGTATAAATTCCGGTGTGAAAATTCGTAAGGATAATATGATGTGGATTTATTATGAACATAAAATAGCAAACTTACACTGATTCAATTCCAACAATCCTTTCCGCTAATGCGTAAAGTGCTTCTGGATTACCTAATTGAATACACGAAGAAATGCTGCTCGGACCCAAACTCGTTCCGTTCTAAACTCGAAGTAAGGAGTTAAAGATCTTTTAAAATACTAACCATGGCAGTAAAACCACTTCTTCCGTCGTCGGATTTATTTTCCATGACCATGTTTCGTCGTATTGCCTCAGTCAAGTTTCTCAATCGTAAGGTAGAAAACTCTGTGTCAGATTGTGGAATTAGATTTGCGTCAACGCAAAAGAATGTGTAAATCTAAAAACTATTTTGATTTTGGATTTGAACGGAATTTTGTCGTAGTTTTATTGTTACTGTTGTTTTAGTGGAAGGAACATTAGTGCTTTTTGAGCCAAACGATGTTTCAATATAACGTAATTTTTTTCTCTTGTCAAGCGACTCATTTATATGGATTGTTTCCTAGCCTGCTTGCATGTAACAATTTTTTATTAAATTCTTTAAATCTAAGAATTTTCTTTTAAAAAACACAAAAAAACAAACTTGTTCGCAAAACTGAAGCTTACAACACAACTTTTAAACTAGCACAGCATACAAATTAATACTTAAAAATCGGAAGCAGTTTACCGAGTAGAAAAAATATTTGTATAACTGAATGATTGCGGTAATGGCATGGTCAGCAATTGAATGCAATATCGATGTCATGCGAATATATTTACCTAAAATGAGAAAAATAATTACCTTGAAATACATAACGTCATTCTTCTTTGCATGAAAAGAAGTAGTGTAAACACCATTTAAGAGAAAATTCAAGTTAGTTTAGACATACGTTTGGCTTGTCTACTTTAAATCTTAATTTTTTAAAGTGGATAAATGGCTATAAAGAATCTGCTAAGCATGAAATGAACGAAACATGTTTTAGGTTGTCCGAATAAAGGCAAAATATTGCTTAGTAATTGTTTCTTTAAAAAAACTGCTCGTACTTTATTTTTTATCAGTCTCGCAATTCTTTATTACCTCAGTGAAACGTTATTTTATTACGAATGAGAAGTACATACCGATAAATCTGAGCAGATTAAGTGCAGTATTGCATAAATTTGGCATCGAATTCTGTACGCCGGTCGAATTTTCCTCGTTTGAATAGCATGAATCTTCCGACGATGACCGTTCTGATGAATTTTTCTTTCTTTCTTCATCTTCGACTCTTTGTGGTGTAAGCTGTAAAAGCGGTATTATAAAAAATAAAGTAATATTTGCGGGTATTACATAATCGTTATCGACTTTCGAGGTAGTCGCCTTGTGTTTGTTTGGAAAGAACAAATGTTGCATGTTATCATCGATAGTGATCAGTGTGAACTCGAGTTGCTCTCCTATCTCGATATCGAGGTCACCGGCAAAGTTACGAACACGTGCCTGGCTGCTTTCCAAATCGTCGAACGCATCTGTAGACTCCTTTAAAAATTGGAACTCCTGAAATTATTTTACTTTATTTAACTTATTACTAAACTTTAATGAATGTCATCAAAACATTTAACGAGAAAGAATAGTATACTGATTTTTAAATTGATAATAATGGTCATGAACTTTAAAATTTAAGCATTTTAAAATGAATCCCATTTTAAACTGGTGTACGTTAGTCAAATTTGATTGATGCAAGATAATATTTGAAAATAGGTTTCTTAAATGTTTCAGAACGGCGGAATTTTCTGGCTTCTCAATTTCGTGAACATTCCTTAGCTGCGTTCATAAAATTTGACACCGGTGCTTGGAGTCAGTTTTGCGTTTTTCATTTCACATTATCTCGCTCACTTTTTTTGCATTAGTGCTGGTTGGAGGTACTTACTCGTTTGGCTCGGAGTCAAACTCCAAGCATTCAAAAGAGTTGAAATTATGAGATTCAAATATGCACGTTCAAATAAATACAACATTAATCAAAAAAGCAGAAAGACAACGTGAAAATCGCAAACCTGACTCCAAGCACCGACATGAAGTCATGTGAACGCAACTTTATGATTTCATTATTAAAAATTAAAAATACCTGCAAAGGACTGCGCAAAAGTTTCCGAAAAGAAAATACATCCTCTATAGTTTTTCATTATGTTCATATCAGTCTGACTATGTTTTGTTTCTGAGTTATCGAGAGCTAATTTATTGAATTCAAAGATTACCGTCAAATCGAATAATGTGAATTGCACAGACACAGGACACCTAAAACGTCTCTGTATATTTAAATCTGCAAGGTCAAAATTACAAGGCAAAAATTTCGTTCTCCAGGAACATTTTCATCTCCTCCATCCTCTCTAAGTGATACCGACAAAAGTAAGTGATAGTTTGTTTCTCCAACGTCAGTCCCAATTCCGCGCAAGGATTGCCGAAATATCGACGACTGAATTTTCGGAACCTAAATTTATACAATAAGTTTCAAATATTCGGCGGATAGATTTTGTACTTGTTCACTGTTTCCACAACCTCGATGAAATCATCAAACTTGAATGAAGCCATAGCATGAGAGCACAGTAGGGTGTTAAACTTATTGGCAGCGCATTTGCAAATAGCATACAAATTGTCAATAAGCGATTTTTGGAAGACTCCTTTTTCAACTGAAATTAACTGTTGAACAATTGTTCAAGAAGAATATCACTTATCTATTATAGTATTAGGATTGTGTTAACGTTTTTTTCTCCGGGCTATAAATCGCGATATAGAGCCCGGGTTTTTTCTTCTTACGGACTAAGACAGCTATAAGGAAGACCGGTCGCCGGTTTTTAGACCGATTTGAGATCTAAATTTAGACAAAAGTGTATTTTTAAGGAAAATGCACCCCTAAGAATGCCCTCAAAACAGCGTGACGGAGAAAATTACGATTTTTTAGACGAATTTTTAGACAACATTTCTGAAAAATTGGGGGTGCATTTTCTCCGGCACGCTATTTTGAGCTGATTCTTAGGGGTGCTTAATTTCGATTTTGAGGTCAAAATTTATGCTGCTCTACTCCCGAACAACCCTTACTCCCGAACAACAGCTGCTTGAGGGCCGAAGGCCCGAAATAGTCTCATGCTGCTCTACTCCCGAACAACCCTTACTCCCGAACAACAGCCGAGGGCATAGTGATAGCGGTGCGCGAAGCGCCGCTGATGCACGCTCCCCGCGGACCTAGCTTAGGAGAGCCGCGAAGCGGCTCCTCCCAAGCTAGTTAGATATGTAAAATCATTTATTTTCTGTGCAAATACAAAACGACCTAATCAATATGAACACCGTTAGTACAGCGAATTTAGGATATTATAAAACTTATCATTTAAGATTTTCCGCTACAAATAAAAAAAATATTGTCTTACTAATGTGTAATCAGAATGATTTTAAACCAACTCAGGTAAACGTTTCTGGGTTAGAGAAATTGCGACACTCAAGGTTATTTAAAGACAACATAAAAGTATTCTAAAGATTATAGAGTAATTTAAATTTTTCAGTTTTGTCTACGTCATTCTGAAAAACGCAATAAAGTTCTTACCTACAGATGGAGCATCTAGATCAGCATCCATTGACGGATTAAACGACTTTACCGAGCAAAGTAACTGTTCATCTTCTTCAGTGTGATATCGTAATATGGAATGATACAAACACAAAACTGTGTACAAAACGGTGCTGAGTTCTTTTAGACAAGTAAGCAATTCAGTGTCGGAAACTGCCTAAACGTGCTTGCTTTAAATGTTAATGAGGAAAATATTGTCAACCTCGCATAACTGTTCGAAAGACATAGTATCGGGTTTTAATATTCCATCTTCGCCATTGTAGGAAGACTCACTCAATGTGGAGATCTTTCTCTCTATTGCATCCACTATGACTGATCTAGCTGAGCTTTCGATTGTGGCGCGAAAAAAGCTCTGCAATTTTAAAGCAGCGCCCTAAAAATAATACATAAAATATGCAAAAACAATTATTACAACAAGTATATACTTCTAATTTTCCGAGCATTCGATAAGCTGAATTAACTAGTGAATATTTGTCGACATCGAAGACAACAGTTAGGGCCGCCTGTAATATGCTATATTTGGAGGAATTCGTTTTAAAAGTTGAATATTTACTATAGCAAAGGTGATAATGTAAGTGATGCGTAAGAGTATTAATTATTAAAAGAAACTATGCACTTTATTATACAATTATATTTTTTATTAATTTACAGTAATTCCTTATGGAAAAACTAGCTTGGGAGGAGCCGCTTCGCGGCTCTCCCAAGCTAGTTCCGCGGGGAGCGTACATCAGCGGCGCTTCGCGCACCGCCATCAGTATGCCCTCGGCTGTTGTTCGGGAGTAAGGGTTGTTCGGGAGTAGAGCAGCATGAGACTATTTCGGGCCTTCGGCCCTCAAGCAGCTGTTATTCGGGAGTAAGGGTTGTTCGGGAGTAGAGCAGCATGAGACTATTTCGGGCCTTCGGCCCTCAAGCAGCTGTTGTTCGGGAGTAAGGGTTGTTCGGGAGTAGAGCAGCATGAGACTATTTCGGGCCTTCGGCCCTCAAGCAGCTGTTGTTCGGGAGTAAGGGTTGTTCGGGAGTAGAGCAGCATGAGACTATTTCGGGCCTTCGGCCCTCAAGCAGCTGTTGTTCGGGAGTAAGGGTTGTTCGGGAGTAGAGCAGCATGAGACTATTTCGGGCCTTCGGCCCTCAAGCAGTATGCCCAGCGCCCTTACTCGGCCCTGCGGGCCGAGGTAAAATATGTACAATTTGAAATTAAGCACCCCCTAAGAATGACCTCAAAACAGCGTTACGGAGAAAACACACCCCTAAGAATGCCCTAAAAACAGCGTTACGGAGAAAATGCACCCCTAAGAATGCCCTAAAAACAGCGTTACGGAGAAAATGCACCCCTAAGAATGCCCTCAAAACAGCGTTACGGAGAAAATGCACCCCTAAGAATCACCTCAAAACAGCGTTACGGAGAAAATGCACCCCTCAAAACAGCGTTACGGAGAAAACATATCCCTAAGAATGGCCCTTCCAAAAATTTTGTCTAAAATTTGTCTAAATTTAGCTAAATTTCGAAATTAAGCACCCCTAAGAATGACTTGAAAACAGCGTTACGGAGAAAATGCACTCCTAAGAATCACCTCAAAACAGCGTTACGGAGAAATTTTGTCTAAAATTTCGTCTAAAAAATTCCTCATTTTCTCCGTAACGCTGTTTTTAGGTCATTCTTAGGGGTGCATTTTCCCTTAAAAATACACTTTGTCTAAATTTGTCTAAATTTAGATCTCAGATCGGTCTAAAAACTGGTTGAAGGTCTTCCTTATAGCTGTCTTAGTCCGTACGAAAAAAAACCCGAGCTCTATATCGCGATTTAGAGCGCGGAGAAAAAAATGTGACCCAATCCTAATACTATAATAGATACACAAAAATTAGATTGCTCTTAGTTGGAAACTTTGTATTAACATACCGTATTCCCTCTAATTTAGCCCCATGGGCTTAAATTATTCAACCTCTGAAAAATTTTGGAATTTGAATTTTCAAACTCAATTTTCTCCGATATTTTCAATGACAAAGTTTTGGCATTGGGGTTATTCTTACGTAACTCGACGAGATCTACACGAATATGCACTTAGTTTTTCTCACGATGGCTAGGGCACTAATTGGCATTCTGTTGGGGTGGGGCTAAATTAGAGGGTGGGGTTAAATTAGAGGGTGGGGCTAAAAAACAGGGAATACGGTAGGAGCCTAATTTTACTGCTATAGATTTGGCGTTTAAAACTAAGCAAATGCACCAAACTTCATAAAGCTACGGTCACAATGGACGTTTTCCGTCGACGGAAAATGAGAGAGTGTGAAAAGGAAGAGAGTTTTCCGTCGGCCATAGATAAAAGGACCAACATTAGACAGAAAATGACCAGAAAAGCACCAGAGAACAACAAAAATGACGATTATGAGCTATGTTTAGCAGCATTTTTCGCTTAATTTTTCGTGATTTTTTTCAAATATGATATTGATATTCCTATGCCAACTTTGCGTATAGATTCCGAATATGTAATTTTTTTGCATATTTCGACACATTTTCCTTTGCGAAAATAGGCTCGGCCGAGCCTAGCCGCCGTTTTCCGTCGACGGTGCATTGTGACCACAGTCGACGGAAAATGAGAGAGAGAGGGCAGACGTTGTCTCTTTGAAGAGACGGCAGACGAAATACGACGACGGAAAACGTTTTGATTGTGATAATACATAATATATAGAAAAATGATTCAGGACATAAAGCGGACAGTAATTGGACATATCTAGTTACTGGCAACTTACCAAAGCGTCATCGATATGTGACTCCATCGATTCTAGTGTTTTCGCCAACTTTTCTGATAACTCCCTTAAAGCACTCAACTCATCTCAAACATAACAGCGGTTATAAAATAAACAAACTTGACAGAATGGAAATGTATGTAGCGCTGTGCAGCATTGATAGCCTCTACACATATTTGAATTGCTGTCGGAAAATCGCCTTCCTAAATTTAGCTGTTAGAACGTTTTTACATGAAACATTTTACCTCCATAACTTCCTTGAGTCGATACTCAGTCTCATACAAAGTCTTAATAGTGTTTAGCAATGACTTCAGAAATATTAAATGTTTTTTGTCGCGATAATTGGCCACTATCCCAAGTCCCGCACGACAATTGCGCCGATTTTCGCCTAATATCCTAAATTATTTGTAATGATACCAGTATTGACGAGGAATTAGAAGCAAAAAAATAACAAATTATATGTTAATACATCAAGCTTAATTATGCTAAACTCGACTACCTCCTAATTGACCCAATGAGTTCCAGTATTATGCTGGCCTCTGCCTGTATGAGCGAATAGTTCTCTACTTGTGCATTAAACATTAGTGATTTCTGTGTAATGAGCGAGGACACTTTTTTGGACACGACTTGCAATTGTCGTTTTAGCTTGAATCTTTCCCTTTCCAACTCATCTATCTCGAATTCCACACCAAGCATTTTCTAAAAAATGTCAAAAAAATGATAATATAAATAAATATGAAAATTTTATTGAAACCTGAAGTTCATAATTTGTGGCGTCAAACCCATTCTCCATGAAATATGCAACATCAATATCGTCGAAGAGTTCGGCCGTAGCCTCTTCTGTTGCAGGCATATTCTTTTCTTCTATCTACAAATATGATCTTTAGCGTGACCTTTAAAAATTAAAGGAAAAATTACTCACTGGAGTATCCATTTTCAGACTTCCCATTTCTGCGAACAGAGAAGAATTCTATTGCAGGTTTTAACTCATTTTAGTCACCGTTCACAATTTCACCACCGAACAAATTCACTGCAAATTTAACCCGGTGAAATTCTGGAAAAGCAATCAGCGATGTAATTTCTAAAATCCATAAAAGGAATTTGAAGTCGGCAAAATGCCAAAGGAGAAAATAAATAATATTAAAAATATTGGCGTAACGGAATTTAGAAAAAGAACTCGAAATCAAACAGTGACTATCAAAAATTATATTATAAAACAAACGTTTTCCAAACATTCAAAGGCATTTTAATTAATTATATAAATCAGAATTTTATAATTATGCAGAATATGAGGTAACAGCTATCTTCCCAACTGCTTCTTCTGTCTATTATTCAGGCGTTTCGCAGCTCTTCTTCCACTAAAAGAACTTTAGGCAACAGCCACCCCACATCATACATATTTACATATTAACGGCCGGTTGGAGTCATTCCGCCTTCGATACAGTTCCTCTGACCATCACTATTTCATTCTCAGAGACCTTTTGACTATAAGATGAGCTGCAACAGAAAATAGCGATAGTCATTTTTGCTATTGAAAATAACGAGTCAAAAGAAAATTAGTCCACAAAAATTTCTGATGGGCTAAGAATGGCTAAACCTACATTCTTCGGAACAATAATCCAATTTTCCAAATATTTTCAGTATATAGGGCAAGGTTGTGAGCCTGTCTACAGGTCTGCGAACACCTGAAAAGTCAAATTATTGGGCGAAGATATTCATTATGACAGTATCAAATGATTATGTCGCAAAAGTTATCTGTTAAACTAAAGCTTATCATTCCTTTAAGCTCTTTGCTACATCTACCATTATTACTCCTCTTTCCCTCTACTAAATGTTTTTTCTCTTTTCATATGGAATTGAATGTATTCACGTCCTATACAGTTCTTTTCTAATCATATACTCCGATTTCGCACACGTGTGATTTTCCCAAACCTTTCACTTTTATTAATTCTCCTATTAAATACCGAACTGTATATCCACCTCATTCTTATACAAAATTGTTCCTTGTAGGCAAGACGCCCATTTGCTCAACGGGCAAAATATTCATTGATTATACGAACAACAGTCATCGGCTCGGTTCTATGTATTTGTGAAGTCTGTCGAAATGAACCGTAAGTGTTTTTATTTGAGAAACTAGCGTGCGGGCGCCGTTCATCAGCGGCGCCGAGTATCCCGCCCCCGCACCCCGGCCTGCGTTCCCCGGCCCCTGAAAACTAAGCCTAAGCGCCACACAAAATCCGGGGGATGGCTGTTCCCCCCGGACGTTTCCCACCCTAGGATATTCCCCCGGATGTTCCCCCCGGACGTTTCCCCCCATATATAAAACAGCGCATAATGGCTCATAACTAAGTCTAGACTTAAGTTTAAGCTTTGAGTAATTTGGCTTAAAATGGGCGAAAAACCCTTATAAGCGCCAAACAAGCCATTAGGCTTGGGGCCCCGAACAATATGGGGCCTAAGGGACTTAATCTTAGGCTTAAGCTCCCGAACAACCCTTATAAGGCGCCAAACAAGCTTAAACTTAAGTCTAGACTTAGTTATGAGCCATTATGCGCTGTTTTATATATGGGGGAACGTCCGGGAGGGAATGTCCTAGAGGGGAGAAATGTCCGGGGGAACCGTCCCGGGGGGAACGTCCGGGGGGAGGGGAAACGTCCGGGGGGAACAGCCTAGAGCTACAAAATCCATGGGTATCATGGTCCGAAATGGCCTGAGGCAATCCCGTAACTTTCAATAGAATGGTCCGACCGCAAATTGGTATAAGCTTTTCTCACCAAACCCAGCAACTTGCCCAAGTCACTTTCCCGCTAAGCATGGCTAGATTTTTTTGTCACACACGGAAAATGGCGCTATTATAGAAAGGCATAATAAAGGCTCTTGGGTGTGGGATCAAAATTAAAAAATGGGTACTGAAATTGTTTTTACTTACTAAAATTTGTTTACTCAGGTTCACATTTTTGTCACAATAAGTTTTCTGTTTCGGAAGCTAATAAGAAAATTATAATATGTTATGACTAAAAAAGTCGTTGCTGCGGATATTTATATGCATATAACCATGCATATAAATAACCTTGTTATCGGATTTGAAGCTTTTGAAGCGATAACACATTCGTCCAAAACTTTGTTCGTTGAATTTTTCATATTTTATAGATGAAAATGATTATATAGATACTATATATAAGATACCTGTAACGAACAGTAATTTGTCTTTACCGAACAGTTAAAGATTGGCTTTTTAGATTGTATACCTGGACGTAAATTGCATCCACAAGAATGGCCGTTATTGCAAGGTTTAGTCATAACACAGCCGATGAGCGGTCAAATTACTCACTATGTATGGCGCGAAAAAGATGACGCGCTCTACAAAATGCCGGCTAGGCTATTCGTTTGCAATGCTCAGGGTCTTTCGGTATTTAATCATTTTCTCTTACTTAATGCTAAATTTGAAGGCTAAGGTTGAATTTATAGAATACGGAGCGCATACGCCGTGAGCAAGTTCTTGAATTCGGAGACAATATTGATTTTAAAGCTGATAGTAATTACAATATTGTGGATTATGAGAAGACCTTCAAAACTTATGAGAGCAAATGCGCGGAAGGAAAATACCTGGTATGAATTCATTAGAGGAAAATTTTTGGAATAACGTAAGAAATCTGATTTTACAAAAATGCACTTTGGATCAATGTTTAAAATTGGACCAAAATTCCGAATATTTTGTTTGTACTGGGAATTTTAGTTGTTTTGCTGCTTTTCGTGTATTTTTGTTGCTGTAATTCGATCAATATTGAGTGTATTGATACTGCCTCTAAGGAGATAGAAAGGCTGATTTGAATATGTCGATTTGAATTAGTTTGAATGCTTGGCGTTCTGTTTTTCCCTCTTTAGAAGGGGGCTAGCTCAAATCTGATATTGCTAACCCCCTCTAAAATATTATTTTAAAGGGGGTTAGCAATATCAGATTTGAGCTAGCTCCCTTCTAAATTGAATTGGCGCCACTGGAGCCAATTCAATCTTTCTCAGCCTTTCTATCTCCTTACGGCAGTATGCCTTTGAGAATAAATTCATTCATTCAAAAAATTATTCAACTCATAGAATAAAACCTTTATATGTCTCGAAATTAGGTATTTTATTAATTTGCTTTATACAACAAATTCCATGTCAAGTTTCCAATCAAGTAGCAAGCTTTTTAGTTGAAGACAATATGTGTGGTCAAACAAGAGAAACCGCGTATAATATGGACAAAGAATTTTGGTTTTATCGAAGTTGCTGGCCGATATGAGCGAGAAGTGCGGCTGCAAGCAATTCCTGATGGTGATAAATATATAACCTACTTCTCTATTTTTGCTATTTTAGTAGCATTGAATTGTTGGGTGGAGATTGGCGTGGAAGACGGCACGATTTTCCGCAACTTCTATGAATTTGAGAGCGTGGCGCAAGATGACCGCGCACTTGTCTGGGAAGCAGTAAACATTTTCGTTTGAACTTCACACCATTGCATGTTTGTTTTAGGAGTGGAATCGTACAAAGGTCAAGCCATCCCATGGATTATGTTGGGTAATTATTTTCGATTTTAAAATTACCTGGCTTTTTTATGTACTTCTCTGTTCTATTGGGTATTTTCATAAGTTCTGGCCCCCTCAAACTCATGTTTTGGCGCGATATTGCTTTTCTGAGTTCTCTTAGGAAACCATATTGGAAATATGGGGTAGGAAAGGGACGTTTTATTCAAAGTGTCATATTTCGGACAAAATGACGTTTTTGCCAAAAAATGGCTTTTTATGTCGTCGGGAGAACGTTCTGCAAAAAGTTTGGTAAATGCACCGTATGATGGAATGTTATTGCATCTGCTTTTCGGATGTGCAGATTTTGAATCTGTAATCAGATTTTAGGCCGAGTTTCAAATTTTTGGCGTTTCTGGCGTTCTGTCAATATGCCCTTTTTCGTAAAAAATTGTCAAAAAATAACGTTTTTTCGGCCGATATTGAAAAACTAATGGCAGATTTGGAATCAGCGAAAAAAAAGATACCCTATAAACGCTATTTGCAGAAAGCATACATATGAATTTCGAAAAATCGAATTTTTCAGCATGCCGGCCCAAAAAAACTTTGCGGAACGTTCTCCCAACAACATAAAAATGCCACATTTTGGATATGACACATTGAATAAATATGTCCCTTTCTTACCCCGTACTTCCAATATGGTTTTCTAAGAAAACTGCGCTCAGAATAGCAATATCACGCCAAAAACATGAATTTGAGCAGGGGTCAGAACATGAAAATGCCCAATATTTCCTGTACAATTTTAACACATTTTGATATCCACTAAGCCCATTAGTAAATTCATTCAGTTTAAATCTTTTATTTATAGGAATCCTCTGATGAAGATGATTTTGAAGAGAAATATCTCGAGAAAAAAGACGAAGATGTCCTTGGAGTAATTTTACTGTCTTTCACGAATTTACCGCTTTATATGCAATTTTCAGGTAAAAACACGATTGGAAGGCGTGCTGATAGCGCGTTTCGAAATATTTTGCCCAAAATTGGCGGACAAGAGAGTGCTCGTGGGATTGTGGCACTCCGATGATTACAAGAATCCACCCCTAGGACACAAACTTATTTTCGACGCATACTACAGTGAATTATGGGATGCATGGATACTATACTATTACGAAAATAGATTTTCATATTGTGAGTTACGAAATTTCAATGTATTGCAATTTATATTTCAAGCAATTTATATTTCAGACTGCGATATAGTCAAGGGTGTCACTGTCGGAGAATACAAGGTTGCTTAAACTGCCTATAATGCAATATACTTAAATTGAAAATTGTTGCACTTAACCTTTATAACTCCACAGATTTTCTGCTATAAAGACAGCATAGAAATTGAATTTTTTGTGATTTTTAACATTATTAAAAGATATCAATTTCCACTGAACTTACACAAAAAAGTTGGGATAGTTGTTAGAACTCTTTATTAATTAGTAACAAACATCCATTACTAATGATCTTAATCCTATAAAAACTCATCATTACTACATTGCAGATACATGTCGAAATTCTTATGAAGAATTTTATGCACGGTTTATACGTTATCCCATATTTTGGGTTAATATCCGATCCAGGAAGTGAGATCAGTATATTGCCATTCTTAGAGATGCCATTCTTAGACGAAGCGGTTGAAGTTTATATAAAGGTACATTGTTACGTAACTACAAATACCGTAAATTCTCTAATTAGATAAAGTGAATATTTTCATGTACATCTACAATTCTATTTCGGTTTGAAATTTTAGGATGTTGGAGAAGAAAGCGAAGTTTCGCGGTTTGAAATCTGGGAATTACTCCCTGCAACCAAGCAAATTGTGGAAAAAGCGGAAGCCGTGCTGGTTAGTAATTTCATACTTATTATTATGGTAGCTAATTTTGGTACAAAAATTATACCTGTTGCATCCTGCTATCCTTCAGATTAGTTCCAAATCGGCCCGAAACAGGTGTCAATCGTCTATTTGATGTGAGAAACCCAGAAAAAATAATTTTTTGAAGAAATCCTACCCATGCCCCACGCGCACATGACATTTTATGGTTGTTTAAACAAAATTTCTCTAGAATTATGCGCTTTTCTCTTTTTAACATTTAGGAAATGATTTCTTTCCTCAATTTTTTGCAAAAGTCGCGCAGGGTTTGCTTGTACTGGGGTTTTAGGTGAAATACTTTTATGGGCATACTTTTAGGGTTATACGGTAAAGCTTATTCTTATACTTTAGCCGCTGCAGACCCTGGGCCCCAGTTTTTAATTTTTATCGACTCTTTAGACTAAGGTGTGTTAAATCTCGCGGCCTCGGCTTGAGATTTGGCAACATTCATTTCAGACATATGGAACAGTGGAAGCAACAGATGAGAGAGAAATTTAGAAATGGTTTTAGAAAAAGAGAAAGGCCCGTGAATCCCACGCACATAGTGCTTACCCCAAGCATATTGCATGTGCGTGGGGAGAGAAATTGTCATGTGCGCGGGCTGCATGGTTTGCATTTCTCCAAATCATTATATTTTTTGAACTTCTCACGTGAAATGGAGACGATTGAACCCGGAATCTGAAAGGCCCGTAATCTGAACTGTCGCAATGCATCCTCCCAAAAGGTGAAACTTACTAATGATGGTTTAGGCACTATAATGCCAAAACAGGATGTGGTTAAAATTATATTTAATTAAGTAATTTTGTAAATTTACTGTTAAAGTTAATGAAAGGCGCTTGGGAATAATGTTCACTTAAAATTTATGAAGCATTATCTAGGCAATGAGATATAAATTTATATTATATAAATAGAATAGAATATATAAATAGAAATTAGTATGATCTGGAAATTCAATTGGATTTCCTTTAAAAATTTAGGCGGAAATGACTATTGAAGGCGATGGCATTATCTTGAATCAGTTCGGCCAAGTTTATTCTCACAAATACCCATCTGCGCAATTTTATCTGAGCGAGGGCAGTGACATGTATCCGCCAGGCACGTGGGTCAGATTTCAATCCAAATACTATCCCAATGATCAACTCCACTTTATTTGTAAATTCGAGAAAATTTATGAAAAGCCGTCAATTGAGTGCAGATCTTTGCTGTGTACGGAAGGATGTAGTAAGGATCTTTGCTACCATACGCGTTATGAAGTAAGTCGATATACATTTGAAACATTTTTCCTAAAAACAATATCGGTACAATTCATTGATGTTTAATGAGCGTGGTGGCAATGAAACCAAAGAAAGTCCTGAACATTGCCTTCTAAAGCAAGAATAATTTTCAGTTCAAAATCGAGGTGGAGTTCCATCCAACATATAAGAACTTGCTCTTCCATCAGCTGTTTGGGTTTGTTGGAAATCCGGAGAAGAAATTTGTGAGCAATGCGCGATACAAGAAGTTTGCGGTGATTGTGGAGGAAGAAACAGACGAAAATGCCGTCACACTCTTCCGAATTAAAAGAATGGCGAAGTCCAATGAACGTCTCTCTGTGAGTGTTTTATTGCATTCACTAAATAAACTTTTCAGTGAAATGTTTATTTCGCTCAATTATATTTAGCATGTCTTAAGTTGTGCTTATTGAAAGGAACTTTTGTTTTTGGTGTTCAGAAGGCCATAAGGAGGATTTTACAGTTAATTTTTGCGCTTTATAATTATTTATAAAGTTCCAAGCTTAATGTAAGTTGTGTGAGGAAATATCGCTAGCTGAAACTAAGTCAATGTTTTAGTTAGTAAACGGCGCACGGTAAACCCCCCCCCGGTAAACCCCCCCCTCCGGTAACACTAGGTCTACGCACGTGGGGAATCCCCCGGGGGATTTTGTATTTTTCTTATAGATTAATCACAGCGCTATACTCTCTCATCCAATCCCCCGAAGAGAAAGCGTTGTGAAGCAGACATAAAACATGTCTTTGTCGACATACACAATGGCATACACAATGGCATACACAACCAAAATTTGATGTCTGTGCCAAAATGCTCTGTGCAGAGAAGACAATTTCATTTTTGTTATTCCAAAACAAACTCCTTTGTTCTAGAAAATCAAATCGATTTGATTTTTCACCATTACACAAAGCGAATCCGCCGGGGGATTGGCCGGGGGAATGAGAGAGTATTTTTGTGCAGTAAAAGCGATAGAAAAATACAAAATCCCCTCCCCCTTTCCCGCACTTGCGTAGACATAGCATAAAACCCCCCGCGGTAAACCCCCCCCCCATAGCATAAAACCCCCCGCGGTATAATTTTTAAAAAGGCTCTTAACTGATCATAAGTGCATGTTTTTTGCTATTTTTTGCCAAATTTGATGTTACTGATTCTATATCAACTATTTCTCTAGATTCCGATGCACTAAACCCAAATATGGTTTAGCGTTAAGCCTAAGCCTAAGTTCCCAAAAAACGATGATACCCCCCTATGGTTCCAAAATTTTTTTTTCGCAATTTTGCCTGCAAACGTCTAATTAGGTGTTTTCGACCATGCTGACCATGAATCCGAAGGAATTTTCAAGATAGGATCTCACGATTTCGAGATATGGCCTCTGGGCATATATCCAAGCCTATGCCTAAGTTTGGCGCCTTATAAGGGTTGTTTAGCCTAAGACTGCACAGCAGCCTAAGCCCCAAGCCTAAGATTAAGTCCCTTACTTAAATTGAAAAAAACCATGCACTTAACCTTTATAATTCCACAGATTTTCTGCCATAAGCGACAGCATAATAATTGAATTTTTTGTGGTAATTAACATTATTAAAAGATATCTACAGCGGGGCCCCAAGCCTAATGGCTTGTTTGGCGCTTTATAAGGGTTGTTTTAGCCTGAATGCGCGAAAAGTGACATTATGCCATGAGGCCATATCTCGAAATCGTGAGGTCCTATCTTGAAAATTCCTTCGGATTCATGGTCAGCATGGTCGAATACACCTAATTAGACGTTTTCAGGCAAAATTGCGAAAAAAAATTTTTGGAATCATAGGGGGTATCATTGATTTCGAGAATTTCCCCAGGGCATAAAAAGCTCTAGTTGCATTTCTCCATCCTAATTTTGTGTTTTTCGGACTTCTCTCATCAAATGGAGACGATTGACACCGGTTTCGGGCATATACGGCACAGACCAGCGAAAGGTATTTTGTAGCAAGAAACCATTGGTATTAAACCGGCAAGATATAGAAATGTTGCCATCCAATACAAAATTCACTCGTCGACCAAGTAAAAGACAATTCGTTATCAAGGAAATTAAAAGCATGACGAAAATAACTTTAGTTTTTCACATTTGAGCTATATTTAGGTGTATTCTTATTGGAAAATAAAAATTACACGAGTAAAGTCTCCATTTATAATAATCCTATAATATATAATATCCCAATAATAGAAAAGATTATTTTATGGTGAAGGAATGGCATATTATTGAGAAATACACCAAAAATTTGAATTTCCCACCAAAAGGTACCATTATCTGTGACAAACAAATCTGTGAAAAAACCCAAATCTGTGACACAAAACCAAATCTGTGACAACAGTCCCCAAATCTGTGACATCCAAATGTCTGAGACAAAAAACCCGAATCTCTGACACCAAAAACCTTTACGTGTTTTTAGTGCATTCCGTGAAAAATTTCTTCATATTCTAGAATGAATTTAAAAAAATTATGGGGGGTTTTTACCGGGGCGGGGGTTTACCGTACCCTATTTACGTAAACATTATATCCATCCATGTTTCAGAAAAATGTTCAGTTCTGACACAACCCGTATAATTTATAATTTGTGTATATTCAGAATAATTCTCATCAAATACGTGCTTCGTGTGATTTTGGAGGAAACTCGAACGACTTGGATGTGTTTCAAGAGCTGGACAACGCATTGAATGACGAAAATCAAGGACCCGCGTTTTCAAACGTGGAATATTGCTCTCTACAGTTTGTTATGTTAAATATAATACAGTCAAACCCCGATAACGTTGGCGTCTCGGGACCGGGACCAGAGGCGAACGTTATCGAGGGACGAACGTTATCGGGGGTTGGCCATTTCTGAAGGGAAAAGTGACCTTAAAATGCCATTCTTTGTGTTTTTATGCTGTTTTTGGCCTTTTTATACAATTAATTAACTCAACGTTTTCATCTATGGCCCTGTTCGTTTACGCAAAAAGAGACGACGATAATGGACCTTTACATTTTGTATTATGCCTTGATCCATTGGCATCATCCCAGTGTTTGAGCCATTTTTGGAAGATTTCGCTTGTCATCCAAGCCTTGCGATTCGCGGTATACTCTAGCGGTATGTTGGCGTTTTTGAAACAGCGAGGATTTTGCGATCTGACTATAGCGAGCAGCGGTAACTTGTCCGTACCGGTCATGTTTTCGCCACAAAGGATCGTAATCCTATCCCTGATCTTTTTGCCGCCAATGCATTTTTCGCCTGAATTTTTTGATGTTTCGAAGAAATGGCCGAAAATTAGTAACAAATTTGAAGATAAGACAGATGCGACAACAATAAAAGGCAAATCACAAACAAGGAACTTATCTTAAAAAATAAGGGTAAATTAAAGAAATGGCCGAAAATTAGGCACGACGTTTTAACCCTTCATTGCCGAGTGTATCCGATCGGATACGCTCTTGATTTGCTAAAGACTTCACAAAAAGAAAGAAACGAATGAGTGTTCATTATTCATACAAAGAGTATGTCTGTAAATAGACCACATAGAAATGAGAAATAAACAATTGCAGCCATCATGATTTTGATAAAGACAGCTCACCAAAAGGAAAGCTAATGGTAACGCAGACATTCTGCCTTTTGTCTATGGCTCCGGCAATGAAGGGTTAAAATGTGGAGCAAAATGAACAGAAAATTTCGAAAATTTGTCGAAATTTTTCAACACAATAGGGGGTCCTATGAATTTTTCGCGCGCCGCCTGCCGTCGGCGCGAACGTTATCGAGGGTTCGGCGAATGTTATAGGGGAGGTTTAATTGGAAAATCGTCGGGACCGGGACTGGAGGCGAACGTTATCGGGGTTTGACTATATAAATTTTTCAAATTCCTCATAAATTGGTAACATTTATTGTTAAAAAAAAACACAATATACAATCATTTCGTATGATCAATCATATGTTATTTCAGTGCAAAACGCGAGCGGGCTTTGATAGCACGTCGTCGCAAAAAGGAACGTGAACAAGCTGCTAAAGAGGCTTTGCTTTTGAGTACTGGGCAGAACTAAGTAGACGTTTCAACCAATATGTTTTGAATCTTGATGTTTTGAATCTTATATATGTTTTTAATAATATAGCTAGGAAAGCAAACCAATTACAATCCCTCTTCACAATTCTTTTTTAGGGCAAACTCGATTTCAAATTAGCGCCAAAATATAATCGCATGCCAAAGGGGTAAAAAGGGGCCGCTCAAAATTTTTAATGAGGGGGATTACTCGGCAGGGGTCTCCTCTAGAGATTGGTAAAAAAATTTTAGTGGGGCCTTATTAGAGTAAAAATTTTCTCAGTCAACACTTTTCCCTATTAGAGGAGGCTCTTTTCCTGATGCTGAACAGAGCCTCCTCTAATAGGGAAAAGTGTTGACCGTGAAAATTTTTACTCTAATAAGGCCCCACTCAAATTCTTTTTACCAATCCCTAGAGGAGACCCCTGCCGAGTAATCCCCCTCATTAAAAATTTTCAGCGGCCCCTTTTTACCCCTTTGGCATGCGATTATATTTTGGCGCTAATTTGAAATCGAGTTTGCCCTAAAAAAGAATTGTGAAGAGGGATTGTAGGTTCGTAATTTTTTAGACGCCTTTCAGATTTATTTATTGTTATCCTTATTTGTCTAATATTTATTTGGGAATGTCTGTGTGGAATTACATTAAATAAATTATTTTATAGTTCAGTCATATTTATTCAATACACATCCAATCACCCTAATTCGCAAGTGCCTACGGTTTGTCTGTATGTCTGTATGTCTGTCCGCGCCAGTTAGGTACCTTGCCGACCTCATACAGGGGCGAGTGATAGCTCAAAATGCTCCTCCTGAGATGAGAAGCAAGTTCTGATAAAAATTTTTCTGCGGCGATCTAAAAAAGTGGCACTTTTTTGCCAAAAAGTGGCTTTTTGGCCAAAATTTGACATTTTTGTACCAAAGCTGCTGCGATACTGATTTTTTGCACCCGGGGGTTTTCAATGGTGCTGAATCCGAATCCGGGGTCAAAAAAACTGTCCGGGGTACCCCCGGGGTACGAAAAAATTTTTTTTCATGAAAATAAATTTTTTTTGGAAATTGGGTTTTCGATGGCGCTGAATCCGAATCCGGGGTGAAAAAAACTGTCCGGGGTACCCCGGGGTACAAAAAAAATTTTTTTTTGAAAAAATTTTTTTTGCTCTCAAAACTCATTTTCCAGTTGCTTGAGGGCCGAAGGCCCGAAATAGTCTCATGCTGCTCTACTCCCGAACAACCCTTACTCCCGAACAACAACCGAGGGCATACTGATGGCGGTGCGCGAAGCGATGACGAACCCAATATGACGCTGTGCACCCTAACCGATTACAAGAGTCAAACATGCCGCGAAGCGGCATTTTGACTCTTGTCAGAATGCTAAATTCGATACTGAGTAAACGCAAATTTATCGACTGAACATTTAACCGTTGTTACAAACTACTAAAATGCATATATCAAAAACAATTGAAGATGCCACATTTTGAGATTATGGACCAAACTTGTTCCAAAGCAAGTTTGTCAAAGAAGTCCGTTAGGTCATACGCGTGAAAAAGAGCGGCCTTGTTTGTTTTGCATACGTGACAAAAATCGCATTGCAGATAACAATCGACATGACTCCTGAAGGCCTCTGCGGTCAAATCATTGCAATCTATCAGTTTTTCTGAGTGTTTCTGAAACAAACATACTAAAAGTTTCGAATTAAAACAAGTATCCTAAAAAATAAGCAACGCAACTTACCTGAATATATTGCTCCATTTTATTAATAAGACAGGAGGCAGTTGAATTAATGAATGCTTTTCCGTCCTCATCGAATCGGTCGTAAACATCTGAAAAAGAAAGTGTGATTCTTGTAATTTATTTACGCGTTCACCAGGTTCATGGAATCTTTGGCAATATTTGGTTCCGTATGCTAACAAATATCCATTTGGTCCACAGTGAGCCGTTTTCTCGAAGCATTTGTAAGCAAAACAACCTTCAGAAACACAGTCCTCGTTATAATCACCCTCTTTACTGACACTAATATCGGCTAACGGTGACTCCTTAAAATTGTATTCGTAAAAATATATACATAACTTATCTTTTATAGTATTAACTTCCAAAATATTGAAACTTTAAACTGTGTCTGGTTACAACCATATCAGAGCCGCGATAATGGCTCCTCCAAATTAGTAGGTTTATGGATAGTCATTTTGAACGGAGTGTATTTTAAGGTCATCCCCAGTATACAAACCAGTTACCACTTTTCGGGGCACTTTCTCCGGATCCCTCGGTTCCGGGCGAGTGAAAGCTCATTTGAATCCTCTCATCGAGAGAAGATGAATGAGCCATCAATCGGCCCGATACACGCACGCGAGTTATTGCCAGGTGACTCAGATACACATAAACTCAGATGCAAATAGAAACAGTTTGAATGGCGAGGAAATTTCAAGGGCGTCTATAAGCCGCTTAATGCGCATCAGCGCATTCAAATATACAAACGCTTAACGTATGTACCCACAAACCAAGTCCCCTAGTTTTATAGATAAATATGACTTTCACATGCCAACTGTTTAATATGGAAAAAATCAATGATGTCTATAAGGAAAATTGGATGGGGGTGCCACCCAAATTTTCTTTGGTGGATACATAATGGGGCGATTACAACAGCGATATAATTGATGAAACATAAATCTTTGGGGCGTTTTTCAATTCTTGGCCATAAATCTAATGTTACTCATTATATGTCAACTTTTTCTCTAGTTTATAATGGTACAATACAATTTTTTCAAGTTTGTCATTTTTTGACCAAAAAGTACATCTTTCATCAATGTTTCGTCAAAGTTTGATGAAACATGAACTTTTTGGTAAAAAATAGATAAGAAAATGCTATTTCAATGATAGAAAATTTACCTTTAGCAAATATGCAATGCCACATCCGAAAAGAACAATTATAATTTTAATGTAAATGGACATAGTTCTGACAGCGGAGAGACAAAAAGAGTACAAGAAAAACAACTCTTATTTTGAAAATGTAATATCTTTCCATCTAAATATATTACATCAAACAGTTTCTGCTAGTGAATTGATATAAACGACTTTTGTGGGAAAATAACTTTTGAAATAAATGCCACAGTTAACGTATTCGAAAACCATTTTACATGGAAATGTTTATAACATTGGAAAATATATAATTAAATTTTCCGCTAGCCTCACAGCAAATACATAAATAAATTTGTACTTTTTATAATAATCTGGAATCGTTTCTAAGTTGTTTTCAAAATAAACAATTTATTTTTACTGTAATAACCAAATATATCAATTGGTGTTTGAATACTTCACTTGGAGTTCAGATACTTCACAGATACACTGCAGACTTCATAAATTAGAGTCACAATATATTGTGACTTATATCGGACTTTTATATGAATAGCTGATTAAGATATTTATATGATATCGGAATAAAATCACAATGTCAATATAAATCGAAAGTATTCCAAGAAAATTTCTTGTATTTAAAAAAGGTTGGAAATTTCGCAAGCTTATTGAACCGCGCAGCATTTACTCTCCTTATTTAACCTTTCATATAAGTATATTATAGATGTTCCAGTTAATCTTGATCTCAGTTGAGTTTCTGGTCCGCACTACGTTCCGGCCCGAGTCCGTCATGGGCCAGGGAAATCGACCTGGACCACGTTCGGACCGGTAAATTCAACCCAGGACCGGGTCCTACAGCAAACTTCAGCTTTTCGTATCGGGATCAATAATTTTTCGCACTTGGCCCATGGGTTCAAAAATTGGTCCCGGGCCAGAAATTCAAGATTAACTGCAACATATATATCATATAAAAATAAAATGCCTATAATAATCATAAAAATTTTGTTTGGTGTTCCAAATTGCAGGTGGCAATAAAAATTACATCCGGGTGTCTGACAGTTTGACAATAATTTACATTACGCCTCTAGAAAACATTTATTTATTCTCGCCATATGCTCTTCTTATTGCGTCATTTGGTACAATTGACTGCAAGGGAGAACCCCCAATATGGGCATTTGGGTGCAATCCCTCCCTCACCACCGCAATTATAATAGGAATTGGGGCAAAAAGTACAAAGAACAAATTGAGGAGCGCTCTCAATCAATCACGACATCAGAATCATCAGTCCCATCAGAATTTCACATGCACTTTGCACACCGTCACTGCTTTGAGGTGGACCAAACTCTGTGCTGTGTACCGACCCCACCACTGTAGAAAGAGGATACCCTCCTTATTTTGTTGTTGCTCTCGCCCCATTTATCAGTTCCCCAGCTCTGTTTTGGCCGCAAAACGCGTTAAGATGTTTTCCTCGACCGTTGTTTTGTTTCAACGCAAAACAACCGGGTTCAAAAATGAGAATGGGATGATAGCTCCAACTTCTCGAAAAGGGACGAGTAATGGAAACGCACGTTGTTGCGCATGAAGTTTTGAAAGTAGTTCCACAGTCAAATTTTGAACTGGTTTTTAGTAATTTTTATTATCGTTGTGTAAAATAGTTGCGCATAAATTGTAGTAACACAATTTTCGGTAATTATGCATAATATAATTTTGAATATTTTGTACCTTTTTTGAGGTAAAGGATGAAATCCGATCATTAATTCATTTTAGTAGCGCTTAGCAAGTATTGTAAAATAGCCAAAAGTATGTGTATGTGAGTAGGAGCAAAGAATGGGTTTAAAGTCCATTCGTAGCAACATTGGTGCAAATGGGCGGGAAAAAGGACAGTCCCTAGAAATTGTGGTTTGAATGTCCATCTACATCATTTCTCTGATATGGCAAGTGGAAAAGATATCAAACAAGCTTTAGCAATAGTTCACACAGACTCCGATTTTTGCTTTCGTCAATTAGTCATGGTAATCAGACTCATTTATAAGTTTCGCCATAATGTGTAAAGCTTGACAAAGCATTATTTCTGGGACTATTTGTTTCGCACAATAAAATCACTATTTGATCTCCATTTTGAAATTGCTTTTTTTCTTCGTGTGAATTGATTAAAACCTTTGAATAACCTTGCCATTCGCTTTAGAATATTACAAATTTTGTGGGCTAGAATTATTTTATGTACGACAGTTCTAAAACGAAAAGTCGTGTATATGCTGGCCTTCATATCACTAGTTTATTTATTGGGTAGATCCTAATACAAAACTTTGTCTACTTCCAGATTTACTCGGTTCTATGGGAGCCATTCTTTCCTTAGGTTTGATATACTCAGTTTAGGTTAACTCTTACTAACCAAATTAAATTAAGATACTAACTAAAACTAATTTACAAATATTTCCATAGCGTAGGGAATATTGATGTGCACCTTTTGTGGCGGATTAAATGTAGCGAAGTATTAATTAAATATAATAAGTATATCATTTCTTGAGAATATTCACATCTTTCAAAGAACTTTAGCTTCTGAAAAAACTTTTAACTTTGTAACTAATGCTGTTTCCGACTAATTTTATAGTCGAATGATGGCAGGTGATATAGAGCGGAAAATCATTTTGAGGCGTTCCTTATTTTTATACAATTTATCATTCGAAAATACCAGAATATTTCATTAATTTCGTTTGCGTTTCTGTAACTTCCGTCCTGGTCTCTCCCTCTTTAGGGTTGTTGTTTCCTTTTCATGCACAGGATTTGGTATTGCCTCGCTTTTCTCACATTTTCACCCATTTTATGCTCTCATGAGCGTTCTCCCTCCTCGATTTTTCACTGATCGCGATTGCCCTCTCTGTAGGTACTTTGGATGCATAGTGGTCCTATACATACAGGTTCGCCTCCTTTCTCTCCTGTGTTTTTCTTTGCGTAGCCGGTGTTATTTCCTCTCAATAGTTATCATTTCGTTCTACATCTTTCAGTACCGATTAATTTCTGCAGAAAAAAAACATTCGAAAATGAGAGCGAAATGAAAGTGTCTTAAGTTTATGGCCGATTGTTTTGTTCCTTTCCCCTCAAATTCTGCCCAATTTTTGGCTGACGCAACAATTTATTTTCCATCGATTTCATTGAATTATTTTTCCGTATAATTATTTGGAGTGTACCAAAATGGCTATTCTTTGATTTTCAGACCTTTTCTATTTTGCTACTTTGGTAATTATCAATTTGAGCGCTATATAAGGCGATCAAATAAAAACACGGATTATGGTTATGGATATACAAAGCAGTGGCTCGGATGTAAATGGTGGTCTCGTGAATGGACATGGTCAACATTACAATGGCCAGCGAACTAGCTCAGTTGATGCTCACTTCGCGTTCTTCAAGTCGATTTGCGAGCGAGCCAATGATTACTATGTCGTGCAAAAGGTGTTATTTGATTACTACACAACACACCGAATTAATACTTGATATTAAATAAGCTCAATTTTGCTAAATCATTTTCTTCTGTTGTAAGACGATAAATTTATTTGAAAACTATCTGCGTGAAAATTAATTTGAACATCCTTCAGTTAGGAATTATTTAAATTAATTTAGGCTCGCGGTACGTATGACGCAACTAAGCATCGCTTCGGCTTTTTGGAACGAACGTTGGACAAAGTAGAAGGACGTGTTCAGGAGGCTGCGCAGTATACTGCGCCGCTTTACGAGAGTTACGTTTTTCCTGCCGCCGATCGAATGCTGGGCTACTATCAGCATGTTTACAGTAAGGGTGAGTACATTTGCCAAATTTTCTATCCTGTATACATTCTATATAGTCGGAATCTAAAATAAACAGTAAAATTGCAAATAAATATTGAAAGGTCTGAAAATAGATACAATACTACTGTTTTTATTATTAATAATATGACAAACAAATATCACTTACACTATCAAAAATTTTCGTGAAGTTTTATTTTCAAGCTAGTCAATTTACTTTCTAAGTTATTACTAACATATGTATAATCGCAAATTTGTATATTAGGAATGGAGACGTCGAAAACTGCTGTCGACAAGACTAAGACAACTGCCGTTACTGCGGGAACACTGGGGCTTGGCATTGCATTGGTACCATATATTTATTAAAGTATATCTGATAAATCGTTATCTTGTAGGTGGCCACTCAAATGGGCCTAATTGCTGGAACTGCTGCTACAAACCTTTTCATCGATGGCCTGATTGCTACAAAGAATGCGAGCGGTGCCGTCATCTCCAAGACTCAGAGGTGAATATAATTCAATTGCATTTCAAATTTATTTTGGAAATTATATATACGGAAGTAGTCTTAAGCCAACTAATTAGCTTTATTAACAAATTACCCGTAAAATGTTCCCTCTGTTTTTCTTATCGGTGTTTTACTCATTAGTTCATATTTACGATTACGAAAAATAATCCATTGAATAGAATCTGTTACCTGTATTAGGTCACACTGAATGTTACAGATAAGTCATATACCGATATGTCGCTAAGGGTTTGTACTGCATTTCGCTATATTACTAGCCTATATGCGTCACTTTTCTTGTCCTGGAATATACAAATAACATTACGTAAAGATGACTTTACGCAAACTGAGGAAATTTTTTCGCTAAATGAATAGTGATTACATTGTGTTAAGATTAAAGCTTTCAGTGCCGAACAGCTCGCGGTGCAGTACATTCAGACTGGTATTCATGCTACCCGGGAACTGCTTAACGTAAGCCTAATTTTAGTAATACCCTGCAAGAATGGGAGTCAATGTTAATCAATTTAAATAATTGAATTTTTATGGATAAAATATAGAATGTGTTTGAAAATTATTTCTGATATTGGCATGCGTTGTTCCGTTATACTGAAAATAATGTTTTATAGAACCTTGAACACTATGAGAAGTTTTGGCATGCTAATGTTTTTGTAAAATATATTGATAGAGTCAGCCTATAGTATCAGTGCTATTAAAAGGCAGACACTCATAAGTTAAAACTAAGACTTATTTCAGCAGCCTAAAGAGAAGGCAACCGAGCATGCCAACGCATTTTTGGATATTTCTAACGCAGTTTTCGAGCGCTTGTTAAACCTTGAGCCAGTCAGCGAAGATCCTGAGAGCAGTCTAAGTCAGCGAGTGGCTAATTTGGCTCGTCGCATTGGAACTGGAGTCAGAACGCAAGCGAATCATAATATCGTCGAGCCATGCCAGCGTCAGCTGCATACGGTTGTGGAACAGCTGCAGAAGGGACTCGTGCTGGTAACGTTGTCGGCAAATTTTTGTGAAATAAATCTTTTATTTTAGGTTGAATACGTGAAAAAGCAGAAACAGTGGACATTCCAACAAGCCGGTCAACTTTCGAATTCGGTAAACGACTTTCGCACAAAGGTAGAGTCTGAGGCCAAATTGGCATTGACTACGCCTGAAGATGCCTTGCTACGCTCTGTTCGACATTCCTCTGGCAAACTCAACGAGTTCCTCTTAAAACTGCGCTTAAGCTCCGCTGAGGTGATTTTTTTAATTCTCTAAATGATCAAATTCATAACTAAGTTTGATGATGCTCCAGGATGTTTAAAATTGCAAATATAGGCTTGCTATTGCTTCAAATTTATCGCTAATTGATATGATGATAAACAGAATATAGAGCCACCATTCCCTTAAGCGCAACAATGAGTACTCACATACTAAGACGCCATGTCCCAGAAGTCTGTGTGTCTGCCGATTCTGTAGCGGAGAATGCAGACGTTAGCCAGAGGCGAGTGAGGGCGCGTTGGATAGCTCGCGGCGAGTTAGGAACGGGAAAATTATTTTTAGCCCCGCGAGATTGGGGATTTGGAAATTTGCATATATGCAAATTCCCAAGGTGACATGACATGACCCTATGTCATGTAAGGCAGGGCCCGTGGCTGCGGCGACGCCCGTTGCTGCGGCGTGGCGCGTACCTGCGGCAGGGCGCGTGGCTGCGGCGTGGCCCGTGGCTGCGGCGGAGCCTGTAATCAAAGCGTAGAAAGTAGTGCAGAAAACCCCCGTCGCTGCCGCAGGCGGCCAAGCGAGGGTGGCGCCGCCCGCGCTTGTGGTAAACAAAGAGACTTGCGTAGAAATGAATTTCTTCTAATATTGCACATACTGTGATATAGATCGCTTCGAAAATATTTCACCCTATAAAAAAGTTACAAACGTGCTCAAGCATACAATACAATCTATAACACGAAGCTGCAGAACACACTCCCTTTATACATAATAGCGCGGCGTTTATACTGTTTTCATATGTATTACTCTTTTTGCAGATCCTCAATGAGCCTTTGCAGAAGAAATTTGAATCCGCTATTGCCTATGTGGAACAGTTGGATTTAAGTTTTGTCAAAGCGGGAAATATCTATCAAGTAAAGGACGAGGTTGGTATAATAAGATTTGTAAATGTTAAAGGAAAATATTGTATGTGTGAGTTGGTTTAACACTTCCATGGCCGACTGTACCAAGTGGCTTATTTTGTAGAGAATTTTGTGCTGATTAATAATAAAAAAAGAAAATTTGAAAAAAAGTTCCTTTTTGACACCTAACGGGGCTGTTTTCGAAAACCACTTTTTTCGTCAGAATTTTCGAGGTGCCTCTATTCCAAGGCTTTTTACAGAAATTTTTTACCGAAATTTCACACCCTAAGGGGTTTTCGAGTGTGCTGAAATCAAATCTGAGATCATTTTCCACGAAAAGCGCCAAAATTTGGCGTTATTCTGGCGTTCTGCCCAAAAACACCAAAGATGGAAACTGCTAATAATCGATGATTCTTCTTTGGCGTTTTTGGGCAGAACGCCAGAATAACGCCAAATTTTGTCGCTTTTCGTGAAAACTGATCCCAGATTTAAATTTAGCACACTCGAAAACCCCCTAGGGTGTAAAATTTCGGTAAAAAATTTCTGTAAAAAGCCTTGGAATAGAGGCACCTCGAAAATTCTGACGAAAAAAGTGGTTTTCGAAAACAGCCCCGTTAGGTGTCAAAAAGGAACTTTTTTTCAAATTTTCTTTTTTTATTATTAATCAGCACAAAATTCTCTACAAAATAAGCCACTTGGTACAGTCGGCCATGGAAGTGTTAATAAGATCGCTTTAAAAATACATGTGCATTACATTTCATGTTTGTTGTTTTGAGTCAAGTGTTATTTTTTAAAGTTAAACTAATTTTCATACCAAAACTTGTAGGTGCTTGAAGAGGCAGTGAAGAAACTTAGCGATATCACTCAATGGACATCGTCATTGGTCAGTAAAAATGGGACAACCTCATCACAAAGCGAGACGGAGTCTACTTCGAGCATCGACAATAACGGTGAGCCCTCGCCAACACCATATACTCAATACGACTGATTCGCCGAATGTTTCTCAAAATTTTATTTAACGATTCACATTGACTATAACATAAAATATGACTATTTACGTTTGACTAATTTTGATATATTCTTCGGCCATAAACTTTAGCATTTACATTGCTCAAATTATTATATTGTATTAGATTGAGTTTAATAAATGGTTGTGCATATCATTGATTCTACCTTTTTCACTCTCTCCAAAACAATTGTTGTCGGAATCACTCCCGCGCTTGATCTTAAGACACGACGGCGCCACAGGCTGAAGGAGGCGACAAAAAGTGTGAAACCAGAAATACAGGCAAAAATCAAATTTCCTCTTATGAAAGATTTTTTTTGCTAGGAAGCAAGTTCAGGTGTTGCTCTATCATACCTGGTGAGTGAAATATTCATCCAATAATTTAAAATTAAGATTTTGGGCTTCAAAGTTGGTACACTTCGCGTTTTTCAGTGTAAAATGGGTCTGTAAAAGAAGATCTGGGATTCGACAGAATCGAAATTTCTGTCCCCGGACGAGCTCGACACTCTCGCTCGACAAATTGAAGACTTGCTGGCGCACATGCAGCACCACTTCCCGGACAGGAACTTGAAGCAAAAGGGGCACGTCTTCTTCCGCCACGCAATGGAATATGCCCGAAGATGGGGCAATCTGACGTACTTCTATGAGCACGGGATCGAACACCTCCACGCCGTCTACAATCGACAAGCGCGCAACTACAAAATGGGCGAAATAGAGCGACAGCATCGTCTACTGAAGTGGAACTACCTTCAATGCCTTCTGGAAGCACGACGATCACCGCCTGCCGACGCCCAAGAATACTTGTTTGCCGCAGATGAAGAAGACCCGACCTTCTATTATGAAGAAGAAGACGACGACGATCATTAATTTTTATTGAAAAATAGACAAAAATTTTCGAAAATCGTTTTATTATTTATAAAAACTCAAATAATTTCAAAAAATATTAAAATTACAAAAATAAAACAAGAAAAGTTGACTAATAACTTTATTTTAGCTTTACGCTGGCCGCTGGAACGATGGACAGGAAGATGGAATCGACGATGGAATGGATGTGGCGGCCGGCTGGAAGCCGGCGGTAAGTTAAAACGAACTTTATGGTACTCGCCGTAATAAATTTTGTTATAGGTAATGATCGCTGGGCCCTGGAAACCGTCAAATTGGAACGCATCCCGGTGGAAACGGTCGAATCCGGTAAGATTTCTTATGATTAGGGCCAAAAACAGCAAAAAACGGGAAATTCCCAATTTTCGTGGCGGGACCAAGCGCAAAAAAATCAAAAATTTGAACTCCCCGGGGTCGAAAACCATATCCCCCTACCAAATTTGAGTCAAATCGGCCAAAAAGAGCAAAAAACAGGTAATTCCCAACTTTCGTGGCGGGACCACCCCAATTCTGAGCCCGGATTTGAACTCGCCGGGGTCGAAAACCGTATACCCAATGCTAATTTCGTGAGAAACCGGCCAAAAACAGCAAAAAACCTGAGTTTCCCAACTTTCGTGGCGGGACCACCCCAAATCTGAGCCCGGATTCGAGTTCCCCGGGATCGATTTAGGGGGTAGGTGTCGACCAGGAAATCCGGGGGGACGATTTCACACAATCTGTCGCGTCCGGCGCCGTTGTGAAGACCAAGCTAATGAATTTCTACTATATGACCGGGAATGATGTTTTATTCCAGGAAGAACTTATTATAGATAAGCTTTATATACATGGAAATTCCAATAAGAATAACGTTAATACAAATAACAGCGGAAATAAATTTCAATGAGCATATCCTCAAATGTGCTCTTGCATCCTATTCTTGCTGCTTCTAAGGCTTTCCACTTGGTTTATCCTCATACGACTTCTGCTCGAGAGTGGCCACCACCTCGAGAGATTTCTGAAATTATATTTAAAAGGTATGACCCAGCAGCTACGATTCCTAAAATGACTCAATAGCAACTTACAACATCCACCATGTTTTCCGACGATGCTGGTAACTTGTCATTTGCGTGTTTATTTAATATCTTTTCGTTAACTTTGCCCGTATCATTGACGACTTTTGCATCACCTTTGTGTCTACGACGTGTGCATGAGAATGTTAGACTCCAACTGTATAGAAAGATCCTAAAATGAATTATTGTATTCAATGCAATAAATGAAACAAGTTTATATAAATAATCAAGAAAATTTGAAAATTATATATTACTTAAAAGTTTTGTGCATGAAATTGAAAAACGAAGTGAAAAGATTTGAATAATATCATCGGCTAGCGTTATATAAATTTGAAATCTGCCTGGGAAAGTTACGCAAATTGTATTAAAATATAACTATTTTGATATTTCTGACATAAGATGCCTTCTTTTTGCATTTTTCAAAAAGAAAATTCCAAACTGCCGACCACAGAATTTACAGAAAGCAAAAGCGTAAAACTTTTATCCTTTCACGTTGTTAAAACGAAAACCGTTTTATGCAACAGCGAAATCGGCTTTCCCATTTGGCTTTGGAAAACGAAATCCGTTTCCAGAAATAGGCCCATTCTTAATTTCATTTTAACAAACATTCGTAATAATAAAATGACAAAAACATACTTACGTGCTCAAAACAGCTATTTCGGCAATATCGATCATGTTTCGAAAGTACAGAAAATAAATCTTAGCCCGCGCTGAAATTTTATGGTTAATTTTAATCTATAAATAATACACATAAATTTCAGATTTATCGGTTGTTGCATTCGGTTCGCCTTTCGAATGAAAACAAGGGGAATATATTTTTGGCAGATAATCCAAGTTAGCTCAATTCAAAATTTTGACATTAACTTTTGACATGTATGAACCACTGACATGCGGACGTGACGCGCTGTGTACTTTTTTGACAGTGTGCGCAAAACAATTTTGATGGCGGCGTGATCGCAGGTGGTCCAAATATTTCCCCTTCCCTAAGGGGTGTAATTACACAACCAAAACATAAATTCTGAAACGTCATCAATAGCTATCATTTGGAGTACTGAAATGAATAGTTATTGTGCGGTTAGTCTAGTTTTATTAAGCTAGTATGGAACCTTAGCGTTGAAAAATGGCCTTGACAAAGGTTTCTTTATGATCATATTTTCTCTTTATTTCGATTCATGAGTCATATTACAGTAAAAGTTTGTATAAGTAAATCGCACACCAAATCTTATATTCAAAACAATTGCACGCCAAATCGAGTCCCTCTAAGATGCACTCCGTAAGTCGGTACTGAATAGAATCTCCTGCGTCGCCGCTCGGATCCGGGCGTGTGATAGCGCAATCGTTTCCACTCGGCGAGAGAAGACGATTGGTACCGGTCTCGCCGACAAAGATGCCGAGTTCCGGGATTTATGGCTTCCGGAAATCCTGGATTTGGCCCAAGGTGGCCCTAGGTGTGCCGCGGGATTCTTCTTACATTCATGCCTAAAATGTTTTGGTTCCCATAGGTTCGCCTTGCATTATTGCAGTATGGTGCAAAACTTTATCCGGGTTTTAAAATGAAATCATTCGGGAAATCCATTATTAACACGTAAAAGAACTTTGCGGAAAACCATTATTCACAGTAAAATATTTGGGCGTTGTCATTTAAAAAGAAAAATTCAGGAAGAGTTTGCAAATTCACTCGTGCAAAATTTGCGTTTTATAATTTTCTTTTATCGAAAGAAATAATTAGAAAATTATGCCATCATTTAAATAATTGCCCATATAATTCTACTCGGGCCTGCTACATTCTTCTCCGCTTCTCAATATTTTCTTTGCCTTTCTTGCTTTATTTCTATTGCTATCACCAAAACTGGATTTTAATTAGTTGAGATGACGTTGCCGAGGTTTTTCATGTGAATTGTAGAGCGACCTTTTGTGATCTCTGACAATTTGATATTGTTATGTTTGAATTCAACTTTTAATGCTCATCGTTAATTAGAGTTTCATTCAGCTGTTTAAAACACATTTATTAGTTACTAGCGCGCTAACGCGCGCTAGCGCGCGGGGAGTCTATATCAGTATGCCTTTTCTATATCAGTATGCCTTTTCTGTTCTAACTTCACTCATATTCCAAGGGGGAAGGTCGGGCGCTCCGCGCCCGACCACAGGATTGTCTCGCCACCTGCGGTGGCTCGCAAACTCAGTCTCAGTCTGAGTTTGGCTCAGTCTAATTTTGGCTCATTCTGAGTTTGGCTCAGTCTGAGTCTAGCTCAGTCTAAGTTTGGCTCAGCCTAAGTTTGGCTCCCTAAAAATTTGGCTGACTCCCCAAAAATTCCAGTCACGTTTTTCTGACGGACAAAATAAGCACTGGTAAGAATGCCCCAAAAATTCTAGTCACGTTTTTCTGACGGACAAAATAAGCACTGGTAAGAATGCCCCAAAAATTCTAGTCACGTTTTTCTGACGGACAAAATAAGCACTGGTAAGAATGCCCCAAAAATTCCAGTCACGTTTTTCTGACGGACAAAATAAGCACTGGTAAGAATGCCCCAAAAATTCCAGTCACGTTTTTCTGACGGACAAAATAAGCACTGGTAAGAATGCCCCAAAAATTCCAGTCACGTTTTTCTGACGGACAAAAAATTCCAGTCACGTACATTTTAGCTAAATCTTGTCTAAATTTGTCTACATTTTAGCTAAATTTTGACCTCAAATTCGGATTCCCCGCTAAAAATTTGCCCCAAAAATTCCAGTCACGTTTTTCTGACGGACAAAAAATACAGAATGCCAAGGGCGGGAATTCAAATTCGTATAAACGTGCGGCGGAGGGAAAAAAATTCATCACTAACTTACTATAAGGATTAAATCAGATAACGGTTATCATATCACAATTATTCGGTCGTTCTGTGAGAAGAATAACGAGAAATAGTTTTAGCAAATAAAGTGCAAAATTTTTTTCTAAATATGTTTGTCCCATGCGGAAGGTTTTAATTTAAATTCCCCTTTCATTTGTCTGATAAATTGTAACTTATCAACTAGGATTGCTTTCCAAAGGAAGGTGAATATTTTGCGCGCCTGTGCACTAAACTCGATTAATTATAGCGAGAATAATGGAAAAATTCACGTACTAGTTACCATTTGAGTTCGATGTGCCTTTTTTGATATACCGTCGTCAAATGTGGACCCTAATATTGCAGGTGCCATCGAAATTTGCCAAAAAAATTTGCCCAAATCTGTCAAAAAACTGTGGCTATTGTTTTTGTTAGATGTGAAGCGGATTGTCTTGAATCTTGTATGCTATTAACTTGTTTACTAACATAAATAATTTAGAGCAAAATTTCGACTGAGAGTGACAATGACAGAAATTGACTTTCCGAGAGGCTCTACATCAGAAGCTCCGAAAAGGATACACAAGACATTCTGTTTTATCAAAGAGAAAGGAAGTACACACACGAAAGGCTCAAGAACCACGGTATTTATTTATTCACTAAAAGCTCGGTTTCTTATTCGTGATACTGTTATCACTGTAAATTCTCTTCTCTTCACAAAAAAGAATAACAGGGGTAAAAACGATCATCAGCCCCCCCCCCGAATTTTAAGGATACGTTATTTCTGAATGAATCAAATTGTTTATTGGAATTTCAAAGCAAGCTAAGTATTAGGTTATTTTAGATTTATAAATATTTTGCGTTTAATTAATGCTTTTAAAAATATTGATAAGGATACAATGAGAAAAAAGACGTATCTATATGTTATGTTTAATGTAATTGATGAAATACTGAATGACAAAATAACTAATCACATATTGTTAAGAAGCTGAAATCTGACGAACGAAGTTCAGAGCCATCTTATGAAAATGTATTCCGACAAGTTTTGAGCACGGAATTGCTGCAAGAGGATGTTAGAGGATTGGGAATTGTCAAAAAGGTAATTTGTCATTTATGCAATTGGACTTATAAATATTTTAGATAAGCGAAACGGACGTTGTACTTGAATGTGCAGAAGGAATTTTACTGCAATTGCCCGGTAATCGTGTATCGAAAATTTTTACTCGATCGCTGGCTCATAACGATACTGTTTTGGAGGACATTTTCTCTATTGGACAAGCTGTCGCATTTAAAGTGTTTAAACCTGCTCATTGCGAAGGTATCAAAATATTAAATTTAGTTATATGATTAGCGCTGTCAGGCTTTTTAATCTGGCGCCGTCGAGGCCGGTATAGTGGATTATTGAGGGCCGGATTGTAGATATTTACGATAGAAAAATCCGTTCCAGACGAAATTGACCAGATTATAGAGGGGAAAATAATGACGCAAACTGCGTCTAAATTAATTTAAATAAGCCCGAAATAAAGAACATTAATAAAAAATAAAGAAATCCAAAATGGTTTTGAGACCGAAATATTTCGCATTATTGCAAAGACTTGCCTATGTTCAGGGGAGGTACTATCGGCTTATCGGGGGGGGGGGGGAATTTTCATACATTTTTATATAGCAAAAAATCAATAAGGGGAGCCTATTCATTTAAATTTATTTTTTGAAATATATTTGTCAAAAAATCAATAGAGTACCCCCTATGAATTTTTTAGAAAAATTTCCAAAAAAATTTTTTTCTCAAAAAATCCATAGGGGGGGACCCTATTGATTGAAAAAAATATTTTTTGCTGACAATTTGTGAAAAAATCAATAGGGTCCCCCTATTGAATTTTGGTTGAAAATTTAAAAAAAATAGTTTTTTTCGCAAAATACCATAGGGGGGACCCTATGGTATGAAAAATTATTTTTCTTAAAAATTTGACAAAAAAATCAATAGGGTCCCCCTATTGATTTTTTGCTATATAAAAATGTATTTCACCCCCCCCCCCCCCCCCGATAACACTTCCCCCCCCCCGATAAGCCGATAGTACCTCAGGGGATTTTGTATATTTCCTGATTTGAATTTTTCTAAAATTTTTACACGGTCATCCTATTTATTTCTCTTTTAAAGTTATCATTAAATGAGAGATATGGCCATTTTTCGAAATTTTATGTTATCAGTTTTTCCTGCGCTTTTGGTTAGAGTGGATATTTAATAAGAGGATTTGCTTTAAAATTTTGTTATATGTTGCTAAAATATCCGAATTACAGAAAACAATATTATCGATAATCGTATTAAATGTCTGATATACCGTAAATTCTCTAATTTCTTCGAAATTTATTTTTTCATTTGGGTCCAGAGCGGACTTATTTTAGGGGCGAACCCAATAGTTCGGAGCGCCGAATGCAATGCGCGATAACAACTTAAAATAAAAATTACCGCATTTCCTCCAATATAGCCCCTCGCCTATAATAGAGCCCCCTCTCTAATTGAGCTCCCTTAGAGAAAAAGAAATAGTATGTAAAAAGAGAGGTTAGATAAAAATTTGGGGAATTGAAATAATTATCACCCCGGGGGTTAATTAATGGAAATACGATATTAATAAGCGAAACAATGAATTCACCCTTTCACCAATTTAGCTATCCAATATACTGTATCATAACTTTTCTTATCTCAATTTTCAACAAATTCTATCAACCAAAAATATATCTTAAAACTCATTTACTATTAGCGATGAAACAGTGTTAGCGAAAGTTGTTTATGAATAAAATATGGAAGATTATTTCCTTGTCATAATACTAAATAAACTATGTATCTCACTAATATTCTCAAGTCAATTATAGGCGATAAAAGAAACCGAAAATCAATGCCAAAAATCACAACTTGCCCATACGAGGTCAATTCACATTTGGTACCGTCTAATTTGAAAAGTGGACTTGTTGTTATGGGAGCTATTTCCAGCGTTGAAGATGAAGGTAAGCGTTTAACACTGAAAACATTAATGAATTTGTAGTCATATAGGGATTAAGATTGTTAATTGATGTGATTAATTTGTAGTCATTTTATTGTTTAGGAGCCGTTATCGACCTTGGTTTAGCTGCGGATATTCGAGGTTTTGTCAGTCGTGATGATCTACCATCAAATCTTCTTCTAAGTGAACTTCGGGAAGGGCAAGTTGCGCTTTTTCGTGTGAAACCTAACACAAGCACATCAAGTCGTGTAATTCCATTGTCTGGATACGCTGAAATGGACTCATTGGACGACCAAAGCCTTCACATAAATCAATTGCTTCCTGGAACCATGTAAGATTAAAATTATGTGATTTTTTTGCTCCAGAAATTAATTATTTTTAGTTTGAGCGCTAATCCAGAGAAAGTTGTGGGTGATGGTGTTTATGTCAATTTGGGCAACGGTATGTTATTCATTCTATAACAATAGGAAAAACATAGGATTAGGTTATGAGCGTCTTACTGAAGATGCCTCTAATCATAGCCTAATGCTTAATAGCCGTCTAAGACTGAGAGGCGAAACGGCTATTATTGTTTAACAATTGTTCTATTATAATTTTCCTTTTTGCGTTTCTAGAAACGCTATAATATTGTAACAACCGTTGAACATCCCTAATACATAGTACGTTTCTCATTCAGATGTTAAAGCGTTCATTCGCAAAATACATTTGCCGCCTCGACTTCAGTACGACCCAAGCAAATGTATCAAAGCTTTTCGCGTTTGTGTCTTATGCTGTCAGCAAAATTCGCCTATGCTTATACTCTCAGCCCATCCAGATGTGTTGGCTATATCAAAAATTGAAAAGCGCATTTTACCACAGGTAATCTATTTAATATGCTTTATGTGTCATTTAGATCATGACCGAATAAGAAAACAATTTTACAGTACTAAATATTCAAATTTTGTAGGAATATGCAATCGGACAAAAAATTTCTTGTCGAGTATTTTATGTCGACAAACAAATGAATGTGTACTTCTGCCCGGATGATACAGAAAAAGAAAAGTCGCACCTTCTCATTGCAAGAGCATTAAGAATCCACATCGACGATCCGGAAAAGAATAGTAAGTTTTAAATATTATTCTTATGAAAGTTATATTATACAGGGTGACCATTTTATTTTGGACCTTTTCTTTTGAAAATTTAAATTTCAAATTGGCGCCATATATATGTGTGTAATAGCTCATTTTGTAGCTAAGACTTTGCCATTTATTATAAAAAAAAGATCTCGACATAAGGTTTATTGAAACTCGAGAACAGCCATTTTAAAGCTCAGTGAAAAATCATAAGGGAGGTGAAAAAATTAGGTCTGGGAAACCCATTTTCTGACGCTAGATCAATTTTCTGCTTTGCGGGATCGATAGAGCATGAAAAAGTAGATATATGCGTAAAAATTTTTCAGACCACTTTTCCTGAGTAAAACCGGCTCAAATAACACTTGAAAAAAAAACAGCTGAAAAAACGGCCCACAAAAAATGCGGCGCAAAATCGGCTAAAATTGACTATAAACGGCCATATCTCAGTGTGGAGTCATCGTTATGTCGAGATCTTTTTTTATAATAAATGGCAAAGTCTTAGCTACAAAATGAGCTATTACACACATATATATGGCGCCAATTTGAAATTTAAATTTTCAAAAGAAAAGGTCCAAAATAAAATGGTCACCCTGTATTTGATGAGAAAGAGTTTTTCAGTGTTAGTACTTGTAAAAATCTGTAAATAGAAGAATTAGAGAGTGTTGTTTAGATAGTAATAATATATAGGGTACGTTATGGATGTTCTTTTCTGCATTACGATTGATAAAGTATTCCACTAAATTTTGTTTAGTTTCAAATTATTCACTCGGCTCGGAACACATTTGTCGAATTATCGGATATAACAGCGTTGATCGATTGCTTGTGGTTACCACAAAATCTGAACTGCTAAAACAAAAGATTATCAATGTTCAAGAAGCTCAGCCGGGCAATAAGGTGAATACCTGCTATAAATTTGTTTTAATTATATAGTTGGATCTCTTAGCTTGATGGGACTGTGGTTGCTATAAAGCCAAATGGCTTGACAGTAAAAATATACGACGACCTCGTAGGATATATAACAACAATGCATACAAGGAACAAGCCGAGTGGAAATTGGCAGAAAGGCTATCGCAAGGGTAATCCTTCTAATTTGTTTTAATATTTTTTATACATTCGAAGCATTTTTTAATTCATAAAAAATACACATGTACAGGAGAAATTCCTGTAGCTCTTGAAATCCGGTGGCTTTTAAAGTCCAAACAATATTTTGCTCTTGGAACATTCCGCATGAATTTATTTTTGGGTTAAGTTACCGAAAATATAACTGAAATTTGTTTATGCGAAATTAATCACACAATAAAATTTTAACTCGAATCCGAGAAATATGTTGTGAAATAAATAAATTTGTAATGCCTAATTACTTTGTGAACTTTCAGACCAAAAAATAGTTTGTCGCGTATTATACTTGGATCAAACAACCAGTCGTTTAATACTGACTGCAAAACCCGCAATGGTGGAATCAACAGAAACACTTATTACAAATCTTGAGGACGTCTCAGTTGGCGATATAGCAGTCGGTGTTGTAATAAAAGTCCTCGAGTCAGGCGGCCTTGTAGTTGCTTTCTATAATCACGTAAGCATTTTATCGCAAAGTCTGAATTTTTGGCAAATAGGTCGTAACCACACTAAGAATATTACAATTAAATATGTTAAGTATATTTCTGAATTTGTATTTTTCAATATAGTGATGTAAAGTATTTTTGGAGTTTTACAGAAGTGTTTCCTAATCCTTTCGATGCAAGATCAAAAATTAAAATTTCAGAAAAAATCCTATAGAGGGAGTATCTAATAAAACAAATGTAGCTCTTATCATTTGAAAAACGGATTAAAAATCTATGATTAACCTCAAGTTTTTGTTACAACCAACAACTAAAATTTTAATTTTTTTAGGTGATGGGACTAATTCATGGCAGCGAAGCGAAAAAATTTCCCGATATCACGTAAGATATTTATTTTGCAAAATATAATTTACATAATTTTCTTGTTTAGAATTGGAATGCCTGTAAAAGTCCGTGTTAGCAAAATTGAACCTTCAACAAAACAGATCTTCCTTGATTTTGGAGATCAACTAAATAATTCTGCGATAACCGTACCTTTGAAGACCACCGAGAAAAAGGTAATTTATCAGTTTTTATAATTTTTCATATATTGATTATAGAAAGTGAAAAAACCTGCAAAACCGTTCCTAATATATACCGCCAAAGTCCTTGGACCATGGAAATATGGCGGTTGTTCTTCTGACACAGCTGCTGAGTTATTATTGAATGGTGGCAGCATTGGTATGCTTCAGTGATATTTGAAATTTCGGGATAATTAGATAATTTTAGGAAGGCTTCACGCGAGCGAAATTAATATCGGCAAATATACCGTTGGCTCATGTCCGATGAAGGAATTTCTGGCTAAAAATACCGGAAAAACAATAAATGTTAAAGTTATTTGCGTGGGAAAACGGAAAAACCTATCCATTGCTGGGCAAGAAAAGCTACTTATGGATCACCAGGTAGTAATATATTTGTCTTCTGTTAAAGTGCGGTGTACCACAAATTTATTTAAGAATATATTATGATTTAAGCTCAATACTTTGTAAATACCCGACTTTTGTCTTATAGCAACGTTCGAGTCATGACTTAACAAACCAGGATTCCCTTTTTTTGAAAGCGTTAGCCACCGAGTAGTATAATTATTGAATACGTTTATAAAATAGTATACGAGTAGATATAAATAGAAACCACCGTCGATCCATTACACGTAATATAATTTAATGTATTCAATTATAGACTACTCGAATTGTTGAATGTACGATGGAGGAAACAAAAATGTCAGAACCGCGGAAAAAGCTTAAGCTAATCAATTACGAATATAATTTCGAGTATGGTCAGCGAATTCCCATTTTTATTGTTACACCACAACATTATCCCGCAAAAGCCACAATTGCTGAAGTAAATCCGGCATTCCGCGCAATTATCAGCCACGACAAAATCATGAAAGTGGTATGTAATGGTTTAATTGTATGGTTCTATGTAAATACTTGTTTTCGTACATGCAAAAAATGTCTTGGAAAATATAAGGCATTTGTTATTTCAAAAAATAATATTATTTTAAAAAATAGGCGTTAATGTACCATAAAGACCTTGTCATTATCTACTTTCAGGCGCTTCCTTCCGCAACGGAACCAGGCCAAGAAGAGATTGCAACTTTCGAGCTACTCTCCAGTGGCGAATTACAGTTCGGAAAAGTCATAGGTGTCAATAAAACCCGACGTGGGAAATACCTCGAAATGAGTCTTCTTGAAGATGAGAACAAGGTGAGTTAAAAAATGTGCATTTAAAAATATTGTGTTATATTAAGGCCACTAAAAAGAAAAAAGCCAACACAACATCTCAAGATGAAGAAAAAACAAACTCAGGCAGCCATCAAATTACCCGGCCAAAAAAGCGCACGAAGAACTCATCTGTAAATTCCGACACTGATTCTAAACCAGACGTACAAGAATTGAATGATGAAATTAGCGGCAAAGATCGTGGACTTGAGATTAGTAAAAAGCGTCCTAAATTTATGGTATTTGGATTTTAGCTCCGTTTTTACAATTTTTATCTCTATTGTAGAAGGTGCAGAATGCAACATTCGACTGGTCACTTGCAGGCTTTACTGTCACCGACTTTGCGGACGTCACAAGACAATCCAAACTAAGTGATGATAAATTGGTTGACTCCGAAAATGAAGACGACAAAAGTATTCTTTACTACGCCAATATTGGCATTAGAATTTCGAGACATCACTTATTCCGAAATGTTTTTTATCTCATTGTTTAGACGATCTGGCAACACTAGGCGAAGAAGCGCATAGATTACTCCACGGCGCGGATGATGAATCAGACTTTAATGACATGTTGAAAAGCAATCCAAATTCATCGGAATTGTGGATTCGATGTATCGCATTTTATATATCACGAAAGAATTATGGAAAAGCAAAAGAAATTGCGGATCGTGCACTGTCCAGTATTAACTTTAGGTACGTGAGTTATTAGATTTCCCAACTTTCGAAACTGAACGGCATTTTTTAGGCCTAAAGACCAAAAATTTTTAATCCATTGTAAACACCACTAAAGCGACTTTTCGCGCAGATTCTGAACAGATGTTATGAAACATTTTTCTATCAACAATTCTTCCATATACCCAATACTGACCGCTCAGTATCTCAGATTTTACTAGTAATCCTGTGTGACACGGTATATATATATATATACCGTAAATCCTCTAATAAGTCCCCCGGGGGACTTATTGTTTCGTAGGGGGTCTAGGGGGACTTATTTGAGGGGGGACTTATTGTTTTGGATTTTTGACCGATTTTTCGCCAATTTTTAGCAAATGTTTCAATTTTTTGACAAAATTTTGTAAAAAATAGCACAATTTGCAATAAAAATTCAAATTTGCGCCAAAAATTTGAAATTTGGAAAAATACCCATTTTAGGGGGGGGGACTTATTTTTTCGTTGGGGGTCTAGGGGGACTTATTTGAGGGGGGGCTTAATTGAGGGGGGACTTATTGGAGGATTTACGGTATATGTACTTTCTGAGTCAGTAAAATATCCTTATTTTTTAATTACTCAAACAGTACGCGTAAAATTGACTCTAGGGATGAGTTTTCACCGAATTATAAATTAATTTCTTCGGCCAAGACTTAGTTTTAAATCTTTCGGACAACCCAATATAGCTCAGTTTTTATACAGAATTTGTTTATAATAATACATTAGATAACGATTTTGTTTTTAGTGATGATGTGGAGCTGTACAATATATGGAAGGTGTATTTAAATCTGGAGGCCATGTTCGGTGATGAGGAGTCTCTCAAGGAAGTATTCAGCCGAGCGTGTGCGAGCACGAATTCGCTAAAGATGCACAAGCATTTGGCTAAAGCTCTTAAAAACAATTCGAAATTTGAGGTAAACACTTGTAAATGTTTGTTTGTTTGTTGTAGCTAGCAGTCATAGTCTCAAAAGTTAGATCTAGTTGATAAAAATGTAATGGCACTCACAGTTTTGTCATAAACGGATTTCCCTTTTTTCACTCTTTTAAATATAACGACCCCCTACCTAACGAATTATTCTATATAACGAACGCTGGCCGCAGAACGGCCAGCGTTACTAGAAAATCACACACAAAACCTTCGATATAACGAACGATGGTCCCGATCCCGTAAAAATGGTAAAATAGCATAAATTTTATATATCCTAATTTTATATATCCTTATAAGGCGCCAAATAAGGATTTAGGCTTGGGGCTTGCTGTGCAGCCTCAACCAGGACTTAATCTTAGGCTTAAGCTCCCGAACAACCCTTATAAGACGCCATAGTAATGAAAATCGTAATGTTTTGATGCAAAAATCCAAAGCTTAAAAATTCCGAAATATGTATTGGAATCAGGACAAAAAGTTGATATAGAGGGAGTAACATCAGATTTATAGTCAATATAGTGAAAAATGCTCAAAAATGGACAAAAAGATCGAAAAATGAAATAAAATAACCAAAATAATCACTATTAACTAGTTAGCATCACTATTAACTGGCATTTCAGTTAGCATCACTATTAACTGAAAATCACTATTACCTGCAACATATATATATATATATATATATATATATATAATATGTAACATGCGTCTATTTTGACCCGATATGGACGCTTGTTGATCGCGGCAAATCGAATGCTACGCCATCACGGCTTGTAATTTCACGAGTTGTATTTAGGAGGCGAATGAAATATTCGAATTGATGCTCAAGAAATTTCGACACGATGATCTTGAAGTGTGGTATCTATACGCGGAACATTTGTTAGAAAATGGAGAGCAGAATAAATCAAGGGATCTATTACAACGAGCGCTTCAATCTTTGGATAAGAAACATCGTCAGTTTTTTAGACAAGTTTCAAGCAAAATTATTGATTTATGCAATTAAGATGTTGCCGTTCTATGCCGATTTGCCCAAATGGAATACAAATATGGTGATGCACAGCGAGGGAAAACGTTATTCGAGAAACTCGTTCAGGTTTATATTAAGAAAGAATGAATATGTTTAAAGTGCAATGTTTATAGGTCCATAAGACAAAAATAATTACCTGGTCACTTTACATTGATCAAATTCTCAAACACGAAGGAATTACAGAAACAAGGTGGGTGTTAATGTAGTCTTAATTTAAAAAAATCAACTTTCACTTTAGAAAAATATTTGAGCGCGCCGTAAAAGAAAATGCCACGTCTGGAAAATTGAAGGTACTTTTCAAAAAATGGATGGATGCGGAGAGTAAATATGGTGACGAAGAAAGTCAAAATCTGGTAGGTTTCTTATATTTGCTTTTCAATGTGACTGTGTTTCGAAAATTTCCTTTTTTCGTGTTATAATAACTAAAATTTTGGATTGATTTTAGTGCGCCTTATATGAAAAATATGAATTTTTATCCTTGTCATGAATATATGTTTCAGGTTCGAGAAAGAGCACTGCAAATGGTGGAAGACATTAAGAAAGAAGAAGATCTTGAATGAGAATCAATTTTTTACTTGTAGTCTTGTTGTTGATTTTGTCGTGTTATTGTTATTTGTTATGAAGTAAAATTATTATATTTTATAACATAAAGGATACTAGAAAAATTAAAATTAATTAATCATAAGACCTTATTAACAAAACCCGTAATTATACTGACAAGAACATTAATTTAATTGTAAAGCAATATGTGACGTAGAAAGGCAAAAAAAAAGTATAAACGAATCCAGCTTTTAAAGATGGCCAAAATGTGTATAATCATCGGCTTTCCTGTAGGGCATTCCTCCATAACGGATCCATAGAGCTTCAAAATCTGTCATTAGAATTTCTGCGCCCTTTTTTCTCGTTAAGCCTGTTTCATCTAATCTAAGCTCGCACATTTTTTCGTCATCTTTTCCTAAATAATTCATAATATTCGCTTAGTTAAAATTTTTGTGACTCTCACATACCTGCGACGAGAAGTAAGGCGGGTTTGGAAGGGTGAAGTTCGATTTGTCGAACGCAATATTGTCCGTCAAAATGTGCCAACCTTAAAAATGTCACTATAAATCAACGTTTGTTGCACCTCCAAATATCACACATTAAAAATAGCGAAATACAATTTACAAAAAAAACATTTAAAATTGTTAAACTTCTAATTCATACCAAAATCCGCAGCTGCTGACTGGTAATGGACGACCTCTGCCATAATTGTAGTAAGAATAGTCGTTGGTTCCAACGGGTTTTTCAAATGGAACTCTGAAGTATCGCTGCAAGCACACCCCTGTCATTGGAATTGGCTTATAATTTTGAGAGGTCACTCCACTCCTATAACAGTGAACACATTCAATAAGCATTCAATTTAGCTATTGTATACAATATAGTTGAAAATTAATACATTTCTTGTTACAATACACTTTGCTTAAATGGCTCTTTGGAATTAGTTGAGATCTCGATTCAAATTATTGTTCATTTATATTTGGAATACATGCGACGTAATTGGTGTTTGATTGAACGTGTCAATACAATTATTAATACCATATAAATCAAGGGTTTTTATAACGGCATTATAAAAGCATTTTCACCGCACAAAATGTTACCTTCCAATTGTTCCTATAGATGTTGTATTGGTGTCATTTTCATTCGTCGCTCTCCATTCCTGATAAACCCGTAATCGGCGATGGAATTCGGCTCGACATGCTTCAAGAAAATCGATATCTAAAATAGAAATTTAATAATAATAAATTTAATAATAATAAATAAATTGAAACCAATACTAACTTGTAGATGTGTTAATAGCATCCCTAAGTTTGGCGTAGGTCCACTGCAAAAGGTCGTATTTGTATCCAGAAGGTGATGACTCGATGCTGTAAAACAACTTAGAGGTAAACATATAAATGTATTTATATTTGCTAACAAAAGCAGATTTAGGTTCCAGGTACTGATATTCTCAATTAATAAGAGACGTCATGTTGGACTTAAAATAATAAATATGGTAAAGTTGTGGCCATGAAGATATGAAAAGTGATATCGTCTTCGAATTCGGTAAAGTATTACAGAGGGGACGATAAGTCTTCGGTAAAAGACCGTTAAAGCCTCTCTAGAATCTTTTTAGTCCGGGTTTTGTCTGAGACAAATTTACCTGTTTTTACCATGCACCATTAGTCCACGAATATTGAAATAGTATCCAGCATAGAATCATATTTAAAATCTTACATTGTTTGTTCATGAGCCGTTTGCGTCTCCACAGATTGAAATGTTTTATATTGCACAGCACTCAAATTTTCAGCTTGCTTAGGCGGATATTCTATTGGTATTGCGTTTGCAGCGATTTGTTGGCGATTATACTCCAATTGCCGTCGTCTGAAATTTATGTTACATTCTTCATTTCAAAGATACAAAAACAGCTGGACTTTGGTGAGTATCGGTTACATGCAATCTCACTTAAAACGAATGATGATAAATAATGTTGCTAAATTTTGTCACAACAAAAATATCATAGAAACTCACTCTTCGATGAGAGCCATTTGTACCTCACGCTTTTTATGCTCCTCCATTTCCTGGATTTTTAATTTTTCAGCCTCTGCTTGGGCTTGTTTGATATGTTCCTGCTGTTCTCTGTCAATATGTTCTCTAAAACATAGAAAAGTATGCAATTTAAGTTCCAAAAGTGATTATATCATAAACTTATAATAAACGATAATCTTACAAGCCAATTTTACCATTAGATACTGACCTGAGCTTTGTCAATTGCATATCAAAATGACTTTGTAAGGCGAGAGATTTCTTATGGGCATCTTCTCCAGTTATAGCGTTTGCCTTAAAGATATTATTAGATAATAATTCTTACGTTTACACACACCTTGATATCTTGTATAAGGTTCTCCACATCACTTTGTAACTTTTCCATTTCTTCCTGCCATCTAGCACGAATTTCCTTTTGACCAACTCGAGCAGCGACTTCCAAAATGCGAGGCATACCTTTAATGATTGCATTGGCATAGCGAAAGGCGAGTAATCTACCAGTTCATTAAATTAATAAATTATAATCTATAAATGTACCTACCTCGTGCGATATTTCTTTCTTGCGATGTAACCACGAACGCCACTTTGTAGTTTAATCAAATGGTCAGCACGATAGCGGATTTTATTTTTTACTGAAAGCAAGGTCAAAAATTAGGCAAAATAACTAATGAATGCTCACATTTAATGCACGACCAAACTCCATATTGGGCCTTTTTCCATCGAATTTTATAAATCCAACATTGTACTTTAGATATTAGCCTTAAAATAATAAAGCAGTAATAAGGCACATTGTTTGATCAAAGTATATCTCAACCTTTTCATTTCGGCTGGGTCTTGTTTCATAAGCTTAAGATAACTGTTTGATACAAATGTAAAAAGAAATTTAGTAAGTACCTGGTCGAACTCAGAAAATTTTCCGGAACGGAAAAATACTTTTGTTAGACCAAATTTGTAGTCAGCATCATTGAGTCCCAAAGCGTAAAAAAGGCACTGAAAGAGGAATTATAATGTAGCGGAGTTCTTAAAATTGTTTGAATGAAGTGAAATAACCTTGCAAAATAGTCGTGCATCCAAGCGAGCTAATTGAGGAGGTAGATACTGTTGATACATAGCATACATATCCGAAAATACAGCTCTGAAAAATAAAAGAGATACTCGAGAAAGAAAACTGTAAGCAAACTATTTTATTTTTGCAGCACTTTTAGTTTTATTGGCTTTTTAAATAATAGCTTGAAACACGTTTGGATTTACGAGGATCCAAGGAAGACTTCAACGGTAAGATATCCGAAATTTTATGTAGTTATCATGTACTGGTCGACTTACTGCACAAAATTTTCGGGAAAGTTGCCCAAAGTGGGGTTCTAGAAAAGTTAGCAAATACCCGAAGTTGAAAATTTCAGACATAATTTTTGGCAGTTTTTTTGGTCTCATTTGTCAAAACGGAGTTCAACTTGGCAGGGCACACGCTGTTAAACACTATTAACCCTTTATTGCCGAGTGTATCCGAAAGGATACGCAACTTTGGAGTAATTTTTGGCGTTTTTTGGTATCTTAGCTAAAATCTGATATTACTCATATAAAGTCAACTTTTTGTCCTGAATAAGAATATGTAATTAGTTTTTGTGTTTTAGCTCTAAAAAATTTTTTGCAATTTTTTACTCGAGGTACACTCTTGATGAATTCGAAATTTTTCGGAAAAAATTTTTTGAGACAACGAAAAAACAGTTTTCAGATTCCTGCTCAGCGCATCGAAATTGACCAGAAAAAGTGTTTTTTAGACATCTAAAAATTTCGAAATTTTTTTGAAAATTTCGAAACCATAGGGTATCATGGATTTTCGGAAAAATCCCGACTTTTGATCCCTCAAAAATTGGAAATTTTGGGGGTTTTGAACAAAGAAAAAATACACATCTCTTAGAATCACGAGATCTATCCGTATACCAAAAATCAGCAAAATATTGTCGTTCGGCATACGGCGCTCTGCAATGAAGGGTTAAAATGATACTCAGCCAATCCTGTTTCAAGTTATTGTGGAAAATGCGAATATATTTCAGTTTACAGCAGTAATTTTCTCAAATTTTCGTATTTCACAGGCATTTGTGTATAAAGCCCAAAATATGGTGCCTACAGAATGTTCGATCAGAAATAACATACTTCCGAGAGATATGGCAGTAATTTATGAAATGACATATAACAGAAAAATTATTAACATTTAGCTAAAATTAATTCTATGATTTGTATGTATTTCAACTAAGTGAATATCAAACCTCGATGGAAAGCCTTTGTGCATAAGCTTCAGTACAGCGCCCATACCGGCACAACGCAACTGGCCAAGAATTTGCGCTCCTTGGAATTTACCTGGTGCCATTTCCGAATTGGGTTTTATGCAACGGACAAAATGCGTTCCCTGAAGGTCAACTCATTAAATAATTAATCCTGAATTCAACTCACAGTTTCCGTTAGTTTGCACATGAGAGATGCAAGTTGAGACCGAAATTTTGAACTAACAGAAGCAATGTTTAATTTTCCCATTGATTTCTGGACATGACCTATATTTTTATTGTCATTCTCCGAAATTTTGTGTGAGTCGAAAGCAGCGCGAATGAACGTATTCCTGAAAATATGATATACAGAATCGGGTGTATAAAAGATGTACCTTACGTGCTCTCTTCTATTAGCATTTCCAGAGAGATATGCAGGGCATCTTTATTTTTGTCAACAAAAAGAGCAGTTTCATAACACACATCATTGGCATAATGGCGAACAAGAAAGCTGAAAATTCGTTTAGTAAATATTTCAAAGACCATGATTACAAACCCTTCGTCATCGCGCATTTCCTTATAGCGGCGCTCAGAAGATTTACGCGGTGTCTAAGAAGTAAATGCATTAGGATAATTGACTTTAATTGGTTTGAATTTTTGCTTTGCATTCCATATTTCATAGTTTATATTACTTCGCATGGAATGAATAATCTTTAATTTCACTATTATCTTGTAGTGTAGATCGTTGTAGATCTGTCTATCAGATAGACAATCACGCTAAATATTACCGCAATCCTCGGATTCTTTTGATGAAGCTGATGGACTGTGCATGTAAAGTGCTGCGGCGATGGGCGCGGAAGGCGACGCTCCTCATCGAGGCAGTCAAGTAGACCGTTGGCTTTTGCTTCGAATAAATCTGTAAATGTGTTAGTCATTATTTTCATGTTTCTTTAATGACAAACCAATGCAGTCTTGATTGTCAGAGAACTCGATCCGTGAAACATTTAGTGCCTCTTTGGCATACAAATCCTGTTCCTGCTTTAATATGCGATCGTTGAAAAACTGTTGCAGTTTCTCATTGCAATAATTTATGCAAAACTTAAAAACGCGAAATGAAAATGCTAACAGTAAAAATAAATTCCGTTTACAAACCTGTTCAAAAGAGTTAACTTCGAAGAATTCTAAAGTTAGAAATTGTATGTAATTAAAATGAGAATTTAAAAATGAGAAATATGCTCACCAAATCCGGCAATATCGAGAACACCGATAAAACCGAGTCCGTCGCTGCTACCAAACGGTATGCTTTTGTTTATGGAGGCCACAATGTAGTCAAAAAGTCTGCTATAAATAGCTTTGGCCAGAGCATCTCTTGCCGCTATGGCTTCGTGGGACTTCAGAGGAACCCTGTAATTCACGACCAATTTTATTTCATAATTCTTTTATTAAGTATTATAACTTTTGTGGAATCAAAATTAGTAGACATACATTAATTTCACACATGATATGATTCGTTAAAAAATTGATAGGAAAATCACTGTTAGAACAAAAAATAATACCAAATAAATGTTTTGTGCTGCCTTCACATAGGGTCGAAAAATCATGCTTAAAACCAAACTTACATGATGAGAGTGCCTTTCACTCCGCCTTTGGTGGGTTGCATCATTCGTGAAGTAAGACCCAAGCGTAGCTGATTCGTGTCTATGCCCAAAAAACCAGCTACCATGGCAAGAGAGTCGAATGATTTGGGATGAATACACGAGCCGCCTAAATCAAAATAGTACGAACATAACTACTAACATAATAAATGTTACCTTTTGAGTCATTTGCGCTGTCATCAAACACAATATTACCTAAATGGAGAATTCCCGCCAATGTTCTAAAGAGATCTTCAAGGATTTTCCCTTCCAAGCCCACATCGATAAGAGCACGATACAGCCTCTGAAAGTTTGCGTAATCGTCCACCATCAAATCCTCGAGAGTTCCTTGCGATATGCACTAAAACATGACTAAATCATACACAAAATTCATTAAGTAAAATGTAAAAGAAGTAATGGCCAAACGACGTATTTCGATCAGTTATTGGCGGAATTCATATTGCCGCCAAAATTCTTATTCTGTATGGCCTTGTAATTATACCCGGGAGTGTGATTACAGGGAATACAGTAACTAGTGTTGCATATGTGTAAAATTTAATAAAATTTTTAAAAATAATTTTTTGGATTCCGTTTGAGAATAACGCTAAATGATACCGCCAAGCGAATTATTCTAACGGATATTTTGAAAAAAAATGCGTTTACATTTTCTGCCTACATGATATAGTTTAGTACAAATACGAAATAATCATTTTATTCCTCAAACCTCTTTGGATTTCCGATCTGCAGGTATGTTTTTGCCTGAAGCAGCAGTTGCGAAGAATTGAGTGCATCCACTTCTCAGATACTAAAAACTTCGTGCCTAATCAAATTATGTATCAGCTATGTAATAACTATACATGGAAATGATCGGGATTTGTCAGGCACAACTGCTTTGTTAACGAGGCATCACTCGCGAAAAGTTGATAAAAGATGTGAAAATTTCTCTCGCCATGCTGCTGAAAACAGACTCGCGTTTTCTCCAATAAATAATGGGACACATATCCGCCTGCTACTTGACCCTAAAATAACCAATTTCAAAAACTTAGTGAAACAATTTAACTAACATGGGACCCTTTTTAGTTAACAGTTACATAATAGTGAACGGGGGTCATAAATACCCATTAAAGATTTATTAAAGAATTTCATCCAATAACCGTTGTTGCATATAACGTCATTTTAGGGTATCGCGAATCAAACCTTGGAATCAGTTATCAAGATGTTATAAATGATTTTTATTATGTTGTGCAGTAGGTCATGTGTTTGGACTTCTCCAAACACGTGAAATTTTAAACCCATGTGCTCCTCTTTTGGTTAGGGGGAGAAAATAATTGTCTTCAAGAATCTGTAAAACCCTATCCGACATATAATTTTGCTGTAAATTTGAATCTAAAATTATTTTTGATATTGCAACATAAAAATTGCGCAATATGTGACTTTCGCAACTTTGTGTGCTCCACATGAGAGATATTTGCAACACCCGAGATTATCGGACGAGATCTTTAAGCGGAAAAACAGACACATCTTTCAATATTCCTTACCTTTCAACTAAAAAGGAGCTAACCTGTTTATTGAAATGAATTTCTACGAATTTGCCGAATCGACTCGAATTGTTATTGCGCAATGTTTTCGCATTGCCAAATGCTTCCAAAATGGGATTTGCTAAAAATCAGTAAATTAAATATCGATACATCTATATTATTAGGCATCAGTTTACTTTCTAAAATACGTTGCTCCACAGGTCCGGCTGATAACCCCCAGCACTGACATAGATACCTTAAAATGCACTTCTGTGATTCTGTTTTCCCAGCGCCCGATTCTAGAATTATTAATATAAGGAAGGTGTAAATTTAATATCCAGACCGACCTCCGGAGACAATTATTGATTGACTCTGTTTTAATCGACGCATGTCTCGGTAGGCTTTGTCTGCTAAACAAAAGTAATCAGTCTAAATGAATGCTAATAGATCAAATTAGTCAAACCTATAGCAAAAATATGCGGAGGTAGAGAGCCTAGTGATTTGCCGTCATACTTTCGTATAGTCTCCGAACTGTATAAATCTGGCACAGGTTCGTATGGGTTGATTGAAATGAGAATATTGGCCACGTATGTGTAGATTTGGCGTCGAGTATAGCGCAGTCGACAATTGTGTAGAAGAGTAGCCTCATTAAGAAACATCAATGCACCTACAAATAAGAAGCTGTTTTAAGTACTAACCATAAAATAACATTTGGGAACAGTTTTATTTTCTCTAATTATTTCGCACATCCTCCAGAGGTGGGCTCGAGCTTGCCGAAGGCACGGTTCGAAAATTTTAAGGATTTTTGGCCAATTTCTACTAAATTTTTTGAAAATTCAAACCAAATTTGAATTCCCGCCCAAAATGTTCTCAAAAAATTATTTTTGACAGAATATACGACATTTTTTGGAAAATTTTCATGTTTTTGCTAACTTTTTGGTAAAAACAGCAAAATTATGTAAAAAATTTAAATTCGCGCCGAAAAATTAGAATTTGGAAAAATTTTGCCAAAAATTTGAATTTTTGGAAAATTTGGACAAAACCCCATTTTGGGGAAGAGGCTCTATTATAGCGGCGGGCTTAATTCCTTCAATACCTCTCCAGAGTGGGTTTGATATAGCGGGGATCAATTATAGGGCCGGCGTAATTAGAGAAAATACGGTATGTGTTAATTGAAACAAAATCTTACAATTATCATCGACGTCCTTTTTCTGGTCCTCTTCCGCTGGTAAAATTTCACTGTAAGGAGCTCTAACCTGAATTCCAATTGAGTCAATAATTTAGTAATATAAATTCCTTTTGACAAACATAATTCTAAACCACATTATTTATATGTATATTTTGGACGATAGAAATATTATTACCGTGTTCGAATTTTGGAGAAGTTTGATTGTAATAGTGTCAGCACCAATATCCAATACACGACCTAGTGTGTAACCTTCCACTTTATCAGGTACATAGACAAGTCGCCCGTGGCCTGGGCATTCAGGTTCGGTGGAATTACTCATCTTTGTTGCCGATTGTCCTCCGAACATTGACACAGCCATTTTATCTATAAATAACATACAAATTATGGATTTACAGATTTATAGTGCAATGAATGGATAGAGATAGAGTTGCGTATTTTTAGAATTAATTTATTTTTCCGCTATATTAGTTCACAATTATGCGCTGATGATATTATTCATAAGACATGAAGGAAAGTTACCTGAAATTCAGGTATTATGATTTTGATATAATATCGGTACGATAAAAACAAATGCAGATTCTAAATGTAATTTAATGAAAATGCAGGGGTAATTTAGTACATAAAATCCGTAAAACAAATCAAATTATTCGCCGTTCATTGCACATGTTATGCATAAACAGATGGATGTGAGTGCATGAACGAGTTTAAGAGGGATCACTGTGAAGAGCTGACACTATCGCAAGGACGAGAATTGTGAAGAGGAGACTCGGTCAACGAACGAAACAAGCGTGACAATGGAATATACAGGTGAGATGAGTCATAGTTCACGACATAAAATGCCGAGAGAATAAAGGTGGTATACGGAAGAATGTGAAGCGTTAGCGAACCGGCTAATAAAATTGAGTAACAAAATGTTTCAAGTTGTAAAGATTTTAAAAATCCGAAAGGCATTCAAATGTCGAAAATGTGGTACTTTATTATGCACGCAATTTACCAAATCCAATATAATTAACATTTCAATGAGTAAAAATAATATTAATTAAATATAGTGCCCTGTCGAAAAATTAATGTATGACGACATCACATTATTATCAGCAAAAGTTGCTTGTGCAGTGAATTTTTAAAGCGATGAGTCATAAAGAACATGATGAGCATCACAGTGATGTCAATATCTATGAAAAAATATATAAAATAGTTGAAATTATAGCATAGTTTTTAAACGAATATTGATTCTGATCACTGCTTCTGGAACATTCTAGAAGACGAGTAATGGCTCAATCGGAAGCCCAGTGTCTCAGCATTAGTTTGAGCCATTACTCGTCTTCTAGAATTTTCCAGAAGCAATATCCATTTAAAAATTATGCTATAGTTTACAACTATTTTATATATTCTTCATAGATATTGACATCGCTGGAGCATCGTATCCATTTCATTTTTATTATAACTAATTCGAGAATACTTTTCACCAAAACTTTATAAGGAATTTCTTATAGTTCGTCCAAATTCTTGGCCATGCGATTGGGATTGACCGCATGTCTGCCCCATTGGTGGCCAGAATGGAAATGCACCACTCTATTGATTTTCTCTCTCCTCTTTTCCTTAGTGCTATTATTGCCATGGCGCGACCTTTACTGAAGTGTATTGAAACAAGAATAGTCTCTGGAACGCGAGAATTCTTATTACTTCTAATAGTAAACAAAGCTGGACATGTGTGGACAACTTCAATAGGTGGTTGTTTATTCTTTCTGACACAACACCGCATTTTCACAATTACAAGCATAATATATCAACATATTTTTGCCGTTACAAACAACTTAAATATACCAGTATAATTATACTCCAATGTTTCGGGCGAGTTTTTAGAACATTACACCAGTCATATACCATTATTGTGTATGAGAATACGAATTAAATGATCAAGCATAACAATCCGATTACTTATATAATCGCGAATTATTCGTATGTTGCCGCTAGATTGCTGTCATTCTGCCGAGATCGTTAACTGTTCTGTAACGTCGTTAACTTTCATGTTCTCTTTTATTTGACAGTTGAGAACAAGGAAACAAGTTAAATCCAAAACATGTGTAGAACTATTAAATTGTATAATATACCATGTTAAGCTTATAGACCCAAAATAAAAGTAATTCATTTAATCGTAATTTAAAACGGAATACAAACTGTTGAATTGGTTGCATTCGTATTAAATGAGCTTTATTTACCTAGTATTTCAGTACTGTGTCTGGGCGTTTTGTGAGCGCATTCTTAGGGGTGCTTATTCCATTTTTCACAGGTGCATTCTTAGGGGTGCTTTTTTTGAAATGTACCTATTTTAGAGTAATTTTTAGCGGGGAATCCGAATTTGAGGTCAAAATTTAGCTAAAATATAGACAAATTTAGACAAAATATAGCCTAAACGTACCTGAATTTTCGGTTTCCACTGCTTATTTTTCGTGTCAGTCCCGGTTTTTTCGGGAGGGTCATTCTATCCAGTGCTTATTTTTCGTGTCAGTCCCGTTTTTTCGGGAGGGTCATTCTATCCAGTGCTTATTTTTCGTGTCAGTCCCGGTTTTTTCGGGAGGGTCATTCTATCCAGTGCTTATTTTTCGTGTCAGTCCCGGTTTTTTGGGAGGGTCATTCTATCCAGTGCTTATTTTTCGTGTCAGTCCCGGTTTTTTCGGGAGGGTCATTCTATCCAGTGCTTATTTTTCGTGTCAGTCCCGGTTTTTTGGGGAGGGTCATTCTATCCAGTGCTTATTTTTCGTGTCAGTCCCGGTTTTTTGGGGAGGGTCATTCTATCCAGTGCTTATTTTTCGTGTCAGTCCCGGTTTTTTGGGGAGGGTCATTCTATCCAGTGCTTATTTTTCGTGTCAGTCCCGGTTTTTTCGGGAGGGTCATTCTATCCAGTGCTTATTTTTCGTGTCAGTCCCGGTTTTTTCGGGAGGGTCATTCTATCCAGTGCTTATTTTTCGTGTCAGTCCCGGTTTTTTGGGGAGGGTCATTCTATCCAGTGCTTATTTTTCGTGTCAGTCCCGCTTTTTTCGGGAGGGTCATTCTATCCAGTGCTTATTTTTCGTGTCAGTCCCGGTTTTTTCGGGAGGGTCATTCTATCCAGTGCTTATTTTTCGTGTCAGTCCCGCTTTTTTCGGGAGGGTCATTCTATCCAGTGCTTATTTTTCGTGTCAGTCCCGCTTTTTTCGGGAGGGTCATTCTATCCAGTGCTTATTTTTCGTGTCAGTCCCGCTTTTTTCGGGAGGGTCATTCTATCCAGTGCTTATTTTTCGTGTCAGTCCCGGTTTTTTCGGGAGGGTCATTCTATCCAGTGCTTATTTTTCGTGTCAGTCCCGGTTTTTTGGGGAGGGTCATTCTATCCAGTGCTTATTTTTCGTGTCAGTCCCGGTTTTTTCGGGAGGGTCATTCTATCCAGTGCTTATTTTTCGTGTCAGTCCCGGTTTTTTGGGGAGGGTCATTCTATCCAGTGCTTATTTTTCGTGTCAGTCCCGGTTTTTTCGGGAGGGTCATTCTATCCAGTGCTTATTTTTCGTGTCAGTCCCGGTTTTTTGGGGAGGGTCATTCTATCCAGTGCTGGCTGGCTGGCCCAAGAAGACTTGCTGGCAGCAGTAATGGTTAACACTCAGCCTATCTGAGCCGGCCCCAAGAACGTAAGGGGTTGGAGCGGCCGAAGGCCGCGACGGTCGACCGCACCCTAACGCTGGACTGGCCTAAGAACGCTGGCTGGCCCAAGAATTCTGTACTGACCCCAAGAAGCAAGTGCTGGCCCCAAGAACGTAGGGGTTGGAGCGGCCGAAGGCCGCGACGGTCGACCGCACCCTAACGCTGGCTGGCCCAAGAATTCTGGACTGACCTAAGAAGAGAGGCCGGGCCCAATAACGTAGGGGTTGGAGCGGCCGAAGGCCGCGACGGTCGACCGCACCCTAACTCAAAATTAGACTAAAGCATGGTATTCAGACTCCCGAACACACACCCGTTGAGCGGCCGAAGGCCGCGATGTCGGCGTCAGCCGACCTAGGTTTTTTTCCAGCGCCGAAGGCGCTGGAAAAAAGCCTAGTGAGCTTTATAAAGTGTTTTGTAGTGCAACGTATTGGAATCATTAAAAATATGTAAGGATATATTTTTGTATTCATATGATTTTATGCGGGAAATATTTTTCATATAAAGATTCAAAACGCAGCTGTTTCATAAAAGATTTCATCAAAATACTAGACCTATTTTCGAGATTATTTCATGGAAAATGCCTCAAAGAACAAAGTAAAGCAACATGAAGGGAAAATAACATAAAAATATGAATGAATGATCGAATTTTTTTGAAAGAATCAAGATATGCAATAAAATCTTAGGCAGTGACTTGAATAATGAAATTCAATACTAAAAATTTGTGAACAGCATCATATGTTGACTATACAAAAATCCGCTTAATCCTCTCGATTAAACTGAACAAGGCTGGCAACAGGATCAAACTGTGTATGACGCACATTACCAAACATAGTATCATTATTTGTACGAATATCTAAAAGTTATCATAATTAGAATCCTAACAGCGAAAATTTGACTCATTTTTACCTGTGCCATATAAAGCTTGACGAATAGTAGACTAAGCACACATAAACTCGTGCTTAAACTGGCTTGTATTGCGGGAAAACCGACGGATGCCAATGTGATTTTCAGCCTTTCGCGCACTGATAACGAAGAGTTCTCATAACCTAAATGGAAACATTTTACTAACTCAAATTGCACGATAATTGTTAAAAGATATTAAAATTTTGAGCTCCTAAGCAAAGTGAAAAGCGTACTGAATATCTGCAGTGTCATTTTAGAATAACGACGCACTAACCAAAGGCAATTTTAGGGAAAATCATATTAGTTATAAAAAACAAGGAGTATGTAATTAAATAATAAGTCAAAAATAGGCATTAATAAAAAAGATGGTAGAAGACGAAGAAGTATTTACCTGCGCTATGATAATGATATGCCACGTGAGCTGGAATATCCACGCTGAACCCGATGGAGATAATCAATGCAGCGATCATAATGGGATCCATACTCACACCTTGCCAGCTCAACATTCCCAACATGCCTGAAATAAATATTTAAGAATCTTCCCGCAATTACATTGGGATAGTTGAATTACCTGTGAGAATTGATGCAATTATAGAGGACGCGACAAGAACCGTGAATGTATTATACATGAAAATGAAACAAATAGCTGCCATGCATCCCAGAGTAGCCAAAGCTGACTGCCATGTGTCTGTTGGCATATTCTCTATTAGGTCGAGAAAAACACCTAAAATTGGTCACATCATATATAATACCTCAACAGAAAATTTTGAGACAAACTGATTGAGTTGCACTCCAAATTTGAAAAAAAATGCTACCTTCGTCATGATATACGGAAGTGTTGAATTCGGCATATGAGTCAACAATTAGGCGCCATTTATCTAGCAAATGGCTTCTTTCTGGCCAACGTCGCAATTTTTCGCCGTGAAATGCGGTAGTGAAGAAGAAACTGTCAAGTATAGTCTGGTTCCTAAAAAGAGAGACGATATAAAAAATATCAAAACTTTTATTGCTCTAAAATTGTTATAAAACAAAGGGGTATTATAGGAAGCATACTTTTCCTGGTGAATACGAACAAATCCCCTCCAGAATTGATATTCAGGCCAGTCTAAAAATGTCTCCAAATTGTCCAAGTTGAAAGACGGTTGGAATTGAAAATCATCCTTTGATGCTCTGATATTGTCTGTTATATTTGCATTCAATGATTCTTCTAACTCCACGATTTCGCCTTCTTCTTTGTTCTCCTTCCCATAAGCAATAAAATCTCGCATAAAGTAATTGGTGCTCAGCGGTCCCCAACTCTCGGGTAAGTTTTCCAATTCATGTACCAAGGAGTCTAGCCGCCGTAAACGTTCTGGATTAGCTAAATCACCCGGCTTGTTAACAAATACGGTAGCCATGGTGTAAAATGGCACAATTTGTTGTTCCCGCATGTGATCTATCTAAAATTTAACCTGGCTACTGGTTATAACAATTACCGTATTCCCTGTAATTACTACCCGGGGTAATAATTTTTCAAACGAGCTCCAGGGGGTAATAATTAGAGGGGGGTAATAAATAGAGGGGGATAAAAATATTTCAATGTCGCCGCGCCTCCGGCGCGGCGAAAATTTTGAGAATTTTTTATGAAAAACTAAAAATTTTCAATGTACAGGGGTTGAATATTTCAAAAATTTATCGTCAGAATTTTCAAAATTTAAACCATTTTGAATTGGCGGCCGAAATTATTTGGGAAAGATTTGAATTTTTCTAATTTATTATCAATATTTTACGAATTTTCGTGAGATTTTTATGAAAGCTTTCCATTTTCTGAATGATTTTAAAATAAATCTCTAAATTTTCAAGCGCATTTATTGCTCTGAATCATTGTTGACTATGAATTTTACTTTTTTCGCTATATTTCTCAAATAATTTTCAAAATTTAAACCGATTTTTTCCTTTCAGTTTTCACAATTTTTTCATGTTTTTATAATTTGACTGAAGGCTAAAGGCATGGATAATATTTTTCTCAAAAAATCTTGAAAATGCAGGATAAATGATTCTAGTTTATAATAAATAAATTTCAATATAAATTTGAAAATGATATAAAAATGACTAAATCGAAAATGGAAAGTTCTATACAAAAATATATAATTTTTCGAATTTTTTAAGAATTTATCTCAAAATTTTGAATCCAAATTCAAGTTTTAGTAAGTAACGTAATTAAAAATTTTAAACTTAATTTAAAATTTATATAAATTAATATTTAAATAAAAATTCTTCCACAGAAAAATTGGAAACATTTAATTAAAAACAGATCTAAATCTCTAAGGTTTAAAGGTCCCTGTGAAATACCTAGTTTTACCTTCAGTTGAAGTTAAAACTAAAAAGCAAAACTTCCTAAAATTTTGCTATTTTTGCAATATTCTGCAACTTTTAACCACAATTTGGCAAAAAATATGTCAATAATGCACATTTATCTAAAAAATAGTACAAAATAGTACTGAAACGTCTAAATAAATAATAAAAACGAGAAAAGAAATAATGGTGGTTTCTATCGTCTTTCTCATGTTTTCTCAAAATTTGGCCAATTTTTGGCCACATTTAGGAAAATGTTGCAAAAAATATGGCAATAATCTAAATTTAAGCTAAAAACAGTAAAAAATAGACTAAACTGTCTATATTTTGTCTATTTATGTTTGAAATACGAAATCATAGCTAAAAACATAGCAAAAATAGAAAATTTGGCTTATTTTTGGCACATTTTGGGGGGGGTAATAATTAGAGGGGGGGGTAATAATAAATCGTTCGAGCTCCAGGGGGGTAATAATTAGAGGGGGGAAATAATTTCAGGGGGGTAGCAATTAGAGGGAATACGGTACTTACGCAATTAATTATTGATCCATTTCTGCCGACAATTAAGTCCTCTTTAGAAAGACAGTTTTTTATTCTTTTTATTTTAGGCTGTCTTTCTTTATATTCATCCTTATTTTTTTATTTTTTGGGTACAAAGTAGGGCATATTGGAAAAAACGGGGTAAGAGAAGGTAGTACATCATTATCGTAATAATTATGTTCGTGCTATAATAATTTTTGAAATTATTGGTACACAAACCTTAAAGAATAGCAAATTAAGAACAAAGTTATATGATATTTTACACAGGATGATTGTGAAATATTTGTTAACTATCAGAGGTGGTGCCCACGGCACCACGGAGCCTTAGGCTATTTAGTTGAGGCCTTGTTAGTTAGCCTTTCGGCCACTTCCCCGTAGCCGAATACGTGAAGGTTGTTCCGGAGCAGTGATTCCAAAAGTGATAGTGATAGTGGTAGTGATAGTAATACCACTATCACTGGTTAAAGTGATAGTAATACCACTATCACTATCACCTATCACTGTGGTATTACTTTAACTTAGACAAAGGAGAAGCAGCTCCTCGTTGCTGCAATCATAGAGATTTCTCTGCTGCGCGCTTTTATGTGCAGACATCAAAGAAATACTGTGTGCCTAATTGGTTTTCTATGGTGAAGGCAATCAGACAATTCTTTGCTAGTCTCACAAAGGGAAACAAAACTCTCTTTAGATGAAATGAAATATTTGGGTAGTATTACTGAAGTTATCGTGGTATTACAATAACTTCAGTAGTACCACTTTTATTATCGTGGTATCACGATAACTTCAGTAATACTAAGTAATTCCAAGCCTTTTTCCAGGGCCTTCGGCCCTGGAAAAAGACTTGGAGCGTGTACAGCGGGAGATTGGGTTCGTCATCGCTTCGCGCACCGCCATCAGCGGTCAGATTGGGTTGCTGGGAAGTAAGGGTTGTTCGGGAGTAGAGCAGCATGAGACTATTTCGGGCCTGCGGCCCTCAACAGCTGTTGTTCGGGAGTAAGGGTTGTTCGGGAGTAGAGCAGCATGAGACTATTTCGGGCCTGCGGCCCTCACTCGCGGCCTTCGGCCGCTCGAATTGAGTTTGAAAAGTTGAAAACAAATTTTGAAAAAAAATTTCTGAAAAAAATTTTTTCGTACCCCGGGGGTACCCCGATAATTTTTTTGACCCCGGATTCGGATTCGGCGCACCAAAAAACCCCCGGGTGCAAGAAATTAGCTTCGGAAACACTTCTAGGCGCTAAATGGCTTATATAAGCCATTTTCTTCTAGAACCTTCTAGAAGCAAAGGTCGGTCACGGGACCCGGTTTTTCCATCCCTACAGGTCGAGAGCTATCCATAGACACCAAGATCTCCGAAAACGGATTGGCGCAGCGGGAGTTATGGAGTTGGAGAGAGTTACGGCCAAAAGAAGGCCATGGAAGCTTCTAGAACATTCTAGAAGGTTTCAAGGAAAATTCTGATGCCAGATTCGGACTCAGCGGGGTCGATTTACTATGTAGGGACAACATTTGGGCTTCTCCCCAGCTTCCATGTGCTAAATGGCTTATATAAGCCATTTTCTTCTAGAACCTTCTAGAAGAAAAGGTCGGTCACGGGACCCGGTTTTTGCTTGCCTACAGCTCGAGAGCTATCCATAGACACCAAGATCTCCGAATATGGAGCGGCGCAGCGGGAGTTATGGAGTTGGGACGATGCACATCCTGCAATACTAAGGGTAGGATACCACTTTTATTATCGTGGTATCACGATAACTTCAGTAATACTACTCAAATATTTCATTTCATCTAAAGAGAGTTTTGTTTCCCTTTGTGAGACTAGCAAAGAATTGTCTGATTGCCTTCACCATAGAAAACCAATTAGGCACACAGTATTTCTTTGATGTCTGCACATAAAAGCGCGCAGCAGAGAAATCTCTATGATTGCAGCAACGAGGAGCTGCTTCTCCTTTGTCTAAGTTAAAGTAATACCACAGTGATAGGTGATAGTGATAGTGGTATTACTATCACTTTAACCAGTGATAGTGGTATTACTATCACTACCACTATCACTATCACTTTTGGAATCACTGTTCCGGAGCTTAAGCCTAAGCCTAATTTGGGGTGCCTAAGGGTTGTTCGGGAGCTTTTTTGGGCATAAGTGACAGACAAAAATAAGCACCCATAAGAATGCATTTCCAAATTTTGTGACACACGCGCGCAGTCTGGCCGCGTATTATAAAAGATTAGCTGTGATAAAGGTATATCGGTTTGTTCACCTCGCGTTTCCCTCAGCGGTTACGTAATTTTCGGGTACATCAATCTCTTTAAAACATTAAATTTGCGGATAAAAAATTTTAATTCAAAATGTTCTCAAACTAGAACTTTAAAATGCTGACCTCGAGCAATGGTGAGTCCCGAGTAAACAGTTTCTGAGAAGTCAAATTCACTTCAAACTTTGAGATTCCCTAAAATGAATCATGTATAGAGATTCAGAAAAACAAGTTATAAATAGCTCACTATCAAAGAGACTGCAATGAAAAGTAACCATAACAGAAAAATTCCGACTGCGACACATGTGTTGGTGATGAATTTCACATAGCTAGCAACGAATTGCTTTAGAGTGGATTGCACGGAATCGTGGAAAGCAGGGCTTCGGAGCCCCTTCAAGGCCTGAAAAAAGCGATTTTTAGCCTTATTGATAATTAAAGTGCTAAATGCGATAATCGTGCAATCTCGAACAATTTAGATCTCAGGTAGGAGCTACATAATGAAATAGTTATAGCTATATATTAAAACCCATTATGGGATGAGAAAAATTACCTTTATTGGAATAAAAATTACCTTTGTTCCTATCGAATCTTCATTTTTCTTGACCGCTATGTCTTCATTTTGATGACCGACTGGAATAGATAACTTATAGCATTGTAACGCTTCACTGCGCATTTCGTAAAAACCAGTAATGGCCATTACAGAAGAGTAGAAAGTGACTTGATAGAGGAAATCTACGAAAATCGACGCCATATTACCAATGCACAAAAGAGTTATTTCAGGAGAGCCGGTAAATGACCCAACTGCATCTGCCGTGATATTCGTGAGGGCTGAAATGAGAATTGCTGGGCCGGTATCAATCAATACCTGAAAATTTGACAATGCTTTATTGAATTTCCGCGGCATTTCACAGGCGACTTTCCTCATTTTGTCAAAAATTCTCAAATAAGGGAAATGTGCCATTCCACAAAATTCTAATAAAATTGTCTGTAATTGTATTAAGGCAAATACCGTAAACTCTCTCATTTAACCCCCGGGGGTATAATTATTCAATTGACCTCTAGGGGGGCAAAAATAGAGGGGGGTAAAACAAGAGGGGGTAAGATTAACGGAGCGATGTTTCGCGCCGCGCCTGCGGCGCGGCGCGAAAAATTATTTGGGATTTTTGCTCAAATTTCAAAAATTTTCGTAATTTTTTCAAAAAAAATTCGAAATTTGAATTCCCGCCCTAAAAATTTGAATTTTTTTCGAAATTTTTGCCATTTTTTACAAAATTTTGCCAAATTTTTGCAAAATTTGGGAAAATTTTGCAAAAAATGGTTAAAAATAGGAAAAAATTCAAATTTTTGGCAAAAAATTGAATTTGCGCCAAAAATTTGAATTTTTGGCATTTTTGGAAAAATTTGCCTTTTGGGCGGGGGGCAAAATTAGAGGGGGTAAAACAAGAGGGGGGGTTAAATTAGAGAGTTTACGGTATGTGGATATTGTTTTAATAGATATTTACTGTTTGAGATATTCGTTTATTGTATTTACTTTTAATATCATTCAATGCTAGGATTCCAGCATGAAATGAAGTAGATAGAGGATAGTTTCACTTTAACTCGAAATTTTTCATGAAATTTTGAATCGTTGATGCTCAGAACAATTCGGCTCTCTACATATTCGCTGAATGCATATTCGTAGAATGATCAATAAATTGTGCCCATTCTTGCTTAAGGAAATTCATAGGCCATGCTCGGCGAATTGACCATTCTACAAATATGCATTCGGCGAATATGTAGAGAGCCAGCTATTCCGAAAATAATTTTTTGGAAAAGGAAAATATATTACATTTATTTTCATGGTTGCAAATATTACAATTATAAAAACGCGTTTACATTTTTATAACATCTTCCCAGTTTTCAGTTACCATACTAAGTACTTTCTTTAAATAAATTAACCAACCAGAGAAAGACGATGCGCAACGCAGTCCTCTTTAACCGGATTCCTTCGCATTTGCCGAGAAATTCTTTGCCAAGCGTGAATCATTAGCTACAATTTAAAAAATGAACAATAAACAAAACAAAAGTGTGGAGCAAATAAAAAAGCTTACATAGGCATCGTCCACACCAATAGCCAATACCAGAAATGGCGTAACGCATAGAATAGATCCAAATCGAACACCACCGAAGAAAAGGAGACCAAGGGCTGTGCCACATGCCATAAAAGGGCAAACACAAGCCATGAGAGCCAACGATATCTGAAAAGGAGTCCAGAATTAATACGACTTAATGGCATGTAAAAATGTACATTTTTTTTTCTAAAATTAGGTAATAGTTTCTGTTTTTACGTCGAGGATTCCCAATTCTCGCTATGTTTTAGAAGGAAATATGATACGAATTTAGATCGGAAACATATGTAATTTTTTACAGATACAATAGTGGTTCTGCATGGCATTGCCATAGCTCAGAAAAATGGTTCAATGTCATAGCCAGTAGACATTATTATTGTAGTGTTAGCTCGTCAGAATTAATTTAAACAATTACAAAATCGTTTTGACATCGAAATAACATACTTTGTGTATACTGATTTGTTGCATGTAGGCAGCAGAGAGCAACACTGTGCATGATGAACATACAGCCATAATGATAAAACCAACGGCCAGGAAAGGTATCATCGACATGCCCGCGCGTACCACTTCCATTGTAACGTAAGTGTTCGATATGGACATAACACGCAATTTGTCATTCTTGTAAACCCTTAAAAGCTTTGTGATCGGATTTTATTTTCGGAATTGCTTACTTCTCGAAATAGTTGGAAATACTCATTTCATACGCCTGAATTTCTTCATCTGACCAGCCGCCCACTCGTTCCGCTTTGTCTAAAAAAATCTTCAATTTTAGGAGTCAATCATAATACTCAACGTCGACATTTAGTCTATTCTTATAATAGAGTTTAAAATGAAACAGTTACTAATTTTTATCTATTTAAAAATGTATTAAAATTAAAAAATCTATTTTAAAAATCAGTTTTCATAATATTCTTTAGAATCCAGGATTTGGTTATTTTTTATTTGGAATATTCATACAAAAATGTTATCTTTTGGATATGCAATGTTCCAACGTAAAATTTCGCAGGTGGTTTGTACACGAGTCTTAAATATTCCAAATTTTGTGCAAACGATGTGAAAGCAAACCAACAAATTAATGCAACCATGCCGACTCTTCCCATGTTAGACGTCTTTCGGCTGAGAACATGGGATGAGGAATTATCGAAAGTGATGTCATAGAAGTTAGGTTGAATGTTGAGTCGACGCCCATAAATTGTGGTTACTGGATAGTTTAACTCAATGCGATCATGAAGTTCCTCTCCATTCCTAACCCGCTCGGTTTGGTATTGCAAAGCGCTCTACAATAACCATACTTACGTCAGTTCCATTTATAATATTAGGTTAAATAAACAAGAAACTAACATTGAAACTGCGCACTGGCTGATTAATGTCGCAAAAGTCGCGACAAAATTGTGCAAAGCTTTCTTTGAGGTTCGTCACGTGATTGAGCATTGTGATATTATTGCGAACAATGTCATCCACCTAAATTATCCAAAAATGTACTAAAAACAAAATTCGATTTCTGTTCAATTTTTGGATGTACTAAATTACTAAAACTACACATCATTTCAAAGTTATATTCACTTTATACATACTTGCACTATTTCATCCATCAAGTCAACGTCTAGCAAATTTGCACCAGGCTTTCGAGGCATGACAAGAAGAAAGGCGCCGAATGATGGACCGGAATGACCATTGCCGAAAAATTGGTCTCGGATTGCCAACTCGTCACGACTTCGTGCGCCGTAGGGTGTGTAACCGGTGATGTCGTTCTCATTTCTACAAATACGGGTCGATGTTAGTATCACAAAGCTTGTAACAGGAGAAACTCACGGAGTTAGTGCAACTTTTATTGTGCAAATGAGAGAGATCAATGAACAGATAAATATAACGGTCCATGCATGGTCAACAATGAAATACGCTAAAACACATAATCAAAACTGATTTTACATGAAACATTCGCAATTATACCTAGAACTTCTTTTTGGTACATTTATGGGATAATATAAAGTTATCCTGATAATGGAATTCATTGTTTTTTCCAAATATGTAAAGAACAAAAAATCCTCTTGAATTTGTTTAGCTTTGAATACCAAGAGTGGTCATTTAATTTCATTTAAACAAAGTTCAAACTCACCCCATCTCCTATAAACGCAATGCACTGCCCGAATAAGTCTGGTTTGGCTTCCGACTGTCGATGCAACCGAAACTTTTTCTCCTAAATTAAATTATTTACTGAAATCCAGGGAAATGGTTGCTGGTACTAAAACGAACCTGAATTGTCAACTTCGATTCCAGGCGCCGCGTGTGGCGCCCAAACTGTTCTCTGTTCATCATATGGAGTTGCCGTTGAGGGTCCCGTGTTGGTATCTTTCGCGGGATATACTGAGTTGGGATGAATATTGCTCTCACGGAATATTTTCTTCATTCTCTGTTAAAGTACAATAGTGTATTCAATAATTTTCTTCTACTGACATCAGAAGGTACTAGGTTACGAACTGAAATATTGCAATAAATGGCGTTTGTTTAAAAGTACGATTGCCACGAAAAGGTGAATTGGTAACACAGAAAACAAACTACAGAATGCACTACACTTTAAAGATGCGCAGTCTGAAATTGGGCACAAGTAAATGGTATTCAAGAATGTAAGAAATATTTCAAATATAAATTGGGTGTGATCAGACATGGAATAATAATGACGTGAATAGTTTTATGTGACACAATACTTTGTTGCTTTTTAATGTGATAACAGACCACGTTTTAAGGATATACAGTACAAAACTTGAGCACAAGAAACATAAACTCTATTCACAGTCCCTTTCGATCTGTTGCGTCTGATGTGCCTAGACTCTGTTGTTACAAAATTAAGAAAATTTCGTGGTTATGAAAATGTATTCACATATAAAATTGGATTGATAATGTTTTAATTTTTTGTAGTTGTGATAAAAGTGTAGATCGCTTAGGCAAAAGATTGACCTTAAGATTGAACATATTCTGTTGGTAATTAACATATTTTAAGAAGCTGAAATTTTCAGAAAGCTGAAAAGAAACCGGAACTGTTAGTATTTTCTCTAAAGTCAAAAATTTTTGAAACGGAGGATCACTCACATAGGTTTTGGTTGCCTCACCTTCAACACTCTCGGTTCTGCTTCAGCCAGTCACAATAACAAAAAGAACAGCGTGGAACGATTCCCTCTCTATTAAGGTGTCAGAATTCTTAGTTAGTAAGAAGTGGGTTTTTTCTTGGCTATACGATCCTTTCGCGCACGATGATCCGTCGCAATGTTAAAATGTTCACGCATTTAAGCATTTTTCTTTGGGTTTAAACCACCCTCGCTGATGATCAGTATCAGCGAAAGGACAGACCGTAAATGGATCGAAGGTCATAGAATTGAAACGGAGATTGATAGATGGCCATCCCATTGAACTTCGGCGAATTCCCTTCACGAAGTATTCTTAGGCAAGAAATTGAGACGTCATGGGCGTTCTGCCGAATATGACTGACGTGTGGAGGGTCGCTAGTGAAAATTATAGTATGAAGATGCATCGGCAGACACAAAAACGAACATTCTCGAATGGTGGTGTTTGTCAAAATAGGAAATACTTCAAAAGTTACACGTTTTTGTGTTTCTTTTGATACATTTTGGGATCCTCCTTATTTTTTACGAATGTAAATAAGAGATACAATATAAAATATATATAAAGAAAGTTTGTGTTATTTTTACAAATTAAAAACGCCTGAGGAGAATTAGTTAATACTTTAAACCCGACCGGCAGCTTCAATTGAGTTAATTACACTCATCAGTTAGCTAGCAAATATGAAAGCACTCCTAGCAATGTAACTTGAAAAATTTTTTCGCTCTAATTACCCCCAATAAGCCCAAATTATCTCTGGTAAGAAAAAAGGAGAAGTTGCTCGTTGATTTTTAACGGAAACGTTACGTAAAAAGAATATATGTGGTAATAGAGAATAAGAATTTTTTGCCTAAAAAGAAATTTATAAATATATAACGGTCTAGGATTATGAGAGCTGCCAAACATTTGTCTAATGCATCTAGAAATAAATGTTATCCAAGTGGCTGGATTTTGGAATTTCAAATAATCAAGATGCGTATCAATTACATATCTACAACAGCTAAGTTGCGAGTAATTCCGTAGAGCAGAGGTATCCAAAATATAATTCAAGGTAAACACTAATGGAAACTTTAATATATTTATATCTTTTACCTAAAATATACGTGCAACAAATATTAGCTTCTCCATAGGTCTGAACACGATAGAGTTCTATTAGAAAATTCGATAGCAATAATATATTACAACTTACTTATTAAACTATTGCAAGATAAATAACTAAAAGTGCGACTTCTCTCTCCGGTCCATGACTTTAGGGCCACTCGTTGTGCCAGAGGAGCGGAACTGTGCGCGTTGACACCAATGGGAATAAAAAAGAAAAATGTGCTCATCACCTCTACCTAGTTTTCAGGCTCAACTTGGGAATTCTCATTTCTGCAAAAAACTCTCTAAACAAATGAATGAATCACGTAATTTTTGGCGAGAAATGTTGTGCTGTGGCAAGACGATGACCTTGAGAAGTGGTTTCCTTTGTGACAGTACAACTTTTCCATTTCTCAGGTATTTAACTGCAGACGGCAAAGCGGAAGGATGCCTGTTCCTTTTTGTTGGCGTCTCGAGCAAATTTGCCCCCGGGCTACGAATTACAGCCTTAAATTTTCTCGACGGAAATGATTGCTGGTTCATCGATTAATTAATACACAAATATATGGTTTGGGTGTTTGTGAGTTGCGGTTGGAAGAAACAATGAACGGCCAATGAGCGGAATTTTCTCGACCACAAGAAATGAGAAAATAATAACGACCTTTTTATATCCCATAATTTCTCTTACGATGTTATTATATTTAAAAGCACTGTCGCTGTTCATAATAGCGAGTTTCTAGTAATAAATACTGGAGCAAACTTGAATTCTATGAAAATAAAAAATAAAGAATAATACCATTATTTAGAGAGTCTTCTGTGTTATGTATGAATCCAAGAAGAAATTATTTCATTTGACTTGTAACCCATAACATGAACTAATGCATGACATGCTCGTAATATCTGAATATTTATGGAAATAATTCACGCTAACTTTGCAATTTTGTAGTTTTTATTTTTGAGTAACAATAATTTGTTTCCATTCAATCTTCCAGTAAAGTTAAGTCAAAGTTTGTGCTAACTATCGGTATACTTTTGAAGTTGCAAAAGTCGAAAACATGAATTGAGTCGTTTAAAAAACTTGTATATAATTATTGTAAAGTATTTATAAGTATTCTCTCAAGTGCACATTTTCAAAAAGTTATAAAAGTAGCCACTTGGAAGCATATTTAGAATATAAACAGAACAATAAAACATCTTCAACTGCACTCAAAAACACCACAGATCAATCATTAGTCAATACAGCGACTGAACTTTATTCGATCATCCAGAATTGATTTCATTCGAAAGTTTGAAACCTGTCGGCACATGCGCATTAAATTGCAATGGATTCCCCCGCTGAGTAATGTGCCTGTATGGCGGCCAGAAAGTAACGATCGTTTTCACTATTTTATGTGATGGGAAGAATGTTGAAAGTGAACACTACAGTGAAAGTTTGTTGACAAAATCTACGAACATTTGTGAGGAAAACCACAAACTAAACCATAATGCACTTTTAGCGAACAGCGGGAAATCCTTTAGATCCTTGAGGGGACAGAAAATGGCTTAACCTCAAATACCTGCCTCTGTTGTGTTGAGAGAGAAATCATTAATGCCAAATTATTATAGCAAGTAATCAAAACAGTCTTATATAAAAATATATGACAAATTTTTATCACGTGAATATCCAGACGGCATTACTAAACTGTTCTATGGGCACTGCCCATTGGGCAGTAATTAGAGGTATGTATGTGGGATATTGTTCAGGATGTTCTTATTCCTTGGAATTATTTCCCCTCTTTAATTATTCTCGGGAGTTAAAAAAATTAAATCCCGAATGGGTTCTTTGTAATTTTTTGTTTCTTTGCTTTTCGTCTACCACGGCAAATCAAAGCTTAGAAAGCTTTACTTTTGCTGATGTTATTTAATCTATTAATTTACAATTTTCTCCCGTGACGTTGAAATTTTTGATCCGGTTAACCATTTTTATGTAATAAAGCTCTTGCGGGAAATGTTCTTCAAAGGCGTATTCATGTCTGAAAAGCTTATGCAGACTTATTCTGCGCACAAGGAAGTGTTTATGAAATTTTATTTCATTTCAAGCGCAGGAATTTGAATCATATTCTGAAAAATTCGGCAAAAATAGTCTGAGCGGAGCTCACATAAGAGCTAGTGTGCGGCACCACGAACAGACTACGCAAATGTTAGACCACAGAATGCGAAGCCTCTGCGCTAGTACGATATGTTTGCAACTAGCGAAGTGGGGCCACTTCGCGGCCTCACTTCGCTAGGAAGCGGTTAGCGTGCATCCGCGGCGCTTCGCGCACCGCCATCAGCGGTCAGGGTTGGGTTGTTCGGGAGTATATGTTCTAAGTTCCCTCACATTCCAAGGGAGAAGGTCGGGCGCTCCGCGCCCGACCACAGGACTGGCTCGCCGCCTCCGGCGCCTCGCGTATATGGTTAGCGTGAGATCGACAGTCGCAGCCTTCGGCCGCTCCTTCTGACTGATTTGTGTCTCTGACTGATTTGTGTGTCTGACTATTACGATTACAGACAAAAATAAGCACCCCTAAGAATCAACTTTCCCAAAATTTTGGACTTACAGACAAAAATAAGTACCCCTAAGAATCAACTTTCCCAAAATTTTGGACTTACTGACAAAAATATGCACCCCTAAGAATCAACTTTCCCAAAATTTTGGACATACGGACAAAAATAAGCATTTATCGAGGAGGATAAATACAATATTAAACTATGTTAGCAATTAAGGGTGACTAGGGGAGTATCGACAAGCGGACAAAAAATATTATTAGCGAAAATTAGAGTCACACAAAATATAAGTAACGCAAGAATGATACATAGCACAATCTTTATAAGGCTTCCACAAAACAGACCCAGAATAACTGTATTGAGTATTCTTCAAAGCTTCAAAAAATCAGACTGATTCTCAAAAGAGTCGTCATGTATTGAGAACGACACGCGAGCAGAAATAAGCTCACGCGAAGAAAAGCCAAAATAGCGACATGCGAACAAAAAGAATGGTGTCTGCCAAAAACAAGCATTGCTCGCCTAATGAGTAGGATATGATTCACAATTTTTCAATTGTGTAGTTTATTTAGTATTATCACTTTGCTCGTGACTCGTTCTCAATACATACGCGACTCTGTTTTTACAAGTAAAAAATGCTTTTGAGTAATTTTAAAGATTGCATTGGGCCAATAAGAACATCCGACGGGATGGCTAAACCAATGAACTATATGGTGTTCTACGTTAATTTAAATGTCTGCGCATTGATGTTGTCGGATCGGAATTCCCGATAGCTTAAAATCGGCGAGGCTGAATAAAGTGCTCAGACCGCAAATTGGGAAGAATCGTTTTGATTTCGTAGAGTTCGTGAGTACCAAGCACGAATATATCTAATTCATTATCGTTACAGTCAATGACTAGCTGGTCCGCAGTCGCTGCTAAGGTATCTGCTGCACTATATACCACATGAGAGCTGTCGTATTTTACCTAAGTGTATTGTTTAAACATGTTATATAAATTAAGGGCTCCCTAGTCTTACTCTCAAATGCCAAGTTAAATCTGCCTCTCCTTGAACGTGTCCATATTGCACCACAGCAGTGTAAAGTGGATTTGAGCAAAATTGAACTTTAGGCAATTCAAATTCAACGTTGAATCTGCAAATGTATTTGCAACAATTATTAACAAGATAAAATTAGCATACGATGTGGACCGACATTGCTCCTCTTTCAATATGTAATCTCCAACATTGCTCTTTAAATATTCACATATGAGGAATTCTTCTCCGCTTCGCACTTAAATTAACCATTTTAAAGCATAGCGGATATAGTTAATCGAGATTAAAATGTTTTGTGTGAAAACATTTTAATACAAATACAAAAAATGAAACTGACCAAGCTCGTCTAATTCCTCATTTGTATCCATTGGAAAAAAGAAGGCCACAGACACAAATCCGTGAGGCAAACGATTCTCTTCAATTTTGTATAGTCTATAAGAAAGTTTCAATTAATTTTTATATATAAAATTTGCAATTGATTTACTATATACCAGATTTTCACCTTTTTCCACAAAAATTTCTCTATTGCTATATGGAATGCCAACAATATTATGGAATTGCTAGAATCGGACTATATGGAATTGTAACATGTTACATATACTAGAAAATGCAGTATTCGTTTACAGTGAAATAGATACCGTATTTCACAAAAATCCCATGCATTTGCATGAGTTATAAGAAAATGAACAAGATACCTGCGATTCTTCAAGTCGAGCACAGCATGTCTCTGGCGATTATACACGAGCAATAAATACTCATCGTCTGCTAGGCTTTGCCATGTGGGCATGAAATCGTATTTCACAGCAACGGAGTGAATCACTTCGCCTGTAACTTATTAAAGTAATTTTGATCAAGCATGGGACCAGATCCGGGATGGTCGGTCCGACGGTCCAAACTGGATCAACCTTCCAGAATAACAAAATAAGCACCTCTAAGAATACACTCGGCGGCATTCAATGGTACCGCTGGGCGAAAAAAATTGAAAATGCTCATAAAGTACTCAAGAAAACTGATCTGAAACTTCAAAAATGTGTTTAAAGTGATTATTAGGAAACAATATTCGAAATACGGGAGTAAGAGTTAACTCGAACATTTTTTCGCCCGGTCCCTGCCCATGTTTGGTTTTTACCAGTTTTTGGTTTCATAAGGTGAAAACATGTATTAATTAAAAAATTTTAAAGGCAATTATTTTTAGGGCTATGTTATCGAGCATTTTTAATAACCTTGTTGCTGTAAGAAGCAGTCAGTTTTGTGATGCCGACTATGAGGCGCTGTGGCGCAACATGTGACCTCGTTTGCGAACCGGATGCAATCAGAGTAGATGTCGGACATATTATGTGATGTATACCTGAAATTGAAAATTTAAAAAGCAATTTTAGTACTCATAAGTTAAATTTTCTATCCACGTTTTTGTCGATCTCTTCTCCTCTTTTAGGTACTTTCGGCTTATCGGGGGGGGGGGGGAAATGGTTATCGGGGGGGGGAAATTTTCATACATTTTTATATAGCAAAAAATCAATAGGGGGGACCCTATTGATTTTTTTGACAAATTTTTCAGGAAAAAAAATTTTTATACCATAGGGTACCCCCTATGGTATTTTGCGAAAAAAAATATTTTTAAAATATTTTTGCCAAAAAATCAATAGGGGGGACCCTATTGATTTTTTTGACAAATTTTTCAGAAAAATAATTTTTCATACCATAGGGTCCCCCCTATGGTATTTTTTCGAAAAAAAATATTTTTCATCCGAAAATTCAATAGGGGGGACCCTATCGATTTTTTCACAAATTGTAAGTAAAAAATATTTTTTCAATCAATAGGGTCCCCCCTATGGATTTTTTGAGAAAAAAATTTTTTTGGAAATTTTTTTCGAAATTAAAAAAAAAATTCATAGGGGGTACCCTATTGATTTTTTTCACAATGTATGTCAAAAAATAAATTAAAATCAATAGGGTCCCCCCTATTGATTTTTTGCTATATAAAAATGTATGAAAATTTCCCCCCCCCCCGATAAGCCGAAAGTACCCTCTTTTATATCCCCACTTTATATGTGCAGATTTTCTCTTTTACATTATTAGGACATGTTCTTTTCTAATATTAATTCTGTTATTCTTCATTCATATTTGTTTATGTTCTATTAAAATTTCCATAAAAATTTTTCTTACATGAATCCTTCCAGGTATTCATCCGGTTTGAGACTTTCGCACTTAAGCATATGTTCCTGCGGTACATATTCTGATAGAATAATTGAGTCACTGTTTTCGTCATAACTGATTCGTTCCCTATAAGAAACAAGTAACTCTTATTCGTGTCACTTATTCGCTTTATGACACTGATTCATAATTTTTTTTCACTGATTTTATTTTTGCCATTTTCAGGCGGTGCATGAAGGCAATGCGTTTCTACCCAAGTAACTTTTCCGCCCAGCGATGTTCTCTTCCAGCTTTTAGGGCAACCTGAAGCCTTAGGGGTGCGCACCTAGGTACAAATAACCCTTAAAATATATGATATTACATATTATAATATATGACGGAGGTCATTAGGCTACAGCTCTACAAGGGCATACTGATATGGGGCCAAGGTTTACTTGACCCCTGCATTTATAAGGCTCACTATTGTGTCATTGATTTCAAAACTGGCCTCGCGATTTCAAATGGTGGTTTGAATTTCAAACGTTTTGAGCGTTTGGCATTGTGATTCCATTAATTGGTTTTAGAATGGGTTTCCCGATTTCGTCTATTTTGGTCTATGTTGGGTATTTTTTGACCACTATTTCTGTCGTTTCAATGTCGATTTAGTCCTCAAGTTTTTTTAATTATCGAAAAACATGCATTTTAAGAAAAATTCGTCAAAATCGGCAAATTTTCACAGAACTCGTCAAAATTTGCCGATTTTGACGAATTTTTCTTAAAAATGCATGTTTTTCGATAATTTAAAAAAACTTGAGGACTAAATCGACATTGAAACGACAGAAATAGTGGTCAAAAAATACCCAACATAGACCAAAATAGACGAAATCGGGAAACCCATTCTAAAACCAATTAATGGAATCACAATGCCAAACGCTCAAAACGTTTGAAATTCAAACCGTAATTTGAAATCGCGAGGCCAGTTTTGAAATCAATGACCCAATACATATTCATAGAACGGTAAATTCATAGAAAATTCGGTTTTTCGCGAAAAACGACGCTTTTATGTGATCTCAGGGCGAGGTTTCGTACCCACTATAGGTAATCGACCCCGCTGAATCCGAATCTGAAGTCAGATTTGGCGTAGCACCACTTTCTGGCCTTCTGTCCGACAAAACGTCAAAAATGTGCGGAACGCCAGAAAGTGGTACCATATTGCCTCTGATGCCAAATCTGACTTCAGATTCGGATTCAGCGGGGTCGATTACCTATAGTGGGTACGAAACCTCGCCCTGAGATCACATAAAAGCGTCGTTTTTCGCGAAAAACCGAATTTTCTATGAATTTACCGTTCTATGAATATGCGGTCTATGAATATGCAGTGAGCCATTTATAAGTTTCACATTAATATTCATAACGAGTATATACGGAATAAAATATCCAAGAGAAATACGTGTAAATGCATTGTTCACAAATAATCGAACGTTTGCTGCATTACATGCATTTTCGAAAAGAAAGCGTAGACACAATATTCCATAATTAAAGCCTACACACAATACGTATAGAACTTCTCTTAAGCTTAACTGCACAAAAGATGATCTCACTTTCCCACTGCTACTTCACCAAAATTCACGCAATGGAAAAGTTAGAATCGTGTACGCAAAAACAATCAAATAAAAGAAAATCGTCTGCGAGCACGGTTTTAACTTTTCCGTTGCGTAAAATTTGGGTGAAGTTGCAGTGGGAGGAAAGAGGGATCATATTTTGTGCAATTAAGCATAACAGAGTTCTTATAGGTATTGCGTGTGGGCTTTAATTATAGGGAATACGGTATGTTGTTTCGGTATGTATGTATTCGTTTCAAACTATAATATTCATTACCCTTTGCTCTTGTAAGCTCCAAGTGGAATGACTTTGTGTTCTAGCAATTTTGTTCCTTTCAATGGCCGTTTCGTGTTTGCCTCTTCATCATTTGCCAGATACCACCGAAATACTTGAACAATGATCAAAAGTGCTAGAAGAGTACCACCGGCAATAAGTAAATTCCTTTTTGTGAAATATTGCAAGTATTTTCGAAAACCTAAATGATGCAATTATTATAATGTTGCAAACAATTTTCCAATCTATTACGTCAGCGTTTTTCTTGCTAATAAACTATGCTTTGTCCGTTATAATGCATTATAAAAAAGAAAATTACTCCAGTCAAACCCACGATGTAAGGTAATTCGTGGATTCACTACTGCACGGGTTAAAATGAGTTACACCAACCAGGTGGCTGAATTGCTCGAGAAACGCGAGTATTCGCAGCAGATTGACTTCTTCTTTCGCTCTGAGGCAATAATGTCGTAGTTTGTCCACCAAATGGCCTTAAGAGAAATACGAATTACGAAAAATTATGCGATTATAGTGAAAATAATGAGCGCATACGTGTAAGGTGGCGGATGCTCGCTAGGTGGCGGTGGAATTTTTGGTGGTATTGGAGGCGGGATGGGTGGTGGCACACCAGACAAGCTTGAGGACGTAGTTGGTTCTGTAGCTGCGGATGGCTGCTCTACATGTTCGATGTCGTCAGAATCAGAGGATGAAGACGCGTTTGTCATAGCTGGTGGGAACACCTCAGAAATTGCTATTGCTTGATAGCATAAAAGAAAATGTTTCATATATAAACAACATATAAAAGTGAATATTTCTGACTCATTTCATAAATTAATCTTATAGGCGCATGTTTGTCTTTGACGGATGAAGTTATTTTAAGCAATACCTAGATTTGATATTATATAGTTTCCATTATTTACTTTATGTATTATCATTATTCTCAATTACTGAAACATAAAATAACGAGTTGTTAACAGATATAATACATAATATATAGCGAAGGTTACATGATATTATGCTTAATAAAACTAGAAAACTGAAATATTCCATGCGACTATGACTAATTGCAAATAATACAAGAATCATTATCATAGGAAAAGTCTTCTCATATGCCGGCAAGAGAGGCATTCCAGTGAAATATTTCCGCTGTGACACAAAAGAGATGACATACAAAAGAGGACACACCTGTGGAGAAAGCAGGTCACTTCCCAGTGCAGAGAATGAGAAAGTCGATTGACACATACTGCCTAGCAGAAGAGAGGAGGAAGTACACTCTATTTCAAACATTTCTGTCAATCAGCGTAACAATCAATTATATACTTAACTGATTTTTATTTTGGTGATAATGTTATTGGTCAAATGGAATCAAAAATACCATCGAGCTAATTATACTATACACTCGTATTAGATAGTTGCAAAAGCGATTTTAAAATTGTCTTTTTAAGTGGAGGCGGCGAAGGCCGTTCTACTCACAGACGTTTGCTTAGAGGGTGCATCAACGGATCGCTTAACTTTGTTCTGGATACGTAAAAATTAGTTTAATATTAGTTAAGGCCGGTTTTTCCCTTAAACTATGTTTCCATATTTTGGCTATGAAGGCTTCTTCAAGAAATTCTATATTCAGTCACCTTATAATCACACGTTAGTATCACATTCTTTTGCAATGTAATGACCGTTATTAGAGATGAGGCTAGTACTGTGTGTTCTGAATTTTTTAAATTTTTTAACCTTTAAGCTAGGGTCACAATCAGGGGATACTTAATGTCCATTTTTGATGTTGTTTTCTCTATATGAGTGGTAAATATGACATTGATGAGTCTATCCCAACTTTTTTACATAGTTTCCTATCACATTTACAGATTTAGATTTTCAATAGGCTGGAGCAAATCCAATGAAAAACAATTTCGAAATTATTTCATCACTTACCAAATCGAGTCACTAAGGCGCATTGTGTCCGTCGACAACGAGCAGAATCTTTTGATACCGGGATTTTTTGCACCCGGTGGTTTTAAGAGGTCCTGAATCCAGAAAAAATATAATTTTTGAGGTGGGAGTACCCCGGGGTGAAAATTCAAATTTTTGTCATTTTTGAGTGACGCATGTATCATGTGTAGTTTTTTGTGCTGAATCCGAATTTTTGACCCCCGGGTGTTGCCCTGTGTGGGCCACGGTGAAGGCCGCGGGTTTCTTTTGCTGTATCCCCTAATTGTGACCCCAGCTTTACATACAGAAGTTAACATTCGGTGCAGAACAATTTAAACTCTTTATTATGTAAATAAACACTGTATATCATACAATAATGAGCAAATTTATAAGAGGAAGAATTTGTGGTGACTCGTATTCTCTTGGTGTACAAAGTCAGATCAAAGAAAATTCATCAAAAAATAAAGATAAGACGCCAACAAAAATATACATTTTTCACATTAATATTATAGTCATCTGAATGGCTGATGATTCGTGCGCATTATATCATTAATCGTAAGTACAAAGTCGAGTAGAATGACTTCTAGTTAGAGGGCTTAGCTAATTATCTTTTACTTTTTTGCACTCAAAACACAAATAAATATTATTTTAATAGTCGAATTAAAAGTTAACCTAAGCGTAGACGTGGGGAATAATGAACAATTTTTTTTGAAGCGTGCTTCGAAAACCAGCAAAAACCCCAAATTTGAAAATGTCAAATCACGCAAACTTTTCATTTCAAAAGGTAATCTAATTCACGAAATCTCTAGTAGAATATTCTCTGGGAATGTTAACAGAGAATGGTTTAAGAGTTTCAAAAGTTATTTTAATGAAGGCTCCTATCATTGTTGAACCCGAATTATTATTACATTTCTTTATTATTATTATTAAATTTCCAGTTCCCACGTCTACTTTCTTAACTTGGCACATCATCACATGTGTACAATATTTTATGGGTAAAAAACATTTTTAGTCTAAGAACATTTTCAAAATATACTCTCTTTTCTCTAGTCCCCCTTTTCATTGTCATTGGGAACAGACTGATACGCCTATGGTAGTCATGAAAGAGGAGTAAAGTGAAAGAGAAATTAAGTACAGAAGAAAATTGCTTTTGCTTCTGAAAAAATATACGATGTTAAAAAAAGAGTTACATCCCCATAATGTCCTTTTAAAATGAGCCGAAATTATATAAATGAATAAAAGTTATATAAACGATCTATGAGTCCAATAGGAGATTCTTAGAAATACTTATAAAAAGTAAAGACTACGTAGCAGGTGAATATTTAATAAAATATAGTAGTTCTTTACTTTTCTGTACCGTTTGGTGTTTTCGCTGTCGGATTCACTGTGTTCTTTGACTGTTCTGTTGACTCGGCTGGAAAATCTAATTCTGGACGGTCGGTAACAGTCGAACTAGAGTGCGAGTTTTGTGTATGACTCGAAATGCGACTCATATGGCGCTGTGGTAGAATGCTTGATGGATTGGATGAGGATCCATGGGATGAGCTATTTGAGCCTGCATTGAATGGCTTTTGTTTCTCCTCGAGTTTATTAGGTCGTCCATTCCGCTTAACCTATATAAATGCCGGTAATTTACTCAAACCATGTTTTATTCTGTATTCTATCTAAACGTTTGATACAGTGAGGTTTGGAATGCGTTAAAATTAGTTCAATTTCTTTTGTTTATATCGCAGGTCATATTTTGTTTCAGAAATGAGTTTTCACCTGAGTAGTGACTGGTACTATAGAAGATGGCTTCACTGAAGCATTTTCGTCTGGATTGGATCTATCAGGTGTTTGGTGCACTTTCCATTTGTTTGAGCGATTTGAAAGGCGACGCACCAGTTGCATAGCCGAATCAAACAGAATAAGAAATGCGGGCAAGAAAACCAAGCCATGTAAATTGCACAAAACCACACATAATACCATAGTCTTGACGAACACCTGAAGGAGAAAAATTAAAAACTGCGTAGTAGACAAGACTTACCTCCGCCATGTATATGTGCACAAATAGTAGACTGGACACGCAGAGGGTTGTCGACAAAGCTGCTTGGAGGGCAGGAAATGCAACTGATGACAAGCAATTTACTAGCTTTATTTGTGGCGTGGCATCACTTTCTCGGACCGCTAAATATATAATAAATCGGGTGTATAAACTACTATAAAAAAGCTTCGGATATCGGATTTTGTATGTGCATATTTTATTTATGGCCAAGAAATATATAATTCAAATTAACTCACAAGCTTGGTAGTAGTGATATGACACGTGAGCAGGAATATCCACACTAAAACCGATGGAAATAATCATAGCGGCCATAGTAATAGGATCGAGGTCGATATGCCACCAACTGAGTATACCAAGGATACCTGAACGAATGTTTTAATTTCCCTTTGTAATTATCGTCATTAATTTGTAAGGAATCTGTATAACTAATTAAACAGAGTTGAAAATAATTATTAGTATCATAGTAAGAGAGAATGCGATGTTTTGTCACAAAATCCGGTTACCCCTTGCACCGCTCAGTTTGGGGCGAGTGATAGCTCATTTGACTTGCCATGAGCTAACTAGAATGCTTTCGGAATTTTGCTCAACAAGTCATTCTATCGAGAGTTATGAGTCAAAGTTTGCAACAATATTGGAGTTCGAGTTTGTCACGATATCGCCCGGCGGAACAGCGAGGGTCGCAGGCCCGAGGATGGGGAGGGGCGAGGACCCTCATTTCCAGGTGCGGAGCACCGGAGGGCGGCTAGTTTTCTGTAATTGAATATCATGTAAATACCTGCACTTATTGAGAGGACGCAACTGGATGCAATAACCACAGTAAATAAACTATTTAGGAAGACGAAGCATACTGCACCCATACAAAGTAATGTTCCCAGCACAGACTGCCATGTATCCGAGGGCATATTATCTATCAGGTCAAGAAACACACCTAAAACACTAAAATAACTATTTTGTGTCAAGTAACGTGTCATTACCATCTTCGTGGAACACAGAAGCATCAAACTCAGGCCTAAATAATAATATAATTTAATATTAAAAATCGTAGAATCTCACGAGTATTTGTCCACTACTCTGCGCCATTCATTTAACATTTTGCCGCGCTCCGTCCAAATGGATAATTCTTGGCCATGATACGCGGCAGTGAAAAAGAATTTTTCAAGATGATCCCTGAAAGGAGTCTGTGATGTAAAAGAATAACAATAAAGATCATAATTTATGAATCACGTATGATATAAGAATGACTAACGTTTCATTGTTAATTTTCAGAAAACCGCCCCAGTAACTGTATTCGGGCCACTCCACAAAGTTTTTCAGATCTTCTTCCTTGAATGGAGCCGTTGGAGTCGCCAAAGTTCCGCCGGCTGCTATCAAACCCGTTTTGTTAGTTGGTTTTGAGGTGCTCGGGGTAGATTCCTCGTCAAAATCTTCGTCTTCCACTGAAATATATTTTCAAATTTCTAAATGTAACAAAACTCCAAATTCTGAGGTTTATTCTGGAGATATTTCCAATTTCTGTACATGTTTGTATTTTGCAGACTACATATATTTCCGGTTTGTTCGATAGACATGTCAGTGATCTTTAAAATATCTTCAACTGTTCAAACTAAATCTTACCCTCGAATGAACTCTCGAAAGTGAGAAAGTCTCGCACAAAATATTGAGTCCCTACGGCTCCCCATGAGCCGGGAATAGCTTCCATTTCTTCCACGAAGCTATTCATTCTGCGAAGTCGAGCTGGTTCACCAAAATTGCCAGGTTTGTTAATGAATACTGTTGCCATAGTGAAGTGCGGGACTTGATATTCAACACGGAGTTTGTCTAGCTAAACCATGATCGTTTAAAAGTTTAAAATAATACGAAATTTACCTCTAATAATGGTGAATCGGCTGTAAACAACTTCTGTGTGGTCAGATTGATATTGATTCGCGTTATGCCCTAAAGTTGTCTCAACTGTGAAACGGATCGTTTGGCTTTAATGATATAATGCCGTTATTGGAAACAATACTTTATATTCATTTTGGTCAATTTTGTTTATGTCAGAGTAATTTTCTTAGCGCAATACTATAGTTCTATTTTTTACGAAAATAAAACTTATCGACTAAATAAGATTTATTTTGCCAATTTTTGGTGAAGATGTTGACTTATGTTGAGGTCTTAATTTGACGTGGTTAAGCGGTGCATATATATGTTAAGGTAAACGTTTTTATCACAACGAATAGGGACACTTACCTTATGTAAGTTGTTAGGGCATACTTTTAATCTTCGAATTTGTTTAAGCTTTGATTACGGGATATTAACTTAGGATAGGTATGTCTGTTTGGTGTGATGGGGACCATAACGTGATATGGAAAAGTTGTAAACAAGTATGCTAAAAATGTCTAGAAAGAGCTCACAATGTTAGAGGAAATATTTATATTTAGTAAAATATTGTTAATGTAACGTGAACCAAAGATTAACTTAAACATAACCTACCCAAATTGAGAAAGCCAAGTACAAAAAGTAAACAACAATGATAGTGAACGCAACAGCCTTCCTGGCAACAACATTGACATATGAGTCAATGCTCGAGCTCATGGCGTGTTTTGTGTAATCATGATATTTTGATTGCTGTCGCTAAAGAAAATTCCAATAGCCATGATCAATAAAAATATAATTACGAACCGTCAATGGCCGATTAATAGTTCCATTAGCCATTCGGGCGGTATGAGCTGCTCGCATACTCGCCTGCAGCTCCTGACGTTCTATTTTTTCGGATTTTATCTCGTATCGGCCCACCAATGACATCAAGCCAGCGTAGAATGTCATCTTAACTAGTCATTTTAGATTTCTGTGTTTGGATGCAGTCTGATACAGGAAGCAAAGTAACTATATCTGCCATAATTAAAAATGGATGGAATGGATTCAAAATATTATGCATACGTTTTTCTAGTAAGTTACCAGTAGATTATGTGACAATTACGAACCTGATATATGTACGCCACAACCATGGAAATCAAGTTACCGGCACATAAGAGAGTGATCTCCGGTGACGAAGTAAATGCTCCTAAAATTCAATGGCTGTTTTAATAAGTCAATAATATTTGTAATCTCATACCGACTCCATCGGCCAAAAAGTTGGTGAGAGTGGAGATAAGAATAGCGGGACCAATTTCTGACAATACCTGAAAGAAAGCGTTTTACTAAGCTATTAATAGACAACTGACAAACTTCAGAGATACGATATCCAACTTGAATATTCTTGCGATTAGGATGATCTCGTGCATGTTTAATAACTCGCTGCCATTCATGAATCATTAGGTAACTGCTGTCCACGCCTGTAATATATGATTAGAATGTTATTAATTTCGATAAATTACCAATGGATAAAACTAGGAACGGAATAACACATAGAATTGAGGCAAATCGAACACCGAAAAGGAACATCAAGCCAAGGGCGGTGGCACAACTCATAAAGGGCAATACGCATGCCATCACAGCTAGCAGGATCTGGAATTTTTGGCAATATTACCGGCAAGAGTTGTTAAACTGAATTGTTCAACAATTTACTTGAACAAATTGAAAAATAGTAATTAAAAACTCTACCTTAGGAGCGGAATGTTGATGTAAATACATGGCTCGCACAACAACTGAAATTACCGAACAAGCCGACATAATTAAAAAGCCAACAGTTAAATAGGGAAGAAGGCTGATGCCAGCTCTGACCATTTCTTCTTCCACATATGTTTTCGAAAGTACGTATGTTTTCAAATTGTCCGACTTGTAGTTCCTGAAATAATTAATCAAATTCAACTTAGAGCACTCCTCTTTCTGATATTTAATGTACCGTTATAGAATGTTAATAACTCACTTGTCAAACCTGTCGACCATATCCATTTCGTATTTTTTAACGGCTGTATCTGTCCATCCTGGTTCATGTTCAGCACGAAACTGAAGTACAATAATCTTGGCTGACTTCATGTTTGTCACTTGTGACGAATACTCGGGACTAGGTGTGGTTTCTTGTACTTCTCTCTTCACTATTGTGCTATTTGTGCCATCTAGAAGAGAATTTAAAATATTTAATATGAATGGTTTATTAAATGTATCAATATGGATGAAAACTGGAGGTTAACGAATATCGGTGTTTAAGAATATCGGAACAAATAGCTCTGTGTCTGTGCTCAGGTTTGAAACATACTATCGTCAAAAGGACAAAAAATATTATATATTATAGTTGTAATTGTAGATTCTAAACCTTGAATAACACTATTTGATTAAATGTTACCTTCTTCCGATGCCACTATCTCAGAAGCCTGCGACAAAAGAAGCGCCGTAGCGTTAAAATGCTTTTCCACATTATCCGAATCGTTAAAGAATTCAATGCCGAAGAAGTTTTGCTAAAACAAATTGAGTAAAAACATACATCTAAGAATCTCAACAATGTAACAGACCTGGAGTGTAAGGCTCCGACCAAATAATGAACTTATTGGATACGATAAGTTCAGACGACCATTCAGTTTCTGTCCTTTTTTCGCCAACTCATTTTGAATTTGAAGGCCATTCTAAAGGTTTAATAAATTTTTAACAAAAGAACAAATTAGGCTCGGAAAAGATTACGTAAAATTGCCGGACTGGTTCATTGATTGAACAAAAGCTTCTACAGAATTCTCCGAAACTAAGCTTTGTATCTGCGCCTGGGTTGTACATAGTCACGTTATCAGTGGCGTCGTCCAATATCTAAATCCAAGTTAATAGTATAAACTAGGTGCTTCGCACCTAGTTCGGTGCGGGGCGCCTAGAAAATGGTGGAGTAGAGGTTCGTTTTTGCCTCGAATTTTTGCCTAGGGCAACTTCGAGAGTCGATAACTTTCGATTCGAATTTGACTTTATGGCTGATTTTGGTGTCAATCGTCTTCCCTTGAGCTTAGCTGTCGATTGGTACCAAAATCAGTCACATCTAGCGTAGGCTAAAAAAAGTTGCCCTTTTAAATCCTGGATTTTGGTCAAATCCCGAACTTCGCGCACCTGTAACTTAGCCTACGTTAGATCCGGGTCGGGTTCGGGCCATATTTCTTAGAATTTTATGGCGGTCATTTTAACCCTTCATTGCCGGAGCCATAGAAAAAAGGCAGAATGTCTGCATTACCATTAGCTTTCCTTTTGGTGAGCTGTCTTTATCAAAAACATGATGTCTGCCATTGTTTATTTCTTTTTTCTATGTGATCTATTTACAGATACACTCTTTGTATGAATAATGAACACTCATTCGTTTCTTTCTTTTTGTGAAGTCTTTAGCAAATCAAAAGCGTATCCGAACGGATACACTCGGCAATGAAGGGTTAAGCTATCACTCGGCCATAAAGTCAAACACTTTCTGAGTTTGGCTTCCAGCTCCGTGGCCCCTTAATATGGGGGGATCCAATAAGAAGAGCTTTACAAGTATTTACACCAACAATGATACCTCTAGGTGATCGAATTTTATAAAGCACATTTTATTTATGTGTAATCGCATTTTTATATTCATTTCATGTAATCCATGCTTTAACAAACATTCTATTCAAAATTTTTGGTTAATTTGATTACTCTGGCTCCATTAAATAACATTTCAAAATAGATATCAACTGACTTTCTTGTGCTTGTGCTTGCAAGCACAAGCACAACCCAGGTGTACTTACGTCTAAGGTCTCCTTGAGATGTGAATCGCGTAGCATACTTCCCCCGTCTTTGGCCAGTGCAAATACATAGATGGTAATAGCTGGCCCATCTTGGGAAAAGAAATCCTGATAGCGGCTGTATTCTGTACGTGCCCGTGCTCCATATGGGGAATAGCCAGTTATGTCATTTTGTTGACTATAATTTTATTTTACAACAGATGATTACCGTATTCCGTATAGTTATCGCTACATTCGAGCTATATCCCCTTAAGCAAAAATGAGACACCATTTTTGTAAGGAATTAATAGCTAAAATATGCAATTTTACTTTATCAATTCCAAGCCCGAGTAAATTTTGTTGTTCTCAAAATGGCATAACGAAAATCTGAGATTTCCTACAAATTACATCGCATTGTTCAGATATTGCTCGGTATATTCAGGAAGAAAGAAAGCAAAACTAACGGCGTAGTAACCACTTTCCACAAACCAAGGCCACTGATAATCAAACAAATCAACATTGCTTTCCAATCATGATCAGCGATGAAATAGCCCCAGCGCCTGTATTGGCGAATAATAAATAGCACGAATCGAGGACCCTGCAAAAACAATGATGATGATAATTAGAGCTGGGATTTTTATGTGCGCTAAATCTCGTTTTAGGAACCTAAAAAGGTGCGCTAAAAGTCCAAAATAGATGCCAAAAAGATAAAAAAGTTATTTTAGGTTTTCACAGTTTTTGGGTAAAATAATCTTTATTTACCTGTTTCTCACTTACTTTGCGTTTTCAGTATATTATAATTTCATTTTAACTATTTATTCACATGTTTTTAGAATATAAGCTTCTCCATTACCTTATTAACTTAATTTGAAAATTTTTTATAACTGTCATACTTTTTGCTCTGGGTGATTCATTGCGAGTAAATCGAGCGAGCGTTGTCCGACCAGTATGGAGGACCGTCTGCGCTCGCCGAATGGTCGTGCCTGCGATTTGATACGCTGGCGCAATGGCGGCGAATTGCGCTCCGTGCCCTCATCTCCACTCCCGCCACCGCCATCTACGGCAACTACAGTAACAGGCTGGTTAGCCATAGGAGGTGGGGGCGAGCCGTTACGATTAGCAGGAGGGGGTGCCATAATGTTGCCACTGGGCCAGCACAGCTACAATAAACACTCGACGATTCTTTGTTGTGCCAAACGATGCGACAAGTATTTCCAATAAAAGTAGTAAAAATGCAAGTAAAAGTCGAGAAATATTTGTTGCGATCAAGATAATGTACAGTAAAATAAATAATCCTAAATGCATATGTTGAAAATAAGGGAAAGTGTATGCTATGTTAAAAATGTATGGCATGGTAATAATAATAATCAGTTTATAACGGAATGTTACATATTCTTCCAGTCTTAGTCCGTTCCTCCTTCCGCAATTCTGCCATTTATTTAGTCAAACTGAGTAGGAATATAAATAACAAACAACCTTTCTCTCGTCATTTTAAAAGGATAATATACGTTTTGCTGTTCAAATGAAAGTACAAACATTCATTCGTCCTCATTTCTGTTCATTGAACAAATGGGCAAAAGCGAGCAATCCAATGTGAAGAATAAAATGATCGAAAATTGAGAGAAAAACAGTCACCTACTAACTGTCGTCAACTAAACGCGCAGTTAATTAATGTTGTTGTCGGAGGGCGAGAAACAAGGTTAACAGTTTCTCCGGTGTGAAGAGGGACATATTTGCCACAGAGAGGATCGACCTTTTGAATGCTCAGCCGCCACTCTCGGGTCGACAGTTAGGAAGGAAACCCGAAATTGATCGACTGATGAATTAGATAGGAACCCTTTTGGTGAAAGGCGAAAACAAAACTTACTCCTCAGGCGCTCGCTGTCCACACCACATATTGTTATTGAGCGAGACAGTGACGAAGGCTATGTTAAGGAACAAATTCGGTAAATGCTCACATTCCCGAATATGAGGATCGGATTCTTAAAAGAATAAAACGATAAAGTGGGTGTGGTTATTGACAGAAATTTTCAAAGATCTTATATTCGATGTTTAGACGTAGGATTACAAGAAATTCGTATATTACAGTTACAAAAAGTAGTTCATTTGCATCCTTCAATGCGATACCTCTTTTAATGAAATTAATCAGTGTTTCGACAAGAGATTTAGCATATAAAACAAATTTACAAATGCATGAAAACAAAATCATATTTCATTAACAAAATCCCTCAGGAAATATTTTCCAAACTTTAGAAAAACGACGTATTTTTAAATTATTGGAAAACGTGAAATATTATAGCACTTGTTAATACCCCATACCTTATAGGCATTTTATGAAGCAATAGATACTTAAATCCGAACATGTGAAATTTGAGTTCAACTGCGATCATATTCTAATTTCAACGAGCCGTTATTTGGGCGAAACATTAGGAAGTATAACACAGATATGAGAAAAAGTGAAAGCTGGGTGTGAAATTTAAAGTACGCACGGTGGATGCACTCGAAAAGATGAAATATTTCTTAAATCTAGCAATTCAAAAATGTTTTCAGTGGAGGAAAGAAGGGAAGAAAAGGGAATAAAATTTCATGAATGGTAGGTAAATTATTATCTAAAACATTAAAACAATCTTTGACGGATCCCGCGAGTTTGCACGCAATTTATGGTGTGTGAAGTAAAATATGAGTGACACCCAAATTAAGAAGGTCTTGTGGCGTTTGTCGAACACCCGCACGTCGTCACTAAAATGTACCATTTTGGACCGACTCTCGCTCTTATTTCTGTGATATTTTGGTTTCTGCTCCCTACAGGAAAACCGACGTTGTAATCCAAAAGAACGCTGATTTCGGTTTAATAATGTTCTCTTTCGTTGTTTCATTCCTAATGATTTCATATGCAAGTAAGAAAGGAGCATGGACTTGCTTTGCCGAACACACGGATATTTGATGTAGGAATTGAAATTGAAAATTTAAGTTGTGAATGGAGAATTAAAACTGAGTTTGTGCAAAGCAACATGCAAACGTTGAATTTAACTTTGGTAGTTTCGAATATATTTACCATAAACTCTGTAACAGTTCGCGTTAACAGTATAATAGATCTCTACTGTACAAATATCAATGTTCAATAACTCAATGTTTTGGCGCCAATACAAATTGTTTGGCGCGAATTAATTTTATCCATCCAAATATTGAAATCTTTTATAATACGCGCCTTATGTCAGTTCGTTCGTCCCAAATTTTGGTGCGTCAGTCTGCAACATATTGTGTTACTAATTTTTGGAAGTGCATTCTTTAGGGGTGCTTAATTTCTAAATGTACCTATTTTAGGGTAACTTTTTGCGGCGAATCCGAAATTGAGGTCAAAATTTAGCTGAAATGTACCTAAATTTAGACAAAATTTAGACCAAAAATTCTTAGGGGTGCTTATGTCAGTCTGTAACACATTGTGTTACCAATTTTTGAAATGTTGATTCTTAGGGGTGCATGTCCAAATAATTAGGCACCCCAAATCCCCTCTTCGAGCGGCCGAAGGCCGCGAGTATCACTGACAAAGCCACAGGTAAACAGCCTAAGGCTCCGTGGTGCCGTAGGCACCACCAGTGCAGCTAGTTTGTATTAACTATTTTGCCTCATTTTTTAAAGTTAATCAAGTTATTGTAAATATACGTTAAATTAAAGTACTAAAGTTAGATTAAAGTATAACTTAGTAAAAAATAATAAAAAATTAAATTGGTGTCAAATTTGGTTAAATTTTCACAAACTTTGAGAAAAATTTTCCAACCTCGCCAACACTTATGAACTTTTCTAAAGGTGTGCAATTTATAAATTTTTTAGCGTGTCTAAATTTTATGGTGCCTAAATCCAGATCTATTTTAAACAAAGAAGATAACTCCTTTTGGCGGTCGAATTTCTGGATAACTGAAATGAATTATGATCTGGATCTATTAAACTTTCTGGACCCATCGGTCTAAAATTCTTTTCCTCTTTCTCAGTTTGTCTTGGAGGAAATGATAATACATTATGAATGAGATCAAAGCCTGCGTTATGCAGATGCAAATAGCCAATTTCAAATTTTTTAGCGCGAATTTGAACATTTTTTTAATTAAATTGTTTAAATTCGCGCCAAAAAATTTGAAATTGGCTATTTGCATCTGCATAACGCATGCTTCAATCCCATTCATAATGTATAAAGTATGTATAACACGTATCTAGAACATGTGTATATAACACAGGGGTGCCATTTGTCCTTATTTCTAAGATTTGTCCTTATTTTGAGGGTCCAAATCTTAGAAAAATAAAATGTCCTTATTTCTAAGATTTGTCCTTATTTTTGGCCAATGTTCTTATTTTGTCCTTATTTCACGCAATATCCAATTTCAAATGGGAATTTTTGAAATAAAAGCAACTTTTCCTAAAAATTTTCGCCTGCGGCGCTATTTGGATGCCATTTCTCCTCCAAGTATTTAAAAATAGTGCAAATTTTTATGAATATCGCCTAAAATTGAAAAATTTTCGCCTGCGGCGCTATTTTAGTTTCGGCGCGAATATAAAAATTTGAAAAAATGCACCCCTAACAATGCACCTGGAAAAAATGCCAAAAAATTTTATGAAAAAATTTTTTGCTAAAAACCATAAGGGGACCCTATGGTTTGAAAAATATTTTCTGAAAATTTTTGTCAAAAAATCAATACGGTACCCCATATGGTTTTTTGGCAAAAAATTCATTAAAAATTTTTTTGCTAAAAAACCATAGGGGGACCCTATGGTTTGAAAAAATTATCAAAATGTTCTTATTTTTGACCCCGAAATCTTAGTTTTTGGAGCAAATGTTCTTATTTTTGGAGCCGAGTCGATGGCACCCCTGATATAACACATTCTAAGCGACATGAACTAACTTAATAGGTAAATTGCATTAGTAGATTTTCGTTTTCTTATTATTATTAAATTAAACTATTCGTACCGAATAGTTTACAGGATAGATTATACTCCATAATTAGAAACCAAGATCTAAGCATTATAAACCAAACCAAGTCAAAATATAGAAAGAGGAAAATAAATAACTCGGATCATCTTTAAGGAAAAATAATTATGAAATGGTTTGGCGCCTCACATATCAAAATTAAAATATTATATTTCATATATTTTCTAAACAAAGAACAAAGGCAACAAAATGGGATTAGTCGGAGTCGAGAAGTAAGAAAAGCTTGAAAATGCATGAAGAGAACCCGTTGTTTGTTCTCCATTGTTGGGCAATGGGTTGGTGATTGGAAAGCAAAGGGGGAAGGAGAGTTGCGCAATGCCTCAGGCGCCCCAAGGACATTCGCAGCGGCTCTAACCTGCTGCACTGCCCCCTAAAATCTGAATTTTTCCACTCCTTCATGCTTCAACCTAAGGGCATGAAAAGGTGAGAAGATCGCACGATTTTATGCTGCAGAATTATTTTAGAATTGAACCCCCTGAATTTGGAGCAAATGTTCCAATAAACATGATTTTTAGGGTAAATCAGACTTGATTTTGTTATGAATAGCACGAAAATATTAAGCAAACGAAACTAATGCGGATCAGGGTTGTGCCGAGTGACTCGAAACTCGTAACTCGAAACTCGACTTTTTCGCCGACTCGAAACTCGAAACTCGACTCGAAGAATTTCGGCCGACTCGACTCGAAACTCGAAATTTTGGAAACATTTTTGTAAATTTTCAATGTATTTTAAGCGGTATTTTTGGCAAACGGGCTTAATATTTCAAAAAATTTTCGCCTGCGGCGCTATTTTTTTCTCCCACTTTGTATTATGTCTCATTGTTTATCGCCAACCTTGGGCCGAAAATTTATTAAATTTTCAATAAATATTCAATAATTTCAATGTTAGAATTTATTTCAATGATAAATTTTGGTCAATTTTTGACGTTTTTTCCAATTTTTTATAAAATTTCCGCCTGCGGCGCTTTTTTGCCATATGTTTATTGGTCTACTTACCCAGAAATATGAAAAAATTCGCGGAAAAAATAAATTTTTTGAAAATAACTCTGTTTGCCAAAAATTGACATTAGAATTTTGTATATTCTTCCAAAAATTTCGGCCGGGAATATTAGCGTATTTTTCAAGAAATGCAGCAAAATCCACGCCGAAAAAAGCGCCGCAGGCAAAAATTTTTGAAAAAATTGACTGTTTCTTTAAAAATTGACTAAAATTTATCATTCAAATTAATTATAACACTGAATTTTTTGAATATTTATTGAAAATTTCGCAAATTTTTGTTCATAATTTTCGAGAATATACAAAATTTTAATGTCAATTTTCGGCAAACAGAGTTATTTTTCAAAAAATTTTGCCTGCAGCGCTATTTTTTCCGCGAATTTTCAACTGATTAATTAATGCGGAAACTGTCAAAAATAGCGCCGCAGGCGAATTTTTTTTCAAAAATTACAATCTTTATTGAAAATTTCACGAATTTTGCCAGCGGAAGACTGTAAAATTCAATGCATCTCCACTTGGTTCTGAAGAATCTGATATAATAATTTTCAACCGCTCGAGCAATAATCACGGATCTCCGAAGCCGATTATCTCCTCGAAATTTTGAAAAATTGCTCTTTATCAATCACAATTTTTCTCGGCTAAATTTATTGCAACATTATGCTATTTTTGCGTTTTAGGCCAAAATTATTACTATTTCCAAAAATTAGTACCTATTTCAGAGATGAAATATTCAAAATTTGGGACATTTTTTGTTCAAAATAACAAAAATTAGCTCAAAAATAGCTGAAAAATAGCCAAGAATAGCTCAACAATAGCCAAAAACCACCCCTTTTTAGACATAAATTGAATAGTAGTACTAATAAATAACAATTAACAGCAAATTTTAGCAAAAAATTGCTTTAAAAACCGAAAATTTTGACTTTTTGAAGCATCAGGAAATTTGACTCGAAAATGACTCGAAACTCGAAATTCGAAACTCGACTTTTTCGTCGACTCGAAACTCGACTCGAACTTTTCGTCGACTCGGCACAACCCTGATGCGGATATGTTGCACAGTCCAATTAGTATAATAAATAGTAAAAAATAACAGTAAAATAATAATATAGTAATATATAAATGGTTAATTTAGGATTAGACTCAACTAATATGACATCTTTTTATTGTTACTGGTGGATCAGATCAAATAGCTAGGAAACATGTCGCTTTTTACGCACTAAATAGCATTAAAACTGCCGGAAACGAAAGATAAATTGCGGTAAGATGAGAATTTGCAACTATTTCTTGTTTCTTTTTTAATATATAATTAGGAAAATCGCAAGTGTCCGGTAACTTGGAGAAGTCCCGAGGTCATACTGACAGACGGGAACAATTAATTTCGGTAAAGGAAAAGGTTCAGAGGACAATGCAATGGAAATGTCGCACAAAAATAAGGTCCTTTACTGCGCCAGGTTGCAGTGAAACTTGTCTCTTCTTGAGGAACAGTGCTAGAGAAGAGGTCTTGTTTTCTGCTCGTCTAATGATGCATAAAATATTGGCCTGATGATTTCAACAAGTTATCATTTAATTGATTAACACATATCATCAAAATATAGGTTCAAACTTTGAGAAAATTCGTTTGAAGATTTTTACCAGTAAATGTTTTGCTCGGCACCTACCTAATTTGTTGTCGAACCAAGAAGAAGAACAACTTTTAATAAAATATATATTTATATACCGTTTTATCTGTAATTAGTATAGTATATATTACCACTTCTCTTTACTTGGCCCCTCTACCCCATACCCTGAAGAAAACTAAGTGTATACTCGTGTAGATCTTTATCAATTTTAAAAAATTACTTATACTTATATTTATTAAAATTTTCGCAAATCCTATCATTCTTTTACTATCGACTACCAATTTTGTTTAACTCTATAGATTGATCAGTAAAGAGGTGTGGGCGGTGTGGGTGGCGTTTCTTGATGTTTTGGTCTATTGTGGCGAGGGAAATAACTCTTCTCCTCCTCAATGTCGTTGGCCTTTGATAAATTGAATATAAAATTTCTTTCGCTCCCCACTCGTTATTTGCAAATTGATTTGGTGGCGTTTGGTTTCGGTCTCTACAAACACAGCCAAAGAGAAAACCGGTCGCTACCTTGCAGCTTGTTTTGGAAGAGACCTTTCCTCTTCTCCGTGGTCAACCATCTTTACCATGAATTTGGCAAATTTTTACGCAGATGTTTACGCAGACAACACTAAAAGGGCAAAATCTTTGAACTGTGAACTGTCTGACAGGGCCGTTTATACTCATTATCGAGATGTAGAAATGAAAAAAATAAAATAGTGGTTTACTTTACATTTTCTGAAAATTCGAATAGAAGATGGATATCATTTAATAACCTGGTTAGATTTCAAAATTGCGACTAGTATTGATTCTCTACTCTGATTATTACTCGACATCTTTTTATGGAGAATAGATAACTAAATAAATTTCAAGTATTAAACTGTTTTATGAAGGTGCATGTGAATCAACTTGAAATCGTGAGGATCGATGAAAATGACGTGAAGCTTCAAAATTTCACGATGATTTCTTGCGAGGCTAGCCCGGCTAATCCTTCCTCAGAGTTTATGGACTTCAAATTGCGATCAGAATATTTCTTTCAAAAGTAGAAAAAGCATGTGTTGTAGTTCATACTGCTATACAACTGGTGGGGGTGGTTAAAAAAATGGTCGGGAGAAATTGCTTGATCAGTCACCGGAAAGTTTAAACGGTGCACTACAAAACTCACTTAAGTGCAAGCTTAAGTACACACGTAAACGTATAACACGTAAAGCAAATATACGTAATATACAACCTATGAACTTTATATTTAAGCGCATGCTAAAATTATTTATTATGTTTCGTGTAATTGAGATCATTAATAGGCTTCAGAAAAATACCTCAATAAGGTGACAATTATAAAGGCAAGTGACGCTAATGTAACATTATAGTAAATAGGCACTGCGAAAGAGGATTTATCTGACTCATTCTCCATCATATTTTGAGGCACATGTTGATTCCATGGAAATCCGTGATGAGTGCTAGGGCACGTTTGAAATTCCGCAGAACCATTGAAACTATTAGACTCGTAATTTTTCGGTGTTTTGAATAGCCTTGTATCACATGAATCCCAATCACCGACGAAACATTTCAGTACATTTATGATCTAAACTCTGGAATATTTACATAATTACTGAAGTCGTAATTAACCTGGAATCGTGCGTATCTGACGGAGGGCAAATCGCAAGAATTTGGCTGTAAATATATCGGAGGTAAGTAATGCACAGAGTAAGAATTTACCTGATACATATCAGAAGCGGAGGCCGCATCAGGAATTTTAATAACAAGTGCTTTGCTTTCTTTGACTGAAGCGTGAATCTGTTGCACGCTTCCGGTTGTCCAAGGCGCGCCCGTGGGTAGACTAAATGTAATAGTAGTGTGAAAATGAGTTTTTAAATTTTTTATTTTCTTAGTATTTCGAAGCACTCATTTTACAATTTTATTTTCTAGTATAGCTTTAGCGCTGCTCTGTCTTACTGGCAGTGTATAAAATTATTCTGTAAATGTCTTATATGTATCCAAGTATAAAAGTATTACTTGTTGCTTTCAAGTTAATATTTAAAAATATGATCCCACTGTCGTAATGTCTACCAAATTAAATATACCTGAAGACAATTTTCAAATTCCGAGCAGTATAATCAAAGCCAAATGTCTTTTTCACATAGGATAAATCAATTAAATGCGGTCCAAAGCCATATCTAAATCAACTATGCGTTTATTAATCGATAATGTTGATTATCAAGACTATAAGGACACTAACCTGATTAGGACCTGTCGGCAACGTTCTTTAAATTCTTTGATAGCTGTTTTAGCGGTACAACTGGGCCAGAAAAAGTCGTTTTCTGAGCCAAGGGTACACTTTAAGTGCGCAATTTCCGTGCATTGCATGTATATTTGAGCGATCTTTTCATGGTTCTGACTCATATTTCTTTCGTCACAGTATCCTTTCTGTATAAAAATATGGTTGAATTACACGAGTAAATACAAGTGGAATAAATACAAGAATTTTATTATTTTCACCAACTTACAACTTTACACCGATATAATTTTTCTATTATCACATAGCGCATAGGGTTATGCTATGTTCACAGCAACCGTATATGGCTAAATTCGTTACGAATGATTCACAAATTCTAAGAATCGCATACGATCTTGGCTTCTCCATGAAAATAACTTGTTCCGTTAGATAATCATAAATGTGAACGTTATTTTATTACTCAGTCTATTTTACCTAACAAAAATATTACTAACAAGAGCAATATCGTTCGTATGGTTTCGGACCGAATTCAATATCCGAATTGAGTCAGTTAAATTACTATATACTGATAAATCGTAGTAGTACGACATGAAATACTAGTAAAAGTTAGCAGATTTTGAGATGCCTCGTAAATATAATACTCACTCGAAGACAGTTATTTTCATTTTCGCCATAGTAAATAGACACGGCTGCTGCTAGACGTGACAACAATTTTTCGTCTGAATCGTGACGGCTCCCCGAGAAGGCTGAGCAAAAACTCTAAATTAATTAGGTAATTTAAATAAAATTTGGAAAATGTTACCTTAAGAGGATTTGCCGGCATAGGGTTGACAATGTTGCCAGGAGAGGGTAAATTGTCAGAAACTATGCGCACAAATGCCTCATATATAAATCCTTTTAATGTTGCCAAGTCTTCTCTAGAGTCGATTTGTGAGCGGTTATCAAAGCGAAAGAGTTGGTTTAGTTGATATCGACCTGCATCTACAAATGTCAGCGATGCATTTGTAGATTGCACAAATTTAAGCAAAACATTCCATGTCAACATAAGTATTCCTGCACACTAGCCGCTCACTTAGTACAAGTCACAAGAAGTTCTCTACTTCTTGAGGTTTATGAAACTTTTACAATAGCATTATAAGTCAATTAATTATTTTGCGCCGTTCGCAAATGGTTTGGTTTATTTTTACTGGAAACTATTCTCCTCAAAATGCTTACCATTTAGGACATACTGCTCAACCAAATTCAAAGCTTTAGCTAACTGGGCACCATTGTCCGATCCACAACCGGGCGTGGTCTTAAAAGCATTTGAGATATGTCTGTCGTATGCGCCCAAATCCACATTCCCGCCGTAGAAGTAAAGCACTGGAGAAGTACTGACCCATGCACTGATAATTATGGCAATATAATTTGCAGTGTATCATACAAAACGCATACCCATGAACTATTCTCGGTAATCTTAGTCTGAGCCATGCAGCCAACATTCCAGAATATTCTGCACCAAAGGTCAACACTTTCACTTCTTCCGGAGTATGCAAATGAATCGCAATAAACTCCTTGATTAAAAGTGCATAATCAGCAAGCGCGTGTTTGGTTGTCAAATACTTTAGTGTACTTAGGCTCTGAAAACGATGCCGTTACATAATATAGAATTTTAGGTAAAGAATATTTTATTGTTAAAATTAAGCTTCGACATTTTTGGATCTGGTATTAGCCTAATATTTACATTTCTGTGTGCTCGAAATGCGAACCAGAAAATTTATATATTAATAGAGACAAGGAGAAGCTAAATATTGCCTTAAAGCTATAATCTCCAAAAGGGAGTGATTCACCAAAATAGCGATGTTCGGCAAATACAACAGCTGCGCCCAATTGTTCGGCCATGTCCCATACCAGTCCCTAAAGAGTTTTGCAAATTAGATTTGTATTATTGCGTAAAGTAAAATCACCATTTTTGATGCACTGCTTTCAATATTAGACAATCCGCCAGGATAAAACAGGAGAATGCCATTTGTTTCGTTGAAATAATGCAAATTATATAGATACCTGTAAATAAACTTTGATGAAATAAAAACTCATATACAGACCACTTTACACTGTTATTGATTTCAAATGGAATGTCATATTAAATGTTAATATTTTATAGGACATAGAAACAACAAAATTGCCGAATTTTTTTGCCTTACATTAATGCTGCAAAATATAATACAAAAATATAAAACATTTTTGAAAATCAGCAACATTTTGTTAAATTTCTCTTTAAATAAAGCACACGGATAACCGTAGCGTGTTGCGATGATAGACTTGTTGATGTCTATTTGAAATTATGTTTAAAATAAGAATAGAATTACCAAAATATTTCATTCAGATTTCTCTTAATATTTGTCAATTTAACGCTGTCTAGAATATAGTTACTATGAGATTATTGTAAACACTTCCAAATTTAATCACAATTCTAAGTTTTCAAGGCAAGTTATAGATATGTTGGGATCATAAGTGTTTGTAACATCCTAATGTAATATTTAATTTATATGTTATGTGCAAACAATGACTAATTGTCAATCAATATATTATCACCTACCGTAGTTTGAAAGTTTTTTGCTCGATCCGTCGAAAATGCTCAATTCGTGCGTCGAAATATCCAACAAGAAAGGTATCAGCCTGTGTTACAATTGCCACAGGTGATCTCACCTCCGTTAACAATAATATTAGTACTAGAGCGTAAATAGAAATAATCATAGATGTAATATTTACAAATCGGGTGTTATGCAAATCAAAGGAATTCAGTTCAATATTGATAATTAACGAAAACAAAACAAATATTTTACATTAGTTCAACAAACGATGGTTTCGGTTGTTATTATCAACTAATTTTCCGCATTCATACCTGCCGGAGGTCCGGAGTCAATTTTTATTTTATCAACTGCTCCCATAAAATGGCGGACATTTATATGATGCGATGGGCGTGCCCTTAAATCAACAATCATATTGCATAATCGCATAGTGCGAATAGGAGTTGATAAGAGTTGCCGCTTTCATAAGCTTCTCCTGATTCACGTACAAAACAACTGGGATTAAGATTTTACGGGTGCGGAATGTGTCTTACAGCCATCATCATTTTTTAAGACTACTTTAGGAATTCGAAGGGGAATCGATCCGTTTATACAATGTAGTGACGAATTTTGGCAAAATTCAGCTCATATTCGGCAATATCGACGTAGTCAGTTGTAAAAATTTTGCTAAGCATTGCACAAAAGTGAACCAATTGATTTATTCCGGTTTGCATACATCAATAAAACATTGAAATACATTCAAAAATTAGAAATTCAATTAATTTACAGGATATGATTATTTAGTGTCATTTGAGCATATTTACAGAGGAACTTCATTGTTGTGATTCGTTCTTTTATGGCGCTAAGAAACGTTGAAACTACTTGTTACTTGTTGGTCGCTTAAGGACGTCATGCCCACCGCAGTAGCATACATTGTTGGAAAGGAGCCGGATTCGTTTTCTTTATCGTACCTAAAAGTATAGATTAATTTCAGACTATAACACCACCTCGCTAGTGAACTAGTACTTGGTTATAATTTAAAAAATAACCATTTTTTTGTTTCTACCAAGATGGGCTATCAACTTATTACGGCTAAAGTCATATTATGAGAATGAGCCAACCTTTTACACACCAAAGCGCAAATTATGATCCCAATGATTCCAAAGATCAGAAACGTCATAAAAGTCGAGAGAGTCGCCATTTCGATATGATGCTTTTCGACGCTAAATCCATAGATTTCCGAGTCAAAAAGATATTCACATCGACGTCCATGGTAGTTCGGCGCACATCTAAAAAATATGTGGAACAAAAATAATTTGCTGAAATTTTAAAGAGGTCATATCCTAATAATTAACATGTTTAACTTACGACGATTATTAACATGGATCTTATACATGTTTTGAAAAGGGGCCATGTTTTGAAAAGGGGCCATGTTTTGCCTAAAATTAATATTTTTCGTAAAAATAATAAAAAATGTCAATTCCCGGCACACATTTTGGTGCGAATTCAAATTTTGGGTCTGATAATTTTCCCGGTCCTAGCTTTCTATCTATCTCGCCAAAAACTATATTCTGGTCTTCCGCAATGATTGAGTACACGGAGCGTCACATGCTAGACTACAGAACGCTGCCGTTTAATATCAAGCTGCCGGCATCCCTACTTGTATTTACGGAAGATTCGGGTGTTGTTCCCCAACCCGAAGGCTTGGGAACAACAAATTGTTGAGATAATTCATGCACAGCTCCGAAATTAAACCCTAGGTGCTACTTTTTACGAATAACAGCCGCATTGTTGTTTTACAGCCGTTTGCATCTACCTCTCAAACATACTGTATGTATATGTGGACAAAAATGTTTACTTGCAAAACGGCAAAAAATCGTTGAGCGTCTCCTGAAATCCAGCATAGCACTTTCCACCATTGAAGCAGTAAATTTTGTCAAAAGGCTTAGGACATGAATTAGCGAAATCCTGCTGCGGAAAATATTCATCATTGACATATGAAATCTGTGTTGTTGTTGTTGGGCATTCAGTCGGTTTGATACGCATTCTTCGCATATTAATAATAGGCTACAATAACATAAACAATTGTAATATTCACAAAAAAATATAAGGCTAGGTTTGCTTGAAGCAAGCCCTCATACCACTCGGGCATAGAAGCAATGATGGGAGTGATTGAATGAACACAAAGGAAAATCACATTCAAACTGCAAAAGTGATAATTTTATTATTTTCCGAATTTACCGAAATTACAGTACCAATTTGCCTCGAAATAAACATTTTGAATTTGCGCCAAATTTTTTGTTGCAGGAAAACGATGGAGTCTCATTTGAGCTGGACCCATGCCAAGCGGAATTGGACAACTAACTGCACGCCCTATGCCAAGCAACGGCATGAAATGGTTTGCACGAATGGCGCGAAATTTTAATAGCCACATGGCCGTCTGTGTGTTTCATCTCTCTTTGGCACAAATGGCTATTCAAATTTCGCGCCATTGGTGCAAACCATTTCACGCCGTTCCCTGGCATAGGTACGCAGTGATTTTACCATCGGTTTAATTTTGTCCGAAAAATAAGAACATTGCGCCGCAATGTGTGTGAGTATAAAATCCAAAGGTGAATACAAAATTGGAAATACCGCTATGATCAAAATTGACCACATTTTGATCGTACGAAATAGTTTATGTGTCTAACATGATATTCTGGAAACGACCACTTCGGAAACAACGCATAGCTTTTATTAAAAACGACTAGAACTTAATGACAAAACATTCTTAAACAAGAAAAGCAAAAAAATAACGTTAAAAATAAACACTGCCGAGGTTATGTTATATACCAAATGTTACTTTTATTTCGTAACGGGACACATAATCGAATCCCTCTAAGTCGCATGGTGAAGCTCCCCCCCCAGCAGAATAACCCACTTTTTGGGGGTCCCGGACCCCAAACTCGCGAGTACCACCCAAAAACCCATGATTTTAGGGGGGGGGTTATCAATGTCAGATTTGGGGTTGACATACGTGAAAACGTGACATCCGTGTGTCACGTAAAAGGGCAACTTTCTCCAGACGGCTTAGTTCCGGGCGAGTGATACGTCATTTTGCAGTTCTCATCGAGACAAGACGAATGACGTATCAATCGGCTGGATACAGGCCGGCGAGCGGGAGATATGGCCAGGTGCAATCCCGAGAATGCAACATTTTCGCGCACCTGGAACTTTCTCCAGACGGCTTAGTTCCGGGCGAGTGATACGTCATTTTGCAGCTCTCATCGAGACAAGACAAATGACGTATCAATCGGCTGGATACAGGCCGGCGAGCGGGAGATATGGCCAGGTGCAATCCCGAGAATGCAACATTTTCGCGCACCTGGAACTTTCTCCAGACGGCTTAGTTCCGGGCGAGTGATACGTCATTTTGCAGCTCTCATCGAGACAAGACAAATGACGTATCAATCGGCTGGATACAGGCCGGCGAGCGGGAGATATGGCCAGGTGCAATCCCGAGAATGCAACATTTTCGCGCACCTGGAACTTTCTCCAGACGGCTTAGTTCCGGGCGAGTGATACGTCATTTTGCAGCTCTCATCGAGACAAGACAAATGACGTATCAATCGGCTGGATACAGGCCGGCGAGCGGGAGATATGGCCAGGTGCAATCCCGAGAATGCAACATTTTCGCGCACCTGGAACTTTCTCCAGACGGCTTAGTTCCGGGCGAGTGATACGTCATTTTGCAGCTCTCATCGAGACAAGACAAATGACGTATCAATCGGCTGGATACAGGCCGGCGAGCGGGAGATATGGCCAGGTGCAATCCCGAGAATGCAACATTTTCGCGCACCTGGAACTTTCTCCAGACGGCTTAGTTCCGGGCGAGTGATACGTCATTTTGTAGCTCTCGATGAGAGAAGACGAATGACGTATCAATCGGCCCGATACAGGCGGGGGAACGGGAGATATGGCCAGGTGCAATCCCGAGAATGCAACATTTTCGCGCACCTGGAACTTTCTCCAGACGGCTTAGTTCCGGGCGAGTGATACGTCATTTTGCAGCTCTCATCGAGACAAGACGAATGACGTATCAATCGGCCCGATACAGGCCGGCAAAGCGGGAGTTAGGGGGCCCTGGGGCAATCCCGGGCAGTGCAAATTTTAAACTAACCTGGAAGTTTCTTCCAGACGGTATTTGTGTTTTGAGAAAACTAAGAAATAAGATGCAATTTTTCAGTGAAATGACTAGGGTAGTGATTCTAAAGATGCTCCATCACGAATTATTTGTGGTTGAGCTGTGAAATATATAAAATTAATTTATATTTTAAATATACTTTATAACAACAACGACATAGACACTCGTTCAAAAATGTAAGTTGATATGAAATTATTTGAATATTATATAATACCCGCATAGAAAGGCTAATTTGATTATTTAGGCGTACGAAACGAGTGCCAATGTTAATTCAGTGTGAATAATGAAAGAACCACGGAATATGAGATAAAATGTAACAATTTTAATAACGTTGCTATTTTCCTAAAGCTTGGTGGCAACAAGTCGATCTATAAATGATACCAAACCCTATACAACTACCAACAAAAGGTGCAAAGTTTTGGCATTACATAACAAAAATGGAATAAAAAATAAGATAAGACAAGAAATTTCACAATGTTTGAAAATAAAATAAAATGGCAGAATCTCAACAAAATGACTAAAATGAACAAAACAATGGTATGAATAAGGTCTCACAATGAGCAAAGTTGGTCATAATCTAATCGGCGTACTTGCTGAAATGAAACGGTACGGAATGCAGGAAGCCTGTTCTCTTTAATATACCTGAAATTTGTTTGTTATTACTATGTATATATTACATATATTTAGATCTGCACATTTTCAATGATTTCACAATATCGATCGATTTTTTCTTTGGTTATTTGAAGTATACTAATAATTTTATTTTTACCCGAATACGAAACTATGAAAAAGTTATTACATGTCGTATTTATGTCTAATTATCTTATGTATAAAATTTAACAACAATGATTTTTACAACAAGTAATTTTAGTTTTATAGGTTAATTCCCAATTGCAAATGTGTATCGCTAATAGAAAGGCATGCAAATATATGTGGTAGTTTAAATGCTATATTTTTGTTTTCAATTTAAGCTGTAAAATATATAAAGGATGTAAATTTTACTTACCTTCGATATAGTTGCAAAAGGGCGGCAACAGCGACAATCCCTACGACCAGAAATGTGACTAGAGTGGAAACTTCCGCCGTTTCAACCTCATCCTTTTCGATACTGAATCCATATATTTCAGGGTTGAAAACGTATTCGCAACGCTTGCCGTGATAACCCATTGCACACCTAAAAACGGTATTGAGTTTTCATATAATTTTATATACGAATGTTGGTTCATCCTAACTTTATTGTGTTTCCAACGTCTAATATGTTTTAAAAACAAGTTCTATGTTAAAAAGTTATTCCAGTCATCTTTTCAATACCTATAAAAAATCAATATATAAAATACTCACTTGCAAAATGGCAGGTACTGCTGCTGAGCATCATCTTGGAATTGCGCGAAGCATCGCCCACCGTTGAAGCAATATATGTCATCGAATGGTTTCGGGCATGGCTTTTCTTTCCAGCCGTGCTGGGATGATTCAGATGCTGTCGTCTGCTGGCCTCTCGACGTCTCATTGATGCTTTTAGACTCCACTGCCGGAATATTGACGTCATGATGTTGGCTGAGTCCCGAGCCTCCCGGTTGTGGATCGTCGAACACACCGACGCCTTTTGGATGGTTTAGTTTCTCCTCCAGTCCGCGAAAACTGCTCGTGCAGGCGTCTAAAATGAAATCACTACATTTTATAGTTGACAAAATTTTCGTAATTTAAATTCAATTCCTTCTCAAAAGCTAAATTAACACCTAATTTGCGCTTTTGGAAAAAGAAAAAATTTGAAACACATTATGTGAAATGCCTATTAGATGCATAAAATGTTTATCAAAATTCCAAATATGAGAGCCGCATAAGTCGTTTTAAAATCAGATATTAAAAATCAGTAACACTTATCGGGAACTTAAAACTATATGGACTAGAAATATCCAATCAGCAATGTAATAAAAATTTTTAATATCAACATCATAGAAGACAGTATTCTATTCTATTACATTTAAACGGTACGCCCTAAAAACTGGTAATACTCTATAAATAATTCTTAAGTTAGTCTATAGGCTTTCACTAGCTCCGAAACTCAATTTCACCTTACATTTTTGGTAATTCCACGAAGTTCGCCGTGGCAGCGCAATGCCGTTTGGGCCTTCTTTGTTATGGCTTAGGTTAGTGCCATTATGCGCGCAGTTAGGGAAAAACATATCAAGTCGGAAATTTTGAGAACAATGGATCAAATAAACGAATGCGAAGAAAAGCAAAAATACAGAAACTCCAAGTAGAGCGAATATGGCACTCGGATTGCACCGTATCTTCATTCCACCACAAAGATAGAGAGCGAGTGTCCGTGGTTTCCCACTCGCGAGGATATCCGCTGAAAAATGGAAGAGTAGGGATACTTTCGCAGCAGTGTGTCCATAGATCAACTGCAGGTCGGAATAACGTCAGACGTTATCGCAAGTGCGCTGAAGACGGTAGTGTGAATAAGTCAGCGAAAGATAGTACACTAAATATGCGGTTGGGTGTCAATATTGCTTACAACGAAAACAAATAGCTGCATAAAAACAAACATTACAGTATACCATATTATGAACAAAGGCAAAGACAAAATACGGTTGCTGCTACTTCAGTTATCATATTTTGCTTTCGGCAAACGAAAAGCGAAAATTTATATAAATCCTGCACTAGATTAATTTTTTGCAACCCATCGCCAAATTCAAGTTGGTCGAAAAGCAAAGATACTTTTACTTACTTATATTGTCTCATTAACCACTCTTGGAAAACAAAGGGACATTTTAGAAGATATAAAAATGATATGTTTCCTCGTCTTCGAAAACCTAACACAAATTAAAATTACAAATAAGATATAGACCACGAAAATATATAAAATAAGACATTTAAAGCCCCAAAAATATCTAAGCCAGAAGTTGATCGACTACAGCTGAAAGCACAATCTTTGGAACCAATTGGGAAGTTTTCGGACTAATTTGTTTTCGGACTAATTTTGTTTTTAAACACCGAAAGCAATTTTCAATAGGTCTTGGCTCTTTACATCAAATACCTTTGATGTTTTGTCGACCGAAATAGCTTAGCACAATAAACAGAAATTGGTAAAATACAGTGCGCAAGTGAGGAGGGCCGGCGGTTTCACCCAATTGCCCCAACGAGCATTCAATAGTGTCGCTTTCATTCAACAGATCCCCATGCATTTTATGGGCATTTAGTAGAGCGCACGCCTGCAACAATGGACTGGAGCAGGCCCGAACCATTTCTTCGCTCCGTCTAGCCAGCTAATTCGGCATTCTCACTGTCACCGCTCCTTTCTTGTGATGCATTCCTGAACAATGGCCCATCTGTTGCTCAATTTCATAAAATTGGTGGGTTGAGTTCCAGTGATCGTAACCGAAACAATATTAGGGGACACATACCAAATCCGTTGGAGGATTTACAAGGCATATCCTTTTATAGTGCTGCGGATGCCATGGTCGCATTTCCGTTAATTCTTTTGGCGGTAAATAGTGTGGATTAGGCGGAATATTGTGGGAACACGAAAAACTAGTGTGAGCACAACCGTGCGGCACAGATCAAGCAATTTAATTGGTGACACAAGCAAGGACAATTTTGTATCGCATGTCATTTGTCGAATTTTAGAATGAATGCTACTTCGACATAGAGCTAAAGAACAAAAATGTTGGACTTGGGAGGTACTTACTATACAAAAATCGTTGTTTTCCACATTATACATTAATTCAATATTTAATCTAAATGTTGCTTATTGAATAAAAAGAATTGCTTGTGTACAATTCATCTCATATAAACATTCAATTGAATTTACTCCGCGAAATATTCAAATGTGTTTACCTTCATTTTTGTGTTACAAATGTAAATTTGTTTAAAATGTAATAACATTACTTCACTATAAACACTTCTAAATTTACATAAATACAAGACAACCTAAGAATCTGTTAGAATGCTCCTTCATTTGCAGGAATTAGCAAGAAAATAGGAGTCTTAGTGCCATTTATAATTTAAAAACGTTTGCTTATTTGCTCAAGACGGCGGCACTGATCCCTTTCCCTTAATGGGCTAAAAACTAAAGTGACCTTAGCCGCTTTGATCAATTTCACAATCCCTACCACTCAGCAAACACTGATTACCTTGAGTCTAATAGTTCCTACCATGAGTCGTTACAGAAAGAAGTAGTAGAAATAATAAAACGTGAGAATGAAAACAAAAAAAGAATACAAAGTGGCCGACCAAACGGTTGAATAAAAACTAAGACAAAGATCCTTTCGGCTTAGGCGTAGGAAATATACCAAAACCATATACCATAAATTTCAAACAATTTTAAGAGTTTTAATTCATCGTCTAAAGGTCCTTTGCAAAGGCAATAAACACTACAACCAATCTCCATGCTCCAATTATTGTACATACATTTCTCAATAACATCCGCACTTGAGAGTATTAAGTGTTGCAGAAAATGCAAATTTACTCAAACATTGGATCGCATGCCGATAGGAAGGGATTAAACTTTTAGCATTCGAGTGCCAATTCACTAGTGTGGGGGTTTTAATCAATTAAAGGTATCAATTTGAACGGCCATTCATGGAGGAACAATAGGACCAGCAAAAGGGTCACTGCGACAAAATACTGCGCCGGTGTGGATGGGTGGCCTCAATGCATGAATCTTTTATATCTAAGCAAAGTTTGCCGTTCCGGATGATCGAGAAAGGCCTTTAACACGGCGGGGGCAACCACCAAGAATCATAGGAGAACGCCGCGCGATGAATAAAGAAACAAAGTTTGGTGGGAATCAATTCAAATTACGAGCTCACCTCCATTTACACACACAAATGAGGCTTGGCGCCTCCTATGTGGAAGTTGACTGGGGTGGTAATGCAGATCAGAGTTTTCTGCGAAATTATTACATATATTCATGTTATGGTAACGTGCGCTTTTGGTTTTGTATTTTACCACCATGCTTTATTTTGGAGATTATCTTTAAAATTCGTTAAGAAAATGAATTGGTGCTGTTTACCATAACTGACTCTATGCAATGTTAATCACTAGCCATTTAGCTCCTTCAACGAACTTCTTTTCAAAAACTACAAACCAATTCCATGTGGTTGCAACTCGTTATTTAATATTTTTGACACGTTAGACACATTCCAAATAAAAAAATTTTCCACTTATAATTTACGAAATAATCGACATATAAGACAAAAGCCGGACCCTAAAGTACAGTTGCTATAAACATATCATCTGTACAAAATTTTACGAAATAACGCTGTTGATACAAACCCATGCAATATATTATAATTATGATATAAGAGACAGCTGTGCGCATTTCCCCAAATGGAGTACCCCTTTGCCAAGGTTAGAACGGCCGCTGTTACATTTCAACGGAGAAGAATAAGAAAATGACTGAAAAAGTAAAACCTACAATCCTGGAAAGAAAGGAAAACAGGTGTGCTGAAAATGAAGTGCAAAATCTCTCTTTTGTAGCAAGCGATAATTTATTGCAAATTGTTTGTGAACCTGATCGAATTAGTTCACAAACTCATGGATAACATACTGTTAATGCGAGGATATTAACAAAGTCAAAATTCGATTAGCATGAATAGATGAGATTACTCAACTGTAGAAATTTTCTACACAAATACCCGTAAAGTTATTTTACAATAAAAACGAAAAATAGTTCTTTCAAGTTATTCGGCCGAATTCTATATTTTTAGCAAATTTGCATTCAGTATAAAGTTCAATCATACTTTATTTCAGTTTCTTATTTTAAATGTAATCTATCGTGTAGTAAAAATATACTTTATCATGTCTCACAATATTCTCCTGGGAAGCGAGACAGAATGGCACCAGCCTGGTCTTAACTTACATCAAACTACAGTAGATGGAGAAAGGAGATCATATGTTTAATTGGATGAATCACAGCAGTATTATTGTATGAAGAACAGAGACACCTGAGTAATTAAAGGAAAGTGAAGTCTAACTGTCACTATGAGCTAAAATCATGAAGTGGGACCCAAATATCGCAAAGTAATGCGTCATTATAATTGCGTAACAATTCGTTTAAAAAATAAATGTCAATAAAAATGCGTAAAATATTTGTGCTAATAATATTGTTTAAAATTAAATGACTCACCTGAACAATGAATTATCAGAAATGCGGTCAGCGATATAATCCAAAACAATTGCAGTAACGGAGCCGTAGACGAAATGATGGACTCGATTGACAGAGAGTGACGATGTTGAAGAGCCGAAGGGCAGAAATGGTTGCAAAAGTAAATATATACCACAACGTAGCAATGTAGACTCTTTGGAATATTCAGCAACCAGGAAACAAATCTAAAAACAAAACGTGTTATTCATAAGTGTATAAGTTTATTTTATGAGTGAAAGAAAATACCCAAAAAATTCCTCGAAAAATCGTTAAAAAGGGTCCAAAAAATTCAGATTTAGGAGGCATTTTATGCGCTAAGTTTGACATAATTTTATGCTTTAAAGTATGGAAATACGCCTTTTGTAGTTTTTCAGTCAAAAACAGAGTCAAACACAGTCAAAACTGTTTGAATCATTATCATTTTTCCCGAAAAGCTTCTAAGGTGGACTTGTCTCAAAAAATAAGATTCTTCTCACTATCGGTATTGAAGGACGCCCCCGTTCCTACTATCCATACATTTATTTGCTTTCAGTAACTGTTCAAAATATTACAAAAAGCAAAAATTCGTACAATTCGAATTCGTAACAAAACGTTTTTCCGAAATTGCTAGGTCATTTATAAAAAAGCCGGGATAGACGGTATTTAGACCACATTCAAAACAAAGCCTCAATTAGGGATACTCAGAGACTTGACTCAGGTAAGAGATACAAAATGCTCTTAAATCGTATGAAGAGACTTTTCAATATAAATAAAGTTTCCTTTTCGACTTATGCCTCTAAATGATTATAAAATTTGGAATTGACGTGGGAACTAAAATTCACTCTGTAGGTCAGCGGTCGGCTAGTGTTACGGTTAATGCGAGAGTCGGTGGTTTTAGTCCACCCTCCAGTTATAATTTTCATTCCAAACACCAAAGACACCTAACACACTAACCTAACAGCTAAATTTAACCTAAAAAGCTAACCGCACAGCCTAGTTCGTCATTATAAATTGTACATCTTCGAAAATCTGCGAGCTGGAGTTGATCGAAAAGGACGGACGCTTTATCCCATCTTTTGACTCAGCGAACTTTGGATTATTTCCATTCATATATTTTATATGAATCGGTGTGTTTCTTTATCAAAAGGGCACTGACCAAAGAAAACTGTCTATCAAATCGAGTCAAAGATAAATTAAATGTGGCATTTGAAAGCGAAACATTTATTGGGATAAATATGGAAATGTTAAAAATGTACTTTTGGTTTATAATAGTTTTTACAAGCCTATCCAACACTGCAGGCTAGTTTCATAATTCATTAGTAATTTTTTCATGTAATAGGCGCCAAATAAATGTGCGAATTTCGGTATGCTGTATGACCTCATACTTGAGGAAAATAAATTAATAATTGAGAGAGATCACAATCGGGATGATACTTAAGATTGAGCAAAACCGTTTAATACAAATTTTCGTGAGTTTATAAATATAACAGTAAAATGTAAGCCGTTTTTAGCAAACAGTTAAACCTCATAGCTTAGTAATGGATAGGCTAACTTTGTTGCGTATCAATGATACATTTACTAGTAAAAAGTCGGACACATGGAAAACAAATTTTCCTGGTATTGTAATCCCAAGTCTTAGCTGTGGATCAGATGGACCATACCTATTTGGCTGGATGAGAGGGAAACTTCTCATTGCTGCATATTACTAACCCTTTATTACTCATCCATTATCCAAATAAAGTCGTTTTTAATAGAGAGTCACCGAGTCTGCTTGATTCACACAGCTTTGCAAGGATTTACCTTGCCAAATAGGCAAGTCAGCTTACCGGATGTGGACACTCAAGGACATAAGGTGTAACTCATGGAAAGTGCTAGTGATTTAGTACAAAATCAAAATTTATGACTGTATGACTAGGGTTCGTCCCCCCCCCCCCCCGCCGGAGTAGGGGAACGGGGATCACGGGGATCAGCATCGGCGGGGACGGGGATCCCCGGGGAACGGCATCGGCGGGGACGGGGATCCCCGGGGAACGGCATCGGCGGGGACGGGGATCCCCGGGGAAATACGGGGAAATGGGCTTTTTTCAATTTTTTCACGTTTTTTGCCCATTTTTTCAAATTTTTGCCCTTATATTGTCATTTTTTCGGGTTTTAGTTCATTCTTTTGCACTTTTTGGTTATTTTTTCATGTTTTTGTTCATTTTTTCGCAATTTTGACAAATTTTTACGGTTTTTGTTCATTCTTTCGCAATTTTGATCAATTTTTACTGTTTTTGTTCATTTTTTCCAATTTTCGGCCACATTTTCGTGGTTTTGTTCATTTTTTTCTAATTTAAATAATTTTCCACATTTTTCGTCATTTTTTCGAAAAATATGGGATATTCGAGCTGGGCACAGAAAGTACTATAAAAGATAGTGGGGTCTGGGGTCTCCGAGAATTGGGGTCAACTTTCTTTGAAAAATTTGAATATTCGTCGAAAATTTCCCAAAATTTTCGCCGACCGTGCCCTATCGGGCGCGGCCGGATGCATTCTTAGGGGTGCTTGTCTGCCTTTCGGGTGCATTCTTAGGGGTGCTTGTCAATCCCCGTTTTTCCCCGTTCCCCGGGGAACAGCACACGGGGAAAAGGGATCCCCGTGGCAAACGGGGAACGGAGAAAACGGGGAACGGGATCCCCGGGGAACGGGGATCCCGTTCCGGGGGGGGGGGGGAACGAACCCTATGTATAACTGCCGCGTTAAAACAAATGACAACTTTAGCAAATCATATGTTTTGAAGTTACAATATTGGCATTAAGCTTCTTCCCATAATCAGCGGCTTGCTTATTTAATTGAGGGATCAATGATCTTTTCCAACAGATATAATTTCAAGTCTGTCTGTGGGCGAGCATTAGATTGTTCCTACACAGACACAGGATAAGAATCATTCCAGCCTCACCTCATAAGAGTTCCTATGAGATGTTGCATTCATAACGAAACTACCAGAAATATGCAGCCTGCCTAACTAACTGGACTAAATAATTTTTTTTCTCTCATAAAAAGCCAAATTACAACATTTTACAAATATTTTCATGAGCAGTCAACAATGTCTGAAAACTGACGTTCTCTATGGCTTCCGGAAAACTCATAAGACAATGTTGAATTTCATGCCAGATTCAATGGTAACATTATTTTGAGATTTTTGTCCGTCAAAAATCCCCATTTTTTGCACGATCTTTCTATTTTTCTGAGGAAAATTTCAATTTTTAGAGTCCACAAATGTTATACTATGACTTTTTTGGGGGGATGATATTTCGTCCGGTTACCCGGAAGGTTGCATATTTCCGCAAAGGCATATTTTCGTTATGAGCGCAACCCTCATACGTTTTAATTGTAAGTCTCTTCTGGAGGCTGAATTCTTATTTTTTCCTAGATAAGTGGTGCAAAGGACTCATTATTTACCAAAGGACATGTACAACAGGGAACCGTTAAAGCAGATCCATTTGCCGCATTTGATAAATTTGGGGAAGCCGAAGCAATAACATCATAAAAACCACACCGGTCTTATTCGTGTTTACGCGACAATTTTGTTTGGAATCAATGCTTTATCCAATTTTAATAGAGAGGACCTTTACTCAAAGCCAATTGCTCACAGCTGCACATCATGTTGGCGCTGCTTTTGGCTTGCCTGAACAATGCTGCCAAAAATGAACGATCAGACGACTAAAAGCAAATATTGGGCCGTTACTTGTGTGCACAATTTCGTTAATCATTGGTATATAAACGAACCGAAGTTATCTTTAAGAATTCCAAAGAAAATTTACAATCCTGTATGAGTAATAGGAATGTTAGTGGGAGCCAAAACAAAATATTTCGGAGGGAAATTTGTGATGAAAATTTGAATTATTTGAGGAATACGGATGTCTGATCAAAATAAAGGAAAAGCAAATAGTAGTCTGAATATAGAAAGGAGATCTGCACTAATGGTACAATTGATAAAAAATTGATCGAATAATTGCTGAAAACAAAAAATACAAAATTCAAAAACGTATTTGTGCTAACTTAGTATTTTAATGCTAAGGAAAATGCAATCTCAAATTTTTTATATGAAATTATTCTATTCAATTATTATATTATATTATAATAAATCGACGATTAAATCTGTGTCAACTGAAAAGGCTGTTTCGTTATGCGAGGTCCCTCAAAACTTGATGTTTTAGAATGTCACGAACAAAACGTTTTTAAAGGGACATCTAAATTATTTCCATCCAATAAGTGTTTTTGTGATCGCTTCATTTAAAAAAATTTAAGGACGCTCCCAAATTTAGAAGATTATTTGGAGCCATAAATGCCATTTCCACATTGAATATACTATGCTAAGTATTTGCATATTATCAAGAGTGGATACCGGAGTTGGGGTATCCGTTGGACAAACACCCCTAAAATATTCTTATTAGTTAAAATTGTTATTAATTATTAATAAATTATAAGTGTTTGCTTTTAATCTGATATATGGTATAGTCGTCAAAATCTGAAAGAATTACCCATTTCTGTTAGACACCATTTTTATCGGAAATACGGATTTTTATAACACATTTGTTCAAGAGATTTAAATCTATATAATTCCATAATTCGTGTTCTATGACGATTTAAACGTATCATTTATATTCTGTCAGGTGTTAAATAAAGTTTTTATCTCAAAACTATCTATTGTTTAGAGAAAACTGTCTAAAGGTCATTCTTTTGATCTTAAAATTTTTGACCACCTTAGTCATCTACTTTTTCTTCTTATGCATACTTTTGTTATATATACAACAGATTTATTGTCTTTAGAAGCATGCTAATAAATTATTTGTTTTTAATTTATTGTTCATTTTTATTTTTCGCCTAATGTTTTTTTTCTGAGAACAAAATCGAAAACAAATTGTGTTAATTGCGCCTTGATATTCAAAGAAAAGAGTACATGTTAGAGGAGAGTGAGTCCGGAAGCTGTGTCTATGGGTCGGCTAGCACATCGTTAGCCTCTCACTTTTTCCGCATTGGTATATTCAGTAACGTAGAGACTACTCTCCAATTATATCCTCAAGCATTCGCCATTTTTAGCATCGAGCAAAGCAATAAATAATTGTATGTGTATTTACTAACGGAATGTCCAGGTAATGACCGGTGTATAACTAGTGTTAATTAAATGTGTGCATTTTAACTTTTCGTGAACAAAATTATAATTGTAGCTTTGCTCACGTTAGTAGTACATTAAACTTACTTTTATTTGTCGCAAAATAATGTTTTTATCGCAAAAGTTGTTTAAACAAAAAATTGCAGAAATGATTGGTCGACTATTGGCTGCTCTGAATCAACCTTTGATTCTTCCCTTGTTGTTGGTGGCTATGGCCCTGTTTCTGCTAATCGCTCTTTGTTGCATCCGGCGCCGACAAGGATGTGGATCAGACGATGCTTCAGACAGCGGATATTACGATCTTGGTCGAGCATTCGGTGGCAAATCATTCAGTCAAACATTGCGCACTAAAAGGGAGAAAGAATTCTATGTGTAAACTACACAATTAAAATTACCTCTACTACTTCATCAGCCAATTGATTGAGTTTCTATAATCGAATCCTTGCGCCATTCTTTGAGTAGGTTTTGGAACAGTTCCTATAAAAATATATAAATGTAACACTGGCAAGGAACACTAACCTGGTGAAACGCTCACCTGGCGAAACGTGATGGACAGGAATTTACCCCATCTTGTGGGCATTCAAACGGTGCCAATCTTTTTGCAAACACGTTACGAAAAAAAATTTAGTCTGATACGGAAATTGGATTTTTACAAGGAAAATGCGAGAAAATCCGACTTTAGAGGCCGTTTTCGGGCGTTTTTGTCTATGAAAGTCTATATTCGTGTTCCCCGTAATTTTCTGGGTAAGATAGCGCGTTTTCAGAATTTTTTGAGAAAACATTTTTTTCACGTTTTTTCACCTGGTAGCAACAAAAGTTTTGAGTAGGTTTTGGAACAGTTCGTGTAAAAATATATAAATGCAATACTGAGATAGTACGATAGCCCTTATACTAAATTTATTAAAAGGTTTGTTAGGATTATTCACTGAAACAATGAGAATTAATGGATTTAGAACCGGGATAAACAGCTAAGGGGCTTAAATAAAATTCAATGCTTCAGGTTAGATTCCAAATATCAAATTAAATTCTACGAAACCCATAAAACTTCTATAATTTCACAATATTTCTATTTAAACAACTAAGTCCTCTGTTTCACTAATAAAAATTATTCAAGGGGTTCCTTTCCATAAAACATAAGAAGGAAAAACCACCTTTACCATACAACAATTTAAAGATATTGCTTACTTCAGCACCACCAATATCCAATAGGCCTACGACAGATACGCGCCCACTCTTGTTCAAAATATGACTTAGCTTTCTTTTATTCGACACTTTGACCAAAGGAGGCTTGCAATTAGTTGTATCAAGTGGATCATCAACGGAACAACAATAACTTTTCACTGATTCTAGCAATTGACTTAACGGATTTTCTACGATTGGTTCTATAAAATTTCTAAGATTATGGCATAGTAGGCAAACATATGTACTTAAATACCTTGAAATCCTTCGAAATCAGATGCAACCATGATACATTTTAAGCCGTCATTTCGTGCAATACGCTCAACTCCTTTTATTCCAAATACGAGCCTTTGTTTGGCATGTGCCTTAAATTGTATTTACTTTGTGACAATCGTAATATTATTTAACATATTTCAATTCACAAGTAAAAAATTACTTTGGTTGGATTTGCTTTATACATTCGATCCTGAAATAAAACAGATCGCGGATTATGTGACAAAAGTGATGAATAAGTGGTAATATATCTTAAAATTGCGGTACAAAATGCAACTTACACAATTATAATTTGCGGCTAGTAAATACATTTCAGCTTTTACATTCCAGTTGACAAATTTTAGCTACGATTCTTATTTGAATAACAAACATTACATTAATAATACACAGGCACAGCCTTGATGTGTATGGACACATTAATATTATCAGCAACAATATCCTTAAACAACTTACTTGAAAGAATTTAAGCTTTCTCAGTAAGTTATGCGCAGCCTAAAATGTGATAATAATATTTACACTACTTGTAAACATCTCTAAAACTTTCAAGTGCAGTTACCTCGTCTAACGGATTCCAATTAGATGTGTGTGCCTGATTATCCTGGTTTGATGAATTCAAAATATTTCCAAGAGAAATGGCAGCAGAATCATCAACATTGAGTTCTAGTGATACAGCTTTATTGTTAGGAACTTTGCACTTATTCCTGAAGTGATTGATTTCCTGTAATATGAAAGTTAAGCTTGCAAAATACGAATGAGTATTCACCTGTTTTATTTTGCTTTCTTTCCTTTTGGGTTTTTGTTTTCCTTTGAAACATTGATTAGGATTTGAATTATCCAGCGGATTTCCTCCAGAAACACATCGAAAATCATTCATAGTTTCTATTTGAGCCTTCCCATTTGTAGAAAGAGAGCAATGGAGCAAAATTACTACAGAATTCAAGTAAAAAATTAATCAATGCTATCGTTGTGAGACAATTTTGATTTTAAGTTATGTCTATTGGCTATTCAACCGTACTTTTGGGGATGACTAAGCCACAGAAACAAGTTGGAAAATGAAGCACTTTTTACGTTTTAGTGGAAAACAAGCAAGAATAGTATTACATTTATCATATAAGATCTTAGTTAATTTTCTCAAAGGGAAGAAGGAAAGAAACGCGTTTAAGAAAATTAACAACGTATTAATTTTCTTAAATTGCAGCACCATATGCTGAGTATACCTAGATTCTGAAATTTAAAGTTATTCTGAAAATCTTTAACTGGAGTTATTCTTTTTGGTATATTCGGAAAGATTTAGTGAATATCTCATAAGCAACGCCGGGACCCTTCTAAGGATAATGCATGGGTCTGTAGCTTCTAAACCATAAACCCATATGTGGACATTCGGGGAGAGTTGGTGCAAGTTGTTACTTCCCCGGTACTTTACTTCCACCAAATATATTACAGAAGGAGACCCTGGGTACCACCATGGGGGTATATACCAACTGGGGGGTACCAACTAGGGGGGTATGCGATATCTCGAGATTCAGCCTAAGCCCCAAGCCTAACCTAAGTCCCCTAAGCCTAAGCCTAAGCCTAACCTAAGTCCCCTAAGCCTAAGTCTAAAGTAAGCCTAAGCCTAAACAGCAGCCTAAGGCTAAGCCTAAGGCTATTTGGGCACAACGCCAATGCCAAGGGATTTTGCAGGGAAACGACCCTTAGGATCAGATTTTTGACTCATTTTGACCCTTAGGGTCTAACTAAGGTAGGAAGCATGCCTAAGGCTCACACCAACGGCTGAATCTCGAGATATCGTAACCCCCCAGTTGGAACCCCCCCCCAGTTGGCTTTTACCCCCACCATGGTACACCTGGCATGATCATATATCAGTTTGTCGGTTTATTAATGTCGGTGAAGGTTGAGGCCGACGGCTTGAAGCCTAAGCCGACAAACTGATATGGACAAAATCCAGGACTTTGGTCAATTTTAAAGATTTTACGTTTTTGAGATTTGGGATATTTTGTATGTACTTTTTGGATTTATGAAACTCGGCTTTTACATTACTGTTGGCTAAGAAAACCTCATACATAGTGAGGAATCATCATTTATCATCACGCTATTATTTTCTAAGCCTAAACACTTGACTCTCTAGTTGCTACGTCTAAGCTTAGAATCTAGGCACTCTATTGTTTTTAAAGCCTAAGCTTAGCCTAAGTTAACTGTAAAAAGCCTAATACAGAATACAGGATATAAGACCCCAGAGAGATAAAGACACGCATCTGGGACAGTGAAAGTGGGGAAAATTTTGTAAGAAGTTTTTCCGAGTTTTAAACATATTTAGTGTGGGTATATTTGGCAGCGGTATATTTATAACGTTTATAACACAACTGAGTGCTCAACTCATACAAATTTTAAAAATATCGCCATTGTGACTTATTTTCAGCTGTAAACCAGCCAATAACTACAAAAAATATTACTAAAAATATAAACTTCAATTGGAACATGTGTTTTTATTATTTATTTGTTTTTTATTTTCAGTAATATTGATTGTCGAAAATCATGGAAACTAATGCGCAAGTAATAGAAAAAGAACAGGTTACTTTGTATTACCATTGTTTTTTTTCAAGGACATAAATTTTATTTAGGTATCAAAAAACAAAATCGAGATCGTCGCTTGTCTTTATTCGGACATGAATTTTGTCAACCGTATTACCGATGAAATTATGGCCGTTTCCAGTGATCTGTCTGCAAATGAATTTGCATCCGAGTTGCTATCAAAATTCAGGTATAACTTATTATTTACTTGTTACTATCCTCTTGTATTTAAAATACCAGAATTCCTAACGCAGTAATGAAAGTTGTTGTAGATATAGTTTTCGAAAATAATTCCGTTTGCTAAAACTATGTCCTTCATTTGAAATGCACTGTAAAACAGAATCGATCTATGCATATAAATAAACCAAAATTCGTTTATGATAGTACTATTACTAATAAATTTAGAGATTACATTTTCCTCACGGATTCTAAATACCTAATGATCAGGAAGCTGAACACCAAGTTTAATCATTTTCTAACGTTGAAGACTGATCAAAAAGACTTTCTGGAGGACGGAAATGTGTTCAATATTTGTTCATTTCCGAAAAATGTTGGACAGGTAGGTATTTCTTCTTTTCTTCTAACAGGTTATTATTTATAGACGGAATCCGTGCTTTTCCCCATCGATAAATTGTTACAGATGATGCCTTTGGAAACTGTTAGTGATACGGATTTTCGAATCCAGCCAGAGGTCAGCGATAGCAAGCCTACTATGACTTCTAATCAAAACGATAACGTAAGCAGTTTGGATCAGAATGCTTCCACTACCGATACTCCTAATTCTGGGGAAAACCCTCATTTGTGGTCATTGTTACTTCCTAAGCCTGCAGCGGAGGGTGGAATCGCGAAATTAGATGAAATAATACCGAAAGAGTACACCAAGGATGATAATTTTAACATCAATCCGATTGACAATAAAAGTGTTTCACCTGACAAGTCTACGAAAGGTGTCAGTGCTTTCAATACTTCGATGTCTGGAAAAGGTCTATACTTTCCATCAATGATACCTACGATCAATCCAGTTCATCACGACAATGCTCCATCTTTGCAATTCTCATATGCTCATCCTCTTCAAGCCCATACCACGCCAAAATCGGACATTTTGCCCAGGAAAATATATCACACAGAGAATACGCCTCCTAATGGTTTGGAACAGTCTCTCAGCAACGAAATTCCTCGTGATGACTCCATTTACTCATTGATTGAGCCCTGGATGAGTGAAAGTGTTTCGAAACAGCCGGTTAAATCCTTTTCACCAACGGGCGAATCTATGAAGTCGTCGGATAATGTGAATATGGCGCAACGATTGTCACCGAAATCTCGAGAATTATATTCCGAAAGGAAGAATGGGCATATTCCACAAAAATTGAGTTCCGTACGTGTTATGATGCCTGGTGGTGAAACAGATAATCGATCTGGAGAAAAGTGCAACTTTCGCAATCCAAATAAACCACAGGGTAATTTAATAGTTTGTATATGATTTTAATAAAACATTCATGATGGTCCCTTCCTAAGTTAGATATGTATTCCATAGGACCACCCAGCGGCTTCGCCGCATGGCGACGCCCACAGTCATCCAGGATTTTCCGGATTTCCGGAAGCCATAAATCCCGGCATAATCGATCTTTGTCGGCGAGACCGGTACCAATCGTCTTGTCTCGCCGAGACGAAGCGATTGACGTATCACACGCCAAACTCCGAGCGGCGCAGCGAAACTTGCCCTTTTACGTGACCCACGTGACACACGGATGTCACGTTTTCACGAATGTCAACCCCAATTTTGACATTGACAACCCCCCCTAAAATCATGGGTTTTTTTTTTGGGGGGGGGGGGTACTCGCGAGTTTGGGGTCCGGGACCCCCAAAAAGTGGGTTATTCTATTGGGGGAGGGGGGGGGGAACATTCACCTATCAACTTAGAGGGACCCGACTAGTTAGTGATTGTGTGTTGTCTCTGTGTGGCCGCTGAATATGCAATGAAGTTCTGCTTTGTAGTAAACAATATATCAAGTTAACCCCAGTATTTCGTCCGTTCTTTTTATTGCCGTGTGTTGCGTGCGAATTGCGGTCGATTCGTGGATCGGGACTATGATACTTTTTCTCTGTTTTTTCTGTATCCTTCCTTTTTCCTTGCGGCGAATGACGCGCCACCACAACTTGTAAATGCAAAAATGACTTTCGCTGATGTCCTAATACTAGTCTTGCCATAAAACTAATTTTGTCTGCACCACATACACTATTACTCACCTTTCTACATTTATTCTGATTGCTATATTTTAGAGGGATATAAAAATGAAAACATCCGCGGCAAATCATCGACACCTTCGAGTCGTCAACTGAAACAATTCACAACAAACACTTCATCGCTATCTCGCTCTCCATCTGTGATTATTTCCCAGCAACATCAATTTCCACTGCGAGAAAATCGTCGTTCTTATGGTATATTTTATTAATAATTATAAAAATTTTTAGTATACTTAATGTACAAAAATATTGAATTTTGAAACACTTTTTAACTAGTTTGCAATACCAATCACTTTAAGTTTGTCAGAATTTCCTACGAGTACATCAAATGCGTAGAAAACATTTCGTTTTTATAAAAAAATCGAGAGCTTCTATTATTTATAACTATTTGCATCAGTGCGGACAATGGGCGAGCTTCTATTTTCAAATTAATTTATTCTAACTAGAAAGTCATTGAAAATAGAAAATGGCGGCCGCCTGAAAAATTTTCAGGAATTTTTCAAAAGTTTCAAAAAATCTTGCAAAATTTGTTCATAATTTTCAAAATTTTCTCTAGAATTTTGTGTTATTTCTCTAATTTTAGGCTAACTTCCTCTAACATTTTTCAATTTTCTTAGAATTTCATATGCGTTTGAAAATTTCCTTTGGGGGGACTAAGGCAAATATTTTACTAAAACTTTATTTTTCAAAATTCTAGCCAAAATTGGTCTAAGCACCCAATTTTCATGCAGAATATGAAGGTCGAACTAATTTTTACCGAAAATTTTTTATAAAGAATTTTGGTCGTGAAAATTGGTCCACCCACCCAATCAATCCAAAATTGGGTATTAAATTAGGCTGAAAGATAGGGTGCCAAAATAGGCTATAAAATTAGCTATAAAATGGAAAATTGTCTTGAAATTAGTCTAAAAATCTATCTAGACTATAAAGTAAGTATAAAATACTAATGAATGTCTAAAAGTTTGGCCATCGATAATGCTGCAAAAGACATCAGAGATATACAAATTGGATGTTAAAATATAGTGAAAAATAGGGTGCCAAAATGTGATATCAAAATAGGGTACCAAAATAGAGTGTAAAATCTAAAATTGTCTAAAAATTGGTCTAAAATGTATAGACTATATTTTGTCTATAGTACTAGTATATGTCTAACAGTAGCTAAAAATGGTACGTTTAAGCTAATTTTTAGGCAAAACCCCAAGTTAACGCATTTTTGGGCTGCAACTTGGAGTGCGTTAAATGGGGAGTTTACTGTATACATATATTTTAATTTCCATTGACTTTATCTACCGACTAGCAAGACTAATAATATGTACAACACGCTATTAAATAAAATTCTCATATAATTTAAATCTAATTTAACAAGGAAATATTAATTTCAGGACCAAGAAGATCACATATTCAGCGGGGATACGGGACTCAGCCAGGTTCATTTAGCAACGAGCGTAGATCGGAAAATTATGGAGCATCCGACAACTGTCGTGGGAAAAATCCGCGAGAGTTTAAACAATTGGATTCGAGTATTCGCTTTCCGGCGTCGACGATAGCGCATCTAAAATCTAATGCGAACACATCTACCGATGATACCGATGACAAAGGGTCTCTCAGTAGTGGAGAAATCGTTGATTAATGACACTAGTCACGATAGTTTCGATTATGTTAGCTTTCAGTTATCTCAGCTTTCAGATTTGTTATAACTTTGTTCATTGTGATAATAAAAGATTTTTAGACAATATTAGAAATGGCGATTCGAAGCGAAAATCTTCAAAATTTGCGACAATACCTTAGTATGAATTTGATTGACAAAATCAACGCGACGTTTCTCGGAATAGTTATATTCAAGACCTGCTCTACCATTCTGTACAAATGAAAGTTCAATTGATCATTTTTTGACGAGATAAGGTCTCAAAGTTGACACATTTTATGTATTTTGTATGGAAAATAGGCACAACGTGAAAACTTGACACACGTTGAGTTACATACTGTGTATGTACGCAATAGAAATTATTTACGAGTGAAATTAGTCTCAAAACTTGTGCACCAACCCTATACTTTACATAATCTCATGTGAAATTATTTGTGGTTTCAAAGTCTGCATGTGATGAATAACAAATGATATCCATTTCCATATATTTATATTTACTGTGAAAATCCAGGCATATGATTTGAAGGTAATTTATTAAAAATGAACAAATAGGTAACATTGTGAGATTTATGCCGTTAATCAGAATCAACAAATGAAACGCTGTCACTGGAGTCATTGAGATCGGCTTCCGGAGATTCGTTTTCACTGTCACTGCTCATGACGTATTTCACTGGCTTGGCGCGAGCTCGTTTCGGTTTTGGTTCAAGCGATGCTTCTCCATCAATGTCATCCAAAATAATATCGTCGTCTGAATCCTTCCTTGTGCGTTTTACTAAATGAAATTTTATAAGGATTGTCGAATTTTACCTTTGCAATGATCAAAACATGATAAAGCACTCAATTTAATAAATATTTTAGCAGTGCTTTCTCTGTGAAAATAGATAAAATTATGATAAAAATTATAAATAAAATATAAATGTAGTTATCTCAAATCCTTTCCTAAAATGTCGATCAACTAACATTTAGCTGCTGGCTTTGCCTTCTGTTTATCTCCGGCGTCAGGCATCAAATGAGCATCCAGCGTCGTTTGTTTAGACTGCAGCGCTGGTTTCTTGTTGGAAAATGTTGAAAACCCGTCGTCGTCGTCGGATAAGTCTTCATCCTTCTTCACGGTAGCAACGCGTTTGCCGAGCTTAGTCGTCGTCTTCTTCGGTTCTGCAGTTCCGTCAACAGCTTCCTTCTTGGGTTGGCGCGTTTTCTTCGGTTTCTGTTCCGCCGATTCGCCATTTTCTCGCTTAGTTTTCGATTCATACTTTGTCTTCATTGCATCCAGCGTAGGCTGAACCCTGATTGCATTCGGGTTCGGTTTCACGTCCTAAAAATACAAATCAATAATGATGTTTTATGAGAATTTCTGCATAATAATATCCACAATTTATATTTTTGCTAATTTTCATACGGATAAGCAATTGATTCTTATGAATTGTTGACATTTATAATAAGAACTAACTCATTTTTCCCCAGTATTTCTCATGAAGATAATGAAGACACACAATGGCCTTCACAATTTTTCAGTCTTTCTCTGTAAAATCTTAAGTGAGAGAGAAGATTTACTGAGAATATTTTTGATTTAAATAAAAGTTGCAGTTTCGCAAAGAACAATAAAATGGAAATTTACTCTAATTGGATGGAAATTTCTCTAATGACGAACTGAAAAAAGCAACTTTCGACCATTTAACGGGTAAAGTAAATGCTTATGTAAAATTGCATAATGTATTAATATACAAAGAAAACCTAAACGCATTGTTATATTTTTTCGAAACACTTGAATAACGAGAACCTCATGATTCTCAGTGATATTTTAATTCTAATATGTTTAATTCTACTCGCGCAGCAAGGACTATCTCCCTTAAAAGCCGGCGGGCATGAAAAAGGCTCCTCCACATTATTTTTACCAAAATACTAATGCCACAAAAATGTGCTAATTAATAACAATAGCACACCCAGTTATAACGGTGATAAATTGGACCAAGCAAGTATATTAAACCACTTACAGCAATTCCGTTCAGAAAATTTTTTCTGCCCGTGGTTTTACCGCCGTGTAGCTTCTTTTCCGCATTTTTTATTACGCTCTTGATATCATCTTCTTCTTTCTTTTCCTGAAAATAATTGTAGCTTTAAAATGATCATTAACAATTAACAAACAATACCAAAATGGTGGAACCGTTTATTAAATACATATATGTGACTTTAACTATTAGACTATGCATTCCACCACTGATCCCTATTTACATTCAAATTTCGCTACAAAGTTTGACTACGACACAGATACCCCAAGTACTAATTTTCCAGGAATATAGTCACACATCATAAGCTAGTCGTCTATACAGAATAAGTTTTATTTTAAACTAACCTGAGCTGCCAAAGCGATCAAAAATTGTGTAAGATCTTCTTCCCATAAATCTTCCCATGATTTACTTTCAAGTGTTGCCAATTCTTGCTTTTTTGTTTCGCTAGCGGCCAGAAGTTTGTCCTTCTCTTCTTCCGACAATTTCCAAATTTGCAAGCCGACAAGATAATCGTAATCGGAGCATTTCTTCTCTTTATCGTTCAATTCAGCTCCATTTCTAATGGCTTGAGCTTCTTCGCTTTCTGCTTCTTCGTCATCTTCTTCTTGGACGTTGGCTTCACCACATAATTCCAATTCACGCTGTTTCTGGAGATCTTTCCACTTCTTGACTGGATCTGGCGCGAATTTATGGTTGACTAGCTGCTCTATGATTGCCAATTTGCGTTTGTTTTCAATTTGGATCTTATTGCCGATTTTTAAGAGGATGAATCGCGCTTGTTCCTTAAATAGAAAAGATTTATGTTCCTAATTCGAATTCTAAGATTAATATCTCTCATATATTTCTTATTTATTTGATTAATTTAGTAATTGTAGTTAAACTGTTAGGCAAACAGAAATACCTTTTTCACTTGCAAAATATTTTAGATAATTTTTTATAGGACAAAGCTATTTTTGAAAGAACCATATATGAAAATCCAGGACTATGGAAAAAGTTCAATGAAAAATATGTCTTGCTTGTATGCATTTAAATGTAGACTCAAACTGAGTATGTTGCGTTAAGCCTTCATTGCCGAGTGTATCCGATCGGATACGCTTTTGATTTGCTAAAGACTTCACAAAAAGAAAGAAACGAATGAGTGTTCATTATTCATACAAAGAGTGTGTCTGTAAATAGATCACATAGAGAAGAGAAATAAACAATGTGATTTTGATAAAGACAGCTCATCAAAAGGAAAGCTAATGGTAACGCTAGGTTTCTGCCTTTTGTTCTATGGCTCCGGCAATGAAGGGTTAAATCAAGAACATAAAAAACAAGTTTATGGAAGAAAGCGAATTACGAAATCGTTACCGAGAGACGATCGCTTTCTGCACGCATCATTCCTACGAGCCATCGCTTTCGTTCAATATAAATCTTCTTGCGCGTTTCGAAGAATTCCTGGCAAATTTCCTCAGGTGAGTTAAACTTCCTGAGAACTCCGTTGGAATCAAATAAGACCATATTTGAAGTGTTGATGACATTTTGTAGCTTGAAGACATTGTGCAGTCCCTGTCGTTCCGCCTCTCTGAGCTTTTCAGGTGTCATCTTTATGATGAATTTGACGGTTTGATCGGTGTGATATTCCTAAAATAATCAACTTACTTCACCACAATGGCACTAATTTTCTATATAATAACCTTGAAGTCTGTTATCGTTCCTTCCATCAGAGGTTCAATTACGGACTCTTTATAAGTTTGTGTCCACATCTTAATGGGCAACTCGGTAATTTCCAAGGTGTCATCGCTCAGCGTCGCTATTTCACCGCTGACCACATATCGAGAATCGTCCAACTTGTCAATTGTTCCCAGAAATCGTCTATACCATGGATACTAAAAGTGATTAATCGTTCATTAATTACTAAGAAGCGGAATTTCCAATTATATCAAACAGATCTAACTATGCATTACAAAATAAAATCCGATTAAGAGATATCAAATAACTTCCATCGCTTCTGTGGTTTCTAAAGCGAAAGATGCTTCGTGCTTTTCGCTGCAACTTCTCACATAATTTAGGGTAATAAATTCCTATGTTTTTGTATTTGCTTAATAATATCCGATCCAGAACATTACAAATCTTTAACCGTTCAGAATATAAGTAAACATTGCTTTAGACTATATTTTCAACATTGTTGATCATTCATAAATATAAGCCTACCAATGGTTTCATTGGTTCCCCTTTAATTAAACGGCGTATGTTTTCAACGATATCTCGCGGGTTGAAGTTGGGAAGCGCCGTTGACCAGCCAGTACCAATGCCATCGGCACCATTGACCAAAACCGTAGGAATCACAGGACAGTACCATTCTGGCTCAATACGCTGATTTTCCTCATATTGAAAACGTAAGACGTTTTCGTCTGCTGCCGGGAAAAGAGCCTTTGTAACCGGACTAAAAAATGGAGTAAAGATAAAGTTTAACCTCCAAATATATTACTTTAGCTTTGTGAAGATATAACGAGGGCTAGCCGAATCTTTGCCGCCTTGAAGTCTCGTACCAAATTGTCCATTGGGCAGGAGCAGATTTATGTTATTGGATCCGATGAAGTCATGAGCCAGGTTGACGATGGTTGACATTAGGGAAGCCTCTCCATGATGATAGGCGGACATTTCTCCCACAGCACCAGCTAATTGTGCAACTTTGACCTCCTTTTTGTCGGCACGTTTAAAGCACGTAAATAGCACCTAAACAAATGAGTTATAACCAGGCAAAACCTCGATAGACAAATAATGGCAGTCAAAATTAATTCAATACATCTGCTTTAGCTACCAAAAGGAATCCTTTTGAAACTTTTAAATCGCAGCGATATTAATTAAGATTAATTAAGACGTAACAAACCTTTCGTTGTCCTGGCTTCAGCCCATCCACTAGACAGGGAATAGAACGTTCGTTATCCGCATTTGAGAATAGTACAAGTTCCTTGTTGATAAATTCGGAAAATGACACCACGCGTGTGTCTTTGTCATATAAGTAATCCTCAGTTTCATTTTTTTCACGTCGCTCTTTTCGAATCTAAATCAATGTTGGAGTAATTAAGAAAGCTTTCAGTTACATACAACTTAATCAGTATATTAAGGTGGTTTCATGATATATCCATATATAGGATAGATTATAAAGAAATAATATTTTGAAGGGAAAACTCTTGGCTCAGAAAAAATAAATCACGTAATTAGCCCGGTGATGCCAAAAATAGTTGCACTTTTTTGCACGGTATTTTTTGCAACTATTATTTAAAAATCGTAAAAATGTGTTTCCTACTTTTTTGCTCATTCGATAGATGAATATGATGGGTACATTTTGTCACCGAATTATATCATCTGATATTTGATATACAGAGATATATAATGCATTTAAGTTGAAAAAAGCGAAAACTATTTTTTAAACCAAAAATAAGTTTGAAAATAGTTTTTAAAATGTCTATATCACAATTTTTTGAAATAACTGCTAGAAACATTTAAATATCTAGATAGTAAAAGAAGCAGCACAAAAAGTTGTCTAAGGAACGTCCAATCAGATTTCACTTATACATTTTTAAATAATGAAATGAATGAGGTACTTTCGGTACACAATCCCTCTCCACAATTCTTTTTTAGGGCAAACTCGATTTCAAATTAGCGCCAAAACATAATTGCATGCCAAAGGGGCCGCTGAAAATTTTTAATGAGGGGGATTACTCGGCAGGGATCTCCTCTAGAGATTGGTAAAAAAATTGTATGGGCCCTTATTAGAGTAGTTCACAGTCAACACTTTTCCCTATTAGGTTCAGCATCAGGAAAAGAGCCTCCTCTAATAGGGAAAAGTGTTGACTGTGAAAATTTTTACTCTAATAAGGCCCCACTCAATTTTTTGAGACCCCTGCCGAGTAATCCCCCTCATTAAAAATTTTCAGCTGGCCCTTTTAACCCCTTTAGCATGCAATTATGTTTTGGCGCTAATTTGAAATCGAGTTTGCCCTAAAAAAGAATTGTGGAGAGGAATTGTATCTATTTTTAGTTTAAACTTTAAAATAGTTTTACATAAAGTGCCTCATTTATAATTTTTTTAAGTATAAGTGACATATGTCATATTTACATTTCCATGCATAAAAGGGCAACTGTTTTTTTGACATCACTGAATTAGCCCCATACTCTTAAGACCTCTTTCTGCTTAGGCAAGACTTGTTCCAGGAGAAACGTTGAAGCGCAACGTTGGGGCCAATTTTATGGGGGAGAAATGTTTCATTTTGGGCGCGAAATGAGGCGTGGTGCATTTTTAAAATTAATCTTAAACTTAACGTGTAAACATTTTCAAAAGTAGTTGGGGTCTCGAAATGGAAGCGGACAGGTTATTTTCTAGTGGCAATAGCCGCAAATACCACTGTGCGAATTACAAAGGCGATAGAAGTTACAACAAATTTGTGGAATATGTAAATTCTGGATGAACTGTTATTTTACCTGCATCCAGTTGGTAAGCCACTCTTTGCGCGCTTCTATTTTCTTTTTAGAAAAGGCCAATTCCACAGCCTCATCGTCTTGCTTCCCATCATATTTGAAGGGGATTCGATGTCGTACCATATCCGAGAAATATTCTTTAGCTTCTTTGGAAGTTGACGTTCCCAATCCTGAATTATTAAGAGATAAAATAAACTAATAGGTCGCAATAATAGTTTGGTTTTATTTTAATTGGTGAACAGCAAATTACAATTAACCAGATCATGCGGTCATTTAATTTTCGCTACATTTCCTGAGAATACGCAATTTCAATGAAAAATAAATATTACCTTTGTAGTACTTGATCCGGTAAGTCTTCCAATTTTCCGTATTATGTCGCCACTCAACATATTCCGGAATTGAATAAAACGGGAATTCTTCTTTTGTTGATGGCTTGGTTGCTTTTACGATCGGAGTGATGAATTCTTCGACAAAATTTTTCTTGATCAGGTTTGGCCAGTTGTGGTGAATGAAGTTGATCACAAGTCCTTTTATATGCGAGCCATCTTGATCCTACAATATTGAATTTATGATGGCATGCAACAAGTATTCCCAAACAGTTATATCTACATATGACAAATGGCAGTGAGAAAAATGAAGAGTACTAATTAAAAATTTTTAATAATTGTATAGCTTAGTATTGGAAAGATTTCCGGAACAAAACGTAAATTGCCAATTATACTCTAGAGAACGTATGATGTCAAAATATAGACCAACCTGATCCGCCATAATCATAATTTTCCCATAGCGCAAAGTCTTGATCTCGTCATCAGTTTCGTATTTCAGCCGATATTGTAATCCCAGAATCTTTAACATCGCATTAATTTCCGCATTTTCCACAATCTAAAGTTGGATCATTATATTCCTTAAACACAAAATCAAGGAATAGCACACCTGTTTGTGATTTCCGTCCCGAACATTTAACATTTTTCCACGCAATGGGAAGACGCCATATCTATCTCTGCCAATCACACCAAGACCAGCAACTGCCAATGTCTGAAAGTACGAATATGGATATAAAATGAGTAAAAATGAGCCACAAAATATACCTTAGCCGAGTCTCCTTCCGTGAGTATGAGAGTGCACGCATGGGAATTCTTTGTTCCAGCGTCATTTGCATCTTCGAGTTTAGGGATTCCCTAAAACGTTCTTAATCAGAAGTTCAAACCAAGGGTTTGGTATATTGATATTCTCACAACTAGTCGTTATCGATTTTCTCCACATATTTCTAAACGTTTATTTTCAGTATTAATTTCCATAATGGAATTAATTTTCGACTGCAATGCTCTCAAATTTCATTAGTATAGTGAAAAACTAGCTTGGGAGGAGCCGCTACGCGGCTCTCCCAAGCTAGGAAGCGGTTAGCGTGCATCCGCGGCGCTTCGCGCACCGCCATCAGCGGTCAGATTGGGTTGTTCGGGAGTAGAGCAGCATGAGACTATTTCGGGCCTTCGGCCCTCAAGCAGCTGTTGTTCGGGAGTAAGGGTTGTTCGGGAGTATATGTTCTAAGTTCCCTCACATTCCATTGGGGGAGGGTCGGGCGCTCCGCGCCCGACCACAGGACTCCAGGGTGTGCAGTATGCCCTCGCAATGTTTATGTGTACGGATTGAGTTATACCCTTTTGTGCTCTAAGTACCCTCACATTCCAAGGGGGAGGGTCGGGCGCTCCGCGCCCGACCACAGGACTTGCTCATCTGAAAATTCAGATGAGCAAAAATTCGGGACACACACAGAAATAAGCAGTGGTAAGAATGCCTTCCAGAAAAGGGGGACAAAACCTTACACACAGAAATAGACACCCCTGAAAATGCCCACCTCTGAGAAAAAATTGACTTCCAAAAATATTTGTCTAAATTTAGTCTACATTTTGTCTAAATTTTGCTAAAAACATACTCAGCTCGTCTATACGAACATTTTAAGCTATCACTTGCCCATAAAACATCGACATAAGGGGTCTAACGGCCAGGTTGGGACGGACGGAGCTTTCGCTTACTTTGGGGATACAAAAGAAACCCGCGGCCTTCGCCTCGGCCCACGCAGGGCAACCCCGGGTGTCATAAATTCTTAAAAATTCGGATTCAGCACAAACAATTACACAGAATTCATGCGTCACTCAAAAATTAGAATTTTCACCCCCAGGAGTACCCCATCTGAAAAATAATATTTTCTGGTTTCAGTACCTCTGAAAATCCCCGGGTACAACAAATCCCGTTGTCAACAAACGATTTCACCCGTGCGGAACCAAACCTTCATCGGGGCTTGGAGCCTAACTGATTGCACTAAGTTATGGCGGAGCCAGACAGCGTGAAAACGACGAAATAGTGTGCATTTTTCGAAATTTTGATGAGTCTAACTTTTGACAGTTGTAAAAGTTGTCGGTGAGACCGGTCCCAATCGTCTTCTCTCGCCGAGAGGAAGCGATCGAGCTATCACACGCCAGGACCGAGCGGCTAGGCGGAAGATTCTGGTCGTAGCGGACGGACACAGTGCGCCTTAGAGGGACTCGATATTGATATTTATATAACATTTCCTGAAATTAACGTAAAATAAAAATAGAAACCTTGATCTTCGAGCTCTTTTTAGAACTGCATTTTTTGTTCTGCTGTTCGTCTTGCTTAAAGCGCACCCATGACATAATTGATTCAATGATGCCGGATTTCTGGGCGTCTTTGATGAACTTTTCGGATAATTCACAAGTAGATCCAAAGCTTTTTGGTTGAAGCGTCATGTTCTCTTTTGTCTGCGAGTCAAACGATGGATTCTCGATAAGAGCATTCACGAACAGCCACATGTGGTTCTTTATTTGGAACGGTTTGATACTGATACCGTTCTTGCCGACCTTCTTCTTCACGGTTTCGATTAGTTTGGCTACGACTTGATCTGCGATGTAGTCGACATGACGGCCACCCTGGAGAAATTTAAAAATTTTTGTATCATAACTTGATGGCTCTATAAACCATATTCAATTTGATATTTGTAACTAAAACCTGAAACCAGAAAAAATTGGTTTGGATACAATGTTTATTTTTATTCCTTGTTAATAAAAATGTTCACAATTAATTTTAAATAAGCAGCATGCTCGGCTCATTAAATATATTTAGATACCATAAGTTTGTCTAAATTTAGGAATATTTAAGTGTAACATTTCTTTGTTACAGGCTCACCTTGCTCCTACCCATATTTTTATTTTAAATTCTCAAAATTAGTACTTTAAGGAACCAACAACTACGAACATATCTATCAACAAATATTTTTAAATAGACCAGTCATCATTCCTTTCGAATTTTTCACCAACTCTTGGAGGAACACAAACCGCTAAAATTAACATCAACGCATTTAAGTAATTTTTCCTATGTATATTTAAAGAAAGATTTATAGAAATATTCTAACATACCTTTGTGGTAGCAATACTATTCACGAAAGACACTTGCTGGAACCCCTTATCAGATGATGTCAAGCCCACTTCCCATCTTACGTTTCCCTGTTCATGGATCACCTTAAGCGGTTCTCCTGTTTCGTCTTCGCGGTCACTGATATATTTGTCGATATACTGTTTGAATCCTTGACACTAAACAGCAAACTGGAAATGAAAAAACTAAGCACAAAAATGTTCGTCATACCGGTATTTGCTTGCCATTGAGGAACACCTTCACTCCTTTTGAAGTACCGGCAACTAAAATTTAAGGTGGAATTCTATGGTACACAAATTTTATTTACCGTCGAATGCACGTCGACACATCAAACCGATTATATCGTCGTCGAGTTCATTCATTCCGAAGCGCTTGAGGTCTGGCTGAAAGGTGACCTTGGTAAAGTCATCGCCATTGCATTTCTCGACTATTGGCTCGCCTTCCCTGGTCATGCTGTTCACCCAGGTCTAAAATAAATAAAGTTGTAAAATAGAGTGTTAATAATGCCCATTCTTTAGTCTTCACTGTAATCATTTTCAATAAATTTGCTACATGAACACTTTAGTGTGAAGCGATGTATAACAAACAAGTTATCCATTAATGAAAGTTATTTAAATCATTTAACAACTTCGCAGGTCTAATTTAAAATAAGTGTTTCAGTTCTATGGTAATGTAGAAACACACATGAAATTGGCCTGGCTAATATAAATACACAATTAATCTACAAACCTGCTTAAACTTCTTTCCGTATTCCTTGGTTGAGGTCTCCAGGACGAACTTAGTGCTGAAGATGTTGCAAAGCTTGGCGCCGAATCCATTTCTTCCTCCAGTCACCTTACGCTCATCGTCGTTATAGTTCGAAGAAGTTAGCAGAGTTCCGAATATCATTTCTGGTACGTACATTTTCTCTCCTTTGTGAATCACGACCGGAATGCCTTTGCCGTTGTTCAAAATTGATATTTCATTCTTTGCCCTAAAAGATTTACCTAATAAACTTATGGCGTGATGGTAAAATAAGTAATCAACCAAGTTAATCTTTCAAATTTGATTCTAACCCACAGTTATTAAAAAATCCACATAAGATATTACACATTCAGCAAACTATTTTAGGTTTCGTAATATCCAATAACCCAAAACATACTTGTCAATATCAATGCGAATTAGATTCATCTTCGGATCACGCTGCTTGTTGTCTGCTGCATTGACCAATATTTCGTCGAATATTTTGTAGAGCCCTGGCACAAACGAAATATCTCGCTGCACGATTTTGTCTTCTTCTTGATCATAGACCCACATCGTCTGAATTATAGGTGAATGAAGAATTTGTAACTATATTTTGGGTCACATTTATTTCTTTTTACTATTCTTCAAACTAACATGCGAATAGAAATGTATTGAGCGCCTGAGTTTTATTCGATACAGCCAAATATACTGCCTTGTTTTATTTAATTTCAATTTATAATTACGAACGCCCCGAAAGTTTGCGTTCTTTTATTTTTTAAGTCTTAGACGTTCTACAGTTTTGTTAGCTGTTAAATAGTCGTCCTTGCCGGCAACTGTTTCTACGTAAAATACCCACTCAAGTGTCCGGAAGCGGCGCTTCGCGCCGCTCGGATCCGGGAAGGGTTGGGTTGTACGTCCGTCGTGGCCTTCGGCCGCTCCAAAGGCTAAAATAAGGGTCCGGAAGCGGCGCTTCGCGCCCCTTGGATCCGGGAAGGGTTGGGATGTACGTCCGTCGCGGCCGTTTTGTATGATGCGCAAGCTAATTTTTGCACATTCCCTACTTACAATTCCCTGGGGAGCATTTTGATGTATCATGCACCCCGGTATGAGGGGAACACAAAAAGTTATGAGAAAATCTTAAGTCCGGGATATCTCTCTACGCGCAACTCGGTTACGGCTGAATTCGGTGCCAATCGCTTCCCTTGAGCTTACCTGTCGATTGACACCAAAATCAGCCCGAACCGAGCACGGGATCGAAAATTATGAGAAGTGGCCCTTCCCGAATAGGTGGTTTATTATAAGGGGAATTTAGGAGATTTTTAGGTAGGGTATTTAGTTTGAAGCACCGAAAAGTGGAAAATAATATATTTGCTATAAAAAACGTTTACCGTTTTGGTGCAAAATTCCACTGAGCCGATGTACGTATCCGGCCGCAGCAGAATATGCTCAAGTTGAGTCTTCTTCTGGTAGGTTTTCTCTATGTCCACCATCGTTCGATTGTTCTGCCGAAATGTCTGCAAATATTTTTATGCTGACTTAAGGGGTTATATTAGATATATGTAGGTGATCACTGGCAATATTTGATAAATTCAGATAAATTTATTCTATGTGGATCTTAGATCTTGATTTATCTTGGCGACCGTTCCGACAAATCGCTTTTGTAGAGATAAATTGAATAATATAAATAAGGTAAAGCAAAATTACATTCACAGATCTAGTAGAAACAAATCGAGAGAGGTAATTTGATGCAAGGAAGCGTACTGAGATCTTATTGAATAAGTTTACACTAGAACCAAATGCCAAGACGTTGACAAATAACGTTGAGCGGCTCGAGCCCTAAAGTATGTTATTGTAACCTGTTATTATTCAGAAAAGAGTGACGCGGTTAGATTACAAATAAACAATACACGACTTATTGGAATGTTTCAATTTGGAAAAAAATTACCCGAAACATACGCCACTCGCTTCTAACGGTTTTCGGATAAATATAACTATGAATTCGCCCGCCAAAATAGTAAATCGAATAGAACGCTATTAAATCATTCGTGTAAGGACCAAAACTGCTTGAAAATAGGGATAAGGTTCAAGTTTTTGGAGAAGCACTTAGGGCCTTGTAGTATTCAACTGGGTTTTACTCTAGTACAGCCGGTAGTGTTACTTGTAGTAAAATAAATTGACAGCAAAATTTTCTTCACGTTTATGCCAAAAATATGCAACACGCTTGTTGTATATAACAGATTGCTTAAATTATTTGGTGCGTAGTTTCACATTAAAATACCTCAAACGCACTAAATAAAAATAATGGGCAAGTTTTTGAAAAATCCTAAAAAAAAACATATGTAAAAGGGTTGACCTTTGACATACTTATGTCGAAAAAGTTTGGTTTTAGAGTATTGTTTTATTGCTATACTTAAAGGAAACCCATAGAAAATGGTTTGTAAAAGCGCTGTGAAAATATATGAGCAATTTTCCCTTACCTGATTTGTCGAAATTTCACTAGGGAGTTAATATAGGACTTAAACTTTCTTGACAAACGTATCTTGGAAACGTTTTTTTTGTGGGAAATACGTGCTTATAATGTATGTAATCAGTTAATTATTGATTATATTTAACGAAACATGATATTAATGTAATGGTAAATATAATTCTCAGATTTTTGACTCATTTCCTTTGAGACAATATAACGACATGTTTGTTTTATTATAATATTTTTTAAATCTCTTTTGCGTAGTAACTGACGGCTGTTCCTTATATCCTCTCTAAAGCTTTAGAAAAAGTTATACGGAAAAAGACGCTGCACAAGAAGTAATTGATATATAAATCAATAACAAAAGCATAGTAGGTTACTTGTCTGGATGTTTGCTATAAGCAATGACTGCATAGCAGTTTTGATTGATTACGCATTGGTGCTGATTTTGAGCTTTGCTTAGTTTTGAAGTTTTACTTGGTTTTAATTTATTTTTTTATACGCTAATGTTGAATAAATCGACCATAAACTTCATAATTTAATCATAAATTTTAATTAGGGATAACGAAATAATATATTAACACATCGGCGCCAAGTGTCTCAAAAAGCGTCACAGCCGTTTTCAGCCAAAAATCAAATGAGTTCTTATCTAAGATTTTTTTGCCAGGAAGCAAGTTGAAGTGTTGCTCGATCATACCTGGTGGGTGAAATATTCATCCGTGTGATTATTATTTATATTTTGGGCTGCAAAGTTGGTACACTTTGCGTTTTTCAGTGTTAAATGAGTCAACTTTGAGACCCGATTTAGAGATAATAATCACATGGATTGATATTTCACTTGTACTGAATGGTCGAGCAACACCTCAAATTTTACTTTTTCATAAATTTTCGAACCTATGAACTCAATAGCGACCATTATGAAATTTTTACGGTTTTTTTGCCAAAAAATGGCCATTTTCGTGTATTTTGCTGAAAATGTGAAGTAGAACGTTCGAAATCGTCTGGGATTTTTGGTACTTACCCTATTTCGGGTACGGAGAATCCGAATTTGACCTCAGATCGTGGGTAGTCCCGCCACGAAAGTTGGGAAATTTGCGTTTTTTGACGTTTTTGGGCGAAAATTATCACAAAAGGGTGCCAGAAAAATAGTATTGATGGTATTTCATTTTACAGTTGCAAATTTTTAATCAACTAATATCCGCAGAATACGAATTTAGAGTTATCGGTTAACAAAAGATAGTAACTTCGCGACAAAAAAATTGATTGACGGACCTGGGGTTCGAACTTGAGACCAAAACCCCTCAACAGATCGTCCGAAACTGGCCATTTTTGACGTGATATGAAAAAAATAATTGCAGATTCGGAATCAGCGCATCGAATTACCCCTAAAAACACTCATTGCAGAAAAATTTTCCACCTTTTCAAAAAATCGATTTTTTTCAAAATCCATGTGGTACCCCTTATGGTCAAAAATGGCCAAAAAATGAAATTTTTTTGGAATGTCAGCAAAATGTGTTTTTAGGGGTATTTTGATGCGCTGAGTCCGAATCTGCAATTATTTTTGACGTAACGCATCAAAAATGGTCATTTTTGGGCCATTTTGTAGCAAAAATGCGATTTTCCCAACTTTCGTGGCGGGACCATCCGTGATCTGAGGTCAAATTCGGACTCCCCGTACCCGAATTAGGGTATGTACCAAACATCTCGATATTTTAACGACAAAAACATGGCTGTGACGCATTTTGAGACAGCTCCCGTACATTTGGCGCCGATGTGTTAATATTTTAAAACACATAGTTTTTTCAATTTCATTATTGATATAGCTGTTATAGGATACGAATCGCTTCTTGTACTTGAGAGTGATATAATTTTATTAGCTCATGTTATGAATTACGCGTGGGTAATTCGCGGCTGGATAATTACACATAATATCTTTCGAAGGGAATATGTTACAAAGATATTTACGTAAACTGATGCATTCATGAATCATAAAATAAATAAATCTTTCGTTGCTCGACAGACATAACGTATTTTATCTTTCGACTATTATGAAATCAGGCAAATTGGAATGTATATTAAGATGGAATGTACATTAAGATGCGTGACAATGTGTGTATACTAAATGGACTGGTTGGTCACGTTGCAGGTATCTTTCAAATTTATAACATCATCGTCGAGTTTTTACAATATTTGAGTGGTGTGGTCGATTACGGTTTCCCCGTTGAGCAGTCACACGCCAATGCACATAAATAATGACGTCTGCCACTTTTGGAACGGGCCAAGACATTTAAGATCTTTAATTTCTTATTCTTAGTTTTCATTAACATACTAATAGAAATGACGGATACATCAATGAGGAACGAAATCCGTTGATCTATCATAGTTTGGAATATAATATAAGAATTTGTGTGATAAAACAGTTTTACCCGCTAAGGTTTATGCAGCTATTTATATTATGGTCTGATGTTTTTGTTTCGAATATCAGCGTTAGAGAAATTCCTATAGCTTAGAATGTGCAACTTTAAGGTAGCATTTAAAAGCTTAATAAGAAACTGGCTTTGTCTATATTCACTTCCATGATCTCTTATGTTGGATGGGATCATGTGTTGATCAGAATTTACTCTTGTCATAGCCGTTATCCTAACTGTCATCAATTGATTACCTCCTTTATGAAATATCAAATTTATATTATGTCTATTTATAATGAAATGAGGAATTGTTGGTCTAGATTCCTAACTGGATTTCCCATGAGTCCCACTCCCGATCCTCAGAAAATTTGAAACTCCCGAACTGGTCCAGGTTTTAAATTTGACACTTTCTATTACAATACATAAATTAATTAATATATTAGCAACTAAAATTAGCATAAAATTAGCAACTAAATTTAGATGTTTTTTGTGCTACTAACTACTGCCAAACGAATTTAGTTGCAATTAAACTCGTATAATCTCCATAAAATAACAATAATATATTCTAGACACCTTAATTAGCGATGTCACTTAGAGACGATTTCAACACAAAAATATACCGATATTTATCGAATATGTTTATATAGCAACCTACATATTTTTCCATGCTAGGTGCAAGGTTAAAGGTCGTCTTTTGTCTCCAGTATTCCCCTGTTCAGTTGCAAAGAAAATAATAATGCAAGAAAAAGTGGTTAAGGTGCGAAATGAAATAGCACAGCAATTTACGCGAACAGTTTCCGCTCAAGGAAGAGTTCCCTGAATGGGTGGATGAAAACAGTAGCTTTCATCCGCTATTTTCGTTTCTTTTATGTATCAATGGAACGACACATTTTTAGCATGTGAGTAATATTCCAGATATATATATAGATATTACATATAGATATTCGTTTTCTAAATGTTTTATATGTATATTTTATATTTTATTCGTGCGTTATTAATTGCTCCACTCTAGTCACTGTTGAAAAACTAAGGGTTAACTAAGAAAAAACTAGGCATACGAAACGGTGAAGTATAACTTACAGTTCAAAGTCAAAACCCGATTCTACCCTCACTCTTATTCTCATTTACATATTTCACAAATAAATTACTTTTCTCTCGTCTTCTCTCTGTCTTTCTCTCCCCCATCATTGCTTACTTCTCTATTCCATTGCCTGACAGTTTTTACTATTTCTTTGAATATAATTGTATGAAATAATGAACACTGATTTGTGTTTACATATTAGTACAGACGCCAAATGACCTAACTTTTGTGTTTTTAAATTATATAATAGCAAAATGGACGTTTAAATTTGCAGACTCATTACTATTCGGGAAATTTCCCGACGTATTTCGATTAATCTTTCTTGGTTTTTTGCTGTAAATCAAAATTACAAATAACGATCTTTCATAGTAACCGAAGATTGCGATTCATCCAACTCCCTATTAGGTCGTTTGTCCTTCAAATGGTTTGGTCGCATCAATCATCTTCCGGGAATATTAAACACTATGCACGAGACGCGCCATCTGATTCTCCTACGCAGTGTCTTCTATGTGCAGATTCCGTCCCAAGATACATTTTGTTGTTTGGGTCGGCATCTGACCCAAAACTGCAATTTTGCCTACCCATATGAATTGGCCATTTATTACAACGAATGGGGAGTCACCACCTAATTTTGGGACCTATGGTTGACAGTTGTATTTGGGTCTTCCCGTTCGTCATGTTCCAATGATACTATTCGCCAAATAGGCATTTCGCGGTCTTCGTTGTGCGATGTGGTTATGAGCGTACTTAATGGGGAATCCCTCTCACTTATAAAGTTTGTATATAGCAAAGATCAAATATGATGTCATTTTTATTTACTTGAATTTACCTAAAACTAATTTTGCCTGCGATATATTTATATGGCATGTGTGCGCGAACTTTTTAACTGTATATTTTAGTATAGAGAGAAATGGTGAGTGCCAATAAACTGCAACGAAAGTAATGTTGTTTTACCTTGGTATTACTGTAAACGAGATTTAAAAATGTGACTCAAATAAATCGCATATTTTTGCCTTATGATCAAAATATATAGAAACCTTGTGAATATCCATTTGTTTAAGGATTTTATTCCCATTTCGTTTTGTGAAGCTTAAAACTTTGGAAACGACCATGTGCTATAGAAAAGCCGGGGACCTTTGAGGGAATATTTGATCTGTGATGAAAAAATGATGACAATTATTTTTCATTGGATGTGCTCCAGCCTATTGAAAATCTGTAAATGTGATAGGAAACTACGTAAAAGTTGGGATAATTTGGGATAACATCAATGTCATATTTGATGTCACACTCATCTAGAGATACCAACTCAAAAATGGGATTAAGAATCGCCCAAACGCTGATGTAAAGTCAGAAAAAAACGAAATAGTACACAAGATTTGTATCAAATTTGATCAAACAAATGTTTGATCAGGTTTCTTCTGTACTATTTATTTTTGTCTGACCTTAAATCATATTTTGGGCAATTCCTAATCTCTATTTTTGGTGTTGAATTCACTATGTGAGTCATAAATATGACATTGATGAGTCTATCCCAACTTTTTACATAGTTTCCTATCACATTTACTGCCTTTGTGTTAGGGCATAGGTAGTATAGATTTTCAATAGGCTGGAGCAAATCCAATGAAAAATGATCTCGAAATTATTTGATCACACATCAAATATCCCCTGATTGTAGCCCCGGTTAAAGAGAATTTAATACAGTATATGTTCTGCTCATTTTTTAAACAAATATAAAATCATTGAACCACAAAAACTAATGTCTTTGTTTTCGCGTATTATTTGTTTATTATGATATTATTACCTTATGACTATTATAAGACAGAAAGGAAAAGTCGGGGAATCCCGTTGGTATTCCATCATTGCAACTTGGAGGGATGAAAGCGCAGAAGATAGTCAGAGAATAGGGAACCGCCCTAACGCACGAGGAATTATCGTTATGTTGACATTTGATGGTGATTTGATAAGTGATATCTATTGATTTTATTGGATAGTGGGATTCTGTCTAGCTGATAACGTGACTTTACGCACATATTCTACTTCCTGACATCGGTGTTCCTTAACAGTATACACGTTAAACATTTTATGAAGACAAATTACACCTAAGCCCTATGACCATAACCTCGTGGCCGCCTTTTATGAATGATCATACACTTATCAAGTGGAGAATATGATGTGTGGTAACTCATTATAACAAATACCAAAGCCATAGGTCTTGATAAAATTCGGCATTATCAAAAATGAAAATGGTCTGCTATGCTTTTTCCTTAAGGGGTTGTCCAATAAGTCTGGTCAGCAACAGGGATGGTAGGTAGGCCTAAAAGCTTAACGAGATGGACTGTTCGGCTTTGCTACCGACGATGACTGATTTTATGGATGAGCCATAAGAGTAGATATGATAAAGTATTGGATTTAATTTGCATACACTCATAGATTATATATTGACAGCAATAGAGAGTGGAATCTTGCCTAATTATGAGCTTTGCTTTTTATGGGTCTTAAGTAAGTAAGACTTAAAATAATAAATAATACGGAATGTGTACTGTTGTGAAAAGTAGATTGTTGTGACTTAAGTAGTGTGTCATTTACCTAATATTAATAGATAATGGAATCCTTCTATCCAATTGTCTTTTTATATAGTCCCAAGTGACCATTTTAGGATTCCGTTTTCTATTATTGTTGTTTGCGCATACCTGATTTTCTTTAAGTGACATATTGATATGATCTTGATTTTCTGAATAAACATAATATAATTTTTCTCTCAATATTTGCGAAATTAAACGATGTACTAAATAATTTTACATTACGATAATTTAGGATAGCACACGTCGACTGGTGCCTTTCCCGGAATTATTTCGCATATGGATACGGAAGTGAAAAATGCAAAAATCAAAACCTATTCAAATGGGTCTCAAAGGCAAGATCACATGGATGACGACAACAAAAGTCAAGAAGACAACAATTTTTCGACCAAGAAAAAGCAGAGTTTGTCTATATCAGCCAACGAGTGGCGGGATAGGGTTAAGTCGGCGTGCGTCAAAAAGAGGCAGTGGTGGTTACCTGCCTTGTTGTGTTTTTATGCCATTCTAAAAGAGGTAAGCTTATGTTAACTAGGAATTTTCAAAAATAATGCGGTTTAACCCTTCATTGCCGAGTGTATCCGATCGGATACGATGTTGATTTGCTAAACACTTCACAAAAAGAAAGAAACGAATGAGTGTTCATTGTTCATACAAAGAGTGTGTCTGTAAATAGATCACATAGAAAAGAGAAATAAACAGTGTGATTTTGATAAAGACAGCTCACCAAAAGGAAAGCTAATGGTAACTCCAGATTTCTGCCTTTTGTTCTATGGCTCCGGCAATGAAGGGTTAACCCCGGTGAGGTAAACAACAAAATTTTCAAAATTCGTTGCTTATGAATTTTTAACAAATTTCTAAAGAAAAGGAAGTTTAGTTTAGTTTTTTTGTTCGATGTTTTAAGGAAATTTTTATTGCATAAGGTACAGGCAATGCCTGTAAATAATGATCAGTTGGCCACCTTAGGCATATTTCCACGTTATATGCGACAGCTTAGCTGAAAGCCAAAATTATCCTCCAAGTAGCCCGGTCTCTCCATCCGGTGTCCCATTAGCGTTAGACTCCTTGCACCGCTGTTTTCTGGCAAGTGATTGCTTAAAATGTTCGTTCGGACGTGCTAAGTATGCTTTTCAAAAAATTTAGACCAAAATGTAGACAAAAATTTTTAGACTGTATGTCCCGAATTTTTGACAATTGCATTCTTGTCAGTGCTTATTATCTTACCCCATAAACACTGCTAGGCGTCGGAGGCGACGAGCCAGTCCTGTGGTCGTCGCGCGGAGCGCCCGACCTTCCCCCTTGGAATGTGAGGGAACTTGGAACATATAGGCATACATGTAAACAAAACCTTTGTTTGGACTCCCGTAGGGAGTCCCTACCGCTAGTTCATGTCATCCAAAACAACTCAAACATTTTTACCTGTTTACATTAATATTTGTTCATTTTAGATAAAAGTGGGTGAGCCATATATGTACAAGTATCAAACAGAATACCTCAATTTAACCGCTGAGCAGCTAACAGGAGAAGTAGGCCGATTAAATATTGATGTTTATTTGTTTATTTCAATTTAGGTATACCCAGTCAACCCTTACACATATTTGATTTCATTAGTGCCGATTTTCTTATTAACGGATTTATTATTGTATAAACCGACTATGATTACTGAAGTAACGGGCCAAATTGTGTTCCGAGCGACTCTTGTTTTCGGTGGCTCAGTTTTTAGTCAAGTCATAGGGCAGGTTTTCTATGGCATCGCATCAGCCTCAGAGGTATGTTGAAATTACCTTATAAAAATTTGATAATAATAATACCTTATTGAATTTATCGATCTTATATTTTTTTATAGATTTCTCGGAATATGTTTCCTATGAAAATTTATGGGCATTACAGCTAATTATTTTTGTTTGAAATTGACTGACTGAGAATCTCGTATCACTATACAACCCAATGGGTTTTAAGTGAGTTCAATATCTGACAAAATGTATGTGGCTGGTGCCTAATATATACACTTCACCTAATATATAAATTACATTGGATAATGCTCTTAATACAAGAATTATTCAGGTTGCTTTCTTTTCTTATATCTACGCACGCCTCGAGAAAGACCAATATCGGAAGTAAGTTGCATTCATACTTGAGCAAAATATATTTAAAATTTTAGGCTTACGAGCTGGACAAGAGCAGGCACCATGGCCGGTCGGACCTTTGGTTATCTGTTCAGTCAGTTCTTGATCCTCAGCCATTTGGGCAATTTGAGAACATTGAACATAATCGCCTTTATTATGCCGTGTCTTGTTTTTATCGTTTGTGTACTATTGCCACGAGGTTGATTTGAATTAAGCTCGGAATGAATTTGAGTTTTAATTTTCAGTTCATTGGAAGATAATGGTTGGGAGAATGCTTGAGGCTAAAGGTAAGAATATTTAACCTTTTTATTCCGTATTCAATTAGCCAAAACAGGTGATGATATTAATTCTAATTGAAAATATTTCTAATATTCATTTGAATTAAAATGCTCATTTTCAACCGAAGTTGAAAAATGTTTTAGCGTTGCCTAGTTTAAACCCTTAATTGATGATTATGACAATGAAACATATGTTTTTAGCACTAGATATTTCCACAGATACATTTTTGTTTCAGGGAGAGAGATAAAATCAAACAGTTCTCCAACCACCCGTCAATTACCAAAGACATATTCCTCATATCTGTTGTACAGGATCCGTAAACTACGATCAGATTTTATTAAAATCTACAGCATTGGTTTCATTCGTAAGTGGTCCTTGTGGTGGGCTATGACAACATGCATGTCATTGCAAGTAATATTTTGGTAAAGTTAGTCTATTATTTGTTGCTCATGTAATTCAGGTGGCCCTGTTTGCACAAACACTATGGGGAGAAGTGCACACAGGTGATAGTCCGCTGAACGGTTTTGCAGAAGCCAGCTATACGGCCACAGGTAAAGGATTGTTTGTTTTTCGGTAATAATTTTCAATTTCTGAACTGAGTAATACACGAGGGTATATGGGCGCCCCAAGTCTGCCACAGATCATGATCACGTCAAAAATCCACAACAAAGTTTTTACCGTATCATGTCTTAGCTTAGTGCCCGGGTGTAATCAAACGCCGAATTCGTGATCAACGCTCCAAAAAAAAACCCATAATACAAAAAATCAGCGCTTTACTTCGTCAGAAACCGCCGAAACTGACGTGCCGTACTTCATGTCATGCATTTTTGTGTATTGAGGTTAAAAATAAAGTGCTATACCCCACTAAACCTTCCCGAAAACCTGTACGGTAACGGAGTTTCAGCGATTCCTAAAAAGGAGCTATACGGAGCAAACAGTTGTGAATTAGAGTGATTAGATAGGTAGGATACAAAATATTTCAAACTAAAAATTGGCGGAAGAATTAAAAGGCTTGAATTTTCTAGTGTCATTCTAATGAAATATTTCTTTTTCTTATCGGGCTATTATATTTCTCTGTTTTAGCAACACTGGCAATATTGGCAATGAATGCTTTTCCATTGAACTGGGATAAATGGGGCGAATTGGCTTTAGTCATCATCTCCAGCGTCGACGCTGTGATGCTCATAATTTATTCTCAAGCACAGAATATATATGTGATGTATGCATGCTATATCGGCTATAGGAGTTTGTATCAAGTTATGATCACCATCGCACAGTGAGTTCATTTTTTCCATTTATTCGGCTGACAAATGCTTAGCGGAGCCAATGCGATAATGATAACGGGAATGAGGGTTACGTGATAGGGAGAAAGTAGGATTTGTGGATCCCTTGCGGTGTGGCGAATGTTGCGCCCAACCGCGCTAGTCATTCAGAAAATTGGCAACTTCTATTAACCACTGTTTCCGGTATATAACACAAATCTAATAAGACAACAGCCCATAACATTGTAGGAACCATGGGGTTTGTGGTATCACATTTGCTTTACGTGTCTTTGGGAGTTGCTAGCCAGGGTTCACTTTTGTCTAAATCCAGATGATATCTAACCATGACCAAACATAATAAAACATACTGCAAAATGAGGTCGCTTTTCAAATAATAACTGGCATTGAAAATAACTGACTTGACCAAATTGAATTAAATACGACTTACATGCTACTTTTTTATACTCATAAAGAAATGTTTAAAGTTTATTATATTATAGATGGAACATTGCCAAGAAAATGGTATGCGAGAGCTATGGCCTGGTTTTTGGCACCAATTCGTTTATTGCACTCATAATGCAAAGCATACTAACGGTAATTGTCACCGATAAGCGCGGCTTGGCATTGCACGTCCGACAGCAATATCTTATATATGCCGGCCTTCACATGGCAATCGCAACAATTTTCCTTTGCTCTGTCATATACACGGTCATGAATTACTTATGTCGCAGTTCAAAGGTCGCTGATGAGAAACTAGCAACGACGTGCGACGAACCTCAGAATTCGGATTCAGAATCAGGGGAATCGGAAAAGGATATGGAAAAACAACACAAAATAGCGGACGGAGTGGATGTTTAGCTCTGCCCCACAAAAGTTGTATTATACGTGTATGGCCAATTATTCTATTAATTCCTTTAATTTAGCGGTATTGTTTCTCTTAATGCTGAAATTGACGAAGCATTTTTGAAAGCGTCATTATCGGATTTCTAGCTAAAACATTTTATTTTCACTTTTCAGTGTGGGATTTTTAACAAGTCATTTGCTCATTTTGGATCTAGCATTTTGTTGTTACTGAAATTAGTGCCTTATTGGATTTTTATGACATATTATGTCTTCGGTGCTGTTATTATTTTCTTTGGTAATTTTTGTTCATGTTTCAAAATGTCGTTTCTGTATTTAAATGGATTGTGTACTTTCGTTCATGTTGGGTATATTCTTTTCAGAACAGGTTGGTCATTTTCAACGTCCCCCTTGCTCAATCTCTGAACTTCATTTCTTCTTTTTATTGGTAATAGTTAAATGACCGTTTATATAATTTTGTGATTACTTTTTAGTCAGTATATTATATGTACTTATTGATTTTTTTCAAAACGAGTTGCAAATTGCAACAAAGATGAATAAAGTTTTACAGATATTGTTTTGGAACATGGATCATATTCTCACAAAATTGCTCTGGACGTAATTTTTCAACAATAAATCTTGGACTAAATTTTCTAATTTTATATAAATTGATGCAAAAAACTCCATGATGATTTCTGGAAAAATTTGCACAAAAAGTGAAGGACTAATATATTTAGCACGAAAAAGCCACTAACTCGTCCAAAAATTTCTTCCCTGTCCAAAATTTCTGCCCAAAAATAGTCTGCAAGTGACACTAGCGTTATCCCCCCCAAGTAAGTTAGAGCAGTCAGTACGGGAACCGGTAAACCCCCCCCCCGGTAAAACCCCCCGCGGCCATTTTTTGGCATAACTTTTTACTGGAACCTTCTAGAAGGATGAGTAATAGCTTAAATGAACGCTAAGACTCTGGGCTACACATCGGTATATTAATTGCCGCATCTCGATTCAAGATTCTCGAGATTTAATTATTTTTGTCTCAAAATTTCGACTTTTTTTGCAAATTCGAGAATTTGAGACAAAAATAATTAAATCTCGAGAATGTTGAATCGAGATGTGGCAAGTAATATACCAATTTGTAGCCCAAAGTCTTAGCTTTCATTTAAGCTATTACTCATCCTTCTAGAAGGTTCCAGTAAAAAGTTATGCCAAAAAATGGCCGCGGGGGGTTTTACTTAGACTCAGTTAGTACGTCCGAGCTCTAGACCCTTTGCACCGTTGTTTTTTTTGGCAAGTGATCGCTTAAAATGTTTGTCTGGACCTGATTATGCAAAATTGGGTCACGTGAAGCATTTTTGGTCAAAATAGGCCAAAAATGTCATTTTTGCCAAAAAGTTTTTTTCAAACCATCTATAAAATGACGTAGATAAGAGTTCCGCGTAGGCAAATGATTTCCCTATTAGAGGAGGCTCCGTTCAGCATCAGAAAAAGAGCCTCCTCTAATAGAGAAAAGTGTTGACTGTGAAAATTTTTACTCTAATAAGGGCCCACTCAATTTTTTTACCAATCTCTAGAGGAGACCCCTGCCGAGTAATCCCCCTCATTAAAAATTTTCAGCGGCCCTTTTTAACCCCTTTGGCATGCATTTATGTTTTGGCGCAAATTCAAATCGCCATTTGCCTACGCGGAACTCTTATCTACGCCATTTTATGTGGCTAATTTTCTGACACGGGGTTTTCGATGGTGCAGAATCCGAATTTGACTTCAGAAAAAAATCCTCATGAGATCGACTTATTCTCACGAGGTCAAATGGAATCCCGGAGGCTGCAGGCCGAAGGATCAAGGGAGTCCATGGAGGCCGACAAATGGGTGATGTCTTGGAGGCCGCAACGGCTGTCATACAATACATATCAAAATACTATAATAGATATGTTTTCAGTCAGACTCCCAGAGGGAGTCCCCGGATCTAGTGTACTGAATATTTTATAGAACGCAAAATGACAGTGCGGATAAAAAGTTTCTCTGGCGATTTCTTGGATGAAAGAGAAAGGAAATTTTACGCCAAGTTAGGGCAACTAACGGGTGATAACTAATTATTGGCAGTAAATATATTGTATTCAAAAATTATATTTTTGGCATAATGTCCACAAGTGTTTGGTGTTATATAAAACTACAAGTGTTAAGGTATCCAACAAAAAAAAGATCAGCTCCACTACCTTTACGAATCCAGGTAAACGGAAGGTCCAAAGTTGCACACCTGATTTTCGGTTTGTACAGCACATTTACATGAATTTCTTGGATTTCGTGCTAAGACAAATTGAGAGTTTAGTCTTATTATAATCCGCAGTGGCACAGCTATCACCCATTTTTTACAGCTCGTTGTCATCCCGCCTTTATCGCAAGATATTAAAATTTTTGTCAAATCCTTTACACTACCCTGAATCTTGAACTATGTGCGTTTTGACTTAATTCTGGAACTAAATTGATATAGCATCCAAGCAAATTATGTGCCAAAATAAACCTCATAGATAAATGAGTGATTATATAATTTAATACACCACGGTCCGAATCTTCTGGCGGATTTTTCTTTGAACGATCTTTCAAAAAGTGACATAAAAATATTGCCAAATTTTTGAAAAAGCGCAAAAATTGGCGGTTTTGGCAAAGTGTCTCTGAAAACGAGTATATCTATAAAATGCGCCATGGTGTCTGCTATCCATTTATATATTACATGCCTATGTACTGGTGGCACGCAAAGATCAAGAAAACCCAAAATTGGACAGCAGCTTGATGATTTTTGGTGTTAAAAAGGCCGGTTTGTACAGACCGAAAATCAGGTGTGCAACTTTGGACCTTCCGTTTACCTGGATTCGTAAAGGTAGTGGAGCTGATCTTTTTTTTGTTGGATACCTTACCACTTGTAGTTTTATATAACACCAAACACTTGTGGACATTATGCCAAAAATATAATTTTTGAATACAATATATTTACTGCCAATAATTAGTTATCAACCGTTATTGTGGTAGTATAATACTAGCGAAGTGGGGCCGCTTCGCGGCCCTCACTTCGCTAGGAAGCGGTTAGCGTGCACAGCGGGAGATTGGGTTCGTCATCGCTTCGCGCACCGCCATCAGTATGACCTCGTCTGTATCAGTATGCCCAGCGCCATCAGCGGTCAGATTGGGTTGTTCGGGAGTAAGGGTTGTTCGGGAGTAAGGGTTGTTCGGGAGTAGAGCAGCATGAGACTATTTCGGGCCTTCGGCCCTCAAGCAGCTGTTGTTCTGGAGTAAGGGTTGTTCGGGAGTATATGTTCTAAGTTCCCTCACATTCCAAGGGGGAGGGTCGGGCGCTCCGCGCCCGACCACAGGACTGGCTCGTCGCCTCCGGCGCCTCGCAATATTTATGGGGCAAGATATGGTCAGGGTGAGGTCGACAGTCGCGGCCTTCGGCCGCTCCTTCTGTCTGGTTTGTGCGTCTGACTAATTTGTGTCTCTGACTAATTTGTGGCTCTGACTGACTTGTGTTAAGCACTATAAAGAATGCACTTGCCCAAAATTTTGGACTGACAGAAATAAGCACCCCTAAGAATGCACTTGCCCAAAATTTTGGACTGACAGAAATAAGCACCCCTAAGAATGCACTTGCCCAAAATTTTGGACTGACAGAAATAAGCACCCCTAAGAATGCACTTGCCCAAAATTTTGGACTGACAGAAATAAGCACCCCTAAGAATGCACTTGCCCAAAATTTTGGACTGACAGAAATAAGCACCCCTAAGAATGCACTTGCACAAAATTTTGGACTGACAGAAATAAGCACCCCTAAGAATGCATCTGCCCAAAATTTTGGACTGACAGAAATAAGCACCCCTAAGAATGCACTTGCCCAAAATTTTGGACTGACAGAAATAAGCACCCCTAAGAATGCACTTGCCCAAAATTTTGGACTGGACAGAAATAAGCACCCCTAAGAATGCACTTGCCCAAAATTTTGGACTGACAGAAATAAGCACCCCTAAGAATGCACTTGCCCAAAAATTTGGACTGACAGAAATAAGCACCCCTAAGAATGCACTTGCCCAAAATTTTGGTACATTTTAGCTATATTTTGTCTAAATTTGTCTACATTTTAGCTAAATTTTGACCTCAAATTCGGATTCCCCGCTAAAAATTACCCTAATTAGGTACCTGTCTAAAATTACGCCCCCTAAGAATGCACTTCCCTAAAATCCCAGGTTTCAACAGATCCCAGGTTTCAACTGACAGCTTTAACTTACTATAAGAATACAATATAAAATTTACTCTAACGTTGCTATAATTTGTTGTTTGATCCCAACACGAAAATTGATTGATTGATTTTAATCGATATTGGGTAAAGACTGCACCGCTGAAATCTGGATGGTCGTTTATTTAATGTTTATTTAATTATCTTTAATGTCCTTTTCCCGATATTAAACATTGTCGAAAGCCAACAGTACAATGGAGTTAGTGGTGTCCGCTAGTCACTAGAGCAGCCAGGGGGTACCGGGGGTACGTACCCCCCCCCCCGCCCCCAAATGGGAAAATTTGAAAAAATGAGTGTAAATCAGGGCAAAAATCGGTCCGGTGCCCCCCTAGTTTTATTTGTTTTCCTGAATAATGTAGTCGCACCCCGTTTATCCGTAACGATCGGAGCTGGCAAATTCGTCCAGTTAACAGAATTCGGATAAACGGGGAAAATTTGTATGTAAAAATTCTTTCCAACCAATTTCGTGCGGATAAACAAAATTATGGCGCAAGTTTGAATTAAAAAAATTTAAACCAAATTTCCCATTCTGGAAAAGTTTTGGCTTTTCACAGATTTTTGTTCAAAATGGCACTTTTTTACCAAAAAGTGGTGTTTTTATAAAAATTGGCCAAGAATTTGAAAGCCCGCCAAAATTTTTCTCCGGTCCCCGCTAATGGCAACGGCCGTAGAAGATTTTAGATAAGATTCTAGATAGATTAAGATCCCTTTCATTTTTCTCTAAAAATTTGACCGAATTCATTCCGGATAAACGGGATTCGACTGTATATGTTTACACCGATAGACGTGTTTAATTGCATTACGTATTGAAGTCATCATCAAAATGGTAACCTGACCTGACCTTTACACCATTAGACTTATTTATTATTTTGCATATAATGACAAATTAACTGTAGTAGTGTTGTAGTAAATATACGGTATCTCTCGATCTGTGGCACATTACCTAAATAGGCGTATATAGCCAAAGTTTTATGCATGCGAATATGTTTGCATAAAAGTCCCTCCATTACAATATTTGCAATAATTTCAACCTGACGAGTTCTTACCTCCGACAAAAATGGATATGAATTGGTTGTGCGCCGCGCAAAAAGCTATTCAACGTCGTTGCTGCGCTGAGCTAAGATATTTTCCTGAGACTGAAGTATTTTCAACGGTATCGCTTCTTTCCATCGAAAATACATGTCGCATTTGGTGTATAATACAAATGTCCATTCGATCAATTATTATGGTTACGTGATTTGTATAATTCCAATTATGAGATCATAATGTCCTTGGATGCTTCTCTTTTCTTTCGTTTTTCATTACATAACATTTTATTTTCCAATAAAATGACTGTCTTTGATTATTAAAAATCTTTGCTAACCTGTTTATAAAATTAAAATCAATATAATTAATAAAATAGACGGATTTTATTAATTTTGACGCCCCGTTAGACTCAACCTTCCCCGTCCCATCATTCTTTCTGACAGAACTGAAATATATTATAACTGACATAAACAGTGATTGGCCATTTGGAGTCTAAATGCATGGTTTTTATGCCTAATTTGATATCATTGAACTTGTGTGTCATCTAAGAACTTCCAATCATTTCGTTCAAAAATGGCTGTTTTCGGCAATAACATCGTTATTGAGAAGTGTCCAATTGAAAGTAACCATTGAGACGGGAACGTCCAACCGCCACTCCAACCTTCAAATTTAACCTTGTTGTTTTTTTGTTGCTTCCTTTCACTTTTCTTTAATGCAGTGAACTGCACCTTCCTTCGTCGCGAAGACTACCTTTAGTGTGTTCCATTTTGTATCATTTTTGGAACACTTCCTTTCGCTCTCATGATTTTGGTTGACGTAGGAAGTCCTGAAGGTGTTTGGAGCTAGAATCGTGGAACAAAATAAAGAACCGCATGATTACATCGCGGAAAAGTTGTTTGGGAAATTATAGACTATCAATGTTTTTATTTTCTTGAAAATATTTAAATTATTCGTGACTTAATATTTCTGCATAATTGCTGTCAAAATGAAAAATTGCAGACGCCGCACAATTATGACTAAAGCGACTATATTCGTGTTCATGTTGCTAATATGCTGCACTTTGACCCCATTGCTTTTGGGATGCATTTCTTTTGGTGGCAGCGATGCGCAAATGGACAGCAATCCAAGTGAATTGCCCAGCGGATCGATATCGGCAGCCAAAAGTGCACAAGAGGAGCAAAAAGTTCTTGATAATAAAGATTTTGAAAATGCAGAGGAGATTCGCAGAAAAGAGCAAGGCATCAACACTGTCAGCGAGAACACCGAAGGTCAAATGACAGACAAGCCGCAATTGAATGATGGTTTCGTTAAGGTCAGCTTTGAAATTGACTTACTTTTAAATATTTTCATTGCATAAATGAGTCAAATTGATACCAATTTCTTCCTCAATTTTTAATAAATGTATTTGATACATTAGTTTAGGTTTTCTCGATTTTTCATTCTTCTCAACAGTCATTTTTGGTAACATAATTGGCTTATATCTTGGCATGTTATAGACCTATCTAAAAGAATTCGGCTATATCAAATCAGCCATCAACGGCGCCAAATCCAAAGAGGCGGAAGATGAAATGAATAGAGGGATTCGGTAAAAACTTTAAAAGATATTACTTTTTAATTCGTATAAATAAATATTCAGGCAATTCCAAGAATTAATGGGCATAATACCTGCCACCGGGAAGATGGACCTACAATCGACCACACAAATGGTGCGAAAGCGATGCTCCAATCCTGACCTTATTCATACGGAAGGTTGATATATATAGGATAAATATGAGTGAAGATACTTTTACTTTAGATATAAATCCTCTGTGGGAGAGATCCACATTGAAATGGCATTTAACAGAAAGTGGAAACCGAACTTTACTTAACGGTTTTGAAGAAACTGATTTAAGGTAAGATACGTTAAAATATAATAAATTAGAATTTAAATCAACTTTTTATTAAGTACTTTTATGGATAAGCGACTGCAGAATTCTTTCATCTCTCTGTTTGAAATTGGATATATATTTTTTCTTCATTTCTGTCTTTAACCCTTCATTGCCGGAGACATAGAACAAAAGGCAGAAACCTAGCGTTACCATTAGCTTTCCTTTTGATGAGCTGTCTTTATCAAAATCATGATGTCTGCCATTGTTTATTTCTCTTCTCTATGTGATCTATTTACAGACACACTCTTTGTATGAATAATGAACACTCATTCGTTTCTTTCTTTTTGTGAAGTCTTTGGCAAATAAAAGCGTATCCGATCGGATACACTCGGCAATGAAGGGTTAAACAACTTGTTTTATTGTAACCAATTTGTTACTGTTATATATGTAAATTTAGGGAGCTCATCCGACAAGCTTTCTCTGCATGGGAAATTGTTATTTCGATGGAGTTTGTTGAAGTGCCAAAAAACGGCTCGGATGCTGACATTTTATTCATATTCGGTGGGGAAGAGGGATTCTCTACCAATGAAAAGGAAAAGAACAAAACAGGAAGGCCGCATGTACCGGCAGCGACTACTGGTAAAGGACAATCGTATTGCGATGTTGAATTCGTTATCATTTTCAGGGTTGGGAGTCGCTTTTGGCACTGCTCCAATACAGAGTAGAATTTGGATACACCGTAATGAAAATTGGTCAACTTTTCAAATCCAGGAAGAGGTATTTACATTTGTAGAAGATAACCTTTATTCGGGGTCAAAATTTTTCTGCCGAACGCAAAACTGAAGAGTTGGAGAAATAAGCTTTTACTTGGAACAATTAAATTTAAGCAGCAATCATATAATTCGTCATGGAGATCCTTTTGAGGGTCGTTTTCGGTTCAAGGGTCGTTTTCGGTTCAATTTTATAGAGATAGGAAGGAAGAGAAATGGATCTCTATATAACTAAACCAGCTAATTCAAGCGGCCTCAGAAGCAGTTCCATGGCAAGTTGTATCTCTGCGAAAAGCTTAATAGAATTGTGTTATAAAATTAGATTCTGAACTAAATTAGATTTTTCCTATGGAGCCCTATTCTTAACACTTATTAATCAATTCAGACTTTCCATACATATAAAAATTTTAGGGGAAATTGGACATATTTCTAGTCTTGATCCATGAAATCGGACATACTCTAGGATTGCGCCATTCTCAAGACAAAAATTCTGTGATGTTCCCAATATTCGAGCGAGAAACCGGGGAACAACTGCCGGTTATAAGCAACGATGACGTTGAACGCCTCCGGTCATTATATGGTAAATTAATTTCATTGCTTATATTTAAAAACATTGATGCCGTAATTAATTAGACCCAGAAGATAACAATCTTGATCCAGAAGAAGTCGATGACATTCCTCTCTCCAATTCAACTACCAATGGAAAAGCCAAAACTGGTTCGGGCAAACCCACAAATGACTTTGGTGACACACCACCAGCTGCGGATAAATGCCCCAGAACATTATGGGCTGCCACACAAGGTGAGTAACGTTTGAAATATCAGGTGAGTGTGCTTGTTTGTACAAGTGAGTCAAATATTTTTATAAGGCCATTTTTCATAGGCCATTTGGGCATTAGGATTTAAGACCGGGTGAGGTTTAAAAACACCAACATTATGCGACTTCAACGTTCTGGATACTTTTTGCTCGGGAGCATTATCCTCTATTTTATGGGATGTCGTCGTTTAATGATTGCTAATATTTTAAAATGCTGGACTATCTTGTCTATCTACGTACCAATATGTTAGACCATCGTTGATTATGGTATTTCCGGATCTCAAAACCGCTGGATAGTGTGCCAGATTTTTGAAACACCCTAATATTAAGGATTGAAATATTATTTTAACATCAAATGAAATTGAACAGTAATTTAGCGTCAAATGGAGAATTTTTAATATTTATGGATGCGAATTGTTGGCGTTTCAATCGAGATAGGCAATTGGTCGGAGATGGGCCGAAACAAATTCCTCAGGTACTACAAGCACTTATTTTCTTTTGTTATGACCTATATATAAATAATTATTATTCAGGTATTTCCAGGAGGACCGGATTACGTGGACGTGGCCATTTCTAGCGCTAATTTGACAGTATTAATTCAAGAAAGGACATTATACGGTTTCAATGTAGACACTGCCTCTGGTCAATTCAGGTGTGTGAATTTTAAACTGTTTGCAAACGATAAATTGGACTTTAAATTATTTTGAGACAGCATTTCGTAAATTATTTTAGACAAATTCATGACAATTTTCGTCACTTTCTTACCTGACTTCTAAGAGACTAGATTTTCCAGATTGGCTAAAGGATTTCCGCGTGCGCTTCACAGTCGTGTGCTATTTTATCCAGCAGCTGCATTCCGTCTCACAAATGGCAGCATTATATTGGTTCGGGTGAGTCCTTATGATTTCCTTTTTTGAGAAGATTCTTTATATTTTTCTGAATTACTGTTCGTTAATATTGAGTTATGATACCTAACAGAATAATATCTCAGTTCATAAATAGTCTTAAAATTTGTTTCTAAAGCGTTTATTTTCAACCTTTTGAAAGAAACTTTCTGATTTTGTGCCCGAAAATAATTTTCACTATTCATTTAAATCTTAATTGAATTAAAATGTTGGAAATATGTTAGAAATTTTCCAGGACAATGTATTTGCCACCTACGATTTGGAATCAAACACGCCCAGCATGCTCAATGATAAGACTGTTTATTTCCCGAACCTACCAGACGATTTTCGTGCCGGTATATTGGCTGGATCGGAAGAGAAGCCATTTTATTGGATTTTCAATGGGGAGTCTGTGCTCACTTTTGATTCGGCCTTGCATAGTGTATTGAGCCAAGAAACACTTCAGCATTTCCTCAAATGCGAAAAAAGTGATGAGAATGAAGATCAAAGGGTTCGACCAAAGTCTGTCGGAAATGGAAAATTATCGGCGAGGCATCGGTCGTAATAGTTAACTGATTCAATGAAATATAATTTTATTTGGCAACTGTTGCATAATATGTTGGCAAAATAATTATCAAAATAAACCATTAATTCATTTTTGTGAAAGCAATTTTCATATACAAAAATGTAGGCAATACAATCCTTTGTTCTCATATATTCAGCAAAATTTAACAAAACTTATATAGAGTGCCTTGGAGAAGCTGTGCATGACGTGTTAAATGAATTTTGTCCTGCAGTGATTGGCCTACAGAACAGAAGAGCGGAACGTAAATAGCGCGGCGTGTCAGCCAATCAGCGACGGAGGGACGCGTGCGTGTCCAGCCATCTGCCCAGCGCACGCACGCGTCCCTCCGTCTTCCAAGGCACTCTATATATCGTAAATCATCCAGTAAGCCCCCTCAAGTTCATCCTCTGGACCCCAACGAAAAAATAAGTCTCCTCTCAAATAAGTCCGCTCCCCAAAATGGGTATTTTCCAAATTCCAAATTTTTGGCGCAACTTTGAATTTTTTGGCGCAAGTTTGAATTTTATTGCAAATTTTGCTATTTTTACAAAAATATGCCAAAAAACTGAAAAATTTGGTTAAAAATGGCGAAAAATCGATCAAAAATTCAAATTTGGCGCCAATTCAAAATTAGTTTAAATTTCAAAAATTATTCCAAATTTTGCTAAAAATTCAGAATTTTTCCAAAAAGTGCCAAAAATTTTTAGCCGGCCTTCGACGCGGCCACGAAAAAATAATTCCGCTCCCTCAATTAAGCCCCCCTCAAATAAGTCACCCCTTTAGAACCTGACGAAACAATAAGTCCCCCGGGGGACTTATTGGAGGATTTACGGTATCACCCTTTAACTAAAGGGGAATGTTGTTGAGGCTCTGTTCGTCTGTCTCTCAAATATGCAATATGTTTTAACATACCTTTTAGTCGTCAGATCGGGGCAAGTGAGGTCGTTGAAAAGCCCTTGAGCTGTTGGTCCAGACAAAATTGTCAGACCCAAAATTTATAAATTTGAATTCGCACCAAAACATAAAAACGTCTTTTTAAGAGTTTTGGCCATTCCAAGTAATGTTTCTTCTGATCCCAATCGATTCCCCGGAATATTTATACACCTTCCTATTGACGCGCTGTAGTCGCGGCCGGTCAGTCATTGTAAATAATTGCTCTTTAAGGGTTGATTTAAGACAATTGGCTTTTGAGTGTATTTGTTGGTGTACAAGTTGGACGTTACTTATTTTGCTAATTTCTATATTTGAAACTATGTCGTGCAAAATGAGTTTGAACTTCATATATTTTTACTTTATTCCACACAATTAAATCTACAATTCATCAGGACATTATATAATATTTACTAAACATTGAACGAGTCAACATTGAAGCTGAATAACATCGATAATAGGCACACATTTATGAATAGTTTACAGGAAAAATACATAATCAGGCCCGTGGTCACAAAAAAATGCTCAGGCATAGCGGATTTCACCAGGTCGGATTAATTTTAGAAGTGCTTGTCGTTTTCCATACAATTTCCAAAATTTGGGTAGCGACCTAGTCAATCCCGCTTGTCTACGGGCCTGTACAAAATAGTGTACGGTTATAACTAAATTCAGGAATATCCTACACAATGGATTCGCTATGTTCTATTTTCAAAATAAACAATTCCTCTGTAGTAATTCACCCAGTCGAAAACTATTTCTAAAACTTTGTATATCCTCTTCCAAAAAATGCACTGAATTCTGTTTCAAAGTTTAAGCTGTTATTTAAAATAGATGTATCGAGATATTACTCATGCGTGGCCAACTAGAAAAATTTTTCCTAGCTAGGAAATTTTTCGTGTTTCCGACTCAAATTCTGAATCATTCATCAAATTTTCTAAGTCTACCGGGTCCTGCTATTAATGTGTTTATTATATTTAACAAAAGGTAACTAGAACAATAAGTGAAGTATTAAGCACCCAATATATTAAAACCCTTGCGTTTAGTGGGATTGACGTGCATGAAAACGACTATCCAAAAATTATTCATTATATCCCATAGCGCAGAATGCAATATAGAAGCTTAAGTGACAAATCTAAAGCGCTATGTAACGAAAGTGAGAATACTTAACTAAATATATTCAATATTTTCAGGATGAAAGCAAATCCCGTACAACGGAACTAAACAACGAGTTGAACAAATTTCACCGGTTTGCCCATATTAAAACATGAAAAATAAATTGATAAAGGAGAAAATATTTCAACGAGAATTGACATAAAACGAAACAAATTAATATTACTCCTCTAAGAATCAACCGTAATGACTTCTTTTCCCGAGCCACCGATTAGCATTACCCGAGGCAATTTCTCTGTGAGCGCTTCCACGTAAGCCAAATAATTTTCCACCAGAGACTGGAGCGACTTGGGCGGTTTGGGCAACGACAACAGGACCAATTGACTTTCAGTGGAATATTCAAGTATGACTTGATTCATTCGAACAGCAGCGTTCATTTTTTGGACCTTAATTGACAGAGTAAATAACTAATCTTAAAATAACTTATACATATCAAAATAAAAATCACCTTGCTACCATCGATGTCCTTAATATTGATTGGACCGTCACCGCCGGTAAAAGTATCGTTTGAATCTAATCCTTCGAATGTTTTTCTAAAGTTCGCGAAAATTCATAAAATTTCTTAAAGATTGAATTTTTGATACACATATAACACTTGTAATCAAGAAAAACTGTTATGCTATTTATGCTATTTATGACTGAGAATAGTCTTCATATTATCCAATAATTTATTTCTCTGTTTAAAGGAGCACTGGCACTGGTTCACGAAATTGTGATATTGATATTTTTAAGTTGATGTGTTCTATATTTTCTACCTTTTACAGGTAAAAAGCAAATTCACATCGGAATGTTTGTTTAATTTAGTAGCGAAAATCCATATTTTCTCATATGGACTACTTCTATATATAGCTTCTCTTGTACTTGTTTATGTCATTTAAAAGTTTATACAGCTTTATATAAGCCCTTGGTGCATCGAATATTACTTACATTACTTGGGAGATTAACATAAAAAACCAAAAATCGCTAAGCTGCGATTTAATTTTTAGAGGTCTGTTTAAGTAACAGATTTATCTCTGAAAAACATACTGTATAAAGCTGGTTTCAATTACAGCATCTGTGGAAGGATGATCCATTAGGCGGTTAAGGTTTGCACCGAGTGTTGGCCCGCTACCTTCGAGAGATTTAGTACTCGGGGATTTAGTTGACAACTCATCGGAAATTGTAAATCCACCATTCGCAAACCCATTTGAAAGATTTTTCTGCAACATTTTCATAATATTAAAAAGCGACTTTTGATAAATTTGTACTCACTTTGAGCAATGCTTTAGTCCTTTGTTCCATGTGAATAGTCTTTTGAACGGCGTCATCGTCTAAGCCATCACTAATCATATTAACAATCTAAACACGATTGTGATAATATAAATGATAATTAAAATAATAATTATTAGTACTGATAATTATATAAATTCTCTATTTCACTGGTACACTATCCTTCAAAACCCCCGTAGTAAATTTATACTTTTTCTCATTAGCGAAAAATAAAAGGTGTTCAAATTTATAATACAAGGATAAAGTGCTTTATTTGTTCGCTGTCATAAATTTTGGAAAAGATTTACGAGTATTTCAAGCGTAAACCTATTTGGGTACTGGTTTGAATTTTTCGAACGCCAAAAGCTGGAAAATCCATATTCTCAATACCCGTCCTACCAAATGCGAGTGTAGCGAGTTCATGGTGGCCCGCGGCAGCAGACCACCTTCAAGTCTCATGAGAGATACATTCTTATGCAGATGTACTGAAAAATACTTACAAAAACGTTTGCGTCAATCCTGAGCATGTAGATGTGTCTTTGAAGCCTTTGTTTCATCGCGTCATCTTGCTGTTCTTCCTGTGCAATCACATAAATTCGCAGTTTGCATCCGCGCCATACCTAAAAGATAATTGTAAATAAATTATTTCATTTATAATTTAACAGAGAATCACTTTGTGTTGTTGTAGGAGATAGGCGATGAGCATAAGGATTCCGCCATCCTGCACAATCCACCAGATATCAATATAACCGCGCAGACGGTCGTTTGGCTTCGGGAAATCTAAACACAAACACAAATCAGAATGAGACTGCCTTCTAAGTAAGATTATTTTCTAACCTTAAAACGTGTTTTAATAAAGGAAATTTAGCCAATGTCAATAACGGTAAAAACTGTTAGTAAATGAAAAGTTATTACACGTAAGATTACACAATATATAGTTTGGAGGAATAGTACAAATCTTCTAAGCGGTAATTGTTACAGATTCTTTAAAATGTGATTATGCTCTGTAAATTTCAGCATCATAAAAATTCATACCCGTGATTCCCTTCACAACAATCATGCAGTTTTCATTTTGGACGCCGCAGGACAGTTGCTCTATAACATTAAAAATATATATCCCCCCCAGTAAGCTAAACCTGTGATTTCTCTGTCCTTCGCATGAAAAATGGCTTATATTAGCCAATTTTCCGAAACTAAAATGTCCGAAACTAGAATGTACCTAATTAGGGTAACTTTTAGCGGGGAATCCGAATTTGAGGTCAACATTTAGCTAAATATAGACAAATTTTAGACAAAATTTAGACTAAATGTACCGAATTTTTGGAAGGGTCATTTCTCCGTCACCTTTTTGTCCCGAATTTTTTTAAGGGCCTTTTTATCCAGTCTAAATTCTCCGTCACTTTTTTGTCCCGAATTTTTCAAAGGGTCATTCTTACCAGTGCAAATTCTCCGTCACTTTTTTGTCCCGAATTTTTGGAAGGGTCATTCTTACCAGTGCAAATTCTCCGTCACTTTTTTGTCCCGAATTTTTCAAAGGGTCATTCTTACCAGTGCAAATTCTCCGTCACTTTTTTGTCCCGAATTTTTCAAAGGGTCATTCTTACCAGTGCAAATTCTCCGTCACTTTTTTGTCCCGAATTTTTCAAAGGGTCATTCTTACCAGTGCAAATTCTCCGTCACTTTTTTGTCCCGAATTTTTCAAAGGGTCATTCTTACCAGTGCAAATTCTCCGTCACTTTTTTGTCCCGAATTTTTCAAAGGGTCATTCTTACCAGTGCAAATTCTCCGTCACTTTTTTGTCCCGAATTTTTCAAAGGGCCATTCTTACCAGTGCAAATTTGCCTGTCTGTAACAAATATGTTACAGAGATTTTCAAAGGCCTAATTTTCAGATGAGCCAGTCCTGTGGTCGGGCGCGGAGCGCCCGACCTTCCCCCTTGGAATGTGAGGGAACTTAGAACGTATGGGTAAAGATATAGACAAAATGTTTAATCGGACATAGATAGAGGCTGCGCCCGGCCGAGCGGCGCGAAGCGCCGCGAGGGCGGGCGCAGCCGAGTGAGGGCCGCAGGCCCGACTGTAATGGGCGCGAAGGGCATACTGATACACCCTAACCTAAGGGCGGGCGAGGCCCGCATGGCCGAGGTAAGGGGCGCTGGGAATACTGCTTGAGGGCCGAAGGCCCGAAATAGTCTCATGCTGCTCTACTCCCGAACAATAGCCGAGGGCATACTGATGGCGGTGCGCGAAGCGATGACGAACCCAATCTCCCGCTGTGCACGCTAACCGCTTCCTAGCGAAGTGAGGGCCGCGAAGCGGCCCCACTTCGCTAGTTTAACGTATTAGAAATGGATTACCAGCAAAAATATTTTGTTCGGTATGGTCCTCATTTTCACCCATTCTTGGGAAATTCAACATCACTGTGTTTGGTCTAAACAAAGTTTACGGTTCATTTGCAAAATTTAAGCAAAATCGGACCTCAATCCACCGATACCAATGCTCTGATACAACGCAGAAACCGCACCTTCAATCTAAATTACCGTTATTTGAACGCTACATTCAGATTATTTCATATAAACGTTTTTATGAAACAAAAGTAATAGTTAAATCTCCAGTTTAATGTTACGTACCTGTACATCGGTGTATAACAGAGCTTTACCGAATCCACGAAGCCGGGCCTGGCTCATGTCTTGTTGCACTCTTTCCTATACCAAAAGTGTTACGTTGCAATAATAAGCCAATAACCAAGGGTGGACCTTAGGCGCCTGGACGTCTCTCTATCCTTTAACTACATTTACATCTCTATTTCGTAGACATACACAATGAAATAAAAAATCAATGGCTATCTTTTACACAGTGAATATGCTTCCTTTGTTCTGCAGCATCAATCGGTAAAAATCGGTCCGGCGGACCGATTTTTGCCTATGATGATTCGTGATTTCATCACTAGCTCCTTTGTGCCTGTTGTTGTGTATAATGTACGAAATAGTGTGGCCACTGTAGTTAAAGTATATAGAGACGTCCAGGCGCCTAAGGTCCACTCTTGCCAATAACTACTTTGATCTCCTCGGCTTTCTTCCTCTCCGACATTCGAGTTGTAGCGCATTTCACGAAAGCCACCGTAATCGCTAATCCTCTTCCAGCTTTGAGCTGACCAGCCAAATTCAACAAATTAAGTGAACGCAAATCAATTGTCTCCTTGGAATACTTGCCGTCAACCAAAATCAAAAGCTGAGGTCTGAAATTAATTTTCATTCATGGCAGTAGAGTGTAAGTTGACAAGCTAGTTATACCTCCAATTCTTCGGATGTGGATCTTTATCTTCAACTTTCATGAGACTGTATTGAGCTGTTGTGAGGGCCAATCCACGAATTCCATCACCCCACTCTTTTTTGGCGCTTGAATAAAAAATATATATCTTTAGCATGTTTTTGTTGAGACATACCCTTTCCATTCAACGTATTTGTAGATGATTCCAGTTAAAGCGCATGCAATCAATGCGTAGTACCAGCAAGACGCAAACATAATAAAAAAGCATAAAAAGGCACCAGCCAATGAGAGCGACCTAGAAACAAAAAATAGGAAATATACAGAATATGAAAAATGCTAATTTGAATAACGCAGGATCAATTTTAGAGATCAATACTGAATTTCAGTGGATGACTAGTTTTCGCCGAGCGCTGTCGACAGCCACCTCACTCGCACCGAACTGATGGAAAATTCCTCCTTTAAATCCTAGATTTTTGGAAGAAGATCCAGGATTTCGTTGACCCCTGCGCGAAGTTCGGGACGGGACCTAGCAAAGCCCCATTAGCAAATCGAGGGCTATCCATCGGTACCTCACTCGCCCGGATCCGAGCTCTGCAAGGGCTCAAACCGCTTGGTAGGGGCAACAGCGATTTAGGGAGAGTGGATATTTTAATTTTACAAATAGGTTTGCATAAATATTTATACATACCAGTGATAGTATTTAAAACGTGGTCGCCAGTTGGGCGCACCCATGAGCGAATGCAACGCACACACCAAGTTTACAAAAGCGTAGCACCTGAAAATGACAAAATGTTAGTCTTATGCATATTGTATCGAATATTTTCTTAATGTACATCAGGAAGAAGAAGTCCAGAACTTCTGCGATTGCATCCACAGCTCCAAGCAGAATGGCCAATTCAGCAATGAAAGTCGTTACCAAAAGCCTGAAATTTTAGAGTGAAAAATCAAAACACCGTCATTGGCATAAAAACCAAACAAGAAAATAAAGCTTTGAGTTGAATTTTTAAATTGAATTTAAATTTTCGAAAATACATATAAAATTAAAATCGAGTCCCTCTAAGGCGCACTGTGTCTGTTCGCACCCAACAGAAACTTTTCACGCCCCACTCGGATTTGGGCGTGTGATACGTCAATCGCTTCGTCTCGGCGAGAGAAGACGATTGGTACCGGTTTCAAGGGGGCACGCGTTTCTATCGAGAGTTATGACTCATCAAAGTTTCAAAAAATGCACACTATTTCGTCGTTTTCCTGCCGTCTGGCTCTGCCCTTCTTTCAGATTTTCCCTTCTTCTCAGCGAAGGGTGAGAGAGTGTTTCTTTCTTTCTCTGCCGCTCCCCCACACTAGCGTTCTTTGAGTCCGCAAACAACATAAAGGAGCGAGGGGAGTTGGGGCAGTTCCGTGGCGAAGCCGCGGGTGGTCCGCGGCGGAGGCCGCGGGTGTCCTATGGAATATTTAACTACAGTAAAATGGGGTCACTAGAAAATTTAAAAGAGGGTGATTAATCGACAAGGGACTCCTCTACAGATTGGTAAAAAATTTTGAGAGTCTAAACTATTAGAGTCAAAAATTTTTCCTGTTCTAGGAGGCTTTGACTGTAAAAATTTTCACCCCAATAGCGCACCGCTGAATTTTTTAAAGTCTCGAGAGGACCTCCCTATCCGAGTAAGTCCCATTTCTGTTTCCTCAATTAAACAGAAGCCATATTCAGCAATCAAGCTAAAAGATTCACAAAAGTTGTGCCTTCAATTATTCCAAACCCACTGCAGATTGGATAGTATGTAAATTCTCCAAACATACCCAAGGAAAGGTTCGTTGTTCTTCGTGACACGAGCAAAAGGTGATAGAATTGGAATAACATTGTCCTTGGCTATAGATTGCAACAATCGGGGAGCACCTTAGCATAGACTATGTTATTTTCATATTCACAAATTGTTAAATTTATATATCAAAACAACTTACTGCATAAGCATTGGAGAGCTGCTCCAAAAGTTGAGAGGAACGAGCCAATAATGACCACCCAAGGTGAAGGCCAGGCCAAAGATGCTACTACAAGACTTCCATGAATGCTTTTTCCGTTTCTAAATTAATTTTGTTTGTATTGTTTTAAAGGAAAATTCATATGCATATGTATAACTATTATACTTTATAATGGTAAATTTGTGTTTAAAATGTTATTAAGTTTACATAGTTTACATTTGTAACGGATGTGGCTTAACCCAGGATTAAGATCCACTATATTTTAAAAGAAAAGTCGCAAATATAACTTCGCATGTCCAACAATTAAGAGGCTGATGTATTTCTGTGGTCTGTGTGGAAGAGCCAGATCTCGCGATCCAGCCGTTAGCTTGGGGCGAGTGATAACTCAATCGATAGGTCTCGAAAAGTTAGGACCGGGTCGCCAAAAAATCCGAAATTTGAAAATACGAATTCGCGCCAAACTCACAAACGTGTTTTTAAGGGTTTTGCCATACTAAGTGGTGGTTTTTATGTGCCCAATCTATTCTTGGGGCTATAACGGACCACACTGCTTTTTACACTTTTTGATTTTTGGAAAAAACCACTTTTTGGCCGAAATAGTATACTTCTGGAAAAATTTTTATTCATCCCAAAATAGTCTAGATCGCAGTGACGGTTTAATATATATCCGCCCCGAATTCATTGGCAAGGTGCCAGCTGCTTATCCTTCCGGAGATAAAAGGTCTGTTGAATCAGGAGAGAGAAACCTTTGGGGTATGTATACTCTTGAATGTTCGAAAATACTTTGATTTTTTCCAACGATTTTATTTGTAAGCTTACTTGTCACGTAGCACTGGACCGGCTATAGAAGAGCCGAACAATAGCGCTAGTGAGAAATATATTATTGACGTAGTAATTGTGGCGGCTATTGTTCCAGATGGTATGCTTTGTTGCGGATCTCGTAAATCACCTAAACAATTTTTTAATTTGAAAACATAACATTTGAGCTAATTAAGAGCTGATAATAAAACTTTACCACTCATATTTGTGCCTGTCATGATTCCCGTTACTGCTGGAAAATAAATAGCGAGAAGTAAGAAGAACGAAGTGGCTACATCTTGATATACTTCACGAGTCTTGTCTGCGTAACGCTCACGCATGATGGCCTGGTCCTCATGGAGATACTGCGGATTTAGATTCTGAGTCATTATGGCTGGATTGAAACCAGGAAATGCCTAATAAATATATATCGGATAATAATATTGCAACATATTCGCATTTTAATTTTTGACCCAGGTTCCTGTGGGAGTAGAGTTTAGGTCAACAATGTGGAAAATTTTCGTTATTTCAACTTTTCATAAATTTATATAAAATAAGCATAAGAAGTATCTAAAACTGTTTCCAAACAATATAAAATACTTACGTTAACGCATCGGAGACTACCTCCTGTATAAGTCTGGCATACCTCCGAAGTGGCATTTCCTTCACAGAACTCATCCCCGATTCTGAATTAATTTCGTTTATTACTTTATCGTCTGATAATATCAGCGTACTTGTCGCCTTTTTTACAATAGTCACAAATGTTTGAAATGTCGACACCATGTGGAATATTGAGCACTCGCGAGGACAGCAGATGGTCTTCAAGCATACATACGCTAAGAAAATTATGTTAAATAAACAAAGATTACTATAGGAACATGAGAAATACATATGATAAGCTAGAGAAACTATCATTTATGAGAAACTCGTCATATGGTATGAAATATATCTAATACTGCTGTATATACAATAATATCGCAAAAGCGAACTTCTAAAACTTACTGTTGTCCATTGTGAAGAAGAGCTTTTTCTGCGCCTCCTGCGAAACAAGCAAAAATTGAGAGAATAACGCATGCGAGCGAAATCTATAAATAATTTACAATATAAAAATACTAGCGAAGTGGGGCCGCTTCGCGGCCCTCACTTCGCTAGGAAGCGGTTAGCGTGCACAGCGGGAGATTGGGTTCGTCATCGCTTCGCGCACCGCCATCAGTATGCCCTCCGCTGTTGTTCGGGAGTAGAGCTGCATGAGACTATTTCGGGCCTTCGGCCCTCAAGCAGTATTCCCAGCGCCCCTTACCTCGGCCCTGCGGGCCTCGCCCGCCCTTAGGTTAGGGTGTATCAGTATGCCCGTCGCGCCCATTACAGTCGGGCCTGCGGCCCTCACTCGGCTGCGCCCGCCCTCGCGGCGCTTCGCGCCGCTCGGCCAGGCGCAGCCTCTATCTATGTCCGATTAAACATTTTGTCTATATGTTTACCCATACGTTCTAAGTTCCCTCACATTCCAAGGGGGAAGGTCGGGCGCTCCGCGCCCGACCACAGGACTGGCTCATCTGAAAATTCAGATGAGCAAAAACCTTGCCTTCCAGAAAAAGCGTGACAGGAAAAAACCTTACATACGGGAACAGGGACCCCTAAGAATGCCTTCCAGAAAAAGCGTGACAGGAAAAACCTTACATACGGGAACAGGGACCCCTAAGAATGCCTTCCAGAAAAAGCGTGACAGGAAAAAACCTTACACACAGGCCCTCAAGCAGTATTCCCAGCGCCCCTTACCCCGGCCCTGCGGGCCTCGCCCGCCGGGCCGAGGTAAGGGGCCCGGCGGGCGGTTTTGCCCCCCAAAAAAGGGGGACAAAACCTGACACACGCAAACAGACAACCCTGAAAATGCCTTCCCCAAAAAAGGGGGACAAAACCTGACACACGCAAACAGACAACCCTGAAAATGCCTTCCCCAAAAAAGGGGGACAAAACCTGACACACGCAAACAGACAACCCTGAAAATGCCTTCCCCAAAAAAGGGGGACAAAACCTGACACACGCAAACAGACAACCCTGATAATGCCTTCCCCAAAAAAGGGGGACAAAACCTGACACACGCAAACAGACAACCCTGAAAATGCCTTCCCCAAAAAAGGGGGACAAAACCTGACACACGCAAACAGACAACCCTGAAATCATGAGAAAAAATGACCTTTGGTAAATTTTGTCTAAAAAATTTTGTCTAAATTTAGTCTACATTTAGTCTAAATTTTGCTAAAAACATACTCAGCTGGTCTATACGAACATTTTAAGCTATCACTTGCCCAGATATACCCGCTGGAAGTGGTCTAACGGCCATGTTACGGACGGATGACCGGGCTAGCTTACTGGGGGGATAATCGACGAGACTCATGGGGCATGAACTATCAACTCGCTATCAACTTTCTTCAAAAATATTTAGGTTAGTTTACAAACTGATTAAGATTTAAAGAACACACCGGTAATTATTATGATATGACAGCCCACTATAACTATAAAGAGCACTTACAGGAGCAAGCAGTTGGACGAAACGAACTCCTAACGCCACAATAATCAGCTCCAAAAGAAGAAGAGCTGTGCCATAAATTCGATAATTATGGGACATCATGCCAAAGACGCCTGTATCAGAGTGCACGGCCTCACCTCCAATAGTGAGGTCTGGATAGATGTACAGCTAAATGTAGGTGAAACAGCCGCATATATATTCACTATAATGTGTGAGCATTACCAACAGAACTTCCACTCCACCCACAAGGTACATAGAAGTTGCTACTGTGTTGGCCAGGTAAAAGAGTATTCCCACAGCACTACCGAACTCTGCACCAAGATTGCGAGATATCATAAAATAGGCACCGCCACTTTCCACCACTGAAGTAAATGTAATTTGTTGCATAAGAAATATTAGTATTTCGGGGGAATTTCAGGCGTTACTTCCCGGCTTTTAGAAGGTAATTATTATACGGGAAATTATATGCCTCAAAAATTGGGGAGAACTTCAAAGTTTAGTATAACCCTTGCTAAAAAAGCTGTGAGTCATTTGAAATCTTTGTTATTACTCATAAAATTGTGCATAAAAGTAGATTAAAACTCGAATACGTTTTAGACAAATTTTAAAAATTCCGAATTAATTAAAATATTACTTCGAAGCAGTAAATTGCCAATACGTATCTATATGTTATACTTCTTTTGCACAGAGAATAAAATCTCCAAAAATCATATATCTCTAAACGTCCAGGTAGTGAAAAATGGTACCTCCATTAGTTGCCACAGCCGAGAGCGATATTGACGTAAGGAGCGTCTGAAGAAATTGGCCATTATGTTTTAATGGAACAACAATGATTAACAAATACTTACACAAGCACAACAAAGGAACAGAAGCAACATTGTATGCCAGATACCAGCAACTCCCACCACCCAAAATAGACGGATAAACATTGTAACGCCCAAGATATGCTAGAAGTATAATAAACATCTTTGATTAAATGTCATCCAAAATATACTATTATTACCTGAATGGTAGGAAGATATACACCGAGCATGACTCCGAGATTGGCCTACAATAAAATATTATGTACCTTTTACAGTAGAAATTGATCACCTTTTTCTTAGCACTTGTAGCCCTCTCCTTAGGTCCAGGAGTGGTGTATCCAGCGATAAAGGAAGCACCGGTGCCCTCATGAGAAGCTGATACATCGTCGTCATCCTTGAACAGAGCCAAATTTCCCAAAGTTGAAGTTAGCTTCTAAAATAGATTTAATGATTTGACTAAGAGAAAAATGAACATACGTGCTGAAGGGATTGTTTCCGGTGTGCACCAGCTCCAGCTGTCAGTGCACCTAAATATTTAAAGTATAAGTTAGTAAGTAACACAGTAAAAAAATATCATATATCACTTATAGGTTCATTAGGTGCTTTAATCAAATGGCTATTTATTTGCTTACCAGGTGTCTCAACGTGTCCCTCTTCAATGTCATCGATGGCGTCCAATCGTTTTGCACCCTGTTTGATCACCTTTAAAGTATCCGGGCTGATCTGTTGCACAGTTGAGAATCGCCTTCGTCGCTCTTCCATTATACTTCGTACTTTCTGAAATAGTTCAAACAGTACTCAAGTAAGTTAGCAACAGTAATGAAAATACTGACAACCAGTTTTACTAGAAGAAATTCAATAAATTTTTGAGGAAATATCAGTGATGTGAATGAATGAAATGAAATTACACAACAGAAAGTCACAATCTTCAACGTACTCACGAATTTCGACAGATTTTACCCAATTTCATTACTTTTATATTGCCCTAAACAGAAACTTTACCTCTGTACACCGTTTGAACTGGTCCATATCATGACCAATTAATTTTTATACAATTACTAGAGTGATTTCCTGTAGTAGAATAAACACATTTTCACACTCGACTCATTCTCGCACACCAAGAAATTCGGGCGGGGAAGTCGTCCTTTGTGCTTTGGTGACCTATTGTTTTAGGTCAACGGCCCGGGCTCACTAGCACACGGTCTCTGTGCTCGCCGAATTGTCCAAATATGCATAAATTATATATCACACAGACAATCCCCGACTTATAAGGACACAACGGTGGACCGGTGTTCAGGTATATTCACAATCTTTACGTCAGCCCATGTGATTCTATTATTGAGGATAAGCGGAACTTTGGCGTAACTGTATAATGCTGAATAACATTCTGTTTTGCTGGAATATGAAAATATCGGAGATTTAAGATTGGAGTTTACTGATGAAACTATTTTGATGAAAAATTGTTTCATCGCCATAATTCTTTTGCATTTTTTGTGTCTTTCAAAATCTACGAAAAAGAGGAGGAACAATTTCCGAAATATTCTGAACTATCAACTAATTTGAGATATAAACAAGATTTGCATTTGGAAATAATATTCCATTGCTTGATATTGCTTTACGGGAAAGATAAAAATAAAATTCACGTTCTAAACCCAAATTCCATTAACCATTACGTTCCCATAAAAAATGGGTACAGCTTTTTACCACAACAGAAAACAACCAAATTGTATTGTAAAGCAAAGCTCTTACACGATTCGGAAAAGAATTGACTTGGCTATTCATCATAAATAACATGTGTAAGGAAAACATATTATTGCCGTTATATGAACCCGCTACACTGTATTTGCCACCCTGGTGGATTCTTTCGGCTAAACAACTTCTCAAAATTTACCCAGAAAACTAGGGTATTTGAGCATAGGAATAGGAGGATAGTCAGCGGGCAAAGAAACATGAAGTTTTCATGAAAAAATTATAGCATGGATCTTTGAATATTTTGAGATCAGTTCTATTGCTATGAAGTATTGTGACAGCTAATAATTAATTTGTTAAAACAATTGAGACATTTCACACCAGAATGGGCATTTCAATTGTTTTAGCACTCCCTTAAAAACATATCTTATAGGTCAAACCACACACAAATCTTTGATCTTGTTTAATTTCCATTTATTGGCCTTAAATCGGACCCCAGCAATAAGACATCTACGCCCATAGCAATATTCCGCCCTTCAACCAGCTGTCGGTCAGTTGTAGTTTATTTAGCGGCACAACAGCAATCAGCATGTGAGTTCCGTTCCATTTCTTTACGTAAAATCGTCCTTTTATTTCGACAAAACAGAGCGTTTGTTAGCGATTTTGTTAAGAAATGTCATAATCCCGAATGCAAATTGTGGGTTGAAATCATCACAAAGGATGCATATCAACATAAGGCCTAAACAGTACACACATGCTCACCATTTCTAATCACACAATCGGCTTTTGCCCCCGGTTTCTGTAATCGCCTAAGAGGCTAGCGATGATGTGCAAAATTATTGTACGTGTGTTGATTCATAGAGTTTGCGCCCACACCTCAAATTTCAAAGAGTCTAATTTCATAAAGGGAACTCCATTTTTAGCCATTGTGCAAGAAAGGATTAATCAACGAACGTGAAATGTCATCATTAAGGAGCTATAGAGTCTGTAGCACAAATGCAACCCACATATTCCCTAGACTTTGCCCGAAACTCTGAATTATCGTCAGCAAATAGTTTCATAAGTAAAATTAAATGAAATGCTAAATAATATTTTTGCACCATAATAAATATTACAATATATAATATATAAGCTAAACAGATTATGTGAATAGAATATGCAAAAGTAATAATAATAGGAAACGTACATATCGTAACAATAAGTAAAATTTTGCGATAAAACCCAAGCTTTCTCAAGGCACATCTTACAAACTGGTCATATTTTAACAAAACAAATTATGACGGTGTCAGGTAAGGAGGGTTGACATTTTATAGAGTTTTAATAATAAAAAATTAAACGTTTTAAGCGTTTTTTAGGGATTGAGGGAACGATGTTTACATTTATCTTTTATTGATTACTCTTTTTAATTTCTTAGTATTCTATTAATAGTTTTCAGATTCGCCGAAAATATTAGAAATATTCCTGGTTTCAAACAATTAGCACCTATTATAGCATGGATATGTAATCAAACTTAGTCACAAATTATTCTCATGTCTCGTCACTTATCCCAATACCAATCGCATAGAAAATTACTACAAAGTCCACCCACTCGTGTAATCTACCTTCCCTATTTTGCGAATGTGTCGAAATGGTTGGCATAATCGGACAGACAACTTTCCCTATTAACCAGCGATTCGCAGCGGTTAATCCTCAAAGACCCCACCGGCAGATCTATTAGATCTCGCAGACAACCTCACTTTCCCGCATTGGGCCTTCGGCTGGCATTTATAACTGTTTACTGGAAATTGGACAAGGAACAGACATGGAAGTTATCGCACAGAGTGAGAGATTAAAATAACGGCAGCGGATCAAAGCGGCGGGTCATTTTCAGCCTGATAGTATTCTAGGGGTTACTCACGACAGCAGCCCTGCTTCGGGCCACGCTCAAGCCGGTTCTCGCCATGTCCCCATTCATACGACAATTTACAACGGGAGTCAATTGGCGTGCACGAATTGATGAGTTTTCGGTGTAGAATATGCAATAATGGTTAGTTTGGTGGAGGGAAGCGGCGATAATTGTGCATCCATAAAGACGTGATAATGGGATCGACAGCGAAGAGTGCCAGGTGCGAACTTTCGTCGCAGTTAAGCAAATTCAATTTACCGAAGGCCAATATGGCAAGTATAACAATGAAAATTAAATACGGATGATTGCAATGATATGCAAAACTATTGGGCCAACCATAGCTCAGATAATGAGACGAAATACTAAAGAGGGGTTTTATAAATCCAGACACACAATCTAATTAGAAACACATCTCTAACGTCCCTATTGTAGCCAGTGACTAGAAACAATAATTTTCTCCAATAAAAGAAATTATGTCCAGAAACCTTACTATCTTCTAAGCTGAGATAACAAAAACTTAGAACAACATTCTTTGTAACTACTTCTTTGCAACTACAAAAAACTACGAGTGTATGTGCTTTTTGCAAGAATTAGAGTTTAAGAAAAAAGAATATTAAAAAAGTTTAGAAAATTGAAGATCCAACAGTGAGTTGTGATTTAACATGAAGATATAATGATTAATATAATAAATCTTTTTTGATAACACCAAAATATAGTCCGTATTTAGTTAATTGGATATGTTGTTGCCAAAAGTGAATTTCAGTCCAAAGTGATATGGCCGATCCAAACCCGATTTTTCTACACTTGGGCCAAAGTTCTAAAAATGCCTTGCCCCGACACGCAAATTGGTTCATGTACGGAACCGGTACGAATTTTCTAGCCCGAATCCCCAGCCCGTAGCGGACCACTAGATTATTTCAATAAAACACTTACTTTGAGCACTGTTTTTCTCCTTTCTCGGTCCATTTTAGAGCAGTTATAGATATATTCTTAGTTAGGGTTTTGTAAAGATAATAGGGGCCTAGTAAATTGGTTACTCAATGACACATAAGTGGATCCAGCTCAGTTGACGATGATTCTGACTAGATCGACGATTTTGGAATACAGGTTGGTAAGATAATTTTCATGGTAATTTGTATCGAATATTCAGTAGATAGTGCTGCCAAACGGAGATAAAGAAAGCCACACTGTAAGCTATCCACCAGTCAATTCTGTTCTCATTCGCATTATTGTTTGCTCGCTTGTCGTATTTGATCTGACTTCTCTAGCTCTTCCATATATCCCGTGAATCAATTAATTGGACCGGTGCCTATCATTATCCCTGTATCGAGCCAATCGAGATCCGATGATGTATGCTGTTACGTATCGTTGTTTACAAGTTGCACTTCTACACAGCCTCAAGGAGCCTCCGCTGTTGCTCTAGCGGTATCCCCGCCGCAATCGTTGAGCTGTACTTGAGATAAGTGTATAAATTAGACGAAGGGGCGCACCGAACGTTGGCAGAAAAAACTCTGCACGTACTGTTCCATAGCCAGAACAAAACTAGAGAGCTATTCCAGGACTGATTTCTCAATAATGCTGGCAGAGATGAAGGTGTCGAAATTTCGGGAAAGCTACTTGGTTAACTTTTCTGATGAATCCACTCGATAGTGGCTTTCGTCGGCAAATTAATCGATCACCACAGGCCAACAAATATTGATTGGTTGCTCATCCAGAAACTCGGATATGTTGTGGAATGCAGAGAAGGTCCATGTGCAAGTACAATGGAATAAAAGAAAGCAACTATTGTCAGGAATGGTTGGCAATGGACTGTCTGTCCAAGAGCAATGCCTCTATATATGTGAAATCCACGCGCAATTGGTGTGAAGTTGTCGCGCACAGACACGCATATCCGTCACTTTGCCTCATTTTTTGTCAAAACGAGGCAGAAGGATAGATGTCAAAAATGTAATCGTTGAAGCGGACATAGACCAGGTCTATGGCTCAGACAAGCCTCAGACTACGGCTCACAATGGATTTTGCAAAAATATTGTTCATCGCATTTAAATATTATTTTAGTTACCTGTCGTTATCGTATTTCCACATTTAACAATTTAATTTTACAGTTAATTGTATACGTGAGCATTATGTCTTGCATTCTTTCACCTTTGTTTTGTATGACTTAACGTTAATATTTTGGTGTCTGATACCAGATATAAATACTTATGGTGTAGTGAAGGAAGTTACGGTTTTATCAATAACTAGAAGTTTTTAGAACATACTTCACATTAGCCAATGTTTCATATAAGAGAAATAATATTTAAAAACGCGATTACACTATTCTCTTCTTTATTATCGAACAAATAATTTTACACCAATGATAATATTCTCGTATGATGTTGGGACAAATAATACTTCTTTCAGACTAGTTTTTTGTTGAATAGCAAATATCCAATTTTGACAAAATGACGACAAAACCATGTCTTGCAAAATATGAGCTCAACTTTCTGCGTCACATAACGCCGAGATTTCAGGATTGAGTTCAGCAGTTTAAAAATTACAAGATCAAATATTAATCAAAATCGATAGAACCGAAAAGGAAATATAGTAAACCCTTGGTTAACACGCTCTAAGGTGCAGCCCAAAAATTGTGTTTGCCGAAAAATCTGCTAAAAAGTGCTATTTTTAGACATACACTAGTACTTTTAGACTAGGCCTCGGCGTGTCCGAGTCTCCTTTCACTGTCTGCATAAAGCCTATACTTAAAGCATTGTTTTTGGTTATCACATACTATTTCTATCTCACTTTCTTTGTAAAAATATAATCCCGAAAAAAAGAATATTCCAGCTTCCTGCCTTTATCAAGCATCGCTTTGTTGAAAGCTGGGAAAACGTATATCTACGTCTCTCCCCTACGAATACAATGGATTGTTATTTATTAAAATTTAATGAAAAACAATCAAGTAGAATTTGGAAAAATAAAGAGTGAGTCAAAAAAATTCGCCTTGGTCCCCCAAAGGAAATATTCGAACACGAATAGGTCTTCGATAGAAAAATGTAAGAGGAAGTTAGGCTGAAAAGTTAAAATTAGGGAAAAATTAAAGAGATAGCAAAAACTTGAGACAAAATTTCTTAAATTGTGAGCAAAATTTGGAAAATTTTTTGAAACATTAAAAAAATTCTAAAATTTACTCCGACGACCGCCGGAGAAACCTTTTGGTAAAAATTGATAGGAGACCCTATTGTCAATTTTCCCGACCGGTCAAAAGCGCGGAAACGGAAATTTCCATATTTATTACTTCCTAAACGCATATGCAGCAAAAAAGCGCGTTAAACGAGGGGTTTACTGTAGCATAAGGCTCCAATTTAACAATGTCTAATTATTGAACAACCTTCCCAAGTTTAATTATAGTAATTTACTCCTACCGATGTCCATACATACTGTATGGATTTTGATCTCCACACTTTATAAAACTGTTTTTTCTTATCTAACCGCCCTCTCGAGAATGGGTTGAATAATTTAGCCCCGTAGTTACATAAGAAAAATTACGATATTTCACCGCTAGGAACTTGCCAAGTCATTAATATTCAGGCATGAATTCAAACATATAATAGGAGTTTTGGTACGAAAAATTCAATAACAGATTATGAGATCCAAAAATTATGAGGAAAATCTTTCACAAAACGGCATGTTTGCGAATGAGGAGAGCGAAGTATAGAAATATAAGTTAGAGCTTGCTTTAATCTCGGCACTCAAAGCAACTGTTACAGATACCGAACTGTAACTGATTTTGAGTCTGAAGACGCGAAAGAGTTGAAGACACAATTCTTATTGCCATTTTTCGAACATTACTTAAAACAAAGGGCAATAAGGAACAAATGAGTGAAGTGCTTGCGCAAATATTCCCCTTTACCTTCTCCAATAATAACTGCGCTAATGATTGGTATTGGCAAATCGGCAATAATGTCACAAGTGGGCTATGACAAACTGCCCTGGCCCCAACGGTTTTTTGACACTAGAAAGCTGAACGCCGCAGTAAGTGGAAACCAAAAAAAATCCGACGAGCTCGATGTTCTATTCCTGTAATTTGAAAGTTTGTCCCGACATGAAAATAAACGAAAAAACCTAAAAATATGAAAATATATAGTAGCTGGTATAATTTATGAAATATTGTCGACATCGTAATATCGGTATGGCGCATAAATTCTGTTTCGTTTCATTATCATTTCATAAATTTCATTCGTTAGACTACTTAAGGTGATCTGTAGCTCGTTTAAAACCACGCCCTATGTAGTTTAATTACTAAAACGATTATTATCAAAACGTGGAAAAGGCTTATGATCGCCTTAAATTTTGCAAGAACTGGCTGCTTAATTCATCTTTTGGGCATTTCCCAAATTTTCATGAGAATGAAGGCTTGCACTTATTTCATGAAAAATCCATAGACGAATAACGAATATTATTTATTATTATAGATCCTGAAACCGATGTGAGATTAATGTACTGACATAGAGGTAGTTGAATTGTTGGCCCACGTGAACATGGTTTCACTTAGTGTCACTTGGTTACTGTAGTGAACTAGAGTTCTTATCCAATGTCACCAACGCTAAAGGACGTAATACGTCGATGATTTTTCAATGAGTATTGTCCCAGATTATCTGATGCGGTTTTCCACGAGTTTACGGAGAACCTGGCCAATTTGGTTAGGTAATCGATTATATCCTGACGTTGCTCGGCTGTATATGGCGCTGATCTGAATCGAGCCGTAGTCATGGCTTTGATATTGGTTAAGTCCCCAGCATTCTCCTTGAGAAATTCCTAAACTCACTAATTTTATACAATTAATGCAAATTAATATGATCCATCCTCTATTTTAGAATAAAAACCAGTGCACCAGTTACTGCTATCTGATAACACTTATTTATCCTCTTGAAACACGTTGTCATATAGATTAGCTCCTAACCTTTAGCTGATTAAGATCATTTTCAGAGAATTGTGAAAAGAAGGATGCCTGATACGGTTTCATTGATGCTTTGGAGAACAGTCCCAGGATCTCGTTTGTCGATTTTCTTGTTAAATTCAGTTCTTGTTGTGGAAGAGCCTTAATAGTTGTTAATCCGGCCTTACGATTAGTATAATTTTAGTGTTATTATATTTTTTCAAACTATTAAATCAACTTACATTTAACTTTGACGTAAACATTTCTCTTTCTGACTCTGTATCCATCATATTAATCCATACCTAGGCACATTATTTAGATTTGTCTTTTTCAAACTTCCAAAATCAATTAACACAGCACTTGGCAGAAAGATAAGTAAAATAGCAATAATACAAATATTTTAGCACTTCAGGATTTAGGATAACTAGATGCTCTGAGGGCATACATTTAAACATCGGCAAGCTTTCTTCTTAGACACAGATGATTCATTAGCGTTATCTTCAATAGTCGCTGAGACTATGAAAAGAGACTATGAAAAAATTTTTACTGTCAGCCCTTGGTAATCTAACTCAATAGGAGGTACCTATTGCTAAATCGTTTTTATTTCAGAAAAATTTCAGAATCATGGCATTTTTGTTGTTGTCGTGGAAATTCCGAGCTCACATTTGGAGTCCCCAGGATTGATTTAATCTCAATTATTTTGTCTCTGGAAACGAAATTTTATAAATAAGTGGCCAGGAAATAGTAAAATGACGAAAAATTTGCTACTTTGGAGACACTATTTCAACTTTCAGGCAAATTTTAAGTTGCACTTATCGACCTGATTGCTATGTTTATTAATCATTCATCTCGTCAATGCTCAAGAGACTTACATTCAATTGATCTTTCTCGGAATTTGATAAATTTTTCCAAACTGTTTCCGCAATCTTTATTGCTGGCGTATGTTCTTCGAAAAAGATGTTTGACTTTTCTTTTTCTGCTTCGTTGCACAATTTCGAAATCTAAACGTTATATATAATCATTACATATTTTAAATGTATGGAACCATTCTATCAAAAATCCTCTTGATGGAGTCCAACCTTCCAATTTTGGCTTGTCGATCAACGTCAGCGCCAAATTCAGGCAACAGATCAGCCGCGAGACGCAATTTGGCAAAACAGCTGGCTAAATCAGGAGGTGGTGTTAGCGACAATTTGCTATCATTCGCATTGTTCCAAAAGGTTTCGACAGTATTTCCGTGCCAATTTTGGTTTGTCATTTCTTGTGGAACAGTCCACTAAAAACTAACTTACTTTTTAAACTTGCTTTGAGATTGTTAACCGTGTTGTAACCTACCTGGGGGGCAACGTTACTATCGAATGCGATTACTTTGTTCAAAAGAATTAGTTGAAGAGAAACCACCAAGTACATTCTACTATGTACAGCAACTACTACCAAGTACTTAACGGCAACTAAATTTTGTTTTGAGGTATTTGAAACAGTTAACAAGAAAAAATGAGATAATATCATTCATGCCAAATAGTAACTTTTCAAAATCAGAAGCCTAAAAATCTGTAAAATCCTCAGGAATATTTGGACGAGTAAATTTTTCGTTACACTCGTCCACTAACAATTAGAAGTACCATAGAAGGATTCAGAAAAATCATAAATTGAAGTCAAAAACAAGATTTCTGATATATGGGAAGATCTGGCAGCCCAGGATTAAATGTCAGGCAAAAATGATACAACTGACATGATAAAGGCCATATCCTGTAGAATAACAAAAGTGAAAGTACCGGTTCTCGAGTAAAATTCTTGTCTCATGCCACCATTCGCATTAAAGTGAGGTAATACTACTCGTCTCTGTTCCATAACAGTGAGTATTACCCATAATTTTTCTTCACATGACTGATTTCAGTTGAATATTTTTGGAACTAGTGCTAGACTCTTCTCCTGTAATAAAAAAGTGCATTTGAAAAAAGAATATTGCTTGAAACAAACCACGAAACATTCTAACTGATTTATCATCATAAACGAATTTGTGGCGTGTAGTGTCTCATTCAGGTAATAGTGTCTCATTCAGGTAAATATTTGGTATACTTTACTTCTCTTCATCTTTCCACTAACATTTCCCTGTTTGAACACAAATAGTTTTGATGGACCTTTAAAGGGGGTTTTCCTATACCTTTTTACTATTCAGATGGACCAGAGTTAAACTTGTTTGTATTCGAAAGTTGGAACATTGGTCGCTGCAGGTGACAGAATAAATAATAACACAGACATACTCGTCCTTGCAGGTGTCCCCTTGCTATAATTTTGTTCTACATCATCATCATGCATCCTAATTTTCCTACTCACCGAAAATCAATGAAATAGAGATTTGCTTGGTGGCAACTACGTCAGTGGCCACCCTTCAGTTCACAGACAAGGGTTTTGCGATAGCAAATGTCCATATCCAGTGGGTGGATGACAAAGAATGAGTGATATTTTATTTCCGTAACGGCCCCACCTGGCACATTTCCAATACCTCTTCCTTATGTCTTGGTCACGCGGTGACCACATCGGATCCTAAGATTTTGTTAAGAGGAATTACTTCCTTATGCTTTCTAAAACGTTTCCAATATCTTTATAATAAACGAGGAATCTGGATAATATTATTCGTTTCAGATTATGCCAATTTAATTACCTTATTTAATCAAGATGATATGTTTAAATCGTCGCTGTAATAGCTAACCCTTCAACAACTCTCAAAGCTTTCAACTAGACGCGTATAGTTCAATGACTATTTCTTTAGCCACCGAGGCATTTTATTAGTATTGTGTCAGATCAAATATATTTGGCTGTTTAAAACTACAATGCGCGCTGATCATTCTACCCTTTTTGACTTTACTAGATCCAGTTATCACAAGAACGTGGTTTTGTTAATAACGGTTTGGCTTTCCACATGGGTTTTACCAAACAGTGCTGCCGCTCCTACGCCGTGTGAATGCGAGGATTATAAAAACAATCTTGTTGTTGCTGCTTCAGATAGCAAACGTATGTTTTCAACTATGGTTTACTTGCGAAATTGTGTAAAATCCGTTTTTGAATATGGCACAAACTTGAGCTGTTTTGCAAAAATGCCTTTGTCCTTGTCATAAATTAGTGTTTTCAGATTTGACAATTTTGATGACATATTTTAGACCACACCGAGGCAACCATCAAAAATTTATCAGGAGTATTGTACACAGAATCAATGCGACCTTCATGTTCTAATGGGCGCCCTTCAGTAATGTTACCTGGCGTGACAGTTCTCCTAGGAGGTTAGACCGAGATTATATAAATATTAAAAATTTGGTCTGAGTTTATATACCGCTTTGCCCGAAGAATGCCAGCATACAGGTGTGACACCTCGAATCGGACACCCATACAGTACTTCAAAGCCTTCCTTATTTTCAGAAAATATGAACAAAGGTTTTCGTTTTAAGGTTTTTAATCGCACCCACTGCGAAAAAAATAAAAATATGATACTTAGCGTTCATAGCCCAAAGTCTAAAATCAGACCACCGGTATGTATTCAGGGAATCCAATTTGGGAAGGAGTTCGATGTATGAGAATTCAGGCTATAAGGATCTCCATTCAGATGCGCTCCCGCCAATATAATCATTTGATATATAGCATTATATTAACTAGGAAAGGGTGCCGCCGCGTTATGGCGGAAATTTTCGTTGCTCGCGCGGTAGAAATTGATCTACCAAATTCGAACTCCGCGCGAATAATTTCCCTTCACACGGATTCAAATTTTTTATTTTGGATCTGATCATTTTGCCGGGACCTACATCATAAGAGTTTTCCAACGGCACCTCATTTGCCCGATCTGACGGAGGAATTTGCCGAACTAATAGTCTACGAACGGTGCCTCAGACACAATTTGGCGACATTGGGAGTAGATTGATTAGCTGTATCCTTTTACCTAGTATTGTAGCGCAAAAAATTCTCCGTCTGTAACGCTTTGGGGGCATTCTTAGGGGTGCTTATTCCAATTTTCAAGGGTGCATTCTTTGGGGTGCTTATATTCAAATGTACTTTTTAGCCGGGAATCCAAATTTGAGGTCTAAATTTAGCTAAAATTTCGACAAAACATAGATAAAGTCAATTTTTGTCACTCATTCCCCTATTTTTGAGGGGCCGGACCCAGTTTTTGTCACTCATTCCCCTATTTTTGAGGGGCCAGACCCAGTTTTTGTCACTCATTCCCCTATTTTTGAGGGGCCGGACCCAGTTTTTGTCACTCATTCCCCTATTTTTGAGGGGCCAGACCCAGTTTTTGTCACTCATTCCCCTATTTTTGAGGGGCCGGACCCAGTTTTTGTCACTCATTCCCCTATTTTTGAGGGGCCAGACCCAGTTTTTGTCACTCATTCCCCTATTTTTGAGGGGCCGGACCCAGTTTTTGTCACTCATTCCCCTATTTTTGGGGGGCCAGACCCAGTTTTTGTCACTCATTCCCCTATTTTTGAGGGGCCAGACCCAGTTTTTGTCACTCATTCCCCTATTTTTGAGGGACCAGACGCAGTTTTTGTCACTCATTCCCCTATTTTTGAGGGGCCAGACCCAGTTTTTGTCACTTATTCCCTATTTTTGAGGGGCCAGACCCAGTTTTTGTCACTCATTCCCCTATTTTTGAGGGGCACTCTATTTTTGTCACTCACTGCTTATTTCTTTCTGTCCAAAATTTTGGGCAGGTGCATTCTTTTGTAGTGCTTCCGGCTGGACTGACCTGAAGAAGGCTGGACTGGCCCTGCCTCAAGAACGCTGAACTGTCAATTGACCTAACCTAAAACTCTGGACTTGCTGACTCGCTCGAGCCGCCGCTGGACTGGCCCAAGAATGCTGGACTGACGTAAGAAGGGAACGCCGGGCCTAAGAATGTAGGGGTTGGAGCGGCCGAAGGCCGCGACGGTCGACCGCACCCTAAACGCTGGACTGAATCTATCCCAGGAACGTGAAATTAACTCCAGCCCCGAAGGGGCTGGCATGCACAGCAAAACATGCACAGACTAAAGCATTGTATTCAGACACCCGAATCGCACCCGTTGAGCGGCCGAAGGCCGTGAAGTCGGCGCCAGCCGACCTAGGTTACTTTTCCAGCGCCGAAGGCGCTGGCAAAAAGCCTAGTCCCAAGCGTATTCTCGATATTTTTGCTTTTAAATGGAACTAAAAATTCACCATATAAATAGTTCACATTTTTAGGGGAATTAAAAGTACCAAAGAAATATGACTTGGTCAAGTCTGGCATAATTCGGATGACAGTAAAAAGTCCACATTTCAAAGACCCGTTATGCCTCAAAGGAGTCAGCCAATACGTCGCAATGCCCGACAAATTTTGGTATAATTTTCGCAGTCAAGTTTATTGGCATAAATTAATCCTTTCAGTAGCTGGAACTTGTGCGAGTTTATTGGCAATGACATATGTGAATTCCTTCAGACGCCCGGCACACACACCATAAAAGAGATGGAGGAAAAGATCAATTTCAATACAACTTTAATTTTGCCAGAACCTCCGAGCTTGCTAGGCGTCTCGCTGTTGGATTTATTTTCGGTAGGAGTTCAAATTTTTCGTGCTATTTTTGTTTGGAACTTGTACCTACTACAATTTAGGGTGAATTTTGGTTTCAATTCAGCCTCGAAACTGAGGGCAAAGTAATTTTGGAGCTGGACATCCCAACTAACGACAAATACCTTCAAATTGGGATCGGTGGTGAGGAGAGCGAAGATTATAAAGATAGCTAGACACAGTGTTTTTTGTATTGCTCAAATTTTTGTCTATGTGCCACTAAAGGCGAAAATTTCAATGGAAGGGTCTACTTTTTGAAGAAGACAAAGGAACTCCTTTGTCTTCTTCAAAAAGTAGACCCTTCCATTGAAATTTTCGCCTATAACAGTGCCTGTCTTTACTATTGTTCACGTTTCGTAAAGAAATAAATTTATTTGTCGATGGAATAAAATAAACAATTATATGAATTTTTCGAGATAAAGGCACTTTGGTGCAACAACAATAAATAGAGCTACTTAATATAACTTCTCCGGTATAAGTAGTAAAACTTTGTGATTTGCAGTAGACTAGACGTGTGAATCAATGAGCAGGAAATAAGAGCAGCAATAAATTGACCACTTAAAAATATCAATGTTTAATGTGAAAATCCCAGAATGTGGGGATTGCTAGCATTCAAAGGTCAATGATTTGAGAGTGTCTAATCAATAACAGCTGCGAGGAAGGACCAAATATTTGAACATAAAATATGAAAAACAAAATTGCGTAAGGATTTGTCGGGTGAGATTTTAGATAAATTCCACATAATTGGACGGGAAAAGACCAACAAGTCCATGGGTGTTGCGTCCTCGCCACCATCCTTCATGGATCTAAAGAGAATGTTTTAGAGTATTAGATTATTATTTACGTTAAAGTTTACCATCTCAATATCGGTTATAATATCGTCTGGATCGAAACTAATCTCCGAATCATCTTCTAAATTGAATCTACAAGTGTAAAAAGTCATTGATAATCAAAATAAACCAGCTTGATAGTCCCATAGAGCTTTGGCGCGCACACTTTGGCCATTAATAGCAGTAGGTGCATTTTGTGCCAACGGTGGTTGGATTATCTGAATATGGTACTAAGATTAGTTGTAAACATATCAATTTTGCTAATATTATTGATAATGTTATATTAATGGTATAGGCGAAAATTTCAATGGAAGGGTCTACTTTTTGAAGAAGACAAAGGAGTTCCTTTGTCTTCTTCAAAAAGTAGACCCTTCCATTGAAATTTTCGCCTTTAATTAAAAATAATAATTCTAATATCTTGAAATATGAATATTCTTGACATTTTACCATTAACCATATCGAAAATTTAGAAGTTGTCTTGTGTCAACCTTCTAAAATATATAAATTGGGTAATTATTGGACCCCAATAAATTTGCTTTGTTCATTTGTGATTTTAGATTAATTTCAAACATTCTTATGAGCAAATTGGCCCTTTTTAATTTTCAGTTCATTTATAATATGGCAGCATAAATAATAATAATCAGCATAAAACCTATCGAAACGCCTTAATCATTTTTGTAAGTCAAACTTGAAACTCATTTAACACATACCAAACTACATTTATGAATAAAATGTTGTCGGCGTTGATAAAATTATTTATGTCAACCTTTTGAGTGTGAAAAATTCTTACAAAATGTTGAAACGGTATGGCAAGTATTACTCATTTTGGGAAGTGAATAAATCTTTCCTACAAAATCACATATTCACCTACCTTTCTGCAAACTGCAAACACTTTACTTCAATATTGACCACTAGTTTAAAATAATATTTTTCGTTTATATAAAAATATATTTTTTATATTTCTTTTCAACAGTACGACTCACATCACTAGGCGGTTCCTCGTATTGTTGATTTGGTGTATTATCCAAATTTGGTTTCTTCAATTCTGTTGGCTCTTCCATAGGAATTTCTTCACGTGCCACAGGCTGCACAATACCTGTCGGTACCATGGGCACAACACACGGAACCATGGGCTGAGAGTGAACTGGTGGTTGGCCAATCGCGCTGATGACTGTTTTCGGTAATTCTGACGATTTTGGTGCGGAAGGAATATTTTGACTGCTTCCATTTATTCCATGACGAAGACGATCGTTAAAAGTACACTCTATCACAGTCGGTGTATCGTCGGTTTGTTGTTCTGATGAAGATATACGATTCACGGGGACTTGTCCGCTAGCTGCAGGATTCACAACTCCCACTTGAAATTTGAATGTCTTCGGCTTGACGAGTGGTTTCGGCATGGACTTAACAAGTTCTGCTGCTTTCTGCTCGAAAAGTTGAGTGCGTCCTGCGATGAGCTTTCCCTTTTTCGCCGCTGAGTCAACACTTTGGGTTTTGGTAAGTTGAGGTTGCTTCGCTGCTTGGACAGCAGTTAGCTGCTCATGGAGCTTGTTTTCCAGCTGACGGCGCTCGGTTGCAAAAATACTTTGTTGTTCTTCTTTGCGTCGGGCCTCCTCACGTCGTCGTTCTTCCTCTTCAGTGCGCATCTTAAGCACAATTGTGAAGTAAGAATGATCAGATCAGCAGTACATAATAGTCAAAAATAGGGCGTAATTTGTTTTTTAACGTGAAAAGAGTTTTATACAGTTTTTCTGTTTTGTATTCCATTTTGTACAGCACCTGAATTTCACACTATAAGACTCAATATTTGTGTTTTAAATGAGTTATTACGTTCCAATATACTATAATTTTTTTAGTGCTCGTTTGTCTTATTCTGGAGATTGCCAAATTTCTCTAATCATGAATGTGTTTGGGCAAAATCAAGTATTCTTGACATGTCGTGAAATATGCAACAACAGCAAAGTCGAAAATAAAATCAGGTACCTCGTTCCAGAATCTCGTTCGCTCATCCATGTCAATGTCTCTGGTTGCTTTTGTAGGGCAATAGTCTGTTCCAACAGGTGCCGGTGGTACCCACGGAGTTGAAACATTAGAAGATGCTGAGGATTTGCGACTGTTATTCTGATTTGAAGAAGGGGTGGAGGGTTGTGCAGTTACAGAAGGCATAAATTGAGAAAATTCCGTTGGTAGCTTAGCAGCTAACTGTTTAGAAATCGCTGATAGATCCACATCTTCCTCATTTCGAGCGTAAATAGTCAGGTGAACGAGGCGAACGAAACGTCGGACCTCTTCAGCGTGTGCTGCCGTGTTAGCCAGTCTTGCAGCCGGTACTCCTTCGCCCTGCTAAATTAAGACAAAATTTGCAAAGTGAAATCGAAGAGATAAAATTATTCAAATTTAGCGTGACAGAGAAACAATGCCATGTCCCATTTACTCTTCCTTTCCTCAGTAAGAAGGGGTTGCTTCCATACTCAAGTTAGGAAAAGAAGAGAAAATAGCATGACATTTGTTCTCTCTCTCGCCAAATTTGAATAATTTTCTGTACCTATAAGAAAAGATAGAGAAACTATAAGAAATAATTGTGCGAAGCTAACACAACGAAGTGTATTAGCAGTAGGGTTCGATCCCCCCCGCAGGGGGCGGGGAAGGGGGAAAACGGGGAACGGCATCGGCGGGGAAGGGGGATCCCCGTTCCCCCGGGGGTGCGGGGAAGGGAAATACGGGGAAATGGCCTTTTTCAATTTTTTCACATTTTTTGGCCATTTTTTCAATTTTTTGCCCTTATTTTACCATTTTTTCGGGTTTTAGTTCATTCTTTTGCACTTTTTGGTTATTTTTTCATGTTTTTGATCATTTTTTAGGATTTTTTCATGTTTTTGTTCATTTTTTCGCAATTTTGATCAATTTTTACTGTTTTTGTTTATTTTTTCCAATTTTCGGCCACTTTTTCGTGGTTTTGTTCATTTTTTTTTCTAATTTAGACCATTTTCCACATTTTTCGTCATTTTTTCGAAAAATTATGTAGAAAAATCGCAGCAAAAAAAGTGCCGCAGGCTAAAAAAATTTTTGAAAAAAATTGGCTTTCTCTTAAAAATTGACTGTAATAAATCATTGAAATAAATTATAACATTGAAAATTTTGACTATATATTGAAAATTCCACAAATTTTCGGGCCGAAATTTTGGAAAAACAATGAGACGTAACACAAAGTTAAAGAAAAAATAGCGCCGCAGGCGAAAATTTTTCAAAATTAGACATGCTCAGAGGAAAATGACTCATTTTTCTAAATAAGAAGGAGTCGCCATTTTATTGTGGTTTATAATAAATTCTATTATTCTATCTGAATTGTTCTAGCAGAAACATTCGTTTTAATGACGCCAGACAAGAAGAGCCTTTTCGAAGAAATATTCGAGCTGGGCACAGAAAGTATTATAAAAGATAGTAGGGTCTGGGGGCGACAGCCCCCAGACGGTGAAGAAAATTTGAGAATTGGGGTCAACTTTCTTTGAAAAATTTGAATATTCGTCGAAAATTTCCCAAAATTTTCGCCGGCCGCGCCCTATCGGGCGCGGCCGGATGCATTCTTAGGGGTGCTTGTCATTTCCCCGCTTTCAAAACGGGGATCCCCGTTTTCCCCGTGGCAAACGGGGAAGGGGGAAAAACGGGGAAAACGGGGAAGAGGGAAGCGGGGAAAACGGGGATCCCCGCGGGGGGGGGGGGGATCGAACCCTAATTAGCAGTAAGGGACAATTACTGAAACTTATATTTGAAGTGACAGGTTCCATATATCTTTCAATAATCGTATTGATATTCGTTATTTGTACTTTTGATTTATCCAAATTTTCGTAAAATTCAATTATTTATAAATTAATATAATGAGCTACTATGCATTTTGGTACCTATTGAATGCTGAAACAATACACTAAAATCTAAGCCAATAATACAAAGCATCATATATTCTCTTCCATTAAAATTCTTATAGCCACATAACAAAATGGTCAAATTTATGCAGCCATTGCTTTCCATTAAATATATTACGAAAACGTACCCAATGTATAAGAACGACTTTGCGTTGTACAAAATTGGCAGCAGTTGTTGTTGCAAATCCATATTGAATTTTGCCGCTGTTTAGATTTGACACTAATTCCGCCAAACCTCCTGATTCTAAATTTTTCATTGTACATTAATGCAAAATATAAGCACACAAACCCCCGCTGCTCCCCAAACGAATTATGTTGGAATTACCATCATACTCAAAAATACACCTAAAATAGTTATTAGTTGATTCTTATTTAGAAAATATTACCATTGATCCCCGTTTGTAGAATTGCTGACTGCATTAAAAGCATTTCGCAACTCCTTTTCGTGGTTCAAAAGATTGCAAGTCATTGTTATCAAATTTCCTAAAAGAAAACGCGTGAATTTGTAGCTAAACTAGCCGCAGGACCGAGTAAAATAACATTCGAAACATTTGTTGATCGGATTTGGAAAGGAAGGATATGTGACTCAGCAGTTACTAACCTTTCGACCGGCTGCAATTGTTTGAGTGACGGACAAGACGTGATTGGATTTGGAGTCAGCCATCTGGTCATTCATCAAGTGCCGTAATTCCCATTTGCAAGCATATAACGGACGCAGCGACCTTGGCTATTTTTTAAATTAATTGGGAGCCGTCCAATCACCGATTTCAAGTGTTGGGCTGTCTGAGGGAAGGGGTAGGCTTTCTCAAGAGAGTGGCTGGTCAATACGCTAGCTGTGGTCGCGAATTTAATCTGTGAAGTTTTCGACAGAAATGAGGGCGACGAGGGAACAACAGAGGAAAAGCGACTGAATACAACACCGCTTTGTCACCAAGCAGCAAAGTCAACTGAGTGAAAAATCGCAGTGGCTTGTTGCAGCTGTTCCTTGCGGTAGTATCAATTCACGCAGGAGGGGAAATGTGGAGAAATAAATAGAAAGGTGAGCTTTTCAAAGGGACAAATACTACGATGAGTCAGCCTCAGCGTCCTTTCCTTGGGGATGGGAACAGCAAAGGAGCACAGAGGTGTTTGATCGGAAATTTTATTTCACGGAAATCACAGATGATAATAATTCAGAAAAGTCGTTGTGAGATGAACACAGTTTTCAACGCATGTTGTTAACCAGAAATTAATTATGACCGCGAATAAATATTACGCTATGGGCTTTCATTGTTCTCTTTGTCTTTTCATTCTCATATGCAACAAAATTGTAGTAGCAGTTTTCTGAATAATACTACCTTATTTTTACATTACTAGCTACCGAGGAACCGCTATTACACAAAAAGGAGCTCCTAACTATGAAAATTATGACAGTATAAAATAATAAGAATGTATCCGTTTGTATCGAAAGTAAAGCGACACTTTCTTTTGTAAAATTTTCATGAACTATATACGAGTTTATGACCACAGTTTCTATATTGTCACGACATGTAACGAGGCTATATTTTTATTTTCATTATAATAAATAAGAATACGAGGTCGATATATTTCTTAAATTATGTTAATTTATTTCCCGCATACATGAAGTTAAATTTACAAAAAGATCAAATTCGACGAAACTTGTATAATTTGATTTTTCAGGCGCTGATGACCTCTACTAGCCCAGACGAGGAAATTCCTACAGATTCATCTCTAAGGGACGATTCAGGTAGCCAACGCGTATTATCTCCCTTTGGCGACGTATTTCCCGTTAGCCGAAGTCTACCTTCCTCTAAATCACCGTCGTCAGTAGGACTTTCAACTTCCTCTAGTCTTGGTAAGTTCTTTATTTGCCACAGTTTTTGTTAAGAATAGTTCAAAATCGTCGGCTTTTAATAAAGGGTGTTCAATAAAAAATGGCACTCGCTGAAATAACCCGCCGTTTCACAAAAATCTGGTATTACATTAGAATGTTTTGCATAATAGTTGTAGCAAATTTTGTCTAGTTTCCAAAAATGTATAACAAAGTTTTGTAATGATTGTTCAAAATTTTGAAAATATGGCATCAAATGAAGGCACCCTTCGATCCGAGTGCACAAGTTATATTTCGAAAATTTTGCACCCCGACTTGACATAATACGAGCTCCGCGAGAACTAGAGCTCCGGCGGTGCTGTAAAAACAGTAATACAGTAGAGAGCCTTAGCCAGGATCCCAGCGTGAGAATTTTTCCGATACTGCTCTGGAATGCCAAAAATTTGGTGTTTAAATTTTTGGCGGAGATCAAAAATTTTTGACCAGATCTGTCTGCAGAAATTGTCAAAATTTGATCAAAAAGTGATCTTCTTGAACAATCTTATACTCAGATCAAAGTAGACAAAATTCTGAGCATTATAACAGAAACTGAATATTATTTAACCAGGTTTTGTGGATTTTAGAGTTATCTGCAGCCAAATGTCAGCCAAAGAATACCGATTTTCTCCAAAATCGGCATTTTTCAAAATCGGACTTTTACAAAATCAGCTTTAAAATCCATAAAAACTGGCTAAATAATGTCGGGTTTTCGCTATAGTGTTCATAATTTTGTTAACTTTGCTTTGCGTATAAGCTTTTGCAAGGCAGGAAGCATGTTCACAAAAAATTGGAAGGTTTCTGCAGACACACCTGGTCAAACCTTGTACAGCGCCTCGCCGAGGGTGCCAAAACAAGAATGGATACAATTCGCAGAAAAAGAGTGATCGAGAAACAGTAATTTTGTAAGTAGTTAGTATTGACTTTGCTGCATCTCCTGTAGTATTAATTGGTACCATATTCCATCATATAATAAAAATGTATGAATTTATTTGCGAGTGCCATTTTTTATTGAATACCCTATAAAAATAGCTTTTTGTAAATTGCACTTCCGGAACATATCATTTTTATTTTTTACCCCGATTTTCTCAGTATACGAACTTGATTTTATAATTGTGAAAATTTAAAAGTTTCAAAATAGCTGATCGTGAATGTAATTTAGTCAAACTTAAGAAATTTAGACAACTATTCTACGCCTGGATTAGTGGAAATAAATTCGCTAAGTGATGTCCTTAGCACTCCAATTCAACAGAGAGTCCATTCAGCAACTCGTTTTGCACTCGCTGATTTGCTGATTACAGTGTTAAGATTAGATTTTTATAAAAAAGGTGACCAATCTGCAGAGTGAGTCATGTATCATCTTTTAAACATTTTTATAATTATGTTGTAGAAAATTCTGCGAAACTGCACTTGAAATAACTTTGAAATGGAGCGAGTTGCCCGAGAAAACGAATGAAACGCTCAAGCATCACATGCATGTAGGCTTGTTATACAATAATTAGTGGTGTAGCTTAGAGTAACAAAGACTTTAGCCACAAAATACGAAAAATATTAGTTTTTGTGACTACTCAAAACGCGGGGAAAACAACTAAATTAATAAATGTAGACATTCGTAAACCTGGTGAAGGAACTAGAAATACATGACTTACATTTATATCATGTTCTTTGTATGAGTGATCTGGATGAAAACAAAAATATAAACTTAATCTATCCCATCCAAGTTTATGAAACTCTAAGGGAATTGTGATTACTGCTTTATTGTATACTTGTTTTTTATGGTTGGGCTGATTTAGGATGATGGCTCCGCTAACGAAGACATTGCTACATTGATCGATGTTATCCGGAAAGATGATTTCTGCAAGGAGAATGGCATTATTTCACTGCTTGGTAGTGTTCTGATCACCATAATTGAAAACGGTTTTCTAATTCTTTCAGACATTGGGTAATGGCAAATTTCAGGTGATTATGACAGTCGATATCGAGTGCTTCTGCGCCACATATGTGCATTGTTGGGAGTATTGTGGGACAAATTTGAAGAAGTATGCAATTTTCCGGTAATATACATCATTCGTTTTTCATTTTAGTTTGAGGACACACTATCGAATCGATTGCTTTATGATTACATCGAAAGCGAGTATGTTAATTTTTATATGTATATTAAATCTACTTGCCTTTATGCAACAAAGTATGAATTTGTTCCTGATCCTGTATACCTTTTATTTTTTTATAGCGAAATTAGTTCGGATGTAAAAGATAGGTGGGATTATTGTCAAAATAAAGTTTGGTGTTTGTGAATGTCAACATGTTGTACGCAATGGAGCCCGTAGCCAGGGTTATTGCCACGTCGAACAGCTTTGTACAGTTATAATTGCTTTCTTAATGACGATTTATGAAATCAGGGATTATCTTAACAGGATCATGTACCTTAAAAATTATATTGATTCTGGTAAGATTATTGTCCATGAATCTACTGGCTAGGGGTTTATCGCGGAAAGTAATTTGCTTTATATTGTTGTCACGTTTCCTCATATATTAGCATCATTACTAACTGAACATTGTAAAATATTGGTTTAGATAGTGAGCATTATTGTATAGCTGATTTTGCAATTTTTCAACTAGATCAGAACAGTTACATTATTAACTTTAATCATATTTTCAGCGACTCTAGGATAAAACGTGAGAAATTAGCCAAAAAGAAGAAATACAAGCGTTACGCACTGATCGGAGCTGCAGGGGGTTTGGGTGCCGTTCTCATAGGTATGTGTTAACTATAATGGAATTAATAATTCCTAATGTTTCAGGCCTTACTGGTGGTATCGCAGCGCCATTAGTAGCAGGAAGTATCGGTACAATCGCCGGAATTCCAGCAATCGCTGCTTTGGCTACAGCTCCTGGCGCGGTAAACATTGCCTCAATAGGCAAATTCAAATTGTCACATATGAGTATGTTATTTAGGCAGCTGCTTTTGGGTCTGTACTTGGCGCAGCTGGCGGAGGCTTAGCTAGCTATCGTATGAAAGTATGTTTCCTAATTAAATTTATCATTTTCTACGTTTTATTTCCAGAAGCGTGTTGGCGCTATTGAAGAATTCGTGGTAGAATCATTATCGGACAACCAAAACCCTAGTTTGCATTGTGTATTATGTGTTAGTGGATGGATAGAAGAGGTTATTTTCCGAATCAAATCAGTAAAATTAATGTATTAACATATTCGATCCAACAAAATTCTGAGTTCAAAATTTGTGCATCTTCTATCAAATTTACGTTTAGAATGATGAACGTGCCTTTCAACGTCCATGGCGCCACTTGTGGCACAAAGAACAATATACACTTCGATACGAAAGCAAATATCTAGAAGATTGGGGAAAGGCTATGGAATATTTTGTATCAATCGCTGTCTACTATGCTATCCAACGCTCCCTGATGGAAACTGTTTTAGCAGGTTCGCTAATTTTATCAAAAAATACATTCTCCACATTTTCAGGAGTATTTACGGCAATTGCCTGGCCCTTAGTGCTCGTATCATCGTCGAGTATAATCGATAACCCTTGGAATGTTTGCTTTAGCAGAACTGTTGAGGTACTAAGTTATTCTTTAGATATAAATTGACTAGATTTTTTGAAAGGATAAACATAGCTTTATGGTTAAATTTATGGATCAATGTACTTAACTATAGTTTCAATACTTTATGCTTCTGTTACAATAGCACTTTTTAACAAAAAGCATTAAAAAAACTGCAAAATGATATACCGTAAACTCTCTAATTTAACCCCCGGGGGCAGAATTATTCAATCGACCTCTAGGGGGGGCAGAATTAGAGGGGGGTAAAACAAGAGGGGGGGTTAAATTAGAGAGTTTACGGTACTCATAACGAGATCTACCGAAAGGCTTTTTTCCATATGCACAGGTAGATATGGGCCAAAAATATTAATATATCTAATAGACCTCAATATTTGGAAGTTTTCTATGTTGGTCACAAATCTGATGTATAGCTGTGTCAATGTCAGTTTTTTGTCTAGTTTGTGATGCTTTTTTCAAATTTTTGAGAGGTTGAAACTTTTGCATCAAAACAATGATTCAGTAAATACAAAGTTTTAAAACGCGTTGTAAACAGCGTTTTAATATTTTGGCACATATCTTCCAGTGCATATCACCCGTACGAATGGGAAAAAGTTTTTCCCTAGATCTGTAGGTCCCGTTATGAGGATATCATTTTCAAAAAGAGTTTTTGAACCGCTTTTTGTTAAAACCCGCTATTGTAACCGAAGCAGTAGGATTGTGCCATTTTATGATTGTTTTATATTGCTATACAAATTCATAATATTTTACGAAAAATTACGACAAAATATAAATTTTTAATTTTGACAACGACATCCAATAATCGAACGTTTAGGTCGGTGAACATCTGGCAGAGGTTTTATTGACGCGAGCTCATGGAAGAAGACCGATAACGTTGATAGGGTTTTCACTGGGCGCAAGAGTTGTAGGTGTTTTTTAATGAAAATACAATACTAAAGATATTACCCTAACCGACAAACCAATCAAGGATCGTCGTTTGAATGGTGCTGAAATATCTAGTGCAAATCTCGTTTTTGCAGAGAGCAGACAGAAATAACTATGGCTATTTTGGCACGAATTCAAACGCCGACTCTTGTTTGTAGGTTGTAATATTTCATAATTTAGATCTACCATTGTTTGTTGGCAATGAGCAAACGTGGTGTCGATGCTATCGGTCTGTATTCTACGTTAATTAAGACGACGTAGTTGTACTGTTATTTCAGGTATTGTTGAGGATGTTGTTTTGTTGGGTGCTCCGGTGAGCGCATCTCCCACTCAATGGAAACAAATCTGCAGAGTTGTGGGAGGGCGCGTTATAAATGGATATTGTAATACCGACTGGCTCTTAAGGTAACCTTATGGTTAATTAATACATTTTAAATTAACATCCTGCATAGATTTTTATATCGAACGGCGAGTGCGCAATTTACGATTGCTGGAACTGGTCCAGTGGACAACAAAGATGAACGCAAAATCGTTAATTTTAACTTGTCACACATTGTAAGTTTAAAAATAGTTCAGTGAACCTTGTTTAAACCCATAGAAAAGAACTTAATTTTTATTACCCACCGTTCAAGAAGTAATAACTGAAATATTCCTTTTAGGTAAAAGGTCATCTGGAATATAGTCGAAAATTGACTGAAATATTAGATGCAGTCGGAATCAAAGTGACACCCTTGTCTAAGGGTTCGCGTAGTGATTTGGAAAAGTATCTCGAACAAAAGTCGAACAAAGATGAGGCCCAAAAAGAGCTAGAGAAAGAATGGCCACAACAATTCCCTGAAACGTTGGATGAGGACGATCCGCTTTCTATCAAAATGCGTACACCAAGCGAAGGAGAGAAACAAAAGATGCATCAAACCATGCAAGAAGATCAAACTCATTTAGGATCCGTAGAATTTGCTCTCACACTAGATGATAATTCTACTGAAGAAAATGCAGGTGTGGATCAGTTAAAGAAACAGGAGCCTCACTGAATCGATAAATGGTTATTAATTCTTTTTGTTATTGCAGTGTGAACATGCGTTATATTTACAGAATTTTCGGTTTTTTAAATTCGCACAATTTTTGCAAAATATTGAGGGTGCTGTTCTTTAAGAGAGTTTGTCATGTTATCTTTGTAAATTTGTCATTTTCACCAGTTAAAAATTTTTTTCAAACGATAGATATTAGAAATTATTAATTCCTGTGATTGTTCAGCTTACCGTATTTTCTCTAATATAACCGCCGGGGGTTATATTATTTCAATACTACGTTAGGGGTGTCTAATATATGGTCTCTCATTTTCTAAAAAACTATTTCTCTTTCTGTAGGGGGTGTCTATTATAGGCGGTTTATATTAGAGAAAATACGGTAATTTAAATTGCTAAAAGTATTACATACTTAACATTAAATTATTCTAAAATTAATTTTATTTCGATTTCTCTAACTTGCTTAATCCAGAAATTTATGTTACTGAACAGCGACGATTGACTTTAAGTCCTTTTGCCTGTTACTTTATTTCTGGACGAAATTTCTAAAGTTTACGCTCTTGTGATTTACAATTAATCTTACTATTTTATAGCCTATCATATTTGCCTGTTACCATATCGAGATTCTAATTTGACGGGTTGCATCACGCCTCTGATTCACGTTTTATACTAATCATTTCCCTCGTAGTCTATGTAAAGTAAAATTTTTAGACAGCCCTTTTCACTCTTTATATTTGCTTCTCATTGCTTCCTAAAATTTGAAATAAAATTCTTCGTCTTAATTCTTTAAGATTCTGTGCTTACAATTCACAGTCAAGTATCAGTTCACAATTCATATAAAACGAAGCATCTGCAAATGATTCAGACAAGCTCTTGCGAGAAGGCTAACCCTAAAAATCGAGAATTTGTGTGGAAGACAGCAAAAGTCAATAGAGATCTGACAGACAGCAGAGTGATACACACTGCTTGTTAAATAATAATTGAAAACCGTTACTGAAGCTGTATGTTTGTCCGCCAGTGTAACTAATCTCAAATTGTCTGTTGGAATACTCATCGTATCTAATTTAATGCATAATAATGTGCGTCTTTGTATGTGCGCAACATTCTCTCAGTAAACATGAAAGAAATCGATTAATAATGTAGAGCATTTCTACACGAGATAGATTCAGTAAATCTTTTATAATACTCGAGAACCCTGTAACTCTGTCTGTCTGTCTGCCCGTCCGTCTGTAAGGTAAATGTTCGGCACCTTTCCGTCGTCAGATCGGTGCAAGTGAGGTGTCGTTGGAACGCACTGAGGCTGTAGGTCCCGACAAAAGTGTTAGATTTAGATTCTGTAAATTTACGTATATATATAATCTAATTAATACTCTCAGTTTTCTTAACAGATTTTACATTTAATAGATTTTACATAAAAATATCAAATGTACTTTCCCAAACACTGCCTTAGAAAAATTATTATTTGAATATCGTTTAAGTTCCCGCCCGTAACGAGATTGAAGCTCCGTTATATTTTAAACAAAATAACATTATATCTTGTGTTCTTAATATTATGTGTTATTTCTAAGGAATTTATTTAGAAAAAAACTAGATTTTAAGCTAAAAATGTCCGCTCCAGTTCGTGCCGGAGAAACAGAAGCAACTCCGGAGGAAGATGCAACTGAATTGAAATTTCCCAAAGGTCTATATTTTGAATAGATGATATGATTCCTTTTTAATAATATGAAAATTTAGAGTTCGAAGTGACAGGCTGTGACGCACTGATGATTTCTGAGGTATTTCTTTTACTAGACCATCGACGCAAGCAGAGCGAACAAAAAGAAGAAATCGAGGATATGAGCGAAGTTTTCGTCAAAACATTGAACTATGCGAGACGTTTGTCGAAATTCAAAAGTCGCGAGACAATTCGCGCAGTTCGTGGGTGAGTGTTTATAAACAGAGATATATTTTCGTATAAATTTCGAAAAGATATTAAATATTTCAAAGCAAAAAAATAAATAAAGCATGTCGTATGCTACGTAATCCAAACATTTTAGCATTTTCTCCGGAAAATATAATCTCCATAAGTTTGAAGTAGCTCAAGTAAGTGCATTTTAATTGGTTAAAAATTAATATCAAATTTATAGTTGGCGAATCTTTGTCCCGAAACCGCAGAGGAGGCAAAAGCTTTAATCCCAAGGTTTGTACTTAAACCCTTAAACATTAGGATGTGCAGGTCGATTTTTTTGTGAAATTACCTAAATAATTAATTACGACTTAAGCAATATAAGCCGATGGAAATAAACAAACAATTTTATCGGTTGACACTAAACTAAAAACAAACAGTATTAAGAAAAAAAGTAAGAAAGGCGATAGATAGCCCTGCTTTTAGTCGATAGTCCCTACCGTTATTCTTTTTACAGTGAAATATTGTGTGATTTTATTTTTATATAAATTGGATTTAAAACTTATAATTACAAAAGTTAATGCTACTCAGATGTTGATATTCAGCTTGGAGAACAAGATGGAAGACGAGGAATTGGATGAGCTTCTGAAGGATTTGCATGCGAAAAAGACTTTTCAATAGTATTTGTTTGCAACAACATAATTCATATGTTCATATTTTTACTTTTCCCTTTTTGGTTCGTTTGTATTTTACTTTGCTACTCTCAAATATAAAGCATGAATGAAATAAATATTTAATATGCGATTGTTAATATTACGATAGAAATGGTTCATGAGCCTGTTAAAATATTTCGGAAACTATGTATATGAACCACATTATATTACGAATAAATTAGTTTAGTTTAATATTGCCAGATGGTAGCCGAAGGTGCGTCGACGAAGGTAGGATTGGTTGATGCTGAATTTATAAAAAAATTGCAAAAATTAAAGGTTTATTACCATTTGGATGATTCGACACCTTACATGTCAATTGTGCCTGTTCCGGCGGAAAGGATAACTTTGGCTGATTTTAAGAAAGTCTTCACTCGCCGTGGATATACTTATTTTTGTAAAGAATATGATCCTGATCTCAGAAGGTGCGTTTTTAAATAATTAAAAGTACTGAATATTTATGCTTTAGAGAAGTGAAGGTAGAAATAACATCGGACTCGCAACTATTACGAAGGTCCGGTAATGGCCTTATTGAACTGTTTTTATTATCACAAAATAGCTGCACGTCTACGCTTATTGCCGGAAGCTCAGGAACATTGCCAAGAGCGTCAAAAAATCAATCTGTGTTTGATTTCCATGATCCCGAATCCAGAGTAAATTTTTAGCTCTGATAAACTTAAACTAACGGGTGAGAACGGTTCCAACGTTTGTATTTCACATTTATTTATGTGGAAGTTATTATTTAAAATACTACTACAAAAAATGAGACGCAATTTTCATAGCGCTTACTTCTTTGTAAAATATGGCTATAAAATAAATATTTTGTCACACATCCCACATTAATTTCCATTTAGTTGAAAAAGAGGCGTTCTTCAGCACTTGCTTTGTCCTCGATTGTGGACGAAATGGACATAGGTGGAGGTCAACGCGTTTCAATGGTCACAAACGACTTAATTAATGAACGCTCCATAAGCGCAGAGGCAAGCAGCGACGTCACCACTCTTATTAGTAGTAAGTATATAGGATTTTTGCCGTCGAATGCATGGTGTTTTATTGTAGAAATAGTTGTAAGTTCTGTGCAAAATATGCACTCTGGTATAGATTATCCAGTTTACTTTTGTACATTTTTATCTACAAAATTGACGCAATAAAATTATACAAGAATCCATTTCTGTTATAATTTAATACATTTTAGAAAGAGCCGGAGAACACTTGGCCGATTTGTACAACTCCTCTGACGACCCATATAATTTTGAAAATAACGAGTTTGTTTTAATTGTTATTGTGTAGGATACTGTAACGACAATTTATGTCCACGTTTATTTTTACTCTGTGTATTTTTTGAACTTATTTAATTTCCTTCACACTGTTTATAATGCTTTAGGCATTCAGTTAGTGTTCCAAGATACCCACAAACATACGAAAATTAAATTCAAACATGACCGTTTACTTAAATGATATTAAGAAAGATCGTAAAATAATATTAGTCTCTAACTTTAGTCCTTCGCTTTCATCATCTAACCATTATCGTCGGTTGCTTCCATCGACTTACACTACCGAAGATGCACCCTCTATCTTGCAAAGCAGAAGTCATGCTCGTCAGAGACGGCCTAGGAAGCAACGTTATCGAAAGCCTTATGTTCCATCGACCATATCATCAGCATCAGAGAGCAGGTCGGGGTATCATTTGAGAGTTGCGCTAAAATGCTTGACTAAAGTTAGTTTTTTAGTTATAGTTACAGCTTGCCACGGGTGGACGAAATACATCTCAGGCTCCAAGATGCTCCAATGGGGATTTCTGTAGCTTGCCAGGATGGAGGAATCTACATAAGCAATATTAAACCCGGTATTATATCTTTTATTCTTAACATTAGGTTAAATTTTCATTAATAGCGAATGTTACTAAATACATTTACAACCCATTAACATTCCTCCCCATTAACGAGCTTTTGGCTGCTTCTTGGACTGCGTAACGCCGGGTTTATTGTAGTAACGGCTTAAGTTCAGTGGTGATATGCGATAATTGCAGAATATGAGAAATTCGCATATTGACTGAATTCCGTAGCCTGGCCAATCCAGGCAGTACGCGAAATTCGCTATATTTTTTCCTCTAGCATGACAGAGTGTGTGGACAAAAGCCAGGGCTTTAAGCGAACACCGGTCTATTACCATCTGACGTGTAAAGGGAGAATAAGAAAAGGCTTTGCTTGCAATGCGCGACAACCACTCACTCGGCGGCGAAAACCAAATTTAGCCAACGGACGGGTTCCAGAACCCTCTCTTCCACCTTGCCTTGCGGGCGACATTTTCTAGGGGTTTTGGTGGGTGAATAAGCGGAAAGGTATTTTGAGCGGTAATTAATAACTAGAAAGCACCGTGGCTTCGCCGCCAAGTACAGGTTAGGTGCGCGAAATCTCGAAATTCCCGAACTTCGCGCACCTGTAACTTTCTTATTTCTGCGACTTTATGGCTGAATGATAGCTCATTTTGCTTGTCTCGCTGAGAGCTGTCAATTGAGGTGTCATTTGGCCATAAGTCGCGCAGCTAAATACTTTGCCCTTTTAAATCCAGGATTTTGGTCAAAATCCCGAACTTCGCGAACCTGTAACTTTCTTAGATGCGTTGAAGGTTGGGACCAAAATTCTTAGAATTTTATGGCAGTCATGTTGAGCTATCACTCGGCCATAAAGTAGAGATTTTCGGAAAGTGGAGACATTTGGCCCCTTAATATAGGGGATGACATTATGTTTACGTTGTTGTACCACGTCATGAATCTAAATCGCCAGCTTAATTCACACTCTCGTGATTGAGGAGAACAGCAATTTTCTCATGTTACCTAGGCAATGAAAATTTTGCATTTTGCCTGAAATATGCATATTGCCTGGAAGTTTCAGTCAAAATGCAAATTTTGCATATATTGAGTGATTTCGCATATTGCATGTAACATATATGTGCTTTGACAACTTAATCGTTTATAAATATATTTAGGTAGCGCCGCTGATATATGTGGTCAATTAGAAATCGGCGATCAGATCGTTCAGCTCGAACACACCAGTTTTGAGAAGTTGAGCGATAAAGAATCTATTGATGAAATACGAAAAGCTGCGATGACAAAAAAGTACCCAATATGAATCGTATTTCCTGCGTATCATCTTTTTATTTTAGGACAATAAAAATATATGTGGCTAAGCGACCTCGAATCAGTGATCAGCGATCTGACGCGCTGAGTCAGATGCTGGAATCGACCATGCAAATGGACGTATCATTATGGGTGGAAGCCACTACAAAGTTAGCTAAATATACCTCGCTCATGGCAATTTAGCATTTGCTATGTTAATTTGTTCGTTAGGCCTTAAAATTATTTTAGGCAAGAAAATGCAGAACCTGTCGATATTTTTTCCGAGGCTGAATCAACTGCTAAAACTAGAACGGACCCATTGGGAAATGATTTAAGGTAAGTATGTTATCTATAAGTATCTTCTTCCAAACGTATATCCTTAGTTGTTGAGACAATTAAAAGAAACAAAGCCTGCGAAGATTATATACTTAGTAATCCTTATTCCTGCACAAAATTTGTGTTTTGATACGCAATTTTTGATATCATTAACTGTGTTAAGATGTGCTGCGCCATTGGCTGTAGCCAATCATCACATCGCTAACTCAAATATTTTATTCTATTAGCGTGATAAAAATAGTACAAAGCTCTGAACTAAATTTTCAGGACCATTAATGCAAATAACCTTAATGGCAATACGGCTAGAACTTCAATAGACGAGGAAGTCACCAGTGATGAAGAAAAAGCCGCTTATATGGATCGCCGAAATGGTATGGGCCCGAGATTAGTGCCTGCTGTTCAAAATAAACGAATGCAAGATGCCCTCCTCCAAAAGGAAAATCAACAAGGTTAGTTCATTGTTGGGCAAATTATTATCATCCTTTTCTTTATTATAGAGAATTTGATTGAGCAACACATCAGTGAACCTCTTCACACTAGCATGGATCCCAATGTGGTATTGAAACAAATGGTTCGTCCTGATTCTGGCCTTCAGATCAAAAACAGGAAATGGCTCAAAATTCCTGTTCCAATGTCATTCATAGGTAAGCTGTTAAAGAAAGTTTTTTTTTGTATGAAAAACTTATTAAATATGTAAACGATGAGGAAATAAGTCGAAAAGCTTGACTTGCAAGCTCTACGTGCTTCTACAGTTTACTCGAAAAAGTTTTTCAAATCATGCAGTTTTCTTGAATTCATACATCATTATTCAAGGTGATGAAATGGTCGATTGGTTGTTAGAACATGTAAATGGCTTTCGAGATAGGAAAGCAGCTAGGGCATACGCCTCTGTACTTTTGTCAAGTGGATACATAAAGCACGTCGTCAATATGACTCATTTTAATGAAAAGTGCTATTACATATTTAATGGTATGTTTTGTAACCAAATTTACATATATACCATACATCCTGGTTAGACGAAATCATTCTGGAACGACTACGCCTGGAACAGCAAATTAGTCGGACTACACTTTTGCCAGGAACTATGAATCGCGGAGAAAGCACAACCGAAGTGACGTACATGAGTTCCCCATCGTCTCCATTTCTCAATACGGGACAGCAGAAAACGAACGGAAGGCATGATCAAAACGGCGAGCAAAGCTTAGGAAATGGACATGTGGTTAAAATAGCGAACAATCCGCGTTGTAAGTTTATTCACTACAATTACATAATTAGCATTTTCGAAATAGCATTAAACAACAGCTTAGAAAGTTTATTGGCAAAAATATCTGAAAGCAATATAACATTATTGGGTCATCCCTTTCAGAATGTCCCTCGGGATTTCAAATGGCGGTTTGAATTCGCGCCTTTTTGCATCTTCTCTGCTTAAACGTTATATGTTATTTTTATGTTATTCATTGCATTCCAAAGTGCATTCTTGATATTTTTATAGACAAATAGTGCTTTTCATTAAAATTCAGTCAAATACTTTCAAAAATATCAAGAATGCACTTTGGAATGCAATGAATAACATAAAAATAACATATAACGTTTAAGCAGAGAAGATGCTAAAAGGCGCGAATTCAAACCGCCCTTTGAAAACGCGAGGGACATTCTGAAAGGGATCTCTTTCCTAGTATTTCAGTGCTGATTTCCCCCCCCCCTCTCATAGGCTCATTCTTACCAGTGCTTATTTCATTTTTCAGAAGTGCATTCTTAGGGGTGCATGTACCTTTTTTAGGGTAATTTTTAGCGGGGAATTCAAATTTGAGGTCAAAATTTAGCTGAATATAGACTAATTATAGACAAAATATAGCTAAAATGTACCTAAATTTCTGTCTGCAAGTAAAAAATTGTGTCTGTAACAAGGAAATTTTGGGAAAGTCGATTCTTAGGGGTGCTTATTTTTGTCTGTAACAAGGAAATCTTGGGAAAGTCGATTCTTAGGGGTGCTTATTTTTGTCTGTAACCAGGAAATTTTGGGAAAGTCGATCCTTAGGGGTGCTTATTTTTGTCTGTAACCAGGAAATTTTTGGAAAATCGATTCTTAGGGGTGCTTATTTTTGTCTGTAACCAGGAAATTTTGGGAAAGTCGATTCTTAGGGGTGCTTATTTTTGTCTGTAACCAGGAAATTTTGGGAAAGTCGATTCTTAGGGGTGCTTATTTTTGTCTGTATGTCCAAAATTTCTGTCTGTGTGTCCAAAATTTTGGGAAAGTCGATTTTTAGGGGTACTTATTTTTGTCCGTAAGTAGAAAACGCTGGACTATCAACTGACCCAGAAGGCTGGACTTGCTGGCAGCAGTAGTGGTTAACACTCAGCATGTCTGGGCTGGCCCTAAGAACGTAATGGGTTGGAGCGGCCGAAGGCCGCGACGGTCGACCGCACCCTAACGCTGGACTGACCCTAGCCCAAGAACGCGAAGATGGCAAAAACTTAACCCAAGAAGTAAGGGACGGCCGCAAGAACGTAGAGGTTGGAGCGGCCGAAGGCCGCGACGGTCGACCGCACCCTCACTCAAAATTAAATCAGTGATACTAAACTCTCTCAAACCTCGCTTTTTAAATTAAACATGTACAGACTAAAGCATGGTTACCAGACTCCCGAACCGCACCCTTTGAGCGGCCGAAGGCCGCGAAGTCGACGCCAGCCGACCTAGGTTTTTTTCCAGCGCCGAAGGCGCTGGAAAAAAGCCTAGTGACCCTATATTAGGATAACCGGCTTCAGAAACTTCTCTCACTAACATATCGCATAACTAATTCCATGTCATAAAGTCTGGATACTTCATTGTCTTAGAGACGTCATATCCACTCTTACCTAAACCGCAGTGTCTGCGTCACGTGACCCCTGTCCCAGAAATTTTAATTTGTCATCGCTTAGCTATATTGTTCTCAAATTACCTAAGCGTAAATATTATAGATGTCTGTGCTCCGTCTGTTCCATCGCAATTGCCGCCTCGAAAATTTAACAATAATAATGGCGACCCAGGTATTTCTAGCAATGATCAACAGGGCACGCTAGTAGGACCGTCAAAAGTTGCAGTTGTCAATGCAAGTTGGCCAATATCGCCAATTGCAGCTCCAAATTTGAAGGTATCATATTGCGGCCCCATTTCACGGGACTGTGAATCACCCGCAGTGGTAAATACATTTTGCATATTCAAATTTATTTTGGAAATAACACAGCATTATAAGTCCATGATTATACTTTTTTTTCAAATTTCTATTGAGATGCGTTTACCAGTAGGTTGACATTTGTGTGCAGCGTTTCTAAAATATCACAGAATAAATCATTTTGTGATAATAACCTACATTTTTAAGAAGAAACATTATTAATGAAGCAGTTTAATCGTTATCTAGATAAGAGTATAGAGTCCCCGGACAGTAGCTCGGTCACCCCATTCAAATTGCCGCGTAAACATAACGCCAATGTGTGCTCTTCCTCCTTCTATTTTGATTAAGTAATCGTAAACAGCGCGGCGTGTTTACGATTACATTGGCGTTATGTTTACGCGGCAATTTGAATGGGGTGACAGAGATACTGTCCGGGGACTCTATTTAAATAGAGAGTATACACAGCAAACAAAGCGTCAATTGATTTTAAAAATTTTCTCTGCTCGTCTAGATAGGGAAGTCAATCGATGCCATCTCCAATCTGTTTGTTTATGTATTCTTTATTGAAGCATGCCTATGGTCTAGGCAACAATTATAACACTTCAAAGAGAACTTCACCTAGAAAAATTGGCTAATTTCGCAACACTTACCCCTTATACATTATTTGCTCCATTTCTTTCAGACTAATGATTATGCATCGATGATCCAAGGTGAAATTAATGGTGGAGCGCAATTCGACCCTTCCGAAGCACCAACATTAAAATTAAAAGAGAACAAGCCTCCAACTGAAAATGGAAATATGTGCCCACTTTTTATGAATTCATCGGTAATTCCACCTGCGCCTCAGCGATCAGCTCCTTTGCCTAAGCAGTATTGAAAATATACACAAAAAAATTAAATTCTCCCGTCCTTACATCGAACGACATTGTAAAATAATTTATGCAGATTTTAAAATTATATTTTGACAAATATGCAGAAAAGCGATGAAGCAAGCTATTGTACCATATGTTTGTTCATGATATATGTGTTATAGAAATACGTTTAATGGTCTCTCTGAGATTTGATACTGTTTACTCCTTTTATATGGATGTTACAATTTCAAATCTTATATATCATTGTATTCCTCGTAACTTTAACGGACTCATATTTAATCTCCACTTCCTAATGGTGCTAATAAGATACAACCTTGTTACCTCTCTTTGCTCAACATACTTTATGTATTTTTTTTGACTGGTAGCTTTCCTGAGTTAATTCTTAGAGTAGATTACCTCTATAATGAATGGAAGTATTACATACATGTGTTTTGACAATTTTAATAAGCCTTATATTGCTTTCGTTTACGTTTGCCTTTTCTTAAATTTTGTAAACTGCCAAATAAAATGTTTTGTTTTTCAGAACTCAGTTCAAAACATTCAACGTAAACAGGCGATAAGATCGAATGCTACTACACTTCATTACGATTCATTTTAGGCAGTTCGATACATAAAAAACGCAAAAAATGCGTTTTTAATTTAAGATTGTGTTTTTTTGAAAGTGCGCCATAGAAAGTGATGTATATCTGGACTCTCGGCAAAATGATTCAAACATTTTATTATTTCGAACAATGAAATAAAGGTATAATATGGGAATATATAATGTTATAGAAGCTCCTGCTTCTTCACCAATTGAGCAAATGCCGAATTTTCGTTCAGAGTCAATTCAGCATAGGTTCCACTTTCGACCACCCGACCGTTTCGCACGAAGAAGATATGATTTGCATTCTGAATAGACGACAACCTATGTGCTATTGTTATGCACGTACGCCCCTGTGAGGCCGCGTCTAATGCTAGTTGCACTGCTCTTTCTGACTGGGCATCCAACGCAGACGTCGCTTCATCTAATAACAGGACTTTTGGTTTTCGAATTAATGCCCGAGCGATTGCCAAGCGTTGCTTTTGACCACCACTAAGCTGCGCACCTTTCTCGCCCACTTCCGTCGAATAACCCTGAACACCATAGAGTCAATAATACTGAAAGTCTCAAATAAGCTAAATGAATAAAATGGCGTAGAAAAGAGTTCCGACAGGGCAAATGGCGATTTGAATTTGCGCCAAATCATAATTGCATGCCAAAGGGGTTAAAAGGGGCCGCTGAAAATTTTTAATGAGGGGGATTGCTCGGCAAGGGTCTCCTCTAGAGATTGCTAAAAAAATTTGAGTGGGGCCTTATTAGAGTAAAAATTTTCACAGTCAACACTTTTCCCTATTAGAGGAGGCTCTTTTCCTGATGCTGAACAGAGTCTCCGCTATTAGGGAAAAGTGTTGACTGTGAAAATTTTTACTCTAATAAGGCCCCACTCAAATTTTTTTAACAATCCCTAGAGGAGACCCTTGCCGAGTAATCCCCCTCATTAAAAATTTTCAGCGGCCCCTTTTAACCCCTTTGGCATGCAATTATGTTTTGGCGCAAATTCAAATCGCCATTTGCCCTGTCGGAACTCTTTTCTACGCCATTTTATGAGCCGAATTCTAAGTCTTCGGAGATAATACTTCGGGGAAATACTTAGTAAAACTCCCTAAATTTTATTCATAAGAGCCTATTTGTCATACAAATTTGCGCGCCTACCATTTGGCTACACGACGGCGCCACTCCCTTATAAAGTGTCTCAAAAAACGTGAAACCAGAAACACAGGAAAAAATACCGATTACTATCGATAGTAATCGGTATTTACGTACCCGGCTTTAAAAACGTCTTCGGGCATAACTTCCTCTTCCTAAGGCTAAGACTAAGCCTCGGTGTGTACAAAGGTACGTGCCTTTGTGCACACCGGACTTAAGCTTAAGTGCTTGTGTAACATTGTCCGCCCAAGTCTTAGGATCATTTTAAGACCAACCTTAAAGCTTAAACTTAAGCTTAAGCTTAAATTATGCCCGAAGACGTTTTTAAAGTCGGGTACGTAAATACCGCTTACTATCCAACTGGTATTTCCCCACAAATTTCCCGCCCCTAGATAATTACGCCCTATTTTCAAAAGTTTCGACTCCGTTATAAGCATATTACCAACAGTTTGCTTATACCGTAAATCCTCTAATTAGCCCACGGGGACTTATTATTTCGTCAGGTTCTAAAGGGGGGACTTATTTGAGGGGGGGACTAAATTGAGGGAGGGGACTTACATTTTCGTGGCCGCGCCGATGGCGCGGCGAAAATTTTTGGGACTTTTTGGCAAAATTGGGGAAAATTTTTGAAAATTTAAACCAATTTTGAATTGGCGCCAAAAAATTTTGGCCAGAAATTAGAATTTTTTTGATTTTTGATCGATTTTTCGCCAATTTTTAGCAAATTTTTCAATTTTTTGACAAAATTTTGTACAAAATAGCAAAATTTGCAATAAAAATTCAAATTTGCGCCAAAAAATTTGAAATTGCGCCAAAAATTTGAAATGTGGAAAAATTTGGAAAATACCCATTTTAGGGGGGACTTATTTGAGGGGGGACTAATTAGAGGATTTACGGTAAGTATAAGTTATAATATTTTAACCTTATATACTCTTACTCTAACTAAGTCGCATGTCTGCCGCGTGTACACGTCCCAGAAAAAATGTTTTGTTTGCTGCAGGGGCGCATGATAGCTCATTTGATAGGTCTCAGCGAGCTATTAACGAAACCAAAAAATATTTTTGGCAAGCCTCAAAAATGTGCATTTTTCCCAAAAACTACCATTTTTGCCACTTTTTGCTGTTTCAAGGGCAATTTTCCGGCTATCATGCGTCTATGTAGCGCATGATAGCTCAAATGCTCCTTTAGTAATAGTGAAGCGGAACCCGAAACAATAATCAGAGGTCAGGGCTTTCTGCAGGGACAAATGGCTTCGTATATCCACGGCGAAGACCGTGGCGCTTCACTCTAGTATATCAATAATACGGCTTAAACATTTATGGATATCATATATAATTTTTGTTTGCATGCGCATAGTCCGTAGTAAAGTTCACCATAGGCAACTGCTCAATGAAATGTGCCGCGTTAGCCATACGACAAGCATCTCGTACGTCGTTGAGTGTAACTTCATTTTCCACACCCAGTCTTATATTGTCGAGAATTGTGCCAGAAAACAGTACAGGTTCCTGAGCCACGAGTGCCATCTGACTTCGAAGATAGTGAAGTGAATATTTCTCTATTCGTACTCCATCCACGCGCTAAATTTGAGCATATATTCCAAATAAGGGATACGTCCTTTTTGCCTAAAACCCGTTTGCCAAAGGCCCTGTTTGCCTAATCCCGTTTGTCTAAATACCAGAAAAATGCCATAACTCAGCCAAAATTTAGGCTTAAGGCGCTCAAATTGAATCTTAACTCTAAGCTTAAGATAATGGCTCAAATTGAAGCTTATAAATGGCTCGATAAAATCAGTAAGCCCACGCTTAAGCCTGAGCCAAACCCTGGTCTATGCCTAAGCTTAAATCCTAAAAATTTCCAATATCCTAAGCTTGAGCCTATGCTCAATTCAATTTAAGCCATTACTCGCACCTTAAGCTTAAGTATTAGATGAGTTGTGGTATTCTATGGTATTTAGGCAAACGGGTTGTAGGCAAAGATGACGCCCCCCACCCACACTAAATAACATAGTAGCAATAAAGCATGCTTACCACTTTACCGCTAATTGGCTCATAAAATCGTTGCAGTAACGAAATTACTGTACTCTTTCCACCTCCAGAGGGGCCAACTAACGCCACGGTCTGACCTTCACTCGCTTTAAATGAAAGCCCGTTTGCGACATTAACTTCGGGGCGAGTTGGGTACGCAAAGTCGACATCTTGAAGTTCTACCTCACCTCGAACTTTCTGAAAATTATTCAACCTAACAATTTGATGTGTAAATATAATAAGCAATAAAGTTACCTATCAATGTCTTATGTTGTTATGTTACATTAAAAACATAAATAAATGTTTAAAGACAATTAGCCCGTGAATTGCTGGTTAGAGGGACGAGAAGTATAGGAAATTTCATAAGAAAGCAATAAGAACGCAAGAAATTTTTATGAACCATTTATACTAAGAGCGCCGTAATCATTCAATTTGCTACTTTTTATTTCCACATCTTTTGAACATTGCAAATTCAGCGAAACTGTAATTTACCTGTTCAAGGCCCGTCGGGTTTTCTTGGACGGAAGAGTGAGCGTTAATTAATTCCAGTATGATTTTGGCGGACGGATTCGCACGGAGTATGTCATTGAACGAAGTAGAAACGAACAGAATTGCCCAACTCGCAGAGCCCATATTCATAGCGGCTCTAAAAGTTTACATGTTTTAGAAGAATATACTCTCACTTTTTACTGTAGCAAATAATTGCATACACCCATAAATGCAACTTGCATCCCTCCCCTTACTCATCCCTATGTGTTATATAATAGTAAACTCACACGAATGCTTCATTGGGTAGCAACAATCCATGATACACCAAGTAGATTCCCAATCCAAAACAAAACAAATCCGAAATATACATAAAAGATTGAGTGAATGCGAACATTATTGAATCGTACATCGATGCCTGCGGAAAATTTGTTGATAAGTTTGAGAAAATACAAATTGTAAACCATACTCGAATCAGTGGCTCCCGTGTTTGATGAAGTCTTTCAAAGTATTTTTGGAGAAAATACTTTTCCTTCGTTAACAATTGGATAGTGCGCACATTCTCTATTATCTCAACCGCAACCTTAAGTTTTTTATTTGATGAATTTAAATTGATTTTTTATTAACCAGATTTCTTTCCAAAATTATGCTAATGTCACAAAAATGCTTGAAAAGTTTGGAACGACAATTTATATTCAGGTTTACTGTAAAGTGTTTTTACTATGAAAGAAACCTTTGCTGAGTCATCTGCCGAGTTGGCAATTGCCATCTGTTTCTGCATTTTCGAGCCAAAGATTGTCAATAAAGCACAGAGGAATCCAAAAACGGCTAATCCAATGAGAAAAACTTGCCACGAGAAAATCATTGAAGCAATAAGCAACGAGACGCAAGCTGTGACATTGTTGACCAGCAGATAAAGTCGAATGTCTAATGCCTGAGAAACACGATTCAAATGAGTTAAATATTGCTCCTTTGTAACTATTCCACTTACTGCCTTCAAAGTCAAAGACTCGGATGAAATTTCCTGCACGACTTTGGCGTTTGTGGATTCCAGGCGGTCGAAGAAGGCGCCCTCCTGTTGTAAAACATTCTCAAGAGCTCGTATTTTGAACCGATCTACTAAATTCTCTGCAGCCCATCCAAGAATAGATACCTACGATTACATAACTATTGAATTTTTAACATTTAAACCCAAAATTTTGAACAAAGAATTAAAAACAGAGGTTAACAACAGAAATTAATAAGTTTTAAACATTTCCTGTTAAAACAAAAGCTAGCTCTTCGCGCGAGTCGCGACTGTCTTTTCTTCGTCGCAAGCCTAATAATTCTACCTTAAAAGGCTTTTTCCTTTAAAGCCTAGAATAATTTTGAGCCTACTCAGGTTATAAGTTTAAGGTGAGTTATAAGTTATAACTCATCTTAAACTTATAACATGGTAGGCATTTAAGGCTATAACTTATAACCTTAAATGCGCGCTGACGCTCTAATGTCGCGCACCTTCATTATTTTTCATGTTTCTACACTGCAAATTTACTATAACAAATACTCACAGATGCAAATATAGTAATCAGACTATAAACGCCCAGTGCAATATTTCTAGCAAAAATCCACAGCTGAACCACCTGGAAGCGGTCTATGTCACCGTCGAAGTGTTCAAACGCCACAAAAGCAGCGTTAATCATTTGTACCTGTATTTGACAAAATAGTATTCAATCTTTAATGAAGAAACTTACATAAAGTAACAACTCTAACCCTCGAAAAGCAGCAATTGTTATACCAACGAAAAGCTTTCCGTAATGACCGTGACAATTTCTGTAAATTTGTCCAAGGCTTGAGTTAAATAGTCCACACTTTTCTGACATATCAGTGTAAGAGGGAGATACAAAGCCCTGAAGTTAAAATTTAAATAAACGTCGAGAATACAAAATTTGTAAATAAAATATAACTAGGGTTTTCCCAGTTTGGCTACGCCAAACAACCTACATGCCCTTGTCCAGTTCCTCAGACTTTCGGCCTTCGTCTAGTTCTAATTCTCGTTCAAATTTAAAAAAAATTTTAAAAATTTTCTTACTCTGGGGGTACCCCTGAATCTTTTGACTCCGGATTCTCCGAACCCGAAAACCCCGAGGTGCAAGAAATCATCATCATCAGTGAGGCAAAATTCCCCAGAAAAATAATTTTGAAAAATTTCGTACCCCGGGAATTTTTTGACATCGGATTCGGATTCGGCGACCCAAAAAATACCGGGTGGAAAAAATTAGCATAAAAAATGGTCAAAATTGGCAGAACCGAACAAATGGCCAAAAAACCCTGTTTTTCACAAAAATGGTCATAACTCTCGATTAACTTTTTGGGTTTCTCTCTAAATATAGCAAATTCGCCATCAGCGTCGTGAGGGCTTTCTAAACACCAAAATGACCAAAATCTAAGGGGACAATGGGTGATTTCGTTTCTCTGGATATCAGCACTTTAATACTAGTTAGAAGTATGTAACGATTTGGCAAGATTTATACCATGATCATGGTGGGGGAAATTCGGCTAATTCAAAGGAAGGCTTTGCAGAAGCTAGCCGAAATTTATTGCAGACCGATCCGCTTGGGACTGCCGATTATTTGAAATTTTTAGAAAAAAAATTGAAAAGGTAGGCTTACGTTTCAGCGATGGCGTTCGTTCTTATACCTTCTATGCAGGCAGAATCAATCATAAGTTGGAGTGCTGCCAGAGATAGAAAGAGATGAAGCGAGGCAGTGGGAAATAACCAAGCACAGTGGAATGAGCGCAAGGCTGTTTCCCACTGCCTCGCTTCATCTCTTTCTATCTCTGGCAGCACTCCAACTATGATTGATTGATATACTATGATTGATATCCGCAGACAGGTTAATCTATTTTCGGATTGCTTATTAGCTAAACCTCTTACTGCAGGTATTACTGAACTTGGCTACCCGGCGCGGTGGGCAACGCTACTGTCAGCGCCACTCGTAGGTATACAAATTAATTAAATTCACCTTCAGAATTTATTTTTTAAAAATTGTGGCAAATTATAAACAAATGAGAGGGAAGCGTCGTGCCTTCGGCGCGGTGTGGTGGAGCCCCGGCGTGGAGTGCCGTCAAAAAATTTTGGCACTCGCCAAAAATCGCGGATTTTTGAGAAAATGCCAAAATCCACGATTTCCAGCATTTCGCGCACCTGTATCTTCCTTAGTCGTGCTCGGATCGGGATGTGTAATAGCTCATTTTGCTTGGCTTGTTAAGCGCTATCGATTGAGATATCACTCAGCCCGATCCGAGTATGGCTAATAAAGTTGTCACCAAATTTGTGCCCATCACTGCTTAACTCGACAGATCGGTTAAACTTTCGGTGACTCAGAACTCCCGAAAAAATAATGCTCTAGTGCTAATTTTGGTGTCGTTGGCCTAGTCTCGCCGAGAGCTGTCGATTGAGCTATCACACGCCTAGATCGGCGGCAAAAAATTTTCGGGACTGACAAGTGCAGCTTAGTTAGAGGGGACAAATGTACCTTTCTGTCTATGACTTCTTCTAGCCCAGAAAAATTGGAACTGCGTGAGGAAAGCCTTGTTCTAAAATTAATCGCCTCTTCTTGATAAATTTCAGAGTTAAGCCTTTTTCGCTGCATCATCGTAGGTAACCGCTTCACTTCAGTGAATTTTTGAGACTTGACAAGGGCAGCATAAATGGATTTATCAGGATTTTTCGCGGCTAATTCCCCATGCGATCCTTAAAATAGTAAATTATGTAAAATGACTAATGTCAATCTTTCAGCAATATTGTCTCAGTCTAATTTAATGTTTCCTAACACTGTAACACATAAAGTAATACATTTTCTGTCTTCGTCACTAATTAATATAGCTAAAGAAAGTTTCAACACAATGCTTTTATAAACTTCTGAGCCGAACTAGTGAACCTACCAATTTCTACGACGCGTCCTTGGTCTATAACAATGATCTTCTGCACATTGCGGAGTGTGGAGAGCCTATGAGCAATAATAATGGTCGTACGGCCACGCGAGGCACTTTGCAAAGCCGTCTGCACGAGAATCTCCGACTCTGCGTCCAATGCAGATGTCGCCTCATCTAACAACAGAATGGATGGGTCGTGCACAATGGCACGAGCGATGGCAATGCGCTGCTTTTGACCACCGCTCAGCTGGATCCCACCTGCGCCAATTTCAGTGAAGTATCCCTAAAATATTTTAGAGTTTTTTAAGCAATTAGACTGAACTTAATGCTAATAAAGGTCTTATTATTCCCATAATAAATGTTATACCAGTGCTACGCACTTTCGTAATAACATTTTTATCTACTTACTTGTTCCAGTTTCAAAACGAAATCATGTGCGTTAGCCATTCGGCACACACTTTCGACTCGTTCCAGAGTAATTTGTCCGTCTCCTAACGCAATATTGTCAAAAATTGTTCCATTGAAGAGCACTGGTTCTTGCTGCACAATACCTATCATACGTCGGAGGCAGTGAATATTAATCTCCCGAATGTCCACATCATCGATCTCTATTCGCCCTGACGTGCACTCGTACAGCCTTGTGAGTAACGAAATCTGAAATGTTGCGGTAACGGCGTTCTTAGTGTTAACGTTAACTAAGGATCTGAATTTTTCTTTTATAAAGTCACGAAATTTCTTAAGAAAAAACGGGAAACACATGAACTGAAGTAGAGCCTTAATTTACATCACATAAGTTGTAATTATTGGAATATAATCGTTATTGTAGAAAGAGGTCGTAAAATGTTAATTAATTGAAATCTCATACTGATGTAGACTTTCCGCAACCGCTGTGACCGACAAGTGCCACTGTTTCGCCTGCTTTAGCATTCCAACTCAAGCCATCAAGAATTATTCGATCATTGCGATTTGGGTACGCAAATGAGACATCCGTGAATGTAATTTCGCCTTTGGAATTCTCAATTATCTTTCCTTCTTGGGAATAAGAGTCGATAGCTGGGAGCTGGAATATGAGATCATACAAAAAGTCTGCGCGTTAGTCAGTCTTACTCGATCAATTCGGTTGTAAATTACAGCTGCAGCGACACGTGCCTTCAAAATGGACATTATGTGAGGACTCATTACGCCGAGAAAGTATGCCCCGAACAGAAGAAGGTTCGTCACTATAATGACGTCCCCTGGACTCGCTTCGCCATGCGCAAATTTCATAGAGCCATAGCTTCAAGAAACCTTTGTTTATACAGGTATTTTATTATTGTTATTATTTTCCAGAATAAATTCCCTTCAGAAAAATTCCAAACGAATTCGATGTTTAAAAAATTAATTTTCAATTTTGCATTAAAGCTACGTAACTTACATTGTACCAAGAGCGTGAAATAAGTAAAGCACCACGAAAAAAATTCCATCAAACAGTCCATTCCAAAAATATTGCATAATCCCGTGGATGCGTCCCGTATCCAAAATCTTCTTAAACTTTTCTACCATTGCACTTTGGCCATTGCACGATTGGACTGTCTTCACATTCATTATGGACTCCTGGAGCACTGATCCAGCAAGTTCCGCTGAGGAAACATATTTCCGAGCAGAATTGCTTACCAACTAAATAAAAATGTTGGTTTTTAGTGAATTTTGGGTATGACTATGCATATAAGAGAATTGCAAATTGCAACTGTTTTGTTTGGTTTTGTCATTTTCAATAATCAATTTTAGATACAAATTCTCAAAAACGTCCAGTTCCTTCAAAAAATTTAACGTTCAAGTAATATACGCTATCCAACAAACGAACTGAACAATTACAGTTTGAATTTACTTGAATGACACGAAAATACTAAGCCAAGCCTAGTACGAAATTCAAACTATAATTGTGCCGTTCGTTTGTTGGATAGCGTATATTAGGCGAATACCCACTTCGGGATTTTACTTGAATTTTTACGAATGCCAACGCGTGCCAACGGGTCCACTCTAAGTACAGTCGGACCCACTGATAACGCGGATCCCCTCCCAGATAACGCGGGCTTTGTCCGGTCCCGAGTTTACATTCATTTATATTCTTTCACTACGATCAAAAAAAATCAATTTTTTCGGATTTTTTGCAAAATGTGTTTTTAGAGGTATTTTGATGAGCGGATTCCGAATCTGCAATTGGTTTTTTCGTAACGCGTCAAAAATGGGCATTTTCGTTCATTTTTGACCGAAAAGGCCAATTTTTTTGAAGAAAACAGCGGTTTTCCTCATTGGAACCAACCAAAATCTGACTTCTAATTCGGATTCCCCGTGTCAAAAAAACCCTATATAAGTGAAATTAGCTTAATTTCCGGACCCTCGATTTTCGGTTAGAAACCCTGTGCCCAGTCTGAAAACTTAGTGAACAACCTAATAGCCAAATTTAAGCTAAATTCAAAATGTATGGCTAACTTATTGTCTAAAAAATACAAAAGCATCATTTTTAGGCACTTTTACGCTTGAAAATGCGGTCCTCCGGATAATGCGAATACCCCGATAATATGTTTCTTGCCCACCCCCGAGATCGAGGTTATCGAGGGGTCCGACTGTTCTGCACAAAAATTTTTAAGAAGTGAGCCAATTAGATGCTACTTTGCCGTTTAAATATGCTTTTTTCGCGAAAACTTTTCCGTTTGCAGGCCAAAAATGCAACTTACGAAAAAGTTTTTACAAGTTGGACGTAGAAAAATTTTTAAATTTTTGAGATATTTGGTTGCTTTTGAGAATTTTAATCTAATCTGATCTGAATTATGAAAAATGATCCAAAACAGATCCAAATTTATTAGTGAGACATACTAGTTTATTAAACAAAACTAGACGAAATATTGCACCATGTGTCACCCTCTCACAATTGCGAATTCTTGACGCATAGTGCAAGTAAAATGACTAGTGGTGAGTTGATGAGTCCATTGTGCCCGTGGGTGCAATTTTACACTAAGCATGACGCATGGTGTGTATCAGGATTAAGAATTGCACGATTGGCGCTTAACAACATTTTGCAAAGATGTTATGCTCTACTGAGAATGTCATATCATGATTCTATTCTAAACCTTACCCTAGCCATAAAGGACATAACCAGCGCGCAACATGGGCCAACCGCTACAGTCACTAGGGTGATTTCCCAATTGACCACAAAAGCAAGCACTACTGTACAGACGAACATTGATACGCTAAAATATGTCAAATAATATCACGACAGGTGCCATGAATTTGGTATCTGACCCACGAACTAAGAGTCCTATCTTGTCTCCAATACCATCACGAATCCGATCGATATTTCTGAATATTGCAGTTTCTATAAATTAAGGAACAAATAACAGAATTGACTAACTCATTGAGATGCGCGTTAATAGCACCAAATTTTTGAGTGTCAAACCAGCTAGCGTCCTGTCTCAGCACCGATTGAAGAAATTTGTTTCTCAGCGTATTCGTGATATTTATGCAAGCGAGTCGCAAAAAGAAGTACTGAACGGATATACTATTCAATTTGTCATCTAATTCAGATATGTTTTAATATAAAAGCGTTAACGAACCTGAAGAAATGTAACAATTATGAGACCAACACCAATTACTCCATTCACCGCCACTATCAACATACCATTAGTCCATAACTCCTCGGAATAAGTTTCCTGCAAATAACTTCGAAATGAAATTACTCGCTTTATTTTTATTAAATATATGCCTTCGGATAGTATAATTAATTACATACATTTCCATTGGCAATGAGAACATTTGCAAGCTTTCCGCTGAGAATCATAGATAAAGGCTGCACAACTCCGGTGATTATTCCAAAAATGATGCCAATAATTACTAGCGACCTATCGGATTTTGATGCAAATCGAAACTAAAATACACTGTGAACTCATACTGGATTATTGCAAAGCAAAACCTTACAAGTCCGATGAAAGAAACTAAATAAAGGCTGTAATTAAGGCAACGAAAATAATTAATGACAAAAATTTGCAATCATTGGTCAGAACTTAGACGCTCTACCGCCTATTGGAAAATCGGAAGGCCGATTTCAACATTTCACAGCTTTGCGGCAAAAAGTCGCATGACAGATTTTAAGGACGGAACCTAACCAAGAATATACCTGGTGGTGCCTCAAGCTTTTCTTTTGCCAAATCTCCTCTAAAATATAATATTCTGTGCTATGAAAATATTTATTTCAGAACTAACCTGCAAAGGATTAAGTTTAACCACCGCTCCCAGCCACTATGCCTATAAGTTCCATCCTCGCAAGCTTCATTTTTATCGGAATCGTTTTCATTTGAATTGTCCGTTGAGGTTGTAAATGAGGACTTCTTTGACTCAATGCTGTCAATAAGCTCGGGATAAACTTTATTCTTAGCATTTTTAGATGACCGTTTTTTCACTGAAGCATCTCCATTTCCTTTGGCAACTCCACCTTCATCAGCAACCATTTCCGTGTGAAAATTTATCTTTCTAAAATTGCTTACGTGTGAACTAATTGGAGACTAAATATAAAATTATAAATAGTGTGGCTGTCCAAAATCGTTAATTCTCACAAATGTGTGTGCAAATTCGCCGACTTGATTTTTCCAACTATTTAACCCGTGTTAAATTATTTAAATCGCTTAGGGAGCGAAATGATATCAACTGGTTATGAACTACGTCTGGCAATGGCTGACAAAATTTAGCAATCAAAATGTAACCTAGTACAGTCGAACCTCCGAATAACGCGTCTCCGAATAACGCGGCCCTCCGAATAACGCGGATTTTTTTGAAACTTGCCTTCCAAATGGCCCTCCGAATAACGCTGATTCAAATATTTGAAGAAAATTTCGAAATTTTTAACACTTTTACAAAATTTTAAACAAAATTTTAAAAATTTTTCGAAAATTTTTGAAATATTTTTGGCGTTTTTGCCAAAAGTTTTACATAATTCGGTAAAAATATCAAAATTTTGTGAAAAAGTTCTAATAAATTCAAATTTACTGCCGAAAAATTCAAAAACCCCCGATTAACGCCGATCTAACCAAATTTTGGTTAAAAACCTCCGAATAACGCGCCCTCCGAATAACGCGGATTTTGTCCGGTCACGAGACCCGCGTTATTCGGAGGTTCGACTGTATACCGTAAATCCACTAATAAATCCCATCAAATAACCCCTCCGTATGAATATTCACTCCTTGGTTCGATCTCGCTCGGTGCCGTTGCCACCTTAACCAAAACTGAGTTATATTCGTGTAAATCTCGTCGAGTTACGTATGTTTTGCCAGTAAAAAAATTTCGCCCACAAAAATCGGAGAAAAATTACTTTGAAATTTGGAGTAGCTCCAAAAAACCCATAATAATCCCCGGGGGATTAATTAGAGGATTTACGGTATCTCTACTTATTTGTAAATTGGTTAATTATATAGAGTATTTTAGAACAAAATATTCGTTAAACAAATTGGTTAACACGTGTCAGAAATTTGACACGTTTTGATATAACCAGATGAAAAAAGTGATACAAAAAGTAAATAAGATACATATAAAATGATTATTTATGCAAAATTTAAAATATAATCAGTAGGTATAAGCAGAAGGTAGTTTCAAATGTGTCTCAATTCGTCTCGATTCTCCCTATTTAATAAATATTGAAACATAACGGAATTTGAAAAAATTAGCGCAATGCAAAATAACTTGTGCTTTGAAAATACATTGCGTTTCGCATTATTCTAATTTAGTAGAAATTATTCTGTCCGACAGCTTATTTGAGTACCGAATGGAGTTAACAATATTGCAAACGGCGAAATATTTTTGGTGCATCACAAAAAAAATTTGAATAATCGGAAGTAGACTTTATTCTCAAAACATAATGCATATTCGGAGTGTATTGTGTTTTTAACATATTGCCTTCTAACCTATTAGACATTGTAATTGATAGAATTGATTATTTGGAATTTGAAGTGGGGAATCTTTCTAACATTCCGTAATGACACTCTCCCATAGAATCTTGCTAAGCAAAATTCTATTGCTTCTATAAAATTTTTTATTGCTCAACTTATTCCAGACAGCAGACAGAATATGTTTATTCCTGTGCAGAACATGACTAGGACAAAGTGCTTCCCATGATCACATATTTCGTTATATTATTATAATATATGAATGATAGTGATGTCATCATGATAGCTTAAGCTAACCTCACAACAGAAATTGATCAATTATGTTTCCAGAAACAAATGTTTCAGCTGTTTTATCAAACGCTCTCAAATAAAACTGTTTGATCAAACATTGATGAAACAAAAGATTGATCAATTAATTCAGCGATCAATCACTGCTCATAATAGCGATTGATGAAAATGGCAGTCAAATTTTGTATCAATTTTTGGTTTGTTTTTTATATGTTAGCCATAAATCTGATGTTACTAACTCTATCACAAATTTTTTATCTAGATTTCAAATCTTTTTTCTGAATTTTTCTAGCTTTTTATTTTTCACTCAAAAATGCACTTTTCTCAGACACACTGATTTTCGAATTTTTTTGGCTATATTTTTCTAAAATTCATATCAGACACGCAAGATACCTTTATAAAAGTTATTAAACTTATCAAATTCTGCACTGCTGTACACTGTTTTGCACAAAACATTTTTTCCGGAATTGACCATAGGATTTGATGATTTTCGAAAACAATTCAAAAATGGTACACGGAAAGTTTGGCGTCGCTGTTTTGGCGTGGGAATGTTTGGCGTGGGATTTTTTGGCGTCAACTTAAAAATTAGTTATTTCAAAGCCAAAAATGCCGTATATGCGTAATTTTTTTTTGTATTTTCATATCCTTTTCCTATTTCCTTCAATGTGAAACGCATTGGTACAGTCGACTCTCGATTTACCGCACACACGATTTACCGCACTTTCGATTATCCGCACATAATTGGCTGGAACGGATTTTTTCCATACAAAATTCCCTCGATTATCCGCATTTTGTGCGGATAAATTCGATTATCCGCACAGGTTTTTGCGGAACCAAAGTGAAATTTCCAAGTAAAATTTTTCGTTTATCCGCACAAAGAAAAATGGTTCTGTTTTTGGCGCAAATTTGAATTTTTATACAAAATTTTCCCGATTTTTATCAAATTTTTCAAAAATTTTTCAAAATTTTTGCCATATTAGGTAAAAATTTTGCAAAAATCGGTCAAAATTTAGTAAAAAAATCAAAATTTTTTGAGCGGGAATTCAAATTTTATTTTTTATTTTCAAAAAATGACAAAGAATATAGGAAATTTCGTTTATCCGCACAATTTTGCACTGGAAGGATTTTCTCCATACAAAATTCTCTCGATTTACCGCACACCCGATTAACCGCACTTTCGATTATCCGCACAAAATCGCCAGACCCGATGTGTGCGGTAAATCGAGAGTCGACTGTAGTAGTTTTCAGCAATGATTTTAAGACAGTCTGAGCCGCAATGGACGGCTGGGTATTCTTGACATGACCTCAAAAGACATCATGGTCGCTGCTAAAGCTCAGTTGAATGATTTCGAAATTCAAACATTCCCTAAGGACGTCAACCTTAAGAAATTGGTCACAAATACTAGGAAACCTGCTAATGATTAGAATATTTCTGTTGTTTTTCTGCTAGTTCGTTGTTTTTTCTGCTTTTGAAATTAGAACAAAAAGTTAATATAAGCTGAGTAACATCATATTTATGGCCAACATAGCGAAAAACGCTCCAAAAATGGATAAAAAGTTTGATGGGTGAATTCACTCATCAATCATCAATAGCTCGCTATTGTGAGCACTCGTTGGTTGATGGGTTGTTTGATCAATTGTATCATCAAACAATGTTTCGCTATTATGAGAGGTTCATCACTAAAGACCCCAAAAATATTTTTTTTATTCCGGTTTTAATTAATTAAAATATTTAAAAAAATCGTAAAATATTTTAAAAAAATATTTTTTAATTAGCTGTTTTTTGCCGATTCTAGACTTTAATTCTGCTTTTTTAGCCTTCATTGTTACTTCAGACTAAATTGAAAGCTAAAATTCAACAAAATATAACAAATGTTGGAAAAAACGGCAAAATAAAAAAAATTTTTTTTGAAAAATTTCGTTAAAAAATTTTTCGCCAAAATTTTTTGGTAAAATTTCTCCGCCAAAAAAAATCACAAAATTTGTCCAAAAATGCCAAAATATTTACTAAAACATAAGTAAAATTCCCAAAATATGCAAAATATTTTTTAAATAAAAAAAAATATTTTAAAAATATTTTAGTTAAAAAAGTCCAAAATATTTTTTAAATATTTTTTTATTTTAAAAATATTTTTGGGGTCTTTATTCATCACATTTATGATTCGTCGACTTGTCATTCGAAGTTTCGGATAGTTCGTAGAGTATCTATCTATCTAATCACCCTAAAGCGCAAGTGTGAGTATCTTTGTGCCTCATGCCCAGAATTATGTACCCCGCTACAGGGTGTGTGATAGCTCATTTTGTAGGTCTCTACGAGTCTACACGGAAATGCAAAAAATTTTGGAGCGGCGATCTCGAAAAGTGCCATTTTTTGGCCAAAAAGTGGTAAAAATGGGTGTTTTTGACTCTACAAAGGAAAGTTTTTTTGTACCCCCGATACAGGGGCCTGTGATACCTCATTTTGTAGGTCTCAGAAAGTTGGTATACGAATCCGCAAAAATTGGGGAGCGGACTCCCCCAAAAAATGCACTTTTTTGGGGGTTCTTCTTTTCTATAGAGGGCATACTGAGCGGCTTAGCCGCTGTGGCGCTCCCCTAGTTTCATTCTAATATACATCATTATTCAAAAGTACTATCCCGTTAAGACTATAAAATTTTGTGGTTCAAACTTAAGCCTTGTTTCCAATTATCACAAGTGAATGTTGTAGATTTCCTGGATACAGTTGTGGAATAAAGCTGGTTTATTTTTTAGTTCTTCAAAATTGCACATTCAATTTTGATATTTACTGTGCCATGTGTTCACACATAACATACCAAAAAATTTTGTTGAACGAAAATTAAAATGAGCATATTGAAAGGGTTAATCAAAACTTACCGTTGGTTAGCTAGTTGTTAACTTACCATCTACTAGCGCGCTAATGCGCGCTAGCGCGCGGGGAGTCTATATCAGTATGCCTTTTCTGTTCTAACTTCACTCACATTCCAAGAGGGAAGGTCGGGCGCTCCGCGCCCGACCACAGGATTGTCTCGCCAATTGCGGTGGCTCGCAAACTCAGACTGTGACTCAGTCCGAGACTCAGTCTGAGACTCAGTCAAATTTTGGACTGACAGAAATAAGCACTATATAGAATGCACTTGCCCAAAATTTTGGCCCAAAAAACCGGGACTGACGGACAAAATATGCTTTGGGCGCTCAAAAAACCGGGACTGACAGACAAAATATGCTTTGGGCTAGGGGTCGGCGAGCCCGAGCTTTCGAGCTCGAGCCCGGGTGGGTCGGGCTCGAAGCTCGAGCTCGACCAAAACGGAATTTCATCGAGCTCGAGCCTGGGCTCGAGCTCGGGCTCGAAAAAAGGGGTCGAGCTTCGAGCCTGAGTAACAAGCACCCCTAAGAATGCAGTCAGCGCCGCAGGCGAAAATTTTTGAAAATTACGTAGAATATTCAAAAATTTCAATGTCATTTTTTGGCATACAGCGTAATTTTTCGACAAAATTTCGCCTGCGGCGCTATTTTTCTTTCTCACCTTTCCCTTCTATTTCACTATTTTACCCAATTATATAGTTATTATACTTCCAGATTAATTCGAAAGATTTACAACATTTTTCAAAGTGAGTTTTTGGCAAACTAGTTTAATATTTCAACAAATTTACGCCTGCAGCGCTGTTTTCTGCTTAGCTTTGTAGTTTGTCTCATTGTTTTTTCAAAATTTTGAGCTGAAAATTTGTGAACTTTTCAATAAATATTGAAAAATTTCAATCTTATAACTTAGTTTAATGAGAAATTTTAGTCAATTTTTAAAGAGAAAGCCAATTTTTTCAAAAAAATTTTGCCTGCGGCGTATCTTTTACCGTGAATTTTTCTATATTTCTGCCAAAATACACTAATGTAGGCACAATTCATACAGAATGAATTCATACACACTAGTAGTTCACAGCTGTCGGGGTGTCCGTTACCCTTTTTCCCGTGCACTCTTAGGGGTGCTTATTTTCAAAAAGTAGTCAAATCCTAGATATAAGGGAAATGTCGCGGAAAAAAGCGCAAATTTTTTGGAAAAAAGTGGCTTTCTCTTTAAAAATTGACTATAGTAAATCATTGAAATAAATTTTTAGATTGAAATTTTTCAATATTTCTTGAAAAATTTTTGTCAAATAAACTAAATACTTCAAAAATTTTCGGCGCTATTTTCACGTAATTTTTACACATTGGTAGCAGCAACTTGGTAACGCATTTTTCACATTTTGCAATGAAAATTTACTCTATACTTCCAAATTTTCAAAAATTTTGCCTATTTTCATTTTCGTTTAATTAATTGAAGGCCGCTTTTTTGCCGCTCAAATTAGCTCAAAAATTGCCGGAAGTTGCCTTAAAAACCGAAATTTTTGATCTTTTCGTCGACTCGGCGCAACCCTGATGTAAATACAATAAAATAACGCCGGTAAATTATTTATAAATAGGAGTTATTTTGTTCTGATGCTGTCAAATGTTGAAAAATTTTCGCATTTTTGTTCGGCGCTATTTTTGTTCATTTTTCATTGTATCTCTCTATTCAAAATTTCCATCAATCACAGAAAAATGCCAGAAATTCATGACACGCTAAAAAATATACCTAGAACATATACAGTCGAACCTCGATTTACCGCACATGTCGGGAATGGCGATTTTGTGCGGATAATCGAAAGTGCGGTTAATCGGGTGTGCGGTAAATCGAGGGAATTTTGTATGGAAAAAATCCTTCCATTGCAATGTTGTGCGGATAAACGAAATTTCCTATATTTTTTGTCATTTTTCAAAATAAAAAATAAAATTTTAATTCCCGCCCAAAACATTTTGAATTTTTTACTGAATTTTGGCCAATTTTTGCAAAAATTTTGGTAAATTTGGCAAAATTTTTGCAAAATTTTCGAAAAATTGAACAAAAACAGGAAAATTTTGTGTAAAAATTCAAATTTTCGCTAAAAATAGTACCATTTTTCTTTGTGCGGATAAACGAAAAATTTTACTTGGAAAATTCACTTTGGTTCAGCAAAAACCTGTGCGGATAATCGAATTTATCCGCACAAAATGCGGATAATCGAGGGAATTTTGTATGAAAAAAATCCGTTCCAGCCAATTATGTGCGGTTAATCGAAAGTGCGGTAAATCGTGTGTGCGGTAAATCGAGAGTCGACTGTACAATCGTCGAAGTTTAAAAATACAAAATTTTCTTGAAAAAAATGCTAAAAAATAAGTAGAAGTTTGACATAATGGCCGATAATTCGAAAACCAAAAATGTGGAAAATGGCCCAGAATTGGAAAAATCTCCAAGAACACGAAAAAATGGCCGTAAACTGGAAGAAATGAACAAAAACGGTAAAAATTTATCAAAAAGAACAAAAACACGAAAAATTTCATAAAAAAAGAGCTAAAAATTGACGAAATCATCTCAGTTTTGTCTATTTATATTAAATATACGAAATACTAGCAAAAAACGACAAAAAGACCAGTTTTTGATAACCAAAAAAATAGGCGGGAAAAAATAAAATTCAAATCGGGCTCGAAGCTCGGGCTCGGCTCGACTTCAGTTGTCGAGCTCGACAACTGAATTCGGAAATGTGTCGAGCCCGAGCCTGGGTGGGTCAGGCTCGAAGCTCGAGCTCGTCGAATTTTGCCGACCCCTACTTTGGGCCCCCAAAAAACCAGGACTGACGGACAAAATATGCTTTGGGCCCTCAAAAAACCGGGACTGACGGACAAAAATTCCTCCCTCTGTCACGTGACAGAGGGAGGAATTATTTCACTCGCTTACTATAAGGATTTAGAATCACAGTTAAGCCTCAGTTTATGTGAATGTAAAAGACTAATAGTTAAACAGATTGGCGCGATTTTTACCAAACATGTCAAAACGCTTTTCTATTATAAACTAGCATCGGAATACCGATGCTAGTAAAAGGGTGGTGTCTATATACACGGGAAAGTATAGTATATGGGTTATCGTATATGAGAGAAAATACAGTGTTCAGCGTTCTCGAAGCCGCTAACGCGGCTTGGGCTGCTTCTAGCCCAAACTCGGTTTTCTGTCTCGGTAACGGTTGGGTTGTACGTCCGTCGCGGCCTTCGGCCGCTCCAGGCGCTAGAATAGGGTCCGGGAGCGCCGGCGCGTCTTTCGCGCCTCTCCCGGACTTGGGAGTGTACGGGCTATCCCAGTTAAGCCTGGGAGGGTATGGGCCATCCCAGTTTAGCATCCGAGCCTATGGGAATCTGTGTCTCTGGGCATCGGAGTCTATGGGCATCGGAGTCTATGGGCTTCTAGAAGCATTTGCGGTCGACCGGAACTGGTTTTCCTGGAAGCCCATCTCGTGGGCTATCGTTTGACACCAAACTCGCCGCAAACCGAGAGGAGCGCGGCCTTCTGGCTCCATTTCCAGCCAAATCGCCTCTGGGCTTCTAGAACCTTCTAGAAGCATTTGCGGTCGACCGGACCTGGTTTTCCTGGAAGCCCATCTCGTGGGCTATCGTTTGACACCAAACTCGCCGCAAACCGAGAGGAGCGCGGCCTTCTGGCTCCATTTCCAGCTAAATGCCCTCAGGCCTTCTAGAACCTTCTAGAAGCATTTGCGGTCGACCGGACCTGGTTTTCCTGAAAGCCCAGGTCGAGAGCTATCGTTTGACACCAAGATCGCTCCAAACGGAGAGGAGCGGGGTCATCTGCGCCCATTTCCAGCTAAATGCCCTCAGGCCTTCTAGAACCTTCTAGTAGCATTTGCGGTAGACCGGACCTGGTTTTCCTGAAAGCCCAGGTCGAGGGCTATCGTTTGACACCAAGATCGCTCCAAACGGAGAGGAGCGGGGTGATCTGCGCCCATTTCCAGCTAAATGCCCTCAGGCCTTCTAGAACCTTCTAGAAGCATTTGCGGTCGACCGGACCTGTTTTCCTGAAAGCCCAGGTCGAGGGCTATCGTTTGACACCAAGATCTCTCCAAACGGAGAGGAGCGGGGTGATCTGCGCCCATTTCCAGCTAAATGCCCTCAGGCCTTCTAGAACCTTCTAGAAGCATTTGCGGTCGACCGGACCTGGTTTTCCTGAAAGCCCAGGTCGAGGGCTATCGTTTGACACCAAGATCGCTCCAAACGGAGAGGAGCGTGAGAACTTGCCCTTTTACGTGACTCACGTGACTCATGTAACTCACGTTTCACGTGAAAATACGTGAAAAATTTTGGCGCCATTCGATTCAGCGTGGCCGATTTAGGGGGTACCCGCGAGCCTGAGGTCCGGGAGCGTCAAAAAGTGGACGCAGGAATTAAAGCTGCTTAAGTGTGTTTCGTTTCTATTAAGGGATTAAGGGAAGGAATGTTTAAAACAAGTGTGTAAACAAATGCAAACATTATTATTGTTGGTTATTGATTTGATAATTGTAGTGATGCGCTTATACGCTTGCATCAACTCAGGTTGTTCAAGATTAGAGTCGTTGAGTGACATATTTAAGATAAACCACAATTTTAAGACGAATGAACGTTTAATCCAAAAAGTTTATTTAATTAAAATTGCAATTGAATTACTAATAAAAATATTATACAAGAATTGCAATACAACTTGTATTATACAAGATTTCATACCACACTATCTCAAAATAACTTACGTATTAATTTAAATATAAAGATCACGTTCAGAAGTGCTTATATGGAAATCATTTTCCATTGTCATTCGCGTTAAAATTATTATCACTCATAAATTGCGTAGTTTTTGTTAATTATATACTATTTGTTCAAAATAGTGTGCTAATATGATACATGCTTCAGAAGTTTTAACGGGTATGATGACATAGTTCTTAGAGAGTAGAAATGTGATAACAAATAAAAAGTTCAAAATAGTTCGATTTTTAGACATATACAAGACTAAAAAATAAATGAAGTTAACACATAAGATTCTGGATTTATTTTTTAGTTGCTTTTTCGTCTGAAATGGCTTTGTAAGCAAGCCACGTTGCTGCCATTGCAAGGAACAACGCCGTTCCGCCTTGGGCTGCAACACGAAGCCTAAAAGTATTTTTTATGATATGTAATTTTTACAATAATAGCTTACTGCATATATTTATTCGCTTTGGCAGTGTTTCCTGTTGCAATATTACGTGCCATACCTAAATATACAATTCACACATGTTATAGTAGTACAGTCGACCCTAGATTTAGTGCAGTTTTGGCAAGAAACGTAGAACAACACTCGAATTTACGAATTTTAAAGATTTTTATCGCAAATTTCAATAAATGCTCACCAAAAATGTAAAAATACATAAAAATCGTATATTTTGTTTCTTTTTATTGGAAATATGCAAAAATATGTAAAAACATGAGAGAAATCAAAAACTTAAGAAATTTTAAACCATCCCACGATTTAGTGAGGTTTTCGACAACTGCTCTAAATCGAGGGTCGAATAGAAAGATGTCAAAAAAGACTAAAATGGCGTAGAAAAGAGTTCCGACAGGGCAAATGGCGATTTGAATTTGCGCCAAAACATAATTGCATGCCAAAGGGGTTAAAAGGGGCCGCTGAAAATTTTTAATGAGGGGGATTACTCGGCAGGGGTCTCCTTTAGAGATTGGTAAAAAATTTGAGTGGGGCCTTATTAGAGTAAAAATTTTCACAGTCAACACTTTTCCCTATTAGAAGAGGCTCTGTTCAGCATCAGGAAAAGAGTCTCTTCTAATAGGGAAAAGTGTTGACTGTGAAAATTTTTACTCTAATAAGGCCCCACTCAAATTTTTTACCAATCTCTAGAGGAGACCCCTGCCGAGTAATCCCCCTCATTAAAAATTTTCAGCGGCCCCTTTTAACCCCTTTGGCATGCAATTATGTTTTGGCGCAAATTCAAATCGCCATTTGCCCTGTCGGAACTCTTTTCTACGCCATTTTATGGTTTTGGGGATGATATATTTCGAAAGCTTTTTTATATCACACTTATTAATTAATAAGTAATAATACATACCCCAAAGTGCATAAAGGACTGTAAGACTGCCGATGATCACAACTGAATATTCACAATAAAATATTATTTCAATGATTATTATCAGAATTCTATATTTGAACAGAAATAAAATTTTTGTTAGATGGAATTTCTGAAATATTTTTTGAATCGCAGAACACAACATTTCCGGTTACAAACATTCGGCCAAACATAATATTCTGTACTGTCTTTAAAATTTTGCTTGTGAGGTAATTTTGTTTTGATCAACTACCTTTAATGATATCGAAATAATAGTTTTCTATTAGTTTTTTAACGTTTCACAGAATTTTTAGTTATGAAAACAGAATATGATTGGAATTAGTCTTACTATAGTGTCCATAAATTGCAAAACAGAAAAGCCCGAAAAAATGACCCATAATTTCAAGTGAAAAAATAGACTGATTCTTTTTATACTAAAATTATACAAGATTGCACATTTAAAGATTATGCACAGAGTATTATTTCTTGGAAATGGACAAAATGTTTCCTTTCGCATTCATTGGCATAAATATTCTAACCCGTTAGTAAAAATAAATTATTTAATGAAATAAAATATTACTTGGATTTGACATCAAATGGGTATACTCCCCACGCTCTTGGTCGAAGTTTGGAGGCTAAAATATGTGATGTGAAACTCATAAAGCTGACGTAAATTATTTGTGTGTAAATGTTTTAAAGTTATATGTAAGAATTAAGATACGGATCCAAGAAGTTGGTATTAACATAAGGTTTTCCAAAACATCTGCAATAAAATATAACTCACAGGATGGTTTCTCACAATGGGACGAGTGTTGGGCATCAGCTCTTGTTTGTGTTTAGAATGTTCTTTTCCATGAGCATTCTTAAAGATATTTATCAAGCGTCTGTAAAATCTAAAAGAATAGTTGGCCAACCTTTTCATCTTCCGTCTTGAAAACCAAACCTCCTGGAACTGTCGCATGCACTACACGAGCAGCAAGAACGGCTGAGAGAGCTCTACCAAATGTTCTCATTGTGTGCAGAAAATACTTTTCAAATAATAAAGCAAACTCTGAAATAATATACCATCTAAATTTTAAACTTTGAGTCATATCATGTAAAAATAAAACTAGTATATTTACCGGATTTTTATCGTAGAAATTTTAGCAAGAAAGCATAGTTTATTACATGGATGCTAGTTCGACAAAAATATTCATGTACAGTATATTTATAAGAAAATTCAAAATATATTTTCATGCATAGATAAAACGCGGAAAGGAGAATATAGACTAGAACTGTTTCTCTTCTTCAGATAAGCCTAGGGCATTCTCACGGAGAATTCTGTAATGCAATCCTGAAATAAAAACTGTTTATGTTAATAAAATTATGTTTAAAAATCCTTACCAATGAGTATGACGTACATGAACGTAAACCCGACTAAAATAGAAAAGATTTGTTAAATTAGAATTCTAATGACAGCAATTACTTACTTATCGATAACGTTAGATAGAAGATTACACGCATTCTGCTTTTCATCTTCTCCATAATATTAAACCTGAAGACATAATTTAGATATTGTTTTCAGCCTATTCCATGGAATTATTCCTTGTAAAAATTATGACATATTTTTTATAAATTATGATATGGCACATATTGTTATATGTGCTAAAGATTATATAAAAACACAACTTCATTATTCATGAATTTTGCTGCGCTAAATATGAAGTAAAGCTTATATAATAAATTATTGTAAATACTTTATTAAAATTAAGTAAAACTTACGCTACATATTCGGGTATGGCGTCTAAGTTGGGATAGAGCATTGTGAGCACGAGTCGTCGTTTCTGCGCCATAGTTGGTTTAACGTCTTCTCCCACGTCGGGTGCTATATAATACGAGTCAAATCAAAATTTTACAGCAGTGTAAAGGTAAATACAGTCGACTCTCGATTTACCGCACACACGATTTACCGCACTTTCGATTAACCGCACATAATTGGCTGGAACGGATTTTTTTCATACAAAATTCCCTCGATTATCCGCATTTTGTGCGGATAAATTCGATTATCCGCACAGGTTTTTGCTGAACCAAAGTGAATTTTCCAAGTAAAATTTTTCGTTTATCCGCACAAAGAAAAATGGTACTATTTTTAGCGAAAATTTGAATTTTTACACAAAATTTTCCTGTTTTTGTTCAATTTTTCGAAAATTTTGCAAAAATTTTGCCAAATTTACCAAAATTTTTGCAAAAATTGGCCAAAATTCAGTAAAAAATTCAAAATGTTTTGGGCGGGAATTAAAATTTTATTTTTTATTTTGAAAAATGACAAAAAATATAGGAAATTTCGTTTATCCGCACAACATTGCAATGGAAGGATTTTTTCCATACAAAATTCCCTCGATTTACCGCACACCCGATTAACCGCACTTTCGATTATCCGCACAAAATCGCCATTCCCGACATGTGCGGTAAATCGAGGTTCGACTGTAGTGAAATTTTACTCAAAACTTTTGCTATGCTTCTGAGTAAAACATTCAACGTTGGCTCAATATGCTCGAAAAAATTTGATCAAGATAAAATACAGTCGAACCCCCGAATAACGCCCCTCTCGGGACCGGACGAAATCGGCGTTATTGGGAGGGCGGCGTTATTCGGAGGGCGCGTTATTCGGAGGTTTTTAACCAAAATTTGGTTAGATCGGCGTTAATCGGGGGTTTTTGAATTTTTCGGCAGTAAATTTGAATTTATTGGCGCGAATTTTAACTTTTTCACAAAATTTTGGTATTTTTTACCGACTTTTGTAAAACTTTTGGCAAAAACGCCAAAAATATTTCAAAAATTTTCGAAAATTTTTTAAAATTTTATTAAAAATTTTGTCAAAGTGATAGAAATTTCGAAATTTTCTTCAAAACATTTGATTCGGCGTTATTCGGAGGGCCATTTATAAGGCAAGTTTTAAAAAAAATCGGCGTTATTGGGAGAGCGGCGTTATTCGGAGGTTCGACTGTACTTGCAATATTTTAGGTAATTAAAGTATTCAAAATTCTCACTTCGATTCCAGCGTTGTTCCAACTTTTTATCAAGGTATTGCTCATGCGTGGTGTAACCGAACTTTTGTTTCATATCCGTCTCACTCCCTCCAATTTCACCTTCGATTGCAGGCTTACGCGGAGGTCCCTAATAGAAAATTTTTATTTTATTTGTTGCATATATAATGCTGGACAACTTTTCGAGCCTCCTACAAAGTCTAGGGTGCCGACGAAAATATTTTTCAAAATTTGCCAAAGTAAAACGTAATTGAAAATGTTTTGATACACGGTTGCTAAGAGTGCAAAATTGAGGAGAATTTTTTTAACTCGGCCCCAAATGTATGCTTGTGATATGATGTGTATTCTTGGAGACTTTATGTCAATATTTTCGCAGTAAAAATTGTTGAAATATACTATATTTTATACTTTTGGCCAGCGATGTATATTAGTTATGTTACTTTACTAAGAAACCGTTGTCCGTGCGTCCGATGTCACTGGACTGACGTTTAGACCCCTTCCACTGCTCATTTCCGGGCAAGTGATAGCTTAAAATGTTCGTACGGATGTGCTGATACAGATTTTCAAAAAATTTAGACAAAATATAGACAAAATTTTTTAGACCATTTTTTAGACAAAAATTTTTTTTCGTCGCGAAACGCCGCGATAGCGGCGGTGCTTTTGCTAGCTATTAGGTTTCCCCATTTACACACTTTTACAAGCGCCGTAGGCGCTTGTAAATTAAGAATACAAAATTTCCAAATTCTTTATTTCTTTTCCCAATTTTCATCTAAATATATGTGATTTGGGAAATATAAAGTTAGTTTATAAAACGTAATACGTATTATTAACGTTATTATGTATATATTTTGCGGTGAAAGATTTAGTGTTACAGTTTTTAATCGCATCGAAAATATAAGGCCGAGCCATTTTTTTGCAGCAAAGCTGAGACAATTGTCGAATTTAACATACCTTTCTCTTATAGACGTCCATAATCGAAAATGTTGATGAATAATAATGCGGATTATACTTATGCGCGAACGAAACGCGTCCCAAACGGCTAGCGAATAAAGCGCTGCTGCTTCCGGAAACCGCTGGTCGGCAAGCGGCTGGTATTTTCGCGAGCATTTTTATTCGTAGTTTTGCAATACGCACTAAATTCAGCTGGATACTTCTGTTTACTATGGAAGGGAGAAAGAATATAAACAATTTTGGAAAACAACACGAGGACATTCCCTTCAAAACCCACCAGGTTCGACCATTGAACTGGCAAATAGATTGTAAACAACATTTGACAAACATCGTCGAAAATAACACTCCGAGATAAAACCAAAAATTCGTCAAAATAGATGTTTTTGGTAGGTATATGGATTATTATTTCTTTCTAAATAATAAAACTATGATAATAAAGAAAAATGCTAAGAATGAATGAAGCAAATGGTTTTAGGTAAAGCACACTGCCTATGTTTTAAAAATATGTTTTAAAACGGAGGAATTCATATGCAGGGAAATGGACTAGTAAAATGGTTTCCTTTTTAGGACAATACTTTTTAAGAAAAGTACATCATTATTAAAATGAGTATAAAATAATGGCTTGTTGAGTATAGATAATTCCATGCCATAGAAGAAGGTCATAAATTTGGTGTATAAACGGGTAATTTATTTCAGGAAATAATAAAGAATATAAATAAATCGCAAAAACTGCAATTTGTAAATATAAAAGCATAAAGAACGCTGTGCTTCCCTTTCTATCCTGTCTATCCCATTTACACTGCTTCTCTGATCACTCCAGTCTTTATAAATGCAGACAAATTTACGTCAGTCTTTCCTCTCTCGGTGCACCTTTTTATTCTGTGATTTTTCTTAACAAAAGTCACGTAGTACCAGAAATTACAGCTATATTCATCATTGTACCACGTGCCAAGCCTAAACTTTTATAAAGGTGCTGCGAATAGTGTTGCAGCTTTTAATTATTAAAAATATACTCTGTTCAATAGCATCAATGTTAAGTTATATTACACTGCGAAATGCATAAGGTGTGTGACAAACAAATTTTTAGAGGAATTTATACATTTTTGGGATTGTGATCTTTTTTCTAATAATTTTAGCCTAATTTTTCCATAATTGGTTTAAATTTTCTGATATTTCTGTGTGAATATTCGTCTATTTTGCCTGTTGTTTACTGTTGAATAAAATTTTTAAAATGGCATTTCTGCTTTGATCTGTATACCGTATTCCCTGTAATTACTCCCCCGGGGGAGTAATTTTTCAAACACCAAATTTCGAAGCCACTCCAAATTTCGAAGTCATTTTTCTCCGATTTTTTTAGTATGAAATATTTTTTAAACTGGCTAAATATACGTAACTCGACGAGATCTACACGAATATGCACTCAGTTTTGCTTAAAGTGGCAAGGGCTCCGAGCGGGGTCGAACCAGGGAGTGAAAATCCATACAGGGGGAGTAATTATAGGGAGGGGAGTAATTACAGGTATTACGGTATACAAGATAAGCAATTTCAGAACCATTTATTTTCAATAATTATAAAACGGAAATGATTTCGTGGCAACATTACATGAACAAGCCGTGAAATTGATTACTTTCGCATTGCTTTTTGAAGAAAATAAAAACCCGCTACAACTGCTGCACCAACGCCGGCGTATTTGAGTGTATCCGATGTGTTTGGCGGAGCTGGAGTGGCCGCTTCAGCGCCAGACTTTGTTACGTTGCGGCTGCCGGGAATCTGAAATATGCTCGAAAAATACGAGTTACATTAAATTAAAGAAATCTTACTCGTGTCTGAATTTTTCAAATCATAAAAATTTAGATTTATAGAACTCAATAATTAAAAATTTTGAAAACAATTTTTGAAAAAACTGAAGTAATGAATTAATTGTATGACAAACAACTGATGCCTATTACAGGTTTAAGAATTTCCCACGTTACGATTCCAATCACACAGTAAATATCAATAGGTAAGGTATGTTGAACAATAGAAGTACAGAGATATGTTATTAAAAATATGAAATGGTCTTCTACTCCGAGCTAGTTTTTTCTTATAAATACCTAATTCTAACAAGGCTTGAAATTTTTTGTGTTCTTAATATATTTCAAGATCTTTGCTTTATTTACACATAGCTACTACGTTACCTGAGATTTTACAAAATATTACCTCTCCTCTTTCATCCTTTGCTCTTGCTGCTGGTTGTTTCTCCATTAGAAAATACTGTTTGTCAGCTTCTCGAAATTGTTTTCTAATATTAATTTAATTATAAAACAACTCAATTTATGCTACCAAAAATAACAAAGTTTTTATACATTCACTATAAATCTCTGTAAAGCAAAAAATCTATGATTTCGTAGGCGTAGAACAGGTACGTGCTAAGGGCATTCCCTTTAATTCCCGCACTAATAGTTTACTAAACGTCATTAATGGTGCTTAAAAATAACATAAATAAACAAAAATCAATGGGATTCGCAATCTGATGGGATTTTAAAAATTTGTTCTCAATTTGATAGTCTAATATAATCAAAATATAAAAAATAACAGGTAAATAGTATCTGAAATCTGAAATACAAGATATTTAAGAGAAGTAATATAAAATACAACGCAAATGTTTTACTCCTCCTCAATTCTTTAGTGACCAAAGATCACCCAAATATAATAAACAAGCCTGGAGAGAATGAAGGGGAAAGAAAAAGACCATAGATTTGTGTTCTCTCTCATGAGAAGAGAGATGAAATGCAAAATATTCGAATTGGACAAAAAATGATGTTGATGCAAACAAATTCAACAATAAAAATTATCAGTTGTAAGAAATTAAAATAAATTATGGCTTTTCTACTTTTAAATAATACTTCTAAGTAATAAAATTATTTTTAGAATTATTAGTAGTATTTTTCATATCTAAAAAATGTTTAATATTGAAAACTATCGGTTTTTTAATCGTTGGTTTTGAAGTATTTCGCCAGAAGAAGTAAAAGATGTAAAAGCACCGAAACGTTTTAAAAGATGGTTTAAGCAGCCACAATTTCCTTCAATTATATTAAATAAACAAATATCTATTAAAGTTAATTAAACATATTCTTTAGCGGATATAAATATTTTGTAGTTTTTTAAATAAAAATTTTCTCTGAACTATTTTGCTCAGATTGTATAAGTACTCCTTTTGTCAGTCCGATTACACTACAAGAATGGAGAATAATCGTTTGTTTTAAAATAACGTCCTCAAGGAAATTTCGCGAGCGATGTATGTGACCGCAGGAAGGACTTACAAAGGCGATCAATATGTTCTAAACATATATATAGGTGTTTCCCATGTCCGTCATTGACCAAAGAAATGTCTGTAATCCTGAACCGACGTGATTTACTTCTTTGCCAATTTACTCGTGCAAAAATCTCGCGATTTTTCTACAATAAAAGGCAAAATTTCTCAAATAACGAAAGATCTGTAATAGAGAGGTGGTCCAAATGGAAGCTTGAACCACAAAATATTCCGAAAAGAGTAGAAATTGTCAAATTTTCAAAGGGATCAGATAGTTCGTATGATGCGATCGAATTATTATGTAAAGGTAATTTCATATATGTGTTGTGTTATAAGGGAACTTGGATCCAATTTGTTAGTAAAGCACAAATTCCAAATCATGTTATAGTTATGTTACGTTAATGGGAAACCTTTGTACGGATACTCGAAAGTAAGCTGTCACAATAAAAAATATTGAGATAAATCTTTTTGATCACTATTTTTATTTTCCCATAAATTCAGTTTCACATTCAACTTCTGTAAACGGTAATTTTATAATTTTGTTGTCGTAATACTAGTAGTGTTAGTCTTATTACTTATTATCAAGAACATATTATTATTATTCTTCATTAGGACCTTATTATTATTATTTATTAGCATCTTACTAATTAAGAACATATTCTTAATTAGTAATTAGTGCAACTCTCTGATGGTCAACATTAATTCCAAATTTAACTCTCACATAATCTAATCCCGATTTCAGAAAGCGAGAAATTTTCGCTAAATATTCCGCTAGTGTGGTTACGAGATCACTGTCGCCAACCGAATCACTATAATCACGAAACCTACCAAAGGCGGTCAGATTGCACGAATTTATTTCACAATGCTCGGCTTCAATCCCGGTTAGGTTTATTTACTAATATAATCGTTTGAACCCATATAGTTTATTTAAATAATTATTTGTTCTAGGGCCTCGATTGTTTTTGATCAAACTTCACAAATCCTCAATATTGACTGGGATGACGGTCATAAAAGCACTTTTCACATGAGAGATTTAGTCAGATGGACCATTGGAGAAGACCAAAATGTATGTCAAATTTGTTCGGTAAAATACCGTAAACATTATAGTTATATCCCCTCCTGTTTTATAATCATACTCTATGCTTAATCATTGGAAAACGTCGCTGTGTGCTATTTCGTAAAAGCTATGAAATGAGAACTAGAATGTCAACAACACAAAGAGAGTGTAATAAGTAGTCATACAAAGCAGAAGAAAGCGCCTTCGATTTATACAGGTCAGCCTGTGTAATCAGCTCAGCCTCTGCTTTGTTTTTCCAACGAACGCTGTCTATGTCGATTATTGATCGCGTTCCCTTTGTGCTGTTGACGTTTTATTTCTCATTTCATAGCTTTTACGAAATAGCACAGCGGGACGTTTTCCAATGTTTAAGCATAAAGGAAGAAAACAAGCCATATTCAGCAGGGGTATAACTAAAGAGTTAACGGTAGTAAATAAACAAACATAGAAAAAGGTTGTGACAACATTTCAAATATAAGATACATACCCAAAGTTTTGCCGCAAGGATTACGTTGCGTACCCAATATATGTATACTGTAAATCCTCTAATTAATGGAGATCCCCCGGGGATTATTATTTCGTTAGGGTTTTCAAAAAATTTTTAAATTTCAAGCTCAATTTTCTCCGATATTTTCAATGACAAAGTTTTGGCAATGGGGGTTTTTGTTACGTAACTCGACGGGATCTACACGAATATGCACTTTGTTTCGGTCGGGCGAGACTGCAAGTACGTTTGGCATTCTGTTAGGGAGAGGGGTTATTTGAGGGAGGGATTAAAATGAGGGGAGGATTAATTAGACGATTTACGGTAAATTTACATGTTTTTAGTTTTATGATCACGTAAATATTTCAGCATAATGACTCAGTGGTTAAAAGGGCATTGTGGAATAGGAACACATTGATGAAAGTCCCTTCATTGCAGAGGTACCAATTTTGTATAAAGAATGGCTTTTGTAAATATTCAGCTGTTTAGCCAGAATTTTGGATTTTTCGATTTTGCAAGATTATTGCTCCAATATGGTGTTATTTCTATCGAAAACGTGGACTCATCTGATGAAAATGCCACGCGTAGGCTTACTGAATCAATTGCCCCTATTATGAACACGTGGTTTGGTGGCTTCTGGACATTTGGTAATGAACAATCCGAAATATCTTCCAATGTTGGTTTTTCTTGATGAAATTTATCAGATTTTGGATTTGTTTTGACAATATTTTATTTCTAGAATTACAAACTTCAAATGCAATTAGTTTCAACAATAACAAACTTCCATTTCCTAATCGTGTCCAAACGGGGCACGGTCAAAACCTTCAAAAGTCAATCTTCCCCACGCTCGCCATTTTTGGCCATGACTTTTTTTTCTGAGACATTCAAGAAGTATGAGTAATGGCTTAAATCTGAGCTAAGGTTCTGGGCTACCGATCGGTTGCCTAGGGCCTTAGCTTTGATTCGAGCATTACTCATCCTTCTAGCATGTTCCAGAAAAACATTATGGCCAAAATGGCGAGCGTGGGGAGATGCTTTGATCGTGCGCCGTCCAAAAATTATTGATTGATGACTGTTTATATAATTTCAGTCAATAGAACATCAAGACACTGCTTACAGTAACGAAACTATTGGCCCACACACTGATGGAACGTATTTTAACCGGTCTCCTGGAATACAAGCGAGTATTATATCATTATAATATATACATTTTCAAGTTTATTGATCGTGTACTTTAATTTTAATATTCCAGTATTTCTGGTTTGTTTAATTACTGGTAGGTTTATAAACTATGAAAAAGAAACATTTAAGTTCTTCGTCTTCTACATAAAGCACCCAAATCAATAAATTTATGTCATTAAAAGTAGGGTAAAGTTATTCCATTTTACAGGTTTTCCATTGTCTGAAGCCAGCATCATATGGCGGTGAAACTGTACTAGTTGATGGCTTTTCTGCTGCCAAATTACTTCGCGAAACACATCCTCAATATTTTGACATCTTGAGCACGATACCCGTAGAACACCATTACTTGGAAGGAATCCATTCCGAATTATCAGCCAGAGCTCAGTCTAAGTGCGTATATGCTCGATGTCGCTCTAAACCTGTCATCTGCTTATCTGCAGATAACGAAATTGAACAAATCAGGTGAGCAAGTCACAAGAACTAGGGTACAGCCATGATTTTGGGACAAAGTAAAAGGCGAAATTGGAATTTCTTGAGGGGCTACCCAAAATTCGCGAATAACTGCTATGACTAATTTTTGCTTTGTTATTTTCGATTTCTACTATTTCCAATTGTTATTTAATTGTACTTTTGAATTCTTTGCATACTCGCATCTTTCGTCTAGATTTATATCAAATCGCAATTTCAAAACTTGGTAAAATTAGTTTTCCAGAATTTCTAGTCCTAGGAGAACAAAATATTAGTTTTACTATCAGCTTTAAAGATGTAATATAAAAAACTTTCGCGACCAAACATATTTTGGATAATGTGGTGAATGAACAACATAGACAAGTAGAATTGGGAATTTAGCGTAAAGTACTGTAAATTTCACTCCAGGTATAATCCATACGACAGAGCGCCCATGCCGTTATTAACTGGTAATTTGACTGTTGAATTTTACAAAGCGTACGAAACACTGAGTAAAATTATAAACGAGAAAAATCAAGGAATTGAAATAAAACTCCAGCCAGGCACGGTGATCTTTATCGACAATTTCCGTGTACTGCATGCACGAAAGGCGTTTAGGGTATGTATTACCGATAAATTATTCTTATAACGTATAATTGGTATAGGGTACACGAAGGATGTGTGGATGCTATCTCTCTCGCGACGGTTTCTTGGCAAAAGCACGACCTTATTTTGTCCAATCCAGCAACGCTTAGACTTATACACGTTCGATTTCTAAATGTATTAAAGAAAATTTGCGTAATAAACGTTATATTAAAAAGATATATGTAAAAGGTATCGTGATAAGTCATTCATCCAAGCCATGTAAATTATTCCATTTTGAAATTACGCCCTGCAATTATGCCCATACAATTCAGTATATTGCGCCTTAGCAAAGGATCTATCCAAATTCTTTGTCAAAATTTCCAAAGAGGTAGAGCAAATTCTGTTTACGTAAACCTTATTTGTGTAACTGATTCGCCTTTTTTTGTAACTGATCTCAATGTAACTGATTCACCTTTTTTTGTAACTGATTTGCTTTTTTTGTAACTGACGCTTTTTTATCCTAAAATTGCGTTTCCCCCCTAAAAATGCACCTGGGCTAAGTTTTTGCTCTGTATTCGATGTTTTCATTCCTTTTCATCTAAAAATATGATGTTTTGGACAAGTTACATGACTTTTTTATGTAAAAATTGCATTTTCCGCTGATTCAGTTGCAGTTTTAGGGTAAAAAAGCGTCAGTTACAAAAAAGCAAATCAGTTACAAAAAAGAGGTAAATCAGTTACATTGAGATCAGTTACAAAAAAAAGGCAAATCAGTTACAAAAAAAAAGTAAATCAGTTACAACGAATCAGTTACAAAAAAAGTCGAATCAGTTACATCGAAAAGGTTCACGTTTCTGTTTACCAATTTAATTAAAACAAATTACTAGTAAACTATAAATTCAAAAACTTCAATCTTTATCGAGCAAGAAATGTGGATGTGTACAAAAATGATTACCTCTCTGGTTAATTTCGTTCTTTGCTCAGGAAAATATACCGTGCCATGAGATTCAGAGGCAATTATTGCGTGAGTCGAATAAACTTTCATGGGAAAAGTCTTTGAGAGGTTGCAGTTAAGGAATTAGTGTTACTCAATTTTTGCGGGTTTCATTCCTGCTTAAATAAACGACTGGCGATGCCTCGAAGGTATTTTAATATCGGTTGCCTGGGTAATGAATGCAAATCTGTGGCATAATAGACCGTCTATTTTTATGCAAATACAACAACACCTCAGATCCAATCCCTTTGTTATTTGCCGATCATTTGATACTTCTTCTGCAACTTATCGCTATAAGATCTCATGGCCAAAATACCTCTTGCTAAATGTGCAGCAACTTTCCCCAAAATTTTGTCATAATTTGTGTTTTTCGCCAATTTAGTACCAGCGAAATCATGGTTAGACGAGTTGAAGTTGTAGTGTATTTATCATTTTAAAGAGAAGCTATGCAAACAATCTAATGTGCAAATTTTCTCAGTCTAATATCTGTTTATATCCGACGCCTCCACTATTGCATGATTAAGTCATTGAAAAATGTTTTCTTCTTTTCACAATACAGATGAAGTATGTGATGTACCAAAACACAGTATTGACCACGATAGTGTTTTTTGTATACTGTAATAGTGTAAAATAGCAACATTGTGATTGATTTGCTATATAAATAGCATTTGCGTCATATCTTTTTCAATGTATCACTCGAGCAGGTGTTTTCTGTGCATGTTAAACCTGGTTGCACTGTCCAGTGGCTTGTGCTAGCAATAGCGATAAAAAGGCCTTGTACATTGCGTCTAATTTCCGAGTTACACGTTCTCTGTCACCTCAATATTATAGAGAAGCCTATTCCCACGCTTAGCCTAGCTCGAATGTCTACGTAAAATATATTGTCGGGACAACCAATCATTTTTCTTTTGTACGTTGTGTAAAATGTTAATTGCTACCTACGCCCAAATATTAATTTCTTTGCTGTTCAATTTAAGTCACCAAAGTAAATGTAACTCATAAAGATAAAGCTTAAGTAATTGGGTGATTTTCATGGAATTAGGTCTTGTGAAATTATATATCGTATAGAGCTGCCAATATGGTATAAGTCACCCAAACAATGAGCCAAACTATAGACTAAAAAACGCCAAATTTGTATTTTTATCAGAAAATGCGAAATTTGTTCCTTCAAAAGTGAGTTTAAAAATGTTTTACTTCACATGTTTTTGCATGACTTGGCAAGTTTTGGCTTTTTGTGTTACAAACTAGAGAAAAAGTTGGAGTGTAATTTATATTTCTTCGGTCATCCAATTTTGGAAAATTTTCAGTCAAACAAAAATCAGTCCGTGGATTTTCGTTTTTTAGACGGAGCTTTAGTCTTCGTGATATTGTGCAAATTTTGGCACGACAATATGAAAAATTTTAGCTTGAAAATCGAATCTCTCCTATCCTTGTAGTAACTTAACAAAGAATGCTCTAAAATTTAGGATGTTTAAAAATTTTGGTCCTGAACCTAACTTGAACGCAGTTATCTTCTTTATTACTTTCAGTCACACCTCGTTTATCCGAATCTCATTTGTCTGAATATTCAGTTACCCGATCGAATTTAGCCGGATCGAATTTCTTCCATACAAGTTTCACACGTTTATCCGAACTTCCCACATTTATGCGAACGGATGTCGGTGAAAATTTGGCTAAAAACAAAAGGGTACTCCTATGGATTTGTAAATTTAAAGAATTTTTTCAAATCTGCCGAAATTAGAAATTTTTGGCGCGAATTTGGTCTAAAAATTTTACTATTTTTGGCCAATGCTTTTGAAACTTTTGCAAAAACTTGCGCGAAAATTTTTCGTCGCCAGTTTAATTAGGAATTTTTAAAATAAAAATTGAGATTGGCGGATGGCCAATCCGAAATTTAGTTATCCGAACAATTTCTGCAAAATAAATCAATTCAGATAAACGAGGTACCACTATATCTGTTGACTCTCTCAGTAGAGCGAAGCGTTCAGCATTACTTATGGCTTTTCCCAAAATATTATAAACTAGCGGGATATGGTTCCTTCCGCACCGAAATTATATTACGTGTCCTTCAGTCGGGCCCGCGGCCCTCAATCGGCTTTGCCCGCTCTCGCGGCAGTTCGCGCCGCTCTGCCGGGCGAAGCCTTATAATGTGTCTCCCAGTACCTCGTCAGTGGCTTTGCCAGTGTGACTCGCGGCCTTTGGCCGCTCGAACTTAATATTTCAGAAAATAATTTTAAAAAATTATTCCAAAAAAATTTTCTCCGTACCCGGGGTACGCCTACCTCAAAAAAATAATATTTTTTTGATTCAGGACCCCCTGAAAACCCCGGGGTCATAAAATTCCCGTGTCAAAAAACGATTTCACCCGCGCGGGAGCGGACCTCCATCAGCGGGCGGCTACCCGCGCCCCATCCCACTCGGCCATGAGACCGTTACATAGTGACTGAGTGAGCCGAATTTGCGGATTACTATATAAAGGATTTTATTGTGCGTTTAGGAATTCGCGGAACCGTTTATTTTGCTTTTATTTATACCATTATTATTAACTGCAATTACTAATGCCACTAATATTTTGCTGACGTCCCAGATTCTCATTATCATTTTTTGCTATTTATCTGTTTTCATTTTCGTGTATTTCAATTTCGTATCTATAAACAATTTCACACATTACATATTTATTGAATTTCAGCAAATCCATCGATGATTGGCTCAGGTTGCGTGAGGTATCTCTCAAGTTGCGTGACTGGTACAACGTCTCCTGTGGCGAATTGTGCATAATCAGTTTTCGGGAAAATACAATGCTTCGCCGTTACAGCCCGCGTGGCATTGAGTCACGCACTTTGCGGATGCCCGCCACTCTCATCGGCTCGAGTCCCGCGTGTGATATAGTCGTAAAGGTGGGCTTTTTCCATGCCTTTTTATAACCATATACCTCGTTTCAATGCTAAACCTTTTAAGTTTTAAAGAAGCACTAATCCTCATTGCACTTCACTTAGTGCTAATTTTGTCTCTGAAATCTGTTTAATCACAGGCGCTAATACTTTGTAAATTTAAGGCAACATAAACCATCCTTATTAGACTTTAAGAGTGATTATTATTGAAATAAATTTTTCTTGGTTCAAGTGTGTTTGTAATAGCATAAAAATCGCTAAAACATTCAAAATCAAAAAAAAATTAAAATTCGCCAAAACGTATCGTAAATTTGTAACTTTATTAATATCCACTCTAACCTATTTCGCAGGATTGAGGTAGGGGGGGGGGGGTGCTATGGCCAACTTTTCACGCCCCACTCGGATTTGGGCGTGTGATACGTCAATCGCTTCGTCTCGACAAGAGAAGACGTTTGGCACCATTTTCAGCCCCCAGACGGCCCCCTGTGGCCCCCTACGACCCCCTTTACCCCCCAGGGGGCCACATCCGTTCGCGAAGCGCCGCGGATGCACGCTAACCGCGAAAAAAAACAAGATAAACCCGCCGAGTCGAGGCGGTAATCCGCCGAGAATCGGCGAGTTTATCTTGTTTTAATATTACTATTTTGGAAAAGTAGCATTTCGTATATCAAAAAAATAACATCTTCTAAGAATAAAAATTGTATTACCAAAATCAAGACGGCTATTCACTTAAAAATATTGCGTACAAAGTTATGTGCCAAACGATCTCATATCACGCTATCTTGTATATGTTCAATCCAAACAAATACCGTTTAAAAATACTTTTTCTATTTTTTGGAAAATTAAAATTTCTGTTAGGATTCAATTTTTCTAATGGTGCTGTCCAATTTTGTACATGTATTTATATTCCCTCAAATGTCGGATGCATTACTTAAAAAAATAACTCTATCCTATGGATGTGTGCGCAATAGCACATCTTGTGTACCAGATACGTAATTTATGTCGTAAAATGTCGGAGGTCGTTTCCACCGCTTGGATGAATAATGGCGGATAATTTTCTTTGGACGGCAGGGAGACTTTGTGTTATTAGTGCCAATTGGTTTCCTCCCGGATGGCACAACCAAGCCAGAGTATCAGATATTTTAATTAACCTTCCAATATAGAGTTATGTGCATAGGTGAGTGCCATTTGGGACCACAAATTTTACAATTTTAGTTTCTTGGATACGTGTCATTCTTTGATAGACTTCTCCTTGTGCCCTATTTAAGAATTTGTTCCCTCAGAATTAGTGGCACAAATATACTATTTTCCAAAACCTTGTCCTTTGTTTTGAGCAGTGACTTATGTAGCAAGGGTTTATATCCATCATAAACTCTTAGCAGTTAATTAAAGTGGTTTTGCCTAGCTTTAAGGAAATGGCTCACTCCGTTCAAAATACTTCTGAAAATAGCAAAAATTTAACCTTATAATATTGATACCTTGTAATAGGCTTTTCAGTAGAAAACAGTGCATAATAATCGAAAATAATAAAGTAAATTTTATGAATGTTATTTTACTTCCACTGGTTCTAAAAATAATTTTGCCTCTGAATGTGGAACGAGTATTCTAATTTGGGCTATAGATTTAAAGCGAATCATTTCGATCGCATTAAACATCGAGCCATACCGAAACATTGCTAGGCTATTTTAAAAGCCAGATGGATGGTTCATATATAAGCTTAACTCCATATAAAATTAAGATAAACCAATATACTCATACAGCTGAATTCTAGGAACACACCATTTAAAGTAGTCTAACACGCTTAAATTCGAATTCCAGCTTTTATATTGTACGAATCCTTATTCGAGCACGTGATCAAGCTATCGAGTCCCTCTAAGGCGCACTCTGAGTGTCGACCCCCAACAGAATTCTCCCGCTTTTCGACGGTTTCGCACCCCAAATTCGCGAGTAACCCTAAAACCCATGATTTTAGGGGGTTGTCAATGTCAGAATTGGGTAGTCCCGCCATGAAAGTTGAGAAAACGTCATTTTTTCAGTTTTTGGGGGTTTCTACAAAGAAACTTTCTAATCGCCGCTCGGGTTTGGGCGTGTGATGTCAATCGCTTCCTCTCGGTGAAGGGAGTCGATTGGTACCGGTTTCGCTGGCAACATCGGCGTTTTCCGGGATTTTTGGCTTCCGGAAATCCGGAATATCCTGCATTTGGGGCGTGGTCCGCGGCGATGCCGCGGGTTTCCCCTCTTTTAGATTTCTAATCGAAGTCACTTTCAGAGTAACGGTGTGGACGAAAAACACGCCCTCATCGAATATCATCCAGTGACCCGCTCTTATTGGTTACGACAAATAGGCGGAAAAGCATACATTCACAAAAATTCCACTACAACCGACGACGAGGAACAACGTGAAAAGACACCAATCCAGCCTGTTTCTTCACTCATTACTACAACTGTGATTCCAGCTTCGATTGCTGATTTTAACGAGCCACATCAATCAGCTGTGGCATACAGGGCGGAAAACCTTGATAAATCTCGACAAAGCTCGAATTCGCGCACAAAAGAAAGGCCTTTGGAGCGTGACGATAATCTCGAGAAACGAAGAGCCCTAGCGGCTGCTGTCGCACGGCAAGAACTCCTCCATTACGGTTGGTTTAATCAGCAACAGCACAGTTTTATTTATATGGTACATGTGGGAAAGAATCTTGCTCCAAAATTAAAAAGTAGCAAACCGTATTGTTTTATGATCCATGTAAAACTGCAATCTGTTCAGTTTCAATTTTTAAATAAGACCTTCGAGATATCTCTCCGATACTATGCTAGGTTTTCGACTGCTTTTATCCATACAGAATCCTTGCAAGATTCCGAGGCACTTCTAAGATATGCTTCAGCGAGTTCTTTTCTTATTCTTGAAATAAGTCAAAACAGTTTGTAAAATTATAGTCTTTGGTAGCTTAATAAGATGGCTATTCCGAAAATACGGTCCTCTAAAATATGGTGGATTTTGTCAGGGCTATATTTGCCCAAAACTATTAGCGCTTTGCATATATGCATTCCATGAAAACGACAATATATAACTAGAATATTAAAGCAATCATAGTTATAAACTACAAACTAATTGCCAATTCCCATGAGAGTTAACGAATGTAAAGAGCATTTAATAACCCTCCGGAATGATTCCTTCCCAGTATTAGGTGCCATGCTTGAATTACATCCCGCTGACACGATCCGCTTTGGAAACGGAGTGGATGCAACCGAGTATGTCTTCGAGATGCCGCCCATCCAACATAGATCGAAGAACGAGTTCTCAGCGGGCTCGAGCGCTCAAAAGCCGCTTTCCTCGTCCACAAACTCCTCTACATATTCAACTGCGATGATTACAAAGAGACCTAAAAAGGTTGTCTCATGCAATACTAGTTAGTATAGTACATCATTTTCAGAAACGATATCATACGAAAAGCTCTTCTTTTGACCAAACAGATAAATTGGAGCAAGATGTTACGCTACCTGTTGTCGGGGTTTGTCATTCAAGCATTAAACTGTAGTTATTATCACTGTTAAAGGAATACCGCTATTGAAAATTTTATTAGGTAGACGTTGTAATTTTCACGCGGAACTGTCATCATAATCATATTAGTTATCATCGTCCCCATTCTGACAAAGTAATGCGGTGATCAAGGAATATATCGTGTATAACTTTTAGATAAAAATTTAGTTCAATTTCGGTTCTCTATACCGACTCCATTTCCGTTCCCCACATAATCTCATAATTATTAGAATTTTACAGAGCAAAGTGAATCCGCGGCTTCACTCCGACCGTTTTGCGCGTCCTCCTCAACAGCAGCCCAATCGTCGACTGTGTCATCTTCGTAATGACGCAATGGCTGCTTATAAGGCTTTACCGCAGTTGCAACAACGAGACCCTCTCCCCAATTCGGCACCTATCTACAATAGAAGCAGGAGTTTCTCCGTGTCTAAACCTGGGACCTCTCCCGGACAGCAAGAAGGCGGTGAGGGCGTGCAGAGTGACCATGATGCCGTGGGTGAGGCGGGTCACAACCCTCTGCCGCCTCTTTTCCAGAATCCATTTTATGGAGGTGAGGATTACAGCACTACCATATTTTGAAAATATTTAAAATAAACCTACGTGTAGAACTTCGATTTACATGGAAGGAAACAGTAAAAGTGCCAACGTCTTTCGTGTTATTAAATATATGATTACAGTTATTTACGGGATATACATGTTTGAGATAAGCAAATGTTTTGTATCTTATTTTTATGTAATACAGTAAGCCTCAATTTTAATATCGTATATACATTATTAAAATAGATACGCAAAAGTTTTCAGAAAACGCTGGCTTAGAGGGTGGCGGTGGCAATAAACAGTACGCAATAGGAAATCAGCTGTTACAGAGAGTTATCCGCTTGCAGTCAGAGGTACAACGCCGAGACGCCGAAATTTCCCAGTTAAGGGAAAATGCACTAGCTCCTTCGCTGAGTGGTGACCGCGCAAAACGACATCTCACATCTTATAGAGAAGCACTTTCCTTGGCACAATCAGAAAATGAGCGCCTGAAAGGTAGTTACGAAAGATATAAATTAATGGACAAATCTTTAACCAAGCTATCAAAGATGTATGTAGAATGAAATTGGTTCCGCTGTGAAGTGCCTGCATTTGACTCAACTGATTGGTGCTCAACGCCTCAATTAATTTTTCAACGAAAAAAAATCGACCATGCCTCTCTGCTCTAGAGCGCAGACATCTGAGTCATACACATCGCTTTCATTGAGGCGTGGATAGCCAATCAGTTGAGCTAAATGCAGGCACTTCGCTGCGGATCCTATTTCATTTAACATGTATCTTTGATATGCAACTTTGATAAAGATTTCTCCACTACCGTATTCCCTTTTAATTCCGCTCATGGGCGGAAATTATTCAACCCTCCAAAAATTTTAAAATTTCAAAGTCATTTTTCCATGATTTTTTTGATGGACGACTATTTTTTAAAACTAGCTAAACATACGTAACTGAACGAGATCTGCACGAATATGCACTTAGTTTCATTCAAGGTGCCAAGGGTGCATGATCAAACCAGGGGTGGGCGGAATTAACGGGGAATACGGTATTATATATATGTTACAGTTAGTAGCGTTTCCCCGTCAATAGAGTTGTTAACTAATTATTAGCGTTTCGGCTGACTCGGGCCCGGTGTTGTATTTCCTTTGGGCCAAGTTCGAAAATTTCTTGGACCCCACACGAAAACCTGCGGGGTACGATAGGATCCTGTCCGGGCTGACCCGGTCCGGCCATGGTTTCTTCGCCCGTACCTGCTTCGGTTCGAATCCCATGCCACAGCGCTATTAACGGGGAAAGGCCTTAACTGAAAACGATATTAAATACAACATATATATTTCTCATAATGTAAATTACAGCGTTATTGGATATGAACACTGAGGCGAGACATGAGGTATGTTTGTAAGAGGCATAGTTCACTGAAAATCTATAGTGGTCTTAGCTCCTTTTGAAAACTCCGGATGAGAGATAAAACTGCTAAATGTTCACAATTAAAAAGTCCTACTTTTTATGTTATACAGTCAAGAAAAGCAACTTAACACGTGTGACAATCTCATCCAGAAGTGTTTGTTTTACTGTCAGTTTATATAATTTTTAAAGTGAATATAATAAGCGTTTTTTGAACTTTGAAAAGATTTTTCATACTAGCATAATTAAAAAATGATTAGGTCTGCGTTTTTCAGTTTAGAGCAACTTCACATCTATGAATAAATTTATTTGGTAATTGAAAATAATGGAAATCAAGCTGGATTACATTAAAATTTATGAAAATCATCATTAACATTGTAAGTACCAGGATATTTAGAAATCCCTTTTTAAGGAAATGGTACAGAATCTGTGAATTCGTAAAACGAATGTTAGACCTACTCGGGGATGTATAATACAGTCGAACCTCCGAATAACGCCCCTCCGAATAACGCCGCCCTCCCAATAGCGCCGATTTTTTCGGTCTCGGTTGGTCGCCAAATAAATTGTATGGGTTTGACCCCCCGAATAACGCCCCTCTCAATAACGCCGCCCCCCGAATAACGCCGATTTTTTTTAAAAACATGCCTTATAAATGGCCCTCCGAATAACGCCGATCAAATATTTTGAAGAAATTTTCGAAATTTTTGTCACTTTTACAAAATTTTTAACAAAATTTAAAAAACTTTCGGAAATTTTTGAAATAATTTCGGCGTATTTGCCAAAAGTTTTACAAAATTCGGTGAAAAATACTAAAATTTTATAAAAAAGCAAATTCGCGCCAATAAATTCAAATTTACTGACAAAACATTCAGAAATCCCCGATTAACGCCGATCTAACCAAATTTGGGTTAGAAACCTCCGAATAACGCGCCCCCCGAATAGCGCCGCTCCCCCAAATAACGCCGATTTTGTCCGGTCCCGAGAGGGGCGTTATTCGGGGGTTCGACTGTATCTCCCTTATGCAAACAACCTTAGGCAAGCTTGGCTCAATCTTAATCAGTCCGCTTGTTGCTGAGATCTGATATCCTCACAGTAGGATATTAGGACCAACTCTCATGGTTTCCTGTACATTCAATTCAGCTGAATTTATATTTAAGCTTTATATTTATTGCTTTAAGCGTCTCAAAGCTGCGGAGACAAAAGTTTTCCTCACGGATCTAATATACAATACTTTTTTCACTGTTTGCTGCGAAGAACTTGAATCACTGAACAATCGGTAAAAGCGGCCGTCAACTGAGCTGAATCATATTTATTTTTTATTTAGTGTATCTGGTGCATCCGTCCGAGACTATGCGGATGTGTTTACAGAGACTGTCAAGGCTTTGCAGGAACCGTTTAGTTTTCGATTAATGGTATAAAGAGATGCAAATTTGAAATTACTATTTCCGAACATTTAAGGAAATCAATTCGAAATGTAGTGCAGCATTTGAAAATATCCGTTTGGAGCAGACAGAGCGGGATCAGTTATATTTGTATGTATGAAACCATTTCGAGTAAAGTTATTCTAGTGACTTCATTTTAGGCAATTTGATCGATTCTTGAAGGAGAAAATTTATGCAAGTGTTTATGATTTTGAGAGAAAATCACACATAAATTCAAAAACTCAGCAAATTAGTCATTTAATTCTAATTATTAGCAGCTAGCAAAAGCAAAGTGCTAAATTGGATACCAGATATAACTACAAAAATTTTCACTTATTTCTTAAAGAAGAGACGGAAAGGAGTATTTATGATTTCAGTTTAGGTTTCATAAAGATTGACAAATTGTTTAATTTTGATATCCTGGCAGTGGGATTTGCTTACTGCATTTAAATTGGCGCGCGTTTAAAGCATTATTCCACTATGTATTCTCCTACCAAACAAAGGAGAATGATGCTCAAAAAGCGCGCCAATTTAGACGTATTAACTCAGATTCCATTGCCAGGGTAACTTTTTAATGTAAATTTGACTAGTATTTCCGCATTTTAGCCAATTTCGAAAGCCTTCGACACCTTCTTGCCTGTCTTGAAAGATGCGGCCTCCATGGCCCGCGAATCTGTACGCGCTTGTAGTGTCTTCAGCCAATGGTCTCGTGAATTTGGCGTACGTTTGTCTAAATTATTAACATAAGAATTTATTATACGCTAATACGAAAAAATGATAATATTCGAATTTAAAATAGTTCCCTATCACAGTATTTTTATTTGTGATAATTGTGCTGTTCTCGCGGCATGATTTCACATATTAAGAAGTAAGTATTTATTGTAAAAATGAAAATTTTTGCAATTTACCAGTATGGTCGATCTAAGTCAAATTTTATTCAGGATCAGCTTCAACTACAACCGAGTTGGGAGTTAATGGCTTTCAAAGGTAATTTATTTTGACAATTCTATAAATCCATAAGCTTATATATGACACGACCAAATTGGGAAATGAATTGTTGAATCATTCTTTCGCATTTTTCGTCCCTCAATGGCCTAAGATTGGTTTTGATTCGTTCTTATTTAGTTTGATATGAGTATGATTACCGTGTATCCTCCCATAAGAGCCCCGGGGCCTTTATTTCTCAATGTCCCTCTAGGAGGGCCCTATTGGAGGGGACCGTTATTGGAGGAAATACGGTATACTCTATATTCACGCAATATTCTTTTTTGCCTTAAATTCTTAAAACGAAAAACGAGCGACGAATGCCCATTATTATTTTCAGCTGACGATCTTCAAACGCGATTTCGCGAGTGGAGTATGCAAAAACATTGGTTACCGCCTTCGTTATTGCCTTTGCTGAAAATCCTGATATATGAATACCGTAATAGACTGGAGGATCAGAGACGGAAAGGTAGAAGCTCACTACTCTAATATACATTACCATAACGTTTTCAGAAGCCGAGCACATGGATTCTATAGCGAAATTGGATGTTAAAATTGTGTGTTTCGTAAAATAATTTTAGAATTTTCTTCCATTTAAGGCAATGATTTAGGCTGAATTAGAAGAATTGCTCGAATCAAAAAATGCAAAATTGGAGGTAACAGAGAAACAAGTACAGGAAATCCTCGAATCCACAGGATCCGGGGAATTGGTCAATAGATTAAAGAGAACGAACGAGGATTTATGTGAGAAAGTTTACACATTGGATAAGCGAATCAAAGAACTATCTCATGGTTACAATGGTATATCCTTATTTTGTCAGACTGATTGCCCTATAGCGTTAACCCTTCATTGCCGGAGCCATAGACAAAAGGCAGAATGTCTGCATTACCATTAGCTTTCCTTTTGGTGAGCTGTCTTTAGCAAAATCATGATGACCGCCATTGTTTATTTCTCTTTTCTATGTGATCTAATTACAGACATAATCTTTGTATGACTAATGAACACTCATTCGTTTCTTTCTTTTTGTGAAGTCTTTAGCAAATCAAACGCGTATCCGATCGGATACACTCGGCAATGAAGGGTTAAATTTAGCAGCAGCAGATGATTGTCATGCAATTGACCTGTCTGATGAAGTCATTGCACTTGCAGCACGTGTGAGAAGCGGATTTACATCAGACGAGCCTATATCGAATAGCGTTGAGTACAACGGTGATATATTTTTTGTTCTTCAATTCTGAAATATTTTCTAATTTCCGGATTATAGTTCAGAAATTTGAAATAAAATAAATACGGTAATTATAAGCGCACGAGAAAAAGTGATTCGTACTAACGAGGAAAAAATTATAAGGGAAATTTCACTTTGCTTACCGAATAAAGCCTTTATTGTTTATAATATAATCGGAAAATTATTCGTATTATTGAAAAATCGGTATGTTGTCAGAAATCGGTTTCTCGATTAATTTGTGAAGGAACGATTATCTTTACCGTAAATCCTCCAATTGCTGGTCCTGGGCAGTAATTGTTTTGTAAGGGGTCCAGTGGAATAGTAATTAGAGGATTTACAGTATATATCTTCAACTAATTTTATGAAAAATAAAAGTGAATTGAATATACTTTAATCTAACTAGTTTCGTTGTTCATTGTACCAAATCTAGATGTAAATCAAGAGAGGTCCCGATCAATTGGATCAGACAAATGGCCGGACACGCCGCGGCCGTTGGAACCACCAATAATAGCATCAATAATTGTAAGCCAAAAGGTGTCTGAAGTTGTATGTGAGCCTGAACACGAATTAACGCACACTACAGAGGACAAGAATGAAGAAAATAACAGGCAGAAGAGGGACGCAACTACCATTGAGATGAATTTACCAGTGGATGAGACCACTGAGACTCACCTCAAAGAGCCCCAAGAAAATGATGAGATGTCAAGACTTGCAACTGGCTATTCCATTGGTTACTGAAATTTTAGTTGTTAATTTCAACATAGAATCTATAAATTATAAAAGTAAATAGGAATAAATATATTTTTGAGAGCAGACTTAGCTAGCTCAGTGCTCTGATATTTGTTCAAATTACAGGTTCGCAAAATCTTAAATTGGAGTGTCATCAGAACACACCAAGACATTATAACTTTAACTTTTAATAACTTAGCCAATATTATAGGCAAGCCGGAGTCTATCCATTCAAAGGATAGTATACAAGCGAAGGAAGAATTTTACAAGGAACTAAAAATGGAACACCAGTACTTAAATTTTGGAAATAGCTTCATTGCCAAGTCCAGCGAGGAAGAGTGTTTTGACAAAACAGACGAAGACAGAAGGTCAGTTAACAAAACGGTTAAAGGTATTATGCAAAAATAAAATTAGTTTAGCTCCGCGGACTCTGACGGTAACACAGTAGAAGATTCTGAGCTCCCTGAAAGCCGCGCAATTACTGACATTGAAAGTGCTCGTGATCCACCAAATGAGGATTATGAAAAAATAGAATCAGAGCCCGATGATAGCGAGGGGAGTCCAATGAATGAAGCAGACGATCCCGAACATGAAGAAGAGCAAATCGATGTGAAATTATCTGACGAGGGAGATGACTCTGAAAAATACAGCGCGCGAGCACTCGAGCACATTAACAGGGTATATGAAGAATTGGCCATGCAAAAAGGTCAGGGTCAGCCGTACTCTAGTACGCCACTAGAGGAAATAAATGATGCCTCACCGGAAAATCAGATGGTCAGCCAAATAAGCCTGTCTTCCACACTGGATACCGTTCGAGAGGTGCACCAAGTTACTCATTCGCAACAGGAGAATCATGACTCCGAAATCCTCTCAGAGCGAAATCCTTCTATGTCCTCTCAATATCACTCGAGTGAGTCAGAAAATGGCATACATCTGAGCTCAGCTAGTGTGAAGAAAGAATATGACATGGAAAAGGATATCAAATCCCAAGAAAAAACATCTAGTTCCATACATGCAAGTGAGAAAATTGAAGAAACGCAAAATGAGTTCCAAGAACACCAAATAGAAGACTCGGAGGACGAAATTAATCACAATGTGGTTAGTAAAATGCCTATCTCTGAGCATCATAAGAACGCAATACAGGTTTGGCTTATTAAATTTTGAGTGAATAACATATAAAAAATTAGCTTGAACGAAAACCCATAAAATGATCATAGTTGACAACGAAAAGCGGCTTCCCAACCCCTTGTATGGGGTTTGCATAAATTGGATATACTATATATACAGTATAAACAGGAAATGTGTTTATGAGGATTGCTGACAGTGTGACTCATTTTAGTTCTGGCAGTTAGCATCACTACTAGCTCGAATGCTGAGTGTGGATATTCCTGAATATCAGTCCCCCGACTCACTAGACGGAAACACAGCTGCAAGCGAATCCAAGAGAAATTCACCTATTAATGGAGACGGCGAAATCGAGCGACGTAAAAGTGCTGTGAACTCAGTAAGGAAAAAAAACAAATTATACCTTTGTTGAAATTTGTTTTCAGATAATTGAGAAACTTGAGTTGGTATTGGATAGACTGCGCAGCTCAGCTGGGTTAAACAATGGAGGTGGCTTGATCGATTCCGAAGATAGTGGTCATTGTAATTCGTCCTCAACTACGGAAGGTGGAAAGCTTGAATTGGGGTATGCTGATGAAAATGCTGACATGACAAAAATGACGACAATTTAGGCAGACGTCATTGTGAATTCGCATTGACAATCAATCAAACGCCACAAATTATGCCATTATTTAAATAATTTAATATCGTACATTCTTTTTACGTTCATTATATAATATTTCTTTTAATTTTCATATATTTACATAAAGAGCTCGGTAAAGTTTATTATAAAACACAAGAGGGCTTTTTACAAATGGAAATTTATATATTATCTATAGAAAGAAGTGGTCTTCACAAGGTGAGAAATCTGTGGAATTCCCTATCCGAAAGTTTTAATTATACACTCAATCTTCGATATAACGAACACCTAGGGATCGGGTTAGTTATATCGAAGGTTTGCCAATTTTGAGGCAAAAAGTTGCCAAAACTTCTGTTTTTAGATAGTTTTTCTTGTGTCTAATATAAATAGACAAAATTTAAACGATTCAGTCTATATTTAGCTATTTTTTATATTTTTTTGGAAATTTTACATGCAAAGTAAAATTTTATCAGTATTTTCCCAAAATAATTTTAGTATGAATAAAAGCTGACTAGATCGTCTATTCATGTCCTGAGTGAGCGTTGTAAATAGGTCACATTTTAACTTTTAAAAATTCATACAAAAAATCTTAAAAATAATTAAAAATAGACTAAATTCTGCTACTAATTCCGCAAGTGGTGTTTGTATGCAGCGCTGAGATCTGGCGATCCAATGATAAGATTTGTATGAGTGATAGCGCGTTGGAAAGCACTTGGGCTGGACATTGGACGAAAATTAACATTTTTCCGGGACTGATATTTCGAAATTCTGGGGGGTCCGCTGGGGAGGGGTCTTTTTATGCAATCAACCTGGTTTAAATTCCACCCTGATTTAAGTTCCACTTTTTGAAACGGCCAGAAACGTATGTAAACCTCTTTAAAGTTGCCTGAGTTATGTTCCACTTTTTAAGTTCTACCCTCAGCCGGTCCACAGGAGCAATTTTCGCCTAAGTTAAGTTCTAGGAACAAAAAAACCATGGTAAAAAAATCTCGCATAAACGGGCCGATTTTTCTCCTTCCAGTCCACTTGTTAGCTGTCTGAAAAGTCTAAAATACAGCTAAAATGTATAGATATTGTCAATAATAGTAGATACTAGATTTTGTGCCAGTCCCTTCGGGACTGTGTGTGCTTTTGTAAATTAACTGCGCGTAAGTATTTAAAACCACCTGTAAAACTGAATGATTATTATTAAATCTGTAATCTCAAAATTACAACTTTCCTTCCGCGTTCTGTTTATCTCGTGCATGCGCCATTATCACTTACATAGTTTTTATTGTCTAGCTCATATTATTCGTGATTATGATAAACTATAAGGTAAGTAAGGTAAATTATATAATCGTAATGAGAATGACGATAATACTTAGATGGTTTTTATTTTAGAACTACGATTCGAAATAAGTAATGCAGGTGACCAACTACTATAAATGATTTAATTCCTTCTCTGCCAATAACTGATGAAGGAAAGGATCCAGCACTTGCCCACTGTTCCACGCTGTTGGATGGAATCGAAAACGTGGCCTGCCCTGTCGGTCAACCAAAAACTTTTCAAAATTCCAAGTAATGTCATTGGAGCGAATGGGACTGTACATAAGTTCATTCGTTGCACCAATTTGAGAAACTGTTTGCGGACAGACGTTTTTCAGGAATTCATATAACGAATGATGGCCTGCGCCATTTACTTCCAATTTTCCAAATATGCTAAGGTTGTTGTGTGGACGGAAATTCTTGCCAGGACGAACATGTTGGATTGCTAAATTTGGCAAGTATTTTTGTAATGTTGAAAATAGGTAGGTAGGAAGTACAGTTTTACGAAACATTCGGAAAAACACACTGACTTTCGATTAAGTGCCCGAACACCGTATTCAAAAGCTGGTGTTTACATTTTGAGTCTAATACAATTTGACTGATGCGAAATACAGGTGACCTAGCAGCTGTGGTGCCTCGCTCAGTTAGACAGCGAAAGGGTGAATGCACGGACAGCTCCATTTCGGACCTGCGGCCCGAGGTCCTAAAGAAGTTGTGAATCCCAAATTCCAGGAATTCCAGGATGCCAGGGGTGGACGAGATTGGTCCGTTTCGGTCCGTTTTCGGTGTTTATACAGAGTTGTGTATAATGTTATGCTGCAACTTCGTATCACAAAATTTTTCACACTCTACTGAGTAATAAAAAAATACAGTCAAAAATGTCATATTTTAGGCATTTTTACTCCGTTTTCTTTGTCTCATATTCCTGGAAAAATTGAACGATATGGATATAAATTCAATTTATCCTAGTAGCTAAGGGACTTGTCTACACAATGGTATAAAAACATTCCTTGGGCCCCATAAATATAAAAAAGTTAGTAGGACCGGACCGGAGCGGACCGAAACGGACCAATCTCGTCCACCCCTGCAGGATGCAGAAACTCTAGTCTAGCCTTTTCGGCCTTAGGTCGTGAATAAACCCGGATTCTGGTCTCCGGCCTCGAAAATCCCTTAGTGGCCGAAGTCCTGGGACTGATCTCTGCGTTATGTGGGCTGTACGGTAGTACGAAATGCGATTCGACTCGGATCGTCCAACCTCTAAAATTTCAATTTTCCCGTGCCTAACTTTTCATGGGCTTTCATTTAATCACTCGCCCCCGAACTAATGTCTGAATCGTCCCAAACAATTAGTCGGACGGACAGAGTGACAATTTGCAACTTCTTATTATAAAAAATAAGCTCAATATGAACTCACTCTCTAGTATTTCATGGTTCTCAGCCGGTTCCTGCAAGTAGAATTGATTGCAAGGAAAGGCCAATATCTTCATTTTGTCAGCAGAATATTTCTCAAGCATTGCATTAAAATCCAAATATTGTTGCGTATACGCTGAAACTTGTTATAATTTCATTCATAGGAAAAAAAAACAATAACCACACCACAAAACGTCGCTACATTGACAATCAAAAGTACTTCGCCTTTATATTTCTTCAAATCGGTCATTTGGCCATCCAATGTACTCACTGAAAATACAGTCGCATGGAATCTTCAGAAAGAAACACAAAATCACCTGTAAAATCGTATATGGTTTGATTTACGGGCATACACCTGGTCCACCTGAAATATTATGAAAAATCATCAGGGTATATTCACAAATTTTAGTTGAGGTTTAACATCGTTGAGAGCTAACTACCTCATTGTGTCTTCTGTCGGTGTGGGGCCTGGATGTTTATTCTCATGTCCTGCATAGTGCTTTATGCATAATAAGGAGAACAGACTCAAAAGAATTATCATGTCTCTGTGATAGAGTATCATAAGAAATACTTCGTTTACAGTGAAATTGAAAAATTATACTTTATCATACAAGCAAGCAAGCTTAAATGTACTGAAGCGAAAATCGACTCTATGGGGCCATTGAATAACCAAATGTCGAGTTTTTAGTTTTCATAGTGTTTATATAATTAATAAAAGGTACTGCAAAGGAGTAAATCGCTTGTTGGAATATAAAATAATGATTGGCAATCGGATCACTACAGGAAGAAACATAAGAAGGATTATATAATTTTTCCTGCATGAAATGTCTCGTGTATCAAAACAAAGAGAATATGACAAGGGATAATCTTTCAATTGTTGTCTTATAGGATTTTCGTAATTCAAACGACCAACACTAAAATATGTTCCAAAGTTTAGCATAACAACACATAGTCAAAGACAGTAGAGTACGAAAAATTGCAAGTACTAAATGACGATTACCGTATTTTCTCTTGAATAAGCCCGGGGCTTATATTTTTCAATGTCCCAAAAATTGGCAAATTTTTTCTCTAACCTCTCATTTTTACATACTATTTCTCTTTCTGTAGGGCTTATTTTGGGAGGGGGCTTATTTTGCAGGAGGCTAAATCGTAAGAGGAATAGGAATGAAAAGAGTGTAAAAGGATAGCTCCGGTAAGCTTAAAACGAATGGCAATGAATTTTAGATCGGACAACCGTAATTTTTGCTGGCATTTCGATTGTCTGCTTGACAGTGAGTTGCATTTAATTGTTGTTGTAAAACAATATGCGAAATGACGACTGCTGTTCACAAGTGAATATTCTGTTCACACACAACACTGAGTGCTGCAAGGAAGAATAGTTTTTTGAAGTTTTGGCTTTAATTTGTGAAATTTTTGATTATTCATATAGGCATGTTATAAATTTCTGAATTTAATGAAATGTCTATAATGAAATCCTGGAATTCGTGGATTTTCGACATTTTTAGGATTCCACCCCGGATTTCACGGCGAATGCCGCGGCGCCCCACTCTCGTGAAGGGTTAAAACATATCCAATATCCTCTTGTATATTTATTTTAATAGAGATACATTCTGAACTTCTCAATTTATTAATACTGACCACTTCCTTGCAATTGTCTTACACTCACTACCATTTTTAACACTATGTTTAATATTCCGTGCATTTTGTTCGATTAATAGTACTAAACTTAATTAAGGTAGCATTTACAATTTTCTATGATTTTTAAATCCTTTTTACCTCATATCCATGCTATAAATATTTAAAACAAAACTGGAAATACCCAGGCTAAACTTATACAGCACGAAAACACAACAAAATCAATCTGTCCTAGGCATTATCAGTTTTGTCTGCAATGTACAGCATCTGTAGATCTTATAATAACGAAAAATATCAGTTTACCTTGTATAATTTTGTTCACTTCTTTCATTATTCAATGCATTCATAGTAATTTACATTCGAAATTAATTTCAAAGACCCGCCAATTTTGATAAACGACTCTTTAGAAAAACGTTCAATTCCATTGGCGCATACTTTTGTTGTCCCATTTCTTTTATCTCGGCTGTAAATGCTGAAGTTCATATCCCGTTTGGCCTAAACTAGGTCAAACACACAAATATGCTGTGATTGGTATAATTTTTGAGAAATTACTACTTAACCACTCGACTGTTATGCTAGCATCTGTTATTGTGCATCGAAGTCTGCGCTAGACATAAATCATTATATTATCGCATTTAAAAATGACATTCAATTTTACTTTCAGTTGTATGCTATGTACAATCCCCCACAACAAAATTATCAGACTCCGCCGCCTGGACCCATTCCTCCACATGTAATACCACTTCAACAGATGCCGTTTCATATGATGAACCCTCAGCAAGCGCCTCAGCAGCAAGGAAACGGAAATAATTTTAACGGTTTGATGATTCTCTTACTTTCTATACAATTTTCACAAAGAAAGATTCTCATACAAAACGTGAACATAGTTAGATATCCTTGAAAGATCGGTCTGGAAAACATTCGTATAATTATTGATGTTTGTGTCTACGTTTGAAATTACACTGAAATGTGAAGCAACTTTCACTTTCCTTTTAGCATATTTTGTGTCACTACAAATGTTATTACATTAATGCTTCTGAAATATAGTCGCCCATAGCTTTGATATTTGTTCGTTTACGTTTTATTTCTTACCAGTGATTTTCAGTTCCGACGCCGTATGCTACGAATTTCAATGGAATTCATCCTCCGCCCCCTGGAATGCAACCACAGCCTGTAGCTTTCTATAACACTCCCCCGCCACACATGTTCGGCCAACAGGCACAAGCTGGGCACGTTACGTTCATTACGCCTCCACATCCCATACCACCTACACAAACTATTCATCCAAGACAGGTGAATTTTAATCACATAATTTATTCTATATACGATTTACAAATTTAGATGGTTTCTAATCAGCCCTTCTATCATATGCAACATCACAATCCATTCACACAAACTGCAATCCCTTCTCCTATGCATCCCACACAACAGCCTCCGCCATCAACCGTACAGGTCGCAAATGTGAGACCACAGGTAAATCTTTTGTTAGTGCTACGCAACTTAATCAAACTGAATAAATGGTTAAAATTAACTCAGATACGGTACTTTTTTTTATCTATTGACTCCCATTATAACCACCATCAGAATTGATTATAGAAGACATTTATAGAAGACTTAACTTCCAAATCCAGCTTATATTAACCTAAAGTAATATATGCTTGAAATGATGCATTCTAGCAGCTTTTCTCAAATGGTCCGCCTCGACAGCCACCACCACTTATTTCTCAGCAACATCAAGGCCCGCCACCGCAGTTTCCAATGCCTCTGCAATTTCAACATACCCACAATCAACAGCAATTGGCTAGATCCATGTCTCAACAACAGTTTCCGGTTACAATGTATGACTCGAACTATCAAACTCAGCAGCAACCAATGGATGCACGATCTACGTCCTCTTACCCAGCATGTGGCGCTGATTATTCCACTCTACAAGGCTCCGTTGGTGGAACAGGACTCAGTGAATCTGATTCTGTGCCTTACAGGGACCATCCTCCACCGCCAATCTCGCAACCAATGGGCCCAACCAATGAGCCACAAATGTTGCAGCAGCAATTGAGTGAAGACAGACAATTGTCGCAGAGCGCACAGTCTGCGTCTACGGCCCTGAGCGAAGATCATACCCGCCCGACTTCCACCAATGACTATATGCAAAATTCGTCTGAGCTTCCTTCCACCAATGAAGGAAATATAACACAACAGACAAATGTAACGTCAAAAACGGAACCAAAGGAAGTCATTGAGGCTAGAGAAGTCCATCAAGAACGTTTCATCAAGGATTTTACCGCGCAACTCAACCTGAATGGGCAACCGTCACAACAGGTTTGTTATTTGAATAAATTATATTTAAGCTTGCCAGTGGGCTCCAAAAACATTCTCAATGTATCCTTATATATAGTAATCGTATGAACATATGTAGCTAATTTATATATGAAAAGGTCGAAATTTTTGTTCAAAAAATATCATTGTACTGACGATTTTTGTACACGAGGAGAATTTTGCCACTGGGACAATTCATTCGTTTTGGATGATACATGAAATTCTTGACGATACGTTTACATTTAGAGATTTGTAAGGTGTATCTCCACTTATGCACTTACGTATTTCGTTTGCATGGATTGGCAAAATATAAGATTGTCTTTATTTCATGTAAAATCCCCACTTAAAATATTTAAATATCTATAATTTTTCGCACGATATATTTTCTAATCTATCATATAGAACAAATTTCAGGCTCCATCATCAGAAAATTTGCCACCATCTCAACCGCCGGCCGCGCAAGAGACATCTGGCACGCCTCCAAAACAAGAATCTGTCAAGAATCAACCTTCACGGCAACAAGCACCTTCATTAGTGTTAGATCAAGTAGAAAATTGGCGTGCGCAACCATCCTCAGCTAAAGCTTTGCAAAAAATACATGAAGAAAATGGACAGATGGGTTATGACAAAGGACATCACGTGTCTTCGCGAGGCAGGGACAACTCCAAGATGTGCTATTTTTGCAAAGGCAACAGTGAGCCAGCTAGTGTTTACACTTCCCACAGGTAAGATATTTCCCATTGATATCCAAGCATTGATTGTGTATAACACTAAAATGGGCGTCAATTTACATTCTAGAAGTTGGGTTATTTTATTTCACTTAAATTACGTATAATTTACTACAAACAGCTAATAGTAATTCATTATATCATATAATATATAGTATCCTCTTTAATTCGATGCATAAAACACATAAATACATTCAAGTTTTACAGAAATATTTAAATTACAAGGAATACTTTCATAGATGCTTGGAATTCAATGAACTTTAAAGTTCAGCACCAAATTTTAAGTTTTTGCGGGAAAACTCATTTGAATTATTCCCTTGTTTAGCTTGGTGGACATGAAAAACGAGATTGCCTGCCCGAAGCTAGCGAGTCGCAGGAATTGTAGCATATGTGAAGGTCGGGCTCACGACAGTACTGCACACGTGGAGATCACCTGTCCCGTATTTAGTTAGTTCTCGCTCAAGTTTAAGTTTATTTACAGCTTAGTTTATACAGAAATTTTAGGAAGCGATCAAGAGTTTATCAATTTTGCAACGTCGTATGGTGATCGTCGTGGTGGTGGTGCTCATCAACATGGAAACAATTATGGACGCCGGTCTTTCGAGCCTCAATCACGAGGTGGACACTCAGCACAGAGTGGAGGTTGGGCTAAACGAGATGGTCATCGCCAATCTAACAAATTCTATGCAGGTTGAAATAAAAACCATGAGTCGCTATTACTCTTGTCTATCCATTTTTGTGTTCTGTTTTGTTTGTTTGATTTATTCCTTGGTATAAAAATGCCAAATAAATAATTATTAAACTGGCTATTTTCTGCAATATTCGTTATCGTGTATTTGTTTAAGTAGGTTATGGAAGGATTCAAGTTGTAATATGGAAAAAAGGGAAATATTTTTGGTGCTTCTGGTAATGTACTTTTGCCCATGTTGAGCTTGTGCCATCGAAATTGACCACCTATTTTGGCATTTCTCTGAGTTGCAAAATTTCTAGTTGCGGTATACAAAAATCATACGCATCAACTAATCTCTAGAAATGCTATCTTCTGATAAATTTTAAGCGGTTTACACGAATTAAATTTTTTACCACTGTGGACGGCATGTTCCGCTAATCAAATTCTTATATGAAAAATATGTTTTCTGCAAGAACCCAGAACACCAACTAACTTTTTCTTCTGCGACACATTTGACTTTTCGTTATATTTCGCATGTCAATGATCTAAAAAGCCTAAGTCGATGGGGGCGTAGGCACCAGTGCCCTAGTTTCAGGTTTTTTGAACTCCTGGTACTTTTTTTCCAAGTGCATTCTTAGGGGTGCATTTTTTCAAATTTTTCAAAATTTTTTTTTCGCCACCGAAAAATTTCCTTTGGTCCCCCCTTTTGATTTTTTTCTCCTTCCAAAAGCTGGACCCCTGGTAATTACCAGATTTACCAATATGAAACTAGGGCCCTGGTAGGCACTAGCCTGCCGATGAAGGTTTGATTCCGCACAAGTGAAATCATTTTTTGACACCGGATTTTTTGCCCTGGCGGCTTCCAGTGGTCATAAATCCAGAAAAAATGTTATTTTTGAGATAGATGTACTTATTTTTAAGGTATTTTGCCGTTTCTGATGCTGATTTCTTCCCACCCGAGGATTTTTTGGGTCGCTGAGTCCGAATCCGGGGTCAGAAAAATTCCAGAAGTATCCCTGGGCTTAAACTTATCTTTTAATCATTTTTGTTACTCACTGACAAAGTCACTGTCGAACCGGGAGGTTCCGCTGACAAAGCCACATGGGCTGATACAGGATAGTATAAAAATTAGTTGCCATAGGCACCATATCCCGATAGTGTGTTATTAATTGACTGATTAATTAATGCTGTTTAATTATTGTTATAAATTTTAAATACACAAAAGTTAATTTATTTTCCTAATGCGAATTACCTCCAAATTTTAAATGAATCAAAAGCGATGTCAATTTGAGAGTATGATGAGCGGAGGTGCATTCGCCATATTTGTTCTTCTCTCTCCCCAGCCATAACCGGCTCTATGGGCGTGGTAGGGTGGTTAATGGTTTCGGACATCAGCGAATGCGTTTGAAGAAGCCTGGGGACTTAGTTCACAGATAGAGGAAAAGATCATAGTATCATAAGCAATCATAAATGAGAGAGGACAGATACATTTCCGGAATGGTATTTAGTACTGAAAATAAGATATCTCCCATAGCCGAGTTCTACCCATTAGAAGGTCGGAAGGGCGGTTCCCTTTTCCCCCTCACTATACTCTCTCGCCTCAAAAAGGTTAGAGACGCGCAAAAATTGCGCCAAAAAAAGGGACATTAGAAGGCCAAAACCGGGGACATTAGAAGGCCGAAAAGCCTAAACAGCAGCCTAAGGGCCTGTTCGCCTAACGGGGGGCCTAATCCTAAGTCCCTTGGATTGGGTTGCCCGCCTAAGGGGTTGGGTTGTTCGCCTAAGGCGTTAGGAGTCGATTTAGGGCCTGATGGCACGTGAAATAGTTTCACGTGCCATCTAATGGTTAAGCATAGCGGACATTAGAAGGTCGGAGCCTAACACTAGAAAAGAGCCATTAGAAGGCTTTTCTTCTCTGCTGGCCTGTCTTTTCTACACTCCGACCTTCTAGTGTCCTTTTCCCCCCATAGCCGAAGTACAGACAGTCAAAATAGTGAGAGATCGTTTTCAAATTGGCAAAATCGTTTTCCAATCAGTTGCGAATTAAGAGCAAATTTACTCTTTTGCAACAATATACGAGCATGGTGTACAATTTCCTTACATTTGTCGCTTTTTTTATCATATGTTTACATATTAATATTTTTCTACCTCTGTATAAGCTTGAGCAATATAATTTCATCGACAAAAATTCTGAATGAAATATCCGAAAGTCATACCCCCTGAAGCTGTAAGTAATCATTTGCACATCTTATACTTCAAGCAACGCAAAGATCTTGCGTATGGAGTTGTGGTGATATAGGTATGCATGTCTTTCTCAGTATACGACATAAGTGCAACCACGTGCGAATTCATGTAAGTGTTTAACCAAAACTGGTAGAGAGTGGCTGGATTTATTGCACTATCAATACCACCAGGTACTACCCATATATAGACCAGGACTACATATCGAAAATCGTCTATAAACAGAGTTTAAGAACCATTTCAAGTTTTATTTTTCATTTCGCTCGTTAGTGTATTATGCTATGTAAATTCCGCTCAATAAATTATAAAAACAAAAACGCGCTGAGGCACCAATTATATAAAATTATAATCCATTGTCTTATTCTTTTTCTTATCAATATATTTATCACTATTGTTTCTCAGAGTTATGTCCGACCAGGTGTTAATTCGCGTTGGTTCCACTTATCACCTCCACAAAGCACGGTTTAAGCTCTTCTCCCGCTCGCTATCCCTTCGTATAGCAAGGTTTAAACTCTTCTGTTCCCAAGTGACTTTCGAAACAATTTAACGTTATAATTTCGGTGGACGGATAAAAGCGTTTATCCTAGAGATTATGCCAACTTATGTATATTATGAAAAATTGACGAATTATATTTCGTTTTCCGAGCCATTTATATTCATAAAGGACCACTCGAACGACCCAATTAGTTACACAATAGAGGACTGGGAAACCGGTTTATGCAATAAGGTTTTCTCGAAAATCGACTAGTGGTAATAGGTGACTTCCAATGAAAAGATCGCAACATTTTTGTTTTAAAGCTTATTTCCGAATTATTTTTTATTGTTTTATCATAAAAATTCGTATAATTATCGCAATGTAATTTTCACCGTAACATAAAACGGTCGAATGTAATAGCAAATTTGAATCAACCTTTTTATGACCTAGTAAATAGAATTACAGAATTTTATAAAGCCAGACATCACATTGATCATGACATTGACATGTGAAAATCCATGTGACTTGAGATAATAGAACTAATTACCGTGTAGTGATTTCCTTTTTATTTTCTTATTTTTCAATAGCAGTTGAATTTTGAGGCACTTGTTCCTTATATTTATTTTTAATAAATGAAACAATAATTTATAGCAATTATGCTAGCGTCATTTTGCCAAGGTCTCGTTTCATTTACTTTATGCGCATTTGTGTCTATATCGCTGATAATTCAAAGCAGCACTGCTCAGCTGATAGAAGCGGAAGACGAGATAATTCCCAGTTTTTATGAGTGGATGGAAAGAAATTCTTACATTTGTTCGTTTATTACTTGCACCCAACTTTTTCTATATTCTTGACAATATTTAGGCGAATCAGGAACGCAAAATTTGCCCATTTTTCTCAATGAAGCGGAAGCGGAACAATTCAATTGCATTGCATTATGCGGTGAGCCCATGGAAACATTTAAGTATGCCCTACGCATTTAAACGAACTATTCGTGTCCTATTATAAATGAAGCCAAACACATAAGTCGGTGAATTAGGAATATTTGTATACACCTAAGCGTCTGTACTTTCATACGCATCGGTCTACGATTAAAAATTAGCCTACAATCCAGTATTTTGATCCTGGTTTTTTATTCTGTCTGCATACTAATACTACGAGAATTCATATTTTAGCTATAAGGATATTATTTTCAGAGCATGTGCACGACAACCATCATCATCATCTAACAGCGATCCCATCTGTGAGACAGGTCGAACAAAACCTTGAATATATATCAGGGGGATTAATTATTATCAGCTTCTTTATTTTAGTACCTGAGATATGTGCACGCGAATTTATCCAGGAATTCCTTTTGGCTCTTGGACGAAGCAAGGGAGAAGAATTCATGCAAGAGGGTTGGTGTTGCAGCATGTATACTCATAAACTCTTAACCACTTACAGAATTGGACTTCCGTTCACTTGTACAAAGGGCCACATCCCTTACAAGACCTACTACATCATCCACAATCAGTACAATAACTACTACCCCGCCCACGCCCTCTACCACTACCGCTGAATTATCTACCACCACGTTCACTCCAACAATGACATCCACTTTGTCCACAAGCACAACATCTCAATCTACAACAACGACATCACGTCAAACAACCACTTCCATATCAACTACAACCGCACCAATTACGAGTGTATCCTCAACAGTCACGACAACCAGCACCATAGCTCCATCTACCCCTCGTAGCTCAGCAACAAGTGACCCAACTACCACAATATCAGTCCCGACCATAATGACGACAAATTCCCCTTCATCATCAACTACGACGCAGTTTAGCACAGCAACATCCACAACTGATTTTTCGATAACAACTAAAGGCGCAGAGCCAATTCATTCTGAGAATAAAACTATTCAATCTGCTGTAGATGGCGATACAGCTCCAGTGCGGGAGTTACTGGCTATAGACGGCGATGCCAATGCGAGTGTGGACTCAACACCGCCTGCAAGAATTAGTAGACTGTTAGAAAAATTTAGGACAGCTATCGCAAGGACACCGGAGCCGCTGTTTGAAACAGTTTTCCGAGGCAAAGTTAGTTATCAAGTTGTTTTCATAATTCTTATAAGCTCTACATACAATCGTATTCTATTATGCGGACTACTTTTAGAAAGTAGTCTTTACAACTTTCAAGGTTGAAATAATTAATTTACAGTTAGCATTTCTTTTCACCAGGTAATTAAAGCCAAATATCTGGCAATTATGAATTGATTACGAATTACAATACTAAAAATGCCAATAAGCGTTAGAGGCGATGCATTTTAAGGTAGCGAAGAGCAGGAATTTTGAAAATATTGAGTATTCGGGGAATCAATATTCATCATAAGACCTGTACACCTCTAACAAAAAAAGATAGTTATGAACTGATTTGAAACGTTAAAATTTCAGGGGTCAAAAATCGCGAATTTTCAGGAAATCGTGTTAGACGACCATGCTGCGGAAGAAAAAGTTGATTAGTGAGTCGAATACGACCCGAAAAACCTATTTTCACTGCAAAAATATTTTTCAGAATTTTCGACTATCACATATTCCCCCACATAGGTTAGAAAAATCGATTTTCTAAAAATTCTAAGGCAAATATTGTTTTTTACGGTCTTTCGATGAACTGGTTCCGAATCTACATTTAGTTTTTCGTATAGCACCGGAAAATGTTATTTTCGGGCTGAAAATGCCTAAAACGGCAATTTTTGTCCATAATTTATAATTTTGAACCCGAAAATGACATTTTTCAACGCGATACGAAAAACTAACTGCAGACTCGGAATTAGAGCATTAAAATACCTCTAAAAACACTATTTGCATTAAAATTTTAGAATTTTTAAAAAATAGATTTTTTTACCCATCAATTTTGATACACGAAAAACAAGATACACGAAAAATAGTGAAATTTTTTCCAGTGAAAATGCGTTTTCGACTCACTGATTAACTATTTCTTCAGCGGCATTAAATTTAGGTACATTTAGGTATATTTTGACCTCAAATTTAGATTCCCCACAAAACGTTACCCTAAAATAGGTACATTTTAAAATTAAGCACCCCTAAGAATTCACTTTCAAAATTGACAATGAACATCGCGACTGCAGCCATATACTAGATAGGGTGATCACCTTGTATACGTTCCTTACGAGTTATGAACAGAAGTAGTATTATTTTATTGAACATCTTAGAAATATTTGCTAGTCTTTATAATGATATATCTTATAGTTATTGCTACCGACTGGTGACAACGACAAGAGTTGCCCACCCGATCGAAACGAGGTAATTTTAAATTCCCTAGTTTTTGTAAATTACGGATAATAACCATTTAATTCCAGTCTTGTAAATTTTGGGCACAAGTTGGAGAGTGCATGCAGAATCCACGATACATGCTTAGGTTTTTTAATTCCGTGGTATTCCTTATAATAGATAATTTCTTTTCAGACTTTGTCGTCGAGCTTGTGGTGTTTGCGGTCAAGTGCAAAAACAGAAACCACAGGATGATATTCGGGTTTCATAATTTCATGACAATATTGTTGCGATGCGCTTTATTTCATAGGAGAATCTGAGTAAAGTAATGTTAAATGACACCCCGTATACTAAACTCGGTTTTGTCTAACGCATAATCTCATAATGGAAGAAGAAATCTACTTACCGTATTATCAACGTCTCAGGACCACTTGAATTGATAATTGTAAAATAAAATTATTGAGTTTATGTGTAGAAGTTTATCTTGATGCAGCAAACAAATAGGGTATGCGATTAAAATATTCATAGGAGTATGTGGGATAACTATCTCCAGTTATGTAACTCACATTGTAGCTATGAAATTGGTGGTAATTGTTTTAATGAGAAAAATAAACACATCCTGGAGTATATTTAATCAACAAAATTCAATAAATACAAAACTATCAATGAGACAACCAATACATTACATATTTGTAATTTTACTCATCATCATGGATGGAAATATAGGATGACCACGAAATTTTTGGGCTATTCAAAAAAGCACCAAAATATTTGGTTGTAATTTAGTGCTTTTTAGCGCTATTCTCTCCATAGCCTCTCACCCTCCGCTTTGGCTAAATTTAATGCAAAGCAGACAATTACAAACCATGGAGAGAGAATGCGCTGAAAGACCACTAAATTACAACCAAACATTCATGGTCTTTTAAAATTAACAATTTCCTGAAACTAGTCATGGTAATCCTTAGTTTTAGTGGTTTAGTTAATTACGCTCAGCGTTTTCATAACAGCAAACACAAAATATTTATCGTAAAATCTTAGTCATATAAATGGGTAATATGTAAATCCAGTATGGACGAAAAACTTTTGTTTAATTGAGAATATGTAGGTGTTATTTCGTTCTAAATATTGCATACAAATACTTTCCATGCTTGAACATCAATTCGTGTTGGATGCTTGTGTTTTATCCTTCACAGAATCTTGTCTATTTTGCATCTGTCTTTCTGTAAGGCATAATCTCAGATTTTTATCACAAGCATGTGTGCATCCGGAACATGCATCTCCTACTTTGTATACAACAATCCCTTCATTCTCTTGTACATTTCCTCTGAAAAAACAATGCTCTTATTCAGCATGTGCTAAAACAAAAAATAATAATCTGAAAAGTAGTCATATTAAATGTTATTCAGTTTTTTGCCGTTAATATGACCTAGATTAGTTAATATGACCTAGGCACTAATATCCGGTTTCCGAAAATGGTATTCCTTTTTTGTTTTAAGAAATTGTAGTGAAATTAACTGTGCACACAAGTACTTTTCACACGGTTTTTTTCCTTATACTGTATCACATAAATTTTGACACGAGAAACTCACAGCACGCAACTCATGTCTGCATGGAGAATCGGTCCACCTTCTTTGTGGAACTTCACCGCACATCCTATTTCCTCTGCATTATCGTGAATTAGCTATAAAAAATTAAGGTGATTAACATAAAATTAGGGGTTTTCACACCTCAAAAGCATAACACTGTTTCTCGTGTCCTCTCCTACACCTGGCACGGCAGTTATTTCGCGTGCACCGAAGACCACTGCTTGCGAACTTTCTGAAGTACTGCTTCACTAACCACATTAGCAGGTTTTGAAGATCTACAAATTTCGTTTAATATTATTTAATCTGCCTGCAGCACCTGATGCCTAAAAAGCGGAAAGGTAAATTAGTTCGCTTTGCCAGAAATGAGCGTCAAAGCGAAGAAAAAAAAGAACGCCTATTGTCAACATACTATAATAGACGCAATTCTATTTACCCAATTCGATGGCCATATCTTTGAATTTGAGTGAACGCGGTCCTAAACAAAAATGATATACTGTGTAGTACATAAAGTGTTGTTACTATACACTTACGACTTGCAAAATCAGGTAAAATTTCTAAATTTTCAGTATTAACAAAGGTATAGTTGAAACAAATTAGTTACCTATAAATTGCAAGTCAATAACTTCTATATAGTGGTGAGTTTTCTTGTCTGTCATTTTCTGGAACGCCTGTTGAGCTAATGTATCAGACCACGTGAGCAATGACATTGACTTTGCAGTCGGGAGAGTTAGTCGGTGCTTTTGCACCGCTCCCCTTAACAATTGATCAGTAAATTCATAACATTGGCATTTCACATTATATTTAGTTATAAAACCTTTTTAAGCGAGCACCGTTACGGTTTTGATAAGGATGAATTAAAAACTATGGGATCAAAGACTATTGTTCATACTAGTTGCAAAATTTAACGCTAGTCCGATATTCACAGATTTTCCTATTATAACATGTGTGATAAGTTGTGTACCTGGATATATTTATGGACTGTATGAGCTCCTGTCCTTCTTCGTTATTAATTGAAATTAGCCGCTCAAAATGGTCCCGAGATAAAGGCACCTGAATTACTTTTCGCTTTTTCTGTGTATAGGCAGTCGTATTTTGTGACTGTTGCGACGATGAGGCTTGAGGTAAAACTGTTGAAGCGATATTGATAGGTGTGGTGTCAGCTGAGTTAAAAGTTGCTGAAATTAACCGTGTGTTATATCCATGTATATTTTTTTCATTTTTCGCTTTCCATATATTATATTTAAAATACACAAAAATCTTATCGCATAGCTTTTCTTTTAGCCATCCTGAAGCATTTTTATGCGTAAAAGAATGTTGAATCAATTCGGTTTTTGGTCCAAAATTGTAAATTTATCGCCCTTAATATAAACGAGATGCAAGGTTCGTGACACTTTCCATAACTTTTCGAGTTCCGCTCCTTTTTGGACGCACGATACGTCAAAATGCTCCTCTGGGAATGCTAAGAACGAATCTGCAAAAAGGAGTTTGCGCACATAAGGTGAATTTCAAATTTTGGCCAAAAACGTGCCAAAAATGGCACTTTTTTGCGCTACAAAGAAAAGTTTTCGAGTTCCGCTCCTTTTTGGACGCACGATACGTCAAAATGTTCCACTGGGAATGCTAAGAGCGAATCTGTAGGTCCGGCCGACCACATCGCCGTCTAGAAGGTTCTAGAAGCCCGCAGGGCATTTGGCTGTAATTCGCTGGGGAAGCATGGAAAAGTAGATTTTAAACTTTGTCCCTATATAGTAAATCGACCCCGCTGAGTCCGAATCCGGGGTCAGAATTTTCCATGGAACCTTCCAGAATGTTTTAGAAGCTTCCATGGCCTTCTTTTAGCCGTTTAAGCCCGAACACTCCCAGGTAATCCACACTCCCAGGTTAAAATGGGATAGCCCGTACACTCCCAGGTAAACCTGGGATAGACCGTATACTCCCAGGTAAAACTGGGATAGCCCGTACACTCCCAGGTAAACCTGGGATAGCCCGTACACTTCCAGGTAAACCTGGGATAGCCCGTACACTCCCAGGTAAACCTGGGATAGCCCGTACACTCCCAGGTAAACCTGGGATAGCCCGTATACTCCCAGGTAAAACTGGGATAGCCCGTATACTCCCAGGTAAACCTGGGATAGCCCGTATACTCCCAGGTAAACCTGGGATAGACCGTATACTCCCAGGTAAAACTGGGATAGCCCGTACACTCCCAGGTAAACCTGGGATATCCCGGACCCCTATTATAGCATTTGGAGCGGCCGAAGGCCGCGACGGACGTACAACCCAACCCTAATCATCAAATTATCGCAGTAGCTAGAGCAGGCCAAGCCGCGTCAGCGGCTTTAAGAACAATGACCGCTCTCCACTTAAAACCATAAATCCAGACTTAAATCAAAATTTATTTAAATTTTAATTTAAAATGAACAATTTCCCCAATTTTTTTTAACTAGCCCCGAAGGGGCTAGTGGGAAATACTAATCTGATGTGAATTTCTTGCACCAAATATGGGATTTTGAGGAAAAAGACGAAATTTAAAATACCCAAACACCTACATGCGTTTTTCTTGTGACTACAAAATAACCAAGCTACAGTCACTACACAAATCTAAATATTCAAACATACACTTACTATTCACAACGTCTACCATAGGCGTATTTATTTGTGGAGTCCTCCAATGTTTTCCATCGAAATCGGAAAAGCCATGGAGTGGAGGAAATTGATAGTCCATCGGTGCGTGTTCGGAATGCGCTACAAAAGATGGGTCGGAATACAATTTGTCTTTATGATGGTGTTTGCTCTGTCTTCGGTCAAGAGATGGCCATTCTTGGTTTGCAGTATGGTAGTTCCCGTATTCTTCACGATTATATCTGTTATTATCTAGCCGCTCAATAGAATCCATCGAGGTGCTGTCTAGCGAGCTGAGATCTTCACTATCTTCCATTGATAGAAATGGATTAAGAAATTGGCTGGATGGCGTTGTCCCATTAGTAGTGGTAGTGGCATTGGGTGGAGTAGTAGGATTAGCAACCGGAATAACGATATGTGAAACACTGGGGACTGGATTCCTAAAATGGTATGGTTATCAGTATGATGGATACTTGAAGCAAAAACAACGTTTTGCAGTTTAGTTTTGCCAGTAAGTGAGGTGATTCGCTGGGCAGCTTTTTCCTCAGTATTATAGAACAACCGATGTTTTGAGCAGTGTCATAAAATATCTGGAACAGAGATGAATTATGCTCAGTTAAAATATATTTAATATGTGCCATACATCGATGGATTCGTTACAATCGGATTTTACCAAACATTTTGTCGGGTCGGCACAATGGAGGCAGTTGGTTGCTATATGATTCCATGCATTGCCTATGACATAGTAGAATAACTTCTGACGATTGTTAATTATGGCTAAAATTAAACATAATGTCACAAACATTACAACATTTTACTTACCTTCATTGGGAAAAATAACGGTAACATTTTTGGGTGGAGAGGAATCATCATCAGAAATCGCGGGAATTAACGTGCTGTCCCATTTCTGTAAATATAAAAAATTGGATGGGGGAACTATAACAGTGACAAACCAGTGGAGGAAGTTTTAACAGCTCTTGTCTAAAATGGTTGATGAAATGAAGAGGCTCTTCTTTGGTGATATCTTCAGAAAGTGACAAATTCCATGGACCAGGTGTGTGAACTAATGCTGGAATATCGTCCAATGTCGGTTTAAACGGATTTTCCGTGGTGTCGGAGAGTACTTCACCAATAACAAAAACAAGGAATAACAGTCGTGTAATATGCATGTCGCTTAAAAGATTCTTGACACCCTAAATTTTGTTTAATAGCTGAAAAGGGCAAGTCCAGCCCGTGCCCAGAGACAATGGAATTTTTTTCGAAAAAAATTCTTTTTTCTAAGCCGCTTATTTTAAGAAACTAATGGCAGTTTTCTTCATAATGTCAACGCACTTCGTCGGGGAAATGCAATCAGAATTGCATTCCAATCTGCAAAATCGGCCCATAAAATCGCTCAGTTTCACAAATTTTAAAATTTTGGACTAATTTTCAAAATCCAGCAGTTTCACAATTAATTTGTGTGGACTAGGCAAATATTTTTATAACAAAATTCTATACAAAAAATAGCATAGGCATATATTGAATACAAAACAAAAAATGGAATTAGTGACGCAATAAAAACTTTTTCACTAGCTTGAAGCTAGTGATGCACCCATTTTGAGCACTGTTGACATAAACTGCAAATTTGAACCATTTTTAATCGGTAAAGTAATCAAAAAATTTTTTACGTGTATTTCTATTATTTTTTCTAGTTTTATTTGCGCAAAACAAAAAATTGATATTATTTTTTAAAATGAGATTCCCAGAGGTTATTTGATACCGACTCCTAAAAAATGGATGTGAAAAATATAGTGTTTATTTTAACCCTTCATTGCCGGAGCCATAGAAAAAAGACAGAATGTCTGCGTTACCAAAATCATGATGACTGCCATTGTTTATTTCTCTTTTCTATGTGATCTATTTACAGACATACTCTTTGTATGAATAATGAACGCTCATTTGTTTCTTTCTTTTTGTGGAGTCTTTAGCAAATCAAAATCGTATCCGAACGGATACACTCGGCAATGATGGGTTAATGAATGAGAATAATCTTGTAATGAATAGAAAACTTGCAGACAAAGTTGTAAACTTGATGAGTACTACATATCTACTACAAATCATATTAGCCGATATATCTCTGGGCGCGGGCTGGTACTGCCCCTTTAAGGTTTAAACATTAATTCAGAATACACAGACACTATAAACAACGTGAACATTCATTCTGACCTAAATTCACCATTTTGCGCAAAAATGTGAATTCGTAAATTGTACCATGTTAGTAAAGTTTTGATACATCAATATAGAAAGGTTTAGGGAAAATTTGACATATCTTTGCTCAAACTTTGTAAGTTATTAGAACTTATGCATCGGCCGAATAAAATATTTATAATTAAACAATATTCTTTGTAATCGCTCTAAACATGCCTCAAAGGAAAAAAATGAAATTATGGCTCTAATTTTGACGTTTTGTTATGCTGAAGTGAGCCGAAAAATAATTAATAAAACCTTACAAAAAGCGAGAAAATTTACGTGTAGAAATAAGGCAAAACCCATAAAATTTATCATATTTACCACGAAAAATCACTCATTACTGATTTAAATTCAAAGTACAATAGCTGAGTTTGTTATTTTCCAATGAAAAACCACAGCCGCCAGAGCCAGAAACGTGGTAGTGTGCCGCGCGCGTCTATGAGTTGTGGCATGCAGCTATTATTGATGCGGGCCTATGCAAGGCAATCGATCGGAATTCACAGTCTGGGATCAGTATCTGCCTATATTGACTTTCTTTAGACTATGGTCACTCAATGTTTGACGTCACAACTCGTGTCACAAGATTGTGAACATGTTTTGAACTGCTGTATGGGTTATTCCTACTGTATCTCAATGTAGATTGTTCAACTGATTGCCTAAGGTGTAGTGAATCTTTCTTGATAGCTTGTCAACTGTAAATTTAATTAAGGAGCTTTATCAAAATCGGTGTGTTGTATGGTCAAAAAATAGTATTGAATTTCCATTTACTATAGCAAACGGTTGAAACGTGGGAACTGTAATCCACTTAGACCCCAACTGGTTTAAATTGGCTTAAAACGTCATATATTTGCATTATTATTCTAGTTGCTATCTATTTGTTCTTTAGCTCTCCCAAATATTCTTTAGAATATTTGGGAAGATTCCCTTCCCTTACCAAATTTCTGGATATAACATTACAGTAATTTACTACCACATACCTACAGGTTATGTTAAATTTGGCCAGTAATGTATTTTAATTAACGGCTAGCTACAACAATCAATCACGAATTATTTATTTTTCCGGTAGAAATTTATTTTCAAGAAATAGAATAAAGCTAAAAATAAGGCAATATATATAACATTCAAAAATAATGTTATACTAATTAAAGAATAACGTAATAGCACATAAATGGAAGTAGTCTAAAGCATTGAAAAATAGTTACCCTGTTTCTCAAGAGGAGAATAAGAATATGTACAACCCGCATTCGACCAGCGAACGTAAACAAATCATTTTACATGGCGTCATTTTCTGTACTTATTACAGGTGCAGAGCGTTTAGATGCTTCCACCATCACCACATTTCCATTAGTTGAAAGGGTAATAGTCGGTATTTTTTTTTGCCGTGGAGCGTCAGGGGTGGCAACGTCTGCCTCGCCTATGTATTTCGGGGTATATTCTGACGCCGTGTTGAATGACACATTGGCTCCAATTTGAATTTGTTGTGCAAACCTTGCGTCTAATGAAAGGCCAGTGGCAGACACACTGCTTGCTGGCGAACAAATCACAGCGTCTTGGTCTTCTGATTCCATCGTTGGTTTCCGACTCATATCTACGTTATTCTTGCCTTAAATTGGTAGAAAATTATGAGTAAATTAAACATGTTGATATTGGGTCAAAATTAAGAAATGAGAAATCGTGCAAGGAGTTTAAATTTATCAGTTTAAAATATCCATGGCTCCTTCTCTTTGCCAATTTCTCTCATTCAACTTAGTCAATATTACTTACGAAAATATTTCCTCACTTAAGGATATTTATTTTTGGAAATTATCCGTTAAACGTGTTTAGTGACTCGGACATCTCAACATCGCAAAATTGTCGCTTAATTGTCTTCTCATTCACTATAGTGGTATATATTATATATATATGCTATGCACCACCGCATGTTTGGCAGCGATTCCAAGAAAACATTTTAAAGATGCATAATTAATCATGAAAAAATTTTCCTCGAATTTTTCAGAAATTATTCCAATGCTCCAACGAAGAACTATAATGAAGATCGACCGAGTTTGGGTACTTACCTTCATTGGAGAACTGTAGATTTCGATCATAATTTCGAAAGGCTGCTGCATTACCACCGGCAATAACCACTTCCTCGAGACTAAGAGCTAGCCTAGGAACAGACGCCGATTTATTGTAGTTACCTTCGATCATATCATTGACCACATTACTCACATCCGTGCTGCTCACATCTCGCACTCGGGTTTGTCCACCGTTGTATTTGTCGAAAAAAATTGTTTGTGAAGGTCGAAACATTACGGTCGAAATGATACTGACAATCAGCATCTCCAGTATCAACAAAAAACACGTGAAGACTAAAAATTCAAATTATAAAATTACTTAATTAGATGAAAAATTAGATACTAGTGAATAAATATAAACATAAAACAATATAACGGGCTGTTGAAGATTATAAAAATTAATTTTAGAACAAAACCAACATTGCGCTTTCGCGGTATCAGGCAAGTAGGGACCATTTGTAAACACTCCAATTGCTGCCATAAAATCGAATAGAAACTTTTGTACTGAATATGCCAACTGAGAGAAATCCACTATGCGGAACATGAGAGAAAAGCGATACGCTGAGAGCAATTTCTAAAAGGACAGCTTCAGTATTAACCCGTAATCTATAGCTTAATGAATCGAGAGCATAATGTAAAAACTAAAACATCATGTCTGTATTTAGTTCATCAGAATGCACTATTTTACTTTCACTATGCCATCATTTCTGTCTGTCTGTATGTGACGCTCCGTATCATCAATACAGAGCATACCCGTAGTTAGCCAGGGGTGTGTGATAGCTCATTGGATAGGTCTTGGTGAGTGCCGTGTCGAAAAACTGTCTGACTTAAAATTCTAAAATTTGAATTCGCGCCGGAACAGAAAATCCATTCTCACGAGGACGTGTTATTCTCACGAGGTGTTTTACGAGGTCGGATCTTTTGCAGGCGGCGCCGAAGACGGCACTGCAATTTAATGTGCCCAACATCTGGTACTTTGGAAAAGTTTTAGACGACGCAAAACTGCACGTAACGAAAAAGTAGGCTCAAAACTAAAAATTTACCACTTTTTCGTATTCAGCGCATCAAAGGACCCCTAAAGAGTTGATTTTCAAAAAATCCGAAAATTTTGCCAAAGTTCATGCTGTTGGGCACCTTAACTCTTCATTGCCGAAGCCATACACAAAAGACAGAATGTCTGCATTACCATTAGCTTTCCTTTTGGTGTGCTGTCTTTATCAAAATCATGATGTCTGCCATTGTTTAATTCTCTTTTCTATGTGATCAATTTACGGACATACTCTTTATATGAATAATGAACACTCATTCGTTTCTTTCTTTTTGTGAAGTCTTTAGCAAATCAAAAACGTATCCGATCGGATACACTAGGCAATGAAGGGTTAAATTACAACCCCGAAGGGAAATGTGAGGCACTGCATGTGCGGTGCGAGCTGTTATTTGCTACAAATTTCCACCTCGACGGGGTGGCGCCCTTTCCCAAGTTTATGACCACTAGCTTATAATGGGTCAATTTTATTATGCATTTCTCTCATTTCCTTTTTAAACATTTTTAATTCGAGAAGGACAATGCCTGGTAACTATTTTTTACTACTAAGTATGCACTTTCCTATGGTTTTGTTTAAATAAACTATCAAAAGACGTTCCACATCCATAAGTATGCACGAAATAATCTTTTATAACAACATTATGCATATAACACACTTACACTTCCTGGTGGAATGATCATATAACTGCCATAGGAACCGATTAACAGTGAAATTATGCCAATTAGGTTTGAAATTTGGAAGAATCTGCAAACAACTTTTTTGTATTGGTGCTCATACAAAATACGGTTCCGCCTCTTGTAATTGTAAATGTGGAGCGTAAATGGGGAACATAACCATATATGGCGAGAGCCTTATATAACTGTCTTAAGAATATTTTAAGGCATTTACGCGACATTGGGGCGGAACTGCGTATACGTCAAATATGTCTTACATGTTGTTTCTGTCTTTCAGCTCAAAGAAGACCACAATATTGAGTATTTCCAAAAATATCCTAACAAGTGGTGACTGAAATACAAGCCACTCAATTCGACGAAAGTTGAACCTGAACGAAATTTTTCGCATAAAACACGATTGAGAATGCAAACTGGTAAAATCACCAACTCTGTAGGTGCTAGTTTAGGAAAGCAGAAAAAGCAACAGCCGAGAGGCATAACCCGAACCGATATTCGTATCCCCCGGTCCATTAACTTTTCGCACATTACAGATCTGCTGCCGTGCAAAGTTGTCATCAGCGTTATGCACACAAATAGACAAAGCATAAAATACCTTAAACACTCATTGTAACAATTGTTGTATTATGGTTTCAATTATTCTTATTTATCTATAACTTTTTTGGGAAAAGGAATCTTATGACACAGATCGAATCAGGTTCTCATTTATCGCTTAATCTATTAAACTAAGTTTGCTAATATTTTTGAGTACGAGCTTTGTGAAAACTCTTGTTATGATCATCATTCATTCCACTTACACTAAAGCAATTGCATAGAGAAATAAAGCTGCTCTTGGTATTATCATTCCAATAGCACCGCATATTGAGATTGCCTGAAACAATGAGATCGTTTTGCAAATGATAATGAAAGGAGATACCGGAGCCATGAATACAAAGAAATAGAGATCAGTGCGAATTTGTTCGTTACTGATAAAACTGAGCACATAAATGAGGTGCAAAATCGAGAGCAGAATAATGACCAAGGTGAACGTGCACCCAGCGCATACGAAGGCCAAATAATCCGGTGGAATATCTAGAAATGGTCATATAATTGAGGATCGAAGAGTGATTAAATGACACATATATGTGCATGAATATGATAAATGTTTAAAGTTCTTCTAAATCTTGATTAAACAAGGAATAAATTAATTTTCTTACTTTGAAACCATACGGTAACATTAGGATTTTCCACACTATTGTTGATATCCTTGCCAAGAAAACCACGAATCAAATCCATGGCGTCTCCGCCGCCGCCGCAACCGTGTCTCCAAAGCTATTCTGTTGTAATAGTAGCCAAAATATTTCAAGTGTATATTTGGTGGCCTAAAAGTAAGTGAAGTCTTTACGTCAAAAATATGCCAAGCGTATATTATTGGACACCAAAAATTAATCGAGCAAATAACGGAACATAATACACAATGAACGACATTGGAATATTTCCACCAATATAAATAGTTTCATGCAGTAAACAAGATTTATGGATCAACATATACATAACAAGAGTATTATGAATATGCATTTGAATATTGGTATTGGTCAATATTCGGAAAACATTTTTCATAAATCATGAAATTTATCGGAACAGAGTGCTCGTTTCCGCTAAACTATCTTCTTAATTTATTTATTCGGCGATTCAATTGAATCAACATAGCAAAGAAGCCCTAAATTGCCTAGACATAGAAAAAGTAAAACGAAGCGGCCTCACAGAGATAAGAATACATTCATACTTGTAACAGGCATTGCGTTCCGCAAAACTCTCGACCTTGGCTGCCAAAGTGCTTGTATTTTCAATAGTTTTATTGCGTTACTGTTATATTAAATATTGCAATGAAATTTATATGATTAAAAATAAAAATAGCAGATAATATTAATGATAACTATTAATCGAATTTTTTTACTTACAAGAAAATATAACTCTGTATTAATGGTTCGGTATGTACTTTTTTGCCATCCTAATTATATGCAACAGTAGCAATAAGTAATCCTTTTAGATCTATCAGTACACTGATTACTAAATTTCCGTCCCTTAATTCAATGTGTTTAAAATACTACAACTGCGTTTAGCGCAATCATCAGTTCATTGTCCCAGGCTGAAGACGACCCTGTTGAAAACGCATCCGGATACTGGGGAACCGGTCTAAAGGCTCCCCAGTCAAAATACCACAAATCCCGAATTTTTCAAAAATACCTTAAAATTTTGGGAAGACGTTACGCACGAAGTCCGAATTTTGCAGTATTTTTTTTGCTTTAAAGCGTTTTATTAAACATTGACCCTAGGAGGCACTTGAGATGCCTCCTAAGAGATGGCAAAAGCGTGCCCTTAATTGGTTGCCAAACATTTTTGATGAAAAATCGGATACTGACGTAAGGATTTTTTTGACAATTTCGGTCTTCAGCCTGAGACAAAGAATTGCGGATTTTTTACAATTTCTTGAAATTTTGCGTTTTTAGGTGAATACAGATATAACGTTTCATAATATTGAGTTAAAGATGGAGGATTAAGCCATGTCAAACATTCAGCCAAGGTCATTAGGACCAAACCGAAAATTTTTTCTTGAAGCTTTGCCCTATTTTTACACAGGTCAGGTTTTCGTATATTGAATTTAGTGAAAATATAAACAAAGACCATATTATGAGAGATAGTATTCTATCATAAAAAGTTGAAATTTTCACAAAATCTTTTGGACAATATTTTTGTCTCTTATAAACAAATATCAATCAATGTTTTAAATAAGAAATAGACATTGTGTCAAGTTCGATACTGTGTTACAAGAAAACTTCAAGTGGTTGAATAGTAATCAGGCGGTGAGTCTGGGATGCGATCTATTAAGAGCGGTCGTCAGACACTCCAATATTTTCGGTCTTACGAGGCCTATTACAAATTTCAGTTAAAAATTTATGTCAAAATTAATAACAACCTACTATTGCACACGAATTATATTTTGACTTACTAAACAATTTGCGGTAAATAACTAATACGACATTATAGATATAACATAAAAATGAAATACAAATTGGAAACGAATACATTTAAATTTCACTTGCAGTGGCACAATTTTAGTGATCACATCCCTTACGTCTGTCAGAAATAGAATAGGCAGTCAGAGAATATCTTTCAGTCCTAATATTTTTAGTCCTAATATAATTTCAGTTATAATAGAATCTTATAATTTCAGTCCCTATTCGCTCCGTCAAAATACAAGTAACAAAATATTGCAATTCAGTAATAAATGTATAAAGAAGGTGGCACATTTGCGACAATCAGGATTCACTTATTGGCAGATTCTTTTTTACGGGAAAATGCCTTTATTTGAAAATCCAAAATTTCCTGGCAAAATAACAACAGAAACAACTATTCATGGAATGTGTGAAAAATGTCATAATTCAGTGTTAGCTAAAACGATACTCTTACGCCACCTGGAGCAATGACAAACAAACAAAAACTCCATGAACTACCTCGACCCTAATGTCGGAATACAAAAAGGCAACCAGGGCCAAAGCGGCACTCGGCGCATTGTTTTATTTGCGTAAGGATCCTGACGCGGGAGAAAAACATGGGCAGCGATGAACAAACAATTGTGGCGCACTTGGAAAGATTAGACTCGATGGTCGCGTGCGGGAGGAGCGTTTAAGACGTTCCACGATCCCAGTTCCCAATATACAATGAGAAATTGGTGAAACGCCCAGATCCGTAAATTTTAGAGACAAAAAGGTCTGTGTTTGTGAATGGATTTATAAATATTGCACTCCAATAATTACTTAAAAGTAATGTATTGCTTTTTCTAATTTGGCGGTTTTCTCAATTACCATTGCAATTGTTGAATAATTAGTGCTTAAATCTCCCCAAAAATCAACAATTTCTGCGTCAAATCGAAGAGAGTAATTGAGGGAACGTGCTGTCCTATATCGAGGGAACGATTACACGATTTACCCCCGACGGATTAAAGACACCGAGGAAAAGGTTCGAGGCGCGCTGTTCCACCCTCATTTCCTGTGTTTATTTTCACATTTCCCTCCTCCATATGCATGTCACAATTTCCCTGAAACTTTAAATACATATTGCAGTAAGTCGTTTGAAAGCTGAACAGAAATTTGTAGGAAGTATGATATTATCCATTTATCATCGTTTAGAAAGACGGCCCGAAAGCAAAATTTTGGGAATGAATATCCTATCGTTTTGTTATATTCTACATCCAGGAATCTAAAGCTTGCTATAACTTTCCTTGCAAATTTGACTGTTTTGTTAAATTTTGATTCAAATTCCATGCGATCCAAAATAAATTTCTCACCGAACTTTGAAGTAGTTTAAAAATGAGCGTAGCGAATTCACGTGCTCAGAGCACGTGATAGAATACTAATATGTAGTTAGGAGCTGCTGCTAAATGCAAAGATGAAGCTATAATTATACGGTTGGCGTTAAAAAGAGGGAATCCTGATTTTAGTTCATAATCATATCTCAAGTTCAACATTGAGACTAATAACAAGTTTGATTTTCGTCGACAGCATTCTTTCTGACAGGTATACCTAACGATTCAGATTTATTAACATTGACATAGTAAACATTTTTACAAGAATTTACTACTATGTTACTAGTATAAACTTGATACACAGATCATGCTCATATCCGAAGTTACAAAAGGATAGAAATACATGTCTATTTTCAATAGACACCTTTTCCTAGACCATAGAGAGGACAAACCTTCTCGTGTGTTCACATATTAGTTAAACTTAACAAAGTCAGTTTCAATTCCATTGTTATGTCTTGTTGGCTGACGAGAGCGTCAGGTTGTCATAGGAACAAAAATAAAGCCATTCGAGCTGTTCCCGGTGACAATTATATTTATATTAATTATAAACAGTTCAATAATTTATTAAAATTAATTAATGGAATGCTATTGAAATTGGTAAGAGCTATAACAGTTCATGAAATTAAAATGATAGTAATTAATGAGCTCGCGGGATAAACCTGAAGACTGTAAAATCAAAATAATAATATGGTATATCAATAAACATGGTAGTGGACTATTTATACAAAAAATGTTGCCATATTGGTTAACAAATAAAAGCCAAAAGAATAGGCGGAAGTCCAAATGCACTTTATTCGTGATGTATTTATGTTCATGCTATGTGCCACAAAATATAAAATTTGAGCTAATTTAAATATAACAAACCAATCTGTAAAATAAGCATGACGTCTATATTTCACCTTTGACATCTTCGAAGGCTTTTCGAGCTTTTTTCAATTCTTCGCTCATCGAAAGCAATTCCTTGACTCTAGAGAACTTTTTCTGATCGCGGCGAATGAGGTAATGAATATCTTCGAGAGCAATACGATTTGGTTTCCCAACCGAAAGAGCCTTCTGGCTGACTTGACGAATATAGTCCACGACAATTGCCTCCAAGGCGTCCAATGTCTCATCCGATGGAGTCTGAAAATTGATGCAAATAATAGATTGATCCTTATAGTAAGTCAGTGATGTGCATCCGTAGTACGGATGCACATGCACATCCATGAAGAAAGCTAGGAATAAAGGCGCTAGGACACAGATAAAGTATGAATGAATTTTAATAAACTATACAGAAATATAGTGGGGTCTGGGGGCCACAGCCCCCAAGTGGAGAAGAAAATTTGAGAATTGGGTCAACTTTCATTGAAAATTTTAAACATTCGCCGAAAGTTTCGCAAAATTTTCGCCGGCCACGCCCTATCGGGCGCGGCCGCCTCCGTTTTTAAGGGTTTTCGGTCAGATGACCGGTCATCTGACCGGCTCACGCCGGTCACCTGACCTCTGACCTGACCGGACACCTCCGGTCAGGTCAGGTCTGGTCAGGTCAGTTTAAACCCGGTCAGCAAAACACTGATCCGTACCAGGGCTGGGAGATCGGATCGGATCGGAAATATCGGGTTTTTTGAGGATCGGATCGGTTTTTTTTGGCCTTTTTGGACCGATCCAAGCACCCCTAAGAATGCACTCGGCCACGAATTCAAATTTTAAATTCCCGCCGGCCGTCCCCGATAGGGCGCGGCCGGGAAAAATTTTAGAAAATTTTAATGAACCACCATTCCAAAATTACAAAATTTTCGCCTGCGGCGCTATTTGGTTACCGTTTCTCCTTCAAGAATTTTGAATATTTTTATATGAAAATCGCGAAAAATCGAATAATTTTTGTACCAAACCGGGAAAAATTGAAAAATTTTCGCCTGTGGCGCTGTTTTTTCGTTCTTTCTCCATTGGTTTTCGACAGTGATTGTCGTTTTTAGAAACTAACAGTACTAATTTTGAGCTTAAAACGCCAAAAATTGAAGGTTTTTATATGAAATTCGCCAAAAAATTGAAAAATTTTCGCCTGCGGCGCTATTTATTCCTGTTATTTTAAAATTAGGTAAAAGTAGTACAATTGTACAAATTCATAAAAAAACATAAATTTTGGCATATTTTATCAAAAAATTGCAAATTTGACCCACTTTTGGGCATAAATAGCAAACTTAGATGATTTGGGAAAAATTTTGAAAAACAGCCAAATTTGGTGAAAAATTTTGGATCGGATGGGATCGGATCGGAAATATCGGGTTTTTTGGGGATCGGATCGGATCGGGTTGGCGGTCACCAGGTATCGGATCGGATCGGACCCGCGATCAAAGTTCCCAGCCCTGATCCGTACGCCGCACGTTTTTGGGGTGCATTCTTAGGGGTGCTTATTTCTTATCTTATCTGTCACTTCCTGCTTTTTTCAGTGGAAAAGACTACACCATTAGCTCAGAGTGCCAGAGAATTCTCTGTAAGGTTTTTGTTACAGAGATTTTCAGGGGCATTCTTACCAGTGGGAATTCTCTGTAAGGTTTTTGTTACAGAGATTTTCAGGGGCATTCCAAACTTAGACTGAGCCAAACTTAGACCGAGCCAAACTTAGACTGAGCCACACTTAGACTTAGCCATATTTAGACTGAGCCCAACTCAGACTGAACCTAAGTTCGCGAGCCACCGCAGGTGGCGGAGCAATCCTGCGGTCGGGCGCGGAGCGCCCGACCTTCTCCCTTGGAATGTGAGTGAAGCTAGAACAGAAAAGGCATACTGATATTGAAAAGGCATACTGATATAGACTCCCCGCGCGCTAGCGCGCTAGTAAATAATAATATTGTTAAGATATATAATTATGTTCGGGACAATAAATTAATTAAATTGGGCTAACTACTAAGTATATCTACACAATTTAGAAAACGTTGAAAGAGTTTCTGTTACAAATTTAACCCAAACCGTAGATTTTATAAAACTCAAAACATATTCGGTTATTGCGGATAATAATTCATTCATACTCGACAAACTTTATGATAAAAAGGGTGAGTAAAATTTTATTTGCTTAGTAACGCGAAAAATTTGAGCATTCAAAGTTGTTACTGTCGATAATTTTAGCAATGCATCTGTCTGCTGCATACATGTGAACAAGCGAATTTCGGCGCTTCGCGCCGAAATTCACTTGGAGCGTGCACAGCGGGAGATTGAGTTCGTCATCGCTTCGCGCACCGCCATCAGCGGTCAGATTGGGTTGTTCGGGAGTAGAGCAGCATGAGACTATTTCGGGCCTTCGGCCCTCAACAGCTGTTGTTCGGGAGTAAGGGTTGTTCGAGAGTAGAGCAGCATGAGACTATTTCGGGCCTTCGGCCCTCACTCGCGGCCTTCGGCCGCTCGAACTGAGTTTGAAATGTTGAAAAAAAAATTTTGAAAAAAATTTTCAGAAAAAAATTTTTCGTACCCCGGGGGTACCCCGATAATTTTTTTTGACCCCGGATTCGGATTCCCCGCACCCGAAAACCCCCGTAGCCAAAAAATCAGCTCCGTATGAGCTGTTCTCGGAAAGTTACAAAAAAGTGCCAAAAAGCCACTTTTTGGCCCAAAATTTGAAAATTTCGGTTGGTGCGCAAAAAAATTTTTCCGGATTCCGTTTCAGGATCACCGTAGGAGCATTTTGAGCTATCATGCACCTCCGTAGCAGGCCGGCAAAAAAAGTTGCAAAAAAGTGCCAAAAAGCCACTTTTTGGCCCAAAATTTGAAAATTTCGGTTGGTGCGCAAAACAATTTTTCCGGATTCCGTTTCAGGATCACCGTAGGAGCATTTTGAGCTATCATGCACCTCCGTAGGAGGCCGGCAAAAAAAGTTACGAAAAGCGTTACAGAGAAACAAATTACCTTACTATATAGGATAACCAGACTACTTTCTGTAAAATTTTAGTAGCTCATGATAAAAATTAGAAAAGAAAAAATATTCAACCGAAAAATATAATCAGCTCATCAAATAAAATCAGTTCAACTGTGCGCTACGGAAATGTTTGAAATTGGCGAAGTCTCAAGCTACGAACCTTGTTATCCCCAAAACCGTAGAGCATTGATTTCAATTCCCTCCGAAAAATAAACTTTCGCTCTTCAGGTGTCTTCTTTTTTGCACTTCCTTCTCCGCCAGCAGAATCGTCCAAATCTTCGTCAGAGTCATAGAGACATGATTCGTCGATCATTTTACTTTGAGAATTATTTCTCTAAATATATAATAAAGGTTTATTAATAAAAATATTACGTTAACTAGCGTATAAAAATTCGTCTTTTGTCCGTTAAAAGCTTACCAAAATTTTTCATTAGCTTTTACCATTAGCTTTTACCGCATGAAATTTTCATGAAAAATTTCCATAGCGAAAATGTTTAGAACAGTCATAACTCAGCTTTTTCTCATATCGTTTTCTGAGGCCATACAGTGTTAAGCTTTGTAGGCTATATACCACATATATAGCACAATATATATATATATATATATATATATATATATATATATATATATATATATATATATATAATGACGATTACAACGATAAAGAAAACACAAGGACTTCCCAACAATTCAATATTATGACAATAATGTGTCTTTACAAAAAAAACGAAGTAACCACACCTCCCTAATGATTCTAAACAAGTGAACTAAATTGAGAGTTACTCCAGAAAGCACTGAAAATTGAAAATTTATATAGTAGTTAAAGAATGTTCTAGATGGTTGGAGTGAATTTTAGACAAAAAATTACGACTAGTGTTAAAATTATCTTAAAAGTCCATAATTTTTCATTCCTTGCTGTATAGAATTAAATCAAACGTTTGTGGGTTTGTGAATTTATAATTATGAGGCAATTTGATATATTTTTGAGATATCATTTTCACGAATCGAGAAACATTTTGCCAAGTCTTTAAAATGTCCGCCAATCTAAGGCTCACTGCTAAATTCGTAACGTGTAAAAAGTGAAGTATCTCGAGTGTAGAGGAAGAAGGATAATTTTGCTATACTTAAATATTTACTGTATTCTAAAAAGTTGCATATTCATTTCAACCTAAAAAGTTGCAAACATCAGAGCCATTCTTAATACACGTTATTTTAGAGATAATAACGCTTATATATGTTTTGTATAATTAACGTCCGCCCTTTCATGGGTTTTGAGTAATAACAATTTATCGAGCATCAACAAATAGAGTTCAAAAGCAATTATTAAATAAATTTTTTGGTCAAACTATATTTATAAATATTAGTCACTCGAAATGTTTTCGCATAATATAGCTTTTAAGGTTAAGCAAATGTATTTATTTTTTCTAAAAAAATCGTTATGTCGGGCGATAGATTTACAAATTGTGTTCGCCAGAAATAGGTGGTGGTTGTACTTCTCTCCTTGGAATGAATGCCTAAAATCGTTCATCCTGATGCTCTTCAGCTGGAAAGGGGCAATTCGCGCATGCTCTTCAAAGGATTATGGCGTCATATTCGGGGAAAATTATACAGAATAAGTGCTTTCTAGGTGATGATGGTGTAATCCAGAAGTGAATCACACGAAATTATGCTATAGTAATACGAATTTAACAATTACTGTATTTTTTACAATTATACTTGTTATTGTTTCACTAGACATGGATTTCATTGGCATTCGGATATGCCGTAAACCATTCAGCTGAATCCCTAAAGTTGTATTGCTCATACATGGAAGTTATACTTGTAATGTATGAGCAACATTGTGTAGTGCGATTTTTCCCGCCTTTGGTGTATCGTGAGTGTCCAACCACTATATGGGACGCTTGCCAGAACCTTAAGTAAACATCATAGCTTGCGTTTCTGAAGACATTTTTCCGGATTGGATCTAATACACCAGAGGGTTCTATTGCACCAAATAGGTAGCTCTGTTGGGAGGTTCACGACACTAAAATACTTAAGTTTGTTTTCGAGACTTTCTACAAAAGTATACATCCTACAGTTATTTCTTCTTATTTTTGATTTGTGTAATTAATCTTCGCTAGAGCTTGCATAACAAATCTTAATGGCTACATTATTATCATTTCCTTACAACATAACAAAAACGTTGAACAAAAAAGACCGCGAAAGATTTAAGTTCACAACTTAGTTCGTAAATTCAATCAATTCTGTTATTTGGCAAACGTTAATTTAACTGATTCGATTAGAGTTGTGCGCGTATTTTGCGCAAACCTGTGCATATTCATCAAATTACCTTTGCACTGTGACTGCTAGCACCAGTTTCCACTTTTAGAGTAAACATATTCATTAATCATTTTGAATATATAACTATAACTATAACAGTTATACTGTTATAGCAATAAATATTGCCACCGATTTACCCAACGGCATTGGTTTTCAAAACTACACCTCCAAATGACATGTGCAAACCTTTAATGAATAATTTCAAGATGTTTCCAGCAAAGATATCATTGTTCTAAATATCATTTCCGAAAAAAATTGAAGATTTTAAAAACTGAAGTTGCCCGATGATATTAATTATGTCAAAGAATAAACACCGGCAAAACATCCGGATTCACTATGAATAGGTTAACCAATTCAAATGGTATGAAAGTTTAAGGTACGGAGAAATGTAAGTAACCATATAAAATACACTTCATACATTTATTACTCGCTTTGTATGAAATTTATTGATTTTTTTATTTTATCCAAAATTTAAATGAAATTACAAATTTAAAGCCATAAAAATAACCCAGCATTTTATTGTCAAAATTTTTGAGATAACAGCTGGGATTTTTGAAAAGAAGATGTGCTCGCTCGGTCCTTTCAGTCGTTTATTTAAAAAAGAACCCCTTTGAAGTGAGGTGAGAAGGAAGAGGAACCACAACCAGAAGAGACAAGCTGGTTGGGGATGGGGAACACAGGTCGAAAGTGAAAAGAAAAGCTCGCCTCAGCGGTAAACACTCTGCTTTTAGCTATGTTCCCAAAATAATTGCGCACCAAACCGTGTTTTGAACAACAATTTATTCCCCAAATCTCATACTTGTTCACTATTTCCCAACCGTATATGGTCTTCTTATTTTGTATTAAGCCGATCAACTAATCTTACGCTTTTCAAAGGCAGAGATAGAGAATATCGAATAATGGCAGTCGACATTATCGCTTGAAATTACTGACTCCTAATGGGCCGTTATATTGTCATGCCTTCTTCCGTTATTGCAACAACTGTATACTCATTTGCAGAATTTACCAGAGCTGTATCGATTGAGAACTTTAATTCTACAAGGTATGTTGTAAATAATTTTTCTCAGATTTTAAGCCAAAATTATTAAATTATAAATCAAAAAATTTTAGTCGTTTCATATGGCTCATTATATTTAAAATATTATACAAAAGTATCGTGTGAAATAACTAGTTAAAATAAGAGTAAAACAACTTCAAGATACTGTGACGCCACTGAAATATGACTCATTTAAATTAAAAAATACGTTTTGGGCCAATTTATTAAGAGTTAAATTAATATCGCAGCAAAGATAACATTAGTCGAAACACTTGTAGTGCTAGAAATAATAAAAGCTTATCTCCGTTTATTTCGTAGTAATTTTCAAAAGTTTTTCTTACTACTTAGTATGTCACCAATACCCATTCAACACGATACAAAACAAAGTCTCGAGGGCACTGCCAGGATACTTGAATCCACCTACGATAACCAGCGAGGCGATACCGAACTTTTCCCATGGAGATCATATGATAGCAATAATGTTGACGAGATGAACCAATTGATGGAGAGTGAGCGAGATAAACTTCAGCTGAACGAGGTGAGTCTCATAGGGAGGAACAAATGCTAAAAGTGCTGTTACAAATTATTCAGAAGATTCGAGCCGAGATTCTGTCAAAACTGGTGCCCTTCCTAATGTTAGCTCTCGCTATCTACGTTATTCTAAGTGTCCTGTGGGTAACGTACAATTTCATCAGTTACAGGAGGTAACACAATTAAAATTACATAGAAGTATGGTATAAAATAAACTTTATGGGATAGATAATATGTTTGAAATGAAAAGCTATACCAAAAAATTAAATCATTGACTGAGAAGAATGTGGAATCGAGAAAATAACTAAAGTATAAATATCACTTATCATTAACGATGCGTTCGTTGGTTTTCATAACCTGTATATTGTTTCCGCTTATACCCATGTTTGTTAGTTCTTGCTGCATTACCTCTTGGAAACCGTAATGGTCTCAATAATTATCCATGTACAATACAATTAGACGAAACTAAAGACAAGCTATTTATAATAAACAATAATGATTTTTAGATGTTAGCTATCAACAAAATTTTAAGTTTTCCGTCATTTCCCACATGAATTTTAATGCTACTGTTTTAGGCAGAAAAATGAGGCGGTTGAAGATGCCAAAATTCATTGGAATTCGTACGTTTATACTTATCAAAGTCATGTCTATAGAAGGTTTTTAGAAGGTTGTTGAAAATATATGACGACATGCCTGTGTTATGTGTGGCTTATTCGAACTGTGACTGTCCCGCCACGAATATGCTCCATGCTCGCGCCAGTATATAAGTAGTCTGATCTATTGTGTCGTTGTTGGCTTCTACTATTATTTGTCTGTTTGCTGTTCCAATAAACTGTTGTTCGTTACCGCTCTCAACAAGGTCGCAATACAGTCGGTTCACAAACATAACAGCCTGCAAGTAGTCAGCCTCAATCAGCGACCGATCACAGTGATATTATGCCTTAGTTCGTGTGAATTAAAGATATATAATATTTGTTGAAAGATACTCATTTAGATTTTCTTTGATACTATTCTAGTCACTTTAAATTTGTGATGAATTGAATAAATTCGATCAATTATCGTATCTATTTATTATATCGTACTTATATTGGCTTATCGAAATGTGAGAGATGCTTTCCACATATAGTAACCTGACACTAGACATGATATTTACCATATACGGATGGCAATCGAATTAACACAAATCAGTTTACCACACACTTATACACTCCAATATTTTCCTAGTATACAAATTTTTGCCTAATCCTAACTAGGAAACGTTCTTCATTCATAATCCTCAAATTATGAGGATCAACAACGTTTAAGGCGTACATTCTGTTAAAACTAGTATTATATCTGGATGTATATGTTGTAGTTAATACTGGGAATCAGTTAATACTGGCACTAACTGAAAAGTCAGTTAATACTGGCACTAACTGAAAAGTCAGTTAATACTGGCACTAACTAGGTAATTGACTTTATTTAGGCAAAAATTGTCCATTTTGGACCATTTTTCACTATGTTGGCTATAAATCTGATGTTACTCCCTCTATATCAACTTTTTGTCCTGATTCCAATACATATTTCGGAATTTTTAAGCTTTCAATTTTTGCATAAAAAAATACAATTTTCGTTACTATGGTGCCTTATAAGGGTTGTTCGGGAGCTTAAGCCTAAGATTAAGCCCTGGTTGAGGCTGCACAGCAAGCCCCAAGCCTAAATCCTTGTTTGGCGCCTTATAAGGGTTGTTTTAGCCTGATTGCAGCAAATAATCAGGTCCCTGGCCTGCTGCAATCAGGCTAAAACAACCCTTATAAGGCGTCAAACAAGCCATTAGGCTTGGGGCCCAGCTGTGCACGCCTAATACCGACTTAATCTTAGGCTTAAGCTCCCGAACAACTCATATAAGGCGCCATAGTAATGAAAATTGTATGTTTTTATGCAAAAATTGAAAGCTTAAAAATTCCGAAATATGTGTTGGAATCCGGACAAAAAGTTGATATAGAGGGAGTAACATCGGATTTATAGTCAATATAGTGAAAAATGCTCAAAAAGTTCGAAAAATGAAACAAAATAACCAAATTTATCAGTATTAATCAGTTAGTGCCAGTATTAACTAGTTAGTGTCAGTATTAACTGATTCCCAGTATTAACTGCAACATATATATTGAATGTTATTTATATCACTTCTATTTAAAATGTAATTAAATTTGGGCAGAATCCAAAATCAAATTTTACAGAACAATTCAATGTAAAAATCGCGCCAAGTTTGAATATGCATTTCTCTTCACTTATCAAAATTATATGTTGAATTGAGTTTGGAAACAAAGCTAATAAGTTTATAATTACATAGTCGAGATATACGCTTTGTTGAGAGTTAACTTTTACATTGGAATTTCAGCCGGCCAGTTATACAAAAAGTGATTTCTGTCCTCAACCTTCGTTTCAATCATTAATTACATGTAATTTATTCATTATTCGTCCGCAAAAATTTTTACACAATCAAAAACCGTTAATTTTTGCTTAATTCATGGACTTTCAATCACGATAATACAAATTTTTGATTTTAATTGCACACAATTTAGGTTATGGCCTCGACGCCTTTCGTAAGCAGTTCTGTTAGCTTTGAAGGAATATTCGGAAATCCCTTTATCAAGAAGAAAGAAAAACCCGTTGTTATTGTAAGTAACGGTATCTTATGACAAAATTATAAGAAAGAAATCTAGGAAGAGAAAGAACCATTTGTTTATACACCTTCTGCCTATGCACGACTTATTGATGAAATGATCGGCAGCAAGACTCGGCCTTGGAAGAACGATAGAGACATAATAAGACCTCCACAGGTTTCTTATTCTGTATTTAAAATGTAAAATCATGCCTCCATATTGAAATCCACATCTTATTGGGCACCATTTCTAGAGTTCTATTCTACACTATTTTAGGAAAGGGTGAATTCGAAAGGTGGACCTAGCTCAATAACATTCCTAAACTGTTTTTCATTGAATTGCAAAGTTATAGCATTGTTTTTGATTTGTCTCTTTAAATTTTAAGTCAGCGCTTTTGATGATTTTAAGTCACGCATTGATCAATGTATTACTATTATATCCGATGTGTTAGAATGAAATTCCATAGGACGCACCCGCGGCCTCCGCCGCGGTCCACCCGCGGCTGCGCCGCGGACCAAATCCAGGATTTTCCGGAAGCCATAAATCCCGGTACTCGCAAATCTTGTCGGCGAGACCGGTACCAATCGACTCAGCTCGCCGAGACGAAGCGATTGACGTATCACTCGCCCGGATCCGAGCACCGACTGGGGAGTTAGCCCCTGGCCAAATCCAGGATTTTCCGGATTTCCGGAAGCCATAAATCCCGGTACTCGCAAATCTTGTCGGCGAGACCGGAACCAGTCGACTCAGCTAGCCGAGACGAAGCGATTGACGTATCACACGCCCGGATCCGACCACCGGCGCGAAACTTGCCCTTTTACGTGACACACGGATGTCACGTTTTCACGTATGTCAACCCCAATTCTGACATTGATAACCCCCCCCCCTAAAATCATGGTTTTTGGGGGATTCTCGCGAGTTTAGGGTCCGGGAGCGCCAAAAACGGGAAATCCATTTCGTCTAGGACTGACACAGTGCGCCTTCGAGGGACTCGATTAAAAGAGAACAAAACCGTATCGGCCAATGCTTGGGGTCATCAATACCGCTGACTTAAAATTAAAATAAACAATTCAAAAACAATGCTCAATTTTGTAGTTCAATAAAAACATAGTTTAGATCACTGGAACGTTCAAACAAATAAGACGTTTGTTCGAAAAATAGTCATTTCGAGAAAAAGTTTTCGCCAGTCGGTTATGACATCGACTTCTATGAAATCTTTTAAGTTATTTTTACAATAGCCAGATTTACAACTTTCCCAATGAAACATCTTTTGTAGATGCTATCATTGCCTGATATGACAAGAGAAGAGCGAGTAATGCACTCCGTGATGGAAAATTGTCTTTTCAAATCGATGTTAGCTCTCGTCGTCGGTGCAGGTGCCGGTGTTGCTTTCGGCCTTATTTCAATATCCTTTGACCCGACCAGTACTATAAACAAAGATCCCACAAAGCCAGTGAGTCTTTCCATTCTTTTTCTATGTTGGCATACATATCTGTTCAAATTTTTTTATTTAGCTAACAGTCAGAGAAACTGTTCGCGAAATGGGCGGTCGCATGAAGTCATATTCCAAGAGCTTCGCATCTGTCGGATTTATGTTTGCGGGCACAGAATGCGTTTTAGAGACTCTAAGGGCAAAGAATGATTGGCGAAATGGTATATCTTCGTTATCATTATATCTACAGTATTCCATGTAATTAGAGCCTACGGTAACTCATCAAAAGATGAACTGTCGTTGGCTTTTTCTTTGATATTTTCAAGAATTTTTTAAAGAACATTATATAGTCCTAACCTGCATTTACGAGATTCTACAAAAAGATTCAAGAATATTCTTGTAAATATAATAAAAAAAGCAAACAACAGTTCATCTTTTGATTCGCTACCGATGGTCCCTAATTACAAGGGTATATTATGTGTCTTACAGTATAAATTTTATAAGAAATACATGTATTTATGTCGTTGTGTGAACATTTTATAGTAAACTTAAGAGAATAATTGAAGTACATGGTGCGGCAAATATTTTGGAAGATTTGAATTGGTAATAAATTTACGATTTTTGAGCATGTTATTTGAGCTGATCTTTTTTAGATACCTTGCGGTGTGGCATTTTATTTGAGTGCAAAACCGATACAATGTGACAACAATATAGTCAAAAAAATTAGTTAAAAATTAGAAGAAAAATTAAAGAAAATTTTGGAATTTAGGGAAAATTTCATGTGATACCCCCTATGCTTTTTTCCTCCCGACCCTCCCAGAGGGGGTATAAGTATGGGTGTGCAATGTTAACCTTTCCTAACCTTTGCTAACCCATGAAAAGGGAGGTTAGCATGCTAACCCAGAAGGTTAGCATGCTAACCCACATTGTTTGTGCAATAACCAGAAACGAAGAGGAGACACAAGAGACGTGAGACAAAGAGAGCGTTTTATTGGGGCGCCGCACACTAGCTCTTTATTGGCCGCATTCTGAGTTAGGTGCCAGAGAAAGAGAGACACGATTAGATAGTGGGAAATAACCGACTTTCCTCTGAATTAATCCGGAGTGGGTTAGCATGCTAACCTTCTGGGTTAGCATGCTAACCTCCCTTCTATTTCAAAGGTTAGGATTGGGGTTAGCATTGGGGCGGTTAGGAAAGGTTAGCATTGCACAGCCCTAGGTATAAGCGTGGAAGGGGGTTATAACCGGGAAATCCTTTGTTTTTTTTCATTTGGGTCCCGTTCCGGGCTCAAGGGGGGTTATATCCGAGGGGAGGGGTTATATGCGAGGGGGTTATAACGAGGTTTGACTGTATAAGATCAATTTATACATTATTAAACTTGTTTCTATTACAGGTACTTATTCTGGTGCAATTGTTGGTGGAGTTTTGGGGTTAAGAGCGGGACTCAAGCCTGCTATGTTTGGCGCAGCCGGATTCGCAGCATTTTCAACGGCTATAGAATATTATTTACGGAAATAATTTTCAATGTCTTATAGAGAATTTGTTATGTTTTACTATTACTGTTTTCAGTTATCGGTGAGAATAAATTTATTAATGCAACCTCACACTAACAACAACATAGCTAAAACTCATTGCAATGTATAATCACAGGAGCTTGATTTAGAAAAAGCATTTTTGGAAAACTTATTTGGAATTAGCTCTGTTTGACTTCCATATGGACGGGAATTTTGCAAACATTTTTCGGATTTCCGGAAAAGCACAGGAAGACACTTTAAGAATTTTTCAATGCGCTAATTTCAGAAAAGTGGTTAGTTTTTAATACTGAGCTGATTTTGCACTGTTTTGAATCATTTAATACTACCCGTAATATGCTCGAAGTAGTCATGTCCATATTTTTTGCGTTATCAAACAGTCAAATTACTATTTTAGGAGCCACATATAGTTTTGTTTAATTACTAATTTATATTTATAAAATATCAAATCGGTGATCTTCCCTGATTATATATGCTGTAAACTAGAAAATGTGTTAGTTGTTAAGTCGTTAGGGACATAATTTGCTAAGGATATTTCTTATGTTCTGCAGTATGAAGCTCTAAGAGACATATGAATAGGACATTGAACAGCTGTCGTTAGCCAGAGTTTTCACTCAAATTGTCCTTTACCTGGTGAATGATACTCTCGCATTACTCATATTTAGGTTTTACATTCTTTATGCATCTAGACTGTGTTCTGATTTAGGCAACATGGTTCTGGGACCGTTCTTCGACAAAGCACCTTCAATAATTAATCGGCCAGACGGTTCAGTGCTCTTTGAGTGTAAGGCAATGGTTGATTATCGGCATCATAAATTATGTTATGAAAATTCAGGTATGTGCAACGCCAACCCGGAACCAAAGGTTCAATGGTTCCATAAAGACAAAGAATTGTCTGGTGATCGCTACATTATGAAGCATAAGAAACAAGTTGGAAAATACATTTGTACGCTAATTATGAAGGTACGTTACTTTCTCGAAAAAACTTACGTTTTCCATTTCTTGAACTTTGGCGTTACAAATGCTGTTTAACTGACAAGGAATACTCACCTGGGGTTGCGCGAGTTTCAAAAATCGAGCTCTGTAGGGGTACGCGACATTTCTTCCCCCGGACACTTCGTCCCCAGAGACAGTTCGTCCCCGGGGACAGTTCGTCCCCGGGGACAGTTCGTCCCCCGGCCAATTCGTCCCCGGACACTTCGTCCCCCGGGACAGTTCGTCCCCCAGGACAATTCGTCCCCCATATATAAGAAAGACTTCTAGAACGTTCTAGAAGGCCCTAAAAGACTCATAAACGTTGTGGAATAGTATAGAATGACATTTGCCCACTTTTCTGTGTTTAAAATCTTTTTCGCAACAAATAACATTTTATTTCAACGGAATAACAATGTGGAATCAATCCATCATAAAGTTCAAAGCTACACCTCCCAAAAATTCAATTGGTGATCGATTGTCATATTGTTCGATAACTTTGAGAATTCGCTCATCGGCCATGCGATATTTGGTTCTTTTCGGCTTAGCTTGATATCCCTGAAGCCATCTCACATGGGCCTGATCACGACCTCTCTGAATTAGTTTCAATCGATCGATGAAGTATCCCATCGTTGGCGTTTCCATTCCCATCTCGCTTTGAATTCGCCTGTTCCCGGCTTCGGCATAATTGTTGGTTCTGTGCTGGCCGTCAATGGTTCTCTGATGCACATTCCAAAGCTGATGAGGAAATCTTGGCTGAATTTGAACCATGCGACCACCTCTGCGAACTTCGGCTCCTATAAATTCATGGAGATGTGCCTTGAACATATTTCTGACAATTATCGTTTTCCTTTTTCTATTTTTAAACGTTTTTATTTCCTGGTTTTAAATTAATAATTACCTATGTAATTGTGCTCGAACCACGAGGCAACTTGGTCAAGACAATCCGGCAAAGTCTCAAAAAGAGTTGCGGCATATTGCTTTACATCGTTTAGGCGCACAAATGATAAAGCCGGGATCATTCCTGCAATTTTTGCACTCAATATTTGCATTCAAAAGTCAGTAATTTGTACTTCCGAATTTGTATTAGCCGATAAATATAAAAATCTTACTGCAGTACAGCGCAAAATCCGCCTCATTGTCGTAGCGATGAATTAGCCCAAATTCTCGAAGCTTCTTTTTCATATTCAATCCATTGCTCTCTCCAAATTTCTTGTAATGGGTTACGTTAAATGTCTATAAATTACCTGGCTAAAAGGTGCAGGCGTAATTTTAAAAGTGCCATTTCTGCGACGATTTCTTTGAATAAATTTACGAACTGCACTCTTTGAATTTGTTGCTTGCACTGCGATGGGAATTTCGGCGAGTTCTTGCTCAAAAACTTGTGCAGGTGTCTAAATATTCGGAATTGATAAATATTGGGGAAAACTGTGTAGGAAAAAATTAAATTTAAATGAATAACTAAATTTAACTAATTTAAATGACTGTAAACGAACCTCAACTGTTGTCAATGCTCGCTTCTTCAATGCTTCGCGAAACACCGCATGACTTGATGCTGCAGCATCTGGACCGTGATTATGCTGTGTTGGACCATGGACCACGCCCAAATTAGAATTGAGTGTGTGCAAAGTTCCGGTGCACCTTCTATCCCTTTTTACACAGCGCCAGATTGTTTTCTTTCCGTCCACAGTTTCTTTTGATTTCCAATAGAGGTGATTTTGGAAAATCAGCTTGTACAGCGGCTCGCCATCTTGATTTTTCTCAGTCATAACCTAAACTAAGTATGTTACAATTTTTAAACTATGTATTTTACAATTTTTGGCTGATATAAATTTACGATTTTCAAGCGTAATTTTATACATTTCTTAACAATCAAAACTTAGAGTTCTTAGAGCAGTGAAAACTTAATAATAAATGTTACCAATCTCGGACGCTCATCAATTTCATTTGGAGGTTCGTCATCATTCTCGTATGAAGATTCGTCATGGCTTTCGTCGTCCATAGGAAAATCGCCTTGGTCTTCTGCAAGCAAGCTGGAAAAATCCAAATCGGGATACATAAAACTGTAAAATTGATGAAATTGCTATTAAAACAGAAAATCGATAAAGTGAATAGAGGCGAAAACGCTGCAAATAGATGAATCACTCCGCCATTAACGAAAAATTGAAAGCAATGGCCAGTTCTGGTCTGTTCTGCAGACAGATGGGCTCTTTAATTCAGTGATAAATAAATGCTATATAATGTTATTCATACAATATATTCATTCAAAATATTTTATAAAGGAAGAAAAATGCGCATTCTATACTATTCCACAACGTTTATGAGTCTTTTAGGGCCTTCTAGAACGTTCTAGAAGTCTTTCTTATATATGGGGGACGAATTGTCCTGGGGGACGAACTGTCCCGGGGGACGAAGTGTCCGGGGACGAATTGGCCGGGGGACGAACTGTCTCTGGGGACGAAGTGTCCGGGGGAACTTTTGTCCTGCTCCCCTCTGTAGGATTGTAATACTCAATGAGGGGAATCCAACGGTACCAAACTTTTTTCCCCATGGGATCAAAATTTTTGAGTTCACAAATAGGTGAAAATGACCATTTTTGTGCAAAAATGATGATTTTTGGCCAAAAAATTGCATTTTTTGAAGCGATATCAAAAAACTAGCTGCAGATTCGGAATCAGCGCATCAAATTACCCCTAAAGCACTATTTCCAGAAAAATTTTGGAATTTTCCAAAAAATCGACTTTTTCTGACCAAAGGGGGGCCACATGGTCCCAAAAAAGTCAATTTTTTGGAAAATTTCAACATTTTTTTGAAAATAGTGTTTTTAGGGGTAATTTGATGCGCTGATTCCGAATCTGCAGCTAGTTTTTTATATCGCTTCAAAAAATGCATTTTTTGGCCAAAAATAATCATTTTTGCACAAAAATGGTCATTTTCCCCTATTTGTGAACTCAAAAATTTTGATCCCATGGGCAAAAAAGTTTGGTACCGTTGGATTCCCCTCATCGAGTATTACAATCCTACAGAGCTCGATTTTTGAAACTCACGAAACCCCAGGTGCTTGTGCACAAGCACAAGCAATATCAGATACGATTTCTGGGTTCTGCATTTTCTCGGGAAAAAAAAGTTAATTTTTTCCACTCTCATTTTTTCTTCCTCACCCTTTATTATTGAAGAAATCGTAATTATAGATAAATAAATAGAGGAAGGTTCAGTAAATTATGCCCTTCAATAATAGTTCAAAATTCCGTGAGTTACACCCACTTCTAAGCAAGCATAGGGAAATGTAACTTTGGAAAGTTGCTTGGCTTGAAGAGTTATGTGTACAGTTTTTCGACCGCCCCGATCGGTGCATTGGATTGAAAGTAACATGTCCTGGGAGCATTCTCCAGAACCATGATACCCCTTCATGGTTCCAAAATTTTTTGTCATCATGTTTACGTAAACAGAGTGTGGAAAGTACCACGCGGTGCGCGTGATAGAGGCGAGGAGCACTCAGGTATGGGGATAGCGGGAGACGCAGGGCGGTGATGCGCGTGGCGGGAACGCGAGGACTTTCGGCGCCGCCGTATTTACGGCGGCGCAATCCGCTAGTATATTCCTTAAATGTATTTGTAAGACGAGTAATCATCTTGTAATGTCCGAGATTTCGATGTTGAAAATAATTTATTGCAAAATTTTAATCCAAAAAAGATCACTAACCGAATAATCCGCCAAACATTTTGTTTTTAAAATTTTGTTTACAGAATCCAACACAAGCTGATCAAGGCGTTTACAAAATAGTTGCTACTAATCCACATGGAACTCATTCCGTAGAACAACATTATGTCGCCACATGCACCGCCAACGAGGTCATTTATTTTGCTATTAAGGGTGTAGTAGGCCTAACCCCCACGCTTCCAAAATACATGAAAACGTTGGTAGTATCTAAAAATGTATAGTACACCTTTTTGATGGCCGACAAATCGATCCTATGGTCGTAACCTAAGAATTTTACAGCCTACATGCCTTGTTTAATGTATGGAAGTCATAATTCTCAATACATTATTTTAATTTAGGTTTTCAAGACACAATAAATGCAGAAAGAAGACTGAATATTCTACTTCATGATTTTATTATATCGCATAATCTGCTCAAATATATCAAAATAATGCCAATAAAGTTGCATCTTATATGCAATTTATACTATATTCTATGATCCGAAATGTTCAATGCTGTCGGTAATCCGATCGAATTTGTAGCCACCTCTGCCATCCATTTGCTAAATATAAAGTTTGAAATAAGGGTTGCTTAAAAGAAAAAAAATTTACTAGGAAATAATCGTGATGTTTCCATAAGCTTTTCCTATGGCTCACTGTGAAAAGTGTTATTTCCAACGAATGACATCTTCGATATATCGCATCCTCGACATCAGCTGAAACAGCCGACGTGCACTCATCGAGAATTGCAAATTGTGGACGGTGATAAAATAGTCGCGCCATCTGAAATTATTTTATACTTGTATAACAAGGGTATTGTGACTAGTGCATCGAGTTGTTAAAAATTGGGATGCGATTCTTCCCAATTAACTAAAAATAAGACTATCGATATGGAATAATTTAGCAATTCAGCACTTTCTAAAGTTATATAGCTAGAAGCTTGTAAGATATTTGGAGAACTAAAGTGGTAACTTTAAAATTTATAAGATAAAATCTGATTATATATCCTTCAACTGAAATAAAACTGACTGCTATTCTCTGTTTTTCGCCACCACTAAGCACGTCCATCCAGTCTTGTTCACTGTCCCAACCTCCCTCTCTGGTAAGAATATATGCGAGCTGCACATGTTCAAGCAGATCAACCTGGAATTAAAATTGTAAATATTTATTAAAGTTAAACCAGTTAGCAGTGACCAATGACTTTAGTGTGTAATGTCATAAATAACGCACCAGGTCATCGTCAGTTATTCCTTTGCGACGCATGTTGATTTGTTTGTCTGGATAGATAATTTGATCTCGCAGAGTCCCTAGCGTCATATATGGTCTCTATATATCATTTATTAATCGCAGGAGTGTTTAATATTTCTCAAATTAAAGCTACTGTTTTAAAATCATCGGCTCCTCAAACTAAAGGATTCGTAGTTAATTATTTGCAATAAAAAATCATAAGAATCTAATTTTGCTTAAAAGTTGTTCATATAGGTTGCGACAGTGACTCATATAGTTTTTTTTTAAATAATAAACTATTTATTGTAAGTACCTGCGGCACATAGAAGAGCTTCCCTTTAGCTGGTTTTGTTAATTGTCCACCCCAGAGAGGCCATAGTTCACCAAGAACTCGAAACAACGACGATTTGCCACATCCATTTGGCCCACAAACGAGAACTATGATGGAAAAATATATATGTTTTACAGGACCGTTCGTATTTTAGCGACTAAATGTCGATTTACATACCATTTGTTCCTGATGGGACTTCCAAATCGAGACTTTCGATCAGCTAAAACAAGGAAAAAAGATGAAACTTAGTTAACTAAAAGTTATTCTCGCCATGTCGCCATTTGGTGTGATTAATGGAACTTTATCGAATTTGATCAAATTATCTTTTACGATAACTTTTCCACCTCCTGGACGTAAATTTGGTTGCAGAGACGCAGTGGCATTGTTTAGCAAATTAAGTTTCGCATCTGAGTTTGACCTTGATGCAGGGCCATTTTCTGCTGAGGAAGTAACCATTGTCCTTTGATAGTCGCCTAAATATATTTTTTGAAGGATTGAAATATATTGGCTTCTTTCTTAGATTATAACCCATTTAATTTCATTTTGAATCAACCCCTAAGTACTTCTGCGAGATTTTTCCTTTGATTTATCCATAGCTAATTAGCATTTTTCGCACAACTTTTACATAAAGCTATATGAGTAACTGGTTAAAACAACTTTCCCAAAAGGAATGAAGTTTGTTGTTAAACAAACATTTTTACCCTTCTGCAGGTCATTAAGCACATTCATTAGTGTATCGACACGGGTTGTGAATCCAGCAAGTCGAGTCATTTCTCTGCCAGCCAATGCTAACCTGCCGAGTGCTTCAGCCAACTTAAACATCATTCTTCCGGAATTGTAGTAGTCCTTAAATAGACAGCAGGTTAAGTTGCAATATCGTTTATACATACCTGCATAAGCTCATTCTTGGACTTTTGCATCATTTCAGTGTTATTCTTGTTGAAGTAAGGTCTAAAGTTAACATTTTTCGCATAACACTTTTATATATCGTAGCCCCAATGTAGCAACAATGCATAAACTTTCTTTTTCCAAACCCGACCTAAATGGGGAAATTAAGGTGATTCATCATAAAAGACAGTGTAGGGAATGCGTTATCCTTTGTCTTATAACCTTAAATGTCCACAAGGATTAAATTCAGCCACATCTTAGACCTTAGCGGAAGTAAATCTAATAGTCACCTGCTCATTGTATACCTAAAGTTTGTGATGCGTTACATAAACAATTTAAAATTTAAAATACCAGCCGACGACAGTTGCAACATATTTAGCAACAATATTATCGAGGAATCCCAAAGAGAAACGGAATAGAATCAGAGAGCGAAGATGAGAAGTCATTCGCTCAAAAGCCGTCATTACTGACTGCCGTTCGCGCTCATTTCCCTTAAAGTAAAAAAAAATTGTACCATTGGTATAAACTTTTGCATTTGTTAAGACAGTGAGGAAAATGGTGACTCAATAAAGTTCTAGTTATTTTAATTATATTAACACATACTTTGGATTTTTTACATTGTACCAACATACCTGATAAAAAGCAATTTCTTCACTGTTGACAATTAAGCGTGAATTAACAAAGCGATATTCGCCCTCGAGTTGCTGCTCAACTACAGTTAGTCGACCAATTGGGCGTCTTAAAAAAGTGAGCGCAGCTCCAGATGCCAAAAGATAAAAGAATAATCGACCGGGCGCCTGAAATGCAAAATTTCATGAGAAATTAACTTTATTTTAATTCAACGAGAAATTACGGCTTTTACAAGTTACAGATTTGGTTCTTTCTTGTAACCGATTATGAAATTTTCCGACCAATTTAAACAATAATTATGGATTTACCCTTTTAAGGGGTTATATTAAGCATAAACCTAAGCCTAAGGTGTGCCTAAGGATTTGCGCATAAAGGTAATATCATTACTGTTACAAAAAAGAACCGAATTTGTTACACCAACGAACTTTACGTGAAATTACTTACTTGGAATCCTAAAGACCCGCCAATACGGCTGACGTAGAGAACCACATCGACTAGCGGCTAAATAATAATTGGCATGAAGTGCTGATTACATTTGAATATAAACTGCTGATGTGAAATATTCGGTGTAACGCTCTCGTGGATAAAGTAACGCAAGCGGAATGACTACGAGGTGAAAAATTTTTTCATTTCAAAACGGTGTTTCACACAAACTGTACACACAGTATCTCAATGCACTGTAACTTCATTTTCACTCCTAAATATTATAATAAAATTACCTTGGACAGATTAGAGTAAAGCTCAACAATTCCTTCACAAAATCGATCCACATCTTGAGTTAACAATTGGTCTGCATTAGATATTCTATAAATATTGTACAGAATATGTTAGTCAATTCTATAACAATTCGTTACCTATTATCCAAATTGGACATTTTGTAGAAAATAAAGCCGCTAAATTCGAATAGTTATGTTTTGAATAAAATAAAAATTCAGCTACTTGAGGTATTGTTTGTAGAAATGATGGGTGAGCCGTTCTCGAAAACGCAATTTTAACTCGCTAATTCCAAACTGAAAATTAAAAATGAAGTATTTTCATGAGAGCAATGGCAAAATAAGATTAATTCCCATAGTGGTTTTAAGTAATAAAAAATCACCAACCTTAAGGAAACTATTGACTACGGATATTAGCGGCATGCACATCAAATAATGCATTATGGACTTCACAAAACGTTGCTTCTTTCTGGCTATTATCGATCTGGAATTATACCACACTAAACCAAGGTATTAGTTTAATGCTTATAATCAAGACAATTTCGTTTGCGCTTGTTTCCAAAACATTAAATCAGTCGAGCTATAGGAATGCAAATTATTCAGCAAAAAAGTGAAACTTACGCTTCAATTCTTGTGGAAGTGGTGATCATCCACAGATCAGCGTAAGTGCGTAACAGCAAGCTCAAGGCAATCAGTATCATATAAAGCACCTTAATTTAAAATAGTGAAAGTGCTACAGAAAGACCAAAATCACCTCTGCTGAGAATATACTTGGGATTAGAATGCGTACAATTCGATACAGCTTTTTCACGAATTCCCAATCGACATGTGCCTTCTCCTTTCCGGTCGACAAACCTTTTTCTGACGCTTTGATATTTGATTTTGAGCCTTTTGGTCCATGTTCGCTGAAAATTAATTTCTATAAATAAAAGTTTCAGTAAATAATAATTAGCCGGTTCTAACGGAGCGCGACGTTTTGCCTACAGGACGTTTTGCCTACCCCTTATAAAAAGGACGTTTTGCCTACTCGTTATAAAAAGGACGTTTTGCCTACCGGACGTTTTGCCTACAGGACGTTTTGCCTACTCCTTGTAAAAAGGACGTTTTACTGTCCCAAATTCCTATTTTGGGTTAAAACAACCCTTATAAGGCGTCAAACAAGGGAATCGGTAAAAATCCCCCGGTAGAAATCCCCCCGGTAGAAATCCCCCCGGTAGAAATCCCCCCGGAAGAAATCCCCCCCGGTAGAAATCCCCCCCGGTAAAAATCCCCCCGTTTTCAAAAAATCATATAAAAATGGCCAAAAAACATGAAAATGCCCATTTTTTTCGCTGAATTCGTATTTCACGTTAAATCGGATTAGGCTTATGCTCCCGAACTACCCTTACGTTAGGCTAAACAGCCCTTATAAGGCGCCAAACAAGCCATTAGGCTTGGGGCCCCGCTGTGCACGCACAGTCGGACTTAGTCTTAGGCTTGGGGCTTAGGCTGCTGTGCAGTCTTAGGCTGAACAACCCAACAAATACGAATTCAGCAAAAAAAATGGGCATTTTCATGTTTTTTGGCCATTTTTATATGATTTTTTGGAAACGGGGGATATATACAGGGGGATTTCTACCGGGGGGATTTCTTCCGGGGGGGATTTCTACCGGGGGGGATTTTTACCTAGACTCGCCAAACAAGGATTTAGGCTTGGGGCCCCGCTGTGCACGCCTAAAGGGACTTAATCTTAGGCTTAAGCTCCCGAACAACCTTTATAAGGCGCCAAACAAGCAACTATGCTTATTTTCTGTTGTTATTAACCTTTTGAATAAAAAATATAGGTAAAATGTCCGTTTTATAAGGAGTAGGCGAAATCAATAGGCAAAACGTCGTTTTTATAAGGAGTAGGCAAAACGTCCTTTTTATAAGGGGTAGGCAAAACGTCCTGTAGGCAAAACGTCATATTCGCGGTTCTAATACTTATAATTGTAGATTATTCTAATTGTGCATCGTAAAATATGAACTAAAATATGAGCTTTTCACCTTTTTTAATTTTTCCTAAACTTAATGCATGCCAACAATAGAACTTGCCCAAGTTTATAGTGCCTCTTGTAAAGGTAAGTGACAACAAATACGGCAGAAGTGCCAAGAACTGCGGGTGCTATATCCCGGAGTGTGGGACGTAATTGACCTAGCTGGGCAAATTTGCTGAATGTAGATGGCATTACTTCAGTACTGTTGATTGGTTAAATACCTTAAATTATTTTATTAATAAAACAGGGCAGCTGCAATAGGATAGGCCAATAATATAATGCAAATAACAAAACGCAAATCTTTCTATGAATACATTTGATATAATGATCTTACTCATCTCTATGGATAAAACGGGAAATAACTCTGAACGCGAGAGTACAAATAAATTTCGATATAGGAAAGCAGAATCGGTTTGTGGACATTGGTTACTACACAAAAAGTCCTAAAAGTTTTAGGCTAAAACTGTCTGTCCACATTTTCCTGAGCCAAAACAACAGCCCACAGCCTCCCATTCAGACCTGTCATTGCTGCTTATCTCATTTTCTTCATCGTGCCCAGTTCACATGCACAATTCCGCGCTACAAAATAAGTAGTCTCGTCCCCAAAAATTATGCGAAATCGTTCCAACGATTTCGCGTGTTTCCTTCTTTTGTAATTTCAAGACAGTGATCCACAACTAACTCGGACAATATTGATTATTATTGGAAAATAACATTTATGTGTACTGTGTGATTCCAGTAATCATTAAACATAAGTTCCATTCGTTCAATTGTTGGAAAGCACTAAAGCTGTTTGCCTGCGGCAGTATCCAATCAATTCCTTCCCGCTTGCTAAATGTAATACTTGCGCAATCTGTCTATAACGTGTTCAACAGGTGTCAATAATTGGAAACAGTGGTACAATAATGTCACAAATTGCGGTGTGTTAATAACACAAAATATTCAAATAGAATATTTGAGAACATTATCACAATGCCGTGGCAAAAATGGGGTAAGGTCACTTGGGGGAGTTACACTTGGGGGGGGGACACTTGGGGGAGTTACACTTGGGGGGTTACACTTGGGGGGAGTTAGGGTTGGGGGGTTTTACCCAAAACCCCCCATGTGTAACTCCCCCCAACTGGTACTGCCATAGTAATTTTGAAAAACCTATAAAAAGTACCTAAAATTACCACAAAAGTACCTTATATGGTAATTTTTCGCGTAGAATTCAAATTTTCGGTTATTTTTCCATTATGTGTCTGTTTTTTGTTGCTTTTTCGTGGAATTAACCACTTTCGATGACTGCAAGCGAGAAGGGAAAAATATCCTTTCCGCTGATTTTTATGTTTTTTCGTAACAACAAGGATTAAGTATCCAGTTTTCCTTGTCTTCTCAAGGAATTTGACTCAAGATGCTATTTCTCTCCCAGATTTTTGCTGTCCACGTGCAAGCGGTTGACGCTAGTCAGTATCAAATCAGTAGAAGATTTCTTCTATTTTAGGCTAAAACATTCCTTATAAGGCGCCAAACAAGGATTTAGGCTTGGGGCCCCGAACAATATGGGGCCTAAGGGACTTAATCTTAGGCTTAAGCTCCCGAACAACCCTTATAAGGCGCCAAACAAGCCACACATTTTGAGTTGTGCGGAAATGTCCACAACAGAACAAGGGAGTATAAGAGAATATAAAAAACAATATGGCAGTAGCAGTTGGGAGAATGAGAGTTGAATTCTACGCGAAAAATTACCATATAAGGTACTTTTATGGTAATTTTAGGTACTTTATAGGTTTTTCAAAATTACTATGGTAGTACCAGTTGGGGGGAGTTACACTTGGGGGTTTTTTGGGTAAAACCCCCCAACCCTAACTCCCCCCAAGTGTAACTCCCCCAACCCTAACTCCCCCCCAAGTGATCCCCCCAACTGTCCCCCCAGTGTAACTCCCCCAAAGCTACCATTCTCATTTATTGCATCAATATTGTATCATTGCCTTTATGTTCCGTTCCATCATACATGTTTAAAACATCCCGTATTGGTAGTCTTTATTAATGAATTGTTTATTATGAAAATAATTTAAAAACATAAGTGTACTTATTAATTAAGTGAATAATTTAGACGACATAAATTAAAACAAAGCAAACATCACAGAGATCTATAGAAGAACATGCGAATTCCACCGCAATGTTGTTGGAAAAGGAGGCTTAATCAGGTGATGGCATAACCTTAAGACGTTCAAACGCAACTTTTTCGAGAGACTCACGGTTGTCTGGATGCGCAATTTTGATGAGTGCATGGGCACGCTGGCGGAAATTCTTTCCCCAAAGCTGCGCAATGCCATACTCTGTGACTACATAATGAACGTGCGCTCGACTCGTCACAACTCCGCTTCCCTGTAATTTAGCAGAAAATAAAATATTTTTATCCAAAATTTAAACAAAAGTTTCGATTTTTCTGGTTTTAAGTTTTTGGATTGTTCAATTGTGTTGATTAAGGACATATGGCCTGTGTAAAGTATCACAATGCCAATTTTATAATAATTATTTTGGACTCACCTCCTGTATATAGGGCACAATTTTGGATTCTCCTCTCTTGGTTGCCGAAGGCAAGGCAATGATTGGTTTGCCCAAACCATCGTTAGCAATAGCCGCTCCTCGAATAAAGTCCACTTGCCCGCCAAACCCAGAAAGGAATTTCCTGCCAATGGAATCTGCCACAACCTACAGAAAAATTTATAACAACCGAAAAGCTAATATGCAATTTATTCAATCAATATCAACGCCATTCAAAAAAGAGACCAGAAAGTTTGTGAAACGATAACTTCCATGAATTTCAAATTTTTGTCAACTTATGTCCACAAAAATAAACATTTTTAAAGTCAGAAAATGAAAATATTTCAACTGATGCATTATAATATATTATAAAATTTATCTTTAGAATGTAAAAATAAATTTAATAACCTAAAATATGGCAGAGAACTAAAGGCTTTTAGTGATAACAGTTTGCCATAAATAAAGACTTACTTGGCCCGTGAGATCAACCTCTACAGCTGAGTTGATAGCAGTGACTTTGGGGTTCTCTCTGATTTTCGCTGGATCATTCACCCATTGCACATCGCCGACGTAAACATATGGATTATCATGTAGAAATTCATAAAGCTTGGTGGACCCGTATATAAAACTGACAACCAATTTCCCAGGAAAATGGACCTTTTTGGCGTTTGTGATGGCTCCACACTCGACTAGCGGCAAAATTCCATCCGAGAACATTTCTGTGTGGATCCCCAAGTCTTTATGTTGTTTAAGTGCAGCAAGAGCGGCATCCGGCACGGCGCCAATGCCTAAATAGAAACAGATTATATTATTTGGACCAAACCATGTTCATACGCATGATATAAATTTCCTCTTTTTAATAATCTCACTTATACACTTACCCATTTGAAGAGTGGCTCCGTCGTCAACGAGATTCTCAGCAATCAGCTTTCCAATTTCGGATTCTGCTGCGCCAACTTGTCCGAAACGACGCGTATGCAATGGAAAATCTTCATAGACCATCACATCGATCTGTGATGAGTGAATCATTCCATCTCCGAAAGTGCGCGGCATATGCTTATTCACAACAGCTAAAAAATCAAATTATAATAAAATTCAATTACATGTAAGAAGTTCATTCTATCACATGTGCCCAGAGAGCTATGTCATAGAAGTACACGGATTATACATTGCTGAATTTGGCGGAAAATTTCATGAAAATATACCTATAATGTGGTCAGCGGTAGATATAGCAGCTGGGGTGGCCTCAGCGCTTACCCCAAGTGAACAATAGCCATTTTCATCAGGTGGACTAACATCAATGAAAGCTGCATTGAGTTTTATCGCGCCTCGACGGAAAAGTAAAGGCACTTCATGAAGGAAGCAGGAATTGAAGTCTGTGAGCCCTAAAAATTGTAGATGTATAGTTATAAAGTGGCTATTCGTGATTGTTGTATTGTGAATTAAATACTAATTTTAAATTCAATTCAACCCCGGAAATCATCCCTACTCTTGCGTAATAAATAAATTCATTACAAAATTATTGAGGTCGCGGCAACTTTACTCACACAATGGAAGTAAATATTATTACAAACCTTCATTGACAGCACTGCGAAGATTGTGTCCTGTGAAGAGAGAATTTGATCGAATACGGTCTAAAATTTATGTTGTTACGTGCAATTTATTTTTTCAGAATAAGTACGAAAAACCATGAAGTTTTCTTTACATTCACCTTTAACCCTTCATTGCCGGAGCCATAGACAAAAGTCAGAAATCTGGCGTTACCATTAGCTTTCCTTTTGGTGAGCTGTCTTTATCAAAATCATGATGGCCGCCATTGTTTATTTCTCTTTTCTGTGTGGTATATTTACAAACACACTCTTTGTATGAATAATGAACACTCCTTCGTTTCTTTCTTTTTGTGAAGTCTTTTGCAAATCAACATCGTATCCGAACGGATACACTCGGCAATGAAGGGTTAAATGCATTTCTATTATAAAAATGAGGGATAATTAAACGCTGTCTTAACTATAAGTATGATTCTTAATAAACAATTATGTAATGACTTAGAGGATTTTGAAATACCCTATAATTACAATTTGCCCTTCATTTTAAATTTTTATCGTATTTGTAGAATTGGAATATGATTGAACTAGCTACGGAGTGCCTCCGGCACTTGATTTTTAATAAATACGAGATAGGGGGATACACAAGCTACATCATTGTTATTTAGATGCATAGAGTAAACAAAATATTGGAGCTGTGAAAATGGACTAACAAAATGCTAGTCTGAAATCGCAACATCTAATATGTTATATATCTAAAATTTGTATTTGATAATTGATGTAACATAAAAGTTAATCTAGTAACCATCTCCAAACCGTTAGTTTGTCAGGTAAATCAATTTTTCGCAGGAACGTAGCATTTACCTTAAATATTGAAATATGAACCTACCACGTATACCGGATTCTATCCAAGGCGTGTGCCCCTCCAAATGCAAGTGATGCAGTGTTATTTTGTCCAAACCATTTGTTTTTACGTGGTCAACGAGACCTGCTAGCAAAGGTGTGGGGGTGGCGGCGATCCCTTGCACGTAAATGTGATCTCCTAAATGAGCACAACAACATTAGCGTGATAATACCGGATGGTTTTACACTCTAATAAGCGTAAAAAATTACTATAATATTTTATAAGAACTGTATCTTCTGCCTAGTATTTACAATATTATAAATATCACTTATTATTACCTTCCAGCAGAAATCAGTTTTGTGGCTAAAATAAAATACAAATAGCATACCTGACTTGATACCATCAAATGCACGTTTGATGTCTTTGACAGCGGGTGTTTTACCAGCAATGGGAAAGCCTCTATTTCTTCCCTCTGGCACCTTGGGTTGTGGTAGGCCACGAAAATTGCGTATTGATGTGCTCAGCCATCGATAATTTGAAGTTGAAACTGTTCTCCCAAAGATCATTGCGCGTAATTAATCTAAAGTTCGCAAGGAATCATTGATTTTATCGGTTGACGTAGTAAGTAAAATAATCACTGTATTTAATTACGTTGCTCAAGAACGCAATATTATTCAATTAATTGTGAAATAGGGCAAGGTTAAAATTGGAAGAGATGAGCTCAGAATTTCTAAATTATGAAACGGATTAAAAGGACAAGCAGCAGTAATGTTGTCGAATACTAACGCATTTCGACACACAAGCAAGCATATTTGAACGTGGATGTAGATGATAGCCGAAATTAAAATTCCGATTCCAATATTACTGTTTCCTTTAAATTGCATGAAAATGTGAATTAATAAAACATTTCTGGGCCACTTTGTCAAGAAATTTAGGTATCAAAATTGAAAAGCTGTTTTGTGTTTATTCCCAAAGCAAATTGTAAAGAGAGCTTCAACACCGTCCATATTTCAATGCTTTCTCAAATACAAATCTACACAATTGAAAATAACGTTTTTGCAACAACATATCGTAAATGCTGTGATAAAATGCTATAATTCAAACATCAGACAGACAAAAATAAGTCTTATCAGTCCTTTATATTGGCTGCAGGTTCAGCTGGCTGACCAAAGAATGGCAACAGTCCAATTCCCCCAGACTTGTGTTCACTTCCTTTTTATAAATTAACACAAGACTGAGCTCAAAGAACACCGAGCTCACACAAATAGACCCACGTGCCCCGTTCATACATAGTCGAGAGAATATATTTACCCCAAAACACCGAGGCTTTCTGCTGAAATTCTCAAAAATAGGGGAACATGCTAAACCAATATCCCAGCTTGCTTCGCGGTCAATATTCAAGCACACCATACACTGTGAGAATACGGAAGATTGAATGACTAAAGAGAATTTCCCCTAGTTCTATGCGTATAATGGGAAGGGGGCCAGGCCGGCCAACCACGAGGGACCGGCTAGCCGTCACAATGTAAGCGGATGAGGCAGACAATACAAAAGGAAAAAGACAGTCATCGCACAGTCCTTCTCTGTTCAGAGATGCACCGAAGACGAACATTGCACAGTTCTGTTTTCTCTCCACGCACCTCCAAAATTTAAATTGGTACATTTTCAACCCATAACAAAACAGCAAAAACGTGACAGAGCCAAATTTAGAATGAATAGGAAAACAGGAGCAATCATTCAATAATGATTGTATAATTGAAACGTTTATATATTATTTGGAGTTTAATCATTAGGAGAAAGCTATCAAGCCAGGATATTGAGATATTGTGAGCGTTCTCTGCTCTCTGGAATGTACATAAAATATGGTTTAGGGATGATGGGCCCGGTGGCTAGGCCATTAAATCCGATGGGAAACGTTATTTTGAGTAACCGTGAGGGAAAGAGAAGAGATCATTGTTCACATTTTGTTGCCTCACGTCACGCATGCGGCATTTGTAGAAGGCGATACTCGAGACGGGTTTGAACCAGGATTTGTCATGTTATTAAATTAACTAAAATTTATTCTTTAAGCTATGAGTAATATTTCCCATATATCCAGAATCATAGAAAGGCGAGATAAAGCAAAAAGCAAGAAATTAGGAGAAAATGTTCTACAGTCAACATTTTTTATTACGAAAATAGTATTCTTTGATTTTGGAGCTTTTGGTTTTGAAAAATGGAAGACTATTTGTATTTTCAAGAAATATGCGTACATTCATTGTTTGTCACAAAGCAGACATTTGTTATTTGGAAGTTTTTGGGACTGCACAGATGCCGTTAATAATTCACGTATAACACCTTTACCAGTAGAACAATGTATTCCATGTGAGAAGAAAGAAAGCCTTTTTCCATAAGAGAGCCGTTGTTCGACCGAAAAGTTCAATAAGGCTTTCACTTCTCGTAGACTTAATCTTCTAATAAAATCATTAGGTAGTACGACTAAAAATCAAATTTGTAAAATTATTTTCTCCATCCCGTTATTAGTTGTCATACATACGTTTAACAGGACATTTGTTCAAACTTAGTTTTTTATCGGATATGAGGAAACAAATACAAAGCTTCTACTTTGTTACAAAACAAGTTATATCTTACAGGATTTTGATTTGTAGTCTACTATGTAACACGTTCTCGAATTTTCCCATGTTCACAAGTTTTCAAATATACATAACACACAACTTTATATGGTAAAGACCGATTATTATTGAGATCATTTATTGGCCATTGTTGATAAGAATAAATTAATTCAGAGAAGAGGTAGCCAACACATTACATAACAATGGACGCAAGATTTTTGTTAATTCTTCGATTCGTTCCTGAATAGGAGCCTTCGGCGGAGGAGGATCACCGCCAAGTCTAATTTTTTGATACTGCTCGAACATGCTCAAAGCGCGGAACATATCAGACACGGCATTCTTATCGAGAGTTGGAAGCTAAATTCATATATAATTGTTTTCAACTCGATGGAAAACAGCTGACTAAATTAAAAACTTGTTTAGCGGATATTAAACATGATTTTTGTAATCGGATTAAATGCCTAGGTGCTACGTATTGACTAATATCAGGTACACTCCCTCCACTGGAAAATAATAGAACATAACAAGCATACCATAACATCTCCGCGTTTTCCAGTGCCAAACATCGAATTTGCGCTAAGAATTTTTATCATTTCGTCAAAGAGAACCGCATGAAATTCCGGTGGTGATGAATTATCAACAAACAGCTGATGCAGGTCAACCATGGCCTCTCTTAGCTCTCCTCGATATAAGTGACGTTTGAAAGTGTAAAACTTGTACAACAGGATTAACTCTGGCGATACCAAAAATGCATCCGACATGGCGTCAAATATTCGCATTTGAGAAATCTCTGAAATTAAAATGTGTAAATAATGTAATTAAATAGGCAAAAATTACGTTCTGGACTGGAATGTACGAGCAATTTCCGAGCCACATGGGAAATGAGTTCGGTGGATCCGTTACGCAAAGCCCAACCAAGTGCGGTACTCCATTCTTTATCCATTAGGTACCTCAATAGAATTGTTTTGATGTTGAAACATCGAGCATAAAACGTTGAAACTGTACTTTAAAGTCACAGCCCGTGTAATGTCATATTTGGCGTTAAGGAGGTCATGCTTGTCGCATATGCTAATTATTCGTTCCGCGAGTTTGGTGTTACCGCGCCAGTCCAACCCAGATACTCGTTCTTCAAGGATTTCACGAGTTTGCTCTGCACCAGCTGCTACGAAATAGTCCGCAGCCAATTCCCACAACTCTTCCGATAAATTATCCATCTAAATAATTATAAAATTATTGAAGGATTCCTTGAATTGAAAAGGAATTCATTGAAAAGGATTCATTGAAGGCTTCCTTTACTGTCTTATTTCGAATATTTAACTTCGACGTTTGATGTTGAAGAAAAGAAAAAGCAATGAAAAGTATTGATGATGAAAACATGTTTAACGTATAATATAAATAAAATGAGCGAAAATGGTTTGCAAGGATTCGCAGTTCATTTATTTTGAAGTATGGCGCTGTTAGTAATTAATTCTAGAAACGTCTATCGACCCAGCGATCTATATTGATTAAAAGTAGCTTATAAAAGTGTATGTTTACATAAATGTTGTTGTCCATCTTGGCGCAGAAAATCGGGCCCGGGCCAGCCGCGTCAAGATGGACGAACTTTGATGATAGATTACAACATATACATGCCAATTTGTTGTAAATGAAGTTAAAGAAAAATGTTCTTGAATAATTTACTTTAAAGCCATCATTCAACGTCACAACATTTCCTGTAATCCTTATTATTTTCTTTCTAGTCGTTCAATTATACAACAAACCCTAAAAATTATGCACACCAAAAGGTAAGCAATATAACAATCGTAATATAATAATTGTTATACGATAATCTACGAAAGATTTAATAAATTGCATAAAACTTCCTTGGACGAGTCCAAAATCCTCTTCTTTAATTACTTTTCTGCACTGTGGATATTTTCAGAAAGCGACAAGTAAATAAACCTCTTACCTGAGCTGTAAATAATGATGATGCGTATTCGCTCAAAATTCTGGATCTCAATCCAAGCTCTGTTGTCGTATTATTACTCAATAGTGCACCAAATGTGGACTGTGGCATCAATATTTTCGGAATTAGAATACTTGGGTCGTGGAAATATAGTAAGTCAATTAAGTGTGTGGCGAACCATTGGAATGAAGCGCTACCAGAACATATATCCTTTAAGGCTTCGAGATAATTTAACTTGAGAATGGATAAAAGAGTGCTGTCCAAGGGAGGCAATGCGTTTCGGGATTTTCCCGTAAGTTGAATGAGTTCCTAAAACATAGTATTATCTCAAAAATTAAACCTTGCTAAGTTAGCTAAAGTTCACTATGAGTATATGGACATTATTTTGGTCTATTGCAAAATCTCTTTCGTACAAAAGAAGTATTAATTTAGTGGTAATTCGTACAAATTATTTATGAACAAGAATACGTATATTAGTAATACCTCTGCGATCTGGCCAATTTCTTGTGCTTGGGCTGTAGGATGACAGAATAACACATATGCTGGAAGCAATTCGTACCAACTGACCGAGAGTGTTTGAGCACATCTTTGAAAGGCACCTTTTTGTCCTCGTAGAACAGCATATAGGAAATTTAGATTGTCATGTTGACGAAATACACCGCTCTGCAGTAATTCACGAATTGCCTGAAAATGTTTTAGTGAATAATCAATTTGTCAAAAATTATGCAAATATTCACCCGTTGACCTTCAATAAATTCCTCAGAACTTGAGCGATCACGCAATAAACCAACATCCATTTTTTGGAATATAAGAGCCATTCGTTGAAAGGCGCTATCTGTTTCATACTTGGAATTGAATTTCAGTAGATTTGCAGCTGCTTTAAAATCGCCAGAAAGAACTTGTTGTATTAACTGAAAACCAGTGGATGAAAAATTTAACTCAAATTTTTGAATTTACCGCATTCCAATATAACTCGTGCCGTTCTGGTTTATCTTGAGGCTCCATTGCTGATATATCGTCCATAAGAGTTGACTAAAAAGCGTTATAAAATCTCAAATTAAGCCTCTAACGTTGACCAAAAATGTGACTGCTTCGTTAATTTATCCACTAAAAGTCTTATAATAGGTTTCGATAAACCCTAATGATATTATACAATTAAACAAAGTATGTTTCGTTGCATTATTACCGCTCACTATTCTACATATACTTCCTATGCGAGCCAAAAATTACTGTAAATGTGTGTAGTTAACACTTTATTTAAGGCAATTGACACTTACAAGAACCTCGGATGCTGAAGCGAAGCATTCGCGACCCCATTCTACTAAGTCGACAACTATTGAATGACCTGAAATTCATGGACCTTAAATAGTTATTGTATCTATACATGTCCAGATTCATTTTCGTATACAGGGAAATGCACCTACTGGTTGGCCGGATGCAAACGGATTCAAATAACGACCATATTGTTTCTGCAGAGATCAGTTCATCGGCCATTTTTTGTTTCCGCGAAAGTGAACCATCGCTGTCCTCCAGTAATTTGAGTGCATTTCTTATGGCCAAACGGTAGCGTTGACTCAAAACTGCGGCACTAAAGCATATCACTAAGGATTTTAAGCTATTTCCCAGGAAGTGGCAACATAATTTTTATCTAGTTGTTAGACGGTTTCCATGCCATGTTACGCAAACGTAAAAATGTTACAAATTAAACCCCAACATTGGTAACATATTCAATGTTTTATTATACTTACTCTTCAAGCCTCAGTGTTCCTTGACTCGCTATTGCAACCTGAAATTAACTTTGTGTGAGTATGCTTTATCATCATATCTTATATGTGTTACCGTCTGGGTTTTGCAGAAAATAGCTGAAAGTAGGCAAATTACAAGGCAGTACAGTTATGATAACACTTACAATGGAGATCATACATTAACTTCTTTCTAACGTGATTTAGTTCACTATTTGCTTCATCAGCGCTAATTCGGATCTCTAAGGGACGAATTCTTTCAGGATCTTAAATGTACGGCGTATTGACATAGAAATATTATAGAAATCAACCTCTTGATTTATGAGTGGATTTGTAATATACCAACGTGTTGTTAGAGAAGTCACCGGCTGGAGCTGGATGAAATGAGTTTCCGGGTACTGATTGCCCATTATTACGCATGATTAAAGTGAAGATGCTAAATGAGTTGACATTGGTAAAATATAGAAAAGTGAAAATATTTGGTGGGATATATCACATTTATAATTTAAAATTTGACATAAGGCAACACTTTTATTATTCACGCAATGCTTAAAAGTATCACAGAAAAAGACACGCGATTAGACAAAATTGAAAGCTTTCAAATATCACACGAAATAGCTAAAAGTTGAAGATGAAATAAAATGTAAGTAAAAAGAAAGGATTTACATAGCTAATCAAGGATTTTTCAGAATATAAGTAGGTACGAAATGTAGTAGCAGCAATATAAATAAAACGAGCTCAATTATGATAAAGAAGGAATAAATCATTTTACGTAACTTAAATTGAGGAACGAACGCATAAATATCATAAGGCCAAACGTTATTCACAAGACAACTTGCATTATTTTGGAGGATGTGTTGTGCAAATCATTACGATATTTTAGACCCCTTCCTAGGCAGAAATACATGTAGTGCAATGTTTTATATATAAATGTCAAAGTAAACTACATGCACATATTGTAATACTTTTTACGTACCAATGTTTTCACAAGAGTGATAAGAATAGAATATTAAGTTTAAATGAAAATAATGTATGGCTAGTCGATTATTTGTATGCTTTAGCAGGCTTTGGTGATGCTTGAAGTAGTTCTGGATTGGTGTCGATAATTTTGGAAAGCAATTTATCGGTATACATTTCCAAATCGCGGATTCGGTTCTCTTTTTCGACCAATTCTTTTCGGAGATGCTTAATAACACTGAGGAGATATTCTGGTGATGTATTCTCGTTCTAAAAGTTGATTATTAAAACTTAGTGCTTACTTATTCTTTAAAATTTTAGTAATTAAGCTTTTCTGTATGGTTCCATAAAAATGTTATGCTATAAAATACCTTTGCTAACTTGCAATAATTATACACAGTAATAATTATATCCCCAACTAATATATCGTAATTATATACTGAGCATAATAAGGGCCAGAGAAGTATTATAAGGACAATGTTTCACAATTAATGGTAGTAACCTAATAGCCCTAAGATAGGAGATTAACATTAAAAACAAAAATTATGCTTACTATAGCTACTCATAATCTTTAAACACGTCATAAGTGTAGAGAAAATTTAATTCCTTTTTATATAGTTCTATAATACTATAACTGTTGGCTTTGATATGCTTAAGCAATTTTGCCCTAGTGTAAAGAGATCGAACATACCAAAGCGCCAGCATTGCCCGATCCCAACGAAGCAAAACCCGAGGACGAAGCAATAGAGCTGGGTCGACTGTGATTATTTCCACTACCAGTCGGATTCGTCGGCAACGCCGAATTGTTCCCAATAGATGCTGCTGCGGCCGAATTGGTGTTTGAATGGAACAGAGAAGAAAATATTGAACTTTGGTGAGGCACATCGGCACTTGTGTCACCATTTGCTGTATTTTCACTATGCTTTTTCGTGCGCAGATGAAGCAATTGTTCAGCTTTTTGTCGAACCCAAAATATGATTACAGATAAAGCGATTTCTCTGTTTCAGCAATGAAAAAATTTGATGAAATGACATTTGCATTATATTTGCGATTTTCGTAACAATATGATTTTCCACATGTCAAAAATGAAAATAATACAATTTACCCATGTAATGTTTACCACGCACGCCAAAAATAGTTAACAAGTGCCTGTGGAAAGCATCTCAAGTAATTTAAAGGATTCGACATTCAAAATACGATTCATAAAATATTTTATACGTGCTTATTACCGCTCCTGTCAGTAAAACACTAGAAGAAACCGACTCAACTCATAAAAATTCGACTTATTACTACTCGATCTTAAAATATTTCCAAATATTTTCATATTAAAATACTGATGAAAAGGTTGTAGAAAAGCTGTGATTACCTTTGTGGTTATATTCTTGGATGAATCATGATTTGCAGTTGAGTAATCGCTATGGAGAGATTGTTTGTCACTGTCAGCAACGCTTGCGTCTTCTCGTCCAAAGGCTTAAAAAGTATACAATAATATTGCAAAGAAACAATAAGCTAACTTTGGCTGTCGTTTCGACGATTTTTCATAGCAAATTCATTGGCCGAGTATTGTGAAAGACCATCTCCCTCCGTAACGTCTCTCCTATGCTGATTATCTTTCGAATCCAATCTGTTTGAGCTTTGGCTGTGTTCTCCAGTAGTAAGGCTTAGAGATCCACCTTTTGAGGGCGTTGCTGACAGGAAATTTTCCGGTCCTGACAGCATTATCATTTGATTCGGAGAAGGAGAGGAAAATGCTAGTCCCGACGCGTTCGATGAAAACGAGCTTTTTCGACTGAGCGAAATAGAAGCCATTGACTGAGCATCCATCGTTGCCTTTTTGCTTCGTCCAATCAAATGCATTTTTCGTTTCAGCTTCTCGAATTTTTTCTCTAAATGTATGATAAATTTACACATAATTCCTTATTCGGTTTCTATTTAATCCCTACAAAATGTATAAAGAAAACAATTAGGTAGATAAAGTCATTTTTAACTCCGATAAATTGGACAGTAGCGGATAGTAATCTAAAAATAAGCTTCACAAGATTGGATTTATCAACAAAAGTGAATAAATGCTTCTCCTATTATAATGAATAGCAAAATGGCTCTACCTTTTTCTATTCTGTTCAATGAGAAGTTAGAAATTGATGAGGCAAATTTGTTTTCAAATTGCCATTCTAATTGAAGTTGGCCACGATCTTTCTCATCCCCTTGCTTCTTTGTAAGGCGATACCACGTCGGCGGCTGATACCTAGACATCGTTCCTAGCGGCAAAATTACCTGGCCAAGAGTTTCAGTTGTGCCAATAACCGTCTTATGATTTACATGAATATGCATTTCTGCATCCGTGTCCGCTATTTCACTAAAAATGAACAATTATAATCAGAATAATATCCAGTAGCGCACAATTCGCAATGCTCATCCCATTGGCAACTGCCATCTGTGGTTTTGGTGGGATTCGTTGTAACTTTGCTTTTCCAGTTTCCTTTTCCCGAGGTTGTTAGAGATACATAGCTGAAATAGTACTATAATTTATTAAAAATATGTCCGAATGAGCTTATTCAAATTATAAACTTACATGTCCATTGACTTATGACCTTTCAGATTCAGCCCTTTCGCATGTATGACTAAATACATAAATTTAGCGAAATAATAAAACTTATATTATGCAATATTAAAAAGCTACTAACCATGAATCACCAAGTTGTTAAAGTTGGCCATTACGCACTTGAATTTGAAACTTGCCTAATATCAATCATGACATGGGTGAAATTATATACGATTTACTATATTAGTTATAACGTTAGCGAAGCCGATATATCGGAAAATTTTATATATTCGCAATTATAATCATTTCTTTATTAACGCATAATAGTCAACAATTTTAAATATTTTTTGTAAACTCAACAACAATGAACATAACGGATTTTGTATTATGAGAATATTTTCACTTAGGTCGATGTTTGCTTAACCAAAGGTATGACTACAACCGAATTCTTTGCCTCCGCTATTTTCCACCATCTGCCAAGTCGATGTTCTTGACCAACAGCACATGCTAACTTGCTTCCGTCATCAGCAAAGCGAATGTGATTTATGAATCCCTTCTGGAAACGAAGGTAGTTTTATTTTAGATCTTTAAGAAGCAATTATACGAAAAGTTAACTCAAAATAGATGTGTTTTAGTACATAATAAAAAAAACCTACTAACGCAAATTCATCCACTACTTTCAGGTATTTGTAGTCTTCGCTGAGCTTCCACAACCGTACAAGTCCTATTAATTACTTTAATGAGTCCAATTATTGGAAAGAGTAAACTAACCGTCACAAGAGCCAGATGCGACTAAATCAGTGTATGGGCATGCTGCGATTGAAGAAATCCAATTGGGTTGTTGCATAATTCCGTTCTCGGTCGCCATTCCATGAGCTTTCTTTACAACGCAGACAGGTTTCTTCTTGGACATCGACCAGACATAAATGCTTCTAAACGAATATATATTAGAATTTAATGAAAATCCTTATAATAAGTTAGTGATGATCCTCCGCACATTGCATGTTTTTGGAGGTCATTCTTAGGGGTGCTTATTCCATTTTTCAGAGGTGCATTCTTAGGGGCGCTTTTTTCAAAATGTACCTATTTTAGAGTAATTTTTAGCGGGGAACCCAAATTTGAGGTCAGAATTTAGCTAAAATGTAGACAAATTTAGACAAAATGTACCTAAAATGTACCTTTCTCCCATTTTTAGGGGTGTATATTTTTGTCCGTCAGGTTTTGTCACGCTTTCAGTGAAGGTATTTTAGGGGTGTATTTTTTTGTCCGTCAGGTTTTGTCACGCTTTCAGTGGAAGGTATTTTTAGGGGTGTATTTTTTTGTCCGTCAGGTTTTGTCACGCTTTCACTGGAAGGTATTTTTAGGGATGTATATTTTTGTCTGTAATTTTTTGTCACGCTTTCAGTGGAAGGTATTTTTAGGGGTGTATATTTTTGTCCGTCAGGTTTTGTCACGCTTTCAGTGGAAGGTATTTTTAGGGGTGTATATTTTTGTCCGTCAGGTTTTGTCACGCTTTCAGTGGAAGGTATTTTTAGGGGTGTATTTTTTTGTCCGTCAGGTTTTGTCCCCCTTTTTCTGGAAGGTATTTTTAGGGGTGTATATTTTTGTCCGTCAGGTTTTGTCCCACTTTTTCTGGAAGGTATTTTTAGGGGTGTATATTTTTGTCCGTCAGGTTTTGTCCCCCTTTTTCTGGAAGGTATTTTTAGGGGTGTATATTAACTTAGACTGAGCCAAACTCAGACTGAGCCAAACTTAGACTGAGCCAAACTCAGACTGAGTTTGCGAGCCACCGCAGGTGGCGAGCCAATCCTGTGGTCTCTGGACCTTCCCCCTTGGAATGTGAGTGAAGTTAGAACAGAAAAGGCATACTGACATAGACTCCCCGCGCGCTAGTAGGTATATATTCCAGAGGACGCACCCGCGGCCTCCGCCGCGGATCAGGCCCAAAATCCAGGATTTTCCGGATTTCCGTAAGCCATATCCTCCGGAATCCGGGTTTGTCCAAGCCGAGACCGGTACCAATCGTCTTGTCTCGCCGAGACGAAGCGATTGACGTATCATATGCCCAGATCCGAGGCGCGACGCGAAACTTGTCCTTTTACGTGACAGGCGTGACACACGGATGTCATATTTTCACGTATGTCACACCCAAATCTGACATTGATAACCCCCTAAAATCATGAGTTTTGGGGGGGGGGGTTCTCGCGAGTTTGGGTCCGGGAGCGTCGAAAAGTGGGAGAATTCTGTTCGGGGCCCACGGACACAGTGCGCCTTAGAGGGACTCGATATATACAATGAAGATAAAAATTATTCGGCTGAAAATCATTTCAATGTTCCTTCTTACTCGTGTTTACTAGAACCGGGAAGTGAAGTGAAATATTTAATAAAAATGTGCACCATTTTTTGTAAAAAAAAACTACCATTATTACACAGCGTTTCATTTTGAAACTCATGAAAAATCTAAAGTGGCGTTAAAGAAGTGGCTTTAAATAAGTGAAAAATGCTGGGGATTACCAAAACTAAACTGGGTACGAATATATATACGAAATTATTCCAAAGACAAGTGATGTATTCAATGATTTTTTTACATTAGCGATCATCGATAATAAGAAAAATGTGCTGGTTAAAAACTAAAATCAAAATTTAGTATAGAGAAATATAAGCATAACGAGGGATGGGCTGTGCCATTCGCCACATCAGTGGAATGGCTTCATAAAAAGAATGGAAACATAAAAATCACAGCTTTGTAAGGCAAAAACCCTTAAAAACACGTTTTTGTATTTTGGTGCGAATTCAAATTTAGACATTTTTTTATCTTTTTCGCGACCCAACTTTTAGAGACCTATCGATTGAGCCATTACTCGCCCCTGGCTAAAGGCTAGATCTGTTCCGTGCAGACAGACTACAGGGACAGAACGATATCAGCCTCTTAAGTGTTGGGCATGAATGCGATAAATGTTAGCAACGATCTCTTGTTTTGATTGATATCACATACCGTTCCTTCCCTTATAAACTAATACAAAAGTTCCAGATCTCTGTGACTGAGTTGTATGAGGCCAATTGTTTGGGATTATCCAGACTACAGATCGGGACGAGTGACAGCTCAACCGATAGGTCTCGAAAAGTTAAGCCCGGGAAAATTGAAAAATTTGAAATTTGAGCGCAGCGAAGCTGCAGACCGTCACTCGTCTTGTTATTATGCACCGAAATGATTCAAATTTGGCGCGACACAACGGCACCGGACGCGACAGAATGCGTGAAAAACTATTCCCGGATTTTCCTGACCCTCTGTGTCTGCACCAACCCCCTAAATCGACCACGAGGAGTTCAAATCAGAGCTCAGATTTTGCCTGGTCCAAGCACGTAAGTTTGTAAAATCACGTTTTTTGCCTATTTTTGCCTGAAAATACCCATTTTTGATGCGATATGAAAAAACTAATCTCAGATTCATGTTCAGCGCATCATAAAACTCCTAAAAACACAGCCGAAGTAGGAAAATGTGCCAATTTTAACCGTATTTTTGCGCCTACTTTCGCACCTTTTTCAAAAATTAAAGAAATTTTGGTGACTAATCCGCCCCCGAAACGCCAAGATTAGTGGAGGTGGTGCCAAAATAGCCGAACTCGAGAAACCCATTCTAGAATAGAATAGGTGAGTAGCGGGAAGGGGTATAATAAGACGTTGGTTCCATACTCCAGTAAGAAGGTATTAGGAAAATAAGAGAAAATAGCATTTGGCATTGTTTCTCTGTCTCGCCAAATTTGAATCATTTTTTTGCATAATAACAAGTTAGGGGAGGAAGAGTATAACAATAGAATAATGTAGCCTATTAAATTATAATAGAATCAAAGACAGCATAAGAAAAGTTTCGGCACAAAATTAATATCCGATTATATCAAAATGAACGCATATTAAAAATGAAATAATTACCCATCCGCAGCACCGGATAAAAAGTGATCTTCGTTTATCATTGCAATCGTATCAATGCTAATAGCCTCAGCATATCCATTGAAAACGAATTGACTTTCTTCAGCCACTTTAAATAACCGTAAGGTGCGATCTTGTCCACCACAACTCAGAACTCGAGCTCGGCTCAGCATATCAAGTTGTTGAATCGCGTCTTGATGACCGTACATTGTGTCCACAAAGCCCATTTGGTCTAGATTCCAAGCCTGAAATTCGATTAATTAATACATTTACATTGATAAATAAAGATAAAATTTAGTGGTGGATTTTTTGGGTACAAAAATAGTCTCATCAAAATCAGAATCACGGTATTGTGATACGGTATTCTAACTCTTTATCGACGAAAATGGCACTAATTTGATAGTATCATCTGCACATTTCGAAATTTGGATGTGCCAAAACAAAAAAAATAATAGATCAAACATGTTCAAAATCTAAATTTCGATTTGTGTCAGTACGGATCAAAATGGCCTCATTGAAACGCAGGAAAAAATTAATTCCATATATCATAGAAAAAAAACTAATTCATTTTTTCGCATTAAATAAGGAATTTTGAAATGACACAACCTTGACAGAACGATCTGTGCTGCCCGAGAATAGTTCTAGCGGCACATGAGTCTTGCGAAATACCAGAGAAGTGATATCCGAGCGATGAGCACCTTTAAACTCCTTCACAAGATCAAAGGACAAAAAGTTCCATATTTTGATTGATTTGTCTTCTCCGCCGGTAGCCACGTATTTGTCGTCTGGAGAAATTGCGCAACATAACACCCGACCTTTATGGCAATGGCTTTCTGACTTCTTTGATAATTTCAGAATATTACATGTTTTTCTGCTGCATAAATCATCTGAAACAATTGGTCGTAATTTCAAAATATTAAAACGTAATGGAAAATTACATTTGGCAATAGAGCCGTCCTTTGAGCAGCTTATGACAAAATTTCCGTCACTGGAGAGCGCCAAACAGACAGGTGAAAATCGGTGCGGCCGATATGTAATGATTCCATTTAAATGACGATCGTCCGTAATTGTTGGCTCATTTTCATTCTAAAAAAGAAATAGATTAAAAATCAATCTACCCAAAATCACCTCATTATCTGGCTTTAGAAATCGTGTGGAATCCGCAAGTCTACGATGTACGATAGGAGCAGCGATTTTTGTGGCTTCCTCATCTGATTCTTCTTCACTGCTTGATTCCTTTTCAGCTTTTGCCTTCTGAAATGTAGTAAACAAATTGTCAAAAAGTACAAATTTTCTTTCTTAATTAAAGGGCCGAAATGAGGTCGTTTCAGTAAGAATAAAACGCATTTTAAATTTCATCCATTCGAACTTCCAAAATAAAGGAGATTTTTCCTTTTTGCAAGATTTTGATTTTTATATGCGTAATAAAGTTACCTTAACACTCTCTAACAATTGATTTTCCTCTTGCCCAAATTCATTTGAACCACCTATGCCCTCGTCAAATTCGTCAGCGCTTTGTTCCGAGACCGAAGCTGAATCGATTTGCTCATCGTCCTCAGAAGACGAAATTATTTCCTCGTTTTCGATTTCCCTTTTGCTCCTTTTTGGCTCAGAGGTTTTGTGCGTTTGATGTGTGATTCTTCCTCTTTTCCCTGAAGCGTTCGCACGCTGCGGTTGCTTTTGAGCTGCACGAGGGGATTTTGCATCGCGAGTCTTTGCTTTACTGCCAGCACCTCTTGCACTAGATGACACCTTTTTGAAGAAGCCCATCGTTGAACAACTAAAATCCTTACATTCAGTAAATGCTCTTATAAAGGCGATGGATGGAGAGAAATCTTCCGAAAATGGAAGGACTATCCTTTTATTTCAGCACCGGATGCTGTGAAAGGAAAGCAAAATTTGACCTAGCGCCAGTCAAACATATTGCCAATATTACAATAAACGCGCGCTAATTTAAATATAGTTTTATACCACAAGGTCCTGTTGATTACGGGAATTGTGAAACGTAATATCTTTAGGATCTATTAGGACTAGCGAAGTGGGGACTAGCGAAGTCCTCACTTCGCTAGGAAGCGGTTAGCGTGCATCCGCGGCGCTTCGCGCACCGCCATCAGCGGTCAGATTGGGTTGTTCGGGAGTAAGGGTTGTTCGGGAGTAGAGCAGCATGAGACTATTTCGGGCCTTCGGCCCTCAAGCAGTTGTTGTTCGGGAGTAAGGGTTGTTCGGGAGTATATGTTCTAAGTTCCCTCACATTCCAAGGGGGAAGGTCGGGCGCTCCGCGCCCGACCACAGGACTTGCTCATCTGAAAATTCAGATGAGCAACTAAAATAGACCCCTAAACATGCATTCCAGAAAAATGGGGACAAAACCTGACATACGCAAAAACACACCCCTGAAAATGCCTTCCCAAAAAAGGGGGACAAAACCTGACATACGCAAAAACACACCCCTGAAAATGCCCACCTCTGAGAAAAAATCGACTTCCAAAAATATTTGTCTAAAAAATTTTGTCTAAATTTTGTCTACATTTAGTCTAAATTTTGCTTAAAATATACTCAGCTTGTCTATACGAACATTTTAAGCTATCACTTACCCAGAAATCAGCGGTGGAAGGGGTCTAACGGTCATGTTGCACCGGACGGATCACAGCTTTAGCTTACTGGGGGATTCTGTCAGTCCGTCGGCAAAGCCCAACTTGGATCGGGCTGATCTTGAGCTCAAACGACAGCTAAGGCCAAGAGAAAGCGATTGAGACCGAAATCAGCGCGATCCGCGCGCAGCTAAGAAATGTATGGCGGATTTTCTTCATGAAAAGTCAGGATTGACAAATTTTTGCAACTTTCTTCGATGCGGTCGGATCGGACTGATTTTGCGTTCAATCCATAAACCCCACGCCTATGTTGGAGCGGCCGAAGGCCGCGATGGGCGTACAACCCAACTAACCCCATGCCTATGTTGGAGTGGTATCTTCCGTCAAACAACTGAGAGCTAGTAACCCCAAGCTAGTAAATTTATAGCCGATATTATTTATTTTATCTTACCGCTTATCATTACATATCTTTTCTACAGTAGTTAGATCGACACGATGTAAAGAATGCTTACAAATAAAAAATAAAGCTTCATGCATAAGAGGCCATGAAATGTTAAATTTTTTTCCATTTTTGAACCTTCCACTTATTAACTTCGATGATGAATTTAAAAAAATTCAATTATCAAAAGTTCATCTACTATAAGCTCTGCAGAAGTAATAATGAACTGATTTAATTTATTTAGAACTAGAGGTCGGCCAAACCGTTTTACCGATACCGATACCGATATATCGGTCGAACCGATATTTTCATAAAATTGGAGAACCGATACCGATATATCGGTATCGGTATCGGTTTTTACCGATATTTTCAAATTTTACCCAAAATAAGTCAAATTTGTCAAAAATTTTCATTTTTGCCCTTATTTTGTCATTTTTTCGGGTTTTAGTTCATTCTTTTGCACTTTTTGGTTATTTTTTCATGCTTTTGTTCATTTTTTAGATTTTTTTCATGTTTTCGTTCATTTTTTCGCAACTTTGAGCTATTTTTTCTGTTTTTGTTCATTTTTTCCAATTTTCGGCCACGTTTTCGTGGTTTTGTTCATTTTGTTCTAATTTAGACCATTTGCCACCTTTTTCGTCATTTTTACGAAGAATTATATAGAAAAATCTAAGCGCCGCAGGCAAATATTTTGAAAAAATTGGCATTCTCTTTAAAAATTGACTGTCTAAATAATATCCGGTTTCCGATATAGTGTTCAGAATTTTGTCTAGTTTCATCTGCGTATAAAAGTTTTCAAGGCAGAAATCATGTTAAAAAAATTTTGAAGATTTCTGCAGACACACCTGTCCAAACCTTGTACACTCGGATTCAGAGGGTGTCTTGATTCGATGCCATACTTCTTAAATTTTAAACAGTCATCGAACAGACATGTTATACATTTTCGGAAACTAGACAAAATTTGCTACAACTAACACGTCAAAATATTTATTTTCAAACACAATTAATATCGACCAGATAATTAGTTGTCACCCGTTATTATTCTATCTGAAACAGTCGTTTATTTTATCTAGCATTCTTCCAATATTCCAGGGGATCGGTTTTCTGACCTTTTCTCGAGCTTCTTGCGCGAAATTGATTTCAATTTCCTAATCAAAACCGGCCCAAACTTTCTATTGAAACACAATAGAAGAGTTAAATAGCGCCGCAGGCGAAATTTTTGTAAAAAATATAGCTAGTTTGGTAAAAATTTCAATGAAAATTCTGACTATTTTCCGATATTCTCGTAAAATTTTCGAACCGATACCGATATAAAAATATCGGTATCGGTGGCCTGTTTTACCGATACCGATAACGATACCGATACCGATATATCGGTCGAACCGATATTTTCAAAAAATTGAAGAACCGATACCGATAACGATACCGATATAACCGATATTATCGGCGATATATCGGTATCGGCCGACCTCTATTTAGAACCTGAAATGAGTCATTGGATAGATCCCCAAAAGCGTGTGACATTTGTTGCTGCATCTGACAACACTTTATTTGACCATGAAACGCCATCAACATCAGCGACTAGTTACGATACCACAAATGCTATGACGGGTGAAGAGACAAGGGAATTCTATGAGAGTTTATGGCTAGGCAAGCCGCAAAAACAATCGAGAGAGCTGAGTTAGTTATTTTTGCCCATTTTAAACCTATGATAACATAACAAAATATTTAAGAAGAGGCAATTTCGCAACAAACGCCTATAACTGTGTCTCAGAAGAAGCCAACAAATCAGAAACAAGCAAGAGAACTTACAAATGCCCTAACGGAAAGAGATTCTCTAGCGTTTCTCAAAAGTGCTTCGGAAGGTAAAACATGTTCAAGTAATGTTATTTAATATTAACTTATAATGTAATATGCTCAGGTGATTTGAACACTGTGGAACAGTACTGTAGCCGTGGCATCGACATAGAAGTAGAGGATATGTACAAATGGACAGCGCTAATGTGTGCTGCAGCAGCCGGCTCTAAATCAGTGACAGACTTTTTGCTGCGCCAAGGCGCAAATATTGACCATGAGGATAATTCTCGCCGGACAGCCGTCTCTCTCGCTATGGGAAGGGGGCACATCGGAGTGCTCGAGATAATAGAAAGGCACAGGTATTCTCTTTTAAAAGTTTACAGTAAACTCTGCCTATTATGGGGATATTCAAAAACTTCGTAGGCTTTTTCCAGTTTGTGCCGTCGCAATTTTGAACGTTTTGTTTAACACATTATAATTTTACAGAGGCAAAGCATACACCGTAGTTTTTGGCATATGTTGTACCAATTTTCATTTGCATAAACTGAATTTTGATAAAGTAAAAAGTTTGGTTTCAAAACAATTCCTTCATTTTTTTGTTGTTGTTGTCTACTGTTGTTCTATTGACGGTTAGAACTAGTAATTTTCTTGTAGTATTATAGAGCTCAACGTGATGAAGATTCTCTTGCTGAATATATGGACGAAAAATGTCACGTCAACCAAGGCTACTGTGATATTTGCCAAACTCGCTACACTGGAGATAAACATGAAACCAGCATGATCCACATGATTTGTTCGGGACATCTTCCCTCGGAGGGATTTGCCTATGGAATTTCACAATCGAATAAAGGTTATCGTTTGCTCAAGAATAGCGGTTGGAGTGAAACAAGAGGACTAGGAAAGTCTGGAGAAGGTCGCAAGTACCCTATCAAAACTATATTGAAGTAAACTTTTCGCTTTTGTTAACAAAATATTTCTTTACCTTGTATTTTAGAAGAGACTTAAAAGGACTCGGGATGGACGGAAAAGATAAGCCGAGGCCACGTGTTACGCATTTTGAGCCGTACGACGTTCGTGCTGTGGAAGACGTTAAACCAAAGCGTCGTGAATACTTCAAACAATTATCCAAAAGGAAAGAACGAGAACAAAGATTAGAAATAAAGTTTAGGCGTATGCTTAACGAGTGATGAGATGAGAAAATAAATGATAACTAGCTTTACGCACGATTATGCTATCTATTTTTGTTACCAGTTTTTGTGGAAGTAACATTGATTTTTTAAAATAATCAATGTAGTATAATCATTTGTGAATTTATTTACATTTGTTTTTAAATAACTATATGAGACATGCTTGCATTGTATTTTACTCGTAAATGTGAAAAAGTTTTATACACAACTTTACAACTATCACTTGAATAACCGCGTTAAGTTATTATTTCTTTCTGGTCATGAAATCCTGAAGTGCTTTTTGACACTCGGCAGACAACCAACGAGATTTAAGCAATTTGCATTCAGCAATATTCGTGTTGAGAAGACGTTCCTTGTGAGCCTCCCTTACAATTTGCTTATTGAGACGCAAAGATTCAGGTGGAAGCTGCGACAATTGCCTGATTTTGTTTTCCGATTCTTGTTGAAATTGTTCGTGCGGTATGACTTGCGATACGAGATTCCTATCAAAAGCTTCTTCTGCTGTTAGCTTTTTACCTATAAATAAAAGGTAGCTTATGCAACTGTCATGAACGAATTACCGAAGAGAAGCATTTCAGATGCCTAAAACGGGGGAATGTTATGTTAAACTTTGTAATGGATAGATAAAATACCTTCGACGGCCCCATCAGAGCAGGAAATGTAAATGAAGAGCATCCTTCTGGCGATTGACCCAAAGTGGTGAATGGCGTGTGGAACGTCGCCTGTAGTTTTTAAAAGTAATTGCTTAAATCTAGTGTAAAATTAAACGAGTTATAGAGGGTTTTAAATTATTATCATAACTGAACAAATTGATTATATTATATTAAGCATTTTTTGGATGCTCATAGAATATCTATGTAAAAAGTAGTAAAAATCTACTTGAAAATACAAATAAACTTTAAGTATATTACTAAAGTAGTTGAATTCATCTCTATTGCAAATAAAACTAGAAAATTCTTGACGAAAAGGGATTACCAGTATGAAGAATGGTGAACCATAATAATTTTTAAAATCAAATATACTTTGTGACCAATTTTCTCGTAATAGGCTCAGAAAGGACATTTGATAATTGTTATACGAACCAGAAAGAAATCAATTAGTGGAACTTTGCACCCTGTCATATAAATCTCTTTCACGTTAATCGCAGTTTTTAAAGTCGAAAATTTTCATTTAAATGGGACTCAATGCCGAAAACTGTTTAGGATCCACCGGATAATTCTATATGAGCAGCCCATTTTGGGTCTCAGTTTCCGGATTACTGTGGTCTACTAGGTAACCTGCACTTATTAAAATGATAAACTCAAACTACTTACTTTGTTTGATGCAATTACCAAATCGAATAATGCCAACACAGTCACTGAAATTCCTATGGCAGGTCCGTTAACAAGTGCGATCAGCGGTTTCTCATGAGTAATATGAGCACGAACAAAACGTTCCAGTACCTTCTCGCCATGCTCTGCCAATTGTATCATATCAGATGGAGTTTTTATCCGCGTGAAATTGGACAGGTCATTGCCGCTGCAGTAATATCCGCCAGAACCTGTAACTTCACTCAATTGCAAAAGTAGAGCAAACGAGTGTAATGCAATAAAATTCCTGTAATATAGGCGTCATACACGTGTTCAGGCAGGCAACCTGTGTGAAAGAATTATATAATTTACCCTTAATAGAAACCATCTGCACGTTTCGTTAAATTTCACTTTTGGCCCGCTTTTTCACGCTCCCGGACCTCAGGCTTGGGGTTCCCCCCCCCCTAAATCGGCCACGCTGAGTCGAATGGCGCAAAAATTTCGAGAACAATGACCGCTTTCCACTTAAAATCACAAACCCATACACAATATTAACACAGACTCCACCCTTTTTTTAACTAGCGGCGGAGCCGCTAGTTAAAATGATTTTATCTATGAAATGGTCCAAGATTGGAGCATATATTCATGTTACGACAAGAATATGCAATATTGTATATCCTACGGATACCTAAGTTTAGAAATGGACATCACAATTACACCATACTGGTGTAGCCCGTACTGGAGTAAGTCCGTTTTCATTTACAATCTTGCCTCGAAACAGTGTTCTAATCGAATTATGTGTCAATGACAAAAACATATTTATATGCTCAAAAAATGGGTATTTAACGATTATGGCCAACAAAAGGATCATTACCTGTTACAGTTGAGGGTTTTGCGCCGTATCCATTGCCTGGAGGCAACTTACGAGCATTAATTTAGGAGCTGAATTTTACTTTGTCATCTGTGACATACCCGCATTTATCCCTCCTAGAAGATAGGCAAATCTTACGTAAAATTTCATAAAGGGAAAATAGTTAAACTGTACCTCAATCCTTTGAGGCTTAAGGAGATCTTAAAGGCGAGGGGCGCAACATTGCAACTGAATAGCAGTTATATTTTACAGGAGATCGCCTATAAACAAACACCTGTAATAAGGATTAAATCAATAACAGTGGTTATTGTTTAACATTGAAGAAGGACAACTGGTCTCACTTAATTTTCGATTTAAAACGAAACGGATAGAACATGTGAAGGATAAATATATGAACATAGGTATATTTTGTCATTAAAAACACTCTTTGAAAAATCTATGCCGGGGTTTCTAACGTTTTGCCATAGGGCCATTTTTTTCCGCTAGAATAACGAAAGACTGTCAGCAAAATGGCTCCCAAAAGTGGTTATACACATACTGCTTAGTGAAACTACCCCACAGCCACTGCACCTTAACATGTAAGCCGTATACTGTTTTAAAGATTCGGCAGAAATTTATGTCGATTGTGCCTCACAAAATGAAACAGACTAATTTCTTACTTGAATTTTCATTTTTACACATTTTCCCCAACGCATTATGTTTTGTTTAGAGAAGATTGAATTCCCTTTGTGTTTGCCTTTACAGTCTGTCTAGTTTCTTTATTATCTCCTTTTTATGTCCATATACCTTGGTTTTATACATGTTGTAGCTTGGGGGAGGAAAATAAGAATGCAGAGAATAGGCAAATATACGTGGGTTAACAATAATTGTAATTTCTTATTAGCACAATAATTAGCGCATATTGGTTTATGTTTAACGTATATTCATGAATTTAACGAGAAAGAAATTACTGACTCGAAATACAACAATTGGCATCAATATTCACTAAGGGAAATGAGGCTAAGTAAATGTCACCGTTAATATACAAGGGGAATTTATAATGTACATTTAAACCAGGATTGCTATATTTCCAGCACCAGAGTAAAACTCGAGAAAATTGTTTCATTACTTAATAAGAGATGTGGCATTCTTTTCTAAAAAAGGTGGGCATGCAATCTGTCAAATTTTTATTCCTCTCGATAAGCCTATCATAAAATGCCTCAGTCTTAAAGATGTACATCAAATTTTGAATAAATCATCACATGATTATCGGTACTAGTATAGCTTTTCCCCATTGTCATGATCTCAGGGAGAGTATTATTGTTGTTGATGTCATCATATCTATGAATCACCTATAGGCCATTCGTAGATATTTAGAATTTATAAGGAATAAATGATTCATAATATGACGATCTCGTCAACATTGACATCCTCCCTGTAATTTTGACGGAGGATCACATACTGTACTAGTGCCTAATAATCAAGCACAGTAGGAAAACATCCTCTAAATGATCGACAAACAAGGATTTGGAGCAATCTGTTTTGGAGTGAGATATACGTGAAATGATCGATCATTTAAGATTTGTCGTTTTGATCATTGTTTAAAGTGATTTCTTCTGGATTTAGTGGGATCACTGTTTCGCCTTCCGTTGAGTTTAATTTCCTCTTCACTGCGGCAGAAGAAGCGATCATTCCATCCGTAGAAGCAATCATTCCCTGATTATTGCATGAACCACTACCGTGATTTTGTTGTATTGGTGGAATATCGGAAGGCTAAAATCTGATATTTCATTTAAAAAATACATTTAAAACTAATATTTGTCTGTGGAAAATATTTTAAAACGATATTTTGAACAAGAAGAATAAAAGAAATACATATAAATAAGAATTACATCAAAACACTACCGTTCTATTTTGTGATGCAATAGCAGTGTTTGTTGCTGTACCTTGTGGCAAATTGTCTATTATATTATCTCGGTCATCATCCAAAACTAAAACTTTAGAACTGGAGCAAGGCTTGCAGGCAAGCACACGAATCACTAAGTAGCTTAATTCGCTTTGGGTCACATTTTGGTCGCAGACTGAACAATAAAAATGGTGATTTGTTTCTCCCTCGGTGGCCTTTGACGTAGATGGCCGGTTATGATGAGGCTCTTCATTAAGTACGACAGATTTTGTGCCTACAATTTCAACATTGAAATGTCATGGTTTCCCCAAGTAAAATTCACCTCCAATAAAATGTCTTTGCTTTTGTTGTGCCATTGTGTTTGGTAAAGGTGCGATAATGGGGCGTATTTGGTTTTGAGTTCTTTGTGCCCTACTTCTTTCGAGGGAAGTCAAAATACGGCGAATTGGGCGTATTTCGGAAGACAAAGATTGGGATTGAAATCTGCCGATATTTGGTTGCGAGCGGGAATTTCCCGACAGTGTTCTTCCCTGCATATTGTTTTCAGTTATCCACTCGAATCGACCGTCCTACAAAAAACCTGTATTATGCAATATATTCTGCAATTAGCCATTATCAGCATACTTAGAAGCTCGAGAGAACAGAAAATCAATGTGCTAGTATAGAAGCATAAATGTATTAGAAATTACTCACCGCAAATTGAACTTTATAACCAAATCCTGGCCGGTGATATTTGACAATAGCCAACTCTCTTCGCCCACTACCTGGGCGGCGCACCTCAACCTCTTCTCCAATCATGGCAGATGCCGATGTGCCAGCTGTTGGTTCCTTTCGATTTTGTTTGTTATGTGGCGGAGCTCGGATAATAGGATGAATAATACCTAAAGACTAATTATTTAATTAAATAACAGTGTTTGAACAAACTTGATGAAGGAGGAGCAGTGTACAATGCGCGTGCCACCGGGATCGGCCTCGGTGCTGGAGGAATTCCACTCGTGCTTGGTACAGTATGGTTAATGTAAGTAGGGCGTTGAACTCTACTATTGCCCGAAGTGAAATTTGCACCATTGTGATTTGGAAATCTTGGCAGCTAAATATGTCATAGCAAATTTCCACGTATGAAAATAATTTAAAGTCTACTATTCTTGACGTCAAAGAAGCTGTGCTAATTGGGTCCTGAATCTTATGATTAGAAGGATGTGGTGGCGGACGTTTTTTCAATGGGGGACTTCCGACTTCTGATTTAGCCCTAAATAAAATTATCGCCTTTGTTAATGTTATAATATAAATGTAATAAATAACATACATTACCAATGACGGGAGTGCCATTTGAATAATTTCCTAAGAAGTTTAATTATAGTGCATAGCATTATTGGATTGAATGTTCGATAATATTTAAATTTACGGGCAATGGGGCAGCAGCGCCACGTGGTAGAAAGAGCCAAGAGGAACTTTCTTCTCCACTACTGCGCCTGCTCAAGCAGCTCGTAAATTCAAATATTAATCGAACATTCAGGCTAATAATAGTATCTCAATAGAAATATTGAGATATTTGTATATGCTTGCGAAATATAATATTTATTTATGTAACGTTAAACTTTTATATACCCAAAACATAAATTATCATTGTAATATGAAATGAAAGTTTACTGAATTTAATTAAATCTGAAGCGAAAACTAGTAATCTCCAATCAAGGATTCCAAGAAACACTGTTAATTTTCGCTGATACCGTCTATTAAAAAGATCGATAAATATTCTCTAGAAGTTTTGCGTAGTTAAACCTTCCATTTATTTTCTATTTTCAAAAAGCGAAATGTAAATGATAAACTAATAAATTGATTTACTTGAATGTTAGCATCCGTCAAATTCGTTGCATCAATGTTCCGGTGAGATAACTCGTCCCGCGAGAACTAAAGTTTTTAGTAATGACAATTTATAAAGACCAAATTTTGAAGCTTACAAAGAATGTTTGGTGAGATGCATCAGTTAATTTAAGAGAACCATCATCTGTAATTGTGATAGTTATCTGGCTATCGCCATTATTCCCATTTAGTTGCTGGGATGAATCCATTACTGGTGCCATAGGTGGCGTGATTTCCTCAGGCGTTAGCAATGGAGGCCCGTTTGAATGCAGAGATGAATCGTCGGGGTCCATATTTTCGATGCGCTCCATTTCCGAGCCTCGAGTTAGAAAATGTGCTTGATTCTGGGTCATTTGCTGCGAAGATGTAGATCTCAAGCCTAAAAATGGAACATTATATATGTAAACAATTATACAGACATATTTGATACTAAGATAAAATTCTTTAATTCCATATTTGTTGAAGATGGAAATAAGTTTAACGTGGTTAAGGTGGCTTTTATTTATCATACTGCTATGGTTGTTCGTGCCACTTATAAGGGGCATTCCCAAAGTATAAATATATTCGGCCTTTTAATCACTTCAAAACTTTGAGATTTACAGTACAATATAATTCTCTCCTGTGTTATTATACTGCATTCCACAAAAAAAAATTATTAAAAATGGAGTTATGTTTTTATATTGAGAAATAAATCACCTGCTTTATTATCATAAACTGAGTTAATATTGAACAAAATGGCGATGTTCTGGCCACATACAATTGACTCAGGACACGCGAAAAGTTTTACCGGACAGCTGAGAGCTTGGTAATGGGCGCCAAAGCCTGATCGAATATGAGAACTAATGTTTGGTACTAATATTGTATTACGAATATGATTGGAACTAATATCGCCGCAATATAGCCTAAGTCTAGACATAGGTCACAACGTAAGCGTAACTACGCACCTATTGTTTTTGAAAACTTAAGTAGATCAATAACTGAACGAAATGTGCATAGAATTCAACGAATCGATTGAATAATGCTTCTAATAAAGACATCTAATTTCAGGTAACCCACCCTATTATTTTTTTTAGCTTAAAGTAGAACTACCTGCGAGGTCTCTTGACTGATTTGCATGAAGCTGCTGGTGGGAGTGCTGATTATTCTGCTCTTTAATAGCGAGGAGATTTTGAATTTGAGATTCAGAAAGCTGATTCAATTTCTGTACATCAATTCCAGCTTGTTCGAGATCTTCTAATGAAACCTAAAAATATCACAAAAATTCCAAAGATAAAAATATAAGTAAGAATTTGGAAGATAAAAGCAAATACATTTTTCGAGAAATAACAAACTAACAGTAATATAGCGAGGCGTTGCATATTCCGTGGTAGAGGTGGATGAGATCACTTTGGGTATTGATTGAGAATGTTGATCATTATTATCTTCAAGAATATTTCCTAATTGATCGTCTAGATCGGCACTATGAGTAGACGCTGGTGGCAAGTGCTGAACTAATTTCGGCTGTAGCCTGTTCTAAAATGGAATATGTAATACGCGACTCGCAGTTAAACCATGAAAGTTATACCTGTTCGTATGACTGTCCACCATTAGCATTCCTTAAAATTGAGTAAGCCTTTGTGGATGCCAAAGTTGACTGAATCGGCTTGTCTTCTGCGGAAGTCTCATGGGCGACAAGAGTCTGATTATTTGTCACGCCTGACGGATTTGAGGGTACAGCCACGCGTTTTGTCAAGGACGCTCCTTTTTTCTTACTCGGAGATCTTAGCATTATCGAACTCGAAAGGAGCAGCACCGGCTAATTCAAAAAATCAGCAATTGAAAACAGTCACAACACCAAAGACGATCATCCGCACAATAGCAATATGAAGCGCATCTCATATGGATTGTTTCAGAGCGGGAATTCAAACGACCTTTTAGTTATATGCCATTTCATTCAATTTCAGTCTTATAATTGCTACAAGTGACAGCCTACGCCGGGCCCAAGCAAAAACCTTATAAAATGGCGTAGAAAAGAGTTCCGACAGGGCAAATGGCGATTTGAATTTGCGCCAAATAATAATTGCATGCCAAAGGGGTTAAAAGGGGCCGCTGAAAATTTTTAATGAGGGGGATTACTCGGCAGGGGTCTCCTCTAGAGATTGGTAAAAAAAATTGAGTGGGGCCTTATTAGAGTAAAAGTTTTCACAGTCAACACTTTTCCCTATTAGAAGAGACTCTTTTCCTGATGCTGAACAGAGCCTCTTCTAATAGGGAAAAGTGTTGACTGTGAAAACTTTTACTCTAATAAGGCCCCACTCAATTTTTTTTACCAATCTCTAGAGGAGACCCCTGCCGAGTAATCCCCCTCATTAAAAATTTTCAGCGGCCCCTTTTAACCCCTTTGGCATGCAATTATGTTTTGGCGCAAATTCAAATCGCCATTTGCCCTGTCGGAACTCTTTTCTACGCCATTTTAAAACCATGCGGCTGTCCGTCGCTACGGATCTACCTTATGTCGGCTGGTCAAAATCCCGAGACCTAGTCAGAATAACCCCCATGTGCGCCGCACAGGGCGTACGCACGGTCAAATCTGACGCCGGATTCGGATTCGCCAGGTCGATTTACTTTATATGGACAAAATTTGGGGGTCTCTCCCTTGTTTCCTCAAAAAAGTGGCAAAAATGACACTTCTTGGGCCAAAAATTGAAATTCATATGGACTGCACGGAAATTTTTTCCGGATTCCTTCTTAGAATTCGCAGGGGAGCATTTTGAGCTATTATGTGTCCAAAAAGGAACTGCTCCCGAAAAGTTATAGAAACGCACACTGGCGATATAATGGATTCGAATAATGTAATACGCAATTTATTGTAGAAAATTTATTGATTCCATATATGTAAGACAATGTACAGTATATTTATTGGTTTGGCCGGAAATTCCTGTCGGTGTTTTTTATGTCGGCCATTCTTATCAGTGATCAATAATTTCTTGGGAAGTGTTTATACTATTTAATGCACAAGAGAGTCCTTTATTGGAAAATGTGGAAAACAAGCCTTTTATTATTTTCTTTCCTTAAAATTATTAATTCTCAAAACAATCTCCCTCATAACCACCTCCGGCATGTAATTTTTTATGAATATTCCAAAGGCACCAGTGCGGCCCAAACAGCTAAAAATATTAACGCAGTGTACGGCGAAGACTCTATTTCCACCCGAACCTGCGAGAGATGGTTTCCTCGTTTTAAACAAGGAAGTATTGACCTAGAAGATGAACCACACTCTGGAAGACCCTCCGAGCTAAATGAACCAGCACTTTTGGCATTATTAGCAGAAGACAACCGGCAATCAACACGCGATTTTGCAGAGCAGCTTGGGACCAGTCATTCTACAGTAGAAGACCATTTGAAAGCTCTTGGCTATAAGAAAAAGTATGGTGCTTGGATACCGCACCACCTGAACGATGCCGACAAATGGCAGCGAATGTCCATTTCCGCCAATTTATTGTCCCGTTACCATCGTAAGTCCTTTTTACCCCGCCTAGTAACAGGGGACGAGAAGTGGATATTTCACGCCAACTTTCGCCGCAAAAGGCAATGGGTGGGCCCAGGAGAAAAGGCAAAACCTGATCCAAAGCCAGATCGCTATGGGAAAAAGTTAATGCTCTCCGTCTGGTGGGATATGGAAGGCGTGATCCATTATGAACTGTTGGGCAGAAAGGAAAGACTCACAGCTGCTACGTACAGTGCTCAGTTTCGCCGGCTTGCACAAGCCATCAGGGAAAAGCGGCCCGAAAAGCCAAAGGTCATCCTTCAGCACGACAACGCTAGACCCCATGTTGCGAAACTAACCAAACAAACACTTCAGGACTTGAGCTGGGAAGTGTTGCCACATCCTGCATACAGCCCAGACTTGGCCCCGTCAGACTACTGGTTGTTCCGGGATTTGGCCAACGAAATTGCAGAAAAACACTTTGAAAATGATGACGATGTCAAAAATCACCTTGATTTGTATTTTGCTCGTAAAAAGAAAATTTTCTGGGAAAGAGGCATCCGCCTTTTACCAGTAAGATGGACACACATTGTAGATCATAATGGTGATTATTATGAAGAACATTGATGAATAAATGTTTGATATATAAACGTTTAAAAACACCGACAAGAATTTCCGGCCAAACCAATATTTATACAATCACATTTGATTTCAATAAATACTGAGTTGGAAAGACTAGACCCGAATAGACATGGAGCATTACCCTTAAGCAGTATAATATAAAATTGAAGTGCAGGTTTTAGGCGAAGAAAATTAAGTATTCCTGCGAAGCACCTTTTCATCTGGGTATAGGCCTTGAAGAAGCGAAGTAAACAATTCGATAGTTTCGTTAAGAGTATGGGAATCCACTTGTACAAAGAAGGACGTTATATCGTTGAGCAAAGGAGCGAATTCTTGATATGCCTTCTGTTGTTGAAGTTCGCGAAATGCCTGTATCCTGCTATTGAGCACTGCCTGAAAAGCAAACTCAACAAAAATCCCAGTATTAGGTTGTTCACTAAGTTTTGAGACTCGAGGCAGGGTTTTTTAGCGGAAAATCGAGGGTCCGGAAATTTTGCCGATTTCACCTATATAGGGGTTTTTCGATGCGGGGAATCCGAATTTAAGGTCAGATTTTAGGTGGTCCCGCCACGAAAATTGAGAAAACCACTATTTTCTTCAAAAAATGGCCATTTTTGGTCAAAAATGGCCCAAAAATGCCCATTTTTGGAGCGATACGAAAAAACCAATTCCAGATTCGGAATCAGCGCATCAAAATACCCCTAAAAACATGTTTTCCGAAAAATTGTTCCACATTGTCAGAAAATCGATTTTTTCGGAAAACCATGTGGTCCCTATAGCCAAAAAAATCAAATTTTTTCGGATTTTTCGGAAAACGTGTTTTTAGGGGTATTTTGATGCGCTGATTCCGAATCTGCAATTGGTTTTTCGTATCGCTCCAAAAATGGGCATTTTTGGGCCATTTTTGACCAAAAATGGCCATTTTTTGAAGAAAATAGTGGTTTTCTCAATTTTCGTGGCGGGACCAACTTAAATCTGACCTCAAATTCGGATTCCCCGCATCGAAAAACCCCTATATAGGTGAAATCGGCAAAATTTCCGGACCCTCGATTTTCCGCTAAAAAACCCTGCCTCGAGTCTCAAAACTTAGTGAACAACGAAATAGAAACACGTTCTAAAATTCCGAAAATGCAATGTTTTTATAAATTAGCAATTTTTGAGAATTATGCGATAAACGTTTGAAAAATTGGTCTAATCTTTACATCAGATTTGAATTAACCCTTCATTTCCCAGTGTTCCGAGTTTGGAACACAACTTTGGAGTAATTATTTGCCAATTTTTTAGCCTCCCAGCTCAAATCTGACATTGCTCTTATATATTCAACTTTTTGTTCTGAAAGAGGATAAACAAGAGGGTAAATGGGCGCCACGCGCCGAAATCTTCCTTGAATTTTCGATAAAAAAATTTTTCAAAAACTTTTTTTCGTACCCCGGGGTACCCCGGGATTTTTTGACCCCAGATTCGGACTCAGCGTATCGAAAACCCCCGGGTGCAAAAAATTAGCATGAGAAACGCTCAGAATTCAAAAACGCATTCCAGTGGATTAGAGAAAAGAGCAAAACGTTGCTGACTCATAACTCGAGATTGGCTGATCGCCGCACCAAATTTTTATCAGTCCTTGCTTCCCATCCCAGGAGGAGCATTTTGAGCTATCACACGCCCTCGTATGGGTCCGGCAAAATGCCTAACAGGATGGGGACAGACTAACATTGGGCACTTGCGAATTAGGGTGATAATAATGCGCTTTAGGTTAGAGTGGATTTGTTTACCCACTTTTTTACGATATTGCTTTAATAGCGGTCATTTTCGAGACAGAGCCCCGAAAATCGAGGAAAATTGGCGAATTTTGGGGAGGGGGCGGCAGTGTAAATTTTGCAATTTATAAAAACAACCGTGAAAATCGCCATTTTGATCGAATATAAAAATAAGAATATTTTTCCCGTTATTAGGGGCCCAAATGAGCTCTGTATACAAAAAGCAGCAAAATGCCATGGTCGCGCATGCTTATCTATCAGATGTGAACGTAACATTAAAGATGTACAAACCATTTTAATAAAAATGAATCTTTCTTTTCACTAAAGAACAAGAATTTCATCTATTTTTGAGAGTTCTGCTGTTAGGCTATTTACATACCTGGCCCTTATGTGTGCGTGGAGTCATGGTAGGCGATAATTGTTGCTGCGTAATATAATAATCCATCACTCCAGTGATCAGTTGAAGTCTGAACCAAAAGATTTAGACAACAATATTTTTGAAATCGTGATTTATTACCTTGGAGAAAAGGTCGGCTTTTTACCGAACTTTGCAATCGCAGAAAAGAACGAGACTCCTTTTTCTTCAGTGTGTATTTTCCTAAGCCAGCGTAGTAAAATATCAATGTTTTCATTTGCAACTGTCAGGTTTACGCCGTTAGCAAATTGTCTAAACGTGACAAATAAATGTTTCCCAAACATTGAATTCAAAGCGAACCTAATCACCATTTGCAGCCATTTCTCCACACATAATAGGAAAGCAGGTTCTGATGTGACATATCTAAAATATTCATAACTTGCCATAATAACAGATTTGATAATTTACTTTGGTTTCACTGCTTGTATATATTCTGCAATTCTCTTAAGTAATTGCGATTCTTCTTTTGCTGATTTAAGCTGCGACATTTCTTTCATTAAATGCGCGTTCAGAACGAAGAAACATGGCTGAACACCCGACTCAGACCTGAATTGAGTAATTGAGAATATTTCAAGCGATTTTCTATAGCGCACTCATGTAAGTTGCTTTATAATCTATTTAACACTCGAATTTCTCAAAGTATTACTTACTAGTCAGACAGCTTTATTAATTTTTTCTCTTCTCGTTCTTTTTATAGAATTTTACTTACTTTAAAATTATTAATATAAACAACCATTTTGCTATCAAACAGAATTATTCTAAAGAGATCGCAATAAAATGTTTCAACATTTTCCCTTTAACTTTATTCCATGGATGACCAGAAAAAATACAAAGCAAAACCGCAAACATAATGAACAAAACTTAATTTGTATTTAGATTTTTTCAGATTTAAACAGCATATGGTGTATCATGTTGGTTATGCTCAATTTGCTTATAAATATTAGTTACACGAAGGTTTTGCAAGACACTTATAGTTGTAAGCCTGTGTGATATATATGATATCCTATACTGTGACTATTATATACTACTATATATTGTCTATATTATTGATATTATTTTGTATAAACCTTCTCAAGAGAATAAGGTTCACTGTGGACAAATAAAGGAACTTTGTTTATGAAAACAAGCACACAGTACCTTGGTGTTGTGTACAACCATTCTTTGCTGCGTTCGGGGATTTGTATCCACTGCGACACTTCAGACCATTGACATGATAAACGTCCTGAAAATCGTAATTTTGAGTTTTTAGAAGAAAAGTGTTCATTTTATGTAAATTCATATATTGAGAAAAAAGACATATGAAAGAAGATTAACATTATAAAATTGGCTCACTGTTTTGCATTAACCTCTAGACGGTGAGCACAAATTCTATGTGCTGAGCTCCTCATTAGAGTACCCATAGATTATTAAATGAGAAAATGAGACTTACGTTGAAAATAAATTTGAATACAGGAGTTTAGCAGACGGAGGCCGTGCTGAATTGCCGATGACGCTAATGAATCCATCGCTGTGTTAAGGATGAGTAAAACCATGCAAGACTCAGAATGATCTGATAACCAATCAGTCAAGGCTTTCATCATGACTTCTGTGTGCTTCGCTATGTCAGGCCAAAATCCAGTTAGCTCTCGTGCCAAGCATAGATATTGTAGTTTTTCTGAAAGAAGGATTAGACATCACATTTTTGACAATTTAATTATTTTATTTTTCAAACGATAAACAAAATTTTTAACAAAATTCGAAATTAACTAAAAAAGTAGAATCTTCATTTGATGAAAATTCTTCACAAAATAGTTGAAAGGGATATAAAAAAGTAAACTATGGAAATATTTCCGATATAATATCGCATAAGTAAACTGTAAAATCGTGCCTCAACAAAACAAATCCTACCGGTTGCAGTAAAGAATTGATTCGTCTTTGATATAATTTCCTTATAGAATTTCGCCTGGTCTTCCTGATTCGTCGAGGTCCCTTTGATCATCAGTTGTAAAACAGTACGAATGTAAACGGCTCTTTTTCGGTTTATTATTGTTTCTAATTTCTCTTTCTCATCGACGGTTCTGGCAGAAGTAAACGCAGCGCTGTTTGTAACAGTGGAGAAGAAACATACTTCACGCCAAATACAGAAAAACGCTTTGATTACTTCGTTTGCTTGCGTCAAGCAATCATTGGGAAATGAGCCTACGATGAATTTGCCTATCGCGTCCACTGCATCGACTTTGGCGTAATACCATTTGCAGTTGTCAAGCATCAATCTCAAAAGACTTTCCATTGAAGCACGCGATTTCTAAAAAATGTAAGTTTTTCACATTTGTCTAATTTTCAAAACAATTTCAAGTTTGGTTAATAGGTATTATTGTAATTATAAAAGTCCCAATAATTTAAAGATAAAGTTTAAGTACAAACATCAATAAATTCTAATCATCTTACATACCGCATAATTTGAATTCCTGTAGACGCAACGGGCAGTTATGGACAACATAAGCGAGTGAAAAGCTCTATGGGCATCCTCAGGTTGATTTTCTTGGTGTTGTATAAGCGGTACCCATGGAATGCGCACTATGATCTCGACTATAATGGGTGCCACATCGGGTGAACCATCGGTAAGCGCTTTTTCCATAGTAGCCAGATCCAGCAATGTAGGCCAAAAGCGACTCCAGACTAACCTGACTAGCTTTAGCTCCTACAAAAGAATTTCGTATTTTCCAAAATAAGAAGCAAAATACTCACATAAACCGAGAATATGTGCGCCGTGCCTGCTCGCTGGAGCCCCAAAAGACGGGAAGAGAAATATTGCCAGAAGAGTGCCTCGACAGTTTCAGTTCCAGGTGGTAGATAAATATTGTGAGGCAGCCAGTTCAAATGTGTTAGCAAACGATCGATAACAACGCTGGCCAAAGTGTTATCCGATGAATTCCACGGGGCCAATCCTGAGTTTACTGGCTCCAGCAGAGGAGCCCATACCGACACAAGTACATAGAACGTATCCCGCAAATCTAAAATAAAAATATGATATCCGTTTTTCTCTAATTAAACTCATATCGAATAAACCTTCTCCCAAATAATTCCCGGGGTTTGTATGATCATAAATATCATTTGTTTCATATTGTATTACGATAAGCTTGTATTAATCCTCCAAATATCATTCTCAAAGTTGAAAACAAACCATTTTCAATAGCAACCGTTGCCAAATCATTTCTAAATTTCTGAAAAACCACCAAACGAAGGAAGTAGTCAGCCAATTTGCAAACGATTTCCAGATACTGAGCCCAGACAGAATAAAAGCGAGTCGTGAGAAGATGACGTGAGTTTCCCAACTGTGCTGATATTATGCGAATACAATCATGAGCCTGAAATCGCGGGCATTTTGATTTTTTAAGCTAAATAAAATAAACCTTTTCGGACGACAATTTGGTGTGCAAGGCAGTAATGTTCAAACTCCATTCTTCCGACAATAATGCATCGGCTTCCAGCTTGACAAAATAAAAATATATTACGAGAGAATATGAGTATAATAGTACCTTCACAGAAATTAATTGGAAGACTTCAACAGGGACCGCTTGACTGTCACAACCTGTTAAAACCAATCGAAGACCAGCAGAGAAGTTTTGCGGAAACTGGTGGAATATTGAGTGAATAAAATGGTCAATACACAGTCGTTGAAGAGGAGAATCACTAGATACGCTCGCCAAATTTTCGAATATAACCTAAATTTAATTATTAGACGCGTTGATAAAAATAAGAAGTGTATAATTCAAAGGGACTTTAGGCTTTTTAATTTTAAAAATATTAAATTGTGATTACAGATACCGTTATTTTTGCTGATCAGTGGTCGTATAACACATTTCAGTATCTAGCCATTCAACTTATGAACATGCTAGTGAGCGCTATATTAAAAGTCGATAATTAAAATAAGGTCAAAATTCTAACCGGCATAAGAGCAGAAAATTGATTTGGTGGCATTTGCTCGCCAGCATGTTCGATATCTAATCGGCTGAGCAAGGAGAGCGCAGATTCAGAAGTGTTTGCATTTCGGACCGAATTTGATAATTCAGAGTAGAGCTGGAACAACACACTCGCCTCAACATAATGTGGAGTAAAGTATCGCGCTAGGAAATGATTCAGCGGATTTCCACCCAACACGATTCGCATCAAGTTAAGTTGCTCAGCGGGGTTATTGGATACGAATTTCTGTAATAGAAACTAATGTAACAAAGGATAAATACTTAAACCGAGGCTTCTCATTTTTAATAAACACTACTTATAAGCATTGCAAAAACGTTCAATGGTCATAGTCACTATACTACAATTTAGTACGAGTGATTCCCCATGTTTTACAGATATACAGTTTGTCCAAAAAATTTCGTAAATTTCTCACTAGCAAGTGTTTATCATAACAAGTTTAATTACGTTTAAGTTCTAATTACAGCCAACATCACGCAGTTTCAGACTAATTTCAGTAGAAACCCGGTCATTAAATTAATAACATATCGTAATTTACAAAAACTTTAATAAAATAATCCTACCATTCCAATTTTCTCAAGACAAACGTCATAGCATTCAATGGCGGCCGGAAAAAGAAGTTGTTGACTCGATACGGTAGTGCATATCCGATAGAATAAACTTAAGCTGGCAACTCGCAACTGATCCATCACTTTCATTTTTCCGTCTATGTCCGACAGTCTTGTCAAACTTCTAAAACTGATTTCTAGTATCCTGAAGGCAAACCACCAGCGAACGGGTAGTAACATTTCGCCAAATGCTTATAAAACTTACGTTTCGCCAACTCCTTATTAAATAGATATTTCGCATATTACAGTTACCGTTAATATAATTTTAGCCACGGTTAAATCCCCTGTTCAATGCCACATAACCAAATCAGGTACATTTCTTGATTTTTCGCCATTTTTAACATGTTATTATTTTTGAAAAAGTTCCATTTTAACCATATTTTTGCCTTTTCGCCCTCTTGACCGAGAGCAATTACTGAGAAAAAGTGGCGAAAAATCTAATTTCGCCAACTTTCCCAAACCATATTTGGGGAAGTTGGCGAAATTAGTTGGCGAGATGTAAGTTTTATAAGGATTTGGGGAAATGTAAATTGGCTAAATGTTATATATCCCAAGCGAAGCGTGTATTGTTTAATTTTCTTATATTTTATCTCTATTTTTGAACTTCTTTCTTGTAAATGTCATATGATGTAAACAAATGTAAACAATCAAACTTACGCGCAAATGTGCTCTTGATGAGCTGATTGGATGGCGCATGTGTCCACCATCATCAGCAATCGTCCTATTTCTTCTTCGCGCTTGCGCTTACTTTCATTCATTTTGTCAGCAGTCGGTTGGTCATAAGTAGAAAGAGTGACAGTCACATCAGTATTTACAGGCTTTGAGCATTTGGACATCAGAAAATTGCCACACTTTAGTGAAACCTGCAATACCCGCTGAGACTCAACGTAGAGTTTCTAAATATTTTGAGTTATGTAAATAATCACTACAATAATATCACCTGAAATTGTTCCAAGTAAGAATTATTAAGTGTTTCAACTGTTTCTTTGCCGGCAATGTACGTTCTAAATGTTTGACGTTAGAAAATGTAAACATCTTAAATCAACCTGGCTGCTTTATTTAGTTCTTCCAGGTATGCGGAAAACTTCTTTGTAATTCCGGATAAATTGTAACAATCAGACAACTCTATCTTCTCGCTTATAGGCAAATTATGGTGAATAGGTACGGACGGAAAAGCAACAGAGTCTAACATTGGAAGTTCGAGTTGAGTGAAAAATTGAGTCAGAGAATTTGCTCTCGATGATGTTGGCGAAGTAGGTGGTACTTTGAGCAGAGACACGCCTTTCAGATGGCAACATAACGTGAACACCTGAATGGACCATTAAATGTTAGCAAAGTATTAGGCAGCACATTAACGTTTAGCTTTTCCTAATGACAGTACAAAAATACCTTTGCCTCCTCGTTCATATAACGCGTGATCTTATCCATATCAACAAACTCAAGCCATGGATGCTGAAATTAAGGAATATTTATGCGCTAAAAATTTATATCGCTTTATAAAAATATTCAGAGTCAAATACAGAAATTTCTGAAAATAAACTAACCGAGTCACCATTCAAAGACATTTGCAGGAGATAGTCCAACGTGAAGTCATTAAAGTTTGACAAATTTGGATCGTATACAGATTCAGTGAAGATCCATTGGCTGGTTGCATGGTAGAAAGATGACAGCTTTTGTTGCTTGGTAGAGACTGTCCCGCCGTCATCCAAAATCAAATTTTTTTCTACTTTAGGCAAAACATGCTCTCTCAATGACGTGAACATGTGTTCAGAATGAGGAGATTTGAAATAGCGATGGCCGGGACAATGCTTTTTCCTGTAATTATTCATGCATTATAATGGAGTTAGTGTCAAAGATTGATTGACATTGTACAGGGTGAGTCAAAATTTTATTTCTGGTCTTTTTTACGCCAAATTCAAATGAGCTGAATGAAAGTTATATACCAACTCAAAGCAAGGAACCTAAGCTTTGGTACATAACTTTCCTTCAGCACATTAGAACTTGGCGTCAAAAAAAGAAACAAACAAACAAAGAGTCGTTACGAATTCATCGTCACCGACATTCGGGCTTACTGACAATGATCGAAATTTGGGTATTGGACAAAACGAAAATTGTCGAATGAAAATATGCGTAGTTTCTGGATGAGAATTCAGTGAATTTACGCTACAGAATATGTAATGTACTATTGCCTATCATACTGAACTTACTTTTCGAATTCTTTTCTGGCAAACATAACGAGACAAAATTGTTGCAAAGCCAATGGAAAAATTTCATGGCGTATCACTTCCGGCAGAGAGACAAACTGGAGCCAACGGTAATAATGTAGGCGCTCTACACCATAGCACAGGTGGGATTTCGCACTTGCTTTCTACAATACGTAAACTATTGCAAACAATATTACGAATCATATTAGACATTTATTTTCTAGTCACACAATTTAATCGAACTATTTATGAAAAAGGTGTTTAATAGTATACGAATATGTTCATAATAAGTTATCATTAGAAAACTGCTTTTTATTTTTGCGCTTTAAATTTGACTTTATAGTTCATTGTCTGTATACGTTTAATATTTTGCACAAATCTGTTTATTTATTAAAACTTTTACCGAAATATAGGCTTCCCCTCCCTATAACCCCTCTCATAGTTCTCATATCCTCTAAAGCTGAGTTTGCTGACCCTAGTAGTAAGAATTCAACCCATTCATAGTCGATTCGAAATAAGCAGAGGAAATTTTAATGAACAAAATCAATATGAGATTGATTAAAATTAGTGTTGAGAACGAACTATATTAGCAGAAAACAATACAATTACCTTTACTGCCTCATCCAATGTACGTTGTATGTGTTTACCCAACGAGGTTTCTAACGCATGATAAAAATCAGAGAATAACTTTGGTTCCACTTTTAACAGTAGGTATGAAGCCCAAGGCGATGCGCTCAACAATTCAGGAGCGATAATTTGTGGGTGAATATGTGCTGAAGAAAACCATGACAGTGGTCCACGGGATGAATCTCTCCACGTTTTCAGCTGGATCTGAACTTTTTACACATACAAAAAATAAAACGGTTACATTAATATTTAGAAAATATACATTGTAAAGCTTTTCAGCAAGTTCTTCTAGTCCAAAAAGACCATCTGGATCATTGAGAAAGGCGATTCGTGCGATACTACCTATCAGATGAAGCACAAATTTATCTGAATTCCATTCAACAGTTTTCGGACAGGTTAGCAGAGACATCCAAGCTAATCCAATTTTCTTCTTTTGCTCTATACCTACGCCTTCATTGATTTGATACTAAAAGTAAGGAATGAGTACATAAACCGATCTATAACATCAATTACAAATAAGTTCGTGTCACACTCACGAAAAATTAATTATGTTTTAATAAAGAAAAATAATTTGACTTACTGTAATTGCTGAAGAAATCAGCGAAAGACAAGGTCCAGGAAATTTATCCGCACCAACGATTAATTGAACGGCATAAGAAGATTCGTCTGCGTGGATTACACGATATACACAATCACAGAAACTAAACCATGATGAATGTATTCGTTAAAAGTACCAATTAAAAACTACATAGGACTAGTAGTAAAAAGATGAAGACGATTAGGAAAAATGGAAATCAATTGGCTTAAAATCACTATAGAGGCGTTGAAGGACGATGAATTCACCAGCTCCAAAAAATATTTAAGTCCGTATTCCAGGAATATGTCCGGCCTAAAATAGTAAAAAAATATTAATTCAAAATTTTGCGTAATTGCAGTTTACGTAGAAAGACATTTCTGCTGAATAAACAAGTAAAATGCCGTGAGATCATTTGTCGGATTTGGAGCAAGTGGCTAAAATAAATATAAATAGTGATATAAAGATATTTAAGATATTGGAATTATTTATACCTTTGCGCTAACTTTCAGCTTAATCAGAACATCCCAGCAAAATTTATCGAAAGCTTGCTCCAAATCCGCGCACCGCGTCGCAATTTTTGTGGCTTTCGAAACTGATTTTGCAATTGAGCTGTTTTTGCCTTTGCAGTGGACAATATGTGCTGAAATTATTAATATTACAAAATACACACTTTTTGGGTCAAATGGTGGATAACCTCAAGTAATGGATTCCTTTATTTATTATTTAGGAAACCAAAAATTTGAACATGTTGCAAATGTATCCAAAACAAGTTTTTCGAAAAACTAGTGATAGACTGGTCTAACTACTTTACAAAAGCATGTATGTAACGTATACTTTAGATGTATACTTTAGATGTTTTTATTAGAATATTTGAAATGTTTAAACCTTTTGAAAATCGCAAAATTAAATGTTTGTTCACTGATGTAGTTATGCCCAATGAAAGTTGTGCAGTCTAAACAACATATGGCTAATACAGGGTGTTGGGTTTTATTTTTCTTCATCAAAGTCAATAGAGCACTATAAAATATACCTTTGACTATATTATCAGCACAAATATCGTGTACATCTTGGGATAACCATAGATCACCGGGAATGCCCCAATTAATTGAGGTTAGCACACGTCTGAAAGAGTCAAAATATTACGCGAATTAACAAACTATTATTTACACAGTCATACTACTTCCACAGCTCCTATTCAAATAAATTAGGAGTAAGAACATGTCTACTATAATCTGTTATAATATAAATAACCTGGCAATATTCGAGGCGGGGTGGTTCACTGATCGGTTAATTAACCATTTGCCGAGAATATTGGCAACATCTTCCACGGATAGTTGACAATTTGCCAATGATGCACTTGTTAAGATATCAGTCGCGTATTCGTCCAAATGATCAACATGTCGATCGATGTATTTTAGCAAAACGGAGAGTAGTGATGGATTACGTCCAATCATCACAGAGACTGACTCAGATCCCACCTACAAAATATCTCGCGTGATTTTTCTTTAAGTGAGAGTATGCCATACAAGTTTTTCGCGACACATTGTAAGATATCTAGCACTAGGGGACCAGTACTGGCTACGCCAGTAGCAGAGTTCACCTTCATCCGAACTTTCTTCCCTTAAAAGTTTGTTCGGGAGTAACTTTTTTGGGGCTAGTCCGGGATGAGGGCCTTCGGCTCTCATCCCGGAGAAATAAGCACTGGTAAGAATGACCCTTTGAAAAATTCGGGACGGAGAAAAATAACCACTGGTAAGAATGACCCTTTGAAAAATTCGGGACGGAGAAAAATAACCACTGGTAAGAATGACCCTTCCAAATAAATTTTGTCTAAAAATTGTCTAAATTTAGCTAAATTTTGGCCTCAAATTCGGATTCCCCGCAAAAAATTACTCTAAAAAAGGTCTATTTCCAAATTAAGCACCCTAAGAAGGACCCTGCTAAATAACTTTTTGTCTAAAAATTGTCTAAATTTAGCTAAATTTGGGCCTCAAATTCGGATTCCCCCGCTAAAAGTTTGTCAAAAAAGGTCTATTTCCAAATTATGCACCCCTAAGAATGCACCCTAAGAAAATCGATTAAGCGCTGGTAACAACGGACATCACTACAATACTAGGTAGAAGATGTTGCTAACATTTATGCTATTATAACCACTTTAATATATATCTTGGCTGAAGTACAGTAATAATAACTCTAGCTTTTGAAGAGCGCAAATAAGGATCAAGATAAAAGACCTTATAGTAATGTTCCCGTGTTGTTTCGTCAAGAAAGCAAAGGTGTACAATTTCCAGAGCAAAGAATGTTTGTTCGGTTTCAGAGTAGGAAGCAACAGAAGAGAGCACCGATACACAATAGGTGCCTACTTCTTTAGCACTGCTAATGTTATCTATTAGATCGACCAATGTAACGCCTAAAATAAAATCTTATATAGACAAAAAAATTGTGCATATCTTATAGAAATATAATCCGGCAAGATACGTGAATTTCCATGAATCGTAAGCAGGCTTACATATTTTTAAGATTTCAACAAATTATATTATTTTAAAACCAACCCGATTTAATCCGGCTCACCAGCTCATTATCAGGTATTTTGTATACCTCCCGGACATTCATTTTGCTGTCTGTGATATTCCTTAGTAATAATATTATTCGTTGCCGACAATACTCAGTTACAGAGCTATATGGGAAGTCAACTACGAATTGCCACAGCCAAACGCTGAAAGTTACACAGATGAAATACTGCCAATTTTGTGTGAAATTTTACTTACGCCTTTTTGGAAACGATATAATATACAGCCTGAAGAACGACCCGATTGACTTCGTTTTGTAAAAAAACACGATCTGCGTCTTTCAGCTCACTTTTTACGAGATCCCAATAATTGCAGTAATATTGTATAAGTTTACTGAAAAGAATGTATGTTTTTCATAACCAATAATTTTATAAGACATTGTATAACACATTCTTTTTTGGACTACTATAATGGAATTACAATATTACACTCCCTTTCGGCCATGCGAACATACTAGACACTCCGAACATCTTTGCTTTTTACATCTTAATTTGTACCAGGGGGTCGAGTTTTATGGAAAAATGGTCACTTTTTGGCCAAAAATTGCATTTTAGTAACGATATCATAACACGTTGTTTGACCTCGATAACCCGAACAATTTTCGATTAAAATGAAACAAAATTTCTCTGGCAATTTTCCAATTAATCCAAACAAGAGCTAAAAAGTTTTACATAAAAATTGGTTATTCGGGGAAAAACCAATCATTATAAAGTACGCCGAAAATCAGTAACTGAAATTTTGATAATTCAAATAGTTATGGCTGGTTCAAGTCGGTTAGGATTATCGAGGTCAGAGAGTAAATGTAGAATAAAAATAATACCGAATATAATCGCAGATCTTCTTGCAAGTATTCTTCTGTCTTGCATAAGTTAACAGGCCTTCGTCAAAAATTTTTAATAGTACCAGCACAAACGACACGAGTGAAAGCATAATTTGAAGTCGATTTCCCTCTAAAGTACGATGTTTATATATTTCGTTAGTTTGGTTGATTATTTACATTAGTTATTGCTCATAATTTATCATAATGAAGAAGTTTTAAAGACATAAACGGAACTCAAAGGCGTAAAAACAATTAACATTTAAATTAGTTTATCAATTAATCCATATAGCTCTCTACGAATGTTAGGTCTGTCTGACCAAGATTAACATTTTCTCTAAATTTAACCTTTTTCACATAAACGAATAAAGGTGGCTTATATTAAAAAGCGCTATTACGAGAAGTACGACCGCTAAAACGAATGAAATAGTTTAGCATATGTTCATAATTTAGTTCTATTGAGTTCTATATACATGAATAAAAATCAGAACTTTCAAGCAAGGTTTTCAATAAAAAAATATACCAATTCTTTTCCGATTTTGAAAATAATCGGTAACCGAATATATACTTCGGATAGCTATACAGAACGTTGTTGCAATATTCCTAGAGGATCACATGTGAATCTTATTTAAAATACCTACGATGAATAAACGTGAAGTATTTGAGGCAAACGGAGAATAAAGGTCGGATAGAGAATTGAGCAAGTAAATCAATCAAGTCGGTTTCTGTCAAGTCATATACAGGTGTTGTATCCTAGAAGATTTAAATATTATTACATTTAGAAGCTTGAATCCCATGAAAAAGAGTAAATGGTTTTAAATGATTATAATAATCAATGACACAGTACCACAACCACTCAATGACATTTCCACGAAACATTTTGGATACAAACTCCTCAGGAAACTAATAGTTTTTCTGGTGCCAACATTTTTAAATGGGCATAAAGCAAAAAATAATAATGTATCTTGCTGATATTGTATCCTTTGAAATGCCATTTTAACCCTTCATTGCCGGAGCCATAGACAAAAGTCAGAAATCTGGCGTTACCATTAGCTTTCCTTTTGGTGAGCTGTCTTTATCAAAATCATGATGGCTGCCATTGTTTATTTCTCTTTTCTATGTGATCTATTTACAGACACACTCTTTGTATGAATAATGAACACTCGTTCGTTTCTTTCTTTTTGTGAAGTCTTTAGCAAATCAAAAGCGTATCCGAACGGATACACTCGGCAATGAAGGGTTAAACAAATATTTTGCATATAATAAATGTTGGAAATGCTATGGTTAAAACTTTAAGTTCAACAAAGTAACTTCTGTTCATATAAAATCCTCTAGACCCTTGCAAAGCTCTACCCATGCAAATAAAAGTGCATGTACACAGACATAGAGTATAAAATCTCACCACATCACCGTCATCCCCAATCAAGTCCCATGAATTTTCACCCTCATAGAATTTCATTACTCGGTTCAAAAATTGATCACGGTATCTAAACAATTATGAGAAATCGTAATTGCGTAGTGATAAAATCGCTACTTACTTTATGGGATTCATTAAAATGCTCATCATAGCAACAAAACTGTTCATGGGAGTGGACATGTTGAGATTCGGAATTGCGATATAAGTTTGAACAAGTGGGACGGCCCATGGACTAAGCGGAGAAGGCAACCTCAGAATATGGCATAAAAGGAACATTCTGAAACAAAATTTTAGAATAATACGACACAAATTCACACTAACTGATCGTCAGTTGTACACGCTTTACACAAGACTGAAGTCTAAAATTGTATATATTGCAAATCCATGAATGATATTAATAATAGAGTCACCAGTTCAAGAATCCAAGCAATGGCTGAATCACGAAAGCGTGATGGAAGCATTGGATTGCGCATAAAGTAAAACCTAAGAAAAAAATTTTAATTGAGTTTCACAAACATCAATGATCACTCACAGATCAGAAAGAGCACCACGAAGATATTTCCGTGTTGGCAAACAATTTAATGAACTGAGCACTACAAATATATCGATTTTATGTTAGAAATACCGCAGTCATTGTTATAAGCGTTCTGTTTATCTACCATAAAATAATTTGCAAATATTTAAGGGAACGTATTCTCCTAAAGCTACGTAAAAATAATTTTTCCCAATTTTTCAATAGGTACAAAAGCATGTTCCGACATTGTATGGGGGCAACGTTTATAGAACATAAATTTTAGTTCAAGTGGAGATATTTTTTTATCTTCAAATTTTTAACTTCTCTAGCGTATTTCACTAAATTCTGTTATATTCAACAGTTTTGGGTTTACGATCCTTAATACTTGTGTTATAATATATTATATATTCGAACGACCGCAATAAATGTTTAACCCATCATTGCCGGAGCCATAGACAAAAGTCAGAAATCTGGCGTTACCATTAGCTTTCCTTTTGGTGAGCTGTCTTTATCAAAATCATGATGGCCGCCATTGTTTATTTCTCTTTTCTGTGTGGTATATTTACAAACACACTCTTTGTATGAATAATGAACACTCATTCGTTTCTTTCTTTTTGTAAAGTCTTTAGCAAATCAAAAACGTATCCGATCGGATATACTCGGCAATGAAGGGTTAAATATTGAACTCACATAAGGGCATGGAAGTCGAGGAAAGTTGATGCTCTACAAGGAAATTTTTGTTCATTTCTACAATGAGCCATTGAATCTGCAATGCCAAAGCCCTCGAGCGAATCTCTAAACAAAGAGCTTGATCCAATTCAGCATCTGTTAATTTCTCAAGTTCTTGCTGTAGAGCAACGAGCTTTTCTGGCTTCAAGCTGGCTACTTTGTATGCTACCTCGCCATAAGCACTTCTATCATCTCCGCATCTTCCCTAAAATGCATATTTGTTTCATTGATTTACGCACTTATATTATCTAGCAGTATCAAGGAGCGTATGTAAAATTACGAAAAATCTGCGGATGATCGCTACTAAAAATAGGCAAAGACTTAAAAACAACGAATGCATGTTCATACTGCCAGATTATTATTAGCCACAAAAATAATGTGTACCCGTTTAGCTACTTTCTTCTCTTCCACTTCCCACACTTCATTGTTTAATGCGGTAAGGGTTCGAACAGTATTTGTTTTCGCGTCTTCATTTTGCTGCAGGCGATCACAAATGCTCTTGAATTTTGCCAGGAGCTCATACAAACTGTTATGAGGTTCAAGTTCTTCCTAAATTGTTGTCAAGGCTGCAAAGGTAGGAAATATTACAAACAAAAATAAAGTTCATATGGCATCCTTCATCATATCGAAAATGGTGAAATTGTTACAAACCTCAACGAATTCGTCTGCAAAATCGTCGACAAAATTGAGTTGTTCGTTCTTGTAATACTCCAGTAATTGCCCTTCAGTTAATAGCTCGGTTTCGCCGGAAAACTGCACAATGCGCTCACGCGAAGGTGCAGAATCTTCTACAATCAATGAGGGATACTTGATCGCTTCATATGCAGGAGGATCACAAATCGGAGCCTCAATCGAAATTTTTGGAGCAACCATTTGTGAAGCATGAAGTGAATTTAGTGACGGATATGTAGGTGAAACTGCCTGAGGGGTTTTGAGTGCAACATTCGCAAAATGTAAAGGTATCTAAAATGTTTTCAGTTAAAATACAGGGTGACCATTTTATTTTTTGCATTTACTTTTAAAAATTTTTATTTTGAATTCGCCCCAAATACATATGAGTTATAGCTCATTTTGTAGCTAAGACTTTGCCATTTATTATTAAAAAAAGATCTCGACATAACGAAGACTCCACACTGAGATATGGCCATTTCCAGTTGCAGGCAAAATTTCGAAAATCGGACCGCTGCAGCGCCAAAGTCTGAGTCGAGTTGATTAAGTGTTTCTTTTTCAATTGGCCATGTAAAAACGTGAGTCACCACTCATTTTGAAGCTAACAATCTCTTCTTTAAGTTTGCAAACAAATTTAATTGCTAGATTGAGAAAATCGGAAAATTTCATTGATATCATTGACACCACTCGAGAATGCTGATTTCGACCGAATTTGGTCAGGTGTGTCTCCGAAAATCCTCTCAACTTTCGTTCAGTTGCTTACGTTATTGCATAAGCTCACTCGCAAATTAAAGAGGACAAATTCTGAACATTGTAGCGAAACACTAAGATTTCTTGGCCAGGTTTTACTGGTTTTAAAGCCAAAAAGTGTCGATTTTGCTAAATTTTGTCAAAATCCGCAAATTGAGCTGTTTCACAAAAAGTGGCATTTTGAGTCAGTTTTACTCAGGAAAAGTGGTCTGAAAATTTTTTACGCATATGTCTACTTTTTCATGCTCTATCGATACCGCAAAGCAGAAAATTGATCTAGCGTCAAAAAATGGGTTTCCCAGACCTCAGTTTTGCACCTCCCTTATGATTTTTTACTGAACTTTAAAATGCTCGTTCTTGAGTTTTAACAAACCATATGTCGAGATCTTTTTTTAATAATAAATGGCAAAGTCTTAGCTACAAAATGAGCTATAACTCATATGTTTTTGGGGCGAATTCAAAATAAAAATTTTTAAAACTAAATGCAAAAAATAAAATGGTCACCCTGTATATATAAGCTAGTATCGTGCGTCGAAAAATGTCGTTAATTACCGATGTTTATGGTCATGATAGCTTAAATGTTCATAGACGAGCTGAGAGTTTTAGCAAATTAGACAAAATGTAGACTAATTTAGACAAAATTTTTTAGAAATTTTTCCAAGCTATTTTTCCCCATGGAGGCATGTTTATGTTATGAAATGTACCTTTAGGGTACATTTTGGCTGGAATCCCAATGAGTCAAATTTTAGCTAAAAAATTTAAAAAAATTTTGACAAATTGTCAAAAAGTCACGTTTTTAAAGCCATTCTTACTGCTAAATTTGTGTCTGGGTCTTTATTTCTGTGTGTAACGTTTTGTCCATGTGTTTTAACTTTTTTCTGGAAGGATTCTTAGGGTTTATTTCTGTGAACGGGCTTTTTTCTGGAGGCATTCTTAGGGGTCTTTATTTCTGTGTGTAACGTTTTGTCCCCCTTTTTTCTGGAAGGCATTCTTAGGGGTCTTTATTTCTGTGTGTAACGTTTTGTCCCCCTTTTTTCTGGAAGGCATTCTTAGGGGTCTTTATTTCTGTGTGTAACGTTTTGTCCCCCTTTTTTCTGACCGCTGATGGCGGTGGGCATACTGATACAGACGGGGCATACTGATGGCGGTGCGCGAAGCGATGACGAACCCAATCTCCCGCTGTGCACGCTCCCCGCTTCCTAGCGAAGTGAGGGCCGCGAAGCGGCCCCACTTCGCTAGTTTACTATATAGAATCGTCAAAAATGATCAGTATTTGCCAATATTTTCGGTTCTGATGAAAGTGTCGCCAAAATAAATCAAAAGTCGACCTAAGATTCTGGGTCAATTATGGATATTCTATAACTTTTTCGGGAATATCGAACTTATAATAAGTTTCACCTCTATACGAGACGGCCGAAATTGTTTTTGTCGAAAAATGATGAAACTCTTTCCGACCCAAAATTTTGCGTCGGCTTCGCTTATGAGCTTATTTTAGTTATATTTACATTTTGACAAATTGCAAAAAGTGTCACATATTTGTAAAGATTTTCTGTTAAACGGCTAAAAATTAATTCAATAAACAATCCATGATGTATTTAACTATATTTTATGAAGATTATATTTATTCGACGCTTAATTGTTAGCATCAATGTTACATTATTGGCTTTATTTACTACCTCAGAACCCGTAGCTTCGTTAGAATTACACCGAGGTAATAAAGCATCCAATGGCAATTCCACAGGAAAATTGGACGAGGATATCCTGACTTCTTCATTTTTACTTTTCTGCGCTTCCGTCGCAATCCGCGAATTATGACCCGTTTCAGATTGAAGAGATGCTGTAGAGCTGCAGCTTTGTTCTTCGTCAGTTACTTCTTTCGCAATATTGGATCTAAGTGGTACGAAATCATGCAGCTCGGGAACAGTTGGTACTGGTCCTGGAATGTCGTTTGTGGACTGCTCTTCCACTCGTTCTCTCTTTCGTTGTTTAGCTTTCGGCTTTTTCTGTTCCACACCTTCCATATCTATGAATGTTATCTTACGTGATGTGATAATTGTGCTATTACATGCAAGAAATACATAGAAATGTACTATTTCAAAGGCAATAACGTCAAATGCAAATGAAGCTTTTTATTAAAGTATAACAAGCACACACAGAACAACAACAGCATGAATTCGCGAAAAAGAAATTAATCCGCATGAGGAGTAGTGCTGGTATCCTCCTTCTTCTTGATTCCGCTGACAATATCGTCAATGCGCAGCAACATAATCGACGTTTCAATAGCAGTTTTCAGCACTTGAATGCGCACAGTGAGCGGATCCCAGATGCCCAAGTCATTGACATCCACGAGTTCTCCAGTCAGACCATTGATTCCCCAGGTCCAAAAGTCTAAAATATACTTATGCTATGTGAAGTTATTTCCATAACTACCTGGTGATTGCGCATGTTTGGCTCGCAGAGCAGTCAATTGGCGAATAGTAGAGCCACCACAGTTTTGAATCAAAGTACGAGGAATCACTTCGAGTGCATGGGCAATTGCTTTGTACGGATATTGGAGAACGCCTTCGACGGATCTGCTCTTTTCTTCGATCGCCTGCAATATATTCTTTAACATTATATTATTATTAATATTTCAAAAATTTAAGGAATAAAAATTGAAAAAATAACTATTTAGGTTGCTATATGTATCAAAATAAAAGTAAAAGCAACATAGAACAATTTAAAACAGTTGCTAAGTCTCTAATACTGAAGCTGAATCACTAATACTTCACAATACTAAAACGAAGATTGCAATCACAGATAACTAATTTTAAACTCGTTAAACTAAACAATTTGAAATTGTAGTAATGAAATTTTAATTTGTTACAGCAAACACATTATTCATTGAAAATAAAACGATAAGTGCTTACATGAGCTAGTGCCATCTCCAGAGAACCTGCGCCCGGCACAATTCTCGGATTGAGAAGAACGTTTCGAACACAATTCACTGCATCTTGAATATTTCGTTCCACTTCATTAATGATATCTTTGCTTGGTCCACGCAAGCATACAGTTACAGCAGTTGTTTGCGATGAAGTAATATATGCGAAGTACTCATCGCCAATCTTTTTTATTTCATACAAGTCAGCCAGAGTGCCCACATCTTCTTCACGGAGATCTTGAGTGTCATTCACAATACGAGCACCAGTAACTCTATGAAAGAATTATGTACTAGGAACGAATATAATTTTGCAATTAACTTGGATATGCTAATTGTCTAATTTATTGGTAATTACCTTGCCAAACGATTATTATCAGTCTTCTTCAAACGGCGAAGCGCTGTAATTCCTGCACGTACAAGAAAATGTTGAGCCATGTCCGAAATTCCTTTTTCTGTGAAGATCAGATCCGGTTTCAAGCGGATGATGCTGTCGCAACGCTTCTTGATTTCAACTTCTTCCTAAAAACAGCAGATTAGTTTCATCAAACAGATCATTTTTATTTATAAAACCGTAACATTAGCTTAATTAAAAACGGTGCTTGAGAGAAAAATAACTTTTAAAATTCTGAGATGCAAAGTAAAGCAAACGTTCATCGTTTCTACAACACTATGCCATAAAAACATATGGTGCTAGTTTATTGTATTTTCCATGTTTTCATTTAATGTAAATAATATTCGTATTCTATTATTATACTATTTTAATTTATCCGAATACAGCCTACCTGTTCCAGAACACGACTAAAATCTTCTTCTTTCATAAGTTCGAGCGAAGTCTGGCTTTCACCTTTCTGATACTCCAACGGGCAGTCAAGTAGGATAATACGAGGTTTCTCTATGTGGCGTTTCATCTTTGGATGCACGACATCCTTGTTCAGCACGACTCCCTTGATCACTTGACTGTCGTCAATAGAACCACCGGGAATCTTCTCAATGCGGCAATAGCGTTTGATGTCGATCTCATGATAATCGTTCTTGGTAACAGAAATCGTTCGTACTGCGTCCAGAGCGATTTTCACAGCCAAATCCATATGATGAGAAAGCATCTTCGTAGCCAAACATGACTTGACGATTACTTTCAGCTCATCTTCATTATTCACGTCGAGGGGCTTGCTAAACACATAGTTAAAATAGTTTGATTTGAAGACTATCAACAACACATGTTTTTGCATATATTAAGTCGAAAATAAAACAAAATCTGCCTTCCAATATTTAATGTATACAATTGCAACTAAACAAATCTCTCACAGTGTAATAAAGCACCCTTTATCGTCTGTAAAATTTAACACAGGAGATATATTGCTTTGTTGCATTGGGAAATTTTTGCGTTTGACAAATAAAGTAGACCAGTGCATCCCCCAGTAAGCTAGCCGGTCTCTCCGCCCGAACCTGACCGTTAGACCTCTTATACCGCGAATTTCTGGGCAAGTGATAGCTTAAAATGTTCGTATGCACGAGCTGAGTATGTTTTTCGAAGAATTTAGACCAAAATATAGACAAATATTTTAGACAAAAATTTTTTCTGTCCGTGTGGTTTTTGTCACGGTTTTTCTGGAGGGCATTCTTAGGGGTCTTATTTCTGTATGTGAGGTTTTTGTTTTTACATTAATCAGTCAGAGACAATAATCTTATTTTATCCCAAAATCATTGCGAGGCGCCGGAGGCGGCGAGACATTCCTGTAGTCGGGCGCGGAGCGCCCGACCTTCCCCCTTCGTACGTGAGGGAACTTAGAACATAGGTATACATTTTTAACAGGACTCCCCTAGGTAGTCCCTGTTTCATCTTAGACTAGCATAATAAAATAAAACAGTGTGTAAATTGATTGAAAATTAAAGGGTGACATATAATGTACACTCCGATACAAGCACCGCATTTAGATGAGAGAGAGAAATGGTGCTGGTATCGCGGTTTCACTATAATAAATTTTTCTTATAAGGATATAATATGATACCTGAATTTTTCAGTCGCCCAAGAAATCATGTCATCCAAAGCGAGACGGTAAGCCTAAAGAATTTTGTTGAATAATCTAGCAATCCATCATTTAAAGTACTGTAAAGATACAATTTGCACTATAGTTTCCGTCTATACATTTCCGTCTTATGTAGATTTATGATTTGTTTATCATAAACTCGTACAAGACGTAAGGGATTAGCAACAACTAAAGTCGCTTTCTCCGGCGGCCGCCGGAGAAAAGAATTTAAGAGTTTTTCTCTTTAACTTTAAATTTTTTCTTAACTCTTTTTATACTCTTTCATAAAATTTCTTTCAATTTAACTAATTTTAACCACAAAAATACCTATAACCTTTTGACTATTATCAGGAAAAATGTACCAAATTTTGAGGTCGAATCTTCTCTATTTCGTGCTGGCTGACTGGATACAGTTAACATCTCCAATGCAACTCTACTTTTGCCTAATTCAAACGCATGTACTGTATCGTACAATCTTATTAACTATTTGAAAACTATATTGTAATGAGATGTATACAGTAAATATATGACTTAAATTTACATCCCCCCAGTAAGCTAGCCCGGTCAGTGCGTCCGTCCGTCCGAGGCTGGCCGTTAGACCTGTTGCACCGCTAATTTCTGGGCAAGTGATAGCTTAAAATGTTCGTATGCACGAGCTGAGTATGTTTATCAACAAATTTAGACCAAAATATAGACAAAATATTTCAGACAAAAATTTTTTCCAGTGCTTATTTTTGTCGGTCATTCCAAAATTTTGGGAAAGTGCATTTAATCCAGTGCTTATTTTTGTCGGTCATTCCAAAATTTTGGGCAACTGAATTTTCAGATGAGCAAGTCCTGTGGTCGGGCGCGGAGCGCCCGACCCTCCCCTTGGAATGTGAGGGAACTTAGAGCAGGTATAGGTAGAACACGACGGCGCCGCTGCCTTATAAGCGGCTCAAAAAGTGTGAAACCAGAAATACAGGCAAAAATAAAATTGTGTGATGTCAAAGATTTTTTTGCCAGGACGCAAGTTCGGGTGTTGCTCTATCATACCTGGTGGGTGAAATATTCGTCCCTATGTTTAAAATTAATATTTTGGGTTTCAAAGTTGGTACACTTTGCGTTTTTAAGTGTAAAATGAGTCAACTTTGAGACCCCAGATTTTAATTTTAAACATAGAGATGAATATTTCACTTGTACAGTATTATCGAGTAACACCTCAAATTTTACTTTTTCATAAAATTTCAAACATATCACACAGCTTTTGCTCATTATGAAATTTTTAAGATTTTTTTGCCCAAAAAAGGCCATTTTTGTGTGTTTTGGAGAAAATGCGAATTAATACGTCAGAAATCGACTGGGATTTTTGGTAGATACCCTATTTCGGGTACGGAGAATCCGAATTTGACCTCAGATCGTGGGTGGTCCCGCCACGAAAGTTATTTCATTTAGTCCCCTACCCAAAGAAAGTTCCTAAAAGTGTTCGTTCGGGGGCACTCCGATCTCGCGATTCAGCCGTTAGCCAGAGGCGAGTGATAGCTCAATCGATAGGTCTCAAAAAGTTAGGATGGGGAAACCAAAAATTTCTGAAATTTGAAAATTTGAATTCGCGCCAAAACGCAAAAACGTGTTTTTAAGTGTTTCTAGACGGCCAAAGGCCGAGTTATTAACGTAAAGCGTTAAACCAAAAAAAATAGGGCTCACCCAAATTTATTGAGTTCAACGAATTTATTGACCCGACGGTTAACTAGCACCGCAGGTGCTAGTTAATGTAGATTTCATTTAGTGTAGAAAGTATTTCATTTAACAGTTCCAAATTTTTTATCCATTGTGGTCCGGCAAGCAAGAATTCGTGGTTACGTTTAACAAAATTCGGTATTTTCGCGAGAAAAAAATTGATTGACCGACCTGGGGTTCGAACTTGAGACGAAAAACCCCCAACAGATAGTCCGAAAATGGCCATTTTTGACGTGATATGAAAAAACTAATTGCAGATTCGGAATCAGCGCATCGAATTACCCCTAAAACACTCATTGCCGAAAAATTTTCCACATTTTCAAAAAATCGATTTTGTTCAAAATCCATGTGGTCAACCCTATGGTCAAAAATGGCCAAAAAAAGAAATTTTTTCGGAATGTCAGCAAAATGTGTTTTTAGGGGTATTTTGATGCGCTGAGTCCGAATCTGCAATTATTTTTAACGTAACGCCTCAAAAGTGGTCATTTTTGGGCCATTTTGTACCAAAAATGCGATTTTCTCAACTTTCGTGGCGGGACCACCCCGATTCTGAGCCCGGATTCGAGTTCCCCGGGGTCGATTTAGGGGGTAGGTATCGACCAGAAAATCCGGGGGGAGGGTTTCACACATTTTGAGTCGCCCGGCGCCGTTGTGAGAACTCAATCTTAGCCATAAACATTGCGAAGCGCCGGAGGCGGCGAGCCAGTCCTGTGGTCGGGGGCGGAGCGCCCGACCTTCCCCTTGGAATGTGAGGGAACTTAGAACATATAGGTAAACATATTGACAAAATGTTTAATCGGACTCCCGTAGGGAATCCCTGCCGCTAGTAGTACATTAGTTTAGTAATAATATATAGGAAAATTTTACTTGTATAATAACTGTGGGATGGATGTTTTGCACCAAAAACTGTTCAGCTTGAGCCATAGCTTCGCCAGCCAAGACGATTACCGAAGTCGTACCATCACCGGTCTCTTCATCTTGGGTTCGCGCAATTTCTATCATAGTCTTCGCGGCAGGATGCTTGACGACAATTTCGCGTAGAATAGCGTTCCCATCATTGGTCAGCACGATCCCTTAAGATAAATTTATTACGCTATTTATAAAATCATTTATTTAATTTAAAATAACGCAGCCATATTTAGCTACCACAGTGAAACCTTCAGGTAACTAACACAGTTTGGATCAGCCGATTTTGCTATACAATCGTGGCTTATAACAATGGGGTCGCAAGGTAAAATGCGTTTAAACAAGCGAGCCCGCGTAATCCACTCAAAAGCCAAATTTCGAGCCGCAATAGCGACCCCTCCCTTGCTAGACCATTTTTATATTATATATTATAATATCTCTAAGTTGCAATCAAAAAATTTAAATTTGGTCAGCAAGCGCTGGCTCTCCCAACGAGTGTGTGTGTGAACACTCACTCATAGCGACCGATAATAATTCGATCTGGAACTCAGCGAACAGAAAGCGAGAATTCAGTTGTTACTATTGTACGTAGCAAAAATAAGCGAATTTTGCTCATTATAAAACAATTCTTTTCCATCAATTTTCAAAGCATTTATAATTGCTCACCGCCCATTGGATCCATCAACATCTTCAACATGGCCCGTGGTCCCAAACTTGTTCGGATTATATCGGCAATCATCTAAAATCAAATTGAAATATAAGTTTGCTATAGCAAAATTACCTTAGCGGAATTGATGTTTTGAACCTGAACTTTGGCTCCCGATTCACGCTGAACCAATTGAATAAGAGGTGCACGCATCATGATGATTTATTCGATTTTGATATAGCACTAAAGATATATATTGAACTCGGCATGTAAAATAATTGTCATGTAAATAATTCTACGATAACAAATTGAATAGATATTAAAGTGCAGTATTAAGGAATCACCTAAAATTTCAACAAGATTAGAAAGTATATTCTGCTGAAATTTATATCCCTTAGGAGTGCTTAATTTAGCGTCAGTTGTTTTGCGGGAATTTGAAAAAGCATATTCACAGAAATATTATTGTGGCACGATTATTATGTGTTATACTACTGAAATTTATTATCATAGTTTATCTTGATAATTTTTGTTGCATTTAGTGTTACCGTACTGCAGATTGTTAACACATTATTCCAAAATTGTATTTTAAATTTCAGGTTTTAAATGGGAAATGAGCCATCCAAAACTAAACATGGTACCACATCGGCAGCATCGAGTTCTCGTCCTACGGCAACTCTTCCATTCTCTCTAAAATCCGGGCCTTCTACAGCACTCGTACAACGACATTTGGACAATGCAAAGAAAACTCGCGTTTTACAATTGCGAGGCTGTGGAATGAAAACGGTGCCGAATCCCTTGGAAGATGTAAGAATTATTTCATTACCGTTCTGGTTTTAATGTCGTTTATCTTATAGACAGTGTCATTTTTGCGTACATTGGACATATCTCAGAACAAAATAAAGGAATTGCCGCAATTTTTCACCAAGTTTTCTATGCTGAAGCAATTGTCGATATCTGAGAATCGCTTAACTGAGTTACCGGACGAAATAGGGAATCTGAAGACACTGGAAGTGTTGAACGTTTCTTTCAATGAACTTCTGACGTTACCCGATACCTTAGTAGGCTGTGCATCACTTAAAACTCTGACTGCTACCAACAATAAATTTCAAACATTCCCCGTTGTGATAGCTCATCTGCCAAATGTCGAGTCTGTGGACTTGTCAGGAAATTTCATCGAAAGAATTCCAGCTGAGGTATTTTGCTATTTTTTACCTACTGCCTTAGAGTAGTACAATATCTTATAAGTCAGTAACATATTGCGTTTTTTTTTTCGGTTAAATTTCCGAAGGATATTGGTTAAATATGACTGTATTTTCGACCATATAATATACCGTAAACTCTTTAATTATACCCCGTATGGCTTGTTCTCTTCTTGACATGTTTGACGATTTCAAAATATAATTTGCAGATATCAACACTTCATGCGACAGAACTCAATTTGAATCGTAACCAACTTAATTCGATTGATACTAGTTTAGCAAAATGTCGCAATCTGAAAGTTCTAAGAGTGGAAGAGAATTGCTTACAAAAAAAGGAATTTTCGAAGGATATACTAGAGGAATCTCGGCTCTCGCTAATCGCTTATGCCGGCAACCTTTTCCAGGTAATTATGATTTAGATTTATTTTAATATATTTTATGACTATGACTGTTTATAAACTAAAAAATGTGCAATGTGGAGGTTTGGATCAAAAATGAATTGGGGCTCAAACCACCCGATGAAGGCATTAACTGGAGCGCTGCTCTACCACTATGCTGTCCAAGCACGTATAGTAGCAAATATTGCCAATAGCAATGTGGCCAATAGATGAATTATGAGCAATTCAGCCATTATGACACATTTATTTAAATAAAATATTTTTCAGTCAAATGAATTTTAATTCGTCTACACCTTTTTTCAGCTTTATCTGCAGTCTTTACCGGATTTCTATCGTTAGTTACCCTCCTCCTAAATTGGTGTTCACTTGGAAATTTAACGAAATTACATTATTTATCGTTAAGATTTGAGGACGAGATTAAATTTGATCTAGAATTTAATATAAGGATTTTTATATAAAGTTTACTTTAATAAAATAGTTTCGTTATAAAAAACTCATTTCAATAATTAATCACTATCTCAGGACAAGGACTTTCAAGATTTACCGGGTTACGAGAAATACCAAGAGAGATTTACGGCGACCAAAAGAAAAGGAGTGTAAATGTCGGTTATGATTTCATTATTTCCGAGTAAATTATTCAATATATTGCTTTATATTTGTATATGCTTGCAGACTCGCTTTAAAAGGATTGATCACTGCAGTGTACTCAAATACGTTATAAACAAAATATTTATATTATAGAAAGCGGTGCCCCCAACAACAAAGATCAGGGGAATCTAAGGCGTACTCTGTAAGTCGCCTTCAAGCAGAATCCCGCTTTTAGACGCTCCCGGTCCCCAGGCTCGCGGGTTCCTCAAAATCGGCCACGCTAAGACGATTAGCGCCAAATTTTTTCACACGTAAAACGTGAGTTACGTACAGGGGCAAGTACCTGCGTCGCTACTCGCACCCGGGCGATTAATAGAGATTAAAGATCTCAATGGGTGCTCTCGATCGATATCGGTTTCAATCCCGAACTCGACCAGTTCGGAGATTTGTGGCTTTCGGAAAATCCTGAATTTGCCGCGAGTTTCTTTTCTCGTTGCTTTGCTAAAGTAGAGAATGAATTTACTAAATGATAATAACTTATTCTTGAAAAGCTCTTCGGTTAAAAGAATATCATATTTTAATTTATTTTAAATATTTCCCAATGCTGATCAATTTATTAGATAACGAAATACACATGTGATCAATCCTTTCTCAAAACTAAAGGTCTTTTATAATACACAATTTTTCTGAATAAATTTATGTGTGATCATATCTGTTGTTTGTTTGTACAAATACTAGTAAGGAGAGATTCTTGCAAATTTTTTTGTTGTATTAAATGAGGTAAGGTAAGAATGAGTGAACAAAATGATTATATATAAAAAAATAATATACATTTCGACTCTGATTCTAGACGAGTAGATATACAAATAGTGTTATGGGTTTGGGCATCCTAAGTAGGACTCCCGTAACTTCATAAATAATATATTTTTGAAGTTCGAGAAATAAAATGGCTGTTTCCATAGCAGGTATTATGTAACTCAAAATATATTACCCAATGAGCATTTAATTAAACTTCTACAACGGAAAAATATTACATGTAATTTCAAAATTGTATTGATAGAATTGATAATTAAAAATGGAATTTGTTATTCTACACCATTTTCGTTTAGTTTTTCGGCTTCCATTGTTTAACAATGGCCGATCACAATCGATTGCTTGCTCTTTTATGCCAATATTCTCATTCATTAAAGGAACCTTACCACCGACGTCTGCGAACTCGTGACGTTTTCTTATTGCCGCGTTTTATATTTCGACTTTTTTAGTCAAAATGAAAATTCATTTGGACAAGTTCTGGTAAACTGTAATAGAACACCTGGGTGTTGTATTTTTATCTCATCCAGGGGTGTCCTATTACAGTTTACGGTTTATATCAAAATATTCCTCTCCAATGCTATAAAATTATATGAAGATTCATGTGCTAATTTAAAATTTTACCATAAGCATTTTATCGGTCCTAATCAACTCAAAGTGAACCAAGCTACACGGCTGTAGTGCATATAGCAAGAAGGTATATGCGCGCCACGGCGCCAAAATCTGCCCATTTATATTACCCAAAACCGCAAAAAGACCAAAACTGACATTTGCGACCCGTTCTACCTGTTCGACCTATGTCGGGCAACTGAATTTGTATCGAATTTGTGTTCCCCAAGCCTGAAAACCCTATAGTTGACTACACATACACCAAACGTAGCCAAAAATGGTATTTTATATATGATCGATCTCCAGTGCGATCTGTTCGATATATGTCGGGCAATCGAACTTTTGTCGAATTCGTCTTCCCGACCCCCGAAAACCCTATGGGTGAGATATAGCACGTCTAAAGTGCCCAAAAATGCCATTTTCGACATTTCGACCTTCGTTTCGTCCTACGTCGGATCAAAAATAAAGCGCTATAGCCCCAGTAGACCTACCCAAAACCCTACTATGGTGACGTTATTTCAGCTATTCGGGCCAAAAAAGGAGCTAAATGGAGCGAGTAAACAAAGAGTAATTATATAATGCTTGTTAATTTGGGTTAGTAATAGAAACAAACTAAGCTCGTGGATACTTTCTCTCTCCTTCCTATTATTTTGTTCTGTTAATGAGAAAGTGGACCCAAATGAGGATATATAAAAAGTTACATAGAGCAATATGGTTTCGAAATGCCCACATAACGTATTTCCTCCAAATACCCATACTCAATGTCCCCAGTGGGTACATTGAAAAACAAAAACCCCGGGGCTTATTTTGACGCCGCTAGGATTCGCAGTCTTTTTAGGCTGCGAATCCTGGGTTCCCCATTGGGCCTCTTTTTTTGGATCCTAGAAAACTCCCAAATAAGGGTTGTTCGGGCGCTTAAGCCTAAGCCTAAGGGTGCGAAGTGAAAATGCTTACTATGGTTTGGCTGCGAATCCTGTGTTCTATATTCTCCTTGTTAGCTAATTTTCTTTCAGATTTTTCATCATTGGCCAACTCTTATTTTATAAACTTATTTGCAATGTGCCTCAAAAAGAAAAGGAAAGCCGTGGAACCAGCAGCAGAACAAGGACAAGAACCTGGGCATCCACCCCAATTTATGGTTAGTTCTCTTTTTCCATATATTGCAGTATGGTTATATTTGTCATGAAAAATTATTTAATGGAAACATAATTTCTCTACACATATTCAGAATAAACCATTTTTTCAAAATTTGTAGAGAATTCATAAAATATTTGCAAACGTTCTTTATCTCTGAAAATAAATAAACTCCTTGGACGTCGTGTAGCGAAATGCAGACGCGCACAAGGACGCGTTAGAATGCGGAGGGGGACATTTCGCCAAAAGGATTTTTCGCCAAAGCCCTATAAAACGGATTTTTCGCCAAAGCCCTATAAAACGGATTTTTCGCCAAACGGATTTTTCGCCAAAAGGATTTTTCGCCAAAGCCCTATAAAAAGGATTTTTCGCCAAATCCCTATAAAAAGGATTTTTCGCCAAAAGGATTTTTCGCCAAAAAGAGTTTTCGCCAAATCCCTGTAAAAATTAATTTTTAGCTCTGTATTCGATGTTTTCGTTCCTTTTCGTCCAAGAGTGTAATGTTGCGAACAAATCACATGACTTTTACATGTAAATATTGCACTTTCCGCTGATTCATCCTCAAATTTTCATCTTCTAATTGTTTCTATGCTTAACCACAGGAAATTGCTTTAGGCTAAACAACCCTTATTGGGGGAATGGGTCAAAATGACCCCCTGTCAAAATGCCCCCATTTTCAGAAAATCATATAAAAAAATGGCCAAAAAGCATGAAAATGCTCATTTTTTTCGCTGAATTCCCACTCACGAACAACCCTTACGTTAGGCTAAACAACCCTTATAAGGCGCCAAACAAGCCATTAGGCTTGGGGCCCCGCTGTATGGGGCCTAAGGGACTTAGGCTTGGGGCTTAGGCTGCTGTGCAGGCTTAGGCTAAACAACATGTGAAATACGAATTCAGCGAAAAAATTTTGACCGGCATTTTGACCGGGAGGGCATTTTGACCGGGGGGCATTTGTCCTAGACATCTTATAGAGACATACTGAAGGATTAGGCTTAGGCTTAAGAGGGACTTAGTCTTAGGCTCAAGCTCCCGTACAACCAGGGATGGGATTTGTTCTTATTTGTAAGATTTGTTCTTATTTTTAGGGTCCCAATCTTACAAAATTAAAATGTTCTTATTTGTAAGATTTGTTCTTATTTTTGGCCAATGTTCTTATTTTGTTCTTATTTCCCGAAAAATCCATCTCCAAAATGGGAATATATTATATATAATTTCAAACCATAGGGGAGACCCTATGGTTTGAAAAATAATTTTCTGAAAATTTTTGTCAAAAAATCAACACGGTACCCCATATGGTTTTTTTGGCAAAAAAATTCTTTAAAAACATTTTGCTAAAAAAAAAAAACCCTTGTAAGGCGTCAAATATGGATTTAGGCTTGACTTAAGCGCCAAACTTAAGCTTAAGGTAGCTCTAGTGCAATCACCCCGAAAACGCCGACCGCTGATGGCCTTTCTTCCTTTTTTGTTAACATATTACGAATAAACGTCTACTTTAAAAGGATTTGGCGAAAATAGTTGGCGAAAAATCCTTTTTATAGGGATTTGGCGAAAAATCCTTTTTATAAGGATTTGGCGAAAAATCCTTTTGGCGAAAAATCCGTTTTATAAGGATTTGGCGAAAAATCCGTTTTGTAGGGATTTGGCGAAAAATCCTTTTGGCAAAAAATCCTTTTGGCGAAAAATCCTTTTGGCGAGATGTCCTATTTCCGTTAGAATGTTTCACCGTGTCGCCAAAGAAGTACCTGTAAAATTGTTGAAGCGCTAGTAAGATGCTGCCATTCTACCCCGAAGCAAGTTCGCAAGGGACACCGATGATATTAGATTTCATTTGCCAAAATGCTCTTTGTTGAGTCAAATAAAAGCTCATTTTATCCATTCTTACCTAAACCGCAATGGTTGCGTCACGTTCCCCCTGTTTCAGACTCATGTTTTACGGCCTTTGGACTATTTCTGATGGAACCTCTCTATAGTAAATCGACCCCGCTGATCTCGAATCCGGCGTCAGATTAATTCTCAAGTCACGTGAAACGTGAGTTACATGAGTCACGTGGGTCACGTAAAAGGGCAAGTATACCCGTCGCGCCTCGGATCCAGGCGTGTGATACGTCAATCGCTTCCACTGGGCGAGACAAGACGATTGGTACCGGTCTCGGTTTGGACAAATCAGATATGGCTTCCGGAAATCCGGAAAATCCCGGATTTGGCCAGGTCACAGATCACCCGTCGCGCCTCGGATCCGGGCGTGTGATTCGCCAATCGCTTCCTATCCACACTGCCGTCCGCGGCGAGGCCGCGGGTTCTCCTTCCTGGTTTTAAAAATAATTCGTATACGTTTTTACTATAAACTAACCTTTTATAGTATTGTTGGATTGTTTGAGTGTGTCAGTTAGAGCCGCAACATTTCAAGAAAGTCCAGACATTCTTGGAACATTTTGGTATAGGACATGCTTATATGATAGTAAATGTTGAGTTGATGTTAAATAATGAGTCATCAACGTATCATCAAAAACGTCTAAAATATAAGTTGCATCAATTTGAATGATACATATAGTTTTACGGAATTTTACACCCCGTGTATGGTTAAGTTCTAGAAAATTACAAACCATCTGCTTCAATATTGATGTCATTTTTTTCAGGATCCGGATAAAAAGGAAGCTGGCACGTTCTATTTCCTGAAAACACAACAGGCTTTCCCGTCAAAGGTATTATTATTATTCTTGTGTAACTTTTACAGTATATTTCCGTTTATAGGATAATGTGCCGTTTGATTCAAACAATAGTCAACCAGTACCCAATAACCCAAATGCAATGTGTATGTGTTTTATATTTCTTGAATAGTACTAATATCCTGTAAACGACACTAATATAAAATACAAACTAAATGCGTTGATTTTCGAAAGGCCCAAGGTTTTGCTGAACCTATTTGTCGGAAACGCTCTAAATTTGACCGGGTCCTATTTTTTCAGCTGCCAAAAAATTTGATTTTGTAATAACTTTTTTGGCAATTTATTGAAAATTTTTAAGTACCGCATTCCCTATATTTGCAACCCGGGTGATTGTTTTTTAAACGAGCTCTAGGGGCTCATTTCAGGGATCGAAAATCCGTACAAATTATATGGGAATAGGAGTGGGCTCTAATTTTTTCATCGAGCTCTAAGAGCTAATAATAAAGGGTTGCGAATACAGTGAATACGGTAAGTAAACCCACGTAGATCTTATTGACGGGATCGTATTTTAGAATTTACGATATTTTGTCATATTGACAGTTATTGAAAACACAGAAACTCTTCCTCTGGTTTGTGCAGGAGAATTTGTTTATTTATTTAATTATTATATTTTTATCGTTACAGGCGTCCCTGGTGAACAACAAGCTCTTCCTAAACAAGACCAAAGTACCGTGAAACAAACACAATAAACTGTTACCAAACTTTAGTTCAATACATTTCCGGTTAAGGTGGTGTAATATTCTACGCGAGTGAAATATATTTAGTACTGGCTCCTATGTATAATGATGTAATCATAATATTAGTTTGTTACAAATGCTGTCATAAATTTGTGTTAAAAATTTTTGACAGGAGATTTTGCGTTGTTTGGTATGTTAACAAGATAGACTGTGTAAAGTTTGGTCAACGCCTTATATTACCCAATTTGTATAGGAACTAGCTGCCAGTGCCGCCGCTATCGCGGCGTCCAGCGCCGAAAAAAATTTTTTTGTCTAAAAAACTTTTGTCTAAATTTTGTCTATATTTAGTCTAAATTTTTTGAAAATCTGTATCAGCACATCCGTACGAATATTTTAAGCTATCACTTGCCCGGAAATGTGCAGTGGAAGGGGTCTAAACGCCAGTGGACTGACAGAGGCACGCACGCTGGCTTTTTAGTATAGTACCATGTTTTCTGTGTGTTGTTCTGCTGTGTGCATCAGTTTAATCAGTTTAAACTTCTAGATTGTTCAGAGAGACACTATTCAGGAAAATTAATTTTGCCATACGATGACTCACATAAAAGTTAAGTAAGCAAAATATCGTTTGAAAGTAGTAATTTTGCACACCATTTTTCGTCGTTAGTTACAACACATTTGTTGGCTGATATTCGTAATAAAATACCATTTGTACAATTTTCTTAGGGCTGATCTAATATATTTATTTTGAGCATCAACGTAGCCATTATTGTGTGCTATATGAATATCTTGAATTAATAATGCTAAGTCAATTATACTAAGTTTTAAGCTCAGGTGTTAAACATTGAGGAACTTCTTAACGGCTTATAAGTTAGGTCTTTCAAAAAATTAAAAGTATCAGAATGTTTCCACTTAATATTTGTGAGCTAATCCACGATTGTCAGTGATCATGCATACGAATTGGTCACGTTTATGCTATAAATAGCTATTTATTCAACACACTCTAAATAAGGTGTTACCGTCTTATGATTTATCACGATTATGAACTTTTTAGTTTAAAAGCGATATGGAGAAGGCAAATTCTAATATTCAGCGTGGAGATTTACCAGGAATTCGTCAGAATGGCAATAATGAGCAGCGATCATATCCGCATCTTTCTCTTCCGGATACGTCGCAGCCTTTTCAGAATTTCTATAATATGCAGCCGTTTTCGCAAGGATATGGCCCAAGTCAGTACATGCCAGCTCATGGTTTTCCGTCTATGTATGGAATTGGTTAGTCTTAATGTATTTTATTTTGTCATTTTGTTAAAATACTAGCCTTCGTTCGAGGCCGCGCCTTCGGCGCGGCGGGTGCATCAGTATGCATATAATTATCTAAAGTCCCAATCACGGGACCCGTCATAATTTTAGACAACTTTTAGACAAATTTAGACTAAATTTAGAAAAATTTTAGACAAATTTAGACTAAATTTAGACAACTTTTAGACAAATTTAGACTAAATTTAGACAACTTTTAGACAAATGTAGACTAAATTTAGAAAAATTTTAGACAAATTTAGACTAAATTTAGACAACTTTTAGACAAATTTAGACTAAATTTAGACAACTTTTAGACAAATTTAGACTAAATTTAGACAACTTTTAGACCCCATGTACGCCACAGCCACGGGCCCCGTCGCAGCCACGGGGTACGGAGCCCGCCGCAGCCACGGGGTACGGGGCCCGCCGCAGCCATGGGTACGGGGCCCGCCGCAGCCACGGGCCCCGCCGCAGCCAGGGGCCCCGCCGCAGCCACGGGCCCCGCCGCAGCCACGGGGTACGGAGCCCGCCGCAGCCACGGGCCCCGCCTGAATCACCGGTACGGGGCCCGTCGCAGTCACGGGGTATGGGGCCCGCCGCAGCCACGGGGTACGGGGCCCGCCGCAGCCACGGGCCCCGCCGCAACCACGGGCCCCGCCGCAGCCACGGGGACCTCAAATTCGGATTCCCCGCCGCGGAAAACCCCCGGGGGCAAAAAATCCCGCCGCAGAACACCCAAAAACACAAAATGGGCAGAACGCCACAAAACCCCCCAACCGAATGCCAAAAATAATGCCAAATTCGGATTCCCCGTACCCGAAAACCCCCCGGGGCAAAAAATTCCCACCAAACAACATCAAAAACCCAATATTCTAAAAACCCCAATTCAAACCCAGGAGCCTTTCCCGCCAAAACAGACACCCTTATGAAAAAACTTTTTAGGATCACGTGATCGAGGTATAAAAAAAACCTCCATAATCTTTTTCGATGCCCTACTTCCCTGTAAAGTTTCAGCTCGGTCCACCCACGGGAAGTGCCCTAACGGGGGTGTTGACGGAGAAACGCTCCACTGCGCTATTGTGTTTAGTTAATTTCAACAATTACAGGAATGCCGAGTGAACCGTTGGACATCGGAGCGCATCCTTATCCGCAGTCAAATCCATATGCTGCACAGAATCCTCAGTTCGTCCCTGCAGTTCCTCTTCCGAGTGGCATGGGCTATCACTATGCGCCGGCACCTTACCCGGCATCATTTTACATGCCTCACAATTCAACATCCGTAAGTATTTCATTAGCAATAGTATTACATCAAAACTTTATCCTTTCATAATAGCATCTTTATATTTGGAGAAACAGTAAACATTTGCACTTCATTAAAATGTGCATAACAAACATTGCCGATTTAGGCTGAGGTTAAACTCATAGAAATTGCTGTTTATATTTTGAATTCGCTTCCTAACAAGTTGAATTTGTTATACAAATTGATGTGGCAACTCAGTTGCCATGTAATAAATTGTGCCCGCAACAAATATCACAACATTTACAACGAATACCTCATAAATTTGAAAGACATAGAAAATAAATTGTTTGTTATTTTAACCGAAAATAAATACGGTTAAAAAGCTTCAGCATACTTAAAAATTTAGGTGTACAGTTTATCTATGTTTTCATAAACTTTTGTTGATAGGCAAGCTATTATGATGGTTCAGCGTCAGTATATCGCCCTCCAGAGTCATCGCATTCGTCGTCAAACGTCAAAACTCGAACTCTTTCGACCGATGTGCCAAAAAATCAACTCACTACTGCAATGTATGAGGAGGAGTACATGACGCACAAAAGTCTGGAACCAGGATCCGGCAATACATCGTGGTCTCGGCAGTCAATTACACCGGCACAAAATGCTAATCACAAAGGAAATGAAATTGAAGCGTCTCTTCGTCAGAGTCCTCAGTCAAATGCTACTGTCTACAAGACTAAGCGAACTCAGAAGAATAACACCAGCTCCAATGCAAAAGTGAACTCTCCACAGCGAGCTTCAAACAAAGTTTCTCCGGACAAGGATACTCCGTCTAAAAACATGCAGACTGATGTTAAAGACCGACAAGAGTGTCCTAAGACTAAGGATGCGCCATATGCCGATATATGTACAGCTGAAAAAGTGAGTTTACTTTGTTCATCCTTGATGCTGGTTTTACCTACCACATATGTTAATATTTTCGTACATGAAAAATTAAAATACAGAAAATCCCATATGTCACTTTTTGATTCAAGTATTTTCTGGTTAAATCATTTATAAATTGTTTTTTAATCTGTCCTGATATATCTCGGGATCTGAGGAGGGTACTGAATTAGCGAAAGGTTGAATTTTACATTATTACCGGCTTTCGCAATTTAAGGTAAAGAAATACAACATTAACAATTTTGTATGACCAAAATGCGAATAGATCGGCTTTTTTGCCATCAAATACCCTAGCCTGACACTTGTCGCTTTTTATTGGTCATTTTACAAAAATCAGGAATTTAAAAAATGAGAATTGCGGAAAATGTCATTTTTGTTACCGTAAGCAAAAATACTAGTGTAAAATAAGTTTTTTTGGCGAATCTTTACCTAGTTGTGTTTCTTTTTAACAACTACTCTCATCCTAGTGTGAGAGATGAAAGAATTTTGGAAAAGGGAGGCGAGACGGTTGAACAGAGCAAAAATGTGAATAGCTTTAAATTCGATACTTTAAATTGAATACTATTGTATTAATAATTGCAGAAAGTTGGCGATTTGAATATGGAAGAGAACAAAACGTCGGATGAAAATAAAAGCGTTTATGACGACGAACCTGATAAACACTGCTACTATTGTGATAAAATACTTGCCAATCCGAATTCGTCACACAGGTATTATCAGCGTTATATAATCATATTATTGAGCAAGTTTGTATTTTAGTTTGGTCGGTGAGAAGAATAAGATTATCTGCCCGCGCTTAAAGAAAATTGGATGTGCTCTGTGCTCGCATGATCACGTTGAGTTTCGTTGCCCTCAAAGTATATTTTAATATATATTTGCCTTTTTGGATTAGCGTTTTTATTTAAGAGGAACGAAATGAAACATTCAATGACTTCGCGGTGAGTTACTTAGTGAATCGACGCATTCCAAGAAACAATCTGCCATCAGCGTCTCATGGTCCCTCGCATCATGGCACTATCCGTCCATCCAATGGCTTTGGGCGATAAAACATGCATTATTTCTTTCCCATTTGTTGCAAATAAATATTTCTTTTGAAATTTCATTGCAGTTAATAACCTTAATACAAATGTTGCTTTTTTGGAACTTTCTGATCGCCCTTTAAAGATACGGGACTCATTATCACAGTCGCTGTTATTTTTTTTATGCCTGGAATAAGTATTCTTTATTGCTGCAACTGTTATATAAAACAAGATAGCGAAAGTAATAAACCGAAAATCACAACCCTGAATAAAATTAAACGGGGTACACTGTATGGTGGTTGCCTCGAATAAATGAGAAGGCTTAATTAATTAGTACAAAATTTTAGACTCTACGCAATTGCAAATAAGGGAAATATGTTTAAAATGTAGTTTTCTTTGACCAGTGATTTTAATTAATCAACAGAGATTGTTGTGCCGAGTCACTCGAAACTCGACCTTTTTGATGACTCGAAACTCGATTCGAAGAATTTTCTGCCGACTCAAAACTCGACTCGAACTTTTCGTCGACTCGGCACAAGCCTATTGTCTTTGTTCGATTACATAAAATGAAATGTATTTATTATTTATCGACTTTAAATTATAAATGGCATGAGACAGGTAATGTATTTACGGAAGATTAGTCTTTACGGAAGACAGCAACCTCGTCTGCATCTTGATCCATGGGACCTTTATAAAAATTATTCATCAAGGTAGAAAAATCAAAATGATCCGTTGTCGGATGCTCTCACAAAATCAGTCATACGAATTTGGAAAAATGTCCACCATGTTCCCAACATTGCGGAAAAAAGTGAGGGACAGAGAAAATGATAAAAAAGGTAATTGATGTAAAGCAAATCTAACAAGTAAATAAGTCATGTAAATAGACGTACCATCGAAACAACACGCGAATATACGCCAGGGAACGCTGGTTTAGCGCATCCGATGCCCCAACTCACTACTCCCTAGAAATTTTTAACGAATTAAAGTTTGTGCCAAGAAAGGAATTATACCTGAAGTTCCCATGCGCCATCTTTATTTTGACACTGTAGTGGACCTAAGTATCAATATGTGCTAATAACAACGTTAAACTGTTTAATATAAAGCTAACCTCCGGAGTCACCCTGAAAATAGTCATTTTGATATTGTGGACATAATTTGTGTAGTCCATCTGTATATAATTGTAGTATACATGTGCGGATCTAACAAAAAAAGATCATCCGAAATCATGTTGGAAAGCTAAAAATTTGAGGGTCAAAAACGCAAAAATCGCGATTTTTGTTGGGAATTTTGCATGGAAACTGTAAACCCCCAAAATTTATGGAAAATCGGCTCAGACGATTTTTGCTGCTGGACAAAAATTCATTAGTTGAGTGAATACTTTCCAAAAAATTCTTTTTTAGAAATTTTCATGCACAACAAAATTTTTACCATTTTTGGAGGCCCATGTGGTCCGCTTGGCCCATAGGCCAAGCGGGCCACGGGGATACAAATAGGCCCATAGGGCAATTTGTCCCTATGGTTCAAAATATCGATTTTTCAAAGATGTCGATGAATAATAGAGAGGTAATTTGTTGCGCTGAATCCGAATCTTCTATTATTTTTGTGGTATTCCCACTAAAATGTGAAATTTTCGGCGAAATTGTGCAAAATGGCCTTACAGAAATCGGCATTTTTACGATTTTTGGCCACCCAAATTTTGTCGTTCCTGTAAGCTTTTGGGGTGATCTTTTTTTGTTAGAACGGTATAAGTGTGGCGTAGTTAAAAAAGAATTTCCTCATATCGCTTTAATATCTTTTTTTCCAATGCATTAAAGTGATATGGTTTTTATTGTACACCCTCTATATAGTGTGACATATCCATTACTGCATATATTCACAATTTTTTCTCCAACAATATTTCTCCCATACACGCAGCTGTTGGCTTGGCTTACCATTTTAATGACCATCATAGCATTGCTTTGAATATGGATTTCAAACCGAATTGTTACCTGGCAAGAGTCAACTCGGCCATTGTTGTAACCAGCACAGAGCATACTTGCTGTGTGAAGTCTACCTGCATAGTGTCCAAAAACGTGAAAAAGTGAAGATTAATGCATCTTAAATAGGAATTGCATAACATTTCCTACCGGAAATTGTTGCATGTTGTTGAGGGAATTATGGGTACGTGGATTTCGCGCAGCGCTTTTGCTCGATCCCCTGAAATACAAGCTAGTACTATAGAGGATAATTATTGTAAATTGAGATGTCTTATTTTGTACATCATACAATCGATGAAAAGCGTTTCAAAAAACATTCCAATTTACCAGTATTCCGGTCGTAATAGATGATAATCCTAATTACACAATTCGTGATAATTTAACATATAATTGTGATAAAATCTAGGTCAAAAACTTTCAACCCCATCAAATTCCCGCCATATTGTCACAATGTCTATGCTTTGTCGCACCCTTTGATGCTTCCTTGCGACCACGTTATAAAATGGCGGGAATTTGAAGGGGTTGAGAAACATTTTACCTAGACTTTATGTCAAAATAATGAAAATCAAATTAACCGAAATTCGTTTTGGGAATTGTAGGACATTTATTTACCAACCTTTTTCTCGAAGTCGGCCCCAACCTGTCACCACGCACATCTTATTGACAGGTGGAGGTGTAGTAGGCAAACAAATTGTACTAATTCTCTCGGATAAGGTGGCCGGGGGATCAATTCTACAATTTGAATTATTTATTCAATTTTTTATTTTTTGTGAAAATTTTTTAAATTAAATAACACCGATCTAGAATGTTTATTTACGTCCTGAATAGTCGATCTGGACTGGTCGTATGCTGTGACAAAAAAGTTTGAATTGTTCTTTTCAAATTTTCGGTTACAAAAAACACACAAACAATGTTTGCAAAATTTTTAAGGAATATTTGAAATTTTTATTGGTTTTAAAATTTCGATCATTCCTATGTTTTCTTCCCTTTTCGTTCTATATGACCAAAATCGCACTCCATGTAAGTCTATATCCTAGAAGTGTTATATTTTAGAAAATGAATACTTGAGAAGGGCAATGTCGTAGGCGCTGGCAATGACCTGGTATAGACTATCTGAAAATGTAATTCAAAATATATGTTGCAACACTATGCTACTCACGGATAGAAATGTTTTGGACGTTAAATAGTTCACCGGTATACGTTTTGTGACCGCCCAACAATATCTGAGAAATTAATCTTTGGAAGATCAACACATTTGTTATTTATAAATGAATTAACAATTAGGAACCTTATAACGGGCAGGATTTCGGCTTTTGGCAAAACAATGAGCAGCCGTTAACACAACATCAGGATGAATGAGGGCACATCCGCACTGATGCCGGTCACTGGTAATGAGTTGACCAGTCCACGGCCAAGCTAAATAACAGTGAGTTATAAACATGTAATGAATAGAAATTAGCTAGTACCATGAGCTCGTGACTCAATGCCACCGACGAGTCGATGCTCCGACGTCTAAATTTATGTTCATAAAACTACATCAATAATATGTAAGATATTTACTAATATTGCGATTCTATTGAAATAGTCAATTTTTCATATTGTTCAAAATGTTGCTCAAAGTAAATCGAATAGAACAATTGAATAATCTGAATATGGTTCATAATAACTAATAATTTTTATTACAATCATCATGGCGCTCCTAATTATGAATTTTTAAATATTTATAACGCCATCTAACTAAAGTATGCCTACGATTATATCATGACGACTAAAAAATTTATTGAGCGCTGGAATTCCACACTTAAGGGAGTCAGATGAACTAAAAACAAATTTCTGTTCTTCGTTAGCCTCTCCAGCCGCAATCCTCCAGAAGAAAATCATCACCAACAGAGCCCAAATCACCAGTGCCAGACGCATAATTTCTCCAGCTTTGGTTTATTCAGAACATTAAAGTAATGCATTTTGCATGTTTGCTCTCTATCGATCAAATTCTGTGAAAACTGTGTGTATATATCATTGCACACTCTCATCTACAACAATGACTAATTTTTCCAACGCCAGAGGCAAATCATCGTGGAGAACGAGAGTCATTAAAAATCAATATTCTAAACCAGAATTACAACTAATTATAAATTGTTTTAAAAAATAATTTAAGAAAAAATTTTTATTGTGGAAGTCTCCAACTGTTACGTCCTACGTGTAGAATGGACGGCGGATTAAATGTGTGATAGCAGTGCATGTATTGATATGGGCGGATACGGTAGTGTAAGGGTAGAATGAGGAAGCATTATAACTAGACTGGGGATTTTTAGGTGATGCAATGCGCCATTTTAGGTACCTAAAAAGGTGATGAAAAGTGCCAAAATAGGTGATGAAATAGGTGAAGCTTTTTGGTCACAATAATCAAAAATTTTCGCCATATTTCTTTCATTACACTTTTTTTTGCGCCTAAAACTGCGCTAAAAATCAATTTTCAATCAATTTTCCAAAAAAATTTTAAATTTTCAAAAAATTTTTCCAAAAAATTAAAAAAACTTTTTTTGGAGATTTTTCGGAAAGTTTTATTGAAAATTTTGAAATTTTGAGCTTAAATTATGAAAAAAATTGCCATTATAGGTGACTTTTAGGTGATCACCTAAAATTTTTTTTTAAATCGCATTTTAGGTGATTTTAGGTTTTCACCTAAAAATCCCCAGTATAATTATAACTGGTTGGTAACAATTTAATTTTGGTACTAATGAGAAATTTAATATTTTCCTCTAACTATTACGTTGTTTATGGCTACTCTTTATAAGATTATCTTCTTCATAACATGCGGGTAAATTCCCGATATTTCACAAAAAATCTTCCACTTTATATTTTATTATTAATGTCCCGGTTTAGTACAAGAATCACGTTCTATACAAGCATAGATGAATTTTAAATTTCAAAGCTTGGCACATATTTGGCATAGTGATGGTATGTATGTAATTTTTCATGCTTGGACGCCCACATTCCATTGTTGGACAAACTATGTGCAATTCCTTCAAACTATGCTATTAATTCCACTTTAATTTTGCTATTCCAGAACGACGACATGCCTTTTGTACGAAAGAGGTTGCGTTCATCTTTCAAAACACCACCTGGATCACCTGTAAAGAAAAGTTCACCTCCTTCACGAACGGTGCTGCATTCTCCGCGTCCTGTCGGAAGACCACCCTTATCGATAAGTAAAGCTACTAGAAATTCAGCCAACCCTCTACAAAGTCAAACCAAGAATAAAATTGGAGAAAATAGAAAGAGGCCTCGCAATACTTCCATCGTTTCCCGACAGTCTTCATCAGCACTTACTTCAACCCCAGAGAAGCAGAAGAAAGTTAATCGAAATCCCAGGAAGGCATTGTTCTCGACCTCTCCTCGCAAGACACGTGCATTGCAAAAGCGGGAAGATGACTCGGGCGACGATGAGATCGATTGCAAATGCGAAGCATGCGGCCAAGCTCGCCCTCTTGATCAACTCCGCAATTGTCCTAATTGCGTATCAATATTTCATATGACATGCCTGCAGTTGGAGCCGGAAAATTTGCGCTACTTCAATGCTAATCGACAAAAGTGGCGGTGTCCAAGATGCATAACTTGCGCAAAATGCTCGGAATATATCCATGATCCAGGAAACGTTCAATGTATAATATGCGGAAAGGTATGTTTGATTATTTGTTGTAAGATCTGTACGCAGCTTTACCACAGAGATAAACTTGTCTGAGTTAAGCTAAATTTGTATGCCTTTAATGTATATATATGTTGCAGTTAATATAGACGCTAACTGAAATGCCAGTTAATACAAACGCTAACTAGTTAATATAGACGCAAGTAGTTATTATTGATAAATTTGGTTCATTTTGTGAGCATTTTTCACTATATTGACTATAAATATGATGTTACTCCCTCTATATCAACTTTTTGTCCGGATTCCAACACATATTTCGGAATTTTTAGGCGTTCGATTGTTGGGATTGAAGGGTTGTTTTAGCCTGATTGCATCAGAGAATCAGTTCCCTAGCCTGCTGCAATCAGACTAGAACAACCCTTAGAACTGTAATTTTTTGATGCAAAAATCGAACGCCTAAAAATTCTGAAATATGTATCGGAATCAGGACAAAAAGTTGATATAGAGGGAGTAACATCAGATTTATAGTCAATATAGTGAAAAATGCTCACAAAATGAACCAAATTTATCAATAATAACTACTTGCGTCTATATTAACTAGTTAGCGTCTATATTAACTGGCATTTCAGTTAGCGTTTGTATTAACCGGCATTTCAGTTAGCGTCTATATTCCATAGGACTGCCCCCGCGGCTTCGCCGCTTGACGGCGCCCTTGGTCATCCAGGATTTCCGGAAGCGATAACTTTCCGAGCCTGGCTCGGATCCGGCTGGGTAATAGCTCATTTTGCTTGGCTTGCTGAGAGCTGTCGAGTGGTGTATCACTCGCCCGGATCCGAGTTAGGCTGAGAAAGTTCTGAGGTGCGCGAAATCCGGAAATCCAGGATTGCCGGAAGCGATAACTTTCCGAGCCTGGCTCGGATCCGGCTGGGTAATAGCTCATTTTGCTTGGCTCATTGAGAGCTGTCGATTGGTGTATCACACGCCCGGATCCGAGTTAGGCTGAGAAAGTTTCCTTTGTAAAAACCCCCCAAAAACTGAAAAAATGACGATTTCTCGGTTTTCGTGGCGGGACCACCCCAATTCTGACATTGATAACCCCCCCCCCTAAAATCATGGGTTTTGGGGGGGTACTCGCGAGTTTGGGCTCCGGGACCCCTAAAAAGTGGGTTATTCTGCTGGGGGGGGGGGACAGAGCTTCACCTATCAACTTAGAGGGACCCGATTAACTAGTTAGCGGCTATATTAACTGGCATTTCAGTTAGCGTCTATATTCCATAGGAACCCCAGCGGCTCCGCCGCATGGCGGCGCCCTTGGTCAACCGCAGCCTTCGCTGCGGAACCGGCACACCTCGCTCCTTTATGTTATTTGCGGACTAAAAGAACGCTGGTGTGGGGGAGCGGCAGAGAAAGAAAGAAACACTCTCTCACCCGTCGCTGAAAAGAAGGGAAAATCAGAGAAGAAGGGCAGAGCCAGACGCCAGGAAAACGACGAAATAGTGTGCATTTTTTGAAATTTTGATGAGTCATAACTCTCGATAGAAGCGCGTCTGGGGGCTGAAAATGGTACCAATCGTCTTCTCTCGTCGAGGGGAAGCGATTGACATATTACTCGCCAAAATCCGAGCGCAGCATCCTACCTAATCTGCTGGGGGGGGGCTTCACCTATCAACTTAGAGGGACCCGATTAATTAGTTAGCGTCTATACTAACTAGTTAGCGTCTATATTAACTGAGCGTCTATATTAACTGCAACATATAAATTTTTACCTTTTAACTACCTCTTTATCCTACTATATAATATAATAACTGGGTAGCGTAGGTTTATGTTACAGATCGAGTTAGAAATGTTCCGGTATCACATCGGCTAGTTATTATTATATAACGCATATGATTAACTTGTTTTGAAAATATACACAAATAAACCTTATTTCAGGCATATCATGGCACATGTCGACCTAAGAAATCCAGTCTTCCAAAATACCCGTATTCGCGATGGGCCTGCGAGAAGTGCGAGGCCAAGTCTCCAGAGATTACCTTGCGTACGCCGAATGGCAAAGATAACTGTTTGCAAAATTATATAGTCGACGCTTCTAGCCCAAGTTCTCCGCCAAAACGTTTTACTGGCTCACTAAAGTCTAATCGGAGTGTAAAAACAACCAAGTCTAGACTGCGTTGTAATATGGTGAAAATGGAGCTCGCACAGGACTTTGATGCTACAGAGCAAAGGCTGTTAGAGAGCATGCGCTATTGGGACATGCCCGATCTCCAAGACAGAAACGAACATGTAAAAACGCCCTCTAAAAAGCAAAAGAAATCTCCTCAGATCGCTCAATCACCTCATAAATATCTCAAGAATGTTCTTGATACACCTAAGAGCTCAAAACGCACAACGCAGGCTTCTCGTGCAACTGTGTCTCCCGTAGAAGTCGATGAGAAATCAATGAATAAGGATGACTTGTAAGTATTTTAATTAACCATCATAAACTAATATGGCAATGGGTTTTAAAGAAAAATGACGTTAAATTTATTTTTAAGATGAATTCTTGCATACTTACATTATTTATAACATTGATGAATGCCAAATATTTTGTTGTATTACGGCTGCAATTTCGCTGAAAAACAAGCTAAAAGTTAATAAGGTAGATAAGTATAACGGTAAATACAAATAACATTTGTCTCATGTATGTTGTATTTAGAATACTGCATGCAAAATTACGCGAACTAAATCAAAGCAGGAACACATCCAATGGTGAGTACAACTGTTACATTCACAATGAATATATAACGGTAGTCATCTATAATCAAACAAAATACAATAAACAAATATTTCCAATACGTTGGAAATACTAAAAAATAATCAGAAAGTTAGCTTGCGATACGATACTGATTCTCCTAATATTTTACTTTAGTAATAACACCAATGTTTTCGGTTTATTTCTACGGTTTTGAATTTCAGAGTGGCTTTATTTTGGTCAATATCTTCGATTTAAGCCCATATATAAATCGTCATATCCAGAACCGACTCAGTCATCCAAACTGATTTACGTTTGCGAATTTTGTCTCAGACCATTGATCAATGTTCACCAATTCAAAAACCATATTGTGAGCAATTTTTTAAGTTTTGCACTAAATTACACTATAATTTTAGGCATTTTGCCCATGGAAACATCCACCAGGAAACGAAATTTATCGGGAACATGATATTAACGTGTGGGAAATTGAGGGCTCGAGCGAGACTGTAAGTTGATGTTTTGTAAATATATAAATGGTTACAGGTGTATTTCAGGTATATTGCAGAAATTTGTGTCTACTGGCCAAGTTATTCCTTTCATCAAAGACACTTTATCACGAAGTAAGCATAATTTTTGTTTATAATTTCAATATGTTAATTTACCAGCCATCATTCCTTATTGTTCTTTTATTTCATATTATTCGTTTATCTTCTCATTGGTTTATACATCTGCGCTTAAAATTATTTGCTAGTTTTGATATTTTAAAGGCGCACGGTCAAAGCCCTCCCTTCCACGCATTTTTGGTATAACTTTTGCTGGAACATTCTAGAAGGATGAGTAATAGCTGAAATCAGAGCTAAGGCGCCGGGCTACCGATCGGTATATTGCACGCCGGATATCGATACAAGGTTCACGAGATTTAGATCTTTTCGTATCAAGACCGTCGAATTTTCAAGAAAATTCGTGAATTTGTGTCATGTACTACAAAAAAGTAGGAAGAGCTAATGTACGTCCAAAATACTGATCTAAAATCCTATATGGTTCCAAAAATTTTGGCGACGCTCCTTGATTTGCCTTTATAAAATTTCGATGTTTACTACTTGCTAATGGATTTCGATACAAAAATGTAACCTACTGGTAGAATTCTTATTTTGATCATAATTCAACTAGTAAAAATGACTAAACCAAATAGTAAAGTTAACAAGGTTTATTTTGAACGCTTCACCATAAATGTTATAATTTTATGGTAACGTATTTTTAATTTATTTTCCCACTCTTACAGGATTATTACAGGATAATAATATCAGTATTCAAGCTGTATCTGAGAGTAGAGTAATTCATGGGCAGAAATTTGGATTGAAATTTATCCACTTCTTGAAAATTAAATAAGAATAAGCAAGTAAATAGATCATAAACTAAACACATCTTTTATTTAAAAAACTTGCCGGAATTTTATATTGTTTATTTCAGGTTGAGACTTTTACATTCTATATTCTAACAGAAATTACTCCTGCTGGGTGTTCATTTGCTGGATATTTCTCAAAGGTTTGTTCGTTAGTTTTCCAATTTTTTAAGTTTATTATTTCAGGAAAAAAATCCAAGCAAAAACAATAATCTTAGCTGTCTTTTGACTCTGCCATCGTCCCAAGGAAAAGGATATGGAAAGTTGCTCATTGATCTCAGTAAGCATTGCAATCGAAAATGTTATTGGATTAACACATAATTTTAGGTTATAATTTGTCTAAGAAAGAACATAAAATTGGTTCACCGGAACATCCGCTCTCAGATATGGGATTATTGGCCTACCGGAGTTATTGGAAATCGTCAATAATCAGTATGTTAAGAATGCGGCGCAATGCTCACATAATCTCAATTAAGGGTTAGTTTTATTTGAGTTTGCAATTCACTGCTGTAGTTGCAACAAGGTTTAGATCTCAGCATGGAGACAGCGATTCATCACTGCGATATTATCTCTACACTTCTGGCTTCTGGCATGCTTCTCTTTAGGAACGACAATTTTTATATCGTAACGGTTCGCTATTTAAGTTGCTATAACTTAAGTTGCTAACTTCTTCTTACATTGCTTTGTATTTGTTGTTACACAGCAAAAATAATCTCGTATATGCGCGCATATATATTTAATTAAACCTGTGTTATTTAGAATCAAGCGTTTAATGCCAGCTTGAGATGTTTGCGTAGACGCACTATCAATCCCGAATTTTTGCACTGGAAACCGGCTTTTGACATCTCGGTTCACAATAAAATGAATTCATATGCTGCTGATTCATAGCTTCAAATTAATTAATTAATCCTACAGATAAAGTTAATTGTAACATATTTATTTTAATTCGCAAGATTTGTCACTGACAATTGTTATCGAAGAGCATTTATGTTATCTGTACAATACTGTTGCATTAGGAATGTATCTACATGAATTACCACACGATATTTTGCTGGAAATATTCGAATATGTATCAGAGGTCGATTTATGGAGGAATGTAAGGATCACTTGTTGTCGATTTAATTCCATATTGCGCGCTAATACTTTTTGGCTGAATCGAGCACAGGTATACTTCTTTTGTATTTTAAGCCAGCAATTACTCATGGTTTATCGCAAATGGAATCTCAGTTTTTGTTGGGTCATTTTATTGTTTTCTACTTTTGATATCTTAACACCCTTAGCATTGAATTTTCGGATGCTTTTCATCCTAAATTTGGTGACATCGATTTCATTACAATAACATGATCACCCGTCTACCCGTACCGTCTACGAGTTGGATCTGGACGATCCAAGCCACCTCCAGGGGAAAGCGAAGTGTCATTCGATAGCTCTCAGTATGGCTGGCGTGGGAAAATTGTCAGAACCGAAATTTAATTGTTTAAACCATGTTGAGCAACTTGGGGCATCGAGTCTTTTAACCTATGGTTTTCGTCCTCGCTTTTAATTCTAGAGTTTTATTTACCCGCGAAATTCACATAATAAATGGAATAATAATATTAATTCAGGCATAATTTTACGTGGGGCTTTTTGAAAATCTTATATGGTTAATATGTGAAAAAAAGACTAACTTAATTCATGCCTTCAATTGGGTTTTTGCTAAACTCATGTCTCTACTATGAGTTAATGTTTCGAGATAATAATTCTGGCTCATTCAGAAATGCCATGGTTTTCAACTACCAGAGCGGCTGAAACCAGCAGCAGAAGAGATTGTTGCCGGAGTAAAAATTTGCGTGGCAGTGAAATCGGCGTCGCAGAAATGGGCACAACAATCGGTATTAGCGTCCCCTCAGTCCCACCAGGTGCAGTTTGGAACAGTTGACGCTGTTAAAATATTTAGAGCATCAAATAAGCACCGTTTTTGTTTGACAGGAGCCAGGTAATATTTTAACGTTTGTGATAAATTTAATTTTAAACGCAAGTTTAGGGACCGATCCATTGTATTGTGGGATATGGAGCGTATTGCGACGGTATGCAATTTTAATTTTTTTTTTCTTTTTATTAATATTTACTTCATCGTCATTACTGATTATTATTTTACAGGTATGTGACAAGGAAAATTGGGCTGTTGCCCGTGTAAGTGATGCACACAAGGTATTAAAATCGCATAATTCTTTTCACGTAAAGAAATCATAGGGATGGATATGGGACATTGCAAATATTGGCGAGCGCACGTTTTATTCCGCCAGCTGGGATAGTACTTTAAAGCAATTTCACATTAATGAAGGAGAAATAAAGGTAAGTTCACATGCAGAAACACCTTATATGTGTGATCTTAATAATTTAGTCAGGGTTAGAATGGTCCTTCGATGCCGCTGTTCTTTCTTGTGTTAGTAATGACGAAAATACTCTGTATATTTCAACTTTTAACAAAGGGCCAATTATGTGTGACATACGTACTGGGAATAGACCTGTTAAGCAATTGAATTGTCACAATTCAAGGCAGGTTCTTTATATTCTCTTTATTGTTATTAGATTAAACATACAGGGTGTTCAGAAAAAAGGTCATGACTTCAAACTCTCCTAAAATAGCGATATTGAAGCGATATGACGAGCGGTCTTTTGTATATTCTTCAAGAGACCTGTACGCGTCTAACAAAAAAAGATCACCCCGAAATCATGTCGGAAACCTAAAAATCCAAGGGATCAAAAATCGCAAAAATGGCCATTTTTGGTGGGATTTTTGGGGTAAAACTGAAAAGTCGCGAACCCACAGGCAAATAGTCTCAGACGACCATACCGCTGAAAAAAGTTGTTCAGTGAGTGGAATGCTACCCGAAAAACACAATTTGAGCGACAAAAAAATTTTTGGAAGCCATGAGGTCCCCCCTATGGTCAGAAAAACGATTATTCGGACCATAGGGGGACCTCGTGGATTCGAAAAAATTTTTCTCGCTCAAATTGTGTTTTTCGGGTAGTACTCGACACACTGAACAACTTTTTCTTCAGCGGTATGGTCGTCTGAGACGATTTGCCTGCGAGTTCGCGACTTTTCAGTTTTACCCCAAAAATCTCACCAAAAATGGCCATTTTTGCGATTTTTGATCCCTTGGATTTTTAGGTTTCCGACATGATTTCGGGGTGATCTTTTTTTGTTAGACGCGTACAGGTCTCTTGAAGAATATACAAAAGACCGCTCGTCATATCGCTTCAATATCGCTATTTTAGGAGAGTTTGAAGTCATGACCTTTTTTCTGAACACCCTGTAGACATCAAATATCTAAGAGAGCCGTTCAATTTGCTAATTTTGTTTGAAATAAACAAAAATAAATAGACCTAAATAAGCAAACAGTTTAGTACATACTAATAGATATCTGGTATGGATGTTTGATTTTCTAATTTTAACTCTTTATGAAATTTCTCTTTTCATAAATTTAAAGCTGTTGTTTTCTTCTCACATTGTCATTTCCTTGCCTGCTGTTATTTACCTACCCATAAGAGTAAATTCTCAAGTAATAGTTGTAAGGCACCTGCTGATGAGACCCGACCTTACAACATCTGTTCGATATCTATCCGTTTAGAATAAGGGTCGAAATGGCTATATAAAATTTCTAAAGTTTACCACTCTACCTATCTTCTGTTTATTATCTTTTGTTTTCTTTCATATTTATGTACAATACATTTGTTACCATACTTACCATTTTTGAAAAATGCTATTCTAAAAAATGAACGCAAACTAACAATCTGCATTTTCTTGTTTAATTATTCTGTTTAAGATCTGTTTTCGGTATGGCAACTGAGGTTAGTATGCAATATATGGTATCTAAGGTTTTAACTGTTCAAACATTTAAGGAAGGCTCAAACTATGTATATTCTATTGGTGAGGATAATCACTTGAGAGCAGTGGATGTACGGATGTTCGATGTAAGCTTAGAATTGATGAATTAGCGATAATTCATAAAAAATAAAATAATGATCAATTTCTGACATACGTATATTTCAAGCTAGCCTTACGATAGTGCAATTGTTGATGATTAGATATTTTTAGCCTATTTTTGCAAAAATATTTATTCGAAGCAGATGTAATATAATTTAAATGAACAACGAATACAATTTGAACTTTTCTTTCCGAAAAACACTTTCTGCCTGAAAATGTAAAGAAATTTGATACTAAGTTGTAAGGGTTAATGTCTAACATAAAATTTTGCTGAATTATTCAAAAAATCTACAATTATCCATGTTTATTATCTTTTATTTTATAGGGGAAGTGATATAAGTAAAAGCTTTTTTGCAAACTTTTTTTCTCCTATTATGAACTGGCTCAGTCAACTCTTTCAAACGCAATACTTAGTACCCTCCGTCTTTCTTGTGAGTGCTAATTTACTCCCAATTACCCCACTGTACGACTGCGCTATACAATCCTAGGATTGTACGTACAAAGCTGGAAATTCTAGCTTTGTACAGAAGGGGTCTACAAAATTAGAATTATCTGCTTTGTACGTACGTTTTCCTATGTTGTGTGATTTCTAGCCTAGAAATATTGTACATAACATATATACTATTAATAATTGCACTATTGTAAGCACGAAAGTTGGTGAAATATTGTTGATGAGTTTATACATGTCGACGAGTATTAATTGCGCTATCGTAAGAAGTTGACTTCACTCTACTCTTGCACATTATAGTACTTCTAATGCTAACTTCCGATGTATTGCAGGTAGTACTTTCCCATAACGCAGAACACCAAATTTCACATGTTGATTTTTCTTCTGGTTACTTGGCTATATCTCTGAGGAATGGCCTAGTGCAATTCTTTGAACCGAATACACTTAATTTAGAGAATGTGAGTTGTTTATCACCAAAAATATCATTATATAACGTATCACTGAATCATTTAAGAAACTTCAAATGGAATTCGATAGAACCGTTAAGAATACTGGACATGTCTGCCTAAGTCTTTCTCGAGGTGCTACAGCGTGCGCTTATGACTACTCAATGAAAATATTAAGCGCAGGACTGAATCCAAATTTACTAGGCGAGACATCGGTTGAAGCGGCAATTACAGAGGTTTATTTTATTCCACACCATAAAAATAAGATAAGAAATTTTATGTTTCCTTCAGATGGACATGTCCCGCAACACGTTAGCTGTTGGAATGAGCATTGGATCAATGTACTTTTGGACATAATTCACTTCTATGTGCAAATATGTGTGTTATATTATAATTTTTAGTTTTTACGTGCAATTTTGTAAACTACTATTTTGGCAGAAAATCACTTCAATGGTTAAATTCTCACGCTTGGCATTGTGTTCATCTATCAGATATGAATGGGCTCTTGACTTGAAAGACCCATTGCGCCAATTTAAACAGCATTGCGATGTTCGTTGCCAAAATAGTATTTTGTTCCTATCTCAAAAAATATATTCATATTTTTGCATTGCAAGAATTCTTTATTTGAGCAACAATGACTGTTTGGAATTTGAATTCTTTGCATTTGTACATTTTACATTAACAATATTCCTTCATGCGCGATAAATATGCACAATCTTCGACAATAATTGAACCAATCTTATTCGTATATGTATATATATATGTGATGTTATCGTAATGGGAAATAAAACTTTAGTCATTTGTTTTCATTTATGGAAAAAAAACCGACAAAAAATGCTCCTAAAATGAAAGATTCATTACGTATCATTGTTTATAACTTATTAAAATTTTCAAAACATCGCATTATAATTTGACAACTTCATCGAACAAAAAAAATATATCACAAATGATATGCAAACAAACTCACAAATAAGGCGAAAAATACCGTATTCCCTGTTGTATAGCCCCATGGGGCTAAATTATTCGACCCCCTCTCTAGACTGGGGCTAAATTAGAGGGTGGGGGTAAATTAAAGGGTGGGGCTAAATTATTCAATATGCTCGCCGGCGCCCATTGGGCGCCGGCGAGCGAAAAATTTTGGAATTTTTTTGGCAAAATGCTAAAATTTTGCATGAAATTGGCACAGATTTCAAAAAATTTTCAAATGTCTGGTAATCCTTTCCTTTATATTGCAGACATAATTTAAACAATACACCATTGTTTCAGTTCATTTAAATGATTTTATTTTAATTTGATTTTTGCTTCATGTTTTTAAGTTCTTTATCTTATTTAGAGTAAATTTACGTATTGTTATTTATATTCCAGTTTTTATTAGTTTCAGATTAGGAAATGAATCAATTCGAAGGTCTTTTCGATGATGAAGAATGGCTCAACCAAAACATGGATCTCGGTCTGATGGAAGTCGACACTGAGGATAGCACCGATTCGGAAGCGCAAGTCGGATCAAACGGAAAGAAGCGCAATTCACACACAATTGATGCTGACGGTGCGTGCTGATGGAACCAAATCAAGGCCATATGTTCTGTTGCCTCGCAAGCGACCTGTCCCAAAAATCGAGAAGGATTTTGGCAGCCGACTACATCTCGCTTGGGCTGGCAGGTCATGGATGAACGACGAATGGACTGCAGATTTTTTGCGAAGAACAATTGGACCAATAATGTTCGGCGGTCGCTTATTGGTATGGGATTCGTTCAGGTGCCACATTTCGGAAAGCACCAAAAGCGTCCTTCGACAGCTTCGTCTTGATACAGCAGTCATACCGGGCGGTCTAACAAAATTTGTCCAGGTGAATATTTAAAATATGATAATTTTAGGTTATCAAATAGCAATGTTTTAGGCACCGGACGTGTGCTGGAATCAACCGTTCAAAGCTGCCATTCAAAGCTACTACAACGACTGGATGCTGGAGGGAAACAAGGAACACACATCAGCCGGAAATCCGCGTGCAGCATCACTGGAAGTCTATCTGGAGTGGGTCTGTAAAGCCTGGAGTGCGATTTCGCCGGAACTCATCAAAAAATCTTTCAAAGTGTGCGGGATCATCACAGCAACTGATGGTTCAGAAGACGATCTCATACATTGCATGGAACCGGAAGGGTCGGTTCCAAGCGCTCGAGATCTACTCCGCAAAGCGCGTGGCAGTGAAGTCCAACTCCTCATTCAGGAAGAACTGGACGAAGAAGAGGATTATAACAATGGATATGAAAGTAATGCAGAAATTGAATAGGTGTCCCCGTAATTGTATGACATTTATTGTTTGATCTTTAATAAAATTTTGTAATATTTAGCTTTAAATGCGCTGAAATAATACTCTATGAACACATAAACCTATAAAAATGCGAAAAAATTAAAATTTTGGAACGTTTTCATACAAAAACAGCCCATTTTTGGGGGTGGGGCTAAATTAAAGGGTGGGGCTAAATTAGAGGGTGGGGCTAAATTATTCAGCCCCCCCTCTAGACTGGGGCTAAATTAGAGGGTGGGGGTAAATTAAAGCATGGGGCAAAAAAACAGGGAATACGGTAATAAGAGATGATTTGGAATGACGAGATTAAAGAGACGGCTTAAGTCGACAAAATACCTATTTGGAATTCTAATAAGCTTTTTGGCAATAAGTTTGAAAAAAGGTAATTAACATAGAAACATTGAACAAAGACAACAAACTTGAGAATATAGCAGTTCCCAAAAAATAACTTGGTGTTATAGGAGCTGGTAAATCCAGCAATGAGATGAGCCATTAAGATCAAAAATGAACGAATTTAATAAAAGAGGTACAAATAATGCTGAGAAACCATCCAAACATACATATAGAGAAAAAGATTTACAACAATATGGAAGTATATATGTTGCAGGCAGAACTGATTTCAGGTAGAACTAGGTCTGCGTGAAAATAGTTTTGGAACTACTTTACTTTTTATCGAAAAGTTTAACAATATTTCTGATTTTTGGACAAAAGTTTTCCGATTTCAAAGAAAATGTTTGCTGGATGATTTACGTTGGTAGAAATCGCAACCAATCGTAATATATAATCTTTAACATTATTACTCATGTAACTATATTTAAAAGATCGATGGGAATCTAATTTTTGCCGAATCGGAAAAGCTTACGCAGAGTGTTACTACTTGGCTTCTTTTGCGGTATTGGAAGACTACTAAATTAAAACGTTTTAAATTATAAAAATTAAAGTATATGTCAACCCACTCATTTGAATCAAGACTAGTAGATCTCGAGGCCTGGCTGATTTGACGGGGCGCCATTAAAGGAGAGCTGTTGCGAATCGAAGTTCCTGGACCGCCTAAATTAGCTATACCAATTTCTATGGAATTTAGTCGATTATTCGGTCCCAGGGAGTCGGTACGCGAGTCGGCATGATTGTTTGCTGCTATGGAGTTATTGGATAATACACTCATACTCCGCTGAGTGCTCTCACTACGCCAAAACGAGTCACCGTCCTCGCCATTCATACCAATTCGCAGTCGGCCAGCTTGAAGCACTTGATGTGGATTTCGAATGATTGAGTCACCAGCCAAAGCGCTGAAATTTTATGACTTATTGAGTCTGTCTGAAATGTACAACCTACCGTTTTTTCTCTTGAGTAAACCCCCCTCCTGAAGTAAGCCCCCTCCTGAAGTAAGCCCCCCCTAGAGGGGGGTTGAAAAGTATAAGCCCCCCTCTAATATACGCCCCCCCCCAAGTAAGGTTTTTTACATTAAAATGCTCTTTTTTACATATATTGTCTGTTTAAATACATTCGTTGAATAAAATATCAATAAAGGAAATGTGTTTAAACAATTTCTTTTGTTTGATGAATTTTCAGAAAATGATTCTTCAAAACCATAGGGTCCCCCCTATGGTTTTTTGGGCAAATAATTTGTTAAAGAAAATTTTTTGGATAAAAACCATAGGGGGGACCCTATTGATTTTTTTCACAAATTTTTCAGAAAATGATTTTTCAAAACCATAGGGTCCCCCCTATGGTTTTTTGAGAAAAAATTTTCTTTAAAAAATTATTTGCCAAAAAAACCATAGGGGGACCCTATGGTTTTGAAAAATCATTTTCTGAAAAATTATCAAAAAAATCAACAGGGTCCCCCTATGGTTTTTTGGACATTTTGCTAAAAAATTCGAAAATTTTTGACGATTTTGACAAAAATTTCAAAAAATTTTCCTCGCCGGCCGAGCCGGCGAGGGGTTGAACAATATAAGCCCCCCTCCTGAAGTAAGCCCCCTCCTGAAGTAAGCCCCTCCTAGAGGGGGGGTTGAAAAATATACGCCCCGGGGTTTACTCAAGAGAAAAAACGGTATGTTCAATTTACAAGGTAGAAAGATCGTACAATTTAGCTAAATTTTGAAACAGGTTTTCGAATGCTTATACCTTTTATATTTCGAGGTTAATCACATAATTCGATTATGATATGATGTGGCCATTATTGCTTTAGATTACGAATACGCAATTAGCTTACGCCAATTCCCTAAAGCCGGGGCTACAATCAGGGGATATTCTGATAGGTGATGAAAAATGATGACAATTATTTTCATTGGATTTGCTTCAGCCTATTGAGAATCTGTAAATGTGATAGGAAACTATGTAAAAAGGTGGGGTAGACTCATATATGTCATATTTACCACTTATATAGAGAAAACAACACCAAAAATGGACAAAAAATGAATCAAACATTTGTTTGGTCAGAATTACCGATCAAAATTTTGGGCAATTCTTAATGTCCATTTTTGGTGTCGTTTTCTCTATATGAGTGGTAAATATGACATTGATGTTATCCCAAATTATATCAACTCTTTACGTAGTTTTCTATCACATTACAGATTTTCAATATGCTGGAGGAAATCCAATAAAAATAATTTTCATAATTTTTTCATCACAGATCAGAATATTCCCTGATAGTAGCCCCGGCTTAACAATTTGGAGGTATCAAGTTGTCACCAAGCGCATGTCTTTCTACTGACATGGTTTGAAAAAGCACCGGGAAATGCATTTTATTACGGCAACCCCTATTTTTCTTCTGCGCAGCAAAAGCTTAGCAAGTACTGAAAGTCAGATTGCACGTAAGCGGTTTTTACACCACTTTTCTCGAGTAGGCATGTCTCAAACTTGCATTTTTAGTTAAAAGCGAAAATGTTTCCTTCAAAATTAGTTTATCAAACCATGTGAGTGATCCCACCATGAAGAGTTGGTGGCAACTCATGGGTATCTCCAAATTGTTTGGGTACTGGCGTAAGCTAAATGCGTACTCGTAATCTACAAGCAAAAATGCCCGCATGATGTCATAATCGGATTGTATGATTGACCCCGAAATATAAAAGATATAAGCATTTCAAAAATTTTGTCAAAATTTAGCTAAGTTATAAAAACTCTTTAATAGAAACAATAACAGTGTGTAACGTAAACGAAAATATTAGTTTTATGTAAATGTTTGGTATCTATTTAGGGTTCATCCAGAAGCTGCCTTAGAAATTTTATGGAAAATGATACCAAATTTTGTGATGAAAACTATTAGTTTCTGTATGAACCCTTACTTTGAAGTAGAAAGACCGGAAAAGGCTGCAGCTGACTCGAAGCACCAGGCAGAAGCCGGGCTGGACGCCAATACTGAGCTCGATCTACGATGATTTGGTCTGGCAGAACCAAGTGCACTGAAACCTCTAAGCGTGTGCGTGAATGTTAAAGATTAGTGTAAAAGCAGAAGTTAAAGAAAAGTGGGTAAACACGAAATGGAAATAGTGAAGATAAATGTCATTGATTTAAAATTTGAATGTGCCGTTGATTTTCTGGTATCAAATTTGTTTTCAACAATACCAAAACTAACCGTATTTCAACATAAATGAGTAGTGAAGATAATTCGAGCGGTTCGCTGTATTGCTGAAAAATAGAACAGTATTTTAAATTTTACTTCCAAAAAACATACATTAAGCAACGGAACGGAGCGATATCCATTGCGCAAGCAATCAATTGGAAATACTGCTTGGCCAATGAAAGGGTCCGCTTTTGGTCCGACAAAATCACCGTCTTCTACAGAGAAACGAAGAAGCGCCACTTCAGGTCGGAATATGTTAAACACGAATGTCTCATTCCATAGTGGATTGAGTCCGTTTGATGCTAAATATTCATAATTCTATTACATTGTACTATTATTGAATGGTGTTACTGTTCAGTATTCAGTTACCGTATTCGCAGTAATTAGTGGGGGAATAATTTTTCAAACGAGCTCCAGGGGAGGGAGATAAATAAATACAGGGGTCAAAATTTCATATAAATTGTATGGAAATTGGAAAGAAAAATAATATTCAATTCGAGCTCCAGGGGAATAATTAGAGGGGAAATAATTTCAGGGGTGCAATTACAGGGAATACGGTACTCTGTTTTCTAAAAAATATTCGTTTATTTATTTAGTGAAAAAAATATTCCATTCACTTTTGGTACTCCTGGAAAGCCCCATAAAAATGTGACCTGAACATAGTTCAGGCCACTTCCCGTACAAATTCTTACTAATAGTGCTAGTGCGTTGTGTCATAGCGTCAGATGCAAATCCTGCAATCTCGATTTCAACCATCGGCGAACAAATTCCTTTGTTCTGCTCTTTCCGTGAAAGATGTCTGCCAGCAATGACTTCAAGTGACAACGATATTGGAAAGTTTCCGTTTGAATTCCCCATTGAGCTGAGAACTGGCGCAGAAGAGCTCCCTGGAAAATGCCATCTCTTACAAAAACTTATTACTGTAATACACTACCATCTGTTCCAGTAGTTGAAAGTATAGGAATAGTCTTCTCTGCTGACAAATTGGTAGAGGCTACTGATTGGTTCTGTGACAAACTAAGTGGCTGGTCTGGGCGAAACGTTTCGTCCTAAAATTTTACAAAACGTGTGAAATTATGTGATAATAAGTTTTACGGATTTTTTACACAAAGACAAAAAAATCCTTGTTTTAATAATTGTTTTACTTAGTTCTAGTTGTCAATTCCATCAATAATATAACGGTACCATCAGATATTGCGGTTTTAGAATGTACCCACATCTACCGTTTCCTGCAAATTTCCCTTCATTCAGCTGCATGGCGCGATCACCCGTTTGGTAGTTCAAAGCAACCTGTAACAAAAGTTGTATTTATTTTAATGAATAAATTAAACATTAGCGAAGAAACCTTTATAGTATAGAGTGAAATATTGCCTAATTTTACCTTAATATATATTCTTAGCTATAAAATACTATGGTGATGCGGGGTGATGCGGTTAGCGATGTAGCTATAAAAAATTGCAGTTAAACTCTCATTTTTCAAGAAAAGTAACATGTACCCTTCTGCGTTTTATACGCTTCAATAATAAGATTTCATTTTTCCAAGCAAAAGCCTGCAACCAAAGGGAACTATTTAATTACATTTCTGGATACCTTTACATTTCATGCATGAAAATCAGGGAAAGCAATTTCTTAGGCATTAAAATAACAAAATTACCATATGGCATCCAGAGCTCCACATCGGGACTGGATTGAAGTTCGTGGACGTTAAACGACTGGCCTGTGGATAAACTCGTGAGAGTTGGCGAGAGTTAAACAACACAAGGCCTTTTTCTAGCAATTTGTCATGTTTTGATTCACTGAAACTTGCTTGTAACATAATAAAGCGTACCAGAAATGTTTACCTGAAAGAACACATTTCAAAAAACGTCGACTTTGGGTCTTGCAGTGCGAATTCAGCGTTGAAAGGAACTGCTTGACAGTATACCTGTAAACTTGTTCAATGGCCGATAATAATGCAAGCAAATGGATTTTGACAAAAAAAAGCATTTTTCAATTTCGCTCTTAATTTGCAACCAAAAACAAATATGTTTTCCTGAATTATGTTTGAGAAACAAGCTTAATACTGGCTCAATAGCAATAAAAAAATACTCAATCGATAGCCATATTCAAACCCCCACACTGACTGTTACCAGTAGTAAATTTAGGCAAAAACTAATGTTAGTTTTGTAACATAAAAGAATGTTCACTTCATTGGTATATGTAAAACGTCAAACTAACGTACGACGAGACTGGATAGTTCATTCGCGATCCTCAATTGTTTCTCTTTGGTCCTAAGCATATGAATTTTGTCATTCACTGTCCTCGTCAAGGAATGCATAGTGGTTAACCAGTCGTCCATTTCTTCCTTACTTTCTGCGGCCACTGGAAATAAAAATACAGTTGACAAACAAAATGTATTGAGATATTTTACAAACTATTAAAGAGGGCATTTCTCACCGATGTATTCCTGTACATTCCAATGGGAAGAGGCTTGAGTAACGCGGAAAGCAAAAGGTCTATCGGATTCGCACTAAATATGAACGTTGACCAGATTCAATAAATAAATGCAGCTTACTCGTTCAAAGAGTGCGCCTGCTAACTCAATCGTTTCATAATTGAGTGAAGAATCACTTGACTCGTTGATCTCTTCCACATATCCCGCAGGAAACCATCCTACTCGCCCATCATAACGACCTTTCCACAAGTCTGACTCTTTCCGAATCACGCTAATGCGAGCGTTGATAGGAAAAGATAAATGGTCGGATTGCATTCCAGCAAACGGCTTTAGTGCAACTGCTTCCACCTGTAGTATGATAAATAGAATTGTTATTTAATTAGTTGTAATCAGGCCCTAGATAGAAAGAAATTTCTTAGGGAGTGACCAAATTTTGTGCGTGCCGTGTTTCCAATGGTGAGTAGAGAAGACTCACCATTGGAAAATTGGCATTTTTAGATGCGGTTGTCAAATTTTCCATATATTTTTCCGAATTTTTGAGAGAGAGTGTGCAAGTCGGGATTGGAAGATATTTTTTAAATTTTTAATTGTAAGTTGTATCCACCCTCATCCTAGATAACTTTCACCTACTAGGCAGTAGAGTTGGTCATCCTTAATAGTATCGCTACAGCAAGAATGATTATTGTTTAGCAATCAAAACGATTTTTGATAAAGTTATGAAATTTTGTTTATGCTACTAATATTTTTTCTTGTTGAATTTTCAATAAATACTACTAGACTGATTTGTCCCATATTTTCACTTTGTTTCTCATTATGTGGTCAAAACGTTCAACCATTTTTACAACGGTGTATAAATAAATGTCTCAACGAAGTGTGTGTAAAATCTGGAACTTTTTAGACAGAAATATCCCTACAAAATTAAAATTCGAACCTCTCTATCCAAATCCTTCAGTTCCATGTAACATCCAGGACCACTCGCATTCAATTCATTGCTAGCATACTGACCTACATTTTTCTCGTTCACTGGGAACTTTAGATAAATACCGCGCACAAATTCACGATTTGAATAGTAATCAACTGAAATACACTATATTGCATAAATTAAGCAAACAGGCTTAGCAAACCTAATTGGTTGAGATTCTCAAATACTGTCTGATTTACAACAAATATGCGACCGTCTCTTTTAAGGCGATAGTGCCAAAACTCGCCATCCACTCTGTAATATTATACCCATTCTTTATGCATAAATATAAACAAATTTATGGCGTAAATATATAGCGTATAAAACGGTTTTATTTGCGTAAATCCTAGTATTTCATGACTTACCGTGGTTAACTTGTGCTTATGTGCCCAATACATCCGGTAACCCATTTTTGGTGCCGTTTAGCATTTAAAACAATTCGATTTTGGCGAAAAACTTAGTAATAAACAACCCTAAGAATGTCTTGTCCATGCCTATTATGCGATATGTTTATTATTGATAATTTTGACCAAAAATATATGGTAGGAGGGAGAAATGTTCGTTCCACGATCGAATACGACCGATATACAATTTATTTATATTAACAAACCTTAAAGATAACACGAAAACATTGCGATCAGAGCTGCTGTATCTGATTAAAAATGCGCCGTCTTCTCGTACTGTGCTCAATAACTCTTCAGCGCGCTGCTTATCGGCCTTGTCCAAAAACCAACTAAAAAACGTGGCTTCGTAAATTAAATTCAATCATAAATAAAAACCAAACGGTTGGTTAAGATGAGGTTGCGGTTGTGGACATGGTGTTGTCAGGTAAACCTTGAAGGCAGGAGTGTCCAAAGAGTGACGAGTGTAATAGCTGATCAACTCATAAAGAGTATCTCGCTTGTTCGTGTCCAAGAAGTAGTATTTCTTTTCACCAGCCACCATGCTCGTTTTTATCCGGCAGTGATGAACTGCACTACCGTACCTAAAATATAGGATAATAGATAAAATATAAGCAAACATTCATGGATACGGTTCAAGTAGGTGCCAATTTGCCTGTGATTTGCAAATAAAATAATTTTCTTTGCATCGAATTTCCTTTGTATCGAAATTCGCCAAGTTAGCTCCGATTTGAGCCGTATCGATGAATCTTTGCTTGCATTTTACAACTCACAAGAATGAGAGAGTAAAATCTCCTATGAACGTGGTGGATTCTCTAATCAAAAAGACGCCATTTCCCTTCTCCACGTGCTCCAATAGCCTTGCTTTAGCAGCCTAAATTATGAACAATATTTCAAGAATGCTTAAGAGGAAGGGATTTTTGGGAATTTGACTTGAATTCAATTTTAATAAATTCCCAGTGAATTTTTAAAAATTTTTAGTTTAGTTAATTCTAAGCGTAAACTTACATCTCTGCCCAATTTCCCGTGAAACCACTCCTCTGTGACGTGCATTTCTTCAGGACGCACTCCAAATCCAGACAGCGATATTTCGTCCTGCAAATATGAATTATAATATACAAATATATCTTCAATACAAAATCCAACTCCAGTGTCATCGTCGCCCATTTGGCTAATGGTATCATCTTTGGAATGACTATCATCAGGTTCAACTGGATCCAGAACATAACAGAGCCTATCAACAAACAGCACAAAGACATGTCTTGTCCATATCTAAACCAAAACGAGTTGAAACAGTACAACTTTCAGATATAAATTAGCTTGTATATTATAATTTGCTCAATGGGCAAATGTTCGTGTTCACAATCTTTTACCATTCAATCCCTCCAAGGAAATTCAACTTTTAGACTAATTTCAAGGTCAATGTTTGTCGAAAAACTAAAACACATGGAACTCAAAAGGGAATAAAATGAGGCTAAAAAGTTTCATAAATCCATAATTTTTGTAATTTCGGGACGTATAAAATAAATTTCTTAAAAATTAACTCACATGTTTGGTGTTATCTCTGAGGTGCAGTACTCCTTTCTTAGTACACTCTCTCGAAAGGATGTCGACTTCCTGTTCTAAAATAATTAATACTTGTTTATAAGCAATTTGCATGTCAATTTTAACACTAACCATCTTCTATGCTTTGAGAAACGATCGCGTCATTTTCAAGTTGCAACTTTTTGTGCTTTAAAATGATTTTCTTCCTTAAAGCGGCTGGAGACGGTAAGTGCCATTCATCGCGAGAGACAGGCTGAGTGAGCAACAAATCACCCAAAATTTCCTTAAAAGTATAATTAATACATTTCAAACGTGGCATAAGCTGTACCTTGATGTCTTGGGCCATTTGCCGTTGGGCAAGTACAGAACAATTATCTTCTATTGACAGAATCACGGGATACCTTAATACACCATATATTCATTGAACGAAAATTTGGAAGAAAAACTCACTCGCTGGTTAAAAAAGCATAATGGCGAATAGCTGAAGTAAAAAATCACGTTATTGTATAAATTACGCTAAACTTACTATAGAGGACATCACGCAAATTTAATTTTGTTGTCATGGTATAACCATGATATACAACAATTTCTATCTCCGTTGCCGATTTCTTTTGCCCATCCCAACAGTCGACTGAAAAATTAATGTCTCTACTTGACTTTAAAAAGTGCGATAATTTGGTCAATTATAAAAATACAATTATGAGTAGAGTAAAATATTACGTTCTATACACCTGCATCCCATCAAGAGCGCTCTCGCGTAAGCTTCCAATGAGGACTCGCTTTTGAGCTGATCACCGGTTAGGTACCTTAGAAGATAAAATGTTAAGAATGTCTCTGTTAGTAAACACATTTTATAAAACTACATACGTGTTATGCGATGACGCGATCCAATAATGAGTCAAAGGTTTGCTCATATCTTGCACTACTCGCTTGTTAGTCGGATTAAAAACTGAGTTTTCAGGCGAATACAAATAATCGACAAACTGAAAGCGAACATATGAAAATTTGCTAGATGTTACCTTTTATTATATGTGTCACATGAACTGAAACGCCAGTTTAAAGTGAAACCGATGAATGTTCATTTACATAGTTTAAAAAGGTTCAAATACAGTTTATTGCATTTTTACCAAATTTGTATTCCAAAACATGGCTACTTTGCAAAGTATAGGCTTTCATGTAATTTTTATATACGTTGCTTTCTGTCGCTGTGCTGTATATTTCAGATCCCCCATACAACGCATGGACACTGGCCATGTATGAGTTTTCTACTACTCAAAGTCGGAATCCGGTGTCCGTTTCGAGCTAGGGTCGAAAAGGTAGAATCAAGGGTAGAATAAAGATTAGCATACACCTGGCCTCTGTTAGTTTTATGCGAGACAAGACGAATGAGCTATCATTTGCAGGGAACGCAGAAAGTTCACCTGAGATCGGTCACCGAAATCAGAGGTAGGCGAGTGCCAAGGTTCGCACCGATTCACCCCTTTCGGTTAGTATCTGAACCAGGCACCAGGTGCCGAAGGCTCCACAGCTGCTAGTAGGTAATTACTTAGTGCGCTGATCTGTGTCCGTCCGTCATTCAGCCCGACTAATTGTTTGGGACAATCCAGACGTTCCCCAGAGGCGAGTAATGGTTTAAATGTAGGGCCGTGAAAAGATAGGCCGGTAAATTTGAAAATTTCGAGATCCGACTATTGGGATCAAAATGGTCTGTGGACTGTACGGCTGTATCTCATAATCTAGCCGTTAGCCAGGGGCGACTAATAGCTCATTGGATAGGTCTCGAGAATTCGCACCAAAATGCAAAAACGTGTTTTTAAGGGTTTTTTGCCATCGCAAGTGGTGTTTTTTAGTTCCCACTCGATTTCTAGTCACATACCGGAGATTCCTGTTTATACTCTTTTCAATTTGATACCATGTGTCAATTTTTATGAAAAATGACCATATTTCGGCCAAAAATGGCATTTTTGGGACCAGAGCTTCTATGGGGCTGATATTTTGCGGCCGGAAGTGTTCGGTAGTGCTGAATCCAAATCTGACCTGAGATTCGGTATTTGTTTTAATGAGGTTGGGTTATTCTCAGCAGATCTATCCCGAGGTCGGGTTATTAGGGATCGGCGCATTTTATATTAAACTTCAAAGTCGTAGTGGTATAAGTATGTCTTTATTATACGTGCTTTTGATGAAATGGTTGACTTTAAACTGCTTTTTCAATTCATTTCACTATAAAATGCAGTACGTGATTTTGACCGCTTCTCTACACTTTGGACTACAACATATGCTAAACTTTACCTCTTCAGCGGTTAGGTAAGGCTCTGGGATATCCCTAGTTGCATCAACGTCCCTCAGGTACTGTCGCAAAAATTCACTGACTAACTCTCGCCTTTGTCCCATTTCATCCTAAATTTATAATAATTATCTTTCCTACCCTTAACTTACAAATCCGCAAAATTTTGTTCGAGAAAAACGCTCAATGGAATGCTAAATTTAACAACTTATATTAGCAAAGAACTTACTATTACTATATCTATTATATCACGGATTTTAATTTTTCCAAATCAGTAAAATAAATATTGCCTTACCCCTTGACAAGTATTGATGAATTTCACGAAGTTACCGAAAGAAACTCTTTTGTTTTCATCTCCAAATTCGGCGAATTTCTGGTCAAAAATAACACCGAAATTGAGCAATCGATTATGAGCAGCAACAAATGCTTCAAATCCCATTTCGCCCTAAAGTTCATTCATAAATGCATTTAGAGAAGATATATAACGTGTACCACCTCTGTGATCTCTTGCAATTGCTTAGACTGTACTTTGCACTGCAATTTAGTTTGCACAAACGGTTTCATATGGCGAATTGTTATGCTAAATTGACAAACATTGACAAGTAAACTTGAAAAGTGAAAATAAATATATCTGCTAACCTCGACGTTTCCGGATTTACTATGCTATAGAATTGTTTCCTCAGCCACCTTTCAACGACTAAATAATGTGAAGCATCTTGCATTTCCTGTCGCAAATCATGGATTCCTTGACACCAGAGTCGACATGCCTCTTTTGATTCAACTAAAAGAGAGTTAATTCGAAGAAAATAATTATTCTGGACCACATTGTATTAATTGTCTATAAATAGGGTTCTAAGCTGATACCAAGTTTTATATTAGGAAATTCTATATTTCTCAAAATCTATCTTCTTTCGTTTTTGCCTCATAAAATTGCCGCATCCACTTCCTTCCTTTAACGTTCCACTTAGTTAACAAATAAGTGATTAATTTTAGAAACCATACTATCACGACATACTAAATAAAATCTTGAGCATAGAGCACTTACACAGCAAAATCCAATTGTTTAGTACAAATTGGTTGCCATAGCTGATAACCAAAACGATATCAGCATCAAACTTCTGTAACTCTTTGTCTTTTCTCCATTTATCCATTATCTTTATAGTATTTAGTTTGAAATCCAAGGTTTGCGCGTCCTTCACTAATCGTAGGTCTAACGTATTTGTTTTGGAGGAGGATGAAATCGCCGACGATGGAGGAATTGAACTGATAGGAATGGGGCGCGCAGTCACATTGTCGTATTTAGATAGAATTATTTGGCGAGTGTCACGATTTAGAGAGAGCTTCTTATACGATGGATCCCATTTCTTCAGCAGAAGTAGTTTGCATACCTGAAAGCGAATTGCGACATAATAGACTACTATTGTAAAGGCTGTTATCATGGATCAAACAAGTAAGCATTGTCACTCGTTTAGATGAGTTCCAAATTTCTTTCCCTTTAAGGAGATGTTTTGTTTAAGCCGCTATCACGTGTTGCGCAACAAAAACATTAAAATCCCCTTCTTGTGCATTTTACTTGCCTTATGCGTTCAAATGTGTTTTTGTTCGTTGTTCCACGGGGTTTTCAGGAGTGGGGAAAACGAATTTGACGTTTATTTTCACGCCCATTTTTTATGGGTATTTTTTGGAAACAAGCTTCAAATAGTGTACCATATCACAAATAGCTGTAGCCTGCATAAAAATTAAAGAAATACTTGGTATGAGAAATATAATAAAAACCCTTTAAAAACTTTTATTCTAAGATGAAAGATTGCGTACTCATAAAAGGTCATAATTTGAAAAATATTATTCACGAATAGCTTGTTCGTGTCACTGAAGAGGCAGATTTTGTCACCTATTTGGTATTTGGCTTTGTGCAAAATTCGCTAAAAGGACATACTTTTCAGGGGGAAATACCCATAAGTAGCAAAAAAGACAATTCCTCTTTTGTCTAACACTCTCTCACCACGCAATTTTTCAAAAATTGCGCCAAAAAGGCCCCATTAGAAGCGGAGTGCCATTAGAAGCGGAGTTCCTTGATTGCACTAGAAAACGCAGTCAAGTTGCGCTTTCTAGTGCAATCAAGGCTAAACCGCCCTAAAACCGCCCTAAATCGACTCCTAACGCCTTAGGCGGGCAACCCAACCCAAGGGACTTAGGATTAGGCCCCCCGTTAGGCGAACAGGCCCTTAGGCTGCTGTTTAGGCTTAGGCTTACTTTAGGCTTAGGCTTAAGGGGACTTAGGTTAGGCTTGGGGCTTAGGCTGCTGAGGCCCTTAGGCTGCTGTTTAGGCTTTTGGGCCCCTTAGGCGCTGTTTCCGGCTTGATTGCACTAGAAAGCGCAGCTTGACTGCGTTTTCTAGTGCAATCAAGGAACTCCGCTTCTAATGGCACTCCGCTTCTAACGGCTACTTTTAAAAATTGCGGGAACTCTGAGTTAGACTATGTCTAACCATTTTAATGGTTAAACATAGTCTAGTTCTCTGCTGTAGCAGCTTTATCGCACATTCTGCTACTTTCGGGTAGGGGCCTTTTCAGGCTTAGACTTAGCCTAAGGTTTAGGCTTGGTTCTCGTAAGATAACAACAGAATATGGCCTTCATATAATGGTTAAATCCATAATAAAGGGTGATCAAATGAAATCCGCAGTGATTTAAATTGCCGCCAATGCGGCAAATTTTGGCATTCCGTCTCCGTGTGTTTCATAATGGTTGTAGCAAATTTTGTCTAGATTCCGAAAATATATAACACGTCTATTCGATAACTGTTTAAAATTTAAGAAGTATGCCATCAAATGAAGACCCCCTGCGATCCCGAGTGTACAAGTTCTATTCCGAAAATTTTGCACTCTGAAGTATATAATACGAACTCCGCCAAAATTAGAGCTCCAGCGGAGCTGTAAAAACAGTAACACAGTCGAGAGCCTTAGCCGGGATCCTAGATTGAGAATTTGTCCGGTATTGCTCTGGAATGCCAAAAATTCGATGTTCAAATGATCAAAATTTTTTGACCAGGTGTGTCTGCAGAAATTGTCACAGTTTTCATAAAAGTGTTTTCTTCTTGCATAATTTGATATGCGGAAGGAACTAGACAAAATTCTGGACATTATAGCGAAAACCTGACATAATTTAGCCAGGTTTTGTGGATTTTATAGTTATCTGCAACCAAATGTCAGCCAAAGAATACCGATTTTCTCCAAAATCGATATTTTTCAAAATCAAACTTTTACAAAATCAGCATTAAAATCCATAAAAACTGGCTAAATAATATCCGGTTTTCGCTATAGTGTTCAGAATTTTGTCAGGCTTCATCTGCGTATAAGATTTTGCAAGGGAGAAAGCATGTTAACAAAAAATTTGAAGATTTCTGCAGACACACCTGCCCAAACCTTGTACACACGGATTCTGAGGGTGTCTTCATTTGATGGTATACTTCTTAAATTTTAAACAGTTATCGAATAGACGTGTTATATATTTTCGGAATCTAGACAAAATTTGCTACAATCATTATGAAACACTCGGAGACGGAATGCCAAAATTTGCCGCATTGGCGGCAATTTAAATCACTGCGGATTTCATTTGATCACCCTTTAATTGTTTGAATTTGGCGGGTAATATTTAAATCAGTGACCAAAAAGAGCTTCTTCAGTGACATCCAATACCTGACGCAATTATTCATGTCTTACAATACAAGACTAACCTTGTGACCCTTTTCCATGGCATTGTAAATTTTCTCAACATCTATTTCCAGGTGCCGACTTTTTCCTGAACCACTTCCGTATGCCGAAGAGGAAAGCAATCCGTTTGAACGACCACTACCATGCGTTCTTTGGTGATTGCGACGCCAAGCACTGGAAGATCCACCTGAAGTAATAGTTCCGCTACTACTCATCGCAAATCTGCCCCTTCTCACTTCAACTGGCACTTGACTTGCTGACTGTACACTGTCCGAATACCCGGGCGTTGTTGGTACACTTCTGGCCGATCCATAACTTCCCTATAAATAAATTGTGATTACAGTTTTTACTTTCTAAAATTGTGATTTTCGGATTAAAATGTTTCGCCAGAAGTGAACTGATTTGATACTGAATTATAGCTCAACTGGATTATGCTTAGTTAAGATTAGTTCGGACATTAGATCGAGAATCATCACGTTAAAATCATATGTTAAAATAAATAGTATTTGTGTAATGTAACTAAAGGTAATTTTATAACCGAATAAAAACAATTATTTTCACACCAACGTCACTATTACACGAATACTTACTGATGAATTCAGCCGCATTTTCACGCCCCTCAGTTTAACCCTCCTATCTCCAACCAATTTATTTTATTGTCTATAGATTTCAATATTAGAGGAGCGGCACGGGAATCTTGAAATATGGAATACTCCGCAGCCCGTCAATACAACGGATGACCACCAATATTAAAATAATTTTCAAATGGTTTGTTAGTGCGTGGGGAAGGAAGAAAAGAAGGGACTACTTCAAATGACTGGATTCCTTAGCTGTGTTGCAAAGAGCGGGAAACCGTTCGCCCGCTTTCCCACTGCTTCTTATTTTTAATACAAAAGCTCATCACAATCACAACAAATAAAGGTGGACGCCCAGGCAAAAGTGCCGGCAGAACCCTCTTTGTTTTATTATCTTTTTCTAAACTCTGCTTCTTGCCTCAATTTCTAGAGACCGACTTATCAGTGCGTTACTATTTGTAATCGGAGGAAAACCAGCGAAGCGAATCTGATATCATTATTGAAATAATCGGTTTTCGCATTCCCTAATTTAAAGGCATTTAACGTCATACGTTTGACTTTTTCTGAGTGAAACATCATCGCCGTCTTCTATGACCAAACCAAATTCACAAATAGTTAGCTATTTGTCATTTCATACGAAAGTGTAAATGTTCCAAATTTTTAATAAGAGTGTTAGATATGTCCCAATAAGCGTGGTTAGAGAATATGTGAAACAGTGAAATAAGAAAGGAGAGATGAAAATGGTAAAATTCGAAATTTTATTATAATATTATTTCTAAGATTTATTATTACTACCTTGGTAGTAATGGTATTATTCTTGTGGGGATATTGTCACAATTTTTACTATTAAGGAAGTGTTGAATTAGACGTTGAGGATTGCTATTTTAAATACTGACTTAATGAATAAATATTTCACTGATATCATCTTCTACGACCCATAATTCTCATATTTCTAATGTTTTATGCCCGTCGCAGAAGTGTAATAATTTTTTTCTTCCTTTTTTCGACGTTCGATATGTGAAAAATGAAAACGAAGAATATTCTTCAAAGAAGCAGATAGAAATTGTGCTCCGAATGAGCGAAGAATTGATCTATATAAAAAACATTTGCACCAAAAGTGTAAAACCATTAGCAATAAGAATCTCGCTGAAGAAAGATATTCGAAAGAGGCGACCGGAGGAAGGACTCATCCTATCTGATATCCTTTCAGGGTGCTTCTTCTTCTAACCTTCCAACGTGTTTAGTTCCTCTGCCCATGGAGCGACACAAAAACAAACAAATAAAAGCATCCATTTCACTTACATATAAATCGAGATTTGAGATAAAAACTGTTTAGAAAAGGCCACGTATAAAGACTAAATTAAAATGTAAGAACATTCTTATTCCTAATTCGCCAGTAAGGAACCTCGAATACGAAAATATTTTATTATATAAGAAAATAATATGGAATATCATAATTGTGCAATTGCATTTTTAAGTGCAAACCACGCTGGGATACAAATAATTTTGGATACACATGAATGATTCGAAGTGTTCCAGGCCATAACTAGTTACTCAGTTGTCCATTTTTTACCAATGTGGTCTTAAATTTAAGCTTAGGTTACAGCCTGAATATAACTAGGTAAGGTAAGGAGAACTAAGTAACTAGTTCTGGCTCGGAATCCTTCGAGGCGTTTGATATGAAACTGGATTTGTATTAAGCTGTGATCTCCGCATTTTTTATAGGGTATAAAACTCCGTTAAAAAGTTACTTACGCTCGAAAGTAATTCACTTTATAGCTCAATATGGTTCAACCTTGGCAAAACTTACTCAGATATTATCAATGCAAAAATTCAAGAATGAGTTAGTTAGAGTTTTTTAGGAAAATGTGCGCTAAACATGATGCTTGAAATCATAAAACTTACATTTCAGAAGAATGTCTCGTTATTGGTGCAAACTCAGGCTGGCACTGTTATAACGACATTGCTAAAAACCCGTGGGCGAGATAATATGAGGCACTTAGTGTGAAAGGTGGAGGTACTATAGGATCATGTAAAGTCAATCATCATAATCCGATTGTCAACTACATGATTTAAACTCGCCAATTGATTGGCAAACGACCTCTCTTTAGGACAGAATACCGTTTAAACTGTCAGCTACCTCCAAAAGAGGCGGTCCTCCGCCCCAATGATCAAAGGAATTTGCATCCATGCACGAAAACATTGACAACCGCTTGACAGCCGCTCAGCTGTCAATTCTATGGCCCCTCTCTATGGCCCCTTCTGGCTGGCTTTTGTGCGCTCTTAAAACTGTGGCCAACTGTGCAAAGAGGACAACAGCAAGGGCCAGGCCTTGTCTGTATGTTTGTATGTGCTTGAAGAATCGCCTCCGTCATCAGCCGGCAGAGGGAATTCACTTCGCTGTTAAATACAACAATGAAAAGGCGGCTTTTTCTTTCTCCTCTCAAAGCCCATCAAATAGCAATAGTTTTCGATGAGAATTTGAGTATAAGACTATCAAGAAGAAGAAGAGGATGGCATCCATTCATGGTACAAACAGTCTCTATCAGCCTCCTTCATACAAGTTTTTATCATTGGTCAGGTCAAGCCCAGTCAGGCTGCGATGGCTTTGTTGATGAAATAGTGACCAAATCGTTTTTAAGAATTTCCATCTTGTCTGGTTCATGGTGATTCACATTCACTTTTCGAAATCTCTTAGAGATTTTTAGTGAGATTGCTCCTTGTGGTTTTATATTTATTGTCCTCTGGGTCTGTAATGATGTTGGCCCCACTGCCATCTCGCCCAGCCGGGGGAAAGCCCGCAAGTGTTTTTGTTTCAAAGCTTAGTCTGTTTGAAGCCCAGTTCACGCCTTTTCTGTTCCCAGCGCAGTCGGAGCATATGTATTGTTTTGTGTCGGGACCGAGAGCAAAGGGGGAAGCAAACGGGACATAGAGGGCTGCAATTCAGCCCTATTCGTCGAAATGAACGAATTATTTTAATCTGGACGGGCATGGTGCTTTACGTTTTCTTTAAACAATGGTGTAATTTTAGGACCACTGGTTTGTAATCAAGAAAAGCCTTTTCATCAGATGTTCAATTAGAGTAATGGACAGCCAGAATCATGATGAGGTATTTGGTGGTCAGCCCAATGTCTTCTCCACGAGGCGCACTAATTCTCTACCTCTAATGAGATATTCCACATTCCGTCATTTTTTCCATCTCTACTCACTTACACTTGTGTTCTGTGGCACTTCTGTTTCTGCCATCCCAGATCAGTATGCAGTTTGGCGTATAACTCCAGATCAGCTCTCCAATGCCGTTTTGCCCACGGATGAAGGTCCGAATATTCCACAAAACCAGGATCACCACCCAGGAGCACTAATGGCTGATCCCCGAGAGCCGCCACAAGGAGGTCCAGGCTGGCGCAGACCTAATCATCAGTTTTCAATGAATATCACCAGTCAATTCCCTACAACTACCACCGCCAAACCATTGACCTTAGCGGAAATTCCCACTGTCGGACCAGATGCCGAACTCTCTTTTCACGCCAATGAAACCTTGTTGCATGTCAGAACCGCGAGTTGGCTTATTGCACATGGAACTTGTCTTGAGGTTAGATATCGACTTGAAGGAAAACGCACCAGGTATATTTATTGATTTATCGCAACGGGTTTATAATAAGCAAACTATTAATTTCTTATTACACGTTTTGGGGTATCAACCTAAAATATTATATATCGCTGTTATATATAGATATTGCTTTGAAATTCGAAAAATATATTCTATGAACAATGTGTCATCCAAGAGCCAATGTTTTCATATACTTTCAGTACACTTTCCGTTTTTAACAGAATATGACACTGTATATTTTATGTGTTTTATTCTACAAACTATTGCCTATTGAGAATTAGATTTCATGTATTTAAAGAATACTGTATAAGTTTCACCAACTATCCGATATCCATTTTCTTGGCAAATTTCGACTTGACCAATTTAGACCAATCTGCTAGTCATTTATCCCTTTGTTCTGAAACAAAAATAGGGGCAATGGGAAGAGTATTGCTCCCTTCATACGCCTAATTTGAGTCGGAGGAGGAACCAACCATATATCTGCATCCAAAAATAAAAAAAGAACGCTTTGTGGAGGCATGTTCCCACCGAGCTCAAGGAAGTCAACTTCCGAATACTTTTTGTTCATTTTGCCAAAAAGTGTGTATTCTTTGTGATTGTTCGTTAAGGTCGGCGGTTGGTACGATTCTTTGCTCTTTTGCGAGTACATAAATGGAACATGTCACTTTTCCCATAAAATTAATCTAACGGCCATCGTTTTCCTGAGTAATAACCGGCTGCGAATGTTTACAAGAGCCATTAAAATGCAATCAGCTACCCGTCCTCGCCTTATAATAACAACGAACTGTCACTCACACTTTTTCATCAAGGACAGCACCGCAAAGAAAACACAGGCACTTTATCAGCAAAATCGAATTATCAAAACAATCGGGCATTCAACCCGTCTTAGCGGAAACTGGCTTCCCAATCCTAGACTGTAGCCATGAAAATTGAAATTCTCCAATAAATAAGTCTCTCCACATGAAAAATCGATTGAATACGTGCTATTATTGAATAAAATAAAAATTGTGAAAATTGTTTGCCATTTCCGTCTGGAATATATTCCCATATGTTTTTAATAAGCAAGCCAAGCAATTCAAGAAATTGACATATTGAAATGAACTAGTCAATTATGTTATCAGAATCGCAGTGATTAATGGCTAAGATTATTTTTTCTTATGATTGCCTCTAAGCAGTGTAAAGTTAACTTGGCTAAAATTAAAATTCAAAACTCATCACGTCAATCGATATAATTTAACGACGAACCGGCGTAACAACTAATAAAATAATAATAACGACGAATATAAACATAATTAACCACTGAAGTATTACAGGTTGCTTATGTATACATGTCGCATTGCAGAGGGAGGAATGTGTGTCTTAGACAAGTTCATGGCCGACCCATCCAGACAGAGCGAGGGTTCCGTAAGTATCGAGAAATGCCACCGATTGCAACCTTGGATGGTAAGTTTATTTATGTTTATGCTCTATTAAATTTATTTTTATGGTTTTAGTTTGCTGCAGAGCCTTTCGCTTTTCATTTTCGATTCGTTCGCCGACCAAGAAAGTTTGCAGATCGTGAGTCTGAGCTCCGACACCTTAAAAGACGACATGGAAAAAGAGCACTGCGTGAGGTGGGACGTGTAACATTCAAAGGTGCGTTTGTCAATATATGAAACATAGGTCTGGTATAACGCGCCGAATGCAAATGTTTTCATAAATTTCTCATCTATCTAAATTCCCATTAAATTGAAAATAATATATTCAAAATTGAAATATAACCATATTAATATCATCAGCGTCACAATTTCGGTAAAATTATTTCTGATATATTTCATCTGGAAACATTTAATATTGCTTGGTTTTCCTTGTCGTAAATATTTTGGTACTCCAGCATTAATTCCAACTTCTCATTTTTAAGCTGCTAAGGTAAGCATGGTATTGTTATGCACAAGTTTAGAGTTTGGCATATACTAAATTACGTGTATAAGTTTTGATTCTTATTAATCCATAACTCCGCGAGTTCTCCTTCCTTTCCATAACTAAATGGGTCCATACGCAGAGCACTACCGTTATTAAATTTGCTTCAATAACAATTTCACCTAACTGTGTACACTTTAGGCTTCAAACAGTGTTCCCAAGCTTGTTTACGAAAATCTGAAGATGGATGGAGAGATGACGAAAATCCCTATTCACAGGATCGGGAGGACGGTTACACTATGTCGGACGGCACTTTCATTCAAATGGCGCCTTCAAATACGGATGAATTCGTATATGGTCATAAGTAAATTGCTCAACAAAATCGCCGCCTGGCAAGTAGCTTTGTCGTGTTGCTTAATGTTTGTTTTCAGTTCTTACAATATTTTCTTAATACATCCGGTCTAGACAGTCAATTATTTTCTGTCACATATCTATGTATAAATTAGAAATCTAGCCAAAATCAGTTATCACGAAATTTCCGTTGTTCTTTTCAATAATTAAAGAAGATTATGCTTTACTCAAAAGAATAATTTCGATACAGAAAATTGCTTTACACTTTTGGCTTGGTACGCTCACAAACTAATATAACGCTAAGCTTTCAGTTATTTATCAAGTTCACGTAATTAAATAAATATTAGTGCAAAATACGCATGGGATTCACCTTTGCTATAATAAAATATTCACTGTGTGTTTAAATTTAATCCATTTAATGTAGGCGGTTGTAAATATGTTGTTTGATTTATCTATTAGAGAGGCCCTTTTGCTTTTCTGATTCAGTTTTCGACAAAATTCGCTCAATTATGGATCCCTGCAGAGGCTAAAAGATGTATGATTATATTCCATAAAATCCGATTTGCTCAAATTGCTTTAACTTTTCGTCTGGCATGAAACAAAAAATTTCTGACTTCTAGTCATATGTCCCTTCTTTCTCGTCCATCTCACAATTCCTTCAAACTGTTGAGCTTTGTTGTCTTTCTAAAGCAAATATATAAATTTGAATTCTGATTGTATTATTGCGTGGCACATAATAAAAGCCATAAATTTCTAAAAGGCTTTCTACTCATATTTATTTTGTAAATGTGTGCGAGAACTCATTTATTGATTCAAATTCTGTCCCATATTCTCCTTCTCGTTTATAATTGTTCTAAACTTGATTGTATTGGACTGCCATTACGTTTTTATTTCCTTCTATCAGTCATTCCAACGAAAGAAACTGCCTTGTTTTATATGTTGCGATTAAGTTGAAATAAATTTCTATTTTACAAAAACCTAAATTTTTTTATAATCAGTACAATCATCTTGCTGGATTTGTTTCCTGCTTGCAACATTCCTCAAAATTGCGAAGAAAGGTTGGACCATCTCAACGTGTTGAAATCTCGTTTGCAAAATATACAGCTCATTCTAACAACACATTTGTGTACACAGCAATTATGCGCAAACTATTATCGAAATAGGTTCATCGAGAGTGTCTTCAGTAAATAAACGCTTTTAGCGTATTTCCCAAAGTCAGTACTTGCGCCATATAGGCGGTCATTCGAAAGCACATGGAACTCTTCTAATATAGGCTCTTAGGAAAAAGTTTACTATACTATATGTTTGAACTGAAAGTGGGACTTTAAGGTACAAATTGTTGGCAGAGATTATTGGTGTAGAACACAAACAAAATGTTCGTATTAAGGCAAGAAAATTATGACAATTTTCTGTTCAATAAGTATGCTTACCCAACACGACATTGATGATGGAAGCACTTTGTGTTATATCCATATTAGCGCTATGTATTTACAAGGAAATTTCACAATGTATGTATTTGTTATGAAGCGATTCAGCTTTCGTACGAACTTACACAGTGTTACGAAAGTTTGTATCTTGAGAGCAAATAGTAGCAATCGTTGTGAAAATACTTTTTTGAGCGTTTCTAAAGGGATATGGACAAAACCCTTGATTTTTCGAACAAATATTTAGAATGGGTGACGGTTTCGTTTGCCATTGGATTTGTCCGTGCTTCTTTCGAAGGCTAATTAATATATATTTCAAAAGATAGTGTCAATACACTAAAAATTACTAAGCTCAGAATTTGTATCATAGGTTCGAAATCCATACCGATGAAGACAGTGTTGGCCATGTTGAGACATTAAGAAATTATATTGTCAGTCTTAACAGCTAATATTATCCATATCTGGCTTGATGTCGAATTTCGGATATGGATAATATTGTCTGCTCGCAAGTTATTATAACGAATAGTAATCCTAAACGTGTGTATTTGTATAATACAGTATATTATTGAAAAAAGATACCCTAAAATTCTATTTGTAGAAATAAACCTTATAAGTTTCGAAAAATCAATTTTTCATCGATGTGCTAAAAGAAACTATTATCGAAACTTATAGGGTTTATTACGACAAATTGCATTTTTAGGTTTTCTTTTTGCGCTGATTCCAAATTTGTAACTAGTTTTTAATATCGCACGTAAAAACGTCACTTTTTGGCTATTTTGACAAAAAATGGATTTTTGCAGAATGAACCCCAAAAATGAAGGTTATGACAAAAGTTTTGTCATAACCTTCAAATGCAGTTTATCACAAAACTGACTACAGATTCAGAATCAGCACATCTAAAAGTCTCCCAGATGCAATAACATTCCATCATATGGCGCATTTACCAAAAAATTTTTTGGAACGTTCTCCCGTCGACATAAAAAAATCTGTTTTTTTTTCAAAAAATGTCATTTTTCGGGTGAAAATGGACAAAATGGTGTTTTCCTACTACTATATTCCCGTCAAGTTGGGTAGGAAAAGTGCTTTCAGGAAAGCTGTATCGGCCCAAAAACGCGTGTTTCAGAGTGGCTCAGGACTTATGGAACTACCCAATACAACGTATTATTGAATGTTTTTGGATACAAATGTACATGTTGTTTTTACTTTGTACGCAACTTGCTGAATCATCACTTTATTGGAACCTAGTAAAATGTGTGACATAATTCATCCGATGATTGAACTATCCACAACTTTTTGTGCTTTTATTTTCCAATCTGTATTCATTGCATAATTCCGAGTGACTTCATCCCAATCAGGCCAATAACGGTCTAAATGAACATACTAAGAACAAATCAATTTTTTAATTTGATCTAATGAATTACGTTTCATCCTTTCGCAAAATTCTCGCAGATTTTGGCACTCCGTTTCAATTATTTCTCGTTGTGGTGTATCAAACGGTAAATACACTATTAGTGCTAACACACCGAAAACTGCAGCGTCAATCTTAAATGCGCCAATTAGACATGTATATAACGTATAAAAACAATGAAAATTTACCTTAGTTGCGCGAAATCCCATGAAATAATGCTTGGATCCTAAGTAATCTGAAAGTGCATGAAGATCTTGTGAAGAAAAGCGAATTAGATTTTCATCAGAATGTCGTCCCAGTCCGTTGTAGTATAACTTTTTATTTACCTGAATAATGAACACCGTATTATAGGATTTGCGGCATTTTGGTTGTAAGTGAATTTTATGGGAGATTTAATGCAAATAAAAGAATAAATAATTAACAGAGAAATTTCCCTGAGTAGTACGACCAAGCTCTGCTGATCACTATGTTTCACATAGAAATATGGAAAGGAACACATAGGTATTGCGTTTCTGTTTTATTGAAAACAAACACTTTCGATTTTGGCAACGTTATAGAATTTTTCACAAGACAAATATGGCTAAATACAATGAAAAATGTTTGCCAGATCTGATCAATAATGGAATTTTAAAATATTTGGATGGAACTTACTACTTTAGTCCAACCCCATGCCGCCAAATTCAAAGTAAGCCAATTAAGGGTACCAGGTTTAAACAGATCCAACGCTTCTTTGATATATTGCATGCGAAACTTTATGCTTGCCAGTAGGAGGGAACTTTCGGTCATTACTTCAAGAGCTCGAGATGATGCTCTTTGTTCGTCGTTTAGATGGTTTTCCAATGTTTCTTTATGGAAAATAGAAGTTAAGTCACAAATAGCCAAACTAAAGTTATCACCTAAACTCATGGTAAGAAATATAATACAAACTTTGAATCAGGATATTCCACTCCGTCTAATTCAATCATGGGTCTAAATGTTTTTCAGATGAAAGAAAATCTTAGAGAATAGGGTACGCGACAGTTCATCACCTGGACAATTCATCACCCGCGACAATTCATCACCTGCGACAATTCATCACCTGCGACAATTCATCACCTGCGACAGTTCATCACCTGGACAATTCATCACCTGCGACAATTCATCACCTGCGACAATTCATCACCCATAAAGAAAAAGGGCCAATTTTCAGAAAAATTTGACATTTTGGGTCAATTTTTTCCAAAATTATGGATTCAAAGGCATTCTTGGTTATTTTTCATCTTTTTCCTTACTGCATGACAACTATACAATATGTTTGTCTTTGATGATTCATGTTATGCTTAGCATTCATTTTAGTGACTATTCTAGATTATTTTACACATCTGAAGCAGTTGGATAAAAACTGCTTGTTTGTTAGAATTGTGTGTTGATCAAATATTTGCTAATGCCACTGATTTATGTTATAGTTAACATTATGTTATATCCATTATGTTATAGTTCCGCTGGATGAGTCGAGATCGATTTGTTGATTTTTCTGCTCTTATGGAAGAACGAAGTTCAAGCGTCTCAGAGGATTCCTCTTCTCAAGCGGAGGAAGAAAATTCGCGGGATACAAATGTTCCCGATGTTCACCATGGACCAGTTATTCAGGCAATTCAGGTATTATTTGGTGCTATTTTTCTGAATTTTATGGAATTTAGACGAGGAAACCGCGTTGTTCAACTAGATCCGAGATTCCCTCCTGAGATGTGGTCGGTCTACTAAAGAACCCTTGATGGCGCCTCGCGGACAAATAATTATGCCGAAGCTGCAAATCGTCGAATTCAGACTGAATTGGGCGTATGCCACCCCACGCTGGGAAATTTCATCCTGTCGCTCAAGAAAGTGCAGCATGGCCGAGATCAACAGTATATGCAGTGGATTTCAGGGCGCCGACCAAAAGACAAGCGCAAGAAGTACAAAGATGCCGACAAGCGAATTTTGAAAATTCTGCAGGAATATCAAAGAAATGACAGAACTGTTATTGAGCTTTTGAGAGGAATTGCTCAGAATATCGTTATTGATGATGTTGTTGGAATTGATGATGAGGTTGAAAATAATGAATAAAATTTGCTTATTACACATTGTTATCTTTTAAAAAATCTAAAAATTTGAAACTTTTCTGAAAATTGGCCCTTTTTCTTTATGGGTGATGAATTGTCGCAGGTGATGAATTGTCGCAGGTGATGAATTGTCCAGGTGATGAATTGTCGCAGGTGATGAATTGTCGCAGGTGATGAATTGTCGCGGGTGATGAATTGTCCAGGTGATGAACTGTCCGTGTCCCTAGAGAATAAGCCTACAATGTTCCTTCTCGAGAACGAAATGCGAAGCTAAGCCCTTCAACATTCTGAAATACAGTGATATATCAGCGTTTTAAAACCAACTAGAACCTTATAAGGAATATCAGCAATGCGAAGCCAAGTTTCCAACTTTATGCAAAATGGTGACATGTTTGGTGCAGCTCTGATGCGTGGAAACTGGAAAAGATAAACCATCCCTAAATAAATTATAATTGTCTTTCCATATATTTTAGCACATAAATTTTTGTTGTGAATTCTAACATAATTGTGGACTAAAATAATTCGATTTATTCTGCACTGAAATAAAGGTGTGCAAAGCCTTAAAATTTTGAATTGCATAAGTCAAAGTTAGCTGTCACCGAAAAGGAATATTCACTGATATTTTCTCGTTAGTTTACTACATTCCTGAAGCCAGAACAATTATAAAAAAACTAGCGCGCTAACGCGCGCTAGCGCGCGGGGAGTCTATATCAGTATGCCTTATCTATATCAGTATGCCTTATCTATATCAGTATGCCTTTTCTATATCAGTATGCCTTTTCTATATCAGTATGCCTTTTCTATATCAGTATGCCTTTTCTATATCAGTATGCCTTTTCTATATCAGTATGCCTTATCTACATCAGTATGCCTTATCTATATCAGTATGCCTTATCTACATCAGTATGCCTTTTCTATATCAGTATGCTTTTTCTATATTTTTGTTCTGAAGTATTGGCACCACAAATTTCTGTGGTGAGCTTTGCCACGACGTCAACGTTCTTCAGATAGGCAAAGATTTTGGGTTTTTTTTTGGTTCACCCGGGGGATTCCGACCACTAACCATTATTTATATTTCTTTCTTTTATACTTCTTCAATTTCTTCTTCATCATTCTCTTTGTTTTCTGCTGTTTCTTCTTCAAACAGCACCTCTTTCCATACAATATTTTTCACTTGTCCATGATGATCTGGATCAGTTGCGATTTTTATACAGTCCCAGCCTTTAACTCGGGAAAATGCAACGTAACACTGTCCATGTGAGAAAACTGGCACTGTCATATCCAGTCCAACGTATTCAATTGTTTGCCCTTGACATTTATTGATTGTCATAGCGAAACAGGGCTTCACTGGAAATTGTTTGCGTGACAATTTGAACATAAATTCGTTCTTACTGTCAAGTTTTATTTTCGGTATGATTTCAAGATTTCCTGCATGATCACCGTTTAAAATTCTACAAATCAAAAAGTTCTGATGTATTGACTCAACAGCCAATCTTGTACCGTTCATTAAACCTTTATCAGGATTCATATTTCGGACTAAAATTACGGGAGCTCCGATTATTAAACGCAATTCGTATACCCTTGTAGACCCTTGAAAAAATTCGGGACAGACAGAAATTAAGCACTGGATAAAATGACCCTTGAAAAAATTCGGGACAGACAGAATTAAGCACTGGATAAAATGACCCTTCAAAAAATTCGGGACAGACAGAATTAAGCACTGGATAAAATGACCCTTCCAAAAATTCGGGACAGACAGAATTAAGCACTGGATAAAATGACCCTTGAAAAAATTCGGGACAGACAGAAATTAAGCACTGGATAAAATGACCCTTGAAAAAATTCGGGACAGACAGAATTAAGCACTGGATAAAATGACCCTTGAAAAAATTCGGGACAGACAGAAATTAAGCACTGGATAAAATGACCCTTGAAAAAATTCGGGACAGACAGAATTAAGCACTGGATAAAATGACCCTTCAAAAAATTCGGGACAGACAGAATTAAGCACTGGATAAAATGACCCTTCCAAAAATTCGGGACAGACAGAATTAAGCACTGGATAAAATGACCCTTGAAAAAATTCGGGACAGACAGAATTAAGCACTGGATAAAATGACCCTTGAAAAAATTCGGGACAGACAGAATTAAGCACTGGATAAAATGACCCTTGAAAAAATTCGGGACAGACAGAATTAAGCACTGGATAAAATGACCCTTCCAAAAATTCGGGACAGACAGAATTAAGCACTGGATAAAATGACCCTTCCAAAAATTCGGGACAGACAGAATTAAGCACTGGATAAAATGACCCTTGAAAAAATTCGGGACAGACAGAAATTAAGCACTGGATAAAATGACCCTTCCAAAAATTCGGGACAGACAGAATTAAGCACTGGATAAAATGACCCTTCCAAAAATTCGGGACAGACAGAATTAAGCACTGGATAAAATGACCTTCCCAAAAATTCGGGACAGACAGAATTAAGCACTGGATAAAATGACCCTTCCAAAAATTCGGGACAGACAGAATTAAGCACTGGATAAAATGACCCTTCCAAAAAATTCGGGACAGACAGAATTAAGCACTGGATAAAATGACCCTTCCAAAAATTCGGGACAGACAGAATTAAGCACTGGATAAAATGACCCTTCCAAAAATTCGGGACAGACAGAATTAAGCACTGGATAAAATGACCCTTGAAAAAATTCGGGACAGACAGAATTAAGCACTGGATAAAATGACCCTTCAAAAAATTCGCGTACAATTTAGGTACATTTTGTCTGTATCCGAAATTTTTGGGGACAAAAATATGGTACATTTAGTCTACATTTGTCTATATTTTAGCTAAATTTTGACCTCAAATTCGGATTCCCCGCTAAAAGTTACTCTAAAAAAGGCACATTTCAAAAATAAGCACCCCTAAGAATGCACCCCAAAAACGTGCGGCGTACGGACGGACGGACGGAGGATCATCACTAACTTATTATAAGGATTATGACATATTCATATTCACAATAGCTTTATTTACAGACAGACTTGGAATGAGTCCTCGCCACTTTTACATTATATGTTTTTATCCAATGCGAAAATCAGTTGTCACATTCAAATTGTTGCTCGTATGGAACAGGGAATTATAAGAATTTCCTTTTTAATTCTCCTAGCCAAATTTGCGCCAATATGAACGTGGCAACTGATTTATACATTGGGTTTTGTATGGAGTTCATTGGGTTTTTATGGATTGTGCGAATTACCTTTTTCATAATTTTGTACATAGGGGCTTCGACGAACGCTGTAACGGCGACATATGTGGAAAGCAATGGCAGCAACCCCGACTCCAGCTGCTGTTGTTGCAACGACACATCTCCATGGCGAAGTCTGTTTTAAGCAATTATGAATATGGGAAGAAATTAAGCTGGTCATTTTCGGCCTAAAGTACAGCTTTATCACAATTCATTTCATATCTACAGTTAGTTAACTTAGTTTATTGAACTTATATTAAATCACGCAAGTTAAAAAAGTTAATTTAAAAATTAAGCCTTTATGTACTATTAGTTCTATTATTGACAGAACTACCTAGCAAAAAATTATGATACAAACCACTACGCTTGTGATATTTTATTGTTATAAAGTAAAAAGTTTAAATTCTCAATTTATATGGTTATTATAGTCCGTTATATTTTCTACTAGAAAGTGCCAGGCTGGATTTGCCAGACAAATTTATTATCATCGTCCTGTTCCTATGGCCTGCAGACCTCGTCCAAGGCCTCGGACTCTTGAAGGGTAGGTTGAAATTCAAAAAATATTGGAAAAAAGTTTCGTACCCCGGGGTACTTCTAGGAATTTTTTGAACCCGGATTCGGATTTCACACCTCAAAAACCCCGGGTGAAAAAATCGGCATCCGAAACGGCAAAATTGCCTAGAAAAATAATTTTGACAAATTTCGTACCCAGGGAATCACGTTGGAGTTTTTGGATCGGCTGAGCGTCACAAAAAACCCCGGGTGAAAAAAATTAGCATCAGAAACTATTAGAAAGTATGTATTCCCGATTAAGGTCCTTTCATGCCCTTACATATACGTCGATAGTTCATAACTCTCAAAATAAGTTTGGGTTTCCGGCTAAGTCCTAAAAATGTCATATCAGCATGATAAGTCATGATTCCAAAAACACCGAAATCGTCCAAAACTAACGGGGGCTAGGGGATAACCCAGGGTCAGAGAAGGACACCACTATAATACTAGATATTAGGATAGGAACTCATGGAATGCAAGGTATGATAAACATTTTTGCGAATTATATGATTTGAAGAAAGTTTGTTCTGAAAACCTAATCAATGAAAACAACGGACGATTGATGTGTCGGTAATTGGATTAAAAGGTGTTGTCTAAACACATTTGAGGTTGTGTTAATCATTAAACGCTTTTAAATTTGGCATTCTGCTTGCAATTCTTTAAACCCGAAATAAGTTCTCTCAAATCTTTCTTGGTCCAGTTAGTTCTTTACCTCGGAATTCTTCCTTTATCCTTAGCTCTGATGAATAATGAGCAGCTTGAGGACTGGATTGCCAGTCTGAATGAGCTTTGGAAAACCCCTGAAAAGAAGTTCGAAAACTGGCGAAAAATTATGATGGATGTGGCGCCCAATATGCAAATTCTAATAAATTATATGAGCGTAAATTTCGAAGATGTGCGTTTAAGCCAACCGATCATTGCTCAATTATTGGCTCTTTACTATAAATTAGGTTTGATTTTTGGTGAATTCCTTGATATTGTAGTGGTTCTCATTTAGGTGTGGCTAGGTGCTTTGTTCTTCAATTGGTGCCGGGTTTAATCAACTCCTATTTGATTAGTCTTTCAAAGAAATGGAGAAATTGTGCGGATGTGTTCGAAATGTTTTTCCTTGCCATATACAACGAAGAAATCCTTGCAGGTGGAACAGGTATAATTGAATAAACATCAAATTTATGGGAAAACGTGGTTATTCTTAGCAGTTTTGTTTATTAACTACTATAGTAAAAATGTCCTTAAACAATTTCATTAGTTCCTTTTTTACGTTAAACTTATCTATGCTAAAAAATTGGACTGTAATTATGTATCTGTATTATTTGTAGACTGAAAATTCGGGAATTATACCCAAAAGTCCTGGTGCTTATCCTTTTTGATTGCCCCAATGTGAACCAATTTTGTATGAGATTGTGTTGCTAGTAGAAAATTGGTTGTTTTGGAATAACATCTACATTAGCTCTTATTCTCTGCTATCAACTTGACCAACATACGGACATACCAACATAAAATTTTTGATTTTAGTTACTGAACTGTTTTTGACGTCGCTTTATGAAACTGATGAGACTTTATTAAATGTTTGTTAAAATGACTAATTTGTTTAAATAATAGGTTCGCCATCAATGGTCAAGAAAGTAGAAGAAATCCGAATTCCCTCGGTTCACTATCCGAGTATATATCACGATCCGGCCAAGCTTAACACACTACCGCCAGAAATACTCCAACTGAAATTCAACAGTAATAAAGCATGCGTTCAGGTAAGCTATAAGAGAATAAAAATTTCATTGTTCGCAAATTCTTTTAAGAATACCGTTCGAGTTGGTCCATATCCTGCTGTTGACAGGATAATTGCTGAAAATCGCTACTTAATCTTAACAAGACTGATTAGAGCGGTATGTCTATTAAAATATTATTAACATAACTTAAACATTCGTTAGCCACATGTCTATTTCCGTTCTAAGCCATTTTCTACATTTGTTATTGTTCTAGGTTTATAAGGTTTTTAATTTCTCGTCGCTCTATTAGTTTAATTATAAATGTGTAAAAAACTGTGTCCCTAAACAAAACGTAGTTTATATGTTGCCTAACAATTAAAGTGTTATTAAACTGTTATTAGATTCAGACTATATAAATTTAGGTGAACAGTTTGATGAATCAGATGGCAGTTGACGTGGTATGCAGGAGTATGTGTCTCAGTTTGCTTAATATCTGCCGGAGCGGATTTTCTTTCAATGAGTCTGACTTTCGACAGAGGATATTAAAAGAGAGCGCCTCAGAGGAAATTTTTGGTGATTTCGCTAGGTACTGTATCAGATTATGTAAAATATAATATAATGTGTACTTTTCAGGAAAACGCGCATATCTGTTTCGCCCCATTTCCTTATCGAATGCTTGAATGGAATTAACTTTTCACTGTTTAATGGTCAGGCCGACATTGCCTTGAGAGCATTAGATGCCATACACCAGCGAGCACAATATGAAATGTTTCCCGACGTCCTACTGGTAAGTTTCTTTTTGCAGAAAATTGTTGGAACACATTGATTAATATGCTGGCAATAAAATTATTTAAGTGACATTAAACCCGATTATTTTGAAAAACGACAAATTTCATATTTATAAAAGCGATTTTATTTTCTCAACAAAAGAAACCACTTTTTAACGAAATTTTTACTTGTTTAACAAATTGTGATTACAGGAAACGAATGCTCTGAGGAACTCTCTGCTAGATCCGCACACATTGAAAATGCTAATTGATTCCGAGAAAATTGGCTGTTAGGTGTTTTTGTGCTTCTCTTCTAGCCATGATGAAATCCGAGAAATTTACATGATAGTTTCCATTCCAATATTTAGACGAAGTTATTCGAATATTGTTGTGAAGGATTTAAATTTTGATTTATCTGTACAATATATGTGCCACAATGATTGGAAAAAGATTTGCAAAATAGTGGCAGAACGGTAAGAAAAATCAATGGCAAACGAAGCAAATCAAAACGTAAAATTAAATATTATGTTAAGATTCATTTCCAATCATATAATAATAAAGTGAAAGATGCGAGCTTTGATAGCTTTGTTCATTTAATTATTTCATGACGGTGTATTTCCAGAGATCGCGGCGACAATACAACCGAAGAATGTTGCAACCTAGAAAATTTTATACCAAAATTTCGTAAGGGAATGCATAGTTGACATTCATCACTTATATAATACAGGAAAAACATTAATTAGAAAATGATTTTCCCTAGGAGAAACTTATTTTTCTTGTAGATTAACTAGTATTTTTCTCTTTTTAGAAAAATTTTCTTCGTCCTACATTGTTACAATGATCAATTGCTGTTTTCTGCTACTTTTGGGCAACAATGACCGTAATGAAGCTATATTTAGTAAAAAATAAAAATTCTTGAATATGGCTTTCTAGGAAAATTAGAAGTGTTTTAAAATAACTAAAATCCTTACAACCATAACCACCATGGCCGCTACCGCAATCCAGAAACTGTAACCAACACTGCTTTCTGAATTAATACTTGAAGGGGGTGCTTCACCAGCGCCTTAATAACAGAAGTTATATTACTATTTATTTTTAGATGCTTACTTATTGTTTGATTTTCCTCAGCACTATAGACGGCGATTGCTGTAAATTATTTGTAGAGCATGAAAATATTCCGGATACGACTGGTAGTATCTTTAACCTTTGCTCTACCCATATATAATAATTATTACATCACAAAACAATTGGTTATATTTACGGCATATTCATGGAAGCAAGTATATCAAAATACTCGTTTTACTAAATATACTAATAAGGAACATTTAATGACAACCTTTGGCTGTCATTAGCCCCTCACTTTACATGGAGATCACTGGGCCATCGGTAGTGTTGCGGGCGTAAATCAGCCATAACATTGCTCAAACCTAAGCAAATGTTTACCAATAGCTCAGATTTAAGCTATGCCTAAGCTTCAGTCTAGTTTCAACTTTTTTGGATATTATTTGCTAGTAACTTAAATAAGATTAATTTAAATAAGATAATCGAGGAAGACTTTAATAGGACTGATGAATAACATTTTCGTATTATAACAAGAGGCGTGCTATAAAGCAAATTAATTTACCTGCAATGAGGAGTGCAGCAGCAAGACCGGTGAGGATGGGAAGTGGATAAAACATGGACGGCGTGTAAAAAGCCATAAGACTCATTACCGACCATATCAAGACGATTATCTCGATAACAAAAGCTATTATGACAAGAACAATTACCGCTTTCGCCCAATCAGGCTGATCCTTAATTAGAAGGTAAAATAGTGGAACATACAAAAAGACTTACGTCCCACCAATCGCCACACTCAGCATTATTCGATATTCCGTCGCAATTGCGGGTGATTATGCCAATTTCTGGTCCATTTTCAAAGAGTCTCCATCCCGGTGTGAACATTGCGATTGCTGTTAATGCTAAAAACTACACTTCAGTATTTTTACGAATATTTACGCACAATCTTATCCTGTCAGTTGTAATCCTATACTAGTATTTGGCTGATGTCGTCAGGTCCGAGGACACTTTGGAAGTGCATTGTAAGGGGGTGCATATTTCATTTTACAGAGGTACATTGTTAGGGGTGCTTAATTTTAAAATGTACTTTCGGGAATCCAAAGTTAAGGTCAAAATTTACCTAAAGGTACCTAAAATTTGAAAAACTAATCTAATAAAAACGTTTTTATAGATTTTGACCGGAGAGTAAAACGGTTTTTACGCGACAAATCGCTAAAAACTCGTTTTTTTTACCGTGATTTTGTCAAATCTGATGTTGATGTCTCAACCGGATAATAAAAAGTTGAGTTAGGATTGCACAAGTGAAAAACCAAATTCGCATGAAAACGCAAAAATTTTGACGTGCTTTTTACTATCCGGTTATACACCTCCCTGTATAACCGGATGCATCCCTGATTCATACCAATGATTATTTCTGTCTGTCAGTCCAGATTTTTCGGCAAGTGCATTCTTACCAGTCCTTATTTCTATTTATTATCTCTCACACGCGCGCGGGTTGGGAGCGCAAAGCGCGCGGATCGGGGGCGTAGGTTCTCCTAAGCTTTCACGTAAGCGTAACTTAGGCGGGTACGGGACAATTCATCAAATGGACAATTCATCACACGGGACAATTCATCACATGGGACAATTCATCACATGGGACAATTCATCACATGGACAATTCATCACACGGGACAATTCATCACATGGGACAATTCATCACACGGGACAATTCATCACATGGGACAATTCATCACACGGGACAATTCATCACATGGACAATTCATCACATGGGACAATTCATCACATGGGACAATTCATCACAAAATGGCCAATTTTTATAAAAATTTGTGTTTTTATGCTATTTTTACCGTTCTTATACATTTTTTACACTTTTTTATACACTTTTTAATTAAAATTACGCTATTTTACGTTAAAAATTTTCATTCTTTCAGTGACTGTCGACTGGCTTGAACCAAAAGTCGCGCAGCCCTTATAAGAGTTGTTCGGGAGCTTAAGCCTAAGACTAAGTCCTGCTTTGGCCCCAGGTTGTTCGAGCCGCAAGCCTAAATCCTTGTTTGGCGCCTTATAAGGTGCGCGAAAAATGTAATGGCATATGAGCCTCAAAATCCAAATTTTTATAAGTAACCACATATTAGGTAAAAATTGAGGTAAATTAAGGTAAAATAGCGTAATTTTAATTAAAAAGTGTATAAGAATGGTAAAATAGCACAAAAACAAAAGTTTTTAATAAAAATTGGCCTTTTTTCACAATATGTGATGAATTGTCCATGTGATGAATTGTCCCATGTGATGAATTGTCCCATGTGATGAATTGTCCGTGTCCCAACTTAGGCTTCACTCGAACGACCCTTATAAGGCTTAGGCTTACATTTTTACTTAGACTTAAGCTTGAGATCTGAACCTAGAACGAATTTGCAGTTAGAGCAAGTGATGTGCGATCCGATTTCCGAAATTTTATGGTACAGTCAAACCTCGTTAAGGCCCCCGGATAAGACCTCTCCCCGCGTAAGGCCCCTTGGGCCTGGAACGGCCCCAAATGAAAAATACAAAGGATTTTACCCCCAAATGCCCCCTTACCCGCTTAAGGCCCCCTCTGGGGAGGGTGGAAAGAAGAAAAGCATAGGGGGTACCAGATGAAATTTTTTCCGGCGCCGTCATTGGCGGCGCCGGAGAAAATTTTGATAATTTTCTCTAAATTTTCAAAATGTTTCTTTAATTCTGCTCCAAATTCTCCACATATAGGTAAAAATTAAGGTAAAATAATCATTGGCCTAAGCCTAAGGTATTACTTAATAAGGGTTATTCAGGTTAAAACAGGGGATTTCGAACTTATTGGGGGAGGGTACTTATGAGGTACTTATGGGGCACCCAAAAACTGGGATACTTATGGGGAGAGGTAATAATGGGGAAGCGAAGGGTTTACACGGGATTTTGCCATCAGAAGCATTACTCATAAAGCCAAGTGAAAATTGTACCTGTTCCGATTGCTACCAAAATAATGAATAACGGTTTTATCATTGTATCACACCAGCCCATCTCGATTAACACTGTTTAAATGTTCAATGTATGATGATTGACGATTCTCCGAATTTCGCAAAATAAAATATTTGGCAACAAATGTTTTCGACCTCTCCGTTGTATAGTCGCGACTCCATGCTTACTGACTTCTTTCTATTTGGGATAGCAGTATTCTGGGCCATAGTAACAAACAACTAAGGTGAATGGGCAGTGCTGTGAAGAAGGCTAAGGAAAACGTACACAATTGTTTTTGGAAGTGGTGGCCCTCCTTAGCCGAAAAACATGCTTAGCAACGTGTTTCGCTGGACACTAATTATAGTTACTCGAATGTTATTATAGAAAAAATAAACTTTATTAAGGCTATTTCGGGAGCGAAGAAAATTAAAGAATGTCCAATTAGAGGAAAATGTATTCGTAGTTCAGTAAAAATGAATCAATCAAAAACAGTTTTGCAATTGTGTGAGAAATGAAAGATTTAATTAACAGCGTAGATATCACCAGGAAGGACTCAAAATTGCTGATAGAATTACATTATAAAATTATAAACGTTTTAGAATATGTTTATATTTCTAAGCCGAGCCTGGGTATATCAATAATGGACTGTCGATATTTACAGACCTGAAATATTCCTAGAGATGTAACGGAAATAACTGACCCGAAAATTCAAAAGGATTAAATTTATTGTTTAAAAATCTTTCGCATTCACTTGTGTATATCGAGAATCCATTGGATAAAACTTCGAATAAGTAAAAAAGCGACAAATCAATTTGATAAAAACTAAACAGAATAACTAAGAGTTCAACGAGACTATCAGCCTCTGCGACTGTGCTTCAGTAGACCAAGTTCCTTAATAGCCTTGTATTGATCGGGGATCTCCATAAGCGCATTTAACGCAAACGAGGCCTCATGATTGATATTATTGAACATGACCTAAAGCGAAAATGTTGGTAACTCTAGTATTATTCCTTCCGCTGTAATCTTCCCCCAATAATATAACGAAGTTATAAAAATTTACCTTATGGAAATCTACGAAGTGGAAATTGTCGAACAGTCTTTTGGGCAAGGTTTCATCGAAACGTGTCATCATATTCCAGGGACCGTCTCCAACTCCAACCCTAAAAATGTTAAACGTAGAAATGTTAAACGATTCGTCTTAAAGGAGAACTCACATTATTATGGAAAGTGGATAGTGCGACGCAGCGGCGATCGCTTTTTGGTTGATTTTCTCATTTGTGACTTGACCTAGAACGAATACGCGTAAAGTATGACTATTTGGCAGCCAAATGAATGTCACTTACCGTCGGCAACAATGACAAGGATATGATATGAATGTTTCTCGCGGCAGATTTCAATGGCTCGCTCAATTAGCGGCACAAAGTTAGTTGGTCCGGACATTGGAATGTGTGGCGTTTGCTCATTGTATACTCTGAGTACTTCTAAAAATGGAATAAATCTTACTTAATATTAAACCAAAATATTTAGTGAGATTATCGAATTCGTTAAAACAAAACGTAACATGTTTCATTATAAACGTGTTACGTATCATTGTAAAATGATAAAAAAAATTAGAAATAAAAGACATATCAATTCCAACCTTCAAAGCCATTGCAGCATATTTCAATATCGTCGCGGTCGACCAGATTGAAGATTTCTTGATCAGTCGAATATTCGTCGCCAAAACCATATACCGGAATAAGTCCATCTGCGTCAAACGATGATAAAGTTTTACCAACGATCTCGATCACCTGAATAATTTCGATGTCTACCAATATAAAATTCGTTCGGGAGTGGTATGCAAATTTCCCTGCTTAAAGTTATGTTTAATTGAGAGGTATATGCTAGGGTCTATGAAAGAGAAACGCGGCAATCTTTGCATGTTACCCCTAACGGGTTTTATATACGATTTGTGCATTTATAAATTGTGTAACATTGGTAGAGTAGTAACATGGTAGTAGCAACATGGTAGACAGCTGATATTTTGGTAGACATGACGAACTGAAAAAATACCTGCTGATAAGGATTTGGTTCATCGCCATCAAGATGGTGAAGTGATTTGCCATCGAACGTCCGCTCTCCTGTAAAATATTTGGTTATTTTCAGAATCAAATCCTTTAATTTAAATTAATTAAACCTTGATAGTGGTTGGAGCGAGTATAATCGATGCCGAATATTAGGTTGGAATATTCTAAGCCAGCCTAAATTTTGCCATGGTTATTTGATTAAATTTGCATAAACTAAAAATTTTACATCCTTTATGGCTTTGATGATATCTTGCAGTGTCTTGAAGTGCGGCATATTGTGGGGGCTCCCAATATTTAGTGCTTGGAGCAGAGAATTTCGACGGACTGGCGCACTAAAATATAGATATTATTATTTTTTAGGATTCTTATTAGAATTTAAAAATGCGTCGAAGTATTTGTAATTAAACAGACGTATAATGATTGTAAAATTTGAATTACTACAAACTTTATTTATAAACTTATCGAGTGCTTCCAGAATTGGCAGCGATATTGAGAGTGACCTCATTATCAATATCACTGTTAGTTTCACAAAAATTTATTGTATCGCTACTTTGCCAAACTATCATATAAGTTATGACACATTTTTATTATAATGTACCCATTGTATTTATGTGGCCTAACATCTTGTTGCAAAAACTCACAAAGAAGGTGCTTCATTTGCCTTCATGTCCTGACGACGATGTCTTTCACGCTCCTTTTTCATTGGCTTTTTGATTATTGACGGTTTTCCCATGCTTTCGCTTTCGATATGCATGCCTAAGTCCATTGTTTTCTCGGTAACATCGGCGGCAAAGCTCACCCTATAATATACAATTAAGTTCAATTTTTATGACCTATATTTCGTAAATATTTTATAAATGCTTAAAATTTTGACTAATTATGTATACTGAATATGAATTTATTTCTCACAAGATTACTCATAGTTCTACCTAACAAAAATTCACAAATCGCAAACAATGTTCCGGTAATTGTAATATTTGTATCATAACAATTTATTGGTTTCCATTCCATAATTTAATTTACTCACCTCTTCTCCTTAATTTCTTTTTCTTTTTCAAGAAGCCGCATTTTGACCAAATCCACAGCGTCACACCGGAACTCTTCTACAACTTCTCGTCTGGTTACAGGCCACACATGGGATTCATTTTGATTATGTTTCCATTCAGCACTCTCGAGCAAAGAATCAATTCGCACAACAGTTTCTTTGGCGCTCTCTGTATTTAATAAAATTGGTGGGGTTTCGCGCGCCGCACGTGCCAGCACTGCCTCGACCTGCACCTCAGCTAATCGTCGGCTCACCTCCGCCGTTGTCACCTGTATTGTCTCTATGGAACTACCACCTGTGGACAACTGTGGTGGAGGCTCAATGCGTCTGACTTCTGTTATTGTTATCTCGACAGACATGTCGGTTGATTGACGTTCAAGGGAAACTTCACTGTTGAAAATAGCCTCCTCAGCACGTTTTCCATGCAAGTTTGCTGTCGGGCCCACATTTGGAATTTTTATTATATAGAGTGGAGCGACCTCTGTTTCAGAAGGCCTTCTCAGATGCATAACTTGGTCGCCGGAGTCGATTTGCCCGGCAGCTCGGCAATGTACATTGTAAGAGCCGCCGTGTCTGGGTAAAGGCATAACAATTTCGTGTTCTTCATCATTTCGAACGGCTGCCTGAAGACCCACATTGGTAGTAACCACTTCAGAAGTGCTTTCTGCTGACTTCCATGGCCCTATTGCCGGCATACGATTTATATCTGTGAGTATAATCTCGGCACTTCCTACCGAAATGACGTTGGCTCTCAATTCCTTCGTGACTGTAGATTGCTCTTGTGTAGAGTGACCGCAACTCAAAGGGGGTGGTGCTGTGCCAATATTTGGGATCCAAATGCATTTTGTGGGCGCAGTCAGATTAACCTGTTCCCTTGTCCAAACTGCGCGTACTTCGTTTGCCTGATTATCTCCTGCTGCTTGACTCGTGTGACTAAATCGGCCACCAAATCTCGGTTCCCACCGGATGAAGTCATCCACATTTGAGAATTGCTCAGGTCGGCGCAATTGCACATTATTGAGCTGTTCAATTTCGCGACTCTCGGTAACTTTTATGCATGGAGGATTTTCCCATACACGAGTTGCAACAAGTTTCAGTGGACCTGCAGAATTTCTCTGTTCAGATCTCTGTAAGTGTGTTGTAGTTGAAGCATTCTCGGTCTTTGTTGCAGGAGAGCTTAAGACCAGTGGCTCCTCAACTCGAGCAATGGGCAAGGATATGGAAGCTCCAAGGTAGGTGGTGTCAGCCTTCGGATTGTTCAAAGTCGTCTCAGTGGTTCTTGACTCTTCTCCAGCTGCTTTGGTATTTAAGTGCCATTGCCCACCAAAACGCGCCTCTGGACGCACAGCTGCAAATTCAAGATTAGGTATTGGTCGAGAATATTGACAATTGATGTTTTCTTGTTCAAATAAGCATTCGTGTATTGCAAGTAACGGATTATCAGCCAATTCTCGTGCAATTTTTCGTGCAGTAGTGCATTCCAGTGCTATGTTTGGAATGAGCCTTCGCGGTTCCAGCCATTCTTGAACGCTGGTATATTCCTGTCCTGCCGCTCTACACTTATAAAATGGTGGGGAACCAACAGGTATATTTGCGATCCACACGATGAGAGGCTTCGCTTCTAATTGTGAGGGAGCTGTGCTACGTAGATCACCATCTCTTAGCCAACACTCTTCTTCGCCAGCTTTCTTGCCTCCCCAAGAGAACTGCCCACCAAAATTGGCCAATTGTTTAGTATATTCAGTAACTTCGTGTGCTGATGCACGACGATAATTACAGTTTAGTGTTTCCGTGTGAGCTTGGCTCTCTCCGCAGCAACACTCAAGGGGAGTTGTCGTGTTAGGCGCACGCACCACCCAGTGTACCCGTTCTTCTTGGAGAGTACGCTGTAGTACGCAGTGAAAAGCTAACACCTGTTGTGTAGTTCCTTTAGTGTCCAGTATAGTTGCCTCTGGCCAAGTTCTTACATCAGTAATGATTTTCGGTGGGGCTTCCAAAGAATCGGCATCAAATATACGTTTCCTCTCTATCCAATTGTCACGCAATTCCACGGATTCTTCCTCAGTTGCACCAGTGCTGAGCATGAAACTTCCACCGAAGTTAGGCTGCCATTGCGTTTTCTGTGGTGCTTCAGCAACAGAAGGTGCCCTCCAATATTGGAAATTCGCAATATGATCGTTGCTAGTGGATTCTCGAGCTTGTAAGCGGCATGGCACTGCCCAGTTTGCCGATCGTCGAACCACTTCAGTGTTTGCTTTCGCCTCTTCTCTACTCCAATGCTCACCAACACTAGCGGGCTGCTGTTCCTTGGATTCAGCAGTGGAAAACGCAACGGGTGGTAGTGATCGTGCACAGCGGATGCATTTCCGAGGTCCCGCTGGCGATGGCTCCCTTCTTCGTACCAAATCAAATGTTTGTTTCCAGTTAGCATCTCCGCTGGCGGACATTGAAAGACACAGGGGACTGGCTTGATTTGGTATAACCATTGTAATTTCTGAAACATGACTAGCTTCATGACGGACATATTCCAAATGAACGTTTTGAACGGAATGCTCAGATTCCGCAAAATACACAACTGGCGGGCGTATAGGAAGCTGGGTACGCCATGCAACTGTCGCGCGTTCTCTGTCCTCCGCCCTCTGCAGCTGCACCTGTATATAGCGGTCCGCACTTCCAGCCATAGCCGTGGCCAAAAGGAGTGGCTGTGGCCAATTGTTTCCTTCAATAATAAGTCGTGAACAGTGAGCTACCCGTATATGATCGGATTCCAATTCTCTTAAAAATACTGCGTCCCATATTAGTGCTGCATCAGTTTTCAAGCGAATTTGACCACCAAACCGGCTCTCATTTACAAGCTTATGTGTCGAGACTATTTCAGCATCTCGAGTTTGGCTGAAATAGCTTGTTAGTCTTTGGTCGCCAGCTTCTTTTGCTTTCAATACACTTTCTGGAATGATGTTCTTCGCTTTGATGATAATAGAAGCCTTGTCAGCAGATTCATCCCTGACCCAGGAATTGGTCACTGGTAAAGCGGTTTCAGCACTGGCTGCCCTTGTCGTTAGTATAATTGGAGCAGTTTCGTTATGCCATGTGCGGGTCTTTTCGATGAAACCGAATTGCTCACTCCTATTCAATTCTCGCAAAGCGTTCAATTCTACACTTTCGGCTGCTAGTGTGCTCAATAAGAGAGTACCCCCATCTCTCGAAATATTCACTACGCGTTCTGCTTTCAGATTACGTTCCGTTTCTGGAGGACCGCACAATTCATAATGTATTGTCTCAGTCACATTTCCAGCTTCTTTGGCCTTCATTTCAGCAGGTGGGACCTCCTGTGCACACTTTCTCAGTGTCGCTGAACTCTCACAACTGTGTGGTCTATCAAATGCATAGTGAATATTAGCGTTTTCTTGCGTGGATTCCAACATATGCATTGGTGGCAATTCGGCGCGGAATTTATACGGAACTTTTTGGCGTACAACTTCACTCTGCAGACGCCTCGTCAATTGGCAAGTAAGTTGACGGTGTTCATCCCCAGCTGCTTTAGTGTTCAACGTATACTCTCCACATCGACGTGTATCCTTGATGGTAATATACTCATTTTCGGCAGCTGGTTCTCTACCATACACATAGCCCAGCTGAACTGTTTCGTCTCCTGCTTCTTTGGTGCGTTTGATCATTTTTTCACCTTCTCTAGCTATGTTGATTAATTTCAAAACTAATGCACTGGACTCAGGCACCTCCCACTGTTCATTAACTAAAGCATGCACATCTCCAGCTGCTCTGGTATTTAGGTGAAGAGAAGGCTCATAAATGCGGGCGATAGCCTTGACTAATCCAGAATCAAAGTGTTTGATGTCTCTAGTGGTCAGGTGCACATAAAGAAGCGTTTCGTCTTCTTGCCATTCATCTGTTTCTAGCACGCCAGCGCTTAACCAGTTCGGCGTCTTCCATATGCGTTCTGCACAAAGCATTCGACCACTAAGCTTCGCTTGCAAATCTACGACAAGTTTCCTTCGTTCATCACCTGCTTCAACAGTATCTAATTTCGATGGCATGTCCCAGTTTGCTGCTCGAATATTTTTGTCTACCCTCTCTATCAATGGCGATCTGGACAAATCTGCTATGAGTGAAACTGTAGAGCCTTCTGTCATCAGTTGAAGTGGCGCAGCTGAAATTCTCTGGATATGAGGGAGAACTAATTGGGGCTGTGCTGGGGCTGGCCTGCCTGCCGCCACACAATGCAGTGATACAAGCGCATTTAGCCAGCGTTCTGCCGACTCCAAGCACCTAAGGAATTCTCCGTCCGTACGTGCCACCCACACCACATGATCACAATGAGCTATGTCCGCGGCTCCGCTGTCTAGTTCTAACTCAATTACAGGGGGTGTATTAGCTATGCACCACTTCCGATCGACTAGTGACCCAAATTGATTTGTAATAGGTATACAACGTATGGCGGATGCTGCAGACTCTTCTCTGTGCCATTGCTCATGGATATTGAGAATTTGCTCGCTACATTCCATCGTTGCTAACCTTACGTATTGATTAAGAGATGCTGTCATATAAGTTAGAGCCTCTAAATCTCTATCCACAACACGCCATTGGTTAAGAATGTCGATAGCATCTTGGCCAGCTTCTTTAATACCCTTTCTAGTAAGGCTTTCTTCACGTCGAGCGCGCATATGTTGCGCTGCAGATTCCTCTCGTGTCTTTTTTGATTCAAACCGCTCTGCCCACAAGGTAGTCTCAACGGAGCTAGCTCTGCTATGAAAAACAACAGGGGAGGTAGATTGTGCTTCTTTTATCACATTTAACGCCGTGGGTGCATCTCTTGTACCCCTCCATTCCAGAGCAGTATGTGTTGCATGTGCTGCTGCATCGCCCACTGCTTGTGTTTTGAGAGTTTGTTCTAGCGTAGATGAGACAGTCACTACATGATCAGCTATCGTTCGATCTAGCCGACGTATTCTTGGTATTTGTGCTAGATAAACACCAGCTTGCATCGCTTCGTCGCCATATTCATACAAAGTCGTTGGCATACTTGTCATATAAGACACCTCAGGTAATTTAACAACCATGGCTATAGGTGCAGGCGAACCCTTTACGAATTGCTTTGCTGTAAGCATCTGTTCAATATGAAAATCACGCTGAGCGGATTCCTCACTCTTTAAGCCAACAGCAGTTTGGACAGCTGGCGGTGCTCGAGTATCAAGCATCAAATCATTGGCATATTCAATTTTATGATCCGCACTCGCATGCGTGTTAAGCACGTGTCTGGATTCTGCCGTAACTGGTCTAATATACTCGGCTTCAAGTTCCGTATCTACGGTATATATGGACGAATGAAGCATCGGAGCTGGTACACTCTTGCGTGGTTCTCGGAGCCAATTGGTAGCCACATCTCGAGGCATGTCCGCAACCACGCACCTTGCCACTTCTCGGTCTGTTCCTCTGTCGCTCATTTGATATTGACCGGAGACAACTTCTTCTCGGCTCGCTGTTATTTTACTCCGAGTTATGCTGTCTCTACGACTAGTCTTCATTGTGCGCGATTGATATTCTTGTGCACCAGCTCGCTGCAGCTCGATAATTCTTTCCGAATTCTCAGTGTCAGCTGCTCGCGTTTTTAACATTTCTTGCCAAGTGCGAGATATTGGTACAGTGTTTTCTATTCCTGCTGCCATCTTTTTGCGCGAAGAAGTAATACGACATAGAAAAGCAGCAGATTCTACTTCTTCTTTTTGCATTTCGCGGAACAGTCTCTTTGTTGGCGGTGCTATGCTTTCTGCGGGCAAAATTCTTTCAATGATTATATCGTCTTCAGCGGGCTTAATTAAAATCCTTTCAACTGTATCTCTTTCAGTTGATATAGCTCGCAATGAAGCATCTGCTTGAAGAGGCTCTCTCTGCACGGGGCGCACTATCCCAATCCTTCCGGTTGTTTGAGCTAGTTGCAAGGCTGTTGTGTGGCTTTTCTCTTCAATAGTAGCCGCTGGAGTTGTTAAATGATGTTGCGCTGTTTCTGCATCAGGTAATAGGTGTGTAGTGGACAGCTCATTTTCAATAATATCTACACTAGATAATACGTTCTTGGACTCGTTGCCCCATTCCCGAATTTTCGAGCTATCGGCTCTTTCAATAGGCATATCGTCTTTGACGGTTTTTGCATCCATTTTTCTAGCCACAAGAGCAAACTGCCTACCAATGCCCAAAGCTTCATGCTTAGCCTCTTCAGCAGACATTGATTCATGTTCTCTACTTATATGTGCTCTCGTTTGAACAGCCATTCCATCTCTAGAGTTTATAGAATGTAAGTGGTCAACCACAGCTTCAACGTTTACTATTTGAGCAGCATGTGTGCTTAGTTGACCAGCATCAAGTTTTCGTTGGTCATCTAGCACAATATGCCTGGAATCACGCTGAGGTTTAGCCAACTGAATTCGGCTCCATTCACCAGTAATCTCAATGTTCTCATGGCCGAATTCCCTTGCTGATATACCCTCTTCTTTAGCAATCCTTTTATCTGACAATGTTATCTTGCCTTCTCCTGTTGCCAAGTCTGAAACAAATGAAGTATGGGGTGTTAAAGCCTCTTCAATTTTGAAAGCGCGATTTTGTTGTAACATTCCCACACTCTGATTAACGGTCGCACCCGCCTGCCCCTCCGTGTTTTGTCCACCGTCTAAGGACGATTCAAAGTGAACTGTATCTTTGCTAGCTGCCTGGGTGCTTAACAAATGGCCAGTACTGAGTTGGCACTCTGCTATTTCCATCCTTGCGTTTTCATCTTCAACCATCGCATATTCGCGTCCAAAAATAGTCACTTCTGGGGGCGCTATTTCCTGTATCGTTCCTGTTCGTGCTTTAGATATATTGGGAGTTTTTTCTGTTTTAGATATCTCACTTTCATTTAATGTTCTTCGATGCTCCAAGTTGGATTCTGCTTTGACATCTTCTTGCGTAGACGCCATGGAAACTAGAGTAACTCCAATGCCTTTCTCTGCAACTGCCTTAACTTGACTTGCTTCAATACCAACGTCAAGACGTTTATTCAATTCCGTATATTTCTGGATAGATTCCAACCCGGCAGCCATACTTGTCAAATTTTCTTCTAATTTTCTGGATTCGTCCTTTAAAACCGCTTCAGCTTCCTCAAAAGGTGCAGATCGTTGATAGCGTTCCCATTTAGCAGTTATAGATGCATCTTCTAGGCCAGATTCTGTAGCATTTTCCGTAATAGCTTCTCGATTAATGCCGGCCATAAATATCTCAGCTTCCTTACTTGGCTTTTCTTTGCGAGATATTTCATCGCGGAAAACTTTCTCTTCAATTTTAAATTCTTTTCTTACGGGACTGTCAACAGAGGTGCTGAGTGTCTTTTTTGTTGAGATCTCCGCTTGACTAGGTTGTTTCTGCAGGACCGTAGCTACATTACTAGATATTTCTAATGCAGCTTTTGTCGCTAAGAATCGGGTGTCACCAGCCGCGGTCGCCGTTATAATTTTTGCGGCACGTGCGTCAGATTCGATTATATCATAAAGCTGAGTGAGTGCAGCCTGTTCTAGGGACGATTCACCTATCTGTAAGTTAAGCTGTGCCAAATTGGCCATAGTTTTCCCAATCTCTCCCACATCGTCGGTTTTTCGATCAGAAGTTAGGTTCTTATCCAGCACTAAGTTTTCCTCTTTGGATGCTTTTGTCATTTTAGACAACGAACTTGTTTGGGCTATACGCGATATTTTATGAGCATATTCATCATCAGAAACTTTGGCAATCAAGTCAACTGTATGACCAGTTTCCTCGGTCGATGATGCCGGTGTTTCTAAGATTTGAACAATACTGCTTTGTTGACTTTTTACTCTTCCTTCAGCTTGATCTACTGCAGATTGACGACTAACCTTCTCCATTGCTACAGTACTGCAAACTGCCTCTTGGCCAAATTCACGATGAATAGATGTGGCCCTCTCTCGAACTGCATCTTTGAAAGTCGTTTCATCCTTACTGTCATTATCAATACCACTTTTCAACATGAGCTTTTCAAGTTCGATACTATGTACCTCAAAATCACGTGTGGTGGATGCCGATTCCCGCTTTGCCATGAGCTTCTCGGTTAGAATGTCAGCAGAAATTTTTTCCAATCCCTTTTCAAGGGAAGTTACTTCCTGCGTAGTAGCTTTCCTTGACGCAGAAGTTAATTCTTCATGAGGCACATTTCTAGCGGTCAAACACAACGCCTCGCTTTCAACCATATTGTAGAATTGAGTCAAATTAGCTTCATTCACAGAAATTTCCCCAGTTCTAATTCCAAGTTCTGCAACAATCGATGACGATCTCATTACTTCAGCCTTTTGAGCTTCTTCTGAGCGCGGAATTAGAGTATTTTCAACATTCGTACTCTCTTCTTCTGCAGCATGCATTACGGCAGCCATTGAATCTGTTTGTGTTACGGTTTTAGTTTGTACCGCATTCTCTTCTGAAACCATTGCGGATTTTAGCTCTATGTTACTACTGGATTCCTCCTGTGATGTTGCTAAAGTTTTCATTTTTTCAGTAATGCTTGTATGCGTGCATTTAAGGTCAATTTCGGCTTCTGTGACACCTATTGGTCGTGTGATTTTGTCCATCACGACAGAACTAGCAACGTCTTCTTGGCCAAATTCACGATGAGTCGAAATTGATCTGTCCCTAGGCATATCTTTCAGCACTGTTTCTTCGCTCTTTTCGGGAGTCATTTTGGTCATATGTTGTTCGAAGTCCGTATTGTGAATCTGTAGTTCTTGACTAGCAGATGAGGTCATTTTTTCTGCACGATATTGTTCAGCCGAAGCATCGGTTTTTGGTTTTTTCAACCCTTCCTCAATCGTCACTGTTGCATGCGTAGCTGTTTTGCTTTGCACTATCACATTTTCCATGGGAATTTCTTTTTGAGCTGTTGTATAAGAATCATCGCCTTCAATTATAGTATAAAACTGGGTCAAGTTTGCTTGCGCCATAGAAGATTCATTTGTACTGAGGTCTATCTTTGTGGAATCCACGTCATACCGCAATGTTTCTGTTCGTCCTGTGTTCTCCAAAGACTGGGATATATCTTTAGTAACATTCTCATGTTCCTCTTTAGCCGCATGCATTGTGGAAGTTAGTGTCTCAGACGGGCATACGCTTAATGTTTTTTGAGATTTTCCGTCGACAAATTTCGACGTTACTTCTATAGCATTGTCTGAAACCTCTGCTGCTGCGGCCAGTGTCTGTAATTCATAACTTGTGCTTTTTCGCTGACTTTTTATATCAATATCTGCTTCTTCTGCACCAACGGCCCGGCTAATCCTCTCAACTGCGATATAACCTTTAATGGTTTCATCACCTAACTCCTTCTGTGTGGAAGCCGATTTTTCATGCCTGGAATCTTTTAGCACAACTTCTTCGCTAATAATATTACCCGTATTGTATAGCTCTTCATTGAGTGTGGCTCCATGAATTTCAAGTTGCCTTGAAACGGTATCACCTATATTTTCTCCTCTGAGCGTCTCTACTATTTCCTCGACGGCTTTCTTTTGCAATACCTTTTCTGTGCCTGTCCCTTGTAATTCAATTGCCTTTCCTTTTGCTATTGCGGCTTCTGTTTGCATTTCTCCCCTGACAGTGACTGAATGAGCTTCACCTTCAACGATACTGTAGAATTGGTCAAGGTTAGTGCCAACTTCACTCGTTTCTTTTGCTCGGAGCTGCTCCACATCATAATTTTTTGCCGTTAAGGTCAGATCCGTTTCATCTTCAATATCATCGGGCATTTTGTGTTTGAATGTGGGCTTTGCACTTATTTCCTCAAATTTGGCAGCCTCTGTTATAAGCAGAGCTGAGTCTACAGTTGTCCTCTCAAGTGTTGTTGCACGTTCTTGCATGACAGGTTGCATTGCTAATTCCACATCTTCTTCCCAAGTCTCTACTTCAGCGGAGCGAGAGCGCAACCATTCTTCTACTTTACGGCGGCTAGCGAGCGCTACATCTGACTCAGACCGAGTAACTTCTTTTATTCGACGTACGAATGTTGCCCCAGTAGTCACTTCAACGGGCGAAATATTTAATTTCTCCCTTAGATGACGCTGAAGAGCATCTTTTGCTTTAAGGCGCTCTAGCGCCGAAAGGGATTTGTATTCCATAGCAGCAGTCACAGGTTGTGCCAAAACTTTCCGGCATTGCCCTATATGAATCGAGGGAGAAGAGAAAGATTTCTGTAAGTTGATTGATTCTGGTGCTATCTCGATAGTTGTGATTGCTTGGCTTGTTTTGCTGGGATGGGTCCAATGTAGTAACGATTCTACTATCGACTTCTCTGTTTCGTCGATCGCTATTGTTTTATGTGGCTCAACTGGAACCGAATACGCTCTGTGTGTTATTGAGGATGTATCTGAAACAACGGGAGTAGTCAATGTGGCGACAAATGGCGAACGCCCGCTGCCCACCGCACCCGCTGCCTCAGTGGTTAATGAGGTATGCGTTTTCTGTAATTCTGCAAGGCTAATGTCTAGAGAGGGAACCTCCGCCACGGTGTACGTGGCGAATAGATTGCTTGTTTCTTTGCTAGCCTCCTTTACCGTCTTCGCAATTAACTGTATGACGAGGTCCTTAACAGTTGTGTCACTTTTGCTATTGATCATAGCTGGAACCTTGTTAAGCATTTGGCTTAGTTCTACATCTTCTATTTCAGCGGCTTTAAGTGCCATTGAGGCTAAAACCTTAGCCGGAATAGATTTTACAACAATAGCTCCGAGGTCGTCTTCTTTAAAATCGCTCAAATCAGCGTCTTTTAAGACGTCTTCAACTGCTGAAGCGGCTAATGTTAACGCATCTAATAGCGAAGATTTATCGTCAAATAATGCTGAACTTTCAGCTACAGATGGCTTTATTAGCGTAAACTTTTCTAAATTAATGTCAACCTGAGCTGCTTCTTTGCCATATTCTGAATATGAGGCTTTTTGTTCTTCAGAGTTTTGAGCCAATAGTATCGATTGTTCATGGCCGGATTCTGGCACCTTATTCATCTCACCCATAGACAACGCAGTTTGCGATGTGGAAAATTTAGCTTCAGCAATATCAAATGGATTGGTACACACAGAGTTTTCAGTCCCTTCAACGACTCGTGTGCATTCGATGTCCTTTTCGATTTGTAACAATTCATCTTTGAATCTTGTCAGTCCGACTGAAGCTTTGAGAGGTGGTACTGTGTTGGGCCTGATACTACATATCGTCGGACTGTCTGACATATTAATTGTTAGAAAAGTTGCAATGCTCTCTTCTTTGATTTCTGCAACCAACAATCTCACTCGTTCATGCAACACTTCTTTAATCACGTCTTCTGAGCACATTTCAATAATACTCTGGTTATTGTTCAGAATTTTGTACAATTCTGTAGATATAACTTGGCTGATCACTGTCGTTAATTCACAAGGATGAGCCTGCTCCGCAATTGCGCATGTCACCCAAGCTTCCAACTCAGCATTGGATGGTACTTTCCTCAAATAATTCTCCGTTTTTGCCTGATCGGCTATAGAACTACGAGCTTCCAAAAGCGACTCCAACGTGTTGCCTCGAGATATTGCGATACCAGTTTCTAATTGGTGTGTAACTGGAATATTTCTCTTTTCCACTGCAATGTTTGCCTTTACATTCTCAACACCAAATTCGTGAAAACTAGTGCCTACTTTTTCTGTATTTACTCCAACAAGCGTGCTTTCTTTAGTGGAAATCTCGTCTCCCAATTTCATTAGGTTTTCTGCAATAGCTGTTTCTTTTACAGTCAAAGTTTGCTTATCACTCAAAGAGGGGCAGATTTTTATAAGATGTTTTGCGGAGATTTCATCAGTTAGATTTTTTTCAATTGATGTGTCCAATGTTGTTGCACTTTGGGACATAGCATGCATATCAATCGCTGTTTTAACTGGTGGTGGAGCCAGCTTAATCGCATATATTCCTGTTAATATTTCTTCCAGTTCCATTGTGACGAGATTGGAAGACGTTTCCGTTGTAGGTTCTGTACAACATTTTGCGAGAATGTAATGGATGGTATCTCGAATTTCATCTTCTATATGAACCGATGACGGTAAGACCTTCTCCAAAAACCAACTTATTTCTCGCTCCTCGAATTGAGTAGCTAATGTGTATATACGATCATGTATTTCTCGAGGAATCACACGTAGGAGCAGCGCATTTGCGTCTGGCTGCGATACTTTTTGGAAATTAAAATGCTGACAAATTTCCTCCAAATGACTAACTACTGTCTCCAGCAACTCTGTCAGAGTTGTGCCTTCTTTTAAGTTCCGAACGGCATCCATTAAGTTGGTCCGAATTCTAGTGATCTTCTCCAGTGTTATGCCAACCGTAATTTCGCTAGTTTCAAATTCGTGAATCCCTCTCTTTTCAGTTTCTGCCACGGCCTTCCCTTTCAAAACACACTCATTGCTGCCTCTTTTTCCAGTTCTTTGCATATGGGTGACGATATTTTGTTCTTCTGTAGAAAAGTTCCGTGCTGAATCCTCTCGCGAAATTTCATTTTCTGCTGTTATAGCATTACAATGTTGTTCCGTGCCTGCTAAAATAAGTGGTTCCTTCAACTCCACATTAATTTCAGACGCGGCGGCAATGCTGATCGATGTTTCAACAGGGGGAATTTTTAAATCTTTTAGAATTATTTCTCTCTTAGTATCCTCAAGAGATATCGTAACCATATTTGATGTCGAGTTTTCGATAGCTTCTTTACAGCATTTTACGAGAACTTCATGTATTTTGTGTCGCAAGGTTTCCTCTACATTTTCTAGCGACACCAGACTCATCTCTATTGATTCGTTCACAGCGTCGTCTTCTAGTGTGGATGCTATTGTGTGCAATTTTGTGCTCACTTCAAGGGGGATGGATTTCAAAAATAATGTATTCGCGTCAGTTATCGTTGCTTTATCCAAATGAACATAACGAGAAACCTCTGCCAAACCACTACAGACAGTCTTGAGCAACTCAGTCAGGGATGCATTCTCTTTGATATCCGCAAAGGCTTCCATTAAATTAGATCGAATTTTAGTAATCTTCTCGAGCGTGACCGGAAGCATAGTTTCTACATTCTCAGCCGGACGCAAGTTTCCGCTTTCCGATTCCAAAACTTCATGTTCCCGCAAAACAAGCTCATCGTTGCCTTTATCCTCGGGTATTGCTAATTCAGTAGCTATATTCCTTTGTTCTATGACAAAGCGTCCTGCAAACTTTTCTGTAGTGATTTCCTTTCCCTGTAACATAGCTTTGTCGCTTCTAATACGGTCTGCTGCTTCAACAAAGGTGGCAGGTTTTAGCAGACATTCTTTTAAAGTCACAGAATCCTCTGAAGTAGCCCTAACACTGGCTTCAGCTCTAAGGGCAAGTGCATCAGAATCTTTTGCAGTTATTCCTCTTTCTAAACCTTCGAATGTGATTGTAGTCAAATTTGTTGCTAATTCTGTAGTTGACTCTCGACAGCACATGGTGACAACTTCACGTATTGCATCTTGAGCTTTCTTCTCAATATGAGACATATGCGAAAAGTTTGCTTCTAATAAGTTCCATACTTCTTGCTCTTCATATTGAGATGCTTTGCTGAGAAGTTTGGCCCCTATCTCTTCAGGAATCAATTGCACAAGGAAAGCATTTGCGTCAACTCGCGTAGTATTTTCGAAAGAAATATTTCGGCACACTTCTGTTAGATGACTTGAGACGGTTCTCAGTAATTCTATTAAGGTCACATCTTCTTTCAAACATTTCACTGCTTCTATTAGGTTTAACCTAACATTGATAATTCTTTCGAGTGATACACCAATTGTGACTGCGTTAGTTTCAAATCCGCAGATATTTGTCCTTTCCGATTTCTCAGTATTTCCTTCTTTCCAAACTCGCTCTTCGTGTCCCATTTCATTGGCGCGCAACATATCTGCGCAAATATTTTGTTCTTCAACGGGAAAATCTCTGCTTGATTTTTCTCCAATAACTTGTTTCTCCATAGTTTTTACTTCCATATGAGATGAAGCAGAGTCTTTGAGAGCGAGTCCTTTTTCATAGTTTATTGAGGTGATTTGCAAGATCTCACTGTTTGTAACACCTTCTTTAAGCAAAGTTCCCGCATACCCGAAATCCGAATCATCCACCGTTTGAATCGAAACTAAAGTCGTTGATTGCGAACTAGCCTCACGTACATGCTTCATCACAATATCCACCAGTACATTGCGTAGGCGAATTTCCACCATGTTTTCTGGAGGTCCAGCAACTTTCTTTAATGATTCCTCTAGCCAAGTCTCGTGTTGAATGGCAGCCTGGGTGGCTAATTGTGTGATTATTGTGCTGGGGAATGCACGCAAGATAAACGTCCTCAAATTTTCGTCCGCATTTGATTGTTCAAATGTTATATTATGACTTATTTGGCGTAAAGTTGTGGCAAGAGTAGTTAATATTTCTGTGACCTTACGTCTTTCTTCTGTTTCAATACATTCTTCTATGTCAGTGATAGATCGACGGATTCTCTCCATATTCACTCCTACTTGGGCCACTTCTTGGGAAAATTCATAAATATTTGCTCTGTCTGCTGAAGATGGTGTATCCCGTATCATTGATTCCTTGAAACCCGAGTCAGATCTTTTGTCAATTTCCTCTTCTAGATCAGCTTCTTCTATTGAGAACGAACGCCAAATTATCTCGCGGAGCGATACATGACGACACTCCTCTGCCTCTCCACTTAATTTTTCTCCATCGGCATATCTCAGTTGTTTGTCCATAAAAGTGGTGGCATGTGATATGGCTTTAGAATCTAATTCTACACTGTCTCCGACAATTTCCGGCAATTGGGTAACTGTATGAATATCGGCTTCAATAACTTCATATATATTCTGGAGATTTAGATTTTGCGAAGGAGTTGTTGGAGCAAAAACTCCACCTGTTTTCTCTTTAACTGACTCACAGATTAGAATATTTGCTTCCTTTTCTTCTTGAATTTGACGGAGTATCATATCATCAATTTTACTTTCTTCATGACTAGGCTGTCTAGCATTGAGTCTTTTGTTGTCTTCTTCTCGAGCAGTAGTCCGCACGGTATTGATTACCACATCTTTTTCTTCCACTTGATCTTGGCTTATCCCCACCATTTGGGTATGCTTAATATGCCCTGCAGCTTGTGTTTCCAAGATTGCTTGAAGTGATTTTCTTCTTTCAGTCACTCTTCCTTCAGTTTCTTGGCTCTGAGCCGGCCGAATGATCCGTTGGATGGTCATATCAGGAGCAGTTGCTATTGCCTCTGACAAATCTGTCATTAAAGACTGTGTTAGCCGTTCTTCGTCATCTTCTTCCTCGTCTAAAGGTTGTGCCCATTTTCCGCCAGATTCCCATGTTGTATGTGTCGATCGTTTAATCAAATTCACCGTATCATCCCAGCTTTGCCTAAGATGTTCGTACGGTTGAATCCGGTTGACTTGTTCATCTTCTGAGAAAGCTGGTTCTAACTCCTGTGTAGAAACTGTCTTTGCAAGCAATAAAGGTACTCTGGGTGTTGTGCCAACACTCGCTGTGCGAGCATATACATGTGTCTGAGCCTCGGCATCCCACTTGGAAGGGCCATCGATTCGAGATCGACGTTCCTCCATAAAGCATTTCTCGAGATCTTCTCTATAAAAACGCGGTTCAGATGCCGATTTATCTGCACCATTTAAGCGTGTTGGTGACACAGATACACTAACCGAGGCAGAGGTCGAGGCGCGCGTGCTGGGTGATTGGCTATCCCAAATCGCGCAAGCACTGCCAAATGCCGGCAAAATTGTCCTGTAATTGGCCAGGTGCATGCTTTTTGAAGTGATTGTACTCCTCTCCTCTTCCTCGGAAGAGGGGAGATGACGGGGAACAGAAGAAGAAGAAGTGACAGTACGTGTGGTTAATTTGTGCTTGAAAGAATGTGTTGGTGGTATTGGTGGAAGTGAAGAGAGGTGATGAGAAGTAGCAGTGGGGCCTAGGATTAAAAAGATTGGTGAGTTGTGGTGCCGATGACCGCCTCTGCCGTTGGCGCCAACGGCGATTTCGCATGGAGGTGCAGGCAGGTGCGGCAGGACAGAGAACCCGTGGCTACGCGCGACCCGGCAAGTCTAACCCCAAAAAGACTTGCCGATTCGCGCGAAGCGCTAACACAGCACGTGCACACAAGTTTTAGTCGGCTAGCACACTCAGAAATTTAAATATCGGATCCATAACCGTAGAATTCGGTAACATTTCCGAAACATTTACTCATTAAATAATTTTTTTAATTTTTGGAGGCGGTAGAGTACACAAAATATGAACAATTTATTTCGAGAATTAGGCTTGAGAAAGCTAGGCACAAAAGGACTATATAAAAATTGATAAATATTATTTATTAAACTAATCTATGAAAGGAGCTTAATCATTATGTTTTAATATAATTTTAATGTTGAACGAACAGGAAATCGGTAATGTGTTTTGATATGATGTTTTGTTATGTTTAGCAAAGCATGGATATTTATACTGTTTATACCAAATCTCCAAATTTTCATTTCTCTATAGCGCATTCCAAACAATCCGCAAATGCAGAGATTAAGAATTTCTTGTGGAATTTTTCAGTTGGAAATACATATCACAAATATTTATCTCATTCCAAAATAACAGAAGAGATATCTACCCCAGTTTGGCTGAGAATTTATACAGGGAGCTTACTTTAGATGAAATATGGTATATACCTTAAATATGGTGCCCACACCGCACGAAGTTCAAATTTTAAATATGAGTTGTTCTGTCTTTTCATATTTGATAATTTCCACCAAAAATTCGGAATAACACCACATCAGGCAAAAAAAGAAAACTTGGTGGAGTTGGAAACAAGAAGTAGTTCGCCCATTACTTTCTTTATTCAAGCTCAATAGAAATTATCGTAGCTACTGGTTATGAATCCGTTTTATTTTTTGTAAAGTTCCGATAAAATATCGACAGTGGTTTATCGAAATAGATTTTAAGCATGCAGCCTTTCATATTTTATGTTTAGAATTTTATAAAGGACCAACCTATGGGAATTTGTCCTGCCCAGTCTGTAGCGGCTCTTTCACCGCGCACACCTCTTGACTCCATTAAAACGGCACAATGCTCCTCTGTAGTTGAAAATTCTTTCAGTTGCGTACGAATTGTCTCTTTTCGAACCACTCCCAATTGACGCTCTGCTGACTGCTCTCCTTGACGATCGCGTTCAGTACGAGTCAAATATACCATACTTGTAACGGCTTCAGCTCCATATTCAGATAAGCGAGCGCTGGCTTTTTCCTGTCTAGTCATATGTATATAGAAATCGTTTGCATACAAATTATTGCTGAATTTGCTTGTTTTTTCCAATCCGTATACCACAGTGACTTGTTCGTGAGCCATTTCTCGGAGTGTGACTATAACTCGCGACTGTCCTGTCTCTTTCAATGTGATCTCAGACCTGAGTGACATGGGAAAATCGGACCGATTCTCAATAGTCTTCATAAATTCGAGATTTTCGTATTTTTGGTCAGGTATTTCTTTGGCTTTAGTCAGCGGAGAAGGCCCACTCCACCAGTTTGGACATTCAATAGTAATTTCGAATCGGCCATCGGCTTCTCTTTTTACTAAAGTCACATGTGTGATTCCGCCTTTACCCTCGGCACGCTCTTCGTAGTCTATAGACGTTTCGGATGAGTATTTTCTCATGGGACGACGCAGTGTAGATCGACCTTCGAGGCGCTGGCCAGCTGTCTGCATGTCGTATACAGCCGACTGGGACATTTGGGCCCCTTCGCCGGAACTAGACGATTCCTCGGAAGAATACTTCCTAAGATGTCTTAGTTGAGTCGCACCATGCATTCGCTGTCCGGCTTGTTCCATTTCATAGGCGCCACCTTCCGCCTCCCTTTCAGTTGTAAGTGGTTCTTCTTCCATTTGAACGCGGATTTCTTCATAGTCATCAACTTCGTCAATGGTAATACGAGGCGGTCTCGGTTTTTCAGGTTCTTCCTCTTCTTCAGATTCAAAATGCTTCACAGGTGGGCGTATTTTAGTTTTATCGTCAAAACGTTGTCCTTTACGTTGCATTTCATAAGCCGCTGGACCAAGCTTAGCCTTTCGCATTTGCCTCTCCACTCTAAGTATGAGCGTAAGTGCTGCAACGAGGGGAAGCCCGATAAATATTTCCATGGAAGAGCGATCTTCTGTGCGTTCCAATGCACAATCGGCGAATGCATTGACACAACGTGGTTCAATTTGTCGTCGTTTACCCGAGTCCACAGATTCAGCATCTTCTTCAGCCACAGGTTGGGCTTGTGGGCCAATTCTCGCTGTGTCTTCAAATATTTGGCCTGGCTGAAGAATGTGAATATCTTTCTTAGCAAGATCCAAGTCCTCAGGAGCTTCTTCTACATGAAGTTGGTCAACGTAAACTTTGGATTGAGTTTCAAGTGGAGGAGCCGTTTCGCTTAGTTGATCGGATACTGATTCATACTGGAATTCTGAAGGTGCTGGTAAAGCTTCTTCCTCGGGAGCAGCTTCTCCAATCAAGTAGGTCTTGACAATATCTGTTATGTCTTCTACTCGCTCAATCTCGACGCGGGTTGCTGCTGTTATTTGTTCACCGTCTAGAGCAGCCAAATCGGCCAAAAGGCGCTCACTCAATTTAGCCAAATAGTCAGGCTTGTTCTGAAATGGATATACGTTAAATAAGACATGAGAACTATTCCGGTGGCGGAGTGAGTGATGTGAACAATATGAAGTGTGGAAAGTGCATAACGTGCTAGAGTGCCGTGCAATGTCGAATTCTGCCATACTATTTTAATGGTAATTAGTAAAGATTTTTTAGAAAAGTAAATGGATTATGGTGAATTTTATAGTGAAGTGCGAAGTTGTGTCATTAAAACGTGCGTATTTTGTGGTAGTACACGTGAATTATATTCTTGAGATTGCGGATGCCTCCGAAAATTACGAGTTTACTACATCAAATATTTGAAAGGGAAATATCAGTGATAGTAGGAATACATGTTTAACAGCGCCATATGACAATGATTTGCTTCTTTGTAAGTCTGACAAGTATTTACACAAATAGGTAAATATTCTGAAAGGTTTACGTTTTGAGGAAAAAACATAAAAAACAGTAAACCACTAAATCAATAATACATTCTCTACATGTGCAGTAGTGTCTGTTAGTGTAGATGGGAAATTAGCATTTATATTAGATTTGGGCATTTATATTAGAGAAATATTCCACACACTCACTCCGCCTACTTAACTACGAAATGCATGGACAAAATTAGCCTACCATATCATCAGGGACGCTAATGTCAGCTTCATGTCGCCCGATTTCCTGACCGTCTTCAAAGACTGACAATCTATAGGTTCCCGAACTGCGTACTCGACCACTATCAGGACTTGCCGGGCTAGCCAATCCGCCTTGTTCTTGAAGTACTAATTCGCGTTTTCCGATTACAGTGCGGATCGTATAATTGGTGGTTGTGTCACGGATGGTATAAGCTTTAGCTACTGAATGGTCTACATGACGTAAATGAGCACCAACACTTTTCTCCATTTTCAATCGACCTAAAAAGTATTGTTTACACCAAGCATTTTTTTGTAAAATATTTTCGATTCGTAAAATATATTTCTACCCACCTTCTACTGTCGTCCTGACTATAGGTGGTGCCACAACTTTTCGATCCTCGTCAATGATATGTTCCCTCTCAACGTGCCTACGATAATGGCTCACTTCAGTCCCGTCTGCTAAACTGCTTGGAGCAGTGGTATCCATTGGCGAAGTAGGTGATGGAAGATTATCTACAGGCGCACCAGCTGCCGTTGACCCAGCCTGAAGTCTGGGTGGAGGTGAGAAATGCTGATGGAGAGGCGGCCGACCTGCTCCTGTTGCTCTTCTTCCGCTAGGGTCACGACCGACTGACATAGCAGTGTTCACAGAAATTGGCTGAATTCCAGCAATGGGCCTCGTTGTCGGTGGAGTTGAAACACTAGCGCTTAATGTGTCAGGAGAACTGAAAATGTAATCAACATAATAGTGGTATGAAAATATATCTTGATTTAAATCTAAAGCCTTGCTACTATATATCTTAGATGTGAGTATAAATTAATTACTGATAGTAATTTTATTTCATAGTGGAAAACCTATTACTAGAGTGGAGTACTACATCAGTAAATCTAACCTGTCCCTATATTTGTCGCCGTCGAGAGCAAATCCAGTTGTTGACTTGAATACACCATTTGTTGTCTGAAATATAATTTAAAATTAACAATGCTTTAATGAAAATTACCTTAATTGGGACATGCTTTGGCACTGAACTGGCAGATGCTGATTTAGGTAAACGAGCGTCGAGAACTGCGGAATGTGGTGGTCGGCTGAAAGCAGCGATTGCCGGTTCTGTCGACAGCCGCAACAAATCCATCGCTGCTTCATCCAGAGTTCCAGTCCTTTGGCCCACTGGCTCTTCAGAAGGATGCACTCGACCACTGGAAACCCGACTGAATGTGCCATCGTAAGCGTCGTAGCCAACTCGCCCAGCCGCTGCTGCAAATTGTTGTTGGAGTTGAGCCGGATTGTGCGTAGGCGCGGTTTGTTGAGTTTGGCGAATAGGTGGGTTGAATACCGCACTGGATGAAGAGCTGGTTGCCAATCGTGGTTGGGCCGATGTGGATATGGGTTGGAAACGATACTTTTCTGGGCGGCTATATAGAGATTGGGTCATTATGGGAGTTGGCTGAGCAATCGATTGGGAGTAGCGTTGTGGTTGTTGAATAGGGTACTCGCTACCAGATCGATGACTGTGAACAAGCTGTTCGTCAAATTTCACTGTTTTGGGAGACACTGTTGGAACGCTCACTGAAAATTAAGCCATAGCAATACTTAATGTACTTTTTAATTCAGTCGAATATTGTGAATTCTCCAATAGAATAACCCTCCTCAAATAGACCCACCCCTGGGCTCCTTACAAAAATATAACGAACCCCTCAAATCCTTCAGTTTTTCGTATATTTTCCTTCATTTCAGAGATCATAAGTTGAGAATCAACCAAGGAGCTCAGCTAGGAAATTTGATTCAACGCTTTCGTGCTTATAGCAACTAAAGATGTTATACTATTCAAAGAAGGATAGATCTCTGCGTGATACACTTTTCATTTAAAAAATGTGAGCCGGAAGATGGGGTTCGAGAATGTGAGAAATGAGAACATCGCATGCCACAATTTTGTAAGATGTTATATAATGCTGAGATATATAAAAATGGACACAATGAAAAGTACTGCTACTTTCATCGATATTTTCATATGGTAGTCAATTAACGCATTTATTTCTTCGAAGTACTACCTAAAATATGGAACATTTCTGAGGAGTTTTGCCGCAAAATTTCTTCACAATTAAAAAAGCAGGTTTTTCCAAATTATGAACTTTTTTCCTAGTAAAAGTAATTCCAAATATGATCTCAAAGATCTAATATTATAGCACTTTAAAAGTGAGCGGCAACCTAGAAAAAAGAAATGAAGACTGAATCTCTCATGTCTGGTACTTTCTTGGTTTTCAGGTGCTTCTGCTTGTGCTTATGCACAAGCACTGAATCTCTCATGTCTGGTACTTTCTTGGTTTTCAGGTATGATATTTGTTAATATATATTTGTTATAAAAGAAGGATAAAATGTCGAGTAGATGGAGGAATGCTGAGAAAATTGATCAAAAACAACGGTGAACAAACAGAGTGAGCGATTATGTAAGGGTTTTTAAAGGGGCATATGAAGACTTGGTTGCTGATGCATCAGCATCAAGAATTAGCAGATAATTTTTAATGATATTATGATATAGATCTTGGCTTCGAATTTATACAGACGTTGATTTTATTATTAATTTTATGAATGTTTTTAACAGAGATGGATGGGAAAATTCTAGCTTTGAATAGGACTGAAGTTTTACGAAATAGTCAGTGGAAAATAAACATGTTCAAAATAAGCTGAATCAGTTTTAGGAAAAATGATTAGTGTATTTAAAACCGAAATATGAGATATACTGCAAATAAGGACATAAAGGAGGTAATGCTGGTAAACCCAGTATAATTTTAATGGGGACCGGTCAAAATAAGACCGGTCATAATACCTCCATTTTCAAAAAATCGTATAAAAAAACCAAAAAGCATGAAAATGCTCATTTTTATCGCTGAATTCGTATTTCACATTAATTGTTGCCGAATTTTTAGGTATCAGGCTGAACAAGCCATATAATGGCATACTTTAGGCTTAGGCTACTTAGGTTTAGGCTTAAGCTGCCGAACATCCCTTACTTCCCTAGCTGTAAGTGGCACAATTTTCATGCTTTTTGGTCTTTTTATACGATTTTTTGAAAATGGGGGTTTACATTTTGACCGGGGGCATTTTGACCTAGTCTTAATTTTAATTACACGGAAAAGGAGTTGAAAAGACGCTAGTTTGTTTCTACTTATGCCGTTGTCAAATATAAGAGAATTAAGAATTCAATAATATGAGATTACCAAACATATTATAAGAGATGTTATGTACAGTCGAACCTCCGAATAACGCGCCTCTCGGGACCGGACGAAATCGGCGTTATTGGGACGGCGGCGTTATTCGGAGGGCGCGTTATTCGGAGGTTTTTAACCAAAATTTGGTTAGATCGGCGTTAATCGGGGGTTTTTGAATTTTTCGGCAGTAAATTTGAATTTATTGGCGCGAATTTGAACTTTTTCACAAAATTTTGGTGTTTTTTACCGAATTTTGTAAAACTTTTGGCAAAAAGCGCCAAAAATACTTCCGAAAATCTGAAAATTTTTTTAATTTTATTAAGAATTTTGTAAAGTGATAAAAATTTCAAAAATTTTTTCAAAATATTTGAATCGGCGTTAGTCAGAGGGTCATTTATAAGGCATGTTTCAAAAAAAATCGGCGTTATTGGGAGGGCGGCGTTATTCGGAGGGGCCTATTCGGAGGGCCAAACTCATACAAATCCTTAGACGTAAATCCGGGACCGGAGATAATCGGCGCTATTGGGAGGGCGGCGTTATTCGGAGGGGCGTTATTCGGAGGTTCGACTGTATAATAAATAAATTAGATAATGAATAAGTAAGGGCCACGCAATTTAAAGAGGACTCACTTTCTCGTTTTTTCCACACTCGATGCGAATCGTCTCGTTCGTTTGATTTTGCACGTATTTCTGCATAGTCACCTTCGGAATCAGCGTCTATCTCGAAGTGCTGCGGTTGTTGATACCGAGTCGCTAAGCCAGGAACAGCAGATGGCATCGAATGTGAAGGCCAGAAACCTCCAACCGGTCGAGTAGTAGGTGATTGTGGCTCGCTACCATATCCGGCTCCAAATATTTTCTAAATAAAACAGCTTATTACAAAGCTGAATATGAACTATTGCGTTGCCAAAACCATAAATATAATTAGTCACTCTTCTGTGCAAAAATTTGTTCTATACGTGAAAGTTAATTTTTACGTCAGAGCTCATGCCCTGATTTATTTAAAAAATCTGCTTAGCCTCTCGTATACGTTAATGCCATAAAACATTTAGTTTTATTTTACTAAAAACTGATAAAACTTCAACCTAATAATATAAACACAGCACACCACCCCAGCTTTAGTATGGTCCTTGAGCTTTATTAGTCTTGTGCACCGATTAAAAGGTTTGTTATGCACCAGGGCTGCATCCGGGATTTCGAAAAGCCGGACCGGATACCGGATAGTAAAAAAAAGCCCGGACCGGATACCGGATAGTGCAAAAACACCGGATATTGACCGGATACCGGATAACCGGATATTTCAATTTTTGGCGCCAAATTTGAAATTTTTTTCCAATTTTGGTGCTAATTTGCAAAAAGTTTACCTAAATGGGTGCTTTTTGTTTCGTTACTATTATAAATGTGCAAGATTAGGATAAACGTTGTAAAAATTCAAGTATTTGAACAACTTTTAGCTACTTTTTGGCTATTTTATTGCAATATATGAGCAATTTTAATCAATTTTACCACTATTTGTTGACAATTAAACGTTTTCACACTTTTTGCCCGTTAACTTTAACGACTTCATTGGGGTTCCAATATAAGAACTATAATTATTTTTGAAAATTGGGAAGAATAGAGTCAATTTTCATTGAAAAATGTGAAAAATGCGTTACCGAATTGCTGCTACCAATGTGCAAAAATTATGTGAAAATAGCGCCGCAGGTGAAAATTTTTGAAATGGTAAGCTTATTTGGCAAAAATTTCGCTTAAAAAATTAATTCATACTAATTAATAATAAATTTTACAGGCCTCCGCCATTGCCTGACAAAAATTTTTCAATAAATATTGAGAAATTTCAATCTAAAAATTTATTTCAATGATTTACTATAGTCAATTTTTAAAGAGAGCCAATTTTTTCCAAAAATGAAAGGAATTTTTCCGAAAATAAGCACCCCTAAGAATGCACGGGAAAATGGGTAACGGACACCCCGACAGCAGCGAAATACTAGTATAGAATTGTGCCTACATTAGTGTATTTTGCCAGAAATATAGAAAAATTCACGGCAAAAAAAGCGCCGCAGGCAAAATTTTTTGAAAAAATTGGCTTTCTCTTTAAAAATTGGCTAAAATTTCTCATTGAACCAAGTTATAAGATTCAAATTTTTGAATATTTATTGAAAAGTTCATAAATTTTCAGCACAAAATTTTGAAAAAACAATGAGGCAAACTACAAAGCTATGAAGAAAACAGCGCCGAAGACGAAAATTTGTTGAAAAATTAAACTTGTTTGCCCAAAAATTGACTTTGAAAAATGTTGTAAATCTTTCGAATTAAGATCTGGAAGTATAAGTGCATCAAATTCTAAAATGCTAAAACTGTATTACTGAAAAAGATAGAAAAGAATAAGTTTTAACGAAACAAAATTAGTTTAATTTGGTAAAATAGTGAAATAGAATGGAAAAGATACAAGAAAAAACAGCGCCGCAGGCGAAAATTTTTTGAAAAATTACGCTGTATGACAAAAATTGACATTGAAAATTTTGAATATTCGACGAAATTTTCAAAAATTTTCGCCTGCGGCGCTGACTGCATTCTTAGGGGTGCTTGTTAATATCCGGTGCATCCGGCGGACCCCCCTAATATCCGGAAACCGGATACCGGATGGCGAAAAACACCGGATAACCGGATACCGGATGCAGCCCTGTTATGCACCACTTACATGGAGAAATCCAGCGCCGCCTGTCACGTTTTGACGTTGTTGCGGATCTTGGTAGTACTGCGGACGCTCTCCTGTCACCGCCTGTCCACGAATTGGCAATGGTGCAATTTTCGGTGGTGGTTCTTCGCCATCCGGCTCGTTTTCTCTGAAAATATTGGTTAAATGAATGATTTGTGAAGATTAATAGAAATGCAGAAACACAAACTTCGCATTTGGATTTAGAATTTGTCTAAAGCCGCGACGCATGTTGAAGAATGCTCTAGGACCACCGAAATGCCTAAAATTAATAATAAAAATTGTTTTGTACTTTATAACCATAATAATTTCGGATGAACATTTTCACTATAAATTTCGTATGTAATGTTTATAAATAAAATAATTTAAGTACAATTTTTTATATTTCTCCCTGCTTCGATGTTCACTCGTCTTCTTGTCCACTTCTTTCAATAGTCCAAATGTTTCACTTCTCATATCGGACGTAGAAATTTCTCCGCTAATCACCACCATTCTTTTGTTGCGATATTGATGCTGAATATCATCATTTCCGGCAGTGCATAGTCTCTGACGCTCCTCGCGCCATGTTTGTAGTTCTCTTTGCCACAAACTGTTGGTCTGAAGTACTGAAGGATGAGGCAACTGCTTGCAGGGCTTCGCATAATGTCGCGGTTTTCTATTCCCAAATCTTTGCAGTTTCGGATTGCTCTTTGTATCCTCAACACTCATTTTTTCCAAATATGTTCTGTTATCACAGTATTTCGTGTCGCCATTCTCCGTCGATGTTGAACTTATAGCGAATTCCCCATCAGATATCTTAGCTAGTGGGGGAATAGAAATCTCAAGCGGTTTTTCTGAGAGATGATTCCTCGTTTTAATTGTGTCTTCATGTTCTTTACTGTCACTGTCGTCTTCGTCAATAAATCGAATATTGTCGTAGAAGTTATACGATGAATGAATGCCCTCTGTGACAATGTGTTGCATGATATGTTCAATAGTTTTGACATCGCTCCTTCCGTCATGCCTATGTCTTCTAAGAATTGCTTTACGGTTTATCTTCGGTATTGGCAAACAGCAGCAAGGTCCCATGCAACAACAGCAGCAGCATTTTCTACGTTTGGTTTTCAATTTTTGCTGAATTTTCTCATCTGATCCGCCAGGAATAGGTGGAAGAGAGCCGTGAGTTTTTTGAAATTTTTTGCAACAATTTAATCGTCTTCGCATGACAATTGTCAGAATAGATATAAATTAAAGAGAAAGTTTGATAGTCGTAATAAGCGTTGAAAGGAACTTGAGAATAATCTTCTCGGAAAATTAAATATGTGGAATGTTGAATTTGTGGTGATGTGACGAAATGTGCGCAGAAATAGACAGAAATCACTTGAGATAAAATACTGGACAGAGAAACAAAGGAATAAAGAAATGGGTTTTAGGAGCTAACCACCGTCCGTTGGTGTTTTTGCTCGCTCGATTTTTCTCTTTCCCACAAAAGTGGATCTTGCTGGGTGACGCAGGCCAAGCCACAGCTTGCAATTTATGTGCACTCGAGGAACATCGCAGCACTTTTGCCAAGAAAGTGACTGATTCACAGCTGGTTACAATCTCCTCTTATTATAAAAAGCTCTGATGTTTATTTTAAATTTGTTTTAACTTTGATAATTCTTTGCATATTCGTATTATTTAACGCTTATTATTTGTTAGCCACAATTATTCAGAAAAAACAAATTTTAATCTCAAAGTTTGAGCAAGGAACGAAAATTGTTATAAGTCCCTGTGGTTTGTAGTGAATCAGTGAACATATTTTGAGATCAAAGATTTACGCTGTTATAAATTGAGTAATACTTTGGGATAAATTTACGGCTTAAATGAGCCATACAAAATTCCTTTTTGCTTCCTCTCAGGTAAAATGCCTGGGTTGGCTTACAGAAAAGGGCGGGAAATTTTTTACTAAAGGGGCCGCTGCTGTAGCCGTTCGCTCTGTTCAAGGGGCTGTGCGACCCCTTTGTTTATGTATACTTTTTTCACTTCCATGATGAGACTATCTTTAGCGCCTTATAACTTATTATTCCTTTCAACTTGGGCCTAATTGATTATGACAGGCTTATGTCAACTTTTTGTGCTAACTACGAATATGCAAACATTTCCTTCACATCATTTCAAAATTCGTAGATACGGACCAGTGTTGGAAATGCACTCAAAAGTTTTCTCGGTGGGAGTGCATTTCAAAAGAGGATCGGAAAACGTGTTTATTGATACGATATCGATTTTCTCTTTGGGCAAATGAAACTAGAAAAAAGTAGATATATGTAAAAAAAGAATTTTCAGACCACTTTACTAAATTGCCGAATTTCAAAATTATGGTTTTAATTCTCGCCATTTTTCCTAATCTATATACTCTGTTCTCCTTTGAAAATTTGACAAAACTGGTATATATGAAAAATTCGAAAATTTTTAAATACAAATTAATTGTAATATGACAGAGAATTGTGTTTACATCTTGTAGCCGAATTCTCTAAATATTTTCGGAATTTGAAATAACCGAAAACCGGGTGCATAAATAAAGGAGTGGCAGAGCCCCTTTCAATTATTTTCTAAACTCCGCTTTTTGTTACCTAGTTTTCAGATAGAAGAAGCATGAAAAGATAGACAGTTACTATAGATTTTGGAAACAATACCATTAAAATATTAGTTTGTAGTTATAATTTTAGCTTCACCGTTTCGTCCTAAGTCTACACGGTAAAAACTTTTAGTGATGTAAAGTCGAACTCGCCACTAAATTCTCTTTAGCTTAACTATGGTAAAAAAAGAAAGATAAAAAGGAAAATAATTAATTTTGTATAATAGTTATAGACAAAATAGCGTAAATATGCAAAGGATAATATTTTTCGAATTTGAGAAATAGATTCCGATGGATTGTTTAAATAGAAAATGCAGTAAATATAAGCAATACTACTAATAGGACTCGGAATAACAATTTATGCTCCAACTAATACACTGCAATGTTTTAGTTCTAAATTTTTGTATTTCTGTATGGAAAACATCGCTTAATCAAATTAGGATACATTGAGTTTTTTGCCTTCTCTTTTTATTAATTTTTGTTTTTTGTTGTTTCTGTTTACTATATCTATTAAGATGGTTGGTACCTGACCAAGCGGCGATAAACATTATATTCTAGATAGATATGAGAACTATGAATTCAGAATGGATTCCATATTAATAAAATGATCCAATTTATAAAACATATCACTGCTTTCCTCCTTGTCAATTTACTCTCCAATTATTCACTTACGATAATTTAGCAATGACCAATTCCCTAGAAGAACAACGACCCGGTCAATTGGCTGACACTTTAATGTTTACTATGATTTTTCTATATGCCTCTAGCTTGACTGTCTAAAGGAAACACACTCACCTCTTTTATTCCTCTCGACGTATGCCTGATCAATTCCACCGCCGGCTGAATGAGTCGCCTTTAGGCTAAGGCTGTTTGTTCCTGCCGATTAGTGGGTGCAAGTCGAAGAAATAGCTAAGAAATTTATCGATCGAATGCCGTCGATTGATTCGCAAATGGCCAAACTGATTGAAAATGATCGGATCGAATATGATCGAAATTAGTTAGAAGAATAATTTAGAACATATATGGAGATTATATATTCCAAATTAACACATGGCTAGACATAGGGCAAATCGTTCCTACAGTGCTGAATTAGAAATATATAAAATGCTGTGATATAAAAAATATATAAAATAAACAAGTGGCATTGCACAATTTAATTTTTAAATAAGTAAAACCATTAAAGTTTTGAAAGAACAAAATTTTTTTCGTCACAATTAAATAAGTGTAAAAGAAAAATAGCCGTAAAATTCATAAACTATACTTCTAAAAGTGTAGAATGTAGTAGATTAAGTACAAAGTAGTAATTAAATAACTGAGTAGTAGTTACTGTAACTACAAAGTAGTAAATTTGAAAATAATAGATTCTACATATATGTTGGACCACAATCTATCCCTCGACAACACTTTGAATGTCAAAACATTTAAATTCTTTTCATTTTAAAATAAAGAACTTTGGAAAATAAATTTATGAAATTTAAGAATTTGTTTTATCTAAGTACCAGGTGGCGACATAAATTCGCGGAATGATATTTGTGCGTTTAAATTCGCGCCATTTAAATTTAGCCCATTTAGAAGGGGGCTAACACAAATCTGATATTGCTAACCCCCTCTAGAATAAGATTTTAGATAGGGTTAGCAATATCAGATTTAAGCTAGCCCCCTTCTAAAGGGGCTAAACTGAAATGGCGCGAATTTAAACGCACAAATATCATTCCGCGAATTTATGTCGCCACCTGGTATATAGCCATTAAAAACGTGCGCTTAATTAAAAATATGCGCTGTGGCGGATAGTAATTCAACATATGGATATTCAATTTCTATTATTCAAACTTAAATTCCTATAAAATCTCTATGGCCAATACCAGAGAGCTATTGCTCTGTTGCTATTTAACTAGGCAAGTGAGTTCGAACTGTAAAACTGCAGTAAGAGTTTGATTTATTACAACGATTTTCAACATGTAATCTTGGCGCAAAATCTTTTCTTTGCCAATGCCTAAGGGTTGGATGACAGTAAAGGAAACTTTTAGTCCGTAATTTACTCGAAATGTGTTATGGGAAAATAAACCGCTATTTGTTATGGAAAGTGATAGAATATTGAAAGTTAAGATCTTAAATAGATTGCCTAATGCCACCAGAATGTCATCTATATCGATGAGCTTATCGCCTGATCAAATTGTCTATTCAAACAAATGCTTACTTTTGTCACACGTAACAGGTAATTTGGGCTAATGGATATGTGTAAAAATACATTTAACAATAATATTTAAAAATAGATTTCACAGAAAAGCGGATATTGATTAAGCAAACTACAGTAACTCCTAAACTCTATGTATCACACCTGAGGATATGACCTGTATTTAGAAAACTGCTCTGAAATAAACGGCACCATATCTTACACTATAATAACTCGAAATCTCCTTTCAGTGTTTGTGCGGCTAGGATAAACACAAAGGGTTCATAAAGGAGAGAGATATAGCCAGATTTGTGCTTCAAGTAAATATCGATAAAGAGTGTGGAGGAGGTATCAGTCAATATTCAATCAATTGGACACCTGTGCTGTAGTGAAAAATGAAGGCCTGTGGCGGAGAGGAGTGCAGAATAGCAAGTATATTTCTATTTATGCCAGGAAGTTGTGTCCATTGCATTCCATCTTGCCTGTGGGCTTAACTGAAACGTAAAAGAAGCATACATACTACCTGGCAGATGCATTCGAGCACATTTGTCTTTCTGTGTTTGGGATTGATCGTGCGATAAGAAATAGTCGGTCTTTTCGATTTAGCTCGGCAAAGAGCTCAGAGAAGTGTTACGAAAAAGTATGCATAAACAGTTGTTTCTTTGTCGCCTCTGGATTGCAATTCAATCGATTTCTGAGACTAATTATTGAAAATGTTGTTCTTTTTTCGGCGAGTAGCAAAAAATGAGTTCGCTGTATGACAATCGATGACATTATATATAATGCAAAATAGAGCATGGAAAATGGTATGTATGCAGATTAAAAATTAGTAAATCTACGATAACATATGTTGTATAAAATAAATTGTATTTTAGTATTATTTCTAAATTCTAACCAGAGCAACGCAAAAATAACAGCCTACATAGTATTTTTCTCCCGACTTCCGAATTCGGCATTTATTTTGATTGGACTTGTCACGAAAATATCGAGTTTGTCAGAGGAAATACAGTAAGCAAAGTTTTTCGAGGTCAATCAAGTAATAACATATAAAAGGAAAAAATTTAAATTTGATAGGAATGTAATTCAAAAACCAAAATATATTTTCCTGTTATCTGAGAAGGAAGTTTTCAGCATTACGCCGTCTTATTATTTCGGAGTATTATAGAAACGCTGAATCCAGAATCACAATACCCGGAGTCACAGGAAAAGAGAATACGTTAATAATTCCACGTAAAACTTCTGCAAGATTCATTGTAGTGCCTGTGATGGCTATGGGTAAAAACGGTCCCGCAAAAACGGTACCAACCCGTTTCCGGGTATCCCTGAATCTGTATTTCTGTACCTATCCCCTAAATCGACCCCAGGGAGTTCAAATTCGGGCACAGATTTTGCCTGGTTCCTGCACGGAAGTTGGGAACGTGCCCATGTTAAACATTTTTATTGTCCAGAACTGGCAATTTTTATAAATTTTTATATGGTGATCTTGAAATTCCCCCCCCCTGTTTGGAGATAAACCATTTTCGGCTATGGGGAGTTCGAAAATGACCTTGAATTTGGAGTGTTCCGTAACGAACGATGGGAAAATCGCCTGTTTGATACAAGACATCACCATATAAAAATTTATAAAAAATTGCCAGTTTTGGACAATAAAAATAATATAATAATAACGTTTATGCATAAAATGCGACTACAATGGATGTCAATCTGACTTGAAAATGATACACAATTACAACAACAATGATGATGGATTTTCAATAAAGCCTTTATTGAGGGAGAGGGGTATTTCTTTCGGTTTCAAACTCAAAGCAGATGTAACAATTTACGTTGTGAAGCATGATTTAGTGTTTTTGGAGAACTGTAAGTAATCAGATTTCTGGAGTTCAGGACAGGTGAGTAATGCCTAGGAGTGGGCGTCACCGGATCATCCCCACAACTTAATGCAGAGTCCCCGGCCTACACCTCGTAGCTTGCGCCCAACTCAAAATGTTTAACATGGGCACTTTCCCAACTTTCGTGCAGGGACCAGGCAAAATCTGAGCCCGGATTTGAACTCCCCGGGGTCGATTTAGGGGATAGGTACAGAAATACAGAGTCAGGGATAGAAATACAGAGCCCGGAAACGGGTTGGTACCGTTTTTGCGGGACCGTTTTTGCCGGGACCGTTTTTGACGGGACCGTTTTTGCGGGACCGTTTTTACCCATAGCCCTTGTGATAATACCGTAAACTCTCTAATGCTTGGGCTACGCACGTGGGGGAAAATGGGAGGGGATTTTGTATTTTTCTATCGCTTTTACTGCACAAAAATGCTCTCTCATTCCCCCGGCCAATCCCCCGGCGGATTCGCTTTGTATAATTGTAAAAAATCAAATCAATTTGATTTTGTTCGGTGTTCTAGAACAAAGGAGTTTGTTTTGGAATAACAAAAATGAAATTGTCTTCTCTGTACAGAGCATTTTCGCACAGACATCATTTTTGGTTGTGTATGCCATTGTGTATGTCGACAAAGACATGTTTTATGTCTGCTTCACAACGCTTTCTCTTCGGGGGATTGGATGAGAGAGTACAGCGCTGTGATTAATCTATAAGAAAAATGCAAAATCCCCCGGGGGATTCCCCACGTGCGTAGCCCTAGTGTAATTGTACATGATACTGGGAAACAATTTTTCAAAAATGCAAAAATTCAAAATTTTTGGCGCCAATTTTTTTCCGAGTACTTGAATTTTCATAAAACATTTTGCTTTTTTCTGTTTCCCAAAGTTTAGCAAAAATTGGCGAAATTTTTTCGGCGTAAATTCAAACTATCACATATGGTTGAGATGTTCCTGGCATCTCGATACTTTAGCAAAACAACAAGGCCGCCTTTTTGAATCAGGCAAAGGCGCGAATTTGAATGAGATTGTGGGTCGATTTGGTGCTATTGTGCGGCGCACAGAAAAGACTGCAGGGACAGACAGAGCGCATAGAAGGAACCATTGCCTTCTTTGCAGGAGGAAACAAAAATTACTGTAGCGTTGTGAAATCACCTGCACATCGTTGTTTTGCTAAAGTATTGGGTTGCCAGGAACATCTCAACCATAATTTTAAAACAATGAAAAAAGAAATAAGAAATTTGAGCAAAATTATGAAAAATTTTTCGCGCCGCACCGAAGGCGCGGCGCGGAAAATGGATTGGTATAATTTTATCCCCTTCAATTTTATCTCCCGCAGCTGTTTGACTCTAGCAGTTTGACCACTGCTAGAGCTCGATTGAATAATTATATCCGCGGGGCTTAAATTAGAGAGCTTATGATAACTATTTCAATTGCTTATCTAAACAATTTGCGCTAAAGATTTGCGGATTCCTTTCACTTATTTGCGACACTGCAGATGCTTGTTTTTTATGAAAAGAGGATGGAGAGAAGTTATGTTTAGTGCATATTGTTATTTTATTTCCTCGTTTTGTTCTTCAAATTATCAGCAAGGAAGGAAATTATTGGTATCTCGCATATTTCGATGCGATTGGAAACTACACATACGGAAGTTTTCCTGTAATTACACCGGTCAACAAAGCAATTTCTTGATGGCTTTTGATTATGCATTCTTTGCGACATACTTTCTCTTTATATTTACCTTTCCTTCAAACAATCAAATTCCATTAAATTTGAGAAATTCTCTGAACTATTTGCACGCCGGTTGTTGAATATTTATAACGCAATGAATGCACGCATTTTGCTGGAAACGATTTTCACCATTTTAAATTCACTAAATACATTTATTGTATGTTAATCATTATACCATATTTCCTGTAATTAGATTGGGGGCTAATTTTTCAATCGAGAGGTGCGGGTAATTTCAGGGGAACACCATATTTCAATGTCGCCGCGCCTTTGTCGCGGCGAAAATTTTGAGAATTTCTTGTGTGCGGGACTTAGTGTTCTTGAGAATGGACTGTAAATTCCAAAAAGTCACCAACAAAATATACCTTATCGTCTTAAATGTTTTTTTTATTTTTGTGCTTTTGCTTATTAATTTGAATTTTTATATTTTGGTGTCTTTTTAATTTTTCGGTCCTCGCACTTTTTCTGTCATCATCTGAAGCCTGTAATTTTCCCTTTCTTATATATTGCACCTAAAGTTCGAATCGAAACACTTATATTATGAGATATTTCAACACATATTTAATACGCATAGCATCTCGACAGTGGCGCAGCCAGGATTTTTTTTGGGGGGGCACGTTTTAGTGGAAATGGCCATTTTGGGGGGGGGGGTACCGGATTTTTGGGTTATGGCGGGACCCCCGATTTTTGGATTTTGGGGGGGGGGGGGGCACCGGCCCAAATTTTTGCCCAAATTTGCACTGATTTACACTCATTTTCAAAAATTTTCCCATTTTTTTGGGGGGGGGGGTACGTACCCCCGGTACCCCCCCTGGCTGCGCTAGTGCATCTCGAGAACCAAACCAGAGACATTTATTATCAGAGAAACAGTTACACCCGTGAGTGCTTTTTGAATTAGTTAATTAATTTGTACTTATTTAAAGTACATGTGATTTTTCCTCGGGTAGCGATTGTTTTGTCGAGTGGCAGTTGACAGCCGAGTTATTTTGAATTTGCTGGACGAATATTTTGTTTAACTATTTGTGTATACTTTGGCCGAGCACAATAAATTTACGATAACATTTGTATCGACTTTCAACCGACATGACTTTGCCGTTCCAATGGCTCACACCACACTCTCGACACAATCACCCACCGCATATTTAACCACCGGTAAATTCGACCACCGTTCCAAAATGAAGTATTCAAAGGGTTTCTGGTCAACATTTTGTGCCCTTATAGTTCAAAACCGTTTATTCCGAACTTGACGTTAGAGTACAAGGGGCCGTTTTTATTTTTTGCGCTTGATAAATTAAATTTTAAATTAATTTACGTTAATTTAATATTGATTGAATATATATGTCTCATTGCTTATTTTGTAGCTAAGACTTTTCTAATTATTATTTTTTAAAGGCAGAATCAAACCATGCCGAGATATAGCTGTTTACAATTGCAGGAATAATTTCAAAAATTGATCGATATGGGGCAATGTTTGAGTCATCATCCTGGAAGCTTTTTTACTAATTGGTTCTGTGGAAACGTGAATTACCACTTAGTTTAAAGCTCAATGTCTCTTCCTTAACTTTATAAGCAAATTTAATTGCTGGATTGAGAAAAACGGTAAATTTCAATGTCATTGACAACACCTGAAAGACCTGACTTTGTCCGATTTTGACTAGGTGTCTCCGGAAATCCATAAAAATTTTGTTTATGTATTTATTTTTTGCATCTTGCAGATTAAAAGAGACAAAATCCTGAACATTGCATCGTAAATTAGGCAAACAAAAATAAAAATAGATAAAAATGTACTTTGTTAACTTTATGCATTCAAATCAAATAAGGGTGTTATATTAATAGTATACGATATTACTGGAAAATATGAGAAAATTCGGCAGTTTATGAGATACCCTGATTTGAGTTACACCCTGAGGCCGGTTCCTTGGAGTGCGACTTAATCCAGAGTTGACTGTAACAAATATTAGTACACAAGTTGAACAGTAATTTAATCCAAATTACCACTTCCAGACAAAGTTGAATTTTTAGCAATTTTATTTTGCAATTTTAGGACTATTGATAATATTGACAAGTATTGTTTTCAGGCAGCTTGCACATTAATATTTATTTCTATTACAACCACACATTCCGACCTCAAGCTTCCTCAATGGTGGAAGGTAGTAAAGCGTGCAATGGAGCGCATCTCCATCTTTCTGATATAGACATTCCAAATGTAAGAATAAAACATCGCCGGCTATTTAAGGTTAGATTTACTTTACAACTGACCAGTAATTACTAATTAGAATATCAAATTACTCTTATTGTTGCTATTAAGGCTGATGAACATCCACCCATGCTTCTGACTTTTTTCCTAGGTTTGCAGGTATAGTTTTAGTTATTAAAATTGTTTAGCATACGGTCATATTTTGATACCATTGATAAACTTTTTAAATAGTCATCTTTGTACTATTTAAACAAGTTATTTTGTTATGAACTTTAATAATAACTTCTAATGTGCCTTTTCGTGTTTAGCAAGTGATGGTTTCGGTGAGTGTCTTGGTATCAATCCCATTCATAATATCCGATGAAGTGTGCCCAGGCCGGGATTTAAATCAGCTTAGGCATGCCATTTATGAACTCTGTTATTAGATTAGAGATTACTTTTATAGAGTTCGCCTGATTTCCTGTACTTTTGTTGTATGTGGAATTGCGACGATAATTCAATCATCATTGGGAATGAGGTTGTTTGCATATTTAAAATTATCAAATTGGTCCAAAATATTAATTGATCAGAAACATTTTCGCATTTCTGAAATAGTTGTTTATCTATATAAGTTATATTACGTCTACTTATCACGTATTCTGACCATCGGAATAAAAATTTAATTTCTAGAAATATTAATTTCTCTCATAAGATCATTTACAGATTAGCGCTTTTGCAAGGTGTTGCTTTTGCTTATGTGCCATCGATCAGAGCTTTCATGACATTACCCGAATTCAAGTGCAACGCTACTGATTCAGACTATGTGCCACAGGAAACGTATGAGCGCAAAATGGCACTGGTAATTGGATATTAGTTTCGCAAGTCAAAATTAACATATGTTCTAGATTCAAGGATCATTACTTATGTCGTCATGCATCACTATGCTGATAGGTGCAACAGGTATCATTTGTGTTTTGCTTTTTCAGTATAATGGGTATTTACAGGGCTGGTTGGGCGAATGACCAAATTTATAGGACCAATCACAGTGAGCACACTCATAATTCTGATGATGCTATCTTCTGTAGGACTTTGCGTGGAACGCATGGAGAAACATTGGATTTCACTGGTGTGAGTGGGCGGTTTTCATTTTCTAAGATTTATGTTTAATTAGGAAGTAATTGTATATAAAAGTTTATTTAACTGTTTTAGGACCTTAGTTGCATTGTTCACAACAATATTATACTTGCACAACTTTAATATTCCACTACCGTCCATGTCGAAAGGCCAATTCAAGTGGACAAAACTCAATGTGTTTGGCCAATATCCGGTTAGATTTAATAATATTATCCATTGAGTATTATGATAGATAAACTACAACGTTGGCTATTGGTGGTGTATTGACTATATATAGTAAAGCAAACAAAATTCATCATTGTAGAAACATGTAGGCTATCATGAGATAGATGGCACAGATTTTAGCTCTTATGATTGCGCATTTTTAATTTTAGTATTTGACGGCGATACTCTTCTCTTGGGGTCTATGTCTTATACTCACTTCAATGGATTTGCTTCCAGCCGGAAGTATTGCTCGAACGGACAGAAACGCAACAGTATCAGCAATTCAGAATGCACCCTGGATAAGAATTCCATTTCCTGGTAATTAGGTCATCTAAACAAAAATTGGAATATTAACCGATTTGAGGTCAATTTGGTCCACCAGAGGTCAATATTGGGTTATTTGTTGCATTTCTGGTATCGGCACAAACAACACTGTTTGAAGCAGTGGGGAATTATCATGCAGTCGCTCGTGTGTCTGAGGAGAGACCTCCCCCTTCTCATGCCATTAACAGAGGAATATTGGCAGAAGGTATATTTATTGTATCTATATTATATGGGCTGATTTTTATAATATATAATTATAGAACATTTGTATTCCAATTATACAATAATAAACAAAGATATTAATTTGCTATCAGAATAAAAATTGTTTCTTTACAAAATTTTTGACAGTGGTAACTGTTTTAATTTTAGCATATTTGGTACTACAATTTACATAGCGCAATTAAAAGAATATTTTGATGTAAACTCGGTAATCAAAGATTTTCTATCAACAGGAGTAAACCGGTACCGGAAATTTGTAGCAGACTACGATTTTTCGATAGAATGTGATTTTCTAGGGATTATTTTTGAGGTAGAGAACAAAATGGATCATACCATGAAAAATTTTTCGAAAAATGCAACAATTATGTGAAATTTGTGTACTAATTTTTGCTCAAAAATGTACCAATATATCACTGTTGCTATTTAATCTGTCAATTTTCCATTGCATAAATATTAAAACCCTTAGTTACGCACCTTTGCTTCATTTTTGTCTGCTCAAATCGCTACGCTGGGCCTGCACACATTTTTATGGTAGATATATTTTCATGTTTAGGTTTGGGGTGCTTTATCTCCGGCCTTATTGGCCCTGGTGTGGGCGTAACTACGCATGCTGAAAATGTAGCTGTTATTGGAATAACAAAGGTAAAATATTGTAACATTGTTTTAAACATTGAATTTATTTTCAAATTGATTTTATCACATTTTTAACATTTGATTGCAATTTCAGGTAGCAAGTCGAGTGACCATGATCTTTGGAGGTTTCATGCTCATAAGTTTTGGTGTTATTACAAAACTTGGCGCATTATTATCTTCGATTCCCGATCCGTTGGTAGGAGTTGTTTTGGCAACATCAATGGCGATGGTTGGTGGTGTTGCAATCGCAAACGTACAGGTGAAAAATTTCGCTGTTAATAGCTGGATAATAATAAGTGTTAATAACTGGATTGAATTTTAGACAGTGGATTTGAAAAACACCAGAAATACAGGTATTGAATTCTATATAAAAACCATCACGTGAATGGTTTACGATTTGGAGCCAATGCTAATTCCTTTGCTAACACAGTGAACCACATCTTCTCAATGACCCCATATGTTTGTAGATTGAAAGAAGAGAAAAACCGAAATTGTAATGCTCTCTGCAGTTCACTTGTAAACAATTAAATAGTCATTGGCGCCAAATTAAATACCCAATGCGATTTCAATGGATTTACTCGATAGTTTTATAATGGACTGAACAAGCCATAAGATTTATTTTTTAGCTATCCTCGGCTTCTCAATTATGATAGGTAAGCATTTTTATTTTTACAAACGTGTAAGATTTTCCTAATTTAGGAATGTGTGTACCGACATACTATCAGCGACATTCTGACGATATTTATACAGGTTTATATAACTATAGTTTCCATAAATTTTTATTCGATGTTAAGGAAGTGACACACTGGATGAAATAATAAGGGTACTTATGAGCTTGCCAATGTTTGTGGGTGCGTTTACCGCTTGTATACTTGATAATACAGTGTCAGGTCTGTTTTATCTTTTTTTGCTAATTTAGGTTGTTCACTAAGTTTTGACACTCGAGGCAGGGTTTCAAACCAGAAAATCGAGGGTCCGAAATTTTGCCGATTTCACCTATATAGGGTTTTTTGATGGGGGGATCCGAATTTGAGGTTATTTTTGACCTAGGGGTACACCCACAGGGGGTAAATGCCCCTAGTAAGGCCCCCATATACGTTATTGCGCATTTTACGCTGGTTTCGGCCATTTCCAGCCATCTTCAGCCGTGATTTTTTGCACATGGGGTTTTCGGGCACGCTGATCACGAATCTGGAGCCAGTTTTGACATTTGGCATACTATCTTTTTTATGCTAATACAAACAATGCTAAGAAAATTGCACGCTTATTAGCGATACATATGACGATTTATTTCATACAACTGTTTGTTGATAAAAGCCAAAGAGTTTAGTTGGCACAATTTTCGATATTATTCAATTATATAACTTTACTAGCTTGGGGAGAAGCCGGTATCGCGGCTCCAAAACGTTGCCTTTAGGACAATACAAATACAATATATATAGAACATGTTCAGTGCATTATAAATGCAAACAAACATTTATAATTGGCAATAAGTTGAGCAAAGTACTCTGATTGGATATCATGCATTCAAAATAAAATAATACCCAGATATAAATAAATTAAAATAAATAGCTAATCTTACAGGTGCAACTCGATCTGAGCGTGGTCTTCGAGAGCGTGGCGTACATCACGACTTAGGGCCAGACAATAGGGATGTGTTTTCCTTCCCGGAGCCTGTGATGAATTTCATACAGAGATTTCCTATTCTGAGGTTTCTTCCTTTTTTTCCACGGCAGAAAAAAATAAATATGAATTCAATGGAAAAGTTGTAGTTGGGTTTCATATGTATATTCATGTACATTTTGGTCATTTTATTGTCTAAATTTGTCCTTAAAATCGGTTGTTAACCAAATAAAATAGAAATAAAGTTCCTTCCTGTACTGTTATTTGAATCGCTTAAATTTTCCATTGCAATGCTTTATTAGTTGCCTGTTCAGTTTTGTAAAGAGACACCTCTCGGTCAAATTTAATGAACTACCGTTTAATGAACTATAATTTCTCTATAAGGTAGTGAATAGGAAATTAGAATGGAAAATTATTTCTCTGTGTACAAGTAGTGCAGATTTAATTGCCATGACAACTCCTTGTTATGGTCAGCCGCTGGCCAATTGCCAGCTGGAATGTCTTGAGCAATGCGAGTCTCAGAAAAGTTATAATTAAAATATATTAAATTATTTCATTTTTTAGAATTAGTTCTATTTTTGACTCTCGTCGTATTTCGTTGTTATGTTAACACTCGTGATTTCCTTTCAGACATATTACCTCTATTATGCTAGGTGTACGCACATGGGGATTTGCCGGGGGTTCCAGAGGAGATTGGCCATAACTTTTTTTATACTATGTAGGTAGCAGGTGTTTTTGCAAAAATATAGCGGCTAGTGTCTAGTTTATAAAAATCCAAGAAAAAAATTTTACCCCCATTTAGCCCCCTGAAAAGTCCAATCCCCTCTGGAAAACCTGGAAAAACCCGATTTTCCAGAGGGGGTTGGACTTTTCAGGGGTTAAATGGGGGTAAAAATTTTTTTCTTGGATTTTTATAAACTAGACACTAGCCGCTTGCAACTACAACACCTACCCCTGTATGAAAATTAAAAAAAGTTATGGCCAATCCCCTCTGGAACCCCCGGCAAATCCCCATGTGCGTACACCTAGTGTTACACAGCCCTAAATCGAATACCTCAATTTATAACTGTGACATAACAATTATGCGTGACACGTATCAATATCAATAATGTTATAGTTCCATATATATGTTTTTATTTTGCAAATATTTTTTGAATTTCCATTATAGTAATGGATAACGATAAAGGCGTCCTTCCTAACAATTCCCGTCAACCTGAATATACTAGCAATCGTTTGCAACAATTGGAAGAAAGGTTATTACAGGCACAGCAGACAAGAGTAATTATTTTTATTTTTGAAACTTATAAGGTTTAGATGATATTATTCCACTGAGAAAAGGATTAATTTTCGTCACTGACAACTAATAATTTACGTTGGTTGACCTTTTGGACTATTCCTTAATTCTTTACAAAGTTTACTGATATGGAAACAATTGATATGATCTGAGCATTGGAAACTTTGTTAACTTTATTCTGAGCAATAAACTCCGCTCTGAAATCAAAATTTATTTTTAAACAGTATCAGACTTTTCAAGTGTGATTCGTAGAATTTTCTGCCATATTACTTTTTCATTTTTAACGAATCTTTTGCAAAAATTTGATTTGTGAGATTTAACATGTCCATCAATTAAAAATTGTTACAGAAATAACCTTTTAAAATGAAAGGAATTAAACATCTAGAAGATAAATTTGTTTCAGAATACATATTTAACACGGATAGCATCTAGAGAACGAAGCGAGAGACCTTTATTATCAGAGAAGCAGTTACATCGTTCCGTGAGTTTTTTGAATTGGTTAATTACGAGAGTGGGGCGCCGCAGCCTTCGCCGCGGGTACGGGATTCTCAGGATTTCATGCACCTGTATCTTTCTTAGCCGGGCTCGGATCGCGTCGAGTAATAGCTCATTTTGCTGGGATCGTTTAAAGTTGTCGATTGAGCTATAATTCGGCCCGATCCGAGCCTGGCTAAGAAAGTTACCCTTTTACGTGACTCACGTAACTCACATTTCACGTGTGATCACGTGAAAATTGTGGAGCCAATCGACTCAGCGTGGACGATTGGGGGGGATTCTCGCGATTATCTAATCTTCTTGCTATTACCTAATCATGCTAGTTTTTTACACTTTACGCGCATTTTATTAGGTTGTTCTGAAAATTCTGTCGTTTTTGTTTTCATAGGTTTTTCTCATCTTTTTTAGCGAGCTATCGTTTTCCTGGGCCAAAAACATTATTCTATCACAACTTCTCTATCTTTTTTTTTGCGTTACAAACGCATTTCAAGCATTTTTTCAACCTATCCTATCGGGAAATAAGCAAAAATTTTTGAACCAATAAAAAAACTGATTTCAGATTCGGGATCACCGCATCAAAATACCCTACTGCCGTATTTGCACAAAAATTGTAACACTTATAAAACCGATTAAAAAAACGACATATTAGTTACCGATTAAAAAAATGCGATTTTTTGAGCAAAAATGCCGTTTCATAAAAAATTGATTTTTTCTATCCCTATTTCACGATTCGATAGGTTAGAAAAGTGCTCTCACAAAAACGAAATATTTCTAAAAACGATAGAAAAAAATGCGATAAAGTACAAAAACGACTGAACTTTTGAAACGAGCTAATATTTTATGTAGCATATCCGTAAATAATATTAACAATAAATGGATATACGCACATACCGTAAATCCTGTAATAAGTCCCCCGGGGGACTTATTGTTTCGTAGGGGGGTCTAGGGGGGGACTTATATGAGGGGGGACTTATATTTTTGTGGACGCGCCGAAGGCGCGGCGAAAATTTTTGGGACTTTTTGGCAAAATTTGGGAAAATTTTTGAAAATTTAAACCAATTTTGAATTGGCGCCGAAAAATTTTGGCCAAAAATTTGAATTTTTTGGATTTTTGATCGATTTTTCGCCAATTTTTAGCAAATTTTTTAATTTTTTGACAAAATTTTGTAAAAAATAGCAAAATTTGCAATAAAAATTCAAATTTGCGCCAAAAAATCTGAAATTGCGCCAAAAATTTGTAATTTGGAAAAATACCCATTTTAGGGGGGACTTATTTGAGGGGGGGGACTTATTTTTTCGTTGGGCGTCTAGGGGGGACTTATTTGAGGGAGGGACTTAATTGAGGGGGGGACTTATTGGAGGATTATAGTTAAAAGGATTATAGTTAAAAGGATTATAGTTAAAACAACAAATTCCGCTGTAGGTTTGCTTCTGTGGACTGGAATAAAGAAAAGTTTCAAAATTGTAACAGTAATGAATAATAATCTAGTTATTCTAGAAATCATCCGACCCTTTCGGACGTACTCGAAATCGACGCAAGAAGAATCCAAAAATGAAGGATAACATTTTTTCGACATCTCCTAATCATTTACTCAAACTCCCACAACCATTTTCGGAATATAACTTTCCCGCAGCGAAATCGAATTTCTTGCCAAATAACTCTCAGCCAAGATCGTCTGAGTTCGACGACTTGCAAGAGGGGTCGTATCGCCGAGGAATGCTTTCCAGGATGGAAACTAGTCAATACTTTTGGAATACTGCCAGAGCGCGCTCTCTGGATCAGCATGATCCACAGACGCGAAAACGTGAATGGGAAAAAGATATATTTGGGTCTGTATATAGTCGACTGCCAACACAGCAAACAATACCTCTCAGGTTAATTTGCATAATTAGAACTCATTTACAGATTTCAAATTCACAATTATTTGAAACTAATGCCCTTCGCTATCTTATAAAACATATAATACCGGATAATAGTTTACCGTAAGATGCAGTAGCGATAACGGAATTATAAATATATATATTTTCACTAACTTTGATAAACGAAATAATCCCGAAACATAACGTATATTTAGTGGTATGTTGCTTGACTCTGACATTCCAGCTATAGAGCATAGCTTAGACAGGATCAGGCAAACTTTGGCGGAACTCAAAGAATTTCGACTAGAGATGCCAAATAGAGATTATTTTCGGTTAGTTTGATTATTTTGTGATATATGTTTGAGTAAAAGAGTCAATTATTTTAAAGTGTCAATGTATTTACAGTGATTACTGTACTTATCGTGTCTTTCAGTTCTATAAGTCGACCACGAGAAAATCGCACTCAAATGTATGAAAGTAATCCCTCAACATCATTTACGTCTGCCAAGCATTCTCACACTGGGCACGTTCCCAGTCTAGCCGAAATTCGCGCTCGTATTCTAAACATGGAATTTTACGTCGAGAGAAAAGTTCAGGAAATTATAAGCAGCGACCGACAATCAAAGGACCAAGGGTCCAGTGTCAAATATCCTACATCTCGCCCAATGACCGGCTTTAGGCCAAAATCAGCAGCTCTTTTTTCGACGGAAAACCTAACTCACATGTTTTTGCCGGCTTCATATAGTGGTGAAAATTCACAAACAGCTGCGAGAGAAGGATATGGTAGAAATGAAATGGGTATTCATAGAGAGGCAGATATTTCGAATGGAGAGGCGAAGAATGAAAAAATACAAGTTCAAAATAATGAACCAACCGCTCCGATTCCTGCAATGAATACACAGCAAAACGTTAACCTAGACAGAAGAATCACGTTTGATGCGTCGTATGTGTCAACACCACATCCCTCTGTAAATGAGAAAAAGTCAGACATTACCACAGAAGTAAAGCCAGGTAACATGAATTATTTTAATAGATTGGCTTCATTCAAAGCTACAAAGTTTTAAGTCAAGTAACATTTTATATCTTCCAATCTTATTCAAAACTGAGAAACTAAACATTTCATAACTTTAGAATAAACTAGGTTTTTTTAGAAAGCACACAAAGTAATACTTTCATATGAGGATCCACCAAACCTATATACGGCAAAGTACAATAAATCCAAAAATATAATTTGGCGGTATCAAGGAATCATAAGATTATATCGCAAAACTATGTTTCTTGTACTCTGTATAAAAAATCATATTTTAGAAGAGCCAAAACAAGCAACCGTGGAAACAGCGTCAAGTTATTCTCGAATGTTAGAAATGCTGAGAAAACCGCCCGTGCAATACGAAGTGTCGTCTTCTTCCCCATCAGAAGACGAACTGATGCTGCAAGCGAAACCAAGTCAAAAGCTGGGTTCAAGGTAATGGCAAGTTATATAATAGTTTATCGTCCCATGCATTTTAGATCTGCGGTCATATCGCAACAAATAAGAAACGAATCAGTGTCTACAGCCATTCGGCCAGCAGAGGTACCATCAAAACCGGGAGGAATTACTACTAACACGAGAAATAATGCTGATTCAGACTCTGATTTCTTCAATTGACTTGTGCGATATAAATTATTTGTGACTCGAAGAATTTAGCCACAATTCTTGTTCATTTTTTTTTGAAATTTGTTATTTAGAATTTATTTGAAATGAATATATAATGCAAAGTTAGAAAGAAAGCGTGATATAAATTTTATTTTGTTTTTCACCTTTAGGTTGAAGAGAGAGATACAAGAGAGGCTCAAATTTTAAACATATTGTTGTATACAATGTTGCAAATGATATTGTATCGTAAAGATCAAATAAACGTTTAATTTATTATTCAAAAACTTTCATACAACAGAATCTATTCTCGGAGTGAAATAAATAATATAAATCTATATTAATTAATATAGAGCTATTAATATATAATAGCGTTGAACTATTCAACAGAAAATGCAGTCCAAAAAACGTGTCCATATATAGCTCATAATTGTTCTTATTATCTCTTAAAATTTTTCGAAAATAAATCTCTTAGTTCTTTTCGTTCATAGATAAGAAAAATCTTCGATTCTTTTAAACAGAATTTTAAACTAAAAAGTTATTTACGACAGCGGACTATGGATTTAGAAATTATGTACAAAAGAGATGTTAATTGCACAACAAACCAGAGAGCCGGCCGGTAGCGATTCCACGTGAAATAATCAATCAGTCGACGAAGAATATTTGATATGTTACACGCATTCTCGTCGGGCGTTCGGACTGAAATTAAATCCCTCTAACTAGTATTGCAGTGCTGTCCGACGGAAGAACGAACTAACCACCTTGCCGTCGTTACTTTTGGCTAATTTTGGTGTTTTTGGAACCCCCTCATGATGCTGATTCCGAAAACATTAGTTTCAGAGGCGATCCAAAATTCAAATCGAGAGTTATGGCCATTTTTGTGAAAAACCGTGTTTTTTGGGCCATTTTTTCGGTTCTGGCATTTCTAACAGTTTCTGATGCTGTTTTTTTGCACCGGGGGTTTCTGGGGTCGCTGAATCCGAATCCGGGGTCAAAAAAATTCCCGGGGTACCCCCGGGGTACGAATTTTTTCAAAATTATTTTTCTGGGGAATTTCGCCATTTCCGATGCTGATTTCTTGCACCCGGGGGTTTTCGGGTGCGGGGAATCCGAATCCCGGGGTCAAAAAATTCCCCCGGGTACCCCCGGGGTACGAAAAATTTTTTTTCAAAAAATTTTTTTAACATTTTTTACTTACTACGGGCGATGAAATGGACCCACTCCGCATACTTTTTGCATGACTGGACTGGACCTGGGGACTGGACTGGACCTGGGGACTAGGCTGGACCTGGGGACTGGACTGGACCTGGGAACTGGACTGAACCTGGGAACTGGACTGAACCTGGGGAATGGACTTAGGATAAGCTGCTTGAGGGCCGAAGGCCCGAAATAGTCTCATGCTGCTCTACTCCCGAACAATTCTTACTCCCGAACAACAGCCGAGGGCATACTGATGGCGGTGCGCGAAGCGATGAGGAACCCATTCTCCCGCTGTGCACGCTCCTAGGTTTTTTTCCAGCGCCGAAGGCGCTGGAAAAAAACCTAGTGGACATCATAAGACGCACTTAACTTACAAAAAGTTTCATTGGGCAAGTTGTCAGTTAATACGTTTTCCGTATGGCAGGTAGTAGGTGATTTTGGAAAAACGTAGCGGCAAGTGTCTAGTTTCTAAAAATCGAATAAAAAATTTTTACCCCCATTTAACCCATAAAAAGCGCAACCCCCTCTGGAAAATCGTGTCTTTCCAGGTTTTCCAGAAGTGGTTGCACTTTTAAATGGGGGGGGGGTAAAAAGAGGTTGCACTTTTATATTTTTAGAAACTAAACACTTGCCGCTACGTTTTTGCAAAAACACTTACTACCCGTAGTATGAAAATAAAAAAGTTATGCCAAACACGCTGAAAAATCCACACGTGCGTAGTCAGTGGATTTATCATAAATTTTATAAACAAGATAAAACGAACTCACTTCAGTTCTGACATGCGTCTGAGGTATTTAGTCTCTTCGTTACTTTTTATTTCCACCTCTGAAAGCGCCCTTTTGTCTCGTGGAACAGGAGGTGGCCTTGCTCTAAATTACAGTCCAGTTATAATATTGTTAGCAGAAGGGAATAAGAAACCTTTTGGCAGGTCGAAACTCGATTGCTAACCAAACTACCAGTACAGCCAAAGCCACTAGAAAAATACCCAATGAAAATAGGAGCATAATGAATCGTTGGTGGTAGCTAGCACAGCAATTTGTGTCAGAGCATTCGAATCCAAAGTGATCTGGGCATATTTCTGTCGAGTGCTGTAAAATGCCGCCGCTGGAGGATGACGGAGATGAATTTGACACCATCGATATTTACTAAAAGTATTATTTAGTACCCCGATAGTTCAATGATGTCTCTGCGCAAATAACCACATTATAATGTATGTTATATACAATGCATACATGATGGCTTGAAAATGTAAACAGCTCTGTTATTCTCATGTAACCACACCAAATAATTTGGTTGTTTTGGACCATAAAATTTTGAGATAGTTTTGTGGGTTTTATTTTCTAATACAATTAGACCTTTGGAAATTGCTTAATCTTTGCGAATCAATCCCCAAACTTTTCGATTTTAATAGAAATGAGGAATATTAAATTCCAAAATGAAAAATTATGTTCGTTAATTTCTGAATACGATAGAGAATAATTCTTAACCATGACGATAAAATCAATCAGGTTATTAGTAAAATTTTTCGGAATAGCCAACCTCATGGAAAACACGAAAGTATCCGTATTCTATCAATGTTCTATAAGGATAGAATCATAAAGACATACTTTTTTCCATTCATCGATAAGATAATTGTTTTATTTCTCTATTTTCATAGTTTTGTGCTTTCATATACTTTTATGTCATTAATTATGGAGCATAAAAATGGTAAAACACAAATTTACACACAGTTATTTTATTACGGAAACAATTGCATAAAATAAATCATTCAAAATAAATAAAGGATGACGATTACATATATTGGCCATGATAAGCATGACCAAAACAATCACTCATGCTTATGTGAATCCCATAAGGTTCGCCTTTTGGAAGGAAACAAATTTTGGATAAATTGGAGAATGAAAGTTGGCAACGGCGACGCTGTTGGACGACTTCCTTGAGCCATCTGCCATTGGCGCCTCTCCACCATCCTAGCTTCTTGGACCGCATTTTGGCTCTCTATCGACAGGGAGCCGAAAATTGTGACAGAATGGGATGGTCTGGGGGCATCTCCTGGCGAAGTGGTGCTCTAATACTTCAACTCTCATTTCCTACCGCCTGCTTATTGCATGGGCCCTCTCGGATTTCTTTTGTGAGCAAGGGAAGTGTTGTCTAGCACTTTTTTGTTAACGCCTTCAGGCTCTGCCTTTAACTCTAAAATATGGGATATGTGGTTGGGAATATATTGGAAGACATATGAGATGATGGGCCAGAAGTAGGGAAGCCAATGATAGCTGAAAAGAAAGACTTTGGCCTTAAGAAAGGGCATATAATAATGATGGGTTGTGTTTGGGCGGGCGATGGTGAGTGCCAGCAATAAACAACACACAAACATATAATCGGTCCTTGGCTCTATTTTGAGGCAGCATTCGGTCGCTAGCGGGGCAGGACTCGTCAAGTTTCCCTGGGACTCGAGGGAATCAGGTGAAATACTCCCACATAACGTAAATATAAACATCACTCATACTATTAATTTACTAACTTGCACTTGGAAAGTTTGAGTTGTCGAGGCTGGAGCTCTCGAGGGAGTCATATTATTAAACTCATCACAAACAATAACCACTCGGAATTAAAGTATCCAATAGCGTATCATACGTAGAGTTGAGTGCTTTCCACTGAAAGTGTGAAGCGATGCAAAAAAACCCATTTGACACCTATTTGGATATGGGAAAATACGCACTATGTCTTCTCAGAGGCCGAAATGGTAAAAAAGCAGTCCTAACGCGCCAAAAGTACTGAAACTCCTAATATAATTTTCCATTTGGTTTTGTTTTCACTTAGCTCACCCGACTCAGGGCCAAAAATTCCCACACTAACGTTAACATAAAATATTCCCTCCATTGCGTTTCAATAGAGGATAAAAGAAAGAGATAAAAGAGGAGGAACCAAAAAAGACAAATGAGGACAAATCGGGCAAGACAAGCCTCACAATGGGTGAAAAGTTAGTCGATGGCAATGCCAATTGTTCGATTCCAATTAAGCAACCAGAAGGGGAGATGGGACCGGAACACGCCATAGTATGGACTCACTAAATAAAAATCCGCATTCTAAGTCTCCATAATACAGCCTGCTATACCGCTGGAGAATAGTCAAATAACAGCAAATACAAAATTATGAGCGCAGCTGAGATAATATTCCAAATTGAGATAAGCTCAATAGAAAAATATTGAGCATAAAATAAGTTAAACTGTTTAAAGAGATATCTTGCAAAATAGTATTATCTTGACAACAAAAATGAAATGTGTATTAAAATGACATGTCGTTTAAGATTTTACGATTTACTATTTTCAGTATGCGCTACACGAATTAATTTTTAAACACTTTTCAAAGCAAGTTTGGAGTCGAGCTATTCAACTTTCATAAAATCATCATATCCATGAAAAAAAAACTTAAAAACACAAAAAACATACAAATTTTATCACACATAATTTAGACTGCTGCACTCTAAATCATTTTGACAAATAAGTTACATTTCATTCATGTTATATTAATATAAAATTATAAATGATTAGCCAATAGTACGTGAAGTTTATATATACGTTGAATGAAATACTGAGTTTCCCTCGAAACACAGATTTTTCCTAATTTTTAGGAAAAATTAGTGAAAATAAAATTTTCTTACATATACCGTTTTTCCTCTTGAGTAAGAACCGCCGATGAATTTGTGTTTACAATGGATTTTTACTCAAGAGTAAAAATGGGTTATTGGGTTTTAGATTATTCTGAATCTATATTTTGACGATTGTTCCTCGAGGTGCATTACAGTCCTGTACCAAGATGGATGGTCTCATCTTGGTTCATATTTGACGTTTAAGCAGCCATGCAGGTGTCCGAGCGAATACTATCCGGTTGCCAGGCGACAGCAAATAAGCTGACCGCTGATTTTCTCCGTTTGACGGTTGACCTTTCATTTTTTGAATATTTCGTTATTTACATTTTATTTCACATGTTTCTTTAAGCACGGTTAACAAAGTCCAGCTCATGTGTTCCAAATTATGCCACCAATCAAAAGGCCCACAGTTCAAAAATCTAACCGCAGCGAACACGAAGACAAATTCCATGATATATCACAGCAAAATTTATCGTTAAAGAAGCAAAATAATCGTCTAACGAAGGAGATTAAAGTGTACCACGAAGATTGTCTTCATTTTTCATCTACTTAACTTGTACAATTAAGATTGAATGCTCGACGGATTGTAAATCCAATGACTGTTGGTGATACCATGCCGCGCGATGAAAGTGAGGGAAGAAATATTGTGAATTTGCGCAGAGAGAACAAATTACTTGAGCAAAAGGTAAGTTTCTTAAAAGCTATATTCATCATTAAATTTTAATTATAGATTTAGTGACAATTGTTTTGACATTTACTTTTCGAGATTACAAGGAGTTTTTTGCTTTCCGGCAGCATATATTTACTCCATTGACTTTTAGCAATGAATGAATGGTTTTATGTTCCATATTTAGCTCAATGTCCTTAAACATCAACTGCTCAGCTACAGTAAACCTGTATCATTAATTCAAAATACGGTATGCCCAGCATGGTCAGTTTAATAAAATGTAATTATTGAACTTATTCAGTTTCCAAAGAAGAGTATACGTCCATCTACGATCATACCCATAGCTGGCACCCAGGAGATGCACACGCACTTAACGCACATAAATCAGTGAGTGTATGGTATTAATTGTGCAGTGCAAGCATTAAAATAATAATTTTAGTGATTCTGCTATAAATGGCAGGAGCAGAATAAGCAGCGTTGAAAAGTACCCGACACCAAATTTCATGTACCGTTATTAAGGATACTTTTGTTATCAAAAACGATTTATTCAGAGTTGAGAACGTCTCTGATAAAACATATTTGATCCGCCTGCAACGAGCTAATCGTAACATGGAAGTAGAGCTGGACGAATTGAGGTTTAGCGTTAACAAAGCTAATCAGGTAAAATATGTCTAGCATTATTCATTTATATTTCTTCATATATAGAAGAAGAATTCATAAGTAAAGCAAAATAGGACAGTTTCAAAGTCATAAATTTGCTGTTATGAAAGCATTTCGAATTGCTCTATTTTTGTTTCTTAAATTTGCTGCACCGCCAGATGCTCTGTATTTTTAGAAATTGTCAAGCTTACGGATGGAGTATGATCATGTTGTGCAGGAACTGAAAATTGCTCAGAGCAACGTGAAAAATCTGGAGGAGTCTATAATGAATATGCGAAATGATGTCCTTAAATCAAGCGAATTGACTCATAATAATGCCGGTATAGTCGAAAAGGAAATCGATATATTGAACGAAGAGAAAAGTGTTCTTAAAGCCGCGCATGATAGGCTCATTGCAAAGTAAGTCATAGATTTTATTTAAGTTTATATAACTGTTATTAAATGCCCTCTAACAACTCATCCTTATAATTTTTCATATGGTTCACCTTATCAAAAGATCAACGGATAATATTGTTGCATTGAATTCACAGATATAAATTTAACTTAAACCTAGGTCACTGGAACAAGAATCTACCCACAAATATAAAGCAGAAGAACTAAACCAACTGAATACTCACGTGGAACAACTGAAAAAATCATTGGCTGAGGAAGTCCGTTTTAGGAAAGCATTGGAAGAGGAAATATTGAGCTCGCAAAGTCGTATATTAACATCGGATGATAGGGTAAAAAATACTGATTCTTCTAAATCTGTCGAGGAACAACTTTCGGAGAAGGCCTATCATCCATCAGAAAAACGAAATTCTATGCAACGAAATTATATGAATGCACCACGCTATGGATCTATACAGGTGCGGAATTATATAAATACGCATAAAAGATTTTACCTATGATGATAAAAAAATAGAAGTATTGCGTTTGGATTACTCAGAAAATAAATAAGTAGATAAATGTTGAAATTTGTATAACCTTGACTGAAGGTTATGTAAAAATTATTCAAGTTTATAAAACTGATATTTCTCGCGATAAGCAATATATGATTAACGTAATTTTTGTAACCATTCTATGCTGTAAGTTCTCTAGAACTCTCAAAAAGGAGATTGGGGAAGTCCAGTGTTGGATCGACTTTTCCAAGATGTCATCGGGATAATAGAATCACACGTTAACGAAGACAAAAAACAAGACCCCGATGGGTTTCTACATGCAATAAATGAAGATGATACGAAGTCAACCTCTAGGTAATCATGGATTTGAATCGATATTTCGTCAAAATATACTAAAATTTAGATGGCAAAAAATGTACGAGCAAATATATCTGGAACTGGAAAAAGTACGCAACATGCTGCTGTCTCAATACTCTATCAATGAAAGCATGAAGCAGGAGGTCTCAATATTGTACAATCAATATAGTCATACACTAGTTTACAAACAATATTAAGCAAAGCAAAACAACATAAAATGCAGCACTAACTTTTGTGTCGGCACTCCGTTTTCGGATTCTTGGTCGTTAGGATAGCTCTAGGCCTGTAGGTACCGAAAAACCTGTTTCGACCGACCGTATCAGCTTCTAGAAGGTTCTAGAAGCCCTGAGGGCATTTGGCTGTATTTCACGGGGAAGCAAGGAAATGGCCCCAAATTTCGTCCCCATATAGCAACTTTTCAGAACGTTCTAGAGGCCTTCATTTATCAGTGAATGTTCCATCTCCCGCGGCGAATGCCGCTGGTTTTCTTAATCTTGTTATCTGACTAAATGTGTAGGATGAGTCGCACGTTGTCATATGATCGAAAATATTACCTTTAAATCAAAGAAAAAACTGAATTATAAATGTTTCAGATGGCTGATATGGGCGCCACTTTGGAATTGGCTCAACGCAATTTTGATATTAAGCGTGCGGAGTATGCTGATGAGTTAAAAGAAAAGACAAAACAAATCGATATACTCGAAAACCAACTAAGAAGCATCGCCTCAAGCGGTGGTGATTTACCTCCAAATACAATTTCCTCTCCTGTTGTCGGCGAGTTTACAGATATCACTAAAGTAAGTAAGTTAAGTTCACAGGGGTTGGAGAAGCGTCGGACTATTTTTCGGAAAAATTTTCGGACTAAAATACAAATGTTATAGAACTAGGTTAAAAGTTTCAGCAATTTTACAAGCATAATTACTGAAATATTAGTATCCTAATATTAAAAAACCTATTTAAAAGACAGAGATTTTCTTAATTAATAAATTGCTTTTCTTCTGCTCATTTATGATTTAGTAAATAAGCGAAAATGTAGACAAATTTTTTTGTAGAGCTGGAATTTATGGGTTTTAGTCATAGCGGTTTTGAGCCCACCGTTATGTTTAGGTTACGCCATCATAAATTTTTGTCAAAATTCTCCTCAAGTTGCGACACGTAAAATATCGCTAGCAGTTAATTATTTACTGATAATTTTACAGACAAAATCGAACGGAGATTTTGCACTAATGGAAATGGTACTGCGTTTTTCAAAATTGATCTTCTCAGAAGAAGGACTTAGAAGAGCTGAAAGCGCTAGGCCTGTACTTTTCCTATCCATCGAATTCTTTGACTTCGAGCTACAAACAACTCCATTGATAAATGGTCCAGAGTTAGTTTTTAAAAATAAAAATATATTACTTCAAACTGCAAAATTTTTAGGGCAACTTTTGACTATTCTATGGCCTACGAAGTCTTGGTCTCGAATTTGTTTATTCATTATATACAAACGGTAAGTTATACTTACCGGATAATTGATCGCGGCTTAACTGTACGAAAACATTTTATTACATTTCCACGCAATTTTATGTTTATAATCATTGAAACAAAGGTTTAGCAATTAAGAAATTAAAAAATGGGTCTACTCAAATAGGCACTTTGAAAAACAGATGTAAACTATTATTATAGGATGCCATCAGCGTTGAATTATTCCAAGTGGTTGGCACTACTTATCGTCAACTATCAATCGGACGTGTCAGCCTTCGCAAATTATTACTGGGACGACCTCTCAGAAACCTGACTGGTCGCTTGGAATTCTATCCATTGAATACCGAAACACACAAATCCGCCCTAATTGCTACCTTGCATTACAATATTGATGTGCCTTTAAATTTGATGAATGCTTTGAATTTGCAAAGGGTTTGTTTCTTACCATTTATTGTGAGTTATTCCAAAAATTACTTTAAAATCTTTTGCTAAAACTCAATACAAATGTATCAATTTGCTTAAATTTCGTTTATATTTTAGCGCCGAATGCTTGCCACTGCATATCTGCCTGGAGAACTACAAGACAAGGCACTGCATAATGAGCTATATATTGATATCCATAGATGCTCAGGCTTAGATAAACTGCTGACGACCAGTTACTAATACTCATCTTATTTTTATAATTAGTGTATTTATAGGTCACCGCAATCAGACCTCGTATGTCGCTTATCAACTTTTCGATCTACCTGTCCATATGACGAAGGTAGTGAAAGATAATTCCAATCCTGTTTTCAATGATTCTCGGGCGTGGACATTACCACTTGGCAATTCTCTTCACGACTATCTAAAGAGCCAAGTTTGTTACGATTGTGGATGCATCTACTGTAATACACACCTTTTACATTTAGGAGCTGCAAATATTTGTACTGGAAGATATCAAAGACGATGCTTCTACAAGAGTCGATTTCAAGCCTGATGCATTGGGCTTTCTTCGGATACCGCTCTTTCCAATCGCCAAAAACCAACGCATTCGTGGGTCTTTCCCACTTTTACGGGTGTGTTTTTAGAACTTTTTCTCTAACTTCAATATTAAACCGTTTGTTATAGCCGGATGAATCAATCTCAGAAGCATCGATAGACATTTCAATTCGATGGAAATATGCTTACGTTGTTGAGGAGGAGGATCTTATCCACGAAAAAGTAATCTGAATGTAATTTTAGCAGGATTAGCTCATTTAATTCTAAGTCAATTTTCACTGAACAAAATCCTGATTTCGAAAAGGTGCTTAGTTTTCATCTGCCGTAGGCAAGGGGGCAAAATGGGGGGAGGGCAGAATGAGTCATTTCCATCCCCATTTTGATAGCAGAAAAAAACATAAAACCAAACATATTTTTTAATTGAGGAAATTTTTGGCAACCAACAATTGTTTATTTTTACCGCGGTTTCAGATGATACTTTCCCTAGTTCCTATTTTCTTCGAACATTTTCTCCTTTATGCCGTATCTACCGAAATTTAACATTATTATTACCATCACATTACACGAACCTGTTCAGAGTGCGTCTACTACGAACGTTGAAACGAAAGAATTGATGGCAGAACAAATAGATGCTCTAGAAAAATCGACACCTTCTCTTCAGAATACTTCGCCCCATAACCACCAAATTAAAGAAGTTACCGATGGTGATATGGGGATAGCTGTACAAGTAGAGAAAAAAATAGAACAACAAAAGTCACCCGAACAGATTGAGGAAAATGGAAGTGTGCCTGATTTAGTGCCTGCTATGCGGTTGCAAGAAGTATTGAAACCACTCTCAGATTCATCCTCAGATGATAGCCAGATGGACACTAATGAATTAGAAACTCGTCTTTTGCATATCCAATCGCCATCGATCTCGAAAATTGATACAAAAGCGGACGCTAAGCCGTCAATTCAGCCATTACCGAAATTGAGACATATTCCTAAATTAGTGGAAGAAGCTACAGACGGCACCAAACCACAAGAAAACATGCCAGAATCCACTATTCTAAAAATTCCACCTCCGACCCAGACAAATGATAATGGCTCTAATAGCAGTGACAGTTCAATTGCATCGGATGCAACTTACACCACGACAGGTACTCAATCAAAAGGGTTGGAGGAGGATTTACTTTCACCGCCACTTAGAACTGCACCACGAGCTATCGAGGTTGAGCCTGAAATAGAAATGCCAGCAGGTGGGTATTGTTTAATGAACATTTTTTGATGAACTTTGACTGTATTATGTATTTTACATTTCAAAACTTGCATTATGATGTTAATTAGTTTTACCTTCTTTGCATGCAATGCACATGTGTGCTTTGTTATGTGTGCATAATCCTTCACATAGTTATTAAGCTATTGCTGAATAACAAATACTAGCCGGCTATCGCCGGCTAGATTCGGTGGAGTCTATATTATGGTGGAGTCTATATATGGTTGAGACTCAATTCGTATGCCTTTGGGTATTTTAATTAATGCGCTTCGCGCATTAAACTGCCCCTAGGTTTTTCTAAGACATACCTTTCCCGATTGTTTGGGAAGTCAAAAGTGCCATTTTTAGCATATTTTTGGCCAAAATTTGAAATTCACCTTATGTGCGCAAACTTTTTTTTACAGATTCGTTCTTGGCATTCCCTGGGGAGCAGTTTGACGTATCGTGCGTCCAAATAGGAGCGGAACTCGAAAAGTTTTCTTTGTAGCGCAAAAAAGTGCCATTTTTGGCACATTTTTGGCCAAAATTTGAAATTCACCTTATGTGCGCAAACTTTTTTCTGCAGATTCGTTCTTGGCATTCCCTGGGGAGCAGTTTGACGTATCGTGCGTCCAAATAGGAGCGGAACTCGAAAAGTTTTCCTTGTGGAACCTTGATTTTGGCCAAAAAATCATGAAAAAGTCTATTTTCGTGGCGGGACCACCCCAAAAATTTTTGCGCCATTCGTCTTCCCGTGGCCGATTTAGGGGGGGTAGCCGCGAGCATGTGGTCCGGGAGCCTCAAAAAAGGGCCTAACTGCGTGCGGCACACAACGGGAAAATGGCGGATTATAGTGTAGAAATAAAGGTTTTCTATAATTGTATGTGAACATGTGAATGTTTTAAAGCTTCGAATTTTCTGGCATTGTCTAATATTTTTAATATTTTAAAAATCTCAATTTCCAGCTAAAACACCGAGAAACGTGGAGCAGGAGATGGAACGAATGCTGCAATTGGGTGCTGAAGCTCTTGAAATATCCCAATCCTCATCAGCATCGCTTTCACCGCCGGATGTAGGAAAAACAACAATGCAAAATAACCGGATAAACTCTGAGGATGACATACCACAGGCACCTGTGCGTAGATCATTACTTGGCGACTTGCCCAGCCTCCAGCCGCCAATAGCGCAAACAAGAAAAGCTGGTGCTAAAGCAGTGGAATTCACCGACCCCCTACATTCCTCCATTCCACGTGCGTGCCATAACATTGATTTAAACTATTTTACGTTCATTTTTACTTTCAGCGAGCGAAGCTTCGAGTTTTGCTGATGAGCAAACAACGAATGGATCAGTAGCCTCTTCAACATCTGGAACTCCACGTCAAAGGCCAATAGTCAAGCGTCGTGTAGTCGATTTAGCATTAAGTGATGTAAACAGAGCGCCACCTTCTCTTCGGACATCCAATGTGAGAAATTAAGATTAACACGAAAATAGGACAGAAATAGATTAACGGTTATTAACGGATAAGAACGATGACTCGTAACTCAGAATTGCAGTAATACTAGCTAGTTATATTCCTATAATATTTCTAAAATATCAGTTTTAGAATGTAAAACAGTATGATATGCAAATATTTAGATATGAAACTTTTGAAACAAAAAGACACTTCATATATGTCTTTTAAATGTTTAAATTTAATTTTCAACACTATAAATTTGAGGAACAAAAAGAACTAAATAGATTCTCGTTGAAATTGCAAATCCTATGGGTTTTGAAAGAATGATAATAAGGAAATATGATATTCTCAAAAGAGGTATCATCATTTTGCTATTTCATTATTTGAAACAGCTTCAGGAATTACTCGATACTCCGGAGGAGGAGGAAGACCAGTCTCAAGATCTACGAGTGAGCATTTACATTGGCAGATTGAGACTATTAGAAGGATCATCTTTGCTCACCTCGCAATACGATGGAGCTCAAGTTTTTGTAGAATGGAACTTCCTCGACTTTAACCGAGATATTTGTGAAACGCCCGGAACATTTGCCTTGCCAAGAAAATCGACCGACATTTGCATGTTTGATTCGGAAAGACGTAAGTGAATACTCTAATATAAAATTATGTTTTTATTATTAACAGTTTACGACCTGAATCGAAAGCGAGCCGATTTGTTAGCTCAATGGACTCATCTGAATAACAGGTAATTATTTACTGGCTTCTTCTTATTGAAATTTTATTCTCTAAGGGCATTTATTTATTAATAGGTAATAACGTATTATTAAGCGGAAAGGTCTGTAATATAAACCACCTTAAGGCTCACCTTCACCCTGGTGATGGATCCGATAGATGACCAATCGCTTGATTTTGATGACCTCTGTATTGGGGAATTATATTTAAATGAAGTTACCGAAACTTCTGATCATTTCATTACCTGTAAGTGACATGAGAAAATCAACTTGAACAATATTACTGTTTAGTACGTAATGTGGACAACATGCCAATGGCTATGCTTGAAGTGAACATAAATTATTCGGAAAAATTGCTGGAACATCTTCGAGGAGTATAAAGTGCAGTGGTGTGGCTTTACTCATTAATAAGTAGCGCAAGCTTAAACTGAGTTACGTAATATGTATTGTATATGATTATGATATATACCTTCCCGGAATAAAATTGCGATTTCTCTTCTAAAAACAAATTTCATTTCGATAAGTTTTGTGTGGTTTTAAAGCATGGAATAAAACCTTATACAATGTCACTGTCCTATCGTACAATGGCTCTAACAGATGGCCCCATTTTACTAGTCAAGATTATTTGGAAATTATGTTTTTGAAACGATACAACAAACGAGTTTTATAAAACTACCTTATATTGCAACTAATAACTACTATATTACAATTTGACCCATTGAGTCATGCTTAATTCCGTGCCAATTTGATCACAAGATCTTTTTGGCACATTGGAGTTACGCGTGATTCTAAACCATGCTGCAATTCGACAATTTTAGAGTAGATTTCTGGAGTGTTCAATGTAAGATTGTATCTCTAAGATGCATACATTTGATTTTATATACACCAAAAAATCTTGCTCTTTGAAATAAGTGAAACAAAGCACAATATTTAAAAATTAAATCCACTTGGAGAATTCGCAGTTAATATCTATCGTGTTCGGAATTTCTCGATTATATACTCGAGCAGGATATTTTGTGTATTTCTCGTTAATGTTCGTTCTGGTAATAAAAGTGGTTTATTCCAACATTGAGTGTCCAGCCAAAACCGGATAAAAACAATTTCCCAAAACTTGGGCCCTCCTTTTCTCTATGCTTGCCCCGGGTGAGGAAGGACCAGGATGAATCGATTAAACACCAATGCGAGACTAGCCAAATTAGAGCAGCATGTCTGCCATGTCTGCTACCAGCCTATGCTCTCCAAAAAGGCGCACCCTTTGTTCATGGCCATGCATGCAACACAAAAGCACCAAGCGAAGAGGACCTATGGCCTTTAAAAGAGGCCTAGCTTCTGGGTGGGCACCATCATGACTCTTCCTTTATATTGACTCTAAATCCACCTATTTATTTGTCTACACGTTTCCGGTTGTGTCACCTTTGATGGCCGGATGTGGATGACCTAACTATAAGCTTTTCCATTGATTACGTTGTCAATTCATGACTCTAGATAGATATGCACTTTAATCATCACTAACAAGTGAAGCCCAGTTAAAATGTATTAAGAAGTTGTGTTACAGTTAAAATTTAACGCAAATTTACCGCAACATCCTAATCTCTTATTCCTCAGCAAAGCGGACTAACCAAAAAGTATAAATTAATTTATATTTCCCCATTATAAAAACTAGGATTGTTATTTGAATTTATTGTTCAAATAACAGAAATACAATTGTTATGCTGAATTGATTTACAAATAATCTTCGTGTATCGGGCAAAATTAGCATTTAGTTTATATAATAATGCCTAGAACGAGCTATTAATTTCTAGAAAAATTTAGAAAACGATATTGGGCACAAAATTTATTGGTAGAAAAAAGAACTATGTGTTCAATATAAACAAATTCACCGAACTGTTTTCTAAATAGGTAATAGGGGCCACCTATTATTACTTTTTCATCATACACCTATACATCCGCCAAATGACGTTTTTAGGGGTTTCCAGGAGTTATTTTTTACCCCTACCAGGTGCTTAGCCCCACTGATTCCTAATTTGAGGTCAGTTTTGGTATTGGCGGTATTATTGCGCCGCTTTCTGCCCCTTTGCGACATATAAATTGGCAGAATGCAAGAAAGTGATACTGCGTCAAAACATACCTCAAATTCCTATGCAGCGGAGTTGAGGATAAAAAGTACAAAAACATTTTCTTAATCTCAATTTCCTAAAACCGTCATTTTTGGTGGTCGACATATTCAGAGAAACTTTGCTTCCACTTTTTGACATACAAGAGACCTATGTCAGATACCGCGCAATCTTTTCATGATGTTCTGCTAGTTGAAATCACATATGGATACCAATTGCAAATAATTAATCTCCTTCACTCTGCAAAAAATGCTCAATTATCCTAAATATACAAAGCTTATTTTTCATATGGTCACAGTTACATTAACATTGTTCCAATAATCGGTAGCAATGTATGTGATTTGTAATTTGAAGTTCCTATACCAGTTGTGTGCGCTTAGTTTCACCGCAAATCGAACCATTTTAATCACTCTGTTCCTAAATCCAACTCTCCACTACATTCTATTTATTTCTGCTTCGTTGACGTCAAATGAAATGAAGAAGGCGTATAGATTTGAGGATAAAGACAAACCCAAAGTGCTGCTCCTTTTCCGGTTGAATCAATTTTAGCAGCTGTACTTTACTAGGCATTCCCCAAGCGGGACCCAACCGAAAAGGCCTACATGCGTATTATTTCAAACAAGTTATAATCAAGTTTACTAACCTAAGCGTTTACTCAAATAACTGGCAAAACCGTTCTTTTGGACCCTGAAACTTTAATTGAGCCATTCTCTCAATAACATAAAAGAGCAGTGTATAAAAAGTGAATCGAGTCTAGGCTTTATTTTAATTACAGACGCCGCTTTGCTTGCTGCGTGAACGTAAAAGTTGGGGACAGTAGCCCGCGACATTGTCCAAAACCAATTTAGGCGTTAGACCAGTAAAGGCCAAAAAGAGCAGCACAGATTGATTAAGGCCAAACTCATTATTCTTGCATACTTTTTTCCTAAAATAATCTGCCTGTATATCCAATTGATTAGCTTGCGAGATAACTGTGTGTAGGGAATAGATGAATTTATGAATAATGATTATAGTTAAATTATATATTTTTTTACAAAAAAGATAGTAGCAGTAGCTCCATTCAAAGTCAGATTTTTTCTTAATAACGTTCGTCAATCAGCTCATTAATCCAGCAAATTTACTATATTCGTTCACCACATATTCATTATTTGGTACTTGCTCGACTAAAGTACTAAAAAGGTTAATTTAGTTTTTTGCCATTCACTGCCTTTGGACTTCGCATTATTACCTCTTGCTAGGAGGCCAAACCGAAAATCTGTTCTAAGAAGTCGTAATTTCCAATTCCCGCTATTAATAGCAGCAACTGCATTAAGATTATTTTTACTTGCGGCATTCCCTATTTTGGGATGTAATGTTGCCGCGGCCGTCAATAAAGCCTCCTATAGTAACATCTGAGTTATTGTTCTAGGATGGATGATGCTGAAAGTCACAGTATCAAAGATATTCAGGTAGGTTACATTCAAATTAACTTTGAGGTATTAAAGCTTATAATATTTCATTAGGATTACCCATGAAACAATACAGTCTAATTTTGGCTAGTCAGAGATTGAACTTTTTGACTCTTTTTATTCAGAAATTGAATGCCAAATTATTATTCCTTTTAATTTTATGAATTCTAATTAACAAGAACTGAATATTATAGAATCTGCTCGAAAATGCGGATCAGACGCAAACCGCTTCTTGGAGAAAGGTATCTTTCACATTTTATTCCATTAAAAACTTCCATACAAGCGAAGGAGGAGTCCTTACGGGATTCATTCGGAAAGCTAAAGGGTACAACCACAACGCCAGTTACCTTCGGCCTCCAGGACTCGGGCTTTCGGCCCACGTTAAACCTAGGGCCTGAGAGAGTCAGGTGCGTGAAAACCGGGATTTTACCTCTCAATAACTCAGGTAACTCCATTGCGTTCCGACTGGTTAATAGCTCATTTTGATCGGCTGACCGAGAGCTGTCGATTGAAGTATTACTCAACCGGAAAGCGGCGGAGCTAAGAAATTTACCTTTTTAAAACTCTTAAAAACACGTTATTCGGTTTTGGCGCGAATTTGAATTTCCGAAACAAATTCTGAAATGCTGTGACCTCCAGTTTAAGCCTTATCCAAGGGCACCTCCCTCGCCCCGGTCTAGCGAGTGGATACAGGAACAGCACTCAATACTATATATGATATATTTTAGTACGCTCGTTTGGTGCTTCCTCATGTGGGCCTGGTGACGGTAGTTTGCGTGTACGCAATGGTCGGTGCCTGGGTTTTTTATGCGATTGAGTCGCCTCATGAGGACAGAGTACGTCTCACAAAGTTACATAATGTTTGGACAAATTCGTTTTTTGGAAGCAAAATGTTTGCTGTTAGCCGAAAGTTCGGAAATTTTGAAAATTGGAAGAAGAAATACTTTTGACGAATGAAATATAAACAATAAAATAATTTCAAGAACAAAAACAGTAAGCACCATTTCGCAACTTATCTTTGTGGTTTTAGCTAAAAATAAAAGGTGTACAACGCATACATCAAATGCGCAGAGATCTAACAGAGCTTGTTTGGGAAAGACACGAGAAAGAATTGGGACAGCTCACTAGGGATGAGTGGATATCCAAAGTGAGGCAAAATTTGCAGCTGTTTAATGAGAATCTCTACCGCGCATACAAGGATCAGTATGTCAGGTGACTTTATTTTTCACAGGTTGTTTCCAACCTCTCTTAATTACCGACTAGCGGGCTAACGCGCGCTAGCGCGCGGGGAGTCTATATCAGTATGCCCTTGCTATTTTCCAGTTTAAAAAAGGATTGTTCAGGAGTACAGCAGCATGAGACTATTTCGGGCCTTCGGCCCTCAACAGCTGTTGTTCGGGAGTAAGGGTTGTTCGGGAGTAGAGCAGCATGAGACTATTTCGGGCCTTCGGCCCTCAACAGCTGTTGTTCGGGAGTAAGGGTTGTTCGGGAGTAGAGCAGCATGAGACTATTTCGGGCCTTCGGCCCTCAACAGCTGTTGTTCGGGAGTAAGGGTTGTTCGGGAGTAGAGCAGCATGAGACAATTTCGGGCCTTCGGCCCTCAACAGCTGTTGTTAGGGAGTAAGGGTTGTTCGGGAGTAGAACAGCATGAGACTATTTCGGGCCTTCGGCCCTCAACAGCTGTTGTTCGGGAGTAGGGATGTTCCGACCTCGTGAGAGACCTCGTGAGAATAACACGACCTCGTGAGAACAAACCTCGAATCTGACGTCAGATTCGTGATCAGCGCATCCGAAAACCCCCGGGTGCCAAAAATCAGACCCGTAGACAGCTTGCATCAAAAAACCCGATTTTTTGGCCAAAAAGTGGCTTTTTTCAAAAATGCGCCAAACCAAAAAGTGTAAAAAGCAAAGTTGTTCAGAATCGCCTCAGAAATCGATTGGGAACATAAAAAACATCACTTCCCCAGGTCAAAACCCTTAAAAACACGTTTTTCGGTTGGCGCGAATTCAAATATTCAAATTTTGGTTCTGACAATTTTCCCGGACCTAACTTTTCGAGACCTATCGATTGAGCTATCACACGCCCTGATCTGAATGCTGGATATTTCTGGATGATTGGTCACACGGGGCGTTACAGACACACGCACGACGCCGCTTAGTATTTAGGGACAAAGTAGTGGTCCATTCCCATTGTGCCTTCTTTATGCGAGCCGTTTTGGGATAATATCATATCTCTAATAACTCTTAAGAATAAAACTACATACATAAAGAGTTTTCAGTGATGTAGAATTTAATAATTAAAATATCAAGAAATGGTGTAAAACAAAATGGTGTTATTATGGACTCATTATGTGAATCATTTTTGATAACTAATTGCAAAAAACAAGAGGTAGTGTTTTTATTTATTTTGTATCTTTAGGTATGGCGACGTACGAATTTCTAAACGAGAGCCACTCGGACATGACCCAAGGATCAAACGGCACCGCTCGTCCAAGTCACGTTCGGAGAAGGGCGGTAAACTTTGGACCGCCAGCAGCTCATTATTCTTTGCGGCCACGACTATGGCAACCATCGGCTATGGTCAGTAAATGGTTATCATTTTATCTAGTTATATTCTCTATACAGGAAACATCGTGCCAGTCACAAGCTATGGAAGAATTGCATGTATTGTGTTTGCGCTATTTGGCGCACCTCTAGCAATTATCACTATTGGAGATTTGGGCAAATTTCTCTCCGAATGCACAATTTGGTTATATCGGAGAATTAAGGAAAAATCGAGATTAATGCGCTATCACCTCAAAAACTGGTCATGGAGGAAACGTAAGTTTTTCTTTAAAAGACAGAGTAAGCAGAGAAATCAGACATATAGTGAATAGTGATAAAGGCATTGGCCACCCCCAAAATCATTGATGCTGAGATCAGCATCTCACCGCTGAGATGCTCAGAAATCAGTCTTTAGCAAATACTTAGAGCAATTTCTCAACACTTCTTCCTTATCAAAAATGCTAATAAAGTGAAAAATGAGTTTTCCTAACATTTTATTCCTTATCAAAAATTTGTGAGCACAATAAATGTTGATATCAGCACCAAATCCCTGAGCCGTAGCCAATGGATCCGATTTTCTGAGCAACATGCTGAGAACACATTTTTGGACTGTTTTTCATTATGTTGGGCTACAATCTGACCTACTTTCTCTACGTCAACCTTTCTCCAGATTCCGATACTTTTAAAAATTTTTCGGTTTCGATTTTAGAAACATCCCCATATTTCACAAAAACCATCTCAGAACACCTTTGGAAAAGCTGTTCAGTTCATCGAGCTACTTTTATAAAGGTATTATGGGTGACTGAGATGATTTTGATAACATAGTGCAAAATAGTTAAACTTTTCTCAGCAAATGCTGAGAAAGATTAATTTGACATAGACAGAAATTCTCAGCATCTTGATAAGGACAGAATATCTCAGTATCCCCGCATGCTGAGATCAGCACTTGATAAAGATCACCTCCTGGGCATTTTTGAAAATAACTAGGAGCGGATAGGTTTTTGCTCACATTTGATATATTTAGACGGAGTGATGACTGAGGTAGACCAAATGTCACTAAGCAGAAATTCTGGAGGAATTGGTACGCAATCAAATATGGATATGTCGGAGTGGGACGACTTAGATAAAGCCGAAGTCCCTGTTTTGTTAGTTTTCGCCATTCTTCTGGTTTGTTTTAGAATAAAAATATATAATAAATAATGATGATTGACGTTTTTCGTTTAGCTTTACATCGCATTTGGTGGAGTTCTGTTTGCAATTTTGGAATCGTGGACATACATGGATGCCTTTTATTATTGTTAGTCCACTTTTGTTCTAAAGTTGTTTCTTGGAGCATACGATTTTTCAGGTTTTGTATCATTAACGACCATAGGATTTGGAGACCTGGTCCCAGATCGCCATGAGTATGTTAGACTTTAATTTAAATTCAAACTCGTATATAATGATAAATTAGTAAAGGAGTTATACTTATTTTAGACCTTGCTATTTCAGTTTCATATTTCAGGTATATCGTGCTCATGCTAATATATTTGGGTGTTGGACTGGCCGTTACTACTATGTGTATTGATTTAGTCGGAATACAGTACATACAGAAAATTCACTACTTCGGCCGCAAATTCAAAGGAACCGATATATTGCAAATTCTTAGACGTAAAAGGTTGACATTAATCGTGTAATACTTATCGAGAAAATAATCACTTAGTGAATTTAGAATGCTAGAGAGACGATTTGCTATGGGAGAAGGCAAAGAATTTATAGAATATGTGATTCAAGTTACCCAGGAAAATAGGTGGCTTTAAAAATAGCAAATTAAGAAACAATTATTGTAACATGTTCAGAGGATTCCACCCTCCATCGTCCCGATCCATTATGCCACCAGTGAAAATTGCAAGCCAGTTTTACTCAAGAGACGATGAGGAAGAGAAATTATCTCTCCAATCGGAAAAAGAAGCAATTATACCTTGGAGCCTAGATGATATAAATGTCGATACTACGCCTCTCACTCAGTTGCCATTGGCTCAAAAGGCTCCCACCCCGGAAGTGATTTCCGCGAAATCACTTTCACCGCTTCCGCCACCATTTTCTAGCCGTTCGACGACTCCGCTCACAAATTCTACGGATAGCGCCCGTTCATTGTAAAATTTTGATATGACGTAAACAAACAACCATTAGGGAATATTATATACTACGGATACACCACTGTAAACCTTTTTTCTATCATTCTTCCAACTACACAGTTTCATACTTTATGGGAGACATAGACATGGAGAAATATTGGTTTGGTAAATAAGTCGGGGGATTGAATAAAATTACAATTTCATTTACATACCGGAAGCCTTCACATGAGTTTTCTATACCATTTAATAGCTAAGTATTTACTCTGTCAAGACATGATTAGGTTTATTTTTGTTCACTTAAATTTAATAGACATATGTGATTGTATGAAAGATACAGACTCAGATTCTTGAGGTATTTTAGTACTTTTATCTAAGCGAAGATCTCCAATATCCTATTGTGCAGTAATGTAGAGGAATTGGAGTGCTAATAACTACCTAACACAGAATAATTTTTAGTTTGAGGGTTACTCAGATATGCTGATTTTAAGGAACCTTTTCAGCTGGAAAATTTTCCAAATTTTCCGGCCTATGTCCCAAATTCAGGCGGTAATTAAGTTCTAAGCATAAGTTATTCTATAAAAAGTATGTGGTAGAGATATCCCTTTCCTATAGTAGCCACAAATTTACGTTTTGTTTAATGTAAAAATTTTAGATATTTTGTCGATGAATAATGTATAAACATATATGATTATCAAATCGAGATTTTGATAATTATGAATATATATACTCTATATTTTGAATAAAAGTAAAAAAAATTTTATGCATGATCAAATTTGATTTTGCCACATTATTAGTGTAGCTTAGGAAAATATGTCAAAATTTAATTTGCGTTTAGAATGTACGAGAAATGGAATGCTAGAAATAGGAGTCAACGTGATAATTCGTGGGCGGAATCTGGACCTGATGTTTCCGTCCGTTGCTCAATATCAACTACGCCTTCGGTGCAGGAACGTAAGTGGAGTTAGCTAGCAATGCTAGGATATAACTTTACTTTTTCTAGGCGAGTTTCTATACAATAATTTCCGGTCCCCCGCACCTTCTGTTATGTCTTTCCAGTTTTCGTTCCCTTTACCGTCTCCAGATCTACGAAAAATCGGTTTGTTTATTTCTGTCACTCGTTTTTAAATTTCACCAAATTTGGACTAGTTCGGATTTAATTCATGGTGCTCATGAGATAAAATTGTCTGTTTACAAAAATAATTCGTAAATTTTAGCCGAGGCGAGTCGAAATGCTCGGCGCGTAACCAGCTGTCCCTCAATTATCAAACATACCTCAATTCCTGCTCAAACACCTACACCTGTTTCATCTATAACTTCCAGTGTAAGGCGAAAATGGAAATCATTTCGTAGCTCTTTGTATCGCGCTTCCACTTTACAGTTTGCTTATCCGCCTGTTTTGCTTTCGCTTGCTTCGCCTTATAACACTGCTGATAATGCTAGCCGAATGCCATTATTAGATCAAAATAAAGTCTCACGCATAAATTCCGCACAGTCGAATCAATCTGCCGTTAAAATAAATGTGCCCAACACAGAAATCGATACATTCCTATTATCAAAACTTGCAACTCAATGCGCCCGACCCGATACCATGGAAAACGGACTGTACGAGAATTCAAATGGAGACACAACAACATCTCCTCCAGGCACATCTCATCAATTACTGCATTTTAGAGATAGGCCACCAGTGTGGGCACAACCTGACAAATTAACCACTATAATGGAATCACCTCAGTCTGATGAGAAAGCTCGCACAACCGTTCGACCAGAAGTATTCCGCCATAAACGTATGGGTATTCAGCCAGTTTGGTTTTACAGGAGACGCAGTTTGTTATTAAGTACAATTTCTGGTATGTCGCAACAACAGACCTCCACGTCCGCACTCAACCAGCCACCTATAATAGTTGAAGAGAACAAACCGAGACCCGTACTCAAAAGGAAAAAGTTGGAACGGTTGGCACGGCGCACGGATCCGCTTCGCGAGGTAGATTGGCTCAACGTAAGTCCAAGAATGGCCCTTATGGAGTCGGTAAAAGAAGATTTACCTGCATTTGTTGGTCAATACCGTACAAGTGAATCATCAACATCCTCGCAAAATGAACGAGAAAGTGAAAATTCGACTCATTCGTCGATAGCAATGCCGTCGCCGAGGAATGTAAGTCCATGAAATCGCTAACCGACAGGGATTGGACGCTTCTAACTGATTCAATTTTATATTTTTACAATCTTCTTTTTTATTGCAACACATGTCAAACTGTGGTCTTTCGTTCTTATTGTAAGCATTAAATTTCTGTGGAAGACATTGAATTTTTAATTATTTTTAATGGCTTCTTATTTATTAACGGTCGCCTATATTGCAGGAATAGATTCCTGAAACGAATACTATCTCGCTTTCACGTTTTTTCTAACAAACATTTCGACTAATATTTATTTTGCTATTGCCTTTGCTTATTTGTGATTATAAGTTGTGATTCGAATATTTAATAAATGGAAGTATCGCTGTGTTTTAAAAACATTTTACAGTATTTTTCATTTTGCTTCTGTTCGTGTATGTGGTACAAGTGACGCATCATTAACATCGGTTCGTTGTCTTGCATACAGTTACATATATATAATGAAAAATAACGATATACTTTTTAGCCAATTGGACTATCATGTATGGAAGAATGGGAATCATATACCAGAATGCTAGAGGAATATCTGAGACCAGTGAAGAGGTATTTCTAGATTTTCATTTAAAGCATTATTACTCATACTGTTTAAAGTAAGTAAAATATTATAAGCTGAGATTTAGTTCAGAAATCCGACTCATGAAAAACTTGAATTGGTAATAAACAAGAAAGTAGAGAGGAATTTTTATGTATATACAACAAGCTGTTCGCTTCTGACTGAATCCTTTGATTTCACCACCAGTATATGAAAACTTTCCCAAAACTGTGTGCCAGTCCACCCAACGCTACACATAAATCATTCCATTGGCTTATTTACACCTACTTGCTTATTGCACTTTTTAGAGCACCCACACCAGTTGCTATTGAAAAATTGCGAAAATGTTCAGAATTAGCACATTCGGAATTTGTTGTGGAAAATTCACCTGAGCCACAGCCTATGACTCCGCCGCCACCCGAGCCTGAGCCTCCCAGACCTAGTGCTATGACTATCGCGATGGGTGCAATTGCGGTGGCCACTACCTCATTTTCGAAAGTGATGGCATATCCAGATCCTCCCAAACCTCCGTCTCCGCCACCACTATTACCCATCATCGGTTCTGTGGATTGGGAGATTGATCTGCACAGTGCCACTCCCATTCTCGACTCGCACTCAGCTACAGTAGTAAATCTAGAGCTTACGCCTGCTGCATTTGACCCATGCCACTTACCACGTGTAGCTAATGTTGCACAAACTGCTCGGTCAGAAATAAGCTTACCATGCTATCGACACAGTGTCTCTGGTGATATTGAGCCAGGCTACGAAGAATTGCAGGAAATTCCCCTATTTGGTGACACGGTGCAAAATGCTCAGATTAGCGATACTGTAGGAAGTGATTATGATATGTCGGAGGCAAAAACGCATAAAACTGCATCACCACCTTTGGTAGTTACACTTCAAAGGGCCGAAAAAGAAAATACAGATGTTGAAGACGCGGTCAGGTATGGTATCGTATTACAAATTATAAAAGTTAATAAATAATTTAACGGGGTACGGTAAAAGCCCCCCTTCCCGGTAAAAGCCCCCCCCCCCCCCCCCATAATTTTCATAAAAGACTTCTAAAGTGGTCAAAAAAATTTTTTTTAATTCCGAGATTAGTCCGAGATAAGTCTGAGATTAACGCGGAATTTGGTAGTGAATTTTCAAAAGTGTTGGTGTTCTCACTATCTCTAATCATTTTTCTATAATGGTTAAATTTATCCCTCGCTTTTGCTGTTTCAGTGTTCCAGTTGTCGGATTTTCAGACTCCCGAACAAGGATTTAGGCTTAAGCTCCCGAACAACCCTTCTAAGGCGCCATACAAGCCATTAGGCTTGGGGCTCCGCTGGGCACGGCCCAATCGGACTTAATCTTAGGCTGAAGCTCCCGAACAACCCTTATAAGGCGCCAAACAAGCCATTAGGCTTGGGGCCCCGCTGGGCACGCCCCAATCGGACTTTATCTTAGGCTTAAGCTCCCGAACAACTCTTATAAGACGCCATACAAGCCATTAGGCCTGTTTACGTCCCTTATAAGGGCTGCGCGATTTTTGGTTGAAGCAAGTCGACATATTTTCCCCAAAAATCTCGGAATTTTTCAAAAAAAAATTTTGCCCGCTTTCGAACCCTTTTATGAAAATTATGGGGGGCTTTTACCGGGGGGCTTTTACCGTGCGCCAATTTAACTGTACATTTATTTAAAAACTTAACAACAGCTAAGCCTCTTAAAAACAAGCTCAAGAATGTTCAAATTCAAGAGACATTAAAATGCTAAGAGTATTCTCAAACCGCTTAATACTAGTTCTAAATATTTATAAGATGCTGAAACATTTTTCCAAGCGGGTGAAACTACTCATATATAAGATACGCTTAGCACAAGCACGATATATGTACGTGTTATATGTACGCTTTTACACCATCCGTATATGTATTTTGCTTTATTTACCAAAAAGATACATTTACATGCTTTATCTGAAATAACACAGTCGTAAACAAATTTAGCTCAATAGTCAGCGGCTCCTCATCCGAGATAGAGGAAGAAGAAGAGTCAGGCAGTAAAAGTTCTGAGCCGGTATTTGATATCGACTTAGGGGCTTTCGAATTGGTGGATAGTGGTGTGACTGCCGAAGCATTGTTGAGCCAAGAAGAGCCCGTCATATACCATAAAGACATGCCCGTGCATTCCGTACATCACGATACGGTACAGACTGAGGCGGCTATAGAGAATTTAATGAATGCTCCGCAGAGTATGCTATCGTCTGTTGTACCGCCCACAATGGTAAATTTTGAAAAAACTGTAGGAAAGTTATTTACTACTTGTTATTTATGCTACTTATTATTTCCTAAATTTTTAAACTGTTCTATGGATTTGGTAAAAGTTGTAAAACTTTGAGCAAAGGCAGCTAACGACTTTGTCTTAATGAACAGACAAAAATTATAGAAACCAAATATGTTTTCGACTTGGAAACTGAAATATTGTTCTGTGTTACATAGATTGCAAGCATAGATATTCGTAAATACAATGCAAATGTTTCCGACAAAAAAGGTTCCTTTAATGAAGGACTGAGTTAAACATCTCTAAATTTATATTAAGTTATTAAAAAGGCTAATTATATGAATTTAAGGTCGCTGATAATTATTGTTTTGTGGTTGACGGAGACAAAATAAACATGGGCGACATTCTGGGCGATGAGCAATGGTGGCGACACACCTCTCGGCCAACAAAGTATTTCTACAGCGAGGATATGAAACGGTTTTATCGAGTAACGTGCTTGTCAGCCCGAGGCAAAGTAATCGCTGCGCGGCTAGCTAATACTGTACCCGCAATGGGCGGAAACGGACATGGTCAGCACCAAACTGAGCCCCCCGATTCCCCCACTAAACGCCGCCTTCGATCTCTTTCCTCAACTCGAGATTCAATTGTTAGCGGGCATTCAGCCTCTCCGCGAATTGTTAATGCCCAATCAGGGGCGTTTGGGTCATCCCCTGCAGGATTGTCTGGAGCATCCCGAGGACAACAACAGACTGCTGGAGGATCTGGTAGTTATCCAGGCACAGCTTTTCAGTCTTATGCTACAACCCCAAGAAGTTCGATGGCTTATCAACATGGTCCGTTACGCTGTGAAGTAGGCCAAAGGGGCGAGCGAGTGGATTTGGCTAATGTGTACAAAGTGGTTAGGTTTTACTCATTTTGGAAGACCTGCACTTCGTTTCACCGAATTGTCACCATGATAGAAAAGGTGACACCTGCAGAAGAAAATGAGTCAAAAGAAGAGGAAGGGAGTGAAGATGATAGAGACCTAAGAGAAGTTTGCACGCCTACTCTGAATTTCCATAAGAGATTATTCGTACAGTACTTGTGGAGGAACGCAAAACCGATGGAGAAAGCACGGGTTCAGAAAGAATTTGATCCACGTCGACAGAGACTTCTACGTTTCGTCACGGATACTGCTGCGAGAAAGCGGGTAGGGAATTTGTGAACTAAATTAATTTAATGCTCCCAAAACTTTACATCCTTTAAATACCAGAGATTAATCAAGAAGTGACAAGTGTAGCGTAACTAAAAACTTATGCTGAATGCGTGAACTTTTCGGATGTAACTGATAGTAATTTTGTATTTATATTGTTTTTGAGTTGCCAAGTAAGTAATTGTGATAAAATATAGAAAGTAAGAAAGAATTTTGTAGAGGATATATCGTTAAGCCGTTTCGAACCTAATTCCAGACGACAAATGTTATTATATAGGTTGGGTCCTCGTCAGGAGAGTCTTACATAGTTTTGTAAAAGATTTTCATTCTTACTAGGTACAGACTGTAGTATTTCGGAAAAAAATTTATTCTAATTTTTGGATAGAATGTACGTCTATCAAACGATGATTCGACTCTTTTTTAGTCAGGATTTCAAAAATTCCCGCCAAATTCAACAATAATTATGGATTTAACCCCCTTTAAGGTATGGTTTTTCTTTCAAGAAAACCAAATCTAAGGCCAAGCCGAAACTTAAGCCTAAGGTTTGCCTAAGCTTAAGGATTAGCGCAAAACGCAAATGCCATTTCAGTAACAAAAAGAGTGAATCAAACTGCTAACATGTAAAGACATAAAAATAGAAAAAATAACGCGTGCGGCATTTTCCTGCTGTTTGTTGAAATTTTGGAATTTCGAGCAGTTAAATTTGTTTCGTATATGTTGCAGTTAATACTGACGCTCAGTTAATACTGACGCTAACTGAAAAGTCAGTTAATACTGACACTAACTAGTTAATATTGACGCTAAGGTGTAGTTATTGATAAATTTGGTTATTTTGTTTCATTTTTCGAACTTTTTGAGCATTTTTCACTATATTGACTATAAATCTGATATTACTGTCTCTATATCAACTTTTTGTCCTGATTCCAGTATACCACATATTTCAGAATTCACAATTTCAGAATTTTTAAGATTTCGACTTTTTCAGAAAAAAAATTACGATTTTCATTACTATGGCGCCTTATAAGAGTTGTTCGAGAGCTTAAGCCAAAGATTAAGTCGGTATTAGGCGTGCACAGCGGGGCCCCAAGCCTAACGGCTTGTTTGGCGCCTTATAAGGATTGTTTTAGCCTGATTGCAGCAGGCCTGCTCAAAAAGTTCGAAAAATGAAACAAAATAACATAACAATAAATTTATCAATAATTACACCTTAGCGTCAATATTAACTAGTTAGTGTCAGTATTAACTAGTTAGCGTCAGTATTAACTAGTTAGCGTCAGTATTAACTGCAACATATATAACAAAAGTTAGCGTAATATTTAACGACTTTTATTTTCGAATTGCCGGAATGACCATTAATAAAAGAAATCAATTAATATTTAAACACTTTGGTAAAATATTGCTAATTGTGCAGGTCAATTGTGCACGGCATCTTTACCAATATGCAAACCACTATCAAAGATCCATAATAAATTCCTAAAACAAAACATAAGCAAAATATGAAACAAATTAATAATTACCACTAAACACGCCGGCAGATGTGGGAGGAGTTATATATTGATATGTATAATCGTCCGCAGGTTGATCAGAAGATCCAATTGTTGTAATTGTCGATGTTTGTCTTGGCCCTAGAATGATAGATATCTAGCTAATGCTTAGAGAAGTACGAGAAATTAGTTTAACCCTTCATTGCCGAGTGTATCCGATCGGATACGCTTTTGATTTACTAAAGACTTCACGAAAAGAAAGAAACGTATGAGTGTTCATTACTCATACAAAGGGTGTGTCTGTAAATAGATCACATAGAAAAGAGAAATAAACAATGGCAGACATCATGATTTTGATAAAGACAGCTCACGAAAAGGAAAGCTAATGGTAATGCAGACATTCTGCCCATTGTCTATGGCTCCGGCAATGAAGAGTTAAGTAGGGATATACGTTTTGAAAATCGTGCATTTTATTATTTCAATTTAACTATTTCAATTTTCTTTCTTGCTTTCTTTTTATTTCGTTTAATCGTTCAAACGTTGAGAATGCAAGGATCATCGCATAGTATCATATAATCATACCGTAGTAACGTATTGGCTGTGAAAAAATCCAACCAGGCTTCGGCTGCGCAGTAGTCTTAGTTTGGGCAGTATTCGCATTGCAATCTCCTGCAGATGAGTCCGTAATCAGAGTTCTGCAGCAACCATAGTCCTCCTACAATAGTTTGTTTAGTTCACCAAAATCTGTTAATTAATGTAAGTACCCATCCGTCTTTCCAGAATTGCACTTGATATAAATTATCCGCTTTAGTGAAGCAAGGCATCGAATCTTTAGAAAATTTGTCTTCAATAAATATGGTCTTATTATTCCTATAAAAGTTATTAGCTTAATATTAGAATATAAAGAGAAACATTTTTGGGGAACTAAAATAGTAAGCGATTCCATAGGACGCACCCGCGGCCTCCGCCGCGGACCATGCCCCAAATTCAGGATTTCCGGAAGCCATATCTTCCGGAAATCGCAAAATTACCCGGCGAAACCGGTACCAATCGACTCAGCTGGCCGAGACGAAGCGATTCATGTATCACACGTCCGGATCCGAGCCGCGACGGGCGTACTTGCCCTTTGACGTGACCCACGTGACACACGGATGTCACGTTTTCACGTATGTCAATCCCAATTCTGACATTGATAACCCCCTAAAATCCTGGGTTTTGGGGGTACACGCGAGTTTGGGGTCCGGCACCCCAAAAAGTAGAAAATCCGTATCGGAGGGGACTCACACAGTGCGCCTTAGAGGGACTCGATATTGTTTACGTTTTACAAAGGCATATGAAATTCCTTAAATCAAGTTTTTGATGCTTTGTGAATTATGTGTTTTCAGCTGCGTCATAAAAATGTCATGCTACTGCATCTATATATAAATCAAATTTCTGAGCAAATGTATAGCCCTTAAGTTATGTATTTGTATTATTATTATTATTGAGTATTATTAATGCAAACAGAACATGAGGAAGCTGGTACTCAAGCAAGGTGCCTATTTAAACTCGGTTTATCATGTTCCTCTGCTTGAGTACTTTCAATGTATAAAGAAAATAAAACTAACTCTACAATCAAATTACACATAACAGCGTTGCGAACTCTAGAATGATTGTAGAGAAGAGTAGATTCTACGTTATTCAAAGCAGGGTCATACACGCAATATTTGCCCTGAGTACAAATTCAAAATTAACGCCTGAATTACAAAGAAAAACCTTAATACATCCACAACTGTCCCCGGGCTTTTCTTTTACAAGCGAAATACAGGACGAGAAGTAAAAGCCGTGTCCACTATGTCCGAATATCAACTCATTGCATTTGTCCTTACAAGAACCTTCCGGAATTTGATATGCATTAAGGTTGAAATCCGCCGACAAAATAAGTTGAGGCGAATCGCTAAAATATGTGAGTCAGGTCCAGTAAAAGAATTCTACCTCGATTTGTCCAAATGAAAATGCCTTCCTTCAATTTGTCTATTTTCCAATATATAGAAGACATATAGATCCTTTCCATTCTCAAAGAAAAGGCGAATATTGTTAGGGTCAGTTACATTAGGAACATCGACAATCTTCGGCTCTTAAATAATCACCATTTTTACATTTTTACAAATATTGTTTGATACGTTTATAGACATCTTTGCCATCTATAACAAACACACGAAATCGTAGGTCAACTGCGAGTTGAGGATACTCTAAGCCGGCTGCTATTAGATTGAATTTTCTAAGTATGTTTTTTGTTTCATATTCGGAGTCAATGTTGATGGTACCATGATTGACACACATAGCGTCATCAGCATCATCTGAATTATAACAGTGAGAAATCCATTACACAAATTGCCAAACAATAAAATAATAGTTTAACTTACGCTGCTGTAATGCGGCGTTAACAGTGCATAATATAAATATTGAAACCGACAGAGTATAACAATATGTGTATATGGAAAGACATAGCATTACTGAAAAGAAACAAATTATGGGAATTTGTTAATACTTTTAATTCCTTTACTCATGATATTTTTCTGGATAATTATAGTTATAATAATATACAGAAACAGGTCTTAAAATTTCATTTAATTACTGGGAGCAACAAAACAAATAGTACATCGATTTCATTCTGGATTGACAAATATAAATATGTTCCGTACATTGGATCAAATTATAACAATACATATATTATTTATTGTACAGTGTTCTGATGTAGAATGACACAGCTCGATCATTAGTGAGTACATAAGCTATTACTCACCCTTACATACATCACATTTGATGCGTCACAAACCCTTTCATCAGAATTATTAATCTTGCATCCTAGTTAATGCCTGGTATATGAAGTATATAACTTAAAAAGTTACCACAAGAAATCGTTTTCACATAAGTTTTACTTTAGATGACTGGCGCTATTTCAAAGTGGCACAAGGATCAAAATGTACCTGACGAATTTCTAGAACGACCAGGTAGTTCTCGAAGACATTGATTCTTTCCTTTCGGAATATCTTCCCACTTATTGTTTTATAAAAAAATATAATTATGCATTTCCGATTATATTCTCTTTTCGGTATTTGTTATGTATTATTGTCTTTCTTGTCACATATCGCATGTCACTAAAATTTTCAGTGTAGATAAAAGAATTACTTCACATTTTTGATTAATGATATCGCAGGTGTATTGTAACACATGTTGTTACACTATGCTATATCGTCAATATAGTTTTGGAAAAACTTCGTGTATAACTGCATCAAACAGCGTACCTTAATGTACAAATCCAGGTACTGGTAAATATAAATTTATATCCTTTATATAGTAATTCGGTAATTCGTCTGGCTAAATGGGTGAGTAGGTGACACCGTCACAGTCTCCATGGTGTAGGCACCAACCGATGAAGGTTTGACTCTGCACGGGTGAAATCATATTTGACACCGGGATTTTTAGCACCCGGGGGTTTAAAGAGGTCCTGCATCTAGAATTTTTTTTGACGTAGAGGTACGCACGGTATACGAAATTTATCAAAATTATTTTTCCAAAGTATTCTGCCATTTCTGATGCTTATTTTATGCACCGGAGGTTGTTTCGGTCACTGAGTCCGAATCTGGGGATAGAAAAATTACAGGGTACCCTCGGGATATGAAATTTTTCAAGATTGTTTTTCCAAGGTATTTTGTGCTTTCTGATACTAATTTTGGCGGGGGGGGGGGTTTCGGTTATGGGGAATCCGAATCCGGGGTCAAAATAATTCCAGGCGTACCCCCGAGGTACCCATAGCCATAATTATGCTTAAGCATCCGAACAACCCTTAGGCAACCATAATTAGGCTTAAGCGTCTTAACAACCTCTAAAGGCAGACTATACGATAACAAGGCTCCGTCAGAGTCTCCACTCGCTTCGCTTGCTCCGACTCAGACGGAGCTGGCGCGGATGCACCCACCCACTGATATAAGGATAGTCCCAATACAGGCCCCAATACAGGCGCCACATCCCGCTAGTTAAGAGTATATTGCGATAATTAATTACTTCTAAGATTTATAACAAAGATTTTAATAAAAATATAATCCCAATTCAGAAAGTGTCATCTTGGTTCTTTAATGCCCGCCAGGAACATTTCATGATTCTCGTTGTGTTCAGTCACTGTCCAGTTCGCGCTGATCATTGAAGATCGGTCTGTGCGTCCAAGCACGTCTGTGACGTCAAAGCGAGTTGGCTGACAGGAAGGCAGTATGCATTCTGCCTATCGGTCACTTCTATAAATATCAGAAATCAGTGGTCAGAAACGAATGTAATTCATCATTTTTTACGCTCCCGAAATTTTTTTAGGGAGCGATTTGTATTCCTTGTATAGTCACGGTTTATTAACATTTAAAAATTAATATTAAAAATTATTAAAACTTTGTAATATCAGTATAACATTATGAGGAAAATTAATAAAATGTTCTGCATTACAGTCTTCGCCAGATGACCTTATGTCGAGAATTTCGCTTGCACTTATTTGATTTATATATTCCATAAATATTACTTTATAAATATACTATAATTTGGAAATTGTGTAATTTTCAATCAGTCTGTTATTCACTAATAAGCAATTTTTGATTTATCCTATTTTTATGCTATAATCGTGAACGGCTTTGTAATAATTTTTTATATTTAAATTATAAGCAGGTATTTCAAATGAAACAATCCATGCAATTAGCTTTATTTCAACCCAATCAATGTTTCTTAGAACTATTTTCCTAAGCAGGATTTCATGATTTGGTGTTTATTCCCAACACAATCAAACACTTTTGACGAAATGAGCTATATTTAGAAAGAATTGACCAAAATAGGAAAGCGAACTCGGCTAAATTCTGCACTGGTGAGCGGCTGGCTTCACCTTTGTTTATTTTTCAGTTACGCACTTTCTCTGCTGCCATATTATCCACATGTATATTGCGTAATCTCGGCAAGGAGTCACAAATATTACCGTTTTATTGTCCCATCAGCAAAATTAATCTATGTCATTGAGTTGAGCAAACCAAAACAATTATATGGCTTTACACAAGGGATTAATTCTTATTTCCCCTATTTTGAACTCGGCGTTTTGAGGCTAGCCTCATAAAGTTTTATGGGAGAGCTATAGCATGATTTGGCTAGACTATTCTTCAAATTTCGTGGCATGTGGTGATAGTTAGTTTGAGAGATCGATCGTCTAAAGCAAGAGGCGACCAATCGATTTTCAAACACGAGAGTGGCCACGGCGTCGGCGATGGCACCTTTCCAATTCATCTAGGCGGTCCCACGTAACAAAATTATGCCACCTAGCAGTTCGTGTCTAATGAGAGTACTGTCAATTGTAGCTGATAAGTGACGAATGTACAATTGGAATGATTTTGCGTACGTACGTGGATGGTTGGCTCTAATTCATATTAACTCGAGTGATTCCTATGTAATGTATTAATCAAACGAGCGTAAAAATTTTAATATTATTTCGCTTAAGTTAAGTCGTTGTCGATAAATATCCCCGAAATATCACAAAATCTGTTTTAAGTGCTAAATATTGTATTAAACCCAAAATTTTTAAGTTGTTTTTCGATAGCATCGTTTAAATTTATATTAGGAAACTCTTCCGCATTTGCTATTTCTTCCACTTCGCTTAACTGTCCAAAATTAGGTACAATGTTTTGCTAAAAATGGCATTTCGTTGTTTCTATTTTGGAGCAACATGAAATTCCAACATTTTTTGGCAGAGAAGAGATTTGCTCGACTATAGAACACCAAATGTCCGAGTAATTGGGTGGGGAAATGGCCCGCTGAAATGGCTTTTAGGGCGTCCATCCATTACTGCTCGCAATGCATCTTTTAAGCATTCACGCAAATATTTTCGTCAAAAATTCCTTGTAGTTTAATGCAACTCATGTAACTTCAAAATATTGGCCAAAATCCACTTTCCATTAATTTTTCATTCTGCAGCGGCGCATTTATGGGAATTCATTAATTCATTAAGTGCTGAGTGACTGGAGAAACGGCAAGGCCCACTGGCCCCATAAATTCAGCACATTTTTGCTTGAAGAGCTAAATTGAAGTGCAGAAATTTTGAATATACTTTAACAAAATATATCCAAAATTTAATTATGTTTGGGTAATATTTTAATGAATTGGTAATGTTATTCTGAATATTTGTGCGATTACTCATTTTATTATGAAAATTGGCAGAATAATTTTTAATAACAAAGGATAATTCTTCGGCTTTAAGTACATTTTTCGAATAAAGGAAGAATAGAATAAAATTTGGAACTTATTTGCTAATATTATTACCGTTTATTGTTTTTATTAATACTATCATTAATTAGTCCTTTTATCGCACTAAGTATCTGGTACGATTTTTGCACCTATTACTGATTTTTCTCCATCCGTATTAGCTTAGATTTTTAGCTTAGATATTAGCTTAGATTTTTCTCCATCCGACCTATACTCGTTAATGTGATATAAAGCCTTATTATTATTATTTAGATTCGGATTTTTTGAATGGAATGCAATTATTTCCACTTCAAGTGCTTTTTCCGATTGCCAATGGCAACCATCCGAACTCTTATCATGGGAATATCCTTTATTCTCAATCTCTTTGCAATTTTGTACGATAAGAGATAACTGAAAAATGTTGCTTGCGGAGTTTTTTGTGGATATTTATTTTTGTTGCAAACACAATTTTACACCGACTTATAAATGCAATTATTTTCCAAAATTTCCATTCGTAAAATCAGCAAGAACTGCTTTGATTTCGATGCCAAAGAAGAATAGAAAGGACTAAGAATATCTTACCAAAACTTGCTATATATACATCTTGAATACCGGTCAAGCCATTTTCATTCTCGATCGTAAACCCAAAGTTCCATATCATATTCGATGTTGCGTATCGCGATGGGACAGAGTTATTATTTACCTCCATTTAATGTGGCTATCGTGCAGTTACGCTTGGATTACGTCGGATCCTGAATTTTTAATGAGGCCAATTAATTAGTGTTGTTTGCGACGATGTATTATTTAGTTAGCGTACAAGGTCGGTCGGTCAGTCGTATGAGCCAAGTGAGCATCAAGAGATATTCCCGTTCAGTTTCCTTTTTGATGAATACTTCTGAATAAAATAATTGGACTTTGGCAGCGCCTTATTAAGCATTCCTTCCTGCTGCCGTATATCATCGGACTGGAGACGTCTATTCATTTAATTCCTCACTTGTTCCTGGGACGAGCATAGAAAGGTTGTTCCTTTACTATGGGATATGTTACTTTGGATGAGCTTTTTTGCCGGAATTTATTTTGAGAAAACGAAAGCCACAAAATCGCTGCCGATATTTCACAGAATTCATTATTTTTAATTGACTCCCGCGCAAGGCAATCGTAATTCTTATAAAAAATTTATATGAATAGGCTAAAAATGCCCAAGCACATTTACTTTGCCATTTTCTTATGGAAGACTTAGCGTAATGTTCCGTATTCACTGATAGAGGTCAACCTTGGTGATATCACTAAAGGCGAGCTTTTTGAGTTCTAAGGAATTATTGATATGGATAGCCTTACATCTTTTACAAAAATTTGTTTCATCCAAAGATCGGGCTGACATCCCAATTTCCATTGTCATTCCCATACAATAATTAAAATGTTACATGATTTTATAACATAACATGAATCCACTTTTCAATATTTCCTTTCAAAGCTCAAATTCTAAACCATTTTCATCGCAGTTAAAATTTTCATCACCAACAAAATCGGAGTCAAATCCCAAACCTCTAAACATGTGGATTGCTGTCACCGCACTCAATTTTTCACTTTCATTCCCTTAGGGATCAACCTCTATTTGAAAGAAAATGAAAAGTGGTGGAAAAGCTTTTCTCTCTCTTTCAGCGAGAACCCCCACAAAAGGTCACTGCTTACCGCGAGAAAAGGGTGTTCGCCGGGGCTCTAATAGGTCCTTGGCGAATTTCGGCCAAGGAGACACTGTTGCGGCTTATGCGAGAACTAGCTGTTCCCAAGGTCTAGCTTGGCGAAAAGAGAGAGCTAGTTAGACAACGGGCCATTTCTGTTGTCTAATCCGCCATAAATGAGCGGATTTGCAGGCGCTTCCCTTTCAGCCATTTGAAGGGTGAGAACGAACCCACGAAAAATAATAACGCATTGTTAAGCAAAACCGTTTATTTCGACCGGTTAGCTTCATTTCCTTTCGCCGTTACTCATCTATTCAAAATAAGTCTGCTCGGATCGCAAATTCCTCTTTCAACTTTACGTTTCTAGACACATTGCATATTTATTAACTCTTGACTCGCGTTCTACACATCAAATTTCATGGAATTTTGGATTAATTTAGCTACATAATTTATTTGATACATATTTAGCCAATATTTCCCTCCCTTTAATCCTTTGTCGGGTTTCCGCACAAATCTGCTTTCCTATCTCGAAAAATTGGCATACACGTGATGCTTTGGTAATTTGAGAATCCCGACACATCCAGAAAGGTTTTGCAATTGCTTAAGTCCAAACGTGATATCCAAAAATAAAAATGACCAATTCAATAATTAAAGCGAATTATTTAAGGTCGTTCGCCGAAATCCTCCTCCAATCTAATCAGACCTGACTAAGTATTAATGAATACGGCTATGATCATATTTTATTACTGATTTGACACTATCTATTGTTTCTATTCTTTTTGGATTGCCGCATATATAAATGGGTTCCAAATACAATCCCTCGAGGCGAACTTCTCTTCCAGCGGTCTTTCACGGAACCGGAGCCAATGCTGTGCGCAGTCCAAAAAGCTTGTCACCCAAGTTGGGCTTTCTCAAGGAAATTTCTGAATTTGAAATCGATCCGCCATTTTTGTCGCCTGCCTCATCGAGCTCAAGGTCCGTCGCATTTAAGTTTTGTTTCAATCTGTATTTAACTCGTACATATTTAGTGCTGATAACTCGCCGATGTTACTCAGCCCAGCTGGTAGACCGGCTTCGGCTCGTCTCTACAGGTAGATATAGTTTGATATGATTACTATTATAATAACTATTATAATACTAGCTTGGAGAGAGCCGCTACGCGGCTCTAATCTTCCCCTTACCTCGGGCCTGCGGCCCTCGCTCGGCCGGGCGCAGCCTTCTATTTGTTCGGGAGTCTATATCAGCGGCTCTAAAGTTCTAAATAAGCACTGGTAAGAGTGACCCTTCAAAAAATTCGGGACACAGAAAAATAAGGACTGGTAAGAATGACCACTACAATACTAGTGGTAGGATAAGAATTCTTAGATAACGGTACAATTTCCATTGCATATAATGCGTTATTGGCAATTGCACAATTTATAAAGAGTCCTTTATAATGAGTTTTTAATTCAAATTTACGCGGTATACTTTATATTAGGCATTTTTACCCTAATTATTTGCCACACATTATTTTTTACTACAGTATTTATTTACCAACTAATTACTGAAGTACTAATCTAATTTTCAGACGACAGCGAAAGTTTTCCAGTAATTGCGCAGATCAAGCGGAATGGGTTGACGTGGACGACTTTTGTACTCCGCAACGTACGCTGATGCATCGTAGAGGTACGCATCACAATATAGGTGGAGATCTCGCAGTTTCCGCTTTGACTCCGCCAAGCTCGCGTGGTTCTGCTAATTCGCCAGTTCTAACTTCGTCGGTGTCCCCTCCGTCTACCGACCGACCCCATATGGAGGACGGACCACTGAGAAATAACCGAAGGTTCTCACCCAGGATGACAGCTGCGGAGTCGCTAGAGGAAGAACCTGCTGAGGAAGATTCTTCGGCCGTTGATTTAGATGTGCTAAATTTACGCAATGCCTTGCAAGCACGCGCCAATCGCATGACTAAATACCAACAGATGCGCAGTTTTAACATAGATGAGCAAGGGCGCATAGTAGATTGCGGATTTCGTAACACAGGAGGAAAACTCTTCAAACCACCTGCAAGTGAGTGCGATAAAGTTAAAACATAGAGAACTGAATAAAAACTTTGGTTGCATACTACATTAGGCAAAACTGGTTTTAAATCCTCTTTTTTCAGCTTAGATTATGTGATACGACGGGATGTAGTTTTGCAAGAGAGGGAACCGTTAAATGTTTATTCGCATTTTTAGGTCTTTTAAACACAAGCACCCAGAATTTGACTTGGTTAACCTAAGCCTAGCCAACCATTATCTGGCGTCGCACTATTGTATTCAATTATGGTGGTTTTTCTAAAGCATTTTGAGGTTTTGGAAATTTACAAAAGAAAAAATTTTATTGGATTTTCCCCCAGCACCGAGAAAAAACATTTTGGCTGTCTCGGGACCTGACAAAATCGCCATTATATAGAGAACCGTTATAAAGAGAGTTAACTATACAGACAAAAACAATTTTCAAAAATTTTGCCCCGAACTCTCGGGATCCAAAATTACATAAAGTCACTCTTAAGCTTTAACCGTTCTTGAATTACACAGTTCCATAACAGTTTTGCCAGTGTTAAAAATTACAACGATCAGATCGTTTAATTAAGGGAGCAACAAAAACCGCCGTGCCACATGCCCAGAAATTTGGCTCAGCTCTGCTGATGAGGATGTCAGTCGTGAAGTAATAAAATGTGTGTTACGACTCTACGGCGCGCCAACTGTGGGTAAAAAGGTAGATAGACAAATAATTATTGAGCAATTTCAATATCGTTATCTACATAGAGTGTGACCAAGCAGCTTGTTGCCAATGCCGAAGTTGTTGCGAATGCCGACGCAGTCTCCATAGGTAAAATACTTATTTATACTTTTTTATACGAGCAATTTTAGCGAGCGATGACTTGCAACGGCCAGGAAAGACTGTCTCCTTTCTTATGAATGACAATGAGATAGAGATGGAGATCATTCAAGGATCTGGTACAGAGGTAATTTTCTTGCATAGAGCGAGATTATTTATCTGACATTATATCCATTTAAGCCATGGGTATATGTCAGTAATTTCGAAATAGTTTTTCAATTTGAATTTTGAAGTACACTTCAACTTTGTAGAAGAGAAAAATCTGAACAGAACTTAGTGATCAGTGAAGGGCATGTTCAATTTCATTTAATCCTGTTAGTAAAACCAGAGCAAAACACGAGAAACTTTGAATCAAACTTTAAAGAAACGGTATCCATAAACCTAGAAACACATAAGTACAGACTTGTCTCGTATATCGGAAACGATTTTTCGTTTCCGATAACTCAATTCGCATAAAAATCTGAATTTTTGAATTGGCAGCCCAAATATTTTGGCGAGACTTTGAATTTTTAACTATATTTGTTTCTGGAAAATTTGGATAAAACAACAAAATTATTAGTTATTAGTAAAATTCAAATTCGGACCAAGAATTCGAAATTTTTTTAGAAAAAATTCTTTAAATTTATTTTGGGGAAAAAGACAAAATATGTACCTCGTTTTTACGTCAAATTTCAACAGAAATCGTTTCTGATAAACGAGGGAAATTTGTATGAAATAAATTCGTTACGGCAAAAGTCTTTCCGACAAACGACAAACAACTGTATATAAAATACTATAATTTATAGTACAATAATTTTAATTTATAGTTTGTAAGTAAAAGTTATTGCGAGAAGAAAATTTTGGCGTACCTTATTTGGTATTCATTTGTAGATATAAAAGTGCTTGTGTATTCAGGTATTGCAAATAGACCCGTTCCAATCGACACTGACCATATACGTAGTAATCTATTCGGTGGACAACAGAGATTCGTTTGCTAAAGCGGCACAAACGCTCTATCGACTATACGACCGTAGAATGAAATCAGCTATCCCTCTACTTCTCGTGGCAAATAAAGTGGACTTGCAACGCAAACGGCGAGTCAGTTCCATTGGTGAGATTTTTTGTGTTAACGAAAACAAACAAGACTCGAGTAAAATGCACATAAATAAAACATAGAATTGCATAAGCGTATATATTTTGGAGTATTTATTGATTTTATTTACGATCTTTCTCTTTAAAAAGCTCGTTAAAAAGCGTAAATTATCCTCAAACTTGTAGAAGAGAAAAATCTTCAGAAAATCTTTTTTTAGCCACACGTTTTATTTTAATTATAAAAATATCCCCCCTATGGATTTTTTGGCGAGATTTGTAAGATGGGGGCGGAACGTGTGGTTAAGCATAGGGTACATTGTAGTAACACTATAGTATTCAAGTAACACTTTCTAACACACTCTCTCGAGCTAGAGAAAAAAAAGACAGCAAATTTCCAGAATTAACTAGTTAATTTGGGAATTTCCAAAATTAACTGAATAGGCCAGTTAATTCCAAAATTAACTGGCCAAATCAGGTAATTCCGGAATTAACTGAAAATTTCAGTTAATTCCGAAATTAACTGATTTCCAAAATTAACTGTAACATATATATAAGTTTCTGATTCTTTCAATGATATCGAAATTTCAGAGGGAAAGATGCTCGCGAAAATATACAAGTGCCCATTCGTGGAGATATCAGCCACGCTCTCTATGAACGTAGAAAGCCTGTGGCGAGAAACGCTTAGAAAGATACAAAAGCACAAATTAGCTCGTGACCAGGCTCTGGAGAAGGGTGTCGTGGATTTGTCTGGTTCATCACAAGTTGAACGGCGTCGAAACAGCCGTCTCGTAGGAAGAATTGTGGATAGAACGCGCAGGTTTGCGAAAAGCTGTGAAGAATTAGTTGCCAGAATTGCAGCGATGTGATAGATTTTAACGAAACCACGAGAGCTCAAATATTTTTAAATTTTTATTGGGTATAATTAATTGAACTTTTGTTGTTTAAGAATAGAATAAAGTATAATTTTATAAATCACTTCTTCATTCTATATCAACAGCTCCGTCACTCCACTAACACTATAAATCATTGATATGCTTTATATATATGTTTTTCGGCAAATACTTTCTTAATTTGTTAACAACATGTAACATAATAATGCATCACTCAATTTGTCGTTAATGAAAAAATCACACCCTCCGTTGAATGGATGCATTCCGGGCGATAACTGTCATTATTTCTATGGGACGTTTCGAGCTCAAATTTCGTTGGGGCGCGGAAGCTGTTGAAGCAATTGAAACAACAAAAGTTGCTCTTGCTTGCAAAGTTGCTAAGTATTTGGAAAAAATGAGTGAATAACAGGAAGTGATGAGTGGACAGTCCGAAGTGCTCTACGAAGGGTCTCTTGAAAGCGGGCAGAAACCACTGCAGTTTCTTATGGTTCTCGTCTGGAATTGTAAATTGTGCTAATGTTGTCCTTCTGCTTCTTGTCGTTTTCACTAGCAGCCTGGGGCAATATGCTAGCTCATGGTGAGGAATTCAGTATTGTTCCCAGCGAACCAGATGAAAATTATAACGAAATTGATAAACCGCTTATATTAAAGACTAGAAAGCAGAACTGCGCATGTGTGAATATACCGTCAGATTATTCGGTCTATTCGTCAATCGAAAATTCAGATTATTTACAGAAAGGACTCGACGGTCAAATTAGTTACGATTGCTCTTGCAATAGGGTATGTTTCAGGATATTTCACATGAATATTAAAATCAAGTTAAGAATCACAAGTAAAACCATAAACGTTAAACGTCGAATCAATGTTTCATCACATTGTGTTCCTCGCAATTCTTCTTAGCTGGAAAGACTTTTTTGAACGACAGTGTCTTTCTGCCAACACTTAAATTAAGAATTTTGAAGATTATATTATTCCATATTCATTTACATTTCACTATAGCAAAAATATGCCGCCTATATCTGTATGTTGTGAAATAGTATCACGTTGACCGTTAGCTTTGTTACAGGCGTCGAATGTTGGTCGACAGCAACAAGAACTCCAAACTATTCTGCAGAAAGTTGTGCATGATACGGCACAACACTGCGAATGTAATGAGACACCTGCCTATGGGAATAGACACCTTAGAAGTGCCAGAAAAGAGAACAGCCGGAGTCAAGACAGTTGTAAACCTGGACCTTGTTTACAACAATGGGAATGTGTGTGCGTATTGAAACCGGTAATTTTGCTACGATCCTGCATACTTGAAAAAATCATTAACAACATTTTAGGATGACAATCCGCAAACTTCCCAGTTAACTCTTTACAATCCACCGAAACGAGTAAAACCAGACAAGCCTGCAACTGTTTTGAACGAACAACCACAAACAACACCCACACTTTCTACAATATATAAACCCGTGCTTGTGTTCAAAGATAAAAAAATTTTTGCACCCGTTGCCACTACATCCGTCTATAACCAGAAAATAACAGAGGTATTGTTATTTCCATTCTGACGACCTAAGCGTACCTTATCATAATTTTATAGGCGACAAAAACAGAGTTTGACGATGACAGTCAATATCAGATGGACGACCAAATTTCCGCTGATGGGGACAGTGCCGATCAATCCATTCCACCTCCTGCGAACAGTAAACCAGGCGGAATGATAATTTTAATATTTATATTTATTTTCAGTTAATCCATGCTTCCCCTGTTTCGACATTATTCTCAACTTTAGCCGAGTAAAGCCTGAGCAGCAAGAGAGTCAACCAAATGAAGTAAAATTTCTATCTAATTTTGGCATAAACGTTAATAATATAAATTCAAGACAGAGAAATCCAAAAAGTTCGATCGACCAACTTGTATATGTGGCCCTTCCCCAGTAATATACACTTCTCCGACGTATAGCCCAAAAACTAACTACGGTCCTTTCTCCCAAACAAGGCAATCGTACTCGACTACATCACAAAATCCAGCAATATCGGTGCCTGCATATGCTCCGGCATATCCAAATTTGCAGTATCAGTCTCGTGTTCCTAGCTACACTGGCAGACCGGCACGGTATAACACTCTTTTTACGGTGAGTGTTTTCATTAGCCCTAATTGAAAAAATTATGCAAAAAATTGCCAAGAGCCAAACATGTGGCTAATGAATATTGTTTTGATGAACAAACATTCATAAAAGACCTTATTATGATGATCCACTTTTAATATAACCTGACGGCTTGCAAACGCTGAGTTTCGGAATTTGGTTCGAAATAATTTTCAAAAGTGATGAAGAATATCCATTTGCTGAGCACTACAGGTCCAAATCGTATACTTGTCTGTCGGTGTTTGCGTTTTACCGGCCTAAGTCTGACTATGTAAAGCTAGTTACTTAGCCAACCTTACTCGTAGCAATGTTTTAACACTTTGTAAAGGCCCGTTCATAATAATCATATTTATGTTTGCTTTACGCATCTTTCTGAAAACCTCTAGGATAGTGATATATTTTTGACGGTTTACTAGGTAAAATCAAGTACAAAAAAGTATTTAGCCACAACGGGATACTTATTCCGGACGTCTATATTCGCAATCACAACCTTTCTACACTGCCCAAAGCTGTAAGAGAAATATTATAATCCAGTATCATTTTAGTTAGGAAAATAAGGTAATTCAGATCCGTTTTCACCCTCAGCAGATGCAGCACGTTGGTACCAATCAACATACTTAAAAGATTCGTTGAATGGTACAGAATTGCTATATTTCAAAAAAAGTATACATGATTTTTCAGGTCAAAGACCTGAGTATAACACAGCAAGCTCGTGTTGTTGGAATGAAAACGAGGTAATTAAATACATTTCGATACATGATGAGTACTAAGCTAACTATTCAGAGCAAAGACGAAAGCAGTAAATCAAAGATGCGATCCAACGTCGACTTTCTTGTCAAACTTCTAGAGAAAATGAAAGAGGAAATAGAGTTTTAACACACGCATATGCCGCACTTATATGGCATATGCAATATGTAAAGTGCCAACTTGTGAACATTAACATGACTCTAACATATATTTTACATTTCTTTTATCTGAAACCATTTGGAAACATATAACACAGACACAGAGAGTGAATAACTCATATTCGAAAACAGTCAACAGAAAATTTGTCAATGTCCACGGATAGTTTCCATGTTTCTATTTCTCTTTCGACTGCTCTTTTGAATATTCCTTAACGTTTTGTTCTTTACGCTTCTCTTCGCCGCTCATCGCATTGTTCACTGCAATATTAATGGATAAAACTTTTATCATGCTAATAAAATTTAACTATACCAATTCTGCGAGTATCACCTGAAAATATACAAATTCCTTTTTGTAAATAAAAAAATATATATATATACCTTCAGGATGTGGATGCTTGTGTTCCACTTTTTCAGCTTTGCTTCGCTTTCCAGCGCTTGCCAAACTGACCTGAAAGACTTATTTATGCGTGAACCTTTTCGATGTTACTGATTCACTGTTTTTGTTACTGATGCCCATTAATTCAAACATAAATTATGGATATAACCCTTGTAAGGGGTCAGATTAAGTTTTTCTTTTAAGAGAACCAAGCCTAAAGTTTGCCTAAGCTTAAGAATTTGGGCACAACGTCAATACCATATCAGTAACAAAAAAGAGTGAATCAGTAACACCAATAAGGCTTCCGTTTATTTATGTTACGTTCGATGTATATAGCTACTTGATAGGTAAGAGGTGGGTATATCCGACTAAGAGAATAACACAAATAGAGATTCAGACGAAAAATCGTAGTCATTTTGAGGAAGTCACCCTGCGTTCCGACTACGTATTTTCAGACTGGAGTACGGTTCCGCTGCTCCCCGGTTCCGCACCCCCCCCCAGTTCCGCCCCTGTATAACCTTAAAATGGCCATAACTTTTGATATACTCAAGCTTTAGCTTTAAGTTTGGTCTTAAAATGTTCCTTAGAGCAAACCCCAACATTTTAAGACCAAACTTAAAGCTAAAGCTTGAGTATATCAAAAGTTATGGCCATTTTTAAGGTTATACAGGGGCGGAATCGTGGAGGGGCGGAACTGGGTATTTACCGTATTTTCAGCGCACCTCCTCAGAAGAAAAAAATATTGGTGACCGATAAAACCAATTAATGATGAGATGAACAATTTTGGGTACGAGGAGATAATATGCATAACTGAAAGTTCGTTTCACCTTGAAATTAAAATAAACGGAACCCATATTATTCTAAATTGTTAAAAACTTACATCCTCCTCGCCACGCTCAAACGCTGCGGCCAGTTCTTCAGCATTGCTCATCCTTGGTATTAGCAATCACAGACTTTAGCACAATTCAAAGTAAATTTGATAGACTAAAATATATCAATTAGCTAAATTACGTGACAAATAGCAACAATAATATAGCATCTTTAATGTAATGATCATTTAAAATTGCCATTGGAAGCAAATGAAAATCATTTAATAACTGAAGCGAAATAGTGTGAATGAAAGGAAAGTCGCGAAGATTGTTCAATTAAATAAAAAACTAAATGGCAGCAGAGCACGCCACGCTGACTAAGAATGATGCACAAAAAACGCCTCGTGATGTTTACAAAAATGAATGGACACATGGCCAATAATTTTAAAGCCACAGCTTCAAACAAAAGTAATTTTTTGCATGAATGAAAACATGAAATCAGATTGTTTAGAGCGCTAGAAAAATTATCTTCACATCATATTCACAGGTACGGTATTTTAAAATATTTTAAGAAAATTTCACACAATTTACATCCTTGTAAATTAATAAATAGTAACAGAAAAATTCTTTAGAAGTGAAAGTTTTATGGCTCCTGAAGTACAAATATGTCAGAGAGTTTTTACTCCCAGCAGTTAGTTTTATAGGTATTAGTACTAAAGAAGAAAAGAAATCTGCGGCTACGCCGAAGAGTACCCCCAAAGAAAGTATCCTTTGTGCGCACTCAGGGGGTAGAGGGAGTCGTAGGGGACAATAGAAAAACGTACCCCTCTGAAACCGGTTAATAGTGAAATCCAAAACACAGGACAAAAATGACACTTTTTGGGAAAAGCCACTTTTTTGAGATCGTCCCCGAAACTTCCTTAGCGCCACGATGTTCCAGCCGAATGATACGTCATTCGTCTTCTCTCGATGAGAGCTTTCAAATGACGTATCACTCACCCATAACCGAGCGGGGCGGAGAAAGTTGCAAAATGGGCCCCCAGGGGGTAAAGGGAGCCGTTAACCCCTTTTTGGTGTGGGCAGGGGGGTCTGAAAAAAAATTTCACATCAAAACCCTACCCTAAACGGGGGTTCTCTAAGCTAGTTTGGCCCAAAAAAGCGGTTTCTGAAAAAAGTGTACCAAAAGTAGGGTTTCATCCTATATAATAAGTCAGCCCTGTCAGTGGGTCCGGTTCCCCCCACCGATACAGGGGTGTGTGATAGCTCAAAATGCTCCCCAGGATGGGGGAAGATGAAAGGCGAAAAAATCTTCCCGGTCAAACCCGATTACGGAAAGTTATGACTCATTAAAGTTTTACACACGATTTTTCTTTTCTCTAACCCTTAAATGCATTTTCGACTTCAGAGTGTTTCCGAAGCTAATTTTTTGCATCCCGGGGTTTTTTGGGGTGCTGAATCCGAATCCGGGGTCAAAAAATATCGGGGTACCCCCGGGGTACGAAATTTTTCAAAATTTTGTTTTGAAGGAATTTGGGCATTTCAGATGCTGATTTTTTGCACCCTGGGGTTTTCGGCTACGGGGAATTCGAATCCGGGGTCAAAATAATTCCCGGGGTACCCCCGGGGTACGGAAAAAATTTTTTTCCGAAAATTTTTTTTCGAAATTTTTTGAAAAACCGGAAACTCCTTTCGAGCGGCCGAAGGCCGCGAGGCTCCCCTGACAAAGCCACTGAGGGCATACTTGCGAGGCGGCGCTGATACCGAGACAGTCCTGTGGTCGGGCGCGGAGCGCCCGACCTTCTCCCTTGGAATGTGAGGGAACTTAGAACATATACTCCCGAACAACCCTTACTCCCGAACAACCCAATCTGACCGCTGATGGCGGTGCGCGAAGCGTCGCGGATGCACGCTAACCGCTTCCTAGCTGTTATGTTTAGGTAATAAGACCTGTTACCCTGTACACCGAAGTAATACAACAAGTTTATTATTACAGTAAACAAACAAAGAAATAATGTAAGTCAAGGCGATAAACACAAATATACTCAGATGAGAGCAATAAGATCACAGAAGATCAATACGGCACGAACGCACACTAGGAGCACAACAACACTGCAGAACACGAGTCGAAAGAGAAGTGTAGACGAATTCCTTTCGGGACAAGAAACATTTGAACAACGAACATCCACTCACAACATCTCCCCCCTAGAGAAGTCAAGTGCCGGTAGAATAAATTAATAGATTATAGATTTGAGATAGAAAATAGATAGGAGCCTCTTTAAAAGTTATGATGTTTAAATCACACGGTATCTTACCAAAACCAGAATGCCGTTGATGTCAGCGCTATAGCCTAACATATGCGTGGAAGTATAGACGGTGTACCAAAGTGTCCTTGCGGGGTGTTAGCCGACAAGCCCCAGAGTAAGGGTATTAGCCGAACTCGACGAGTGACACTAACAATACACAGAATTCCTATCCGACACAGCAAACCCGTAATAAGTACAGATACATATAAAATAAACACCATAATCAATTTAAAGAGGAAGTATAGGGGTATAGTATTAGAGGCTACCGACAACATGACTAACTCAGAGGTTCTGACCTGGAGGGATTCGGCACGGCTGAGCACATTGAGAACGGAGCTGGTACGGTGATCTTTGCATAGGCGCACGAATTGGTGTCTGTGGCGATTGCGGAACATGAGGTGATGGAGGTTCACACGGCGACGTAGGAGCACGGAGATTCGGCGGTAGGAAGCGTTCTGGTATCGGAGCATGAGCACGAGGCATACGACGAACACGAGGAACACTTCGATTGACGGTACGCGGAGTCTGTTCGAGATCACGCACGATTGCGGTTTCGGCTTCAGTGAGGTGATCGAAACGCGGCTTCAACTGATTGGCATGCTTGTACGAGCGGGTACCATAGTGATCGGACACGATGTAGCCCACTCTCCCTTGTCGAGATTGTACAACGCCGGGTTTCCATGGAACTCTAGGATTCGCCTGAAAATAAACAAAAGCCTCCGGATTAAACGTTTTCACCTTTGCACCGTGATGCCGGTCGAAATGTGTAGCCATGCGATTAGTATATTGATTAGCAATATGAGAATATTGAGGTGCAATATTTTGTATTGACCTTTTTGAGTTTTGAGTAGAATTTGGATGAAGTATTGGTTTGGCCGGAAATTCTTGTCGGTGTTTTTAAACGTTTATATATCAAACATTTATTCATCAATGTTCTTCATAATAATCACCATTATGATCTACAATGTGTGTCCATCTTACTGGTAAAAGGCGGATGCCTCTTTCCCAGAAATTTTCTTTTTACGAGCAAAATACAAATCAAGGTGATTTTTGACATCGTCATCATTTTCAAAGTGTTTTTCTGCAATTTCGTTGGCCAAATCCCGGAACAACCAGTAGTCTGACGGGGCCAAGTCTGGGCTGTATGCAGGATGTGGCAACACTTCCCAGCTCAAGTCCTGAAGTGTTTCTTTGGTTAGTTTCGCAACATGGGGTCTAGCGTTGTCGTGCTGAAGGATGACCTTTGGCTTTTCGGGCCGCTTTTCCCTGATGGCTTGTGCAAGCCGGCGAAGCTGAGCACTGTACGTAGCAGCTGTGAGTCTCTCCTTTCTGCCCAACAGTTCATAATGGATCACGCCTTCCATATCCCACCAGACGGAGAGCATTAACTTTTTCCCATAGCGATCTGGCTTTGGATCAGGTTTTGCCTTTTCTCCTGGGCCCACCCATTGCCTTTTGCGGCGAAAGTTGGCGTGAAATATCCACTTCTCGTCCCCTGTTACTAGGCGGGGTAAAAAGGACTTACGATGGTAACGGGACAATAAATTGGCGGAAATGGACATTCGCTGCCATTTGTCGGCATCGTTCAGGTGGTGCGGTATCCAAGCACCATACTTTTTCTTATAGCCAAGAGCTTTCAACTGGTCTTCTACTGTAGAATGACTGGTCCCAAGCTGCTCTGCAAAATCGCGTGTTGATTGCCGGTTGTCTTCTGCTAATAATGCAAAAAGTGCTGGTTCATTTAGCTCGGAGGGTCTTCCAGAGTGTGGTTCATCTTCTAGGTCAATACTTCCTTGTTTAAAACGAGGAAACCATCTCTCGCAGGTTCGGGTGGAAATAGAGTCTTCGCCGTAAACTGCGTTAATATTTTTAGCTGTTTGGGCCACACTGGTGCCTTTGGAATATTCATAAAAAATTACATGCGGGAGGTGGTTATGAGGGAGATTGTTTTGAGAATTAATAATTTTAAGGAAAGAAAATAATAAAAGGCTTGCTTTCCACATTTTCCAATAAAGGACTCTCTTGTGCATTAAATAGTATAAACACTTCCAAAGAAATTATTGATCACTGATAAGAATGGCCGACATAAAAAACACCGACAGGAATTTCCGGCCAAACCAATAAATTGAGTGGCATGCGCAATTTGCGACCGAAAAACAGCTCAGAAGGAGCCTTGCCACCTAAGTTAGCACTTGGAGTGTTCCTATAAGTGCGAAGAATAGTGTATAGCTTACTAATAAGTGAATTAGAAGAACTAGTAGTAGGATAAGAGAGCTTAGCTATGGAGCGCTTTAAAATATCAACAAACCGCTCAGCCTGTCCATTTGATTGCGGATGGTATGTTGGCGTGTAGAGATGCTTTATACCCATCGATTTGATGTAGCTTTTGAATTCCGCAGACGTGAACTGAGATCCGTTGTCTGACACGAGCACTTCCGGAAGTCCATTTCGAGCGAACATTTCCTCGAGAGTGCTGATTGTCGATGCGCTTGTGATGTTGTTGAGCACTTTGAACTCGGGCCATTTGCTGAACGAGTCGACGACGACGATGAAATACTTTCCTTTTAGCGGACCAGCGAAATCGACGTGCACGCGCACCCATGGGTTGCTTTCTGGCTTCCACGGCGATAGAGTTGCTTTGCGCGGTTGCTTTGCATTGAGCGCGCACGGTTCGCATTGTCGGACTTTCAGCTCGATGTCCTGGTTCATTGATGGCCACCAGACGTAGTTGCGAGCGAGAGCTTTCATGCGAACAATTCCTGGGTGTCCATCGTGGAGCAGATTCAGTACGCGAGGGATCAGCTTGCCTGGAATACACACACGATCCCGAAGGACCACACAGTTATTTATAACAGACAATGAAGCGCTAAGATTAGAATACTGCTTTAGAGAACCAGATATGGCTTTTGGCCAACTAGTGCTAATGTAATGAATAACTTTCCTGAGAGTAGGATCATTAAGTGTCGCAGTAGCCACTTCTTGAGAATCGATAAGACCAATTGACTTGCAGACTTGAGCAATGTTGAAGCTCAATAGCTTCTCATCGGAGAGCATTTCAATGTCACAGATTCGAGTGGAAGCGATCACAACTTCTTCATCCTTTGTACCATTAGCGACTAACCTGGAAAGAACATCCGCACCACCAAAGTCAGTGGTGTTTACATATGAGATATTAAAATTATACGCAGACAATATGAGTGACCAACGTTGTAAACGAGAGCTAGTGTGGGCAGAAATACCCTTTTTAGGAGCAAAGATGCTTAAGAGAGGCTTATGGTCAGTTTTAAGGTTAAACCTACGTCCGTAGATGTAGCGGTGAAATTTCTTTACGGCATACACGAGGGCCAAACCTTCTTTCTCTATCTGCGAATAATTCTTTTCGGCTGGAGTCAGCGAGCGAGCGGCATGTTCTAGGACTTTAATCGATCCATCTTTGTACACGTGCGAGAGAGTTGCACCAATGCCGTTGTTCGAAGCGTCCGCGGAGACTTGCAATTCCTGTTGCGGGTCGAACGTGTTGAGCGAGAGCTGTGGCGACAATAGAATTCGCTTGAATTCGTCGAAGTTCGCCTGGCATTGTTTTGTCCATTGCCACTTTGCTTCTTTCTTTAGGAGCTCATCCATAGGCGCGCGAAGATCCTTCATCGATTTGACGAACTTTCCATAATAGTTGATCGCACCAAGAAAAGATCTAAGTTCTGAAACATTAGTAGGCGCCTTCATATTAGAAATAGCTTTTGTTTTGGCTGGATCAGGTGAGATCTTACCCTTAGTTAGGAGATGTCCTAGGTAAACAAGCTGAGGAAGGAAAAACTTACACTTCCCTAACTTTACCTTGAATCCGTAGTCTTGGATTACCTTTAAAACCTTTCTCAAAACGCTCAGATGCTCCTGAAACTCCTTAGTATAGATTATAATGTCGTCCAAATAAGCTTGGACGCCCTTAATTCCTGAAAGCATGTTAGCAATAATGTGCTGAAAAATTGAAGGAGCAGATTTTACCCCAAATGGCATGCGTTGGTATTGGTAAATACCTTTATGCGTGTTAATGCAAACCAACCTTTTTGATTCTTCATCAAGTTCCACCTGAAGGTAAGCATCGGACAAGTCTATGTGCGAGAAGATTGCAGCGTCTTCAAATTCGCGGAGGAGCTCATTTGGATTCGGTAATGGAAACTTGTTCAATTCGAGCGCGTTGTTCAAGCCAGTTGAGAAATCGGCACAAATCCTTACACTCTCCGGAACGCTACGATCGTCGCTCTTCTTTCTGACCACCACAATCGGCGCAGCCCAATTGCTAAAATCAACAGGCTTTAGGATATTAAGTGAAATCAACCTGTCGAGTTCCTTCTCCACTATAGCCTCAGTCCCTTTAGGTACTGGACGTTTAGGTGCGAACACTGATGGAGGTGCGTTAGGCTTAAGTGTTAAGTGAGCTTTAGTCTTAGTACACAAACCTAGACCAGGTTCGAAGACCTTTGGAAATTCCTTTTGAAGATTATTGATGGCCAATAACTGATATTGAGGATCAGTATTGGAAAGAGATTTTGTCTCTTTTGAACTTATAGCATTAATAGAAAAAGGACTTAGCAAGTTCAGCTTACGGATCCACGGACGACCAACAAGATTCGATCCAATGCTTCCTTTAGTGATGTAGGCAGAGAGTGAAACAGCTTCGGCACCCTTGAACGACACCTGTAATTCACAAGAGCCCAAGAGCTCATAATTAGTACCACCGAAGGCGGTTAACGTCTTATTAGTTTGAGATAATGAAGGGTTACCAAACGACTCCCATGTCTGTTCTGAGAAAACAGTTTCATCATCACCGGTATCGAGAATTAGGTTCTTGAGGTACTTTCCATTGATCTTCAGTCCAGCGGTATATTGCGGACATTGCTGATCGATACTAGCATCTAAGATAGAAATAGAGCTAATGTTTAGAGGATTAGCCTTGAGAGCATTAGTAAATTTACCACAGAGCTTGGTCAAATGACCTACTCTTAGACACTTTTGACAAGTTGTGTTACCATACGGGCAATCCGGGCGCATGTGATTACCACCACAACAATAACATACAATGTGTTGAAAAGAGCTATGCTTAGAAGTAGAACTATTCTTAGGACGAAAATTATTAAACTTCTTTCCTGGATTCTGTCCTTGTCGATATTGAGGAGCAGTATTTCGATGTCGAGGATCAACATTTCGGTATTGAGGAACGTTGTTGCGCGGTTGTAGTCCCGACTGTTTTGGACGTTTTGCGCGAGCTTGCACTTTGTTGCACGCTACGGTCGACTTAGAGAGAATCGCCATTTCGTCGCTGAAGACGTCGCATTTCTTACATTCCTCTCGGAGTTCTTCGAGTGTAGGAACACGCTTTTCTTCATAAGCTTTGTCGAGAATTCGAAGACAACGAGCTCTGGCATCTGCTTCGGAACCTGAAAGGCCTGAAACAAAAGAAAGGCACTTGAGAGTGCTCAAATTAATGGTTGATTCGAAAGCAGATTCATAATGAGCATTAACTCTAGTTAAATAACTTAATTTGTCCTCACCACTCAGCTGGCTTATCTGCAGGCATTTGTATTGGCGGACAACTTTGCTCACGGTAGGTGCGAAGAGAGCTTGTAGTTCTTTGATAGTAGCAGCGAAGTCAAGATCCTTGGGTTCTTTCGGCTTGATCGAGTCGCAGAATTTGTGGAATTCGCTCGCTCCAAGCTTTTGCACGAGGAGACGGGTTCGGGCGGCGTCAGACACATCCTTCCCATCCTCTTCGAAGAGTGTCCCATATCGTTTGTACCAAGTCTGAAAAACAAGGTCCTCCTCGGGGAGGTAGTTAAACACCTCAATACGAACGCTGAGATTAGAGATTAATGTTTGTTCAGTGTTTTGCACTGGAACAGAACCTTGAATGGAAAGCTTTTGAATAGTTTCAAGTAAAACTTCCCTCTCTTCCTTAGCTTTAGCGAGCAGTAGGTCTCGTTCTTCCTTCGCAGCAGCTTCTTTCTTTGCAGCCTGTTCTAGCAGAAGTTCTCGTTCTTCCTTTGCATTTCTCTGGAAAGCCTGTAAAAACTGCTGGAACTGATTTGCGTCCATTTTTGATTAGGATTAATACAATGGAACAATGATAGAATAGCTTTTGACTTACAGTAGTTTACCTGTAGTAGAGGTTTGAATTGAATACACTCGTCAATTTGTTAGACCAAAATGATGATTAGGCTTTCGGAGATTGCGAGGTTTGAATAAACTCGTCACCAATTTGTTATGTTTAGGTAATAAGACCTGTTACCCTGTACACCGAAGTAATACAACAAGTTTATTATTACAGTAAACAAACAAAGAAATAATGTAAGTCAAGGCGATAAACACAAATATACTCAGATGAGAGCAATAAGATCACAGAAGATCAATACGGCACGAACGCACACTAGGAGCACAACAACACTGCAGAACACGAGTCGAAAGAGAAGTGTAGACGAATTCCTTTCGGGACAAGAAACATTTGAACAACGAACATCCACTCACAACACTAGCCTGGGAGGAGGCGCGAAGCGCCTCCCCCCAGGCTAGTTTCTAATAAAGGGGGATGAAATGACTCCCTCTGAGATCAGGTGCTTTGAATAATTTGGTATACCCTAAAGCCCCTACTTAACTTGTGCCGGATAAATTATACAACCTCAAGGAGTTGGCTAAATTAAAGAATGAATTATATACGTCTTTATGTTATTCTACGCAATCATTGAAACCATTTCTATTAAAAATTAATCGTTTCCACTTAAAATTGAAATCAAACCTATATTTTCGAAAAATCTCATTTGTCTCAAAGTGATATGCAACTTCGACTCATTCATGAGCATACAAACATAATTGAATGAAGTTTTTCGGGAAAAAATGGGTGGACAAATTTTTTATTATAAATTTGTTGGACTGGACCCCAGTTCCGCCCCATGTATATCGTAAAATGGCCATAACTTTTGATACACTCAAGCTTAAGCTTTAAGTTTGGTCTTAAAATGTTCCTTAGAGAAAAGCCCAGCCTTGAGCCTAAGGATAAGCCTAAGCTTAAGCCTAATATTAAGCCTAAGTTGTCCGGCTAAGTCTTAGGACCATTTTAAGACCAAACTTAAAGCTTAAGCTTGAGTGTGTCAAAAGTTATGGCCATTTTAAGTCAAAAAACCTGGTTTTAGGGGGCGGAACAGTCCATTTACCATTTGTTGAAACTTTAAATTTTATACGTTGAATGATTCAAAAATATTTTCAGTACAAACATCTTGGCTGACATAGACGAAATTTTGTTTTTCGTCAATGGTTAATTAACTGAAAATTATACAAATTTCTGTCTAACATTTTATTTCGTGAGGCGTATTCTGACAGGCATTTGACAAATCAATAAACAAACAAACTCACATACTATACAAAAATAAGAGTGATAAATAATTACTCCGGTTATTCCGTTTGAGCCAATTGAAAATTTACACCGGATATTTGTGCACTGTACCGATTCGATCGACGCACTGAAAAGAAACTGTTGCAATTATAAAACACATAAGTTTAAAATCCCTAACTAGGTCTTAGCTCGTATATTGATATATACTTGCAAAAATAATAACCTGTCTTATCCCAGGTAAAGAAAGTACTGTTCCAATGATCGGCATTTGTCTCAAGAAATTAACGGCAGATGGAAGGAAGCCACTAAAACGAAGAATTTAAACATGCTTGAAGAAAAACAATTATAAGTTGATATTTTATTGCGAATTTATCACCTAAAAGTAGCTTCAGAAGAATTACGTACAATCTTTCAGTATGGTATTTTGTTCAATACAAGTTGTATCCAAAAGTGAGCCACATGGAAAGTCAGGCCACAATTATTTTTTTGCTTCTCAATATGTATTTACTTATTAACTTTATGCTTTTTGTCGCATTATGTTAGGAATCTTACGTAAAAGATAGCCAAATGAGAAACCAACTTGAGAAAATTCTTTTTCGAAATGTACAATGTTCCACGACATTTACAATTTTCCACACACTTGTGATAATTTTGGCCTAGCCAGAGAAAATATTTTTAGCTACAGAGTAAAGATTTTTTGGCCGCAAAAATACAAGGCATGCATGAAAAGTACAGTACCATTAAAAATAGAACTATTTTGTAACAAACCCGAATAGTAGAACGAAGCCCCAAATCTCTATGAGAATTCCCACGAAAGCCCACCCGAGCAGAACGATAAATATGCCTCCGAAAAATAGCGCTGTGCCTTTTGCTTTGTGCCATTGGAAGAAGAAGATAAATGTCCTAAATATATGATTCGCATGAATTAGTAAATTTAGCAAAATTTTTACCTCTGAATGCCAATAACGAGCGTTAATCCGACAATAAACAAGAGCTAAACGAAAAAATTTAGTCAATTGCAAAATATTAAAATCGGAGTAATTTTCATACTCTAAAAAGGAACGGTCTAAAAATGAGAAATAAAACGTGACCTTTTTTGGTCGCTTTTGAATTTTTTCAGCTAAATCGAACTAACGGCTAAAGCTTCTGTTACTTTTAACGAAAGTCATATGGGATATCTTTTAGCAATGGTGTCATTCATGAATTTACATTTCACGATCGTTCATGTAAGTTACTTTGTTCAAATATATATTGAAAAGTCAATAATTATTATATTAATAATAATTTATTTGCAGGATTAATTTATAACAGGATTAAATTATAAGGCTTACATTTCCGATAGCGAGCAGAGCTTTGTCCAAAAACAATACTATTCCTAATCCAATGAATGTAACGCCAAAAAGCGTCAAGCCAACGCCGATTTCTGAAATAATATATGTTGCCAAGTTGGAAGAACCTTGTGCAAAAAGTGAAACTCACGCTTCGAGTTACTCAGCTCGAAGTTCATGGCGCTTTATATTTCTATAAAATGCGAATATGACTTCCGAGGATGAACAAAAATAATATCAAGCAGGTGTTCCAAGTTTCGTAGGCATTTAATAATGTTATAAAATTTATAAATAATATCGCGTGAAAAGTGCAACGGCAAGGACACGAAATTCATTCGCATATTGCCAAAAAATAGAGACTTAGCGGCGAGACAGCATAAATTTGAAAGACCATTCTGTATTGTGGAATTTCGAACCGGAATGTTTTGATTTTTAAGTGCAAGTGAAGAGAATCTTTTTCCGAAATGCATAATTGTGTTTTTTGGTTTGTTTATCCTTATAATTAAAACGATTTATATGTGTGAAACACAATTTGCGTTTCACACATATATTCGCTATATGAGTTATTGGGGGGTTCGAATGTAATTTACACATTTTCTTTGACACGAAGATTGACGGCACAACAAATTTTTATAATAAATTCGCTCTTAACCCTTCATTGCCCGAGCCATAGACAAAAGGCAGAAATCTGGCGTTACCATTAGCTTTCATTTTGGTGAGCTGTATTTATCAAAATCAACATGGCCGCCACGGCTTTTTCATAGACGCTCTTTCTTTGTGTAATAAACACTCATTCGCTTCTTTTCTTTTTGTGAAGTATTTTCTAATTCGATATTGTTCCAAATTTGGAATACTGGGAAATGAAGGGTTAAATTCAAATATATTACCGATTTCCAGTAATTGGCCACTACGCATTTTCTCTATAACCCGCTTATCTTTTATTGCACAGATATACACTACCATTCCGTCCATTGCATCTTTATCCATTTTTTCACATAATGAAATGGGGTGGTTCACTCTTATTTATTATTGGAACAAACCAGCGTACCCATTTCCGGAAAACCACTACACTATGCAATGTTCGAAACTTTGAAGTAATTCACACAAAACTACAAAGTATTCATATAGTCCATATGTATATAGTCAATATGTCTGTGCAATAAAAGATAGGTAGTGTTTCAGAGATCTTGCGTAAAGGGTGCTCTAATTACCGGAAATTTCATATTTTACGTTTGATATTGTTATTAAACCATTTTTTAGAACTACGGAAATGTATTTAACTTTACTTCGCAGAGTGATTGTGGCCGGGAAAGACGGCAGATCTAGATGGCTGGAGAAAAGCCAGGTTAGTTCTTTGCACTACTCCTCATACAACTTGTTATTCTTTAGTTATACTTGCCTGGAGGTGGTAAAAAACATAAAACCGGGGAGGTTGGTGATATATTTCCAAACAAAACATTTATTATTTTTTGTTTTAGTTGTTTATGGTTCTATCGATTGGCAGTCTGGCAATAATGACATACATATATCTGTAGTTTTTAATATCTTTACTGTTTTCTTCTCTATTATTATTCCCATTATAGACAAGGCGAGAGATATCCGGATTCATGGTATGCGAGTCTGAGCGGAGTGGTCAAGGATGGCCATAATCAGCCAAGACGGAAAAAGAACTCTGAATCACCGGATGAGGAAACAGTAAAGATGTCCGATAGCCGCCTTAAAAAATTTATAAAGGATAACTTATACCCGGAAACACAAGTGGATGCGTATGGACATAAAGTAACATCTAAAATTGTGTAGTGAAAGTTTGAATTCTTTAGGATTGTTAGTTGTTTTAAATACTTTAATGTATAAAATTTTGCGGAAGGTTTTCGAAAAATTGTTCAATTATTGTTTAATAAATTGAAATAGATAATTTGGTGTTAATTTTGTAGCTCCCACTACCAAAGCTTTTCGGAACACATTTATAGAACAAAATGTCACATATTGTATTAACATCAGCGTATTAACATTAATATAACAAAATCACCTCCGTGGGATCCAGAGACCTCGGACAATTCTGTTCAAATTGTCCATAAAAATTCTCTATCCACTCCTTAATTCATAAAACCCTACTCAAATTATGCCTTCTGTTTAGTTCGTTTTTGTCCAAAATTCAGCCCATTGTTTCTGGATAGAATGGAGGTGGATAGAAAAGAAGACGCTGGAACCCATTGAGTTTCCATCCAAGTGTCGTTTTCCCGAAAAGTATCCCGTTTTCTATCAAACATAACCTTTGATGTCCTACGGTTTTCGTAAATCTCAGGAGTTCATACGTATAATGTTTCCCTAAATTTAGAAACCGGTACTGATACTTTTAATATGACCTCTATTTTTCATACTAGCAGGAACTGGACGCGCAAATTGTGCGGCGCCGAGAGTCCCAGCAATCAGTATGCCCCCTGGCCCTACTTTCAACGGAGTGGTTCAATATGCCAGCTCGCTTCTACTTTCAACGGGGTGTTTGTTATTGGCAAAAGAGAGGCGTTGACAACGAACTGCAGGGAGGCAGACTTCTTATTGCTCTACACAAACATTCCCCTGCGCATCAGCTCCTTCCTTACGTTAGCGGCCCTCTCGCCCACGGGGGATATTCAGTGCTGTAACTTTTAATAGAAAGAATGTAACTTAGATAATACTTTGGCTGTGGATATTTATCTCGCCCAGTTGAGTCATAGTCCCCACAGCCGTTTCCCGATTTGAGCGATTTTAGAGGGGGACGGACGGAGAATGGCGCTATTTCCTATTATTATAACTCAACACATTTTCCATTGACGTTATCTTGAGTAAACTCAAACATGATTGAACTATATTTGTTTTATCTATAAAAGTCTTTGCGCATGTGTCATTTATGAGATAAATGTTCTTTTGCGGTGGAAGTTATGCACTGATTTTCGCATCGCACTCATATGGCCTGAAAAACTACTGAACTATGTATTGTCCGTTTCGTCTATTTGGAATTTTTTACACGGCGTTTATAAGTAGGGTTTAGTTCTCCTGCCTCAGGTTTTTGTGAAAAACATTTGTTTCTCTGGTAAATGAGGTGGTGAAAGGATAGGAAAAATAACAATTTCATTACCATTTCACATGAATTTGTTTCTCTATTGTGAGGAAGCCTAAGAGATTTTATTATTTAAATATAAAAACATGTTTGAACAATATTTTGTCTTAAAGAGAAATATATATTATGGTAGCTCCAAAATCTTCGTTTGGTTCATTATCCCTTACCAGTACGTATTATCCGTAACCATTGCTTGTTTGTATTTTCATGTCGTACGGTTTAAATTGTTTTTATTCAGATCTTTCAATTCTCTGAAATATAACATCGAGGACCGCTGAAAATGGCCACAGTGGGGTAAACGATTTATATCATTTAAGCACGACCTTACAATTTAACGCCTTTCCAGAGATGTTCCTTTTGAAACTCTTGTCGTGCTGAAGCGTGTTCTCAAGTCCGCTTTGATCGCTGACGGTGTTGCGCGCGGTTTGAATGAAGTTGCCAGAACCCTCGACAAGTTAGTTAAAATTAATGAGCCATGTAATTCTTTACAATTTAGGCGCGAAGCTTTCTTTTGCGTGCTTGCGAAGGACTGTGACGAGGTAATGTTTCACGAGAATGACCTGCGAATATTCTGTTGGACATACGATATATTGTTTAGATTGATTAGATTTTGAACGTGAAACATCTGAACGTTTCATTTTCACCGGGTTTTTTTGTTCCTTAGTTCAATTGGTTTTACACCTTTTCATTTTACTTATTGGTATTACAGTTTTTTTCCTTCGTTGTAATTGCAATCAATAATTCAGTGTTTTATAGGCATCGTATGAGAAGCTGGTGCGTGCATTGTGCTTTCAGCACGAAATTCCAATCATCGAAATGGAGACCAAAGCCGAATTGGGAGAATCCATCGGACAGTGCAAATATGACAAAGAGGGAAAAGCTCGCAAAGTCGTTGGCTGTTCGTGCGCCGTTGTGAAGAACTATGGTGAGTTTAAAATGATAACTACAGTCGAGTCCGCTTATAGCGACCCCCATTTTTGCATATATGCTTAATCACATGCTCTCCTTTTTTACAATATTTTTTGTCTTACAGAGTCTTTTCGTTTATACCGACCTGGAAGAACAAAGAAAGCAAACATTTTCTGTGCTTCGGGGTCGGTATAAACGAGTCGCACATTAAAAAAGTGAAAAAGACTGACAAACAAAGATATTGCAAAAAGAAAGGAGAGCATGCGACTAAGCATATATGCAATAAAGATATGGGTGGCTATAAGCGGACTCGACTGTATTTTGAAAATAAGTATTTTAAAGGTTTTATTTAGCTCTTAACTGTATAACCTAGGTATATTAAACAAAACGGTAAATAGTAGAGCAGCAATATAGTTTTCTCTCTGTTTTAATTGTTATTTAACATTGCTGAATTTCAAATTCGGAGATGTGAAAAATTTCCCAGATCCCGATCTTTTCCGTAAATAAAACTAAAATATTTTGAAATTCTAGTAATCTTTTGTTAGACAATCGTAAATAAATTTAAAAGTGAACACGTATAACTGATTCTAAGTTTATTAGTACAATAATAATTATATGGAAGTTACAATTATGGATAGCAACCCATAGTAATCAATTAAAAATTCCGTAAAAGGCTAACGATATGTATTTTCGTCTTCTTTCAAATTAAAATGTAATTTTTAAGGTCGTGACGATGACGCTCAACAACAGTTGGAAGAGTACTTTAAGAAAACCAAGGCCTCTGGATAAATTCAATTGATTGTTATCGTTATTCAATGATTTTATTGTTGAAATATTGAAATAAATTGTTGTAATGAATTATATTTGCTTATACAACATATTTATTGACGATTTAGCTTCCATTTAAGTCATTCTCCGGACATCATTTCCATGAATTCTAAACAACATTTACCGAAAGTGAAACATTATATGAATATACCGTCAAAATCCACAGTTCCAGAACCGTCTGTGTCAATTTCGGCGATCATTTCGTCAAGTTCATCTTCTGTAATCTTATCATCTAGTGCTCTCAATATTTCTCGTAGATCAGATACCGCAATGTACCCATTGCCCTGAATCGCTCAAATTAAGTAATTCTAAAAAAGCGGTAAAAAAATTATTGATGTAATATCCTATGACCCTAAGTTCGATAATATTCATTGCATGAATTTCTGAATGTATTGCATGTATTTTCTGAAAGCTAGGAGGAAAATACACTTCCACTTCTGCCCGTACCTTTCACGGTTTATTTAAAAAATCATAATATGAAAAATTGTTACTTTGACTCTTAACTTGAATTGAGCTAATTTTTGTGATTAAAGTTTTCAGTAAATCCATGAATTTTCCTTGTACTTACTTCTTTGTCATAAAGTCTAAATGCTTCTCGCAATTCATCCTCAAGACCTAAAAATTTAAATACAGGGTTTTTATATATAGGGATATTTAAATAAAAACCCTCATTATCCTCACTAGCTACCACAAAATTGGCCACCATAGCTGCGAACTCTTCGAATTCAATTTCACCGGAACCTGAATATTTAAAATACAATCTCAAGCATTATTTAAAAAATGTGCACTCTGGGTTTATCGGGTGCGGATAATCCGAGGTCAAAAAAATTTCCAGGAGTACCCTCGAGGGTGGAGGTAAAATTTTTTCAAATTTTTTCGAATTTCAAACTAATATCGGGAACAAGTACATCGGGCCGAAAGCCCGATATACTGGACGAGGTTAATATTTTGTCTGGCGAAGTCAGATTGGCACCATCTATTAGATTACATTATTACCATCAGAATCAAATTCCTTTATCAGTTGCTTTAGATCGCGTTCTTCGAACGCTTGTCCCTAAAAAGTTTCGTTAACTCAATCATCATTTTCGAAAATATACCATGGTTCTGAGAATTTGTCCAACTTGTGAGGCTTTAATGTAGCCCTTGGCTTCTTTATCGAACATATTGAAGTACTTTCGAAATTCTAAATTTGGAATTTATTTCAATGCGGTATATATTTTACATACGCTCGATTTGGTCCGACGTAAGTTGTTCTAAAGCTGTTCCTATGGGGTCGTCAGCCTAAAATGCTTATTAGCGGTATTCTCCTGTTTTAAATGACTTACCATTTTTGTCAGTTAATCCAATAAAAACAGATCGTATGGAACGGAAAACGAATAGTTAACTGTAATTTCTTCCAGACGAAGGTTGCTAAGGTGTGTAAAAGACAGATTTTTCAAAGATCCCATTGAGCTCTATGTAAACAAAAGACCGAGCCACTTCCAACCTGTCTTCTCGGCTTTTGTGAGTGACTTTCTTTAGAAGCGTGGGATAAGTATTCACGTTGCTTGTTTTTGTTTAATAGACAACGTTGGTAATGACATCGATCCGACGAAATTCTCTTTAGTGTGAACAAATGAAAATAATTCGAACTAGGCAAAAAAATCTTTGTGTTGAAATCATACCAGAGGGTTAGTGAAAGCAGCTCTATAGAGTTCCTGACAGGGGCTTTTATATGCAACTTATGATTATTTCCCCCTAATTAGAATCACTGAACAATTTTTAGTAATTTACGTGAAAGAAAAATATTTCAAAATTATTAGCATTTGAGAGACTATTGGGTATTTTCATAAGTTCTGAGCCCCCCTCAAACTCGTGTTTTTTGGCGTGATATTGCTTTTCCGAGCGCAGTTTTCTTAGGAAACCATACTGGAAATATAGGGGTAGGAAAGGGACATTTTTATCCAAAGTGTCATATTTCGGCCAAAAAAGGCTTTTTTGTGTTGTCGGGCGAACGTTCCGCAAAAGGTTTTTGATAAATGAACCATATGATGGAATCTTATTGCATATAGGGGTTTTCAGATGTGCTTATTCCGAATCTGTAACGCTGATTCCAAATCGAAGTGAATCAATCCAAGCGATTGGTTTTTCAATGTCGGCCGAACAAACGCTATTTTTTGGCAATTTTCGACAAAATAGGGCATATAGGCAGAACGCCAAAAATTTGAAACTCCGCCTAAAATTTGATTACAGATTCGGAATCAGCACATCTGAAAACCCCCAGATGCAATAAGATTCCATCATATGGTTCATTTATCAAAAACTTTTTGCGGAACGTTAGCCCGACAACACAAAAAAGCCACTTTTTTGACAAAAAAAAGTCATTTTATGGCCGAAATATGACGCTTTGGATAAAAATGTCCCTTTCCTACCCCTATATTTCCAGTATGGTTTCCTAAGAAAACTGCGCCCGGAAAAGCAATATCACGTCAAAAAACACGAGTTTGAGGGGGGCTCAGGACTTATGAAAATACCCAATATAAAGATATTAATCTTATAAAATTTTATTCACTTTGTGTATTGTTATGTGAAGAAAGATATAAACTAAATTTTTTATTGATGTATGTAAGTTGTCTAGTTGATGAGAAAAACATTCTATGGATTATGAGAATGGTCTTCACTGCTCGTTAATGGCTTGGATTCCTCCAAACTAGCGTTCACATTTTGACGCGCATTTTTGGTTAGTCTTGCGTCGGACGCATCTGGTATTTGGTAACCGGAAAATATGTAGTAAATCCATCCACCAGCGACACCACCGAATAAGGGACCTAAAACAATTATCAAATCTTACTTAGAATAGAAAACTTACCAAGAATGGGCATGAGAAAGTAAAGTGAGTGAGGTACACTGAAATACACGGGTCATTACTTCCTTAATTCTAAACTAGAGAAAAAGAAGATAATAAAGTTACGTGAAAACATCTGTGCCATAGATGATGGACGCGAACAGCCGGGGTCCGAAATCCCTGGCAGGGTTTATCGGATAGCCTACGTTCAGACCAAAGGAACATCCAATCATCATGACCACAAAACCAAAGAACAACGCGTGCATGTGTGCAGGCACTTCATTTCTCTTATCGATGATTGCAGCAATCAACAAGCAGAGAATTCCTGTACCGACAGCCTAAAAACTACTAGTTATGTGGTTTATAACCTATTTGTGAGTACTTACTTGGTCAACAAAGGCACCAGTTAGACTCAGGTGTTGAGCTGGAAAGGATGTAAACTGAAAAAGACGTTGTTTGCCAATAAAGCTATCTAAATACAGCATACAATGCCAGCGGTTAGCTGCAGGTATTTCAATTTATCTGGCGGATCAAGAGTTATTTGCTGTGCTGCGACACATCTCGTAGCAAAGGCGGAAATGGGCAATGTTAATCCTCTATCGTCAATTGCATCTAAAATAAGATACACGATCTTCGTAGGCTGCAGCAAAGATGTTAACCTATGTAGAAGCCATAAGTTGCTGCAGCGCCAAAAAAAGCTCCAATTGTTTGTGCTACGAAATACACCGCGGTAGTTTTGAGGTCTACAGCACCAAAGGTGTAAAGCATTAGTGTAACTGCGGGGTTTATATGGCCTCCTCAAATATATATAAATTATTTTAAATTTCAGTATAGGAAACAAAGCCATACCAGAGCTACGGCTGACAACGAAGATCCCAAAAACAACAGCGAAGCTAAAAAATAACAGCATACTAACCTCACGTGTTACGATATTGATTTTTATCTCAATTAAACGGAGATTTTTTAAACTTGATATGAAATAATAATTAGTCTTGTATAGTTCAGAACTGAGTCTATAAAAAAATCACCCCCATCCAATGTTGATGTTGATCCATGCATTTCTATCGAGTCCGGAACAGGCAGTGCCCAAATGATATTGAGTCACGATACAATCACCAATGAACTAAAACCAAAGAGGAATTTGTAGTATTTTTATTTTATAAGAAAACTGAACAAACCACAAGAAGGAAAGTACCGAAGAATTCGCCAACGGCACCTCGGATAAGCTTGTTCCGAATGAATAATTTGTGGCGAAGCTGCTCTAGCATTCTAAACTTTAATTTAGATAAATGTATAGTAATATAGGTGCATATAATTATTGTATGCGTAACCTGACAACACGACTTAAAAAAGAAATATCAAGACATTTCAATACACAGCGCCTTTTCACATTTAGTATAACTAGACTCCTAGGCAAGATTATTTATTTTTCGTGTTGTTTTGTTTAGTGGTCCGATTTAACTCTCTATCATTCAGCAAGTGCACAAGAGCACAAGGCTAATACGGCGGAAAATGTGGTGATAAGAAAATTCATGCTTTACACACCAACAAGGTCAAAATTTATGTGTACTAATTGCAACAAATGAAACCAGTGTTTATTATACAAATGACATTACAAATTACATCAAGTTATACAGTCCACGCACATACAAAGTGTAATATCACTTGCATAAATTAAAAAAATGTTCAAACTCTAAACAGTGGAATATCTTATTTTCCATGTGAGCACTATTGTAACATCACAACTTAGAGACCGCTTTCACTATAATTCAAAATGAGTTTCAGGAAATGACTTCGACAGCCTCGTATATTAAATTTATTTTTGTTCATTGATTGAATAGTATCGTGTTAGTTCTCTAACGTTTGGCACAGGCCTTGTCGTCGAAAATTTGTCGAAATATATATTGATGTAAAAAGTGTATTCGAATGTGTATTTAACATGCAACTATGCAAACAAGTGCATAGTTGCAGACGGACAGGACGACGGAGTGACATTCCATGCGGTTTAGGGTGATTTTCAAATTTCCATTAAATTTTCATTCCTATCCACATTGTCCGCTGCAAAAAGAAAATATGGAACACATAGACTATGTGTTAACCCTTCATTTACGAGTGTACGATATATCATACGATATTGATTTGCTCTCTCCTACACAAAAAGAAAGAAACGAATGAGTGTTCATTATTCATATAGAGTGTGACTGTAAATAGATCACATAGAAAAGAAAATAAACAATAGCGGCCATGATGCTTTTTACAAAGACAGGTCACCAAAAGGAAAGCTAATGGTAACGACAAAATTCTGCCCAAATTCTATGGCTCCGGCAATGAAGTGTTAATATTTCCTCTTGTCCAAAATTTGGTGTCCGCCGATTTTATCGGGAAGAATCGAGGATATTTGCCGCGTGCATAATTTTATATTAAATATGAATTAAAACGCTAGTTTTCTGAAAACGGAAACGTATGATTTTATTTAATACGTTACAACAACCAGGGAACATATAACACTCGACATCATTTCTGCGCGTGTGCCGCACTTATTTCCTTCCCTGTAATATTTTAGGTGATTAAGTATTCAGAAACCGAATGGTTATATGTTTACAACTTCACGTTATATTTAGAATTTAATTTATTAATAAATTTAAATATTAGAATTTCGAGATAACGGTTAAGCCGCAATATTTCATGTTTTCCGATCTTCAAAAGGCACTCAGTTCTCGGTACTTCTTATTTCTCGTTTGTTCTTGTTTGATGACAATTCCTTTGGGAAACGATGCACAATTATCGCAGTGTTGGACTTTTGACGAGTAAAACTCAGACATTATGGTTTTTTGACTATTTGGGCTCATAGCATTGAGAATGGGTATTCTTAAAGCTTTTATGAAACCGGTGATTAAAAAATAACCCACAATTATTTTATCCAACAGTGGTCGACTAACTAATAGAAAAGTATTGGAGGATTTTGTGTATTTTTAGAAAACTAACTAACCTACTGACCAAGTAGGAATTTTACTCCTATTTGAGACCATTTCTTTCTCAAACTGGAAAATTTCTCAATTACTAAAAAAATATTTGATTTTTGTCAGTTTTACCCCAGAATGTACTGCCCGTCATGGTACACAGAAAATTAGATGTCGAAAAGTTAATTGATTCAACTTCAATCTTTAGGCGAACAACTTTGTATAAGCTTAAGCGTAGGTATACTGGTTTGATATTTCAAGCCCATTTCCTGGCTCTCACATAAGTGTACATGTATGCTTTCATCTTTGGTTTTGTTTAGACCTAAATGTATCCATTGCAATATTAAATTATCATCTGAAGTGTACTGCAACTTACGTGACGTTTAAGAAAGTTATCCAAGTCGGAAATCGGACTAATGGGTTTCCGTTTGCTTCAAGTTTACTTGGAAAATTTCTTCTTTCTGTTTGATTTATGACCTCGGTTAAAGAACATGTTTAGCCAAGAATATTTGATTGCCGCCATATGGCCTTTCTACTGCTTTTGGATTTATCAAAAACACTTATCCGAACATCATCTCGATTTTAAGTAACGCATTAGTAAATTTTAGATAAATAATACATTTAATATCGTTTCATGAACGTACTGAAACACTATTTTGAGCGAAAATTCTGAATTTCCGTAGCAAACTGATAACTGCGTGAAATCTATTTAATCTCACATTAAGAAAAATGGGATTTTATGGATTAATGCTCTCTTTTATACCATCCAGCTTGTGCACGGCTGGGTAAGAAAACATAAAAGAAAAGAAGACCTGAAAACAATTATAGTTTTATTGACGTTTATAGTTTATTAAATGGCTTCTTTGACGGTATATCCATGTTTTATCCACAATATCCCTTAGCATTTATTCGTTTTCTTTCTGAATCAAACTTTTCTTTCGGAAACAGCGCGCATTTTCTTAATTACCTCGAATTCCTGTCTCTATACTTAAGACTTGGAATCTTGCGATTTCCAAAACAATAAATACTATGTTTCTCTTTCCCTAATACTCCTCCAAGAATAATGATGACTGTATGGTCTGTATTTCTGAATATCGGAGGCGATAAATAAGTTTTAAACGAAAAACAGCATTTTAGCGTTGTGTTCCTTTGTTATTTCCTTTGTATTTCCTTCCCGGCTGTTTGAAAGTTGTTTATCGCCTCGGATATTCAGAAATACAGACCATAAGCATGAGCAAAGCACGCATTACTTCCAAAATATATAAAATATACTAGGTAAAAAGATTTCACGTTAGTGGTTAAATTTTATTTGTACCACTCCGGAAAATTCAGTGGTTAATATGGTTTTTTCTAGACTATTGCAAGGAGCAATTTCACTTGAAAACGCATTTAAGATGCAATTTTCTATCGTTTTTTCCGATAAAGTCACGTTTCCACCCGCGCCCAATCAATATCCGAACACCCTTTCAAGGGTGAATTCTCGGCCATTCATCCACCCACACTAACCATCGCGCACCCACACACTAATTGGGCGACTCCATCAATACTTTCTAAACTAAATTGCGATTTCCAAAACAATAAATTCTCGGTTTTCTATGAACACTCTCGTCGGAGCTCGTGAGGAAGTCGCTTCGTCGTTGCTCTTTTCCCAAAAAGCAACCTGTTCGAGTGTGGGAGGACACTGAAAATGTCCTCTGGGTTTCCCTTTGTCAAATAGATAAACGTTCCAGCCCTAAGGATGGTTGGATACTCCAGTTACATAAAATTTGTTTGACCAAATACGGGATCAGGTTCCCGTTTTTTCACACATTTAAATTTTACTGGAGTCTTTTGTTGCTTTACCTTCTGAACGCAGTAAAAACTACAGGTCGCATTTCAACAGTTCTGCGAAAACTCAAAGGCTTCGTCATAAATAAAACATTTTATGTTCAATTTCGTGTACTAAAGGATGGAATGACATTGGGCCTTAAATCGAGTTATAGAAATTTCTATTTCGGTCTGGTTTAGTTACAAAAGAAGATTTTGCTTATATACTTTAGAGAAACTCCCATAGAGCTATTTTTCTCTGACAAACAAGATTCCAGTCAATAACATCAAATTTTAAATGTTTCTTTATTTCTTTGAACAAACTATATACTGTTTTTGTCATTAATTTTTTTATTATGAATCCTAATCCAGATTTAAAGGAGGAGCTCTTAAGGTAATTTTACTCCTCCTTGTGTTAAGAATAGTTTGCAAAAGGACTTTCGTTTGCCAAAGTTTATCCAGTTTACTGCGAACCTTTAATAACATATTAAAATATTTATCGACAATAATTTCAATTGTTAAATGTTTATTTAACCGAATTAAAAATTACATTTCTTTATTTCCTTCACTTTTATTCATAAATCAAACGCGTTGCGTTTTGATGTTTACTATGCTTCCCGATTCGTAATCTGTTTACAGGGTAGTCCATTTCTCGAATTGCCACGTCTTGCACCCGACCAATCGCACCCTTTAGCCTGAAACTTTCGTGATGATTTGAGCCTTTATAAGTTGTGGGAGGATTGTGGAATTACCTTAATATGCAAACGTGTGCGCTGATATTTTTCCTCTATCGCCACCCAAAGGTGTATGCCACCACACGACAAATGTTTAATATTAACGCAAACAAAAGCGGATTATGTCGCCCCTCCGCGCCCTTCATCTCTTTCAACAAAACTCATAACCGTTGGGGAAATCGCTTGACTTTTTCGCGTGATAATGCGTAGTTTGGACGAGACGAGCATGTGTGTATTTGGGTTTACGTAAAATCCGATCTATTTCATAAATCGCTTTTAGAGACTTATCTCATTTTCATCATTCTTCGGGAATTTTGTGCAGACAAGACGGGGGAATCGCCTAATTATCGACCTTGGAATTGCATGCTACTGTTTAGTAATTCGAAAGCAAAAATGGAAATGACCAGCGCTAAATCTCCGGCTTTTTTGGACTTCAAAATTAATAAAATGGCAGCAACTACTAGTAGCAGCAGCACTTATAATGCATATCAAAGTGCAGAGAATCAACGCCGAAATGCCACTCTTATGTATTCCATGTCAGACGCATCGGACTATTCAAAAAACCAAGCAATATTCACGAGAAAAACCGCAGGTGGTGATACGCTAGGTCAGATTATACCGGCCACATACACTTCGGCAATCGGTATTCGCGCCGGCGCTTGTACTGCCGCGTCGATTGCCTCCAGCATGTTCAGTGCGCCCAACACAGACACCAAAGATGCAATGGTTAAGACTCCATTTGCTAGCCAAGCTGGGCCCAGTGTACCAACAGAAAACCATGCTGACATGAATAGCTTGAAACAAGGATCCGCTAATAATAAACCTTTGCCAGAAATTGAGGGTCTGAGTCGGGAACAGGTTGGAGAATTAAAAGAGGCCTTCGAGCTGTTTGATAAAGACGGTGATGGGAAAGTGACCGCAAGGGAGCTGGGAATTGTAAGAAAAAGTTTTTACTTACTTTTAAACTATATATGAAATCATGCTCGTATCTAGGGTAATTAGGGGTTCCAACAGGTCAGGTCGACCTTGACGCCCAAAAAATGGTTCTGACCCCCGAACCGGTGGTGTTAATTAATTTCTGGTGGTTTAAGCATTTCGGGTGAAGTTCAGGCTTAGGTTCATCCGATCGCCCGTAATTTGTAAATATTTGTAAAATTGGACAAGCACTCCTAAACATGCCACTTTTCGAATGGTGAACACTCTCCCAAAAAATCCAGACAACCCTTAGCTCTAATTTTTTCTGGGTTTCAGGGGTTGGTGCTAGTGCTTATATTAGTTTGTCAAAATTGAATACACTAATTTAAGATAACATATTGTCTTAATAATTTGCTATACAATTAATAGAACATTAACAATTTAAGTTCAGAAAGATTTCAGGTAATGAAAAGCTTGGGTCACAAACCAACAGAGGAGGAACTAATAGAGATGATTAAAGAGATCGATGAAGACGGTTGGTCACGAATATAATACTGTAATATATTACTGGTATAAAATACATTTAGGGAATGGTACAATAGAGCTAGAGGAGTTTGTCAAAATGATGAGCAGAAAGGTCAAGGAATCAGAGAACGAAAGCGAGTTGAGAGAGGCATTCCAGGTTACTTTACAGTTTATGTCAGCATAGGCACGATTTGTGAATACAGGTTTTCGACAAAGATAACGATGGATTCATTTCGGCGACGGAGCTCAGATTTGTGATGCTTAATTTGGGGGAACAGCTGTCAGAGCGGGAAATTACTGAAATGATTCGAGAGGCCGATTTAGACGGAGACGGAAAAGTCAACTTTTCAGGTAGTTAAATTATTCCTTTGATTTAATCGTAGGAATAGAAAATCGTTCATATTTTTAGATTAACATGTATATTATAGACGTACGATATAAAATTAGGAATAAAACGTTTGAATTGCCGCCACTTTTGAAGAGCTCTGATTGACTTCTGCCAATGATGCAGCCAAATTTTTGGCGCAAATTAAACATTTTATTCCTAACTTTATCTCGCAAGTCTATATAAAGTTTTGCTCAAAATTTTGATTCATTGAAGTTTCAATTTTGCAGGAAATACAAGTCAAAATACAGTTCACCAAATGCAATTTGCCTTGTATTTGGTGCAAAATTAAAACTTCAATAAATCATAACTTTTGAACAAAACTTTATAATTTACATATATAAATATAACATGTTTTGTCAATTGGATGAGATATTTGGCAATAGCCAAAAATATTTTAGTCAAACTTTGAATTATGTTGTAAAAGGAAAAATTACCGAAGTTTAGGTTTGAAAAAGACGTAATACGTCGAAACGTCACAATAAAGCTATTTTACTCTCTGCCTCAAGCGTTCTTGGTCTTAAGAAAATATAAAAAAATACAAAAAAAGGAAATATAGTTAACGAAATATCTGTCCCATAATGATCTCTTATTTTTCAGAATTTGTCTACATGATGCGAGAGAAAGCTTAAAGAATTATTTTCACAATATAAAACGGAGGAAAGTTATTAAGCGGGTGCTGCATGAAGTATGTTATATCTGATGTATTTATTTACAATTTTTCCAACTGTACATAATAAATATTGTCACCTTATAATGTTACTTTTTATATATTATCTATATACTACTTTTTAATCGGCACCTTGTTTAATTCGAACTAAAAGCCTTTTATTTTGTTCCGGTTTCTTTCGCTGCAGGGACATCTATTTTTGGAGCAGCAATGGGTTGATTCTTCACAGAAAGTAATGTGGGGAAGTTCCGCAGTAGTCGATTAATGCTGAAATATGAGTAATGTATATTTGAGCAATGTATGTGATATAAAAATCAATGCCTTTTGATTGACATGGCATGATATTTTCTGAGATGGCGGACATATTGTGCTCTAGCAAAGAATTTCTTCGCGCAATGCTCACATTCATACGGATATTCGCCTATAAAATAAGGAATATTATTCACGTTTGCATAAGCGATAATTGTTGAAAGAATCGCTTGCGATTTTGGTTAAAAAGCGATTCACTACTGATTTAAGAATGCAACAATTCCACATTAATATTCATTGGAAATCCTTCAAACATGGAGAAGTGCAACTACAGGTCAAATTACACCTGTAGTGAATTTATATCTCAAATTAATTTAAACTTATATTCAGTCGGAAATATTTTGGAAATAGTACATACTAGCTGTTTTATTATTACTGAATTCAAAGTAATACCGAACTATCTTAACTAACCCAACTACCTACCTAACTATCTTAAATTATTGTGATTATCCATACATTATCCAATACAGTTAAATGATTAAAGATATTTTGGAGAATAATGTTAGTGGGGAATTTTGATATAAAATATTATGGAAGAATATATTTTTCAAACTCAAATTGAGTGAAAGGTTGAATTACCTATATCGTAATTTAATTATACATATCATACCTTTATGTCTATTTAGGTGATCTTGAAACGATCCTGGTGTTTTGAAAGTCTTATTGCAGCCAGTTTCTGTACATGGATATTTTTTCGTTCTAGGTGACTCTGAGTAACTTTTTTCATGAACACGACGAAAATGCCGTACCAAGCTCTGTTTCGACTGTTGCGTTTTACCACATGTATCGCACTTCAAATCACTTCCAAATGTCTAAAACATAATGAAATACGTTGTATCATAGCGTAAGCATTTTATAGCTAAAACTAACTATAGTCAACTCTCTCTAATCCGACGCAATCCGTTTTGGACAAAATGTGCCGGATTAGAGAGGGTCGACTGTGCCCGATAACTAATAATTTCTAATCACCAAGAAACGTCAAAGTTGTGCTCAGAAAAGTTAAGTTTCTGTATCTTCTGACGATAATTCGAACTGATTCGATAAATGAATTTTCTAAGGTTCTTTTTCAACCGATTGTGAATTCTGGGGTTTACAGTCTGTGTTGTCTTTTTTGTGCGAACCAGATCGAAATTCGTTGTACAAGTTTTGCATATCCTTGCTCCGCCCTGTGATGGTTCGCTCTGTGTTCAATTAGAACCAGTTAAACTAGAAACCTACATCGGCAGCCACTTTCGTTTTACCGAAAAGGGTTTCTATTCGGTACTTTTCCATAGATTCCCCCGACTTTTGATGTTTGTCGCGATTATGCCGCTGCAAGTTACGATATGGCATTGTGAGTCCGCAGCCTTCAACGGTGCATGTGACTGAGTTAGGTCCTGAATTATGATAACAGTAAGCAATTAATCTAAATGAATTTTGAATATACTGCTATTACATATCGAATACAATTTCATACGCTTATAAATAAACAACAAGATTAAAAATAAAATGCGTACCATGTGACTGTTTCATATGACGTCGCACCATAGCGAGGACTTTATGTTGATAGTCACAATGATCACATTTTTTAAATTTCGGATGCCGAATGGAATTATGCTTTCTAAGTTCATGTTGAGTGTCAAAAGTGATATCGCACTCAGTACACCTGTGAGACTCTATAATTTAAAATAAATTCAGGTTCTCTGATATGGGCGAAAGTGAAATAAGAACCCGCTATCGTTTTGCCATTTTGTTCAAAATTGGCGCAAATTTGAAAATAGTTTTGAAAATAGTAATCAGCTAACTCACGTTTCACATGAGTAAACTCCAATTCTGATATTGCTAACCCCATCTAAAATACGATTCTAGAGGGGGTTAGCAATATCAGAATTGGAGTTTACTCACGTGAAACGTGAGTTAGCTGATTACTATTTTCAAAACTATTTTCAAATTTGCGCCAATTTTGAACAAAATGGCAAAACGATAGCGGGTTCTTATTTCACTTTCGCCCATAGCATTAAAGTTACTCTTCTTCCTATGAAACTAAATTAACTACAAATATCTTACTTCGGCGATACATCTGTGTGATATCGTCTAAAATACTAATGTTAATCATCCTATTACGCATAATATTCTTACTAGGGCGCTTCTATGGTTTCCCCTGTCCAAAATACCTCCCAAAAACCAATCTTTTGCATAAAAAACCATAGAGGGGACCCTATTGATTTTTTGACAGATTTTTCAGGAGGAACCATAGAAGCGCCCTGACTAGTATACAACATTCTGTGTTAATTTTTACAGCTTCAGCACGTTTTGTAAAAATGAGAATTGCCCAAATTTCATTTATTTACCAATAACACAAAGTTTAGTACAGTTAACATAAACTTTAAGTACTCGTTATCGAGAAATTTCAGGTTGAAAATAAAATATATAAAACAATATTGACGAAATTATTTTATAATTTACTTAATGTCCGGGAGTACAAAACTTTGACATATCAATTATGGGAGATTATTCTACAGAAAAAATATAAAAAAGAAAAAGTTATGTTCCTATAGGTACCATATTTACTATAGTATCATCAAAACAGTAATGCGTGGTAATTTTGTATAACAAAAAATTAGCAATAAATTTGAAAAGGTGCACCCGAATGAAAATATTAGTTAAAAAATGTTCAAAATTTCTATTTTGTGAATATAAACAAATTCAGAAAACGTTTGAGTACCTTTGTATCCTGGATACTTATATGTAAAGTACCGTCATCTTAGTATCTATGTATATAATAAATATCAATAGACATCCACTAATTAGTGTTAACTCCTCAAGATTATTCTATAATCTTTCAAATGCTTTTATTCTTCTCAATATTTTGTGCGGTTTGAAGAAATAGTAAAATTTATAGATTTAACCGGGTTAAATTTCAATAGAGAAGTATATTTGACAATATTTACATAAATAAAGTTTAAATGGCAATATTATGTATCAAGACGAAAATCAACACTATCAAATGATCCACACAATCTCTGCTCGATCTGAATTCATTCACTAGAGCTGCAGGATGATGATGTCATTGCCGATATGGACCTTGGACGAAATTTGTCTACATCACCCACCAATTCGAATTTGATATCACCGTTTGATTGAGCTGTATTCTAAAATAAATGGAATTTTATTAATGCGACTTTTTTTAATCGGATATATTTTGTATAATGAGAAACTGTAACCACGACACAATATGTGCATGAGTTTACTACGCATATGGTAATTTTATAGATCTCTTAGCTACGCATCATGGTGAATTGCTTGGCAATATTTTGCTTTTCACATTTTCCCACCACCTGGACAAATTTTAGGTGTCATTATACCACAATGATATTAGAAAAAAATTGCAACAAGAGAACTTCAGTGATAGAAACACGCAACTCATATTTATGACAACGATTATTGTGAACCTATTTTGCATGAATGTTTTCAAAACATGTATGCAAATCAGCGTGTAATTATGGTTTTGCAGTCATCCTTTAAGTTATGATACGATATGTTGCTTGTGCTTGTGAAATATTATGTATTGAAATTGGATCTTTTTTTCTCTAGCACGAGAGTGTGTTAGAAAGCTGGGGCTTTAGGCGAACAACCCTTATAAGGGCATACCGATTAGGCTAAGCTTTGACTTATATTTCAACGTGAGCGCGTCGGCGCCAGCCGACTTAAACTCGCGACTTTTACTACATACAAATTTTGTGACCCAATTTCTGTATAGTATACACCAGACGGTTAGAAAAAAGACCACACAGATGCCAGTCGCCTAGCCGCAAGCCTAAGTCGGCTGACGCCGATGCACATGCGCCGTAATATTAGTCTAAGCCTAATCAGTACGACGGAGTTGCCTAATCGGGACTATTCGCCTAAAGCTCCAGCTTTCTAACTCACTCTTTCGTGCTAGAGAAAAAAAAGATAGCCAATTTCCACAATTGCCCGGGCAATTCCGTAAAAGCCCGATTTACAGAATTGCCCGTAACATGGGCAAATATGCTATAAAAAATTTAGTCTACGCTTATATTTAGAAAAGCTACAGGTAACCCACATGGTTCGCTCTAACACCGGAATCTTCCACAACATTGTCTCGTTCTTCTTCCGTCGGCACGTGTAAACCGAATTTCGCAGCTATGATTTCTTGTTCTTGCACCGAAGGAACTCCTTCAGCGGTCCTACTAGCTCTGAGCCTCTCAAGGCGATCCATTAATCTTGGTTCACCTCTTAAGTTATTTCCAGACTCATCTGCTCTTTCATTTCCAGGTTTTAGTGCGTTTCGCTCCATCCTTTGCTCCAACCACTCAGGATTGCTCTTTGTTATGTTCACAAACGTTTCCATTGCAGCTGTTAATTCACTAACGTCTGCGGTATGCTCAAAATTGGCAAATCTGTTTTCACCGGCGACACCATGAATTCGGCCTATTAATTGGCCCAAATCTTGTGGTATAATGAAGTGGCCAAAGCGATCATTTGCAAAGAATTCGGGAACAACTGAAAATAGATATAGTTAGAACAACCATTTTTAAGCCTTAGAAATTTACCCGTAGCTGGTGAGTAAGCCAACCGAACTGCAATAAATCGCTCAAGCTTTTCTTTTTTCGCGTTACTTTCATTTTCTTTTTGAGATAATTGAAGCAGCGACTGACCTAAAATAATACGATTAAATTTCATATATTTTGTTATATTTCCCCTCCGAAGTTTGAAACAATGTTAAGATGCGGAAGCAAAACGTTTCCGAATCCTTGAATCCAAATTAATAGGGAACCTGTCAAATAATAATTCGAACAAAGTTGTTTCAATTTTTTGTATTGTATTAATTTATTATATTTTATATCTTAATATAGTATTTTGGTCGTGTCCGGAAGTGTTTCGGTAGTTTCAGTGTGGCTACGGCGGTGCAGTTTTTGTTGGTGTGACGAGTGACGTTTGAATTTAAAATTTTAATTCGCGCTAAGTTTTCAGGTCGCTTGCTGAGAACATTGTTTGCAGGATCGAGTGACATAATGTGCTGATGATTTTTTTTCTCGCAGATAATCGCGAATAACCCTTTTTCCACTCTACGTAAGTCGCTACTGTTCGTCCGTCTACTGGTGGATCTCGCGATCCACCCGTCAGATCGGGGCGAGTGATAGCTCAATCGATAGGTCTGGAGCTGGAGGTCACGAATTTGATGTTTTCTCGAAATTTAAATTTGAATTACAGAACTATTAACCTTGCTCAGCATTAGCGTATTTTGAATTCTCATTTGCTTGTCTCACTTGTCTATGGGAAGAGTTCAGGGTAGGAATACCATCTCGTGAATCTATTTCGCTTATCTTCTAAAAGAAACATGACATACACAATATAAACCATTTCTTGAAGTTCATACCGTAATTACGTAGCCTAGAGCACTGTTAAATAAATCAGGAAACGGTCGTCTTTGAGCGAGCTGCTCGCCATTCATCACTCGCTGCGCACCTTCTGAGAATACAACAACAATGGACTTTGCTTCGGCTATTGAATTCAGCAACCAGACACTGGGGCGTACACCTAAAACGTAGAAAGCCAACAATCAGCAAAAAGTTCACATAAAATTGAAAATTGCACTATTTGTACATTGAACTACAGTAAATCCTCCAATAAGTCCCCCAGCCCTCAATTAAGTCCCCTCTGGACCCCTTGCGAAAAAATAAGTCCCCCGGGGGACTTATTGGAGGATTTACGGTACATCAATATATTGTATAATTCACTATCATCACGGCAAAAATATGAAATAATGTGTGAATTGGCGGGTTGTTAGCGCATAGCGGCAAAGGGATGCGAAGTTCCTCTTCACTTGGCGCTGATGCGTTAACAGCCCACCAATTCAAACATTATTTCATATTTTCGCAATGATAATATTACAATGTACAAAATCAATCAGCTTACTGGGATCTTGCAAATCGCTCTGATCGAGTATTACGCGAGCATTTGCATTGTGTGCGAGAATACGTCCGAGAGCAGCAACTGCGTTTGAATGTTCTTCGCAATCATCAGTGTAGAGTAAGAGAACAGAGGGGTTTTCTGTCAACTCCACACTTATTGGAGGGCGACGAGCCACCTGCCGCGGCACCCATATCCGTAAATACCAGATAACGACAATCAGACTCAACACCGCAATAAATAATGTAGCTAAATTTGACGGAAACATGGAAACGTATCGATTATTTTAGAATTTCACTCACCCAATATCGCTGAGGCGACACTCTTTGCGACTCCAATGAATTTGGAAGATTTTTCCCATTCCGGTGTGAATCTATATAAAATCTATTGGTATTTATTTTATCATTCATGACGGATACTACTTGTACTAAAAATTAATTATTTCGGCATGTGCATAAGCACAGTTGCTCCACGATAATGAATAATTAAGTAAACCATACTTGTCTTCTGCGAGAGTGAAGTTGAGAAACGTGTGCGGGCATATTTTGCATCCAACAGTAAACCTTTCGTATAAAGGAGGTAGATTTGGAGTCGCTGATGTGCAATTGAGATAGCAATTAAAGCCTTCCACAAACATAAAAACAAGATATTCACCAGCAGGTACATTTTCCCACCTACATTGCAAAAATATGTATTTTACCAACAAAATCGTCGTAAAATTTACTTGAATCCGTTGTGTGATGGCACAATCCTTCTAGTCAAAAGCAAATGTGTGTCTTGCGAGTTAAAATTTCGCTCAAATATCATAACTGTCAAGAAAACATGAGCGCTTTCATAGATCCAAGGCATTGTATTGTATCTAATCCATACTCCTGATGAAAGACCCTAAATATAATTATGAGTTCATTTAAATTAAAAAATGAGTAGACATACTGGGGTAACTTCGGCAAATACTAACGGAGACCAATCAGTACGTGCTATAGGTACGTGTGTGTCCTCTTCTCCATATTTGAAATAGTCAAGCAACTTGGGTTCAAGTTGCCGCGCCAAAGGAATGCTGACTACGAAAGATTTTCTGAAATTATATGGCAAACTACAAATAATTATTTCTGGCTATATTAGTTTTCTCTTTTTTATATATCAATCTTTTGTCCGACACATTAAAAGCGATAAGAAAACACATTAAGGTGTAAATATCGAGAAGTCTCATTTAGCTAAAAATCGTTTTCACGGATTCTCTGCTAATTTAAGAGACTCATCTATCTCACTCCCGATTTTATTTTAATGTGTCACCCCACATTTAAGGAAGTGGAAAACTAATAGGCATATCTCAGGTGTAAGCCTAAGCGTAAAAAGATAAAACCACATGTTGCGTCAAAAGGTGTGTCAAATTTCGAAACAAGGTCTTGGCTTTCCCCTTTAAAGAGACGCATTTCTCAAACTTAAGGAAAATTATCACATGTAACACTGTATCAAATGTACCTGCAGGACTTTGGCAGTATTGTCACATCCACCTGGTACTGAGATAAGCCAAATAAATGAAAACAATCCATTGAAAAGCGAAATGGCGGCTGCAATATCCAAGTTTTAAATGATGACAAGATGGAGAATACAACTCACAAATGTATCATTGGTGTTAGCACGGGCATGATTGAGTGTTAATTCACGACAAGGAGAAACTTTTCGTCCATCAGAATTGGTGAATTTCTTATCGTCATGACAGTAAACTGAATATATACCACATTTTCTTAACTAGTACATTATATTAGACCAATTATTCCTACCATCTTCTGAATCTGGCGCATATAGACAACGAAATTGGACGAAAAGTCGATCAACTTCTATGAATGCAACCAAAGATATGTTCAGCGTTATATATGGATGTCTAAAATTATTCCAATTTGTAATTAGCTTTAACTTCTAATAAAGCTTACAAATTCGTGCCGTTTGGAAAATGAGATTGTGGAATCAGGGATAACTAAAAAGTAATAGATCCGGCTGTTATACTATGGAATGCTAATACCTCTACATCACTATCAGGGCAAGCATCTATTGGGAGAGAACCGAATTCGATCAAGTCCGAATCACATTGTTTTGAGGTTTGGACAAATGTATGATTTTCCAAATATGGCGTGCTATCATGCGTAACATTGGTCACATAAAAAGGAGCGAGGTGATAATTACAATCGGCAGAAGTCCGTTGAATTAAAACAAAGACAATAGCGATCCTTAACCAAAGGATGCTTTTGAGGAAATATCCATTTCGAACCAATAAATAACACATCTCGAACCAAATAGAATGTTTAACGTATCATAACAACAAATGAAGATTCTAATAGAAATAACAAAGGTAATACAGGTGCCTATACGATTTTTGATCTGACTTTAAACAGTGGTATTTTGTTCATCCATGGTTTTCAGATTTTCAGTTCCTTCTTCAGTTTCCTTTGTTTCGGTTTCTTGTTTCAAACGCTCTAGACGAGCCAGTAATTGTTGTTTTTGTTTTTCCAACACGATCCGACTATTTTGAGCACTGAAAATGCGAAATTAGATTTATATAGCTTCTTAAAGATGGTGCAAATAATAGCAGCATATACAATGTAATAATCTAAGCATCTCCGAAATTCGTTTATAAATGAAATAACACAGAATTCCTCTTCTTCTACTGTAAAACATAATCGCCTTTTTTAATCAAAAAACAAAGCAAATGTACATAACATTTTTGTCGTCTAATAAATCATTTTCCTTTACATATACTGCTGTTTTTATTACATCATTCACTATATTAAAAAGAAATTTGCGACTTGAGCAATACATTTGAGATATGCTTTAATGGTTTGCACTAACACTTAAACAGAATGCTTCAAAGGGTACTATATATTCGTTCGTATATAATTGGTAGAGGAATCGACCCCAAGTATCCTATTCACCGATTAAAATTAAACCACCGATTAACATAGGATTTTCCATTGATGCTTTGTTTTTTCCACTAAGTTTTCCCCTCCCGCTGCCATTATATCGACCATAATAAAATTTTGTCAGTACGTTAATTGGGCAGAATTTGATACCGTTGGAACGTACCTAATGTACGTACAAAGTACCATGCGTATCTTCCAACGCACGCACAATTGGTAGCCCTTAAACGAAAAACATGTCAAAATTTTTCATTCAAGCGGAAAGAAAAAGCATGTTAATTAAGTGATACATAAATCGGGGTTTAGTGTATACATACAAATATTACTTACCGGATGAATGTTTTTGGATGAATTGGAAGCAAACCCGCAAGACCTATAAGAAAATCTCATAAATACATAATTAACAATATCAAAATTACCAAGCAGCTCAAGGACAGTGACACCAACACGCGCGTTTCTTTCACCAATCCAATATTTCAAACGATGGATATCCAAAGCAACGAGCTTCTCGTTTTTGTTGTTTGGAATCGGATCAAAGCTACCAATCTACAATAAAGTAAAATTTTTATTTATATAAATGATTAATTAATTAAGAATTCATTCTGTAAGCTTGAACTTCTCTCAAATTATAAGCTAGGTCAAAATATAGACACCTGAGTGTTTAACTTGCTTACAACTTCCAGCAAGCAAAATCAATACTGGGTAACCATGATACTAGTAAGATGTCTGGCGGATATAAATATATAATGATTTTGAAACAGCCGAAAATTCACATACCGTATTTCCTCCAAAGAGGGCCCCGGGGCCCTTATTTTTCAATCTTCCTCTAGAGGGGGCCCTTATTGGAGGAAATACGGTAATCTCGTGTCAACATAAACCACTAGTTTCCCCAAGATTTAATTTCTGTTCCATAAATTTTAAGCAATTCGCGGTATTACCGCGAATTGTTTATATTATTGCCGCGAATTACAGAACATGTTATATTATGGTTACACTAAATTATTATTTTGGAAGGGGGCTTATTATGGAGGAAATACGGTAGCATTTTTAAAACTTACCTGTTCCACTATATTTCCAGACCAGCGCCGACCAAGAGCTTTGTCTGGAAAAACAGCAATATGAAAAACGGGACGATTTTTGCAGCCGACACGAGCAAGTCCAATTGAAGGTCTAAAATGCGTGGAATAAGAAAAAAGAAATATAAAGCGAAATAGCTTACTCTCCGTAAATTCTCGGATTGACAAGAATTCTCCCGAAACTTCGCATGCTAATTCCTCTTAAACCATTCGGAAATGTATTTTGCTAGAAAGTACAGAGAACGTAGGATTGTTATCTTAAATCATTCACAACATCTTAATATGGCACGCTCCCAACTCTCTAGGTTTAGAGGTTTTCGTCTCGAGACACAGTTAATCACAAACGAACTATTTAAATGAGATAGCCGAAATCTACATCGAAAGACCTATTTTATGCAAAAGATGCTGACGATTTCTGAAAAGATAATCAATTGAACGCATAAAATCACCGAAAAATACACCGTAGTAAGTTGTATTTATAAATATATAATGTATAAATTACAAATACGCTTTCTGCGTACATGTAATTCGATGTCCTGAATCCGAATTTGTTTTATTTTCTACATGTTACAACAAAAATTGGATTATACGCGTTGAAGTTATATCCAATAAACATTTTTTCCTCAGTTGCATGTCCGTTTGATGCGTTTTTCGGTAATAAAATGTCTTAGGCTAAGGTCATAATTAGGAAATTATTGATGAAACACTACTTTTCGATTCTTGGGCCAGTTTCCACTATGTTGGTCATAATCTGATATTATTGTCTCCATGTCAACGTTTTTTCAAGTTTTCAGTGATTTTTCCAAATTTTCAATTTGTTCGAAACCCATTTCGTCTAAATTTTCCATATTCAAGAAAGTTGTGAAATTGTGACGAAATGATAATGATACCGTTTCATCAAATTTCCTAAGGGGAATTTGATGAAACGGTATCTTGAAAAGGGTGAGTCTGAAAGGAATGAGCCCTGAAATAAGTGTAACTTGAAATTCTTAATGGTCGACAGTCGCGAGTGAAGGCGAGTTCGGAAGAAAACCCGATTGAACTTCCCGATGTACATTTTTAGGCATGAGTTGCTGAAGGAGCATGGTAGTTAATAAGCGCAGCTATTCATCGTATATTCTGCTACTCTCAATTTCTGTTAAACATACAAGATTTGTGATCCGCTAAAGATATAGGATTTGCTACCCATTTCGGGCTTTAGTTTAACCGTTGTTCGAGATACTGTGTATCAGGTATCGAGCTTATATTCTGTTTAAGCATCATTAGCAAATAAAAGAAGCCAAACAATACAATTAAGCTGTCGCGCTTAGTGCTTATACACTCTGTGCTTGAATTTTCCCTACGGTGTGTTGTCCTCATAGGTTAGCCTCAATATGTCATACTTAGTCGTCAAACCTATCTTGCAAACTCTACCATTTAAATAACCAATTCCTCCTGTGGCGATCACCCGTGACACATTTTCGGTGATATGGGATTAATCACGGGATTTCTAATACAAAAGTCATCAGAATTGCGCTTTTGTATACGAAATACCGGTGATTTAAACCCATATCGTAAACAGCATCTAAATATGTTTATTATTCTTTAGTCTATTATATATTTGAAGGATCGTCCATATTTTGCTGACTAGAATTATTGATCATATAAGTCATTTATTAGTTCGAAAAATAGTGCGATAAAAACTTTGCACGATAAATCCTTTCTAATATCACACAAAACCGTTGCTTTCAAAAAAGAGTTGCTCAAAAAAACTGAAGTTTAGAATTTTTATTGATAGAAAGCTATCAAATATTCCATAAGTTCGGGCAATAGTAAAAATGCTGCTCTATACTCAGCACATGCTTAAATTACAGCATACAAAATCTCGACAAATGGGACAGACTTTCAGTCTCGGTCATAGTTTATTTTAATTTAAAAAATAAAAGTCGGCATTTATGTGACTTAGTCCCCCTCATCGCAAATTGTTTTGTTTTATTTTGTAAATTTGCCTACGAAATATTCTGTCTTTCCTCTGTTTTTATTTTAGTTGCTCGCAAATTTCTTTCGCCTGGCTTTTTTAAACTATAGAAAAAATCGAATTATTATCTAATAAAGACAGACAGACAGTGATCTTTCTGCAAATTTGTATGCCAGATAAAATAAATTTGTAGCATGGGGCTGAGTCACATAAGTGCCTAAAAGTTACCTTCCCCGGAGCCTAATAGTGTTCTGGATCTATATAATATATATCGGGTGCGGCACAAGTTCTGATATGGAATTTTTGTCGGGCTGTAACTCTAATATTTTGGAGGGTGCAAAAAATTGCCTGAAAAACTGGGGGTATCCTGAAACAACGTGGCCTATCTTAACAGGAATGAAAGGACACCCAGTCAACCTTAGGTTTGCTAAACACGTGAGGTCCTGGCCTACAATAATACTTTCACCGAAAATCCGGACCCTCCAAAATATTAGAGTTACGGCCCGACAAATATTCGATATCAGAACTTATGCCACACCCGATATATATATGGGCGTGTCTTGTTCTCTCATTTCAGGAATACTGTATCGATTATTACCTTACACAAGAATGAAAAGAAACCAATATAATTATCGCCCTAGAATTGGCGGTATGGTCGTTTCAGGCACATTTAATGAAAAAGGTTATCCTTAAAGAGGACACCTGTCGCCATGCACTACCGTAGACTATTTTACATGTTGATGCATCATCATCTGATCATGAAGCAGAATTTTCGCTTTTCTACAAGCTTTGAGAAATATGTCTAACGGATTAACTAACACTAAATGTTGATCGTTGATTTTGATGCTGGTCGGCATTTGTCACTTTCTTATTTTCTGATCAGCGATATATTGCCGAGAAAGGAATGCCGACAGACATTACTTTTTCTCATTCTTCGTTATGTCTCCAGGGCATAATGACGTTTGCTGCATGCTGTGTACATTGTTGTGCCTTTCCTTATATAGTTTTGTAGCCACACTGAGTCGACCCTCTCTTATTCGGCGCAATTGCTTTTGGCTAAAATGCGTTGGATAAGAGAGGGCGAAAGTTGAGGGAGCGCTGGATAAAAGAGGGACGACTGTATATGTATCGTATTTTGAATTTCTACTTGTCAAAATTCTTGTGTATTTTTTGTTATATTAGTTTAACTTTTATGTTATTTTACATTGTTGAATTATGAGCCCGATTTAAATTATATGAGTTCCTTAGTCGAAATGTAAGGTCATAAACGAAAGCAATTTATTTGGGAAATGAAATTTTATATGAGTTTCAACAAGTTTACATAATCAAACCAAGATGACTAATACCTCCTGGAAGAAATCCTATTTAGTACTGATAGTCTTTAAAAAAGTCCGTTAATTTTACTGCGATATTTGTATAACAAAATTGCAATGATATTTCACAAGATATCGTTGGTAATTCGTGGTATTGCCAAACCCGTTTCTTCATTGCTCAGACGTAAAATTTATGACAAAAATAACGTCTGTATGTATGGAAATCCATACGTTTTTTGTGACCCCCATTGGTTCCCAGTGTATGGTTTTCCATACGCAATGTATTTTTAAGAAATTTTTTAGTAATTTAAAACACGAATGCATTTCTTATTGTCTATATGTATTCTTGGTGTAGTAATTAATCGATCCATACCAAATTTGACATTTATGCTTTTAAAATTAAAAATTTTTGAATTGTTTCTTTCCGACCACCTCGAGTTTTCCCTGATATAGCTCACTTCAGGTAATTTTTTTAGAAATATATTCTAACGTAAATTTCTAGTTCTTTATGGTTTCTATATATTTATGACTTATATTTTACGTACAACACAAACTTTCCCTACAAAAAAATGAAGAAAATGCAAATTTTAGTTTGGGTCTGGATATCCATACGCTGGGCAACATTCGGTTCAAACGCTCCCTTGGTGCCCAGTGTATCGAAATTCATACACAAACCAAATTTTACGTAAATAACGCATCTCGCGCGGTGATCCAACGCAAAAGTTGCTTATAAGGTTCTGAAAAGCAGGTTTGCTCTTGGGATACCCGCGCGAAATTCACACTTGCGCGAGATCTCGACCTCGATATGCTGGGCACAAGGGGAGCATTTGACCCGAGTGGTGGCCAGCGTATGGATTTAAATACGCTCTGAAAATATAGGAAAATCGTCGAATTTGAAAAAATAGTATTTTTTCCGTTATCAGGGACCCAAAATGGCCCTGTATACCAAAAATCAGCAAAATCCTGCGTACGGGCATACGGGGGTCTCCCACGGTCGGGCATGAAGGGTTAAAATGATCCTTGAGCGGAAACCGAAAAATTCTTTAACGCAAGTCTAAAAAAATGCACTTTTTGACTAAAAAGCAAGCATGGCAACCGGACCGAACCGGGGGGGGGGGGTGGAGAGTCCGGCGGACCAAACCGAACCGACAAAAACTTAACAAGCACCCCTAAGAATGCATTCAGCGGCAAAAAATTTTGAAATTTTTGAAATATTAAAAATTTTCAATGTAAGTTTTTGGCAAACAATTCAATTTTTATAAAAAATTTTGCCTGCGCCGCTTTTTTCTTCCATTTTCTATTGTACGTCGCTATTTTTCCAAAATATTCACTGCGGTGCTTTTTTGCTGTTTGTATGTTTTTTTTCTCTTATAAAACTCGGTCTCGGTTTCGGCCATTTTTAAGTCGCAAATATTTTCCGCGTCTAGGTGTTTTTGGGTTTACTTCGATGCACTAATCACAAATCTGCAATTGGTGAAATGGTGAAAATGCAAATTTTGGCCAAAATTTCATAAAATATTGACCAATTTTCGCGAAATTTTGGCCAAACTTTTAGATCAAAAATTAAATTTCTTGATAAGATACGGAAAAAATAATTGCAGATTCCTCATTCTTCCTCTCCTTCTTCAGCGCATCGAAATACCCTAAAAACACCTTTACAAAAAAATTGCGAAAATTTTTTGACCTTTTATAGACCGGACCGAACCGGACAAAACCGGACCGGACCGGGCAAAAGGTCGGTCCGCTGCCATGCTTGCTAAAAAGTGTCATGTTTGTCATACATTTTGCGGTGAAGGCCGCGCGTTTTCCTTCTTGGCACCCTATATAAACTAAAGCGCAAAAAAAGTCGGAAACTCAATTTGAATTCTCGACTATTTCATATTGTCATTTCTCATGGCTCTCTAGAAGGTTCTCTCTAAAAATGGCACCAATTCCAAATGAAGCGCTTTGGTTTATGTTGTCGCCCACACTGAACCGCTTTCGTAATAGTCAAATTTGGTGGGTTTTGTGTGTAATCAGGAAAACCGGTGTTTTACACAAAGTCCTCATATGCAAAATAGAGGACTATTCAGTTTAGTTGTATTATTGTCTAGGCGAAGAAATATTCTGAGTTTAGGTTTAATAAATGTCAAATACTGGAGCAATTTGTCACAAAATATAAATTTTCATATCATACTGTTCAATCACATGCTAAAATGTTTGGCAAAGTGCTTTTTATGATTCAAAATCATGCAATATTTGGTATAGATATCTACATTCTACGTAGATTAATAAACATTGCTTTGCTTTTAGCTCTCGCCAAAAGCTTTGTTGGAAAATATACGTTTGCGAAACTCTTGATGTTCGTCTTAACGCTTATTGTAATTCTGGATTGCAACGATACTTGTGAAGCTAGTATTCATAACGTTGTTCATCCACCGTAATGTCATAGTGAATTTATATAAAGCAAATAATCCTTCTTTTGTCAGACAAATGAGTTCCGCTCGCAATATCTTTCCAGCCAGGGTCTTCACCAACAGCCTCATATTCATTTGTTGCACCTTGCGGTGAGGATTAGTGAGCAGTGCTACTGTAGAGTAGTGCAATCTCGGTAAATTCTGCATAGCTTTATTTAAAACATAATGTTCAGCATCGCTTAAATATTTAAATTTCTAACGTCTTTAAAATATATGACGTATTATAGTAAAACAATACGTTTATAATTGTTCGAAAAAAATTTGAGGATTGGTCAAAATGTGTATTACAAAATATGTTTCCTGGTATTTTGCCGGTTGCAGAGTTTGCCTGTAGGTATATGCGGCATAACTTTTGTTGTATTTAGGAAACAAATGTCTCCAGCTATCTTTATATTGACCGCATTCATGGTGAGCAGTTGCTAATGCCTTATTCTCATCATTAATATATTTAGTGAAAACGTAACTCGGTTTGCAGCATACCTATTTTATGCAGCTTTAGTATTTTTAGGATTTTCTTTTATCATGCTCTTTTATCGTATTATTATCAAAAAATGATTTTCTATAACATGAACATACCATAATTTATTATAGGAATCTATATATAGGAATGACTAGAGGGAATATGGTATATGCATATCTTTGAAAAGTCACTAAATAATAACTTTTCTCCAAAGAGAGAGTCAAAGTAAAAGGAAAGTACCGAAAAGGCTTCGTGTGTAGCCATGGCCTAGGCTTTATTATGATTAAAGACCCCAAAAATATTTTTTTACACTTCCTATATGCTTAATCATTGTCTCTCTTCAAAGATAACACAAAAAGTCGCTCTCTTTTGGTAAGACGACTATCGTTCAGACAACGCACTCAATGGTTAAATGTTGTAATGTTGATTGAATGATCGATGCGTCCGCTTTCTAGAAACAAAAGGAAGAACAAAGACTCTTTTTAAATATTTTTGATCTCTAAATATTTAAAAAGAGAGTGCCATTTTGTACAGCCTATTGAAGAGAGACAATGGTTAAGCATACCAGGCAGTGTAAAAAATATTTTTGGGGTCTTTAATTATGATACGTACTCCTTATTCGTAACGGATAAGGAGTGATGAGTCGTCCAAACATTCAGCAATCGCCGATACTGCAATCATATTTCAAACATTAATTAGCTATCGCTAAATTGGCGACACTTATGAAATACAGTCGTCGGAGTGCCTAAAGGACTAACAGTAGACCAGTTACATATCATTTGAAATTTAATCATTGGTTCGTCACAATTTATTATTTTATATTCGAATATGGGTACATAACTATATAAGATGAACTCATCGCAACGCTCAATTACTGTGAACTTGCTACTCTTTTTACGCACAAACTAATGTTCACTCTTACGAAATAAACATTCTTATATTTATCAAGATTTTACAAAAACTTTTAATTTTAAATTCATACGCCAAAACGTTTTACGAAAAAATAACTATCGCATTTTTCGCCATAACAAATAATAACCTCGAAAAATGTTCATTTATTTATATCCTTTTATTTATTTGGAGGGATCATTCCATTTTCAACTACTGTGCATACAGCGACTGTGTCTGCAAGTTTACCCTTATGGACTAGTCAACCCATTCGTGATATCGTTATTGTTTATTTATAAATATCTATAAATATTGGTGGGAAAATATAATCATCCAGAACATCAAGTTCTACTCGCACAGACCTCCAAAGATGACAATCGCGTGGCACTCATAAAGAAAAGAGCGTTTCCCTCTTTGTTTTCCATAAAACTTTCAATGCTATTTTATTGCTCAAATAAAATGTCTTCAACGTGGGAAAATGATTTACATATTCCGAAAGAAAACAGATTCTATAAAATAAATATGTTTTTATGGAAAGGCATTTGCAACGGAACGTTAAAGAGGATGAAGAAGATAAGAAAATACTTGGAAACCCGAGTGTTTTTATGATCCATACTCATGAAAATATTTGATACTTTCCAGAATTATATTGTTTTCAATTAAATTGTGAAATTATGACAATAAACCTTGATAAAAGTTGGCAACACAATCCACGGCCAACACCTTTGGTTATAGGGCATTTAATATTCATAAATAAAGCTTATGATAAGTTCTAAGGATACGAAACTTTAAAATTAAATTTCCGCGTTCATTTTTATTTAGATGCGATATTATGCATATTTGAAAAATTACACTTACTAATAAAATGAAATAAATTTAATAACATATTAATGTATCACTGATGTATATTACAGATTTTAACGAAAACATTTTCTACCTTTTCAATCGAGAGATTTCACTTTGCGTCATAACTGCACGCGACGCATTCGTAACAGGTAATTATTACTATGACGTCGCCAACATGTTTGTAAAACACTATTTTGCATTAAAAGGCAGTGTGTTCGCAGCTTGGATGTTAACCGGGAAAGAAAGTAAGTATCCATTTCTTCTCCTCCAAGTTGGAAAACCACTAACCTATCGAATGTATGTCTTGTGAGTTGCCCTCTTTTCACTAGCCATACAGCCGAAAATAATTCAATTCGTCCCGGCCAATTTCTCAATGCTCATTCTACGTATTCTTTACTTTTTGGCAGAAGTTGCGCCGCTCCAAGATTAATTTCTTCGACGCACACAAAGAAAACCCATTTTTGAGCTTATTTTGATGACGTTTAATCACGACCTTTCAAAAAGGAATACAATTTTTAAAACATTTTTATACTACGATTTTGATCTTCATTATACATCAACTTACAACCTCAGCTAAAACTGTTATCGAGCAAAGAACATGAAATAAACTGATTGTATGACTCTTCATATCCAGTCAAAATGTTTATTGTTTAATGCATTAAAAATGCAACTGCCATATTCTTAAGTAATTTTACTAGGTCTGAAATATACCTCACTAGTTCACTGCTTTCTAAAAAGTGTCTCAAGTTTCCAACCCAGCTGGTTTGTGTCTTTTTGGCCTAAGGGACGCCAAGACAATAAACAGACGAGTGGAAATGGAAAGCTCACTGTTTCCAAATGTTTTGTTTATCTTCCATTTTTTATTCCTCACACTCCCAATTCAACGGTACTGGTGGCTTAGAGCTGCTATACGGCACTATCACTTTCTATCAAACCAACCCATAAGCGTGCTTCTATTATTTTTCACACTATCTCTCTCGGAAATAAACTCGACTTGTGTTTGCTCAAGAACCATAAAATATTAAATTGAAATTTAATGACAAGATTTAAATACGCGCAATATTTATTGGCCGTATTACTTAAAAATACTGGCCATGATTATTTATTGTGTTAATCAAGATCAAACTTTTCTGGTAGTAGTTTAGACAAATAAAAACATAGTTTACTTTAATTTCTTTTTTAATTTAACACTTTTTGGGTGTAAATGTTTGTTAATTACGATTTGAAACATTTGCCATCTATGAGATCCGTTTTCTATAATCAGACAAAAAATCAGAAAATGGTATCAGTCCATTTTCTTTTCAGGTAAGTCCATTAAAAATTGCCACTTAAATTGTCACTGCAATGTTTACAGTGTCTCTGCACGATTGAGACATTAATATATCCCATATAATTTCAATAATTATTGAAATCATCCCTCGAGAATTCCCAATGTCTGCCATTTTCTTTCAAGCGTTAGAATTGTCATTGAAATAGGCATTTTTGTCCCTTTTCGCTACGCAATCTGAATAAAAAGAGATAGCGTTGCCTAGATTAGTTTACTATTTCATACAATGAGATAAAATAGACTTTTCTAAATCCCGTGGGATATACATTGTCGCTTTCTCGCTTATTATCTCAAAGTTTTTAATTTTTGCACGCAAACGGCCAAACGACTCTTTGTCTCCATTGCATTATTCGAGAACCTCAAGCCGTAGGCGCTAATGAATTATTATAGGTGGAATCACGCGATTTGGCCCAATTGTAGGGAAACTTAAAAAATTGTTTCCTATGGGAAACAAGGCAAATTGACATTTGCATATTTTTGGCAACTTATTTATATTCTTTAAGAATTGTCAGGTGAGAAAATCGTCATTTGGTTCCCACCAAGTTGCATAACAGAATGGCCAATGTGATGTTTTCTACGGAAAGCTCAAAGTCCATCGCGGAATCCCAACGCGCGTTACTTTCATTTTCGCCCAGTGGCCATTGCATATTCGCGGCTATTCCTACCCACCTTTCCAAATTATTCATTCAAGCAAAAAGAGGGCGGTCCGGGTCATGGATTTCGAATAGACCCAAGTTTGGCACCGGAAGGTATACATTTATAAGACTGCGGAAGTGCGAAGTGATTTAAAAAGAATTATGTTAGAAGATAGTCAATTTTTGTTCAAATTTAAAACTTACTGTCCATTTGAATAATTTTTTGGCAAAAGAGAATTTGGCACCCCCATAGCCACGTAACCTACCCCCTAATAAACCCGGACCTTACTTTTATATTTAAGCAAGATTAAGCCGCATGACCTGTCAATAAAGATTCACATAAGCAACGAGTGGGCAATTTTGGGATTTGGGTGGGTGGTCTAACTTTAACACTTGTATTTTTCTCTCCAATTTCTTAATAATTTTTATAGTCGTTTTTCTCACTATTTTTCCGCAAAATATAAGTGGTATTAAATGTATGTTGAGTTTAAAGTTTCTTCTTGTATGTACGAAAACGTAAATTTTTACAAATAAAATTTGCTAACCTAATTTACATAAAATTCTCTAAATCATGAAGAACAGACAGGTGAAAAAATAAACCGTAAAAGCTTTCCCAAAATCCAGAAAAAGAGCAAAATTACCTTCCATTCATTTAAAGCATTTCGGATTGTTCTGGTCTCATTAGTAGGCCTTGAGTTACCTGCAAATTCCGATGACTCTATGTATTGATAGCAGCCTGCCGATTTGCATCCATCATGACAACATTTTTATGACCTCCCATTTTAATTCCAATTCTGAATTGAAATGCCAATTGCTTAATATATCCCGTATATGGCTCTAATATGCATAGCCCCTCCTAATTAATCATTTATTTCAAAGCGTCTAAATATCCAAAAATAAATACTGTCTTCGTTTTGATACCACTTTAGTTTCGTTTCATCTTTAGTTTGCTCCGTTTTCAATATATAAATAAAAATTATGTTAGTTTTACTGATATTTAGAATACTACTTTTTCTGAATATAATATTATTTAAACTGCCAAATATTTATGTGAGACTTTAATTTCTCTATTAGTCATACAATAAATAAATATACACGGCAACGATATTTTCTCCAATCATCAGCCACCTGTAATTTTAGAGCAAATATAGAATTTTACCGTCATAATTTTTTGATTTTATACGCCATTAATAACCGAATGGAAATCAGGCAGGAAATTTGACTTTTATCGAACAAAGATAAAAAATGCACTACTACCCAAAATTTTGCGATAAACCAATTCTGACACGTGGTGCCATTATAAGATATATCTCTAGTATAATCCGATGTTTGCACTTCTGCCAACGTATTTGGAATTAATGACGCCAGCCAACAAAATCTATCAACTCAAAGGTTCCTTTGGTGAACAAAAAGATAAGCCGTCCAGTGGCCACAACATGGCACATATAATTTTATGCTGGCGACATTGGATTTTCCGCGTGAGGGATTCCTTTTCCGCTATCGCATCCACCTTCGGACTGGGCAATCGAAAATCTCAGGAATAGTAAATAATTTCTCTCCTTTCACTTTTATCCAGCAAATTAGAATGCTTGCAGATGGGCGGCTAAATTTTGCACTTAGTTTGATCTCACATCCGTTTGTTGGTTCCTGGTTCCATTATCTATTTTAAGATGTAATTCCTGAACTATGCATGTGTCCATATAAAATCATGATTTTGAATAATTTCATATTTTGTGCGATCCGAGTATGTAAAAGCATATTACATATATCGCTTTTCATTTAAAATAAAGCCCTTTTATAAAATAACGCACCCTAAAATAAACGACCCCTCTTAGAGGGGAATCGGAGAAATATAACTTCCCTTATAAAATAACGCCCCTTAAATGAGTTTTCTCAATTGTGCAAAAAAAATTTTGCGATAATTTAAATTTGTATTAAAAATTTAGCTATTTCTTATTAACTTTTAGCAAAATATTGAAAAATTGCCGAAAATTCAAAAAATTGAAATTTGCACCAGAAAATTTTGGGACACAGTGAACCAAATCTTGCGGAACATTGTGGTCAATCCGAAATTAAAATCGAAGTTATTCTCTTTTTCTTCACCGTTTCTGATATTGACATATCATCGTTTACGGAGCGCTTTTCATCCTGCTTCTGACGGAACTCGTGAAAATGTTTCACATAAAATGTCCTAAACTTCCGAATGAATGGCTAATGAGAAGTTTTTGCTGAGTACTGTTATGTATGCAAATGATTAGCTGCTCGTCCAGGACTATTACACCGCTAATAATGGCTCACCATTGTGGTTATTCGGTGCCATTCGCCGACCCCTTTATTTTTCCGCTCATTATGGATGTTATATGAGGAAGAAGCGGCACATTCCACCATTTTTTCATGTCTATTACCTCGCGAATTCACATTAGCCCGCCCAATGTTTTGAGGGAAAAGCCAACCTTTGACAGCTCTCCCAAAATGGGTAGGGCTGCGATCAGACCTCAAAATCGATTTTAAGGCGCAATCACGGCGACATTTTAGCTTACATGATATATTTTAGGGAAACAATTCAGTATGGCATTTTATTGAAGTTCAATAACGTAATATATGTGCTATAACTTTTATTGAATGTAAGGTGGAACACTTTTGTAGCGCACTTTAAATTTTCCAATCACAGCTTTAACTCATTTTGTTCATAAATTTATATGAGACAGTTATAATTTGTCCTGTTCAAATGATGATAAACTTTCTCGAGCACTTTTTTAGTTTATTGTGGAAAGTTGATCCATGAAAATTTTATGGCAAATAAAACCCATTAAATAAAATGTGTCCATTAATTTAAGCGAACAAAACTAATCGCTTGGCTTTAACTTATGACTGCATAAAATTATTTCATACTGTGTTACGTCAAATATTTTTATATTTTGTCATTGGACTGCTTACGCTTTTCATATATGGCGTGATTTTGCTTGCAGCAATACATTAATGCTGCTTAATGTTGTCCCTTCCTTGGATTGCTAAAAACGTATATCCGGTGATTAGTATTGCTGCCACCTGAAAGTTTAAAATATTCGCCCCCTCTCCGAGGAATACTGACAGTTATCGTGTCCTGAATTTATAGTGCGATTATGGAGCCTTTATTGCAATAGTCGTTATTTTTTTACCAAAGAAGGCGATTCACTTTTAAACTACATCCTCTAATTAGTATTCCACGATTTATAATCCCTTCCTAAGCGCATTCGAATAATTTTGTCCTTCCTCATGAATGCCATTTGCAGAAGTTTACATCTTGGTAGAAACTGATCACAGATTACCCAAAGTTATGCGGTTACGTTTGAACAAAACTTTACACAATAATAAGTGTTTTCGTTTCAGTAATAGGAATAATTTTCACCATTGAAAAGTAAAAATATCATTTGTGAGAAATATAAATTTTGCTCATTTTAATGAAGTTATTTCTGATGATAGCTGGCTACCATTAATTTTGGTATTAAATTAAGAATTGAAGGGAACAAAATGGAGGAATTTTAGTTATAGTTTAAAAAATACATTTCTGAACATAGGTTACCTTTTTGTCAAAGTTGGGCTGCTCTCGAACTGCTAAGCTCTTTATAGCCAGAAGAAGAGCACATTATTAAACAACTCCTTTTCCAATGATGAGCATTACTCATTTTGGCATGTGTGGGGGAGGCAGCATGGAGGGGTATTCATGCCGTGCGCCACTCAAGGAAAACAACTCCCAGAAGAATTTGCCACTTGGCCCCGCTTTTCAACTTGAAAGAAATCGAAAAATAATGCGTTTTGAAGTTTTATTGCCTATTCTTTTGTTTCGACAGCTCCACTTTGCGTGATTGTCCTCGAATTATTACTACAATTGGTGCACATCAATGGTATTGTGCCATGTTAGGCATCTAGACACGACATTTCTGTCACAGGATTTGTCTTTTTCACATTTACTGGATATCTTTCAGCACACCTCAAACTGGCCAGGATTAGATTTAAAGCATGTTTTATTTTCGTATTTGTGACTTACGCTGTTTAATGAGAGAGTAAAACATCGGTATTATTGCATAAAATTACGTTTATTTACTATTTCTGCTGATAAAACAATCACCAGCTCTAGCTAGATTTTGTGAAGCGTGATTAACATTTTTGGAATTATAGTTTATAGTATCACTGTAATTTACAACTAACAGTACCACTATATCGAATGCACATAGTATGGCACTTCTAAAAATTTGCGCTAAATGTAACATGTGGATGATAATTGTTTTATATAATTTTTTAAAAGAAAAGCCATTACGGGAAAGATTTAATAAATAACACTTTTCGGAAACTATCCAAAAATACGTTAAACAAGCGCAACAATTATACGTAATTATATTTACCTAGATAGCGTAAGGTCCGCTACGTTTTACTTTCCAAGTTGTCTCCACAACCAATAATTAGTGCCCTCTTTTATTTTTCCTAGCTAAAATGCTCTGAATTATTTATTTGATTCGCTTCAAAATCCGAGATTACATAGTTTGAAGTAATATGACACCTCTTTAAACTCTCATTTACGGCTTTTGGCCTCACCAATTGTAAGCACTAATTATTCCAATTGTAGTGGCAGTGTTCTATTGTTAATGCGCAAATATTATCTGTAATTATGTAAGTCGAGGTGAGAGATAACGGATCTCTAGAAGTAGCAATACATTTGGCTCATATAAAATTTGTTTGGGCATAAAATTAAATTTTCCGTTATTTTAGGGTATATTCAGTACTAAAGAGCATGGAGAGTCTACAGCATTTGCTAATTTTGTGCTGTTACGGCGGAGTGCCCTATATTGACTACTTAGTTGGTTCCTCTAATTCTTTGCCGGTGGGCTCACAACCTCGGCATGAATCGACCAAAATGATGGACCCTACAGATTGGATTGCTGTGGATTCCTCAGGTGCTGCTTCAATTAATAGCTTGAAATCCAGAATTAAATTCAAAAACAATTGTTTTGTTTTAATAAAAAGCTTTTGTAGCATTTTTTCATAACATTTATTATGAATATTTGAAAATATTGACTTGATAAACGCGTTTAAAATCTTAATAAACAGTTATTATTCATAACATTTCAGGATCACTGTTGAATTCAACTATTCATCCCGAAATTCTCGCTGCCAAGCCTCATTTAGCAGACCTCATTCCCCGCGATAGTGATATTCCTCTGGACAGATGTGACCTTTACAACCTCACCTTCAGCAGCTTTGCCGATGAACAATTGTACGGGACATTACATGGCACTCTTATTTGCAGGTCTGCTAAATTCTGCAAAAGACAAAACATTCCTAAACAAAGTCATAATTACTGGTCGGTGGTTGATCGAAAAATGGTCTAATTCCTATTTTAAATCATAACACGGAATAATACACACTTAAACTTGTCCAGTATAGATGACAATATTTTAATATTTATCAACTTGATTTACTTCACACGTATCATTTCAGCGATTCTTTATCTGCTTGGTATTGATCGCATTAATTCGACACTTCCTCGACATTAAACTTCTTAAATTTCATTTATAATTTCGTTTTAGCTATTCTCCTAGCGCTACCTTTTTCTGTTATTTCCTATCTTATCCCCGTTCTGTTTCATAATGTTCCTCACTCTGTGTCTACTTCGAAATAAGCCACAAGCCTTCAAAATAAGTCTGCACAAGAATACGGGTTGGTCGGAAAAGACAGACATAGCTGCCTTTTACCCACACAAAACCTTACTCTCTACACTTTTCTCGATAGCCACACGCGGCTGGCTGGAACATAGCCTATGGCTCTCTTAAACTGGGGAAGGTCGCATGGGCCATAAATTTTTAGCTTCGTTTTGTGTCAGAGATCAATTAATCAGAGAATGTTTTTAAATAATTTTGTGTTTTCTTACATTATTTGGTTTTAGGTGTCCAAAGGGAAGAACTGGCCGCTCCTGCCAACTTAAGTCAAATGAACACACCTCCACCGAGACCTACGACGATTCACAAATAATCAATCTATTATCCATGAACGACACAAGCATGTATTCTGGTAACAACGCCAACGTTAGTGATGCCATGGCTGTAACCGCCATGGGAGGTGGAAACAATTTCGCAGTATATCTCGTTCTCTTCCTGTTCTTTATGACAGCAATGGCTGGCGTGTTTATGGTAGGTTTTTAATTTTTAAGATACTTCGTAAGACAATGAACAAAATTTTCCTTATGAAAAAGTAAAAAAGCGTATAGAAAAGTTTATGGGAATTAATGGTAATTTCAAGTAGACTCACGTGGGAAAACGCAGTGGATCTTCCTATTTCTGACATATATAAACTTTGATGATTGATTTAAGATATGCTTGGCTATATTAATCAATTTTTATCATTTACTGTTTTTGTTACTACTTTTATAAGTTTTTACGTCCTTCTAAAACACACTTTCTCCTTTACATTAATGTTTTTACAACCTTAATCGGCTTTGAGTTTCACCTACATTTTCCAAGCTTCCTGAAATCTAAGCCGAAGTTCTATTGTTTACTTTTCGGTTTTCCGGCCCTTCTGTACTATTTTCATTCACTTGATGGATGGGACTTTTGTAAAGCTCTCATCACCTTCCAACCTTCCGTCTTGGAGGAGGACATGTATTTCTCAAGTCGAGAACAAGGGAAGTTGTCTCATCACTCTACTGCATTGGACTCCAAGCAGGAAGAGCAGCTTTTTCTCACCTGCAGGAACTCCTCCAATTTATCGATATTCGAAAATTAGAAAAAATGTTTAATTAACTAAATTTGCGTGAAAGAAACATTTAAAATTTAAATTCTATCCTTTTCCACATGTATGACCTCTCATTCTCTATATGTCCATTAATATATTCAAGCCTTTTTATTTTTATAGTCCAAAAACGCATTCCTATGTTGCCTGGAGATAGGAAAAAGACGTCTTTCCTTCTTAACGCCAAAGAAGGATTGGGCATATGGAAGAGTACGAGAGAGCGCAGTTGTGCCAGAAAAATAGCTTACCACATCGATTTCTTTCCAATTGCCGACTACCGCCGCCAGACATAGAGCACTATTGGTATTGGAAAACAAATTAAATTTTCTTTTGCCAGGAATAGCTAACTCCACCCTCGCAGTTGGAAACGTTTGAAACGCGCCAATAATCACCTTAGTCCAGAAACTGGCATAGCCTATAACCACCTTAGTCGTGTATTTCTTTAACTTGAACTTTATAGTCGAAGAGTGATGAAATATTTTCGAGTGACTCATTGTTACGTCTATGATGTCTATTTATTTTCCTTATCAGTTACATAGCCTTTTCGTTTATGGATTTTATTCTAGTTATTAATTCCTTGCATTAATGGGAACGTTTTTTTTATTAATTTTATCACCGAACCAAAAAATTTAGTTAAAGTTTTGTCAAAATTTGTTTTTCATAAGAGAATATAACAAAAGCAGCCCCGTAAAGCTTATTTAAGGGCTAGTCCAAAAATTAAGTCCTAAAAATTTAGGAAATCTTTCGCACCAGGATATTTTCCTTTGTTGAGCGTTTTTATATGAGCATACTTTTTCTGGACCTCTCCTCCGGTTAGATAACGTAATTATTGAGCCAAAAATACTAAAATAAACAAAAAGGAATAAATCTCATACTTTATTTACATATCCTTTAATCTAAACAATTTCCGAGCTTTTCATATACTTTTAGATTTTAGCGCACTTACTTTTTATTCTCTGTACAATTTTTAATGAAAAGTGAAATTTCTGTAATTCTTTTCAGAAATTAGAACGTATAAAGTTAATATTAAACTAATCTGAGTTTGCATCCCTGAAACAATAAATTAATCAGCTAGTCAGCTGTTGACCAGCCTCACCTAGCTATCCCTTGCTATATATTTCTCTTCCGTTATATTTTATTATGAGATGGATAGACCCGTTGCCAGTGAAATTTTAATAGGATAGTGAATTTCAAAGTTTAATGAAGCAGCCCTCCAAATTGCTCAACGCAAATGCATATTTCCTATCTGACATATACCGACAGGTGGCAAATGCCTAGTGATTGCTTATAGCTGGATCCACTTTTATTTGCTCACATTTCAACATTCAGGATTTCAAAACTTAAACTACCAATATATCTATCATTTCTCTTAGAGAAAAATTAGCCTCTATACTTGCCTCATTTATTACTGTTTTTCAGATGATGCGTGGCTGTTTCTGCGATTGTTTTGGAGGCTTCAAAAATCCATTTTCACATTCTGACCGTTACGACAGACCTCTAGACGTAAATGCATTAAATCGATGTTTAGAAGCAGTGAAAGCGCATGAGCAGAATGAGAAGAATAAATACGTAAGTATACCTCAAACCCTTACCTCTAATAAGAAAACATGAATGCATGTCGAATTGAATTTTGATCACTCAATTGTTTTCTTATAACACTCATAAGTTTTCTTTTCTGACTGAGTTAGATGAGATTTTATTCTTAAAATAAAAATCAGAAGTGAGTTTGTTTAAAAATGTTCATGAAATGAACTTATGATAAGAATCGAGTCGTTTTAGTGTATTTTAACCGAAAAATTTCACGTGGCAGAGAATAATCCTACGGCTCTCGACGGACGCATCGTACCGTTGCTTTACAATTGAGTTGCGGATGTGTTGTCAAAAACTATACTCGCTTATGAGTAAGCAAAGTTTCCGTTCTCTGAACACTCTCAATCCATTAGTAGAAATTAATCGCGAATTTTTGAACAGTTAAATTTGGCACATGGCAAGGAACAATTCTGCGTTGTCGTGCCATTATTAACTAACGTATTTGTCTTTTAAATTATGCAATTTTTAGGTTGTGGAATCGCGGAGGCCATTGATTTCCTCAGTGAGCGAGCATTGTCCTTACAATCCGCCTACCCAGTCATCGATGTACCCAACTCAAATCGCTGTGCCACCATCGAATACTGCTCAATCCGGGTGTCCCAGGCCGCACAGTCCGCCTCCTTCTTATAAATCTCTAAATGGAAGTCTGGAAGTCTTACCTACACCGGCTTCGCATACAAGACTTTGAGAACCTGCAAATCATATGGGTCAGTTGTCACGCAACAGCCAGCAATCAATCTCTGAATCTTCAAATTTTGCATATTTATAACGTTCGTTTTTTACTTTAAAAGAATTCTGTAAGATAATATTAACAGTATTTTCTGTTTTCTATTCTAAATATTTGAGTTAATCGGTGAAATTACATATTTTGACTTATCATTTAAACATCTTCCTAATCAAAATTTTATACAATCACAGAGCCATAACTGATCCCCTGAACTGACATTTTATGATACAATACCAAATTTCTGTCTCACTTCCTCCCGAGTATCTCTCTGTTTAAGTTCTCTTTAGCTTAATATGTGTATCTCTGTACTTGCTAGTCATCAAATTGAAAGCATTGTAAATATTTACATAATTTTGTAAAATGATATTGTTATGATTGTTATTATACATTTTGCATTATCACGCTGCCTTTTACCAAGGAAACAAAATAAATTTACATATGGTACTTAAAACAGTTGGTTAAGATTTGTCATTGTTGCCTTAATCTTTCTATAGATAATGTCAAGCATGGTCACGGCCCGAATTTTGCTTAGTCCGGTCCGGTGACCATGCATGAATAATGTACGCAATAACGGTAATTGAAAAGTAATTCCGAAAAAGAATTTTAGAAAAAGAACGTTTTATTTATAAATTATTATTTATAAGCAAAGTAATGCTGAAGTAAAGTATCATTGCCAAAAAATAATGATTTGAATACACAAATTTTGGTCAAAATTTATACTGTTTTAAATTTAGTTATACTGTCGTCGTCCGTACCAGGCAATAACTATGGTATAAAGAGGGATTTTATAAATAGGATCGACCGTATAAGGCGGTATTGCCAATTATTAATACAAATCGCGCGGTTTAAACATCTCGTAAAAAGATAAATCGACTTGTGTGGCCCTTTGGGCGTGTCGCAGTGCGAAGATGTCGCTTAGACCGATCTGTCGAGTTGAGCCGTGCTGTGTTCCACATTTCGCTATCAAATATTGTTTTCCCTTTTAACTAAAAGTTTGGATTCTAGGCCAAAACTGCATATACCGGCACATATTTTTTGAAAAATCGGAAAGTTTTCAAATTTTTTAATGTAAACAATTTTTCTAATAAATGCGTCTTCAGCCCTCTCTCCAGTTGTTCCGATTCCACCTCAGATCTAAAACCCGTTTTAATAGCAATATGTTGAGCCCAGAGCTGCTCAACTCGAGAGATCGGACGAAGGAACAATCTTCGCGCTGCTCCAGCACAAAGGGAAGCAAGTAATACCCTTTTTACGGGATTTTGAAACCTCGTGAATCATGTTAACATTTCCATCTTCGCAAAGTGAATACCATTAAGGCGCCAAAGTCACTAAACAAACTATTTTCTTTCCCTCAATAACAAAAATCACTTGTGGCATTACAAGATCGAATTAGGGTCAGAGAGGGGAAATTTGACAAACAGCTTCCGCACACATTAGATGCTCGCATTTTGCGAGTCTTGTTGACATTGGCTAATTAAATAATGGACTCGTTTGTTGTTCACGCGAACACATCCTTCCTTCTTTCTTTGCGGTCAACAATTTCCAATTAGGTGAATAGTCAGTCGCCAGAGGGGGAGTGAAATCGCGGCTGATGCTGATCACATGTCTCAATAAGCAGACCACCGCAATCCACAGACTGCTGAGTACACTTGTTCTCAAATCGAAATAATAATTAGAATGACGGTGGAAATGATCAACGACAGAGTTCATTGCGCACCCAGTCCATCTGAATTCGCCATTCATCGCTGGGCGTTTACCATTACAAACTTTGATTTTGGAACGCATAAGACCCACGTCATTGCTGTCACTTTTCGCTTAAGAGGTCATAGGAAAGGAGCAGAAAATGAAAAAATTCACCTTGCGGTAACAGTGGTTATAAGCGATTTCATGTTCACTACTAGCCGAATACCCACACTGCCTCCCCCTTTGCCTAATTAAAACTTCACAGCGGATGAATTCATTTCACTTAGTGCATAGTTAAGCGACCTAACGCACCTTTCAGTCCTATTTAATGTCACCTATAATCCCGAACCATTTCCGAGTTAAAACATTATAGACATTCTGCAATTTTGTGAAACACAAATTCGGGACGCTGTATTTGTAATGCAAATCTGACCGGAAATAACGCCCCCATCGAAGTGTTTTCGTTGGGTCTGCAAACGCAGAAGGGAAAACAAATTTACAGTTCACTTTCCATATGGAACGTCGTGATAGTTTTATGTTTTAAATCAATCTAATATAGTAAATAGTGACTTAAAATCTTTTAAATGGAATATGTGGAAATTTGGAGCATTAAAGGGATTTTCAAAGATATTTTCACCACCATTTTCCATATAGAGATTATTCAAAATATGTGAGACTTTTGTTTTAAAGCTTATTTCTGTATTTTAAATACAACTGATATTTTAGGAAATTTTATTATATTATTGATTATTGTGATTACATTGTTAAGCGATTAGAAAAGGTGTAAAATTATCATTGCTGGGGCTATTGACGGTAAGGTAGTGAATGTACTCTCGCGCTCAATTCCTCCGATGAAAACTGACTAAGAGACACCTGCTGCTTTGCATTAGCCGGACCTACTCCCTATATAATAATGTAATATCCGCACATTGCCCTGTCGCAGCTGCAGCGGATCCCTACCCATACACAAAACGGTGAATTAATTTGAAAAATATTTGCAGAGTAAAGCCGCATTAGCATTTGCTGATTGTGACGCCTATCTTCGCCATGGGCCATCGTGACTCAGTATGAAAAAAGTCGTTAATTCCCATATTTTTTTGATCTTTTACATATTTTTTCATTGTCAAGGGAAAACATGATCACATATCAGGGATATTGCGCAAATAATCATAACAATCGCAGTTTATTTTGTTTCAACTTATAATTTTGTATATTTTTATTTAGCTACGATAGCGTCTATAATCAATATGGTTTAGATAGCAACACTTAATGTCTTAGTTTTTAATTCATAATAATTACGTCATTTACGTGAATTTTACCAAATGCGAGTGTTTGATTAACATATGTACTAGCTATTTAGTTACGACAGCTTCCACATCAATACTGATTCTTTATTTCCCAACGGTAGTTTGTCCATTTTAAAAGTTTATCATTTGCTGTTAGACCCCACATGCCCACAGATAAATTTGCACTTTTTCGTGTATCCCAAACTAGTAAAAAAATGCTTTTCCCTTCTTAGTAAGATCGTTACGGATAGCCGTTTCGGTTTTTTGGTTTCTGCTTACGGTTTATGTGCGCAGTTTTCAACCCCACCCTTTCGAAAATTTCTGTTTATTTCCTTTTACACCTGCTGCTTTTATGTCTCTAATTATCAGTTTTCAATAGATATTCTACAAGAAGCAAAATTATTTGGCAATTCTTGGCGATTCTTTTTTTGCCAGTAGTATTCCAAGACGAACGTCGGCCTAACAGAAGTTATGTTTACAAGGAATAATACTATTCATATGATCATAATCCGCCATCTTTCGAGAATCACCTTATTAAAATAGTGACTCTAAATTAACGCTTGTGTAAACGTTGTGACACCATTGACTCATCTTTTGCTTTTTTGTATACGCTTTTCCTTTCCAAAATATGCTGATCAAATTCCCACCACAGATCGCTTATCTATCAAAGAACATATATCCGTTTCATTATCAAAATCCTATAAAAATGCTTAAAGAATGTTTCCACTTGGCAAATACTCAGTTGTTTTGGTGTTGTTACAGCAATCAGACATCGATCATCAGAGCAGTCAGTGGGCAGTCGCAGACCACACTCCTCCAGCCTTGTTCTATTACTGCACTGTTGTCTTAACAGAATTCGTAAATGGCAATATTATTATTTTGTAAACATCACCAGCAGATATCTCATCGCCAAGTTTTGATTTCACATGATTGCTATGACATATCTAGCATCATCCCCTGTTGTTGTGTGATAATAGGCAATATTTTTTGCTTATGCAAGATCCCGAAATTTTAGTTGTTATGCTGGCGTTGTAATATCGTGTTTGAGTGAAGGGTATATGAAACATTTTCTTGTGTGGCCAATGTTATAGGTTAATGGAACAGACTTTTCTAACATGTTTTCTTTATATACCATATGACATTCTGAAACTACATAAATTCATGATCCTGGTGTCCAATCACTTTGTTCTAAAATAATCATGTCTCATATTCCATTTGCAATATTTATCTTATTTTAATGTTTTCGGCACACGTGATGAGTCCAGCAGTCACGCGCGTATTTCACGTCTCCGTTTATTTTTCACGGGTGTGTCGCCTGAAACTGAGCTGCTATGCACAGAATCGCCGACTATCGCATTACGCATCCTACAGACATAATCTCCATGTTGGATCACATAGCGAAACATTTATCTTACCAAATAATTTAATACAATTAAATCTGTTTTTAAACTATTTATGGTTTCGTATGTTACTATATTTCGGTACGTTTTCCCGAATGTTAATCTACGACCAAAATGTTAGAAGTATTTTGTTAAATGCGCCACATTTCAACAGCGTGAGGCATCTCATTTAAATCGAATTAACATTCGCATAATTTCAAGAAATAATGCGAATTCATGGGCGAATTCTTTATTTTCCTTTCCTTTATACGAATGTGAAGCTGAGAGAGAATCTCATGTGAAATTTATATTATTATGCATATTTTAATTGGCATCAATGTTAAAATGTAATTTTTAATTTTTGTATACTCGATGATGATATCCACAATCTGGAAAAATGGTAGAAACATTTACAAACGAATCGTGTATAGTTTCAGTCATACTAAAAGTATTGATAACTATACTGTTATTACTAACCACGACATTCGTCCTTTCGCCCCAAGAATGAAAATATTGTTCAATGTTCTTTGAGTATTTTATTTGTCTAACGTCAATTTACCGATAATGATTCATTTTTAAATGCGTAAGTTTTCAGGGTACTTTCATTATGGGTAACTGACTATTTCTATATTTTAAAATATAATCTAAGTGAAACTTAATGAGAACGCAGCCTTCGTTAAACGTCGTGCCTTCTTCCTCAGCTTCCACCTCATTAGAATCCTCCTCATCCCCGCCTTCGCCCACAATATTCAGCTCGACATCATCATCTTTCACAGCGCCGGAGGAATGTGGTAGTAATGCTTCCTCAAAATTTTCACATTCACAGCCACAATCTATCCTAAGAAATGATCTTCGCAAGGCACGTCATTATTCTACCGAACACAGTGAAAACGGTATGGGAGCAGAATACGGACCGTCAAAGGGAGTCACTTTCAAAAATTCAAGTAATGCTTTAAAAATTACCATTTATTTATTACACGGCCTTGAAGAGGATAAAAGTTTTCAAAGTTTAACTAAATACCATAAATTTATGAACTAAGGTCCAACGCCCGTCCATATCAATATGCCCTTAACATTTAGCTTTTTACAAAAGGTGATTGTGCTGGAGGTTCAGAACAATTAAATCCGGATGGCGCATTGAGTAATAATTCCAGGCCCAATCTTTTATAAAACCAAAAAATGAAAGACACAACAATAAGCTTTTGTGTCTATATCCGGAAATTACGGATATCAGTTACAAATGTAGAGGATTAGGACACATATTATCCGTTTATGTAATGTATTGCCATGGTTTAATATGCCGCGTTATACCAATAAATTTAGTTAAACCTGAGCCATCGTGTGTGATAATTTCTCGGCCCCCTCTCTCCAACGCTGACAATCCGAACGACAATGCAACATCAAAAGTTGAATTCCCGCAGTCATTCTCCGAAAATCGCTTATCAGAATCACCTTCCACCGATTCATTGCGAAACAGACGGACATCTCTGCCGGTCTCTTCATCGACTTTCTTGCAAAATAAAACAGTGGTAACTTTTACTATATAAAGGTGCAATATTACCGATTACTCTCTGCTTTATTAAACTAGACTGCCGTCTATAACATAATATTTTATTGATGTTCACCACGAAACATTGCAAACCGTAAAGTGCGGAGAGGAGAGAGGTGCAAAGTTCCCCGGAAACTATTATTTATTACTTTTTGCTGGAAGAGTACGAGGCGCATGATTATTAAACCCGCAGAGTTCTTTGCTCTTTACAATAATGCAGAAATCAAAAACTGCCAAAACGTTAATCGCACTTTAATCTAATAAGACGATATGCAACTTTATAGTTGTCCTAGAGAGCCATCCGGATTTAACCATTTCGCCGTGGTCCTAAATTTGGGATCGTTTCTCAGTAATTCAATTTAAAAGCCAGAATAAGTAGTTAGGGATCAGCACAAAATTTATAGAAGAAATCTTTTTGCAACATGTTTCCGAAGAAATGGTTTGTGATCACCGCTAAACAGCAGACGCTTTAGCATTAAAAACCTTTCAACGTTGCTTGTGCTTCACAAGCCATGAGCGTAATCACAAAATGAGTTAATAAAAAATCACCGGAAAACTTGATAACCTTTCAATTTTGCTTGAACAAATTTTTTTTTAGATTTTCCGTAACAATCGTAAAATACGGAACCGGGACATCTCCCACCGCGACATCTCCCACCGCGACAGCTCCCACCCCGCAGTAGAGAACAGTGTCTGCATGCGCCAGTGACTACGAAATAGTGTGTATTATCTAACCGTCTGCCGACATTTGGTCCTATATCTTTTTTGACCCAGCCATTTGATAAGAGTTTAGCCATGTTTTTCCTTTGGAGGTGGGAGTTGTCGGGTGGGAGTTGTCGGGTGGGAGTTGTCGGGTGGGAGTTGTCGGGTGGGAGTTGTCGGGTGGGAGTTGTCGGGTGGGAGTTGTTCCTTTTCAAATACGTTTGACCTAAATTCGTCGTATTGTCACACAGAAAAATTTCATTCACATAATTCTTAAAGAAAATACATTATTTTTTATTTCGTTTTACAATATTTGTGAATTTTACTTAATTCCAACTTTATATGGCCAAAAACCTTAAAACACGTTTTTTTACGTTTTGGCGCGAATTCAAATTTTGAGTTTGGGTCGGCATATTTTCCCTACGAACTTTTCGAGATCTATCGAATGAACTATTACACACCTCTGGAGCACGACTGAGATCTCATTCTCTCTCACTATATAGGATGCCTAATATTGGGTTGTCGGGCGTCGCGTGTCAAAATTAATTATTTGAAATCGGCTGTTTTGCCGCGTTTGTGAACAATTTTGGCGCTATGTGAACATTACATACCTTGGCATGCAGGCTAAGAGGCTTTTTAAGGCATCTCGAGACAATATGATGAAACCTTTGGAGAGTAAATCGACCCCGCTGAACCCAAAACCGGGATCAGATTTTAACTTTGATCTTTGAACTTTTTTCTTTAATATATTTTTGTTTTATTTTTATTTTGTGTTACTAGTGAATAAAACTATTTTTTGGAGAGATTTACGAAAGAGTAATGTAATCGGGATTTTTCCATATTTTAAAGAAAAAAGTTCAAAGATCAAAGTTCTGATCCCGGATTTGGGTTCAGCGGGGTCGATTTACTCTCCAAAGGTTTCATCATATTGTCTCAAGATGCCTTAAAAAGCCTCTTAGCCTGCATGCCAAGGTATGTAATGTTCGCGGCAAAACAGCCGATTTCAAATAATTAATTTTGACACGCGACGCTCGACAACCCAATAGAATGATGTAAATTTACAAATGATTCAGAAACTTTTGGTATATCGCCAAAAACAATTCACATATGCCATATTTAACTATTGGATCGTTCATTATGAACTGAAAATATACTGACTTGGTGCCAAATTGCCCTTCATTCTATTCTGGAACATTCTAGAAGAACGAATAACGTCTCAATTAAAGCTGAGACTCTGGGCTTTTGTGTGAGATCCAGCTCGATCTTCTAGAATGTTCCAGAAATGGTTTGGCCAAAGCTAGGAAGGAATACTTTCAGTTTATAATGAATGACCCAATATTTTGGTTTTCAACATGAGTATAATTAAATTAATGTAAATGGAGAACATAATTTATGAGACAATAGGCAGTCCCGAGTACGAATTTTTAAAGACGCGAGTTATTGATGGGTGCAAAGATTTGATTAGTAAAGTGCTTCGCGTTCTTGTATATGTTCGCGCTTCCGGTTTGGCGGATGATGGAGTGCCTGCTCCAGCCGGCGACCACAAAAGATCAATTTCATGGGAGAAAAAGTTGATAGAAGGATTGTCGCGCCAACTTCTCTTCTGTTACAACAAAGACGATTTTTCAAAAGTAATCACTGAACTTTTTAGGTTCAAAGCAGTAAGGTCAATGAAGCCCGAGGTTTGATAATGGATTTATTGGTGGCCATGAATTCCAACAGCAGCGGTGCCGTGGCGATGAGAAATGCTGTAGAAGATTCCTCATTTTCACCGCAAGTAGTTTCGTGCTTGCGTGCGGTTGCATCTCTTCTTAATCCGGCACAGAGTGTAAGTTGTTTTGTTAAAAGTGAAGAATGTTAGCAATTTCCTCCACACAATTGACCCGTTTTTTCTAGAAATTTTTTAGGATTACAACTAAATACTTCTGGCGACAATCCATTCTTTTGTTTTATTAGTTAAAAAACTACCAATTTTATTAGGATTTACGAAACCAAATCCAAGAATATCGTGTAATGAAGAATGAAAGGTGAAAATATCGCACAAACGTAAGAGAAAACATTTTGTAGCACTAATAAATTAAGTTTATTCCATAATTCTTAATTGATCCTCTTTATAGGGTAGTGGCAATCCTGGATCCTTGAGCGACCTTGGCTTACCCAGCGTCATAGAGAATCCGTATAGCGGCGAAATATTGGTTGGTTTTCTTTTTGTCGCTTTTCCATTAAATGAACTTTAAAGAATAAAATTGTGTGTTTTACAACTACCTTTTTTGACGGATATTGTCTGTTATCCTAATTTTAAGTTATTTAATTTGCAATAGTAAGTCTGAACACATGAAGCATATTTCCGTCTCAAAGCTATCATCCGTCACATACACGGTATTAGTCCTAATTTCCTAAAGATTATTTCCGCTACATCCATATGTTGTTGTGTATATTATAAGCAATTACACTTGCTGTTTTTCATTTGGTTGAGGCGTCTATCCCAATTTTTGTTTTGACGTTTATAAATGCATAATGCGTTTCGCAGTTATTCTTCATCTTTCATCAATTGAGAAATTATGAATGGCAATGAATTTCCGGACTCCTTTGAAATGTCATTCCCAGCGGGTTTGGCCCTGGTTCGAGAATTGTTTGGTGCTGGAATACATTCTCCTGACCGGATGCCTTCCGGTCATATTCCTCATGCTCGTTGACATTCACTTAATTATCGCTGCTCTTTCTATAATTGGGGTGAATGGCTTAAAGATAGCCATCATGTGAAAGTGCCCACACTAAATGGAATATAATTACTTTGAGTAAAGATTTCATGAGCCAATTTGATCAAATAGACTTTTGCTTGGGAATAATTAAAGCTGTGTGTGTATCCTCATAAAATCTTTTACAAACACCAGTAAACCCTCAGTCTGCCCCGATCTCTAGTAAATAATACTAGCGGCAGGGACTCCCTACGAGAGTCTGGTATGTAGGGTTGTTAGGTGTAAGGCATTATGAGATTATATGCTCTAAATTCCCTCACATTCCAAGCAGAAAGGTCGGGCGCTCCGCACCCGCCCACAGGAATGGCTCGCCACCTGCGGCGCCTCGCAATATTTATGGGGTAAGATAAGATAACAAAAAGATGACAAAATAAACACCCCTGAGAATGACTTCCAGAAAAAGGGGGACAAAAACCTCACAGACAGAAATAAGCACCCCTCTCTGTAACAGATTTGTTACAGACCGACAAAAATAAGCAGGGGTAAAAAATTTTGTCTAAATTTTGGTCTAAATTTTTCGAAAAACGGTATCAGCACATCCGTATGAACATTTTAAGCTATCACTTGTCCCGATAACTATAGCGCAAGGGGTCTAACGGCCATGTTATAGCACGGATGGAAAATCAGGGCTAGCTTACTGAGGGGATGTAATTTGCATTTTTAAACTTTGTAGAATTCTTATTAATGCAATAGTTTTGCCAATTTGATCATTAGAGTACCGCATTTGACAACGAGTAAGAAAAAGTGAGCACAATTCAGTTTGCATTCTAGTGGAATATGCACCATTGGCCCACTCTCGACGTTTGACTTTCTGCTAGCCCGAACAAAATTTAAAATTAATTGGAATTATCGTGGCAAAGAACGGCATTGCGCGCATAAATTAAAATTAAATTAATTCCGACTGCGCCTTTTCTTGTGCTCTTTTACCCAATAAGCAAATATTTGGGGTCGACGTGGCCGTGGGAAGGCCACGGAATGCGTGTGGTGTATACGTATGGTCGCGGTAGTGTTCCAAGCCACTCGACAAATGGCTGCTCGATGAGTGTGAGTGGCAGTTAGGTGGGACATTCAGCTGGAAACAGGCGCTGGGGAATTGCCGGAGAATAGTCTAGGCGGTAAAATTGGCTTGAATTGAGCGGAAAAGAGGCCCAGTCACCGTCGATGGCGGCCAGCTGGCCCGTTGAGATTGGAGAACAAAAAAGTCGATGAATGGCGGCGCGCATGAATGGGTCGAGATTGTTCTAAGCTTTGTGTGGATTTCTCCGTTCGCAATAAAACCCATACTCGACTCCACTCTGTTTCAATTAATTTTTTTCGGCGTATTTTGATACCATTTTTCAATCTTCAAAAGTTCGTTCGATTCGATGTGCGTTGAACGACTTTGAAAGCTTTGGGAAGATAATCCCCGGAAGAGCCCTTCACTGCCTCCCGACTAGTCGGCCTGCTAGTGACTTTTGATACCCTTTTCCTCGTAAAGTGCCTGGATGTAGACAAATACCGCCGCTATGCCCTCAAAAGCATAGGGTATAAATGAATGAATTGCGCATTATCGAGGTTGTTTTCCATGAATCACAGTGCCACTTTTCTACATAGTGTCCACATTAGCTTTCATTATGGTGATTGCAAAATACTTTGAGGACATAATGGACGCCCCTGGAGACGGCTAAGCCAGAAATTTGCCTCCGTTGCAAGTCTCCAAACTAAAAGTGCTTACTAGGCGCTTGACTCTTTGAAGAGCAAAGGCACCATTGTTCGTAACCCGGAGCGTGGTTTTTATATATTTACTCTTTTGCTCAGCTTTTTCTCTTACAAATGCAACATCCGTGAGTATGATAAATGGCTCATGTTTAAAATCTAGATTTCGCAGATTCATCATTTCTGGACGGCGAACAAATATCAACTTACGCCTTATATTCGTAACAATCAATTAGATGTATTTGGCCAATAATGGCGCGGTAGTAGATCAGTTACAATCAGCAAAGCCTAAACCACGAAAAAAATTGATTCGGCGACCATATTCCGAACTTACATCCATGCTCACAGCAGCGGCAGCTGCAACCGCTTGTGCAAATAGTCCGCCTCATCCTGACATGACCGCACCATGCTGGGTGGATTCCACGACTGTCAGTCCGCCAGTAAAGCCAAAATGCGACTACGAAAGCTCAGCCACAATGGCTAGGAGAACAGCACATCGACATAGTCATCCGAGTTCACATTGTACTGCACACAACGAATCCCAGTACCAGCCTCGTTCATTTTCTTTAAAGTGCGCCCCTATCCCAGAACACCATAATCGAGAGTGCCATGACGAAAAATGTCCAACTTCAAATCCCATCCCTCCACAATTATTATGCGGAGCTGTGATACCCGAGAACGTGAGGTCCCATATAGGTCGCAGGCGGATAGGCTCAACATCGGCTCTTCCCAGTGGTGGAATTCAGCGCCGTCACACTAGTGGGACCTCCGCTTCAGCACGTCACATCGGTCGGCGAAGTTGTGGCGGTGCGGTTCCTGAAGATGAGTCTAATATGCACCAATTGCTATGCCAATGCCGATCATGTAATTCAACTATGTTCCAGAAGCAAGCGTGCAAATGCGTTCGCTGCAATCAACTACTTTTTCTCTATGCATTCGTAAGTTTGAAATAGTTTATCGGCTTATTTACATTATCACATAATAATATTGTAAGAGAATTGCACTCTCGTGAAACCTTTAAAATATCCGCTCTTGGACAAGAATTTATGAGAAAATTGGGTTCAAATTTGAAATTTATATTTTTACTCGTGCAGTAATATACACTTCCCAATGTTGTGACAATATATCTTGGCTGATGCACGCCTGCATTAAACTCAAGCTATACCTCGAACTTAACTTATCAGAGGTAACTTACGAGATACCTCTGTTATATACTAGCTGTCCTACGCCGCCGCTCTCGCGGCGTCCCCCCCCCGCCGTCAGTATGCCCCAGTTTTCAAAAAAAAATTTTGTCTAAAAAATTGTCTAAAAAATTTTGTCTATATTTTGTCTAAATTTTTTGAAAATCTGTATCAGCACATCCGTCCGAACATTTTAAGCTATCACTTGCCCGGAAATGAGCAGCGGAAGGGGTCTAAACGCCACCCCACTGACGCAGGCAGAGACGGACGGACACTGGCTTCTTAGTAAAGTAACATGAGCTGAATTTAACACCAACTTTCGAATTGGTTCTCTATCTCTTTACTTATTACATTTTTTGTAATATGCACTTACAATATTTTCACCAAGGATCAAGGCTTCACTTCGATTTTGCAAAGCTGTAAAATGACTCAGACCCAGTTTCATGAGAAAAAGTGAATCTGCTACCATGCATTAGTAATACTTAATCGTGCATATTACCTTAAAATTTTAAGAACATTTCGCGCAACTTACATTTATTTCTTAGTTACAAAAAGGAATGGAATTTAGCTTTTTCCATTTAGGTTTCTCTATATTTGATCTCAAGAACTATGAGAATAAATACAAATATTTTTTTCAGAGCAAAAATTGAGTGGATTTTATATAGATATTCCATTTCGGACAGTTGACTTTTCCTTGGGTCATGCCTTTTTTCGAAGAAGAGCTATTCAATCCATCGTTATAAAACTATTCCGAAAACCTCCCCAAATGGCAGTTACTTACAATCAATTAATACTTCGTTGCTTTTATGTATCTTCCAACTGTTCCCAGGGCGGATTAAAATGGACATGTTGAAACATGACTCTTTGCTTATTCGTTGAATGGTAACAATCGTCTGCATAACAAATAAGCCCGCTGGTTAATAAGCATAAGTTGCGATGAGACTAATCAACAATACTATCAAATTTCACATAACATTTCGAAACACCCACGCCGCTGCTCGCAATTGCCGAATATCGTCCTCAATAATAAATATAACACACAGTCCTGTGAAAAACAAAGATTTAAACGGACATTTTGGACAGTTAAAAACTGTCTTCACAGTTTTATTCGCTGTGTGTCAGGGAATGTACAAAACGGAACAGCTAAAATTGAGTAGATTATCAAGTGAATAGGACTATCTTTCCACATTTTCTTGCGTTACTTTTGCCGAAAAGTATATTCGCAAAAACATGTCGCTTTTCTAAAAGTATCGGTAAGAAGATGCCCAAAAGTTTTGAGCTGAGACTAATAGTGTTTGTTTGGGCCAGCGGTTGTCCATTCTTTGCTCCATTTCTATGGAAGTGTCCTGCCGGACCAGCTTCTAGGAATTTAACCACCAAAGACGAGCACACCCCAAAATTGACAGCCTCACTCTGTGGATATTTTTGGAACACTTTTCCTATATTAGAGCCCTTTCTGAGCTTCCGTTCAATCGATTGCCATTCACTAAAACCAATTCAGACCCATTCGTGCTGACCTGAACAACTGTTCCCCTCCAGTCCGAAGCCAAACGTTTTCTCCGGCTTGACTGTTTGTCAACAAACCCATTTTCACATTTCTCCCTTTTATTTCACGATTTTATATTCTTGACTACGCTATTATCGAATTCCAACATGGTAGCTTTTAGTAATTTTCCACCGCTTTGCGCCCTCTTCCCATAAAGGGTTAATAAAGTGCTTCCTCCATTTATTGTTGCACTTTACAACTCCAGTTTCCCACACAACGGATTAATTTCTGGTGTTATATTTATTCGCGATTTTCATGGTTTCATTCTAGTGTTCTAGAATTTACTGGACTTCTCCTAAAGTGATAGTTTTAATCCTATCCAGAAATAGCACAAAACTATCAGCTTAAGCTCACAAATTGCGCTTTTTGTCATACATAGAATTTAGAGCATATATTACCTTTCCAAAAATCTGGAAACTTTTCCTCAATTTTTATTTTATTCGCACAAATTTTTCATTTTCTACGATTCTTTTACAGTGAAGCCATTTTTCTGAATTTGCACCTATTAGTGCATAATCCAACTTCCTTTCATTTTATATTTGTGGAAAGCCAAATGATTTTCTGCTATTTGGGCACAAATTGTTGTTGCGTGAGCAAAATATTAGCAAATTCCGGGAAGTAACTAATCCCATCTTCCTCCTGGGACGCATAGTTGGTCCATAATTTGCAAAACAATTCATTCTTCTGGACAGATTTATGTTAGATTCAAAACAAAACACTTTACCTCAATTCGGACGGAAGTATGGTGGTTCCCTGTTCTTGGAAACTAAACTACTTTTGTGCCAAATATTTTTTGTTGATATTTCATTCTTATGGAAATTTCCCACAGCCAGTCAATACATTTGCTCTCTGTTGCAGTTAACTCATTCCCCACAAAAGCAAAATACAAAAGAATAATTCCCGACGTGTCGCTAATTTGTATGCAAAGTGGGCGCGACCTCCGACCGTGCGAACGCTATTGCAGTGTCTATGAAATTATTTATTGAACTTTTAAAGACAATCTAATAAAAAAGAGCGAGAACAAAAGGGTTGGTGTGAACCCGGGAATCCCGTCAGATAGAATGATGTTGGGTGTAAATAGTGGCTGGGCAGAGAAAGATTGGCCTTCTCAGAAAATCCGTCAAAGTGGCGCCCTGGATTTGAATAAATTAAGGGTAAAGAAAAGCGGCGCCAAAGTGTGTCTATCACTTCCGTTATTGGTAAGTCGAGACATAGATCAAGAACTTAAAACTATTGCGGATTAATTTTATACGCGTCGTACATTTGGACAACTTCAGAAGAACTTCCCATTGATTGTTTTCTCGTTTTTAGTTTATTTATCACGTCAAAAAAATCCTTTGCATCTTTTTTGTCATAATAAGAGACCATAGCTCATGTTCGGGAATAATGAAGGTAATTATTCCCTCCAGTGACAATTTCAAGAATTTTAAAGAAAGAGATAGTTGAGTTTTCCTGCCATATTCACCCGGAACAAAATTTGGGCCATTACCTCATCGTAAATAATATTTTTGAAAGTTTGTTGCATGTAAGATTCCCAAAATATTTCCAATGATATCAAAACCTTTATATTAATATTCCTGTTGTTAAGCTCAAATAAGGTATGTGAAATGAATGTTTTGGAGGTTTTTTTCTAAATAGTATAATTCTCGTACCGCCAAATAAAAAGGGAATCCAATTCCAATACATACTATGTAAAGATAATTTTCCTGTTTAGCTTTCCACTTTTAAATATCCGTGGCATGTCACTGCATATAAACTTTATAAAATCATATCACGACAATCCAAAATTCAATAATCTGAAAGGCTTTGATCGGATTGTTTCGGACTGTAGCTATATGGTTGTTAAGTCAGTATTTTGTTTCAAATTTAAATAACGATTTGGTTTACAGGACATGATTCCTATAAGGAAGGTGCTTTATAAAATTCCCGCATACTTTTGTATGTTTATCATCTTGCCCTTATATAGAAGGAACTGCACTTATAAATCATATTAGCCAAAAATTTGTTTTTCTGACCTTTTTTTATACTTTTCCAACGACAGCTGCACACATTAAAATGAGCGTCTTCTTTCGCCCTTTATTTGGTTATGGTGCAAGCTGGCTTGCCAAGAATTAGCATAAATTAGAGACGACTCCAAGAAATGAGTTGGGCCGAATGGGTGTGCCAAAATGTCCTCCCTCTTTGCCCATCCTAGACCTATCTTCCCGGCTGTGTGTTATAATAATTGTACCAATAAAAGCGGCTGCCGTTCGTAACCCGATTCCTCGCAACACCACTTAGCACAGATGAAGAACAGAAGTCTCGAATTCGCGTTTTGGAACAAATTCCTATCCACGCCCCGAGCGTGGTTATAACATGCGCATGTGTTCCGGGGGACCAGCGTTAGGCAAACTTGGGGACCGCGAGCCTTCCCATTCAACATATATTTAGTTATTAGTTACGGCGGGTGTTCCTTTTCTTTCTAAAAATTCCTGCACGCAATTTTGAAAATTCTAATTAAAACCAAAAAATAAACTCGTCCAGTTTTGTTTCCGCGCCCAGGGAAAAATTAAATGCCGCATAGAAAGGGAGTTGCGGACGGCACTTTCATAGAAGCAAGTGAGTGAATGAGTGGAGCCTGGCCCTACCGGAATAAATTAGAATTTGATTACAAACAAAGGGCGGTCCGAAGCCTGAGGGCAATCTGTCCTACCCTTTAAAATCGGCCAAAATTGTGCAGCAAAATTCCCACGGCGACCACTATTCATCTACTACCATCTCGTAGAGTATTTTCCCACTGTTGTAATCAATGCAATCGTAATTTGTACCTCGTCATATTGATTCATAAGCACTCATTTCTCCTAAGTTCAGGTGCGTTCTGGATATATTCAAGGAACTATCCACTTTACATACGCTTTCTGAGGCAGGAGTTGTTTTTCTTTTGAAGCGGATACCTTATTAGACCCATATTGGGATTACGTAAAAGCTATCTAAGAACAAAATGCCAAAGAAATCGACTGGCAATGTGCACAATCACAATGATCCTCTTCTCTACACAGCGTTATTCAAACGAAAATTTGTGAAAGTGTTCACTGGTGGGTCCAGCTTGGCCCCCATTGACGCCACATCACCGAATGGAAACGTGTCGCAAAACGGTTTGCGCGATTCTATCTCGTGCTCAATTGCCCTAAACGGGGGCGTGGATTTGGGGGGCGGCCGAACGCCAAGCCCCACACCTCCATCAATGGTGCGCGCCTCGTTGTCTGCATTGTCGCTGAGAAAGTCACCGTGTCTAGAAAATTGTCTCGCATGTGACAATGATAAGGTAGGAATTTTTCTGTATCCGAAGCCAGGTCGGTATTCAGATCGCTTTATTGCAGCAATTTGCGTTTTTACCAATCACTCTTATGGGACTGAAAAGGGATGTGTCAAACATTTTCTTTAAATAATATGGGAGATTTTCACCAATCTGTGTCATATTTACATTCTTTGACATATATTTTTATGAATATTTTATGTTATTATTTTCAACGTATTTGTTAAATACGTTGATCACGTATTTAACAAATCTCTCATTAGCCCAAATTCTTACTGTGATTTCATTCTATATCCTCCAGCGATTTCTTTTCTCTTTTATTAGATTAAATTGAAATATCTCGCGCCGCAAGTGCTCAGAAAGCGGAACTTAGTGCACTAATTACTGCTAAATTTCACTTGACAACCACCTTTGTCCGATTTCTTTAAATGAGTTTAGACAAATATTTTCAAGGTCATTAAATTCTACCAAGTTAGGGATCGTCAACAAAACACGTCGTTACAACATCGAAATTTTTCTGACCCCGGAGTCGTTTTTTCTTTTTCCCTCACTTTTAAATTTTCTCTCGCTTTTCTTTAACCGAGGTTGCAAACGATTTTATGGACGAATCCTTATTAGAGGACTGGAATTGTAATTTGGAATATTCGGAAGAACCCGACATATTGTAAGTTTCCTGGAAGGCAGATCTCCGGCAAAAATTAGCCAGTCCTGAGTCCATTAATTTCCATTCCATAGAACGCCATAGCCGCTGCCTTGGCCCATTTTTGGAAATCCCATTGAATAGACGCATGGACCAAAAATTAATTGCCTCGGCAAATGCTTTAATATTTTCTTTTAAGGAATAGTTATTTTTTGAGTCACAAGACCGAAGTTTTTTAAAACCTCCGAATTGTGTATTGTGTATCAGTAGAGGAACGTTTTGGAACAAGAGCAAGGGATTATTTCATGGTATTGTTTCCCTTTAGACGTTGTTTCAATAAAACTTAGGCAGCGAAGAGTTCCTGAAATGGAAGAATTGCCAAAAACTATAATAATACAAAATTTTCACTTTCCATGCAAAAAGTGACTAAATTTGTGAGAAATATGGGAAATATTGGATCTTTGGACAAATGGTTGTACTTCTCGCAAAATCTCGTTTAGCTCAAATAACGAATTAAGCTGCAGCTAAATTAGTGCTTCTTTACGATTTTCCATAACAACTCACCTTTGCTCATTTGAAGCGGTCCTCCATTTCATGAATATGCTAATTTTTTCATTCGCCAGCACTAATAAAGGGCACAGATTTGCACAATTAGCACCCCACTGGTATCCTCGCTATTATTTTTGCTCTACGACATTGCAGGTTTTGGTGTTGTCCTCGCTCATGCCCTTTAGAGAAAAGAACTGGATGCGAAATAGATATTGGCGTATTTTCAACAACTTCGCAACGCTCGAGAGATGTTCCGCCCCATTTCCAGACTTTCCTTTATTTGTGGAGCCTATCCGTCCTTGTCGCTCATAACAAAAAATAATTTATTAATTTAGAGCAAGACAAGTTTCAGTGGGTTGCACTCGTGGCACTGCCACTTACCGGCCGCTACTTGTCTTCTTTCTCAATTTATTGTTACTTAATCCGGGCTGACAGCAATAAATTCCTAGTAACAGGCGTAATATCAATAAAGTCCATATACACTATCCAACAAATTATTATTTTATCGGAATATTGACTTTTGAATAAGCCTAAGATTATCGTCCGTAAAAACTGTGTGAAAACTATTCGCTGATAAATTATCAGTTGCTTTATTTTTACACTAAAAGAACAAATATGATACTGTAAGTTTCGCCATATTTATAATATCATATGATGTTCGTCATAGCTAAATTTTTGTTGTTAACCTCTTCCTCTGTTTGGTGCGAAGATAGGTTGACCTTTAACTACATTGTTATTATATGAGGTGAAAGCTGTGTTTTATTGTTCTGCATTTTGTTTGTTTGCTTATTATGCGACCTCTACAGTTTTGCGTTCTCCTCGCGAGACTGATCATCTCCACAAACAAAGGGATCTGTCTACGTCATAATTCCTGCAATTGTATCAACCGAATTTTGGCCAAATGCGTGATTACCGTATTTTCTCTAATATATCCCCTATTAATAGTGCCCCTTAGAGAAAGAGAAATAGTATGTAAAAATGAGAGGTTAGAGAAAAAATTTGCCAAAAATTGGAGGATTGAAATAATTTTCAATTAAGCCGCCGGGGTTAATTGAAGAAAATACAGTATATGAGTTAATTTTTTAAATGGTCAATTGAACAGTCAGTAGCAGAAAGTATTTTTTCCGAAGAAAGGTTTACAGACAATATTATTGCTAATTAATTAGCTACTATTTACTGTTAATATCTTGATTACACTTACTTTGCTCGCATAATCACACACCCATAAGTTATTTAGTGGTTCTTAAAATTTTGTATTTTCACATTTTTGTCAAATTCAATTTTACTACGAGATTTATAACCGACCAAATTACAAACTGTCAACCATTCTTGACTCTATTACTTCAAATTGTTTCATCTGTTCAATCCACGTACTAAAACGTACATCCAATTTTTATGTCTTTAATGAATTCCAAGTTAAAGTCTTTTTGTTCGCAAAAGTCAGCCGTCATCAATGATTGAGGCTAATGTTCCCCAATTAACTTTTATGGGTCGCCATTATTCAGAGGATTCATCTCAGATAAATGGGATTTAAACTATCCCTATACCAATTCCTTAATTTCCTGTATGCTGTTTGAGGCGACACACAAACCTCAAAATCACGACAAAATGTTCTGTTGACCGCAATTTCTCTTCCTTGATCATTTCCTCATTGGAAAATCAACGATGCGTCGGTGACGTCAAAAACGCAAACAATGGCGGGACGGGCTAGCCATCAGTGCAACACTGTCACTACATTTCATTGATTTAGACCCACCGGGTGCTTGCGTTGCTTTTTACTATATACCGTTACTAGTTATATCATCTGGCTAACTATATTTCTTACTGATACATTCCAATGCGTTTTTGTATGATATTAGGGTTCACGGAAGTTGGATTTTTTATTCAAAATATATCCATTTAACCGAACAAATCAAATTAAAACTTCTGTCTGCCTTTTTTGTACATAATTTTAGACTGAATCAGTACAAAGAAATAGACCGATACTCTAAGGGTTTCCCTAAATACTAAGCGGCGTCGTGCGTGTGTCTGTGACGCTCAAATGTGGTCAATCATCCAGAAATATCCAGCATTCAGATCGGGGCGTGTGATAGCGCAATCGATAGGTCTCAAAAAGTTGGGTCAGGACAAATTGTCAGAACCAATATTTGAATTCGCGCCAAAACCGAAAAACGTGTTTTTAAGGGTTTTGACCTGGGGAAGTGATGTTTTTTATGTTCCCAATCGATTTCTGAGGCGAATCTGGACCACTTTGCGTTTTACACTTTTTCATTTGGCGCATTTTTGAAAAAAAGCCACTTTTTGGCCAGAAAATCGGGTTTTTTGATGTAATGTGTCTACGGGTCTGATTTTTGGTACCCGGGGGTTTTCGGGTACGCTGATCACGAATCTGACGTCAGATTCGAGATGTGTTCTCACGAGGTCGTGTTATTCTCACCAGGTCTCTCACGAGGTCAGAACAACCCTACTCCCGAACAACAGCTGTTGAGGGCCGAAGGCCCGAAATAGTCTCATGCTGCTCTACTCCCGAACAATCCTTACTCCCGAGCAACAGCTGTTGAGGGCCGAAGGCCCGAAATAATCTCATGCTGCTCTACTCCCGAACAATACCTTTTTTAAACTGGAAAATAGCAAGGGCATACTGATATAGACTCCCCGCGCGCTAGCGCGCGTTAGCGCGCTAGTTTAATATAAACCAACTGCACTATTTTTGGTTTCAAAGGTATCTCTTTTACTTGGAAATAAGAAATTTCAAAGACAAACAATAATTAATTTTCGGATAATTAAAAAAATTATCACTGAAAAATTATGCATTAGTTATTCTGGGACACCATGTACATAATTTTTACAATGTATCTGTTGATTACGTCCAGTATAAAATATTCCTTCGCTAAGCCAAAAATGGACCTTGCTTTCTGCAGAATAAAGTGTAATGCGCCCATGAAAATAAATCTTTTACATGAAGTTTTTAAGAAACCCAAACACGCTATTGTTCTCAGAGCGAAAAGCACAACTTATCTTTTTTCTTTCCACTACAAATATCCATAAACAACACCGGAATCTCAAAAATCGTGGGTTAGGAATCTCTGTAGTGCAATCCACGGAATGCAATCGACAGGTTTCATCCAATCCATCCTATTCCGAACACGCACAAACGAACTTAGTCTCCGCAGCAAGAAGAGAACACCCTTGTTGCCGCCGCAGACTTGTCTTAATTACGCACACGTATGGCCAGAAGCAACGGCTATAGACACTATAGAGGCTCTTCGACTACTTCGCAGGACCCAACACTAATAAACCCGCCACCACCCAATAGCCAGCTGAGTCCCTAATATTGATGTGTTTTTAATGCTTCTCTGGATATATGTCCCAATGTTGAACAGGGAACCGAGCTACACATGAATTAGCAGACTTTCTGTTTCTCAGCATTGAAGTGTTGTACAATTTTACATTCACTATTTCGCTTTTCTCGCACATTTTAATAACAAAAAAGTCCGCTATAACGGACATTCAAATAAATAATAGACAGCTTAGAAAGAGTTTTATATAACGACCTTATAAAATCTTCGAGGAATTGAAAGAAAAAATAATGGCATTCAGGTTTTGCAAATTTTTGAAATGATATGTATCCGTCTGAAAGAAATTATATGACCCATTATCGGCCGTTCGAGAGGGGATAAGAGGAAATTTTTCCATACATTGTGAAAAATGTTCTATGCAAGCAATAAGCGGAATTTGCATCGTAAATTTTCGTTTACCCTAATCTTGGGATTCATTATATTATCAAATATGCTTGCTTAAAATGTCTAATTCGATTTACTACTACCCCTCTTGAAATTCCTGTTGCCTCAATGTGGCGTTATTGACTAGAGTAAGGGTGGGATTGACGTCGGCCCAATTCATTCACCCGTGCATTTAATGCAAATTTTAAAGCAAACGCAGTGCAAGGGATTTATAATCGCACGACCGCCGAAACCGTTGCCGCCTCTTAATTCTCGATTTTCAATCCTGCATTTGGCGACAGCTGCCGCCACACACACAAAATGATAATAATTAGAACCGGCGAGTTTTATGCCGCGCTGGCTCGAGTTTTCTGGATTGTCGCAACAGCAGTTTTAAACAAGTACTCTTGTGACTGAAATTGGACTTCGAAGCACTTTTTCGAATTCACCCCTTTTGCGACTTAATTTCCCTCCTTTTTGTCCAACAAATACTTTGCAAATTAATATGACCTTTTAAGGACACTGCAGAAAACAAACCCGAAGAATCAAAACAACTTCCTTTTAGTTGCTATCTATACGCGATTTAAAATTAATCATAGACTCATCCAAACTCTGTTCCACGGTTCAATTAACTTTGTTCCATTTTTAGCTGTACTTCCTGTCCAAACATATTTCCTTTGCGTTTCGCTCGTCTTTCTTATTTCGTTCTTGCTTCAATAAAGCTCCTACCATACCGTTTGAAAATCACAAAATAAATTGCAAAACGTTCTTTTTAAATTAGCATTATGCCCAAATCCGGGATATGTTACAGCTCACTATGTTCTGGGAAAATAATGAGTTTTCTTTCAGGCGTCAAACCGACGTGTATCCAATATTACGTTCAGCACTGTGACGTCTGCCACCGGTGAGCAGTCTAAACCCTCTCTTCTTGCTTTACACGTAATTTCTCATCCGTTGACTTTAGGCCTCCCGACAATCGCCGCAGAGCCGTCTCGTCCTCGGTCCAGCAGGTGTGGCAATTTTTTAAACTGCTTTTCCGTGAAAATAACCTAATCCATTGTGTTCGGCGAAAGGACTAATTTAGGATTTTTTATTCCCGAAAATTTTTATTTTAAAAAATTAGGTAGCATCAACAAAAATATTTCCGCTTATAGGACAACACATATCTATCAACGATCGGGACTTTAGCTTTCGTTTACAACACTTAAGTAGTTCCCTTGATATGATATATGATTCATGTAAATTAAATGTGTCATTCATGCAGATAAATACAATTCTGTGCAACTCTTTGGACATGAAAGTTTAACCGCCAAAATGGGGTTTGAAAATAATGCAAATAAATGTTCAGCTCGGTAGACAGGGTATGATTGTGTGGGTTTCAACCCTGCCTGATATTTAAAAAATCTATGAAAAATTTAACAAGCACCTCTATGATTGCTCTCAGCCCTGCCCGAAATTATTTTACGCTACGTAAGGGCCTATATATTTTGTGGAACCTTAGACGTTAGAATTCGGTATTTAATCAATACAAAATCGTACCAATTCAGCGACGATTGAAATGAGCTAAGCGAAATTCCTGAGGGAAATTTTATAATGAAAAAAATTAGATATATAACAACGGCGCCGCGGCCTGAGGATGGTTGGTTAGCCGGGGTTGATTTAGGGGGTATGTCTATTGTACAAGGGTCAAGAAGGCTCGGAAGTCTGTTCGGGCGCTTCTTGTCGCGTCCAGCGCCGTTGTGATATAAGATTAAACAAATGTTTCAGATAATTATTTGGCAAATTTCAGCTATTGGAAACCACAGCAACACATCAAACAAGAATGCTCAGTGACGTCGGCGTCAGTTCCACATATTCCTTCAGACAATGGCAGCGGTGGCGGAGTACAAATGACAGGAAAGACCGAATGCAAGAGCACAGTTAACAATATTAAGTCGACAGATGATTCCACTGAATTGGCTACCGCAAGTAGAAAATCTGAGGAGGAAAATGCATTGACCTCTTCGGTAGCTGTATCATCGTTGCCTTCCCAGTCGACAGCAATTGCTCAAACGGTACAACAACAAAACAAAATCGGTGGTGCTAACTCTTCCAAATTGTTTAATAATATTACGGGTATGTATTTTTCACTACTGAACTTTTGATACAACGTTATTTAATCACAAGGTATAAGCACTGTATAAATTGGAATGATTGTTACAACAACCTTAAAATGATTATTAATTTGGATTTCCTTGCAAAATTACTAATGCATTCGTTTTCATCTGGATTTTGCCATCGTTATTACCGCTCAGTAATTTATTTTTACTCAGTAAGTTATTTCAACGTTTTTAATTTAATCGCCAAAAGACGCATTTTAAGCTACGTAAAACGTGCAAAAAGCTAAAATGAACCTGCTCTTATACATATTATTGCGACACCATATTTCGACACATGAGTATCTCTTTCGGGAAAACAAAAAGGAACGTGTGAAAAAGTTTAATACTTGATTTCAGAAATTTCATGTAAAAAGTTGGATAATGAGCAACACAAAATTTTAAATTTTTATTCGGAACAACATTTTTCAGGTAATCTAAAAGACGGGTCCGCATCAACGACCCCAATTTCTTCGCCACAATTCCGTAGACTGGAAGGACTTCAGAATTCCAATAAAAACGTAACAACATCAGGCGTCGAAGCAAATCCAACTTCAAATCATGTGCCTTCAACAGCCGAAGAACAGCTGGAAAGGAGGCGAAGGCCGCCTCTCCGTTTGAATGATACAAGTGCAAACAAGGCTGTCAACTTCCACAAAAAACACCTTAAGCATACGGAGTCCAAGATCACGGAAGAGGAAGCGGATCTGTCGAGCGAACAGAGCACCTCATCCGGGTTTGCCATTACATTACGCATTTTATCATTAACCGTTTTATAACATGACAAAAATCTAGAGAAAACTTATTCGTACGTTTCATTCGAATTTCGTTATTCAGTTCATTGATGAAAAGTGAATAAAAATAATTAAATATATATTTTATTCTTTTGTATATTTTTATTTTTCAGTGCAACAGAAGACTCGCAACTTCTGGTGATAAAAACAGCGGATGGCAACGTATTTGACCGATCGGAGCTTGAAAGGGACGAATACTTAAGAAGAATCTCAGAATGGGGTTTTCCTATTTTTGCGTTTGCTGAACGGCATAATCGTACTGTGTTAAGTCGGGTTAGAACATATTTTTAAAGACTTGAGTCATTTTAAACGCAACGACTTTAGATAACATACGCCATTTTCAAAGAAGCCAATTTATTTCGCATATTCAAGCTATCACCTACCAAATTTTTCAATTTCTTTCACTCCCTCGAGTCCGGCTATTGGGATATTCCATGTGAGATTTTACATTCTTAGCCGCTTTAAACTACGTTACGTATTATTTAGATCACAACCGGATACATGCTGCCGATGTACTCCACGGCACATTCTATCTTACCTGCCATCCAGGTAATATATATTTTATGGTATAGCAAAGCATTATTTAGCATATAAGCTTTAATAATTTAGAATAGTTGCCATAAAGAACAGAAATAATATTGTATGTACACGTCGATCAAAATAGTTAAATTATGTTTGGCCATAGAGCTAAAAATGAGAACGAATCAAATTTATTTATTTTTTAAATTTATTTACATTATATGCCTTTTCTATGTTTTTTATTAATTGTTTTGGCCTACCCATTTAAAAGTTATTTTAGTTCGGGCATTTGTTGGTCGACCGTCAACGCCAGAAACGCCCGAAATTGCACTGGATTCCGCACCCTTGCCATTATCTCAGTCAATGAATACATTGGAGGTAAGCAGAACCGTACTTTAGGATACCAAAGCTAATTATATTTCTTTTAGTTGATGGCATTGTTTACCGCGGCTGCTATGCATGACTTTGACCATCCTGGCAGAACGAATGCATTTCTGGTCGCATCCGAAGACAAAAAGGTATTTTATTCAGTTTCGAGTTTTATTATATCTGAAAAAATTTAGGCTATTTTATACAACGACAGATCCGTGCTGGAGAACCATCATGCAGCTGAATCATGGCGACTTCTGTGTCAATCACAGAACAATTTCATCGAAAACCTTGACTCAGCGGAAACCAAACGTTTTCGGTATATATTTTTTACAATGGGTTTTGAAAACTGTAATTGCTTCTTACGAAACAGATAAAATCTGATATGCAGAAGGGCCATAGGGTGTTGACATTGGTATCTGTAATATCCAGTTAGTAACACATTTTATCAGCCCTCAAATACACAAAAATAATCCGCTGCATTTAACCATAGAAAGGTTGCAATTTAACTAATGACATTATTAGTTTAGATGATTTTGAGCCGCCTGAGAATTCATCGCTCATTAAGCTAAAAACATGCTACTGTTTATTATTTATTAAATTTTCAGGTATTTGGTGCTCGAGTACATTTTGGCGACTGACCTCAAACAACATTTTGACATTATCATGCAATTCAACGAAAAAGCCCCCGATATAGATTTGACTAATGAATCAGACCGTGTACTTTTATCTCAAATGCTCATTAAATTTGCCGATATTAATTCGCCTGCAAAGCCTTATCCTTTACACAGGCAATGGACAGAGCGAATCTGTCAAGAGTTCTACGAACAGGTTTGTATTATATTTTATGCGACGCACATTGTATCAATTTGTTTCATTTTAGGGTGACGAAGAGCAGCAGAGAAAAATGCCCGTGTCGCCTTATATGGACAGGCAACATCCTGCTGTGGCAAAGCTTCAGGTGCTTTTTTTATTTTATTTCTTAGAAAATATGGTTAAATTTAGGATTCTTTCATTGCTCATATAGTAAATCCATTGGCAGTTGCATTGAATGAAGCTGGGCTTCTTCCTGTTTTGCCAGGACTAGAAGAGCCAGGTATCTGAATAAATTACAACATATGTTACCCTAATATAGATTATATCTTGAGTTACATTATTTGAATTTTGGGGATAATCGCGTTTTATTTTTATTTTCAAATTTTGTAGTTCTGAGCTATAAGGAATTTAATATTGTTTTCTTATGAATATAGTCGAACTTATGTAGTTATCCCTTAAATCATTGCTAATGGCTCAATAAGGCAGCATTCCAAAACGAGATGTCCAAAATGAGCAAAACTGTCGGGTTATCGAGATCGGACTGTATAAATATTCGGATGGGATCAACAATTTATTCCTTACGATTTTAGAGTTGATAATAAACCTGAAACACAACCACTCCAAATGGCTTTATGAAATCGAAGAGGAGCAATCAAGTTTCGAAGGTGAATCGACCACATCAGAAGAGGGTTCTGTGATAGAAAATAACTCCGTGCTCAATCAAAACAACAACTGTGAGAACAAGTCAAATTTTTGTGTTTCGAAAACAAGGAGTAATGGACCTACTAGCAAGAGGCCAGTCACGAAACAAAATTAAATCTCCGTTCGATATCAGGTATATATTTTGTTTGAAGATACCGTTCAGAAAATGAACAGTATAACTTTTCTACTAACAATTGTTATTTTGTATAAAACCAAACAAATTTTTTAAGCTTGGAGCGAAATGTGAAATATATTAATTTGAACTAGGAAACATGCTCGAAATTCAATGCTAAAATATTTTATTAAACCGAGAATTTTGTCCCACATTTAAAAGTTTAATTCCATAGCAATTATATTTATATATAAATTTTAGTGAAAAGAATTGTCAACAACCAGCTATGGACTTCAGCTTTAAAATATAGACATTCTCGAAGCCGACATGCCTTGCCAATTTTATTACATTCACGTACTTTCATTCTGTGTTCGTCCCATACCGGTCCAGTTGTTTAATCATATTGATTTTGGTAATATCATGTGAGGAAATCCTTAAGAATATATTGTCTGTAATTTTGCGATGTAATTGAGTATTTATTGACATAAAATATTAATAAAAAATAAAAGATAACATAGAAGCATGAGTAACATCCTGGTCACTTTATTTCGAAGTGAAATGCATGACGGTCATCCAGATATTTGATAATCAAAGGAGGTGGAGTTGGGTTGTGGCTCGTGATTAGCGAAAATGATACACTACAATTTGTCTGTTTGAATAACTGGTGGACGGAGTCTAAAAATAAATTTTGACGTTTGATAGATTTCTATGTGAACCTTAATATAATCTTAAATTGAACGAAAGGGTACGCTAAACTACGCTAAATTCTCTAATTACTCATCCGCGTAACTTATGGTCTCCCCCGGGGTACGAAATTTTTTCCAAAAATTTTTTTCAAAAAATTTTTTAAATGTGGACTGGGCTTACCCCAAGAACGCTGGACTGGGCATGATGTTCTACTCCCGAACAGAACTCAATCTTAGACTTCATAAACATTGCGAGGCGCCCCAGATGGCGAGCCAGTCATGTGGTCGGGCGCAGAGCGCCCAACCTTCTTCTTTGGAATGTGAGGGAACTTAGAGTAAGAACCCTGGACTGGACGCAAGGACTCTGGATTGTAAGTACGCACAGTCCCGAAGGGACTGGCATTAAACCTAGTAACAAATATTGTCGTCTCTATCTTCATTAAAATGGTACATTTAGCTTTTTAATTTACATATCTTATTGCTTATTATTTTTCACTCATTTAAGGTACGAAATCCTAAGCAGGAAGATCATATGGAGCATAGCCATGACTAATTATACGATCGTAAACTGATAGACGTTGCATTGAGAGCCAAACTTGCAGATTTAATACTGGCCAACTATAAACTATATACTCGCTGGATGCGAATAATCCTTTTCATTGCCCTACTAAACCTGATAAACATATGATTTAGAATTTGTTTTTGGGATTTAAGGTATTTCTGATTTGTTTCCGTGATTTGGTGTTTGTTCTTATGTTATCATTAGCTTGCACGAGTTGTTTGTTTTACTCGACTAGTACTAGCGGCATTGAAATAGCGAGAGTTGACACGACCTTGCCTCTGCGATGTATCTTATACTCGATTTGAGAGTTTTCAATTAAGAAAATTATTTGCGCCATCCATTTGGAAGCACACTTCTGTGCTGCTTTCCATTTTTTCTTTTTCCCTATGCTAATTGCTGTTTTTAGTGATTACCACATAAGATACCAACAACCGTAATACCTGTAAATACTCCCCGGGGGGTAATTACAGGTATTACGGTAATACTGTTGCATAACACATGCGACAATATCGTATTATCTATGCATTGTTTAACCCTCTAACTTGCCCTTTTTAGCTTAATAATGATGATAGCATAATAACGATCTGACAAGTAAAATAGGTTATGTAAAAAAGCTAAATTCTGAATAGTTATTGGGGAACAATAAGATGTTATTTTGAATAACTGAGCTGCAAATAAAAAATTAGTGACGCTGATACAATTTATCACGTCACAATATTTCCTATTGTTTACTTTTTTAAAGTTTCAATTGACTCACGAAGCAAACAGAAAATGAATGGTAGATATTCTTCAATTGTGTCTTATTTGTTTGCCGCTTGTGACCCTCTTCACTAGATTACCGCTTTTACATTAATAACTGTGACTAGCTTCCTTGCCTATAAAGCTGAATGCCTGGTTTATTGTTAAAGGATTACTCAACCTCCAGGATGAGATTGTTATTGCTTTTGCACATATCCTGCAAATATAAGGATTTCCTCTCTATAATGTCTCTATGAAGAAGACGGTGTCTCTAAGAACCAGGAAATGGTTCACGCCATTTCTGTTCATTTCAGGTCTGTTTTGACACTTTGCTGCATGTAGCAGTGCTTTCGGTTGACTTGTAAGCTTTCCTCAAATTAAAATGCGAATGGCAGCAAGGAGTGGATTAGCTTACCTGCTCTACTGCCCTTTACTAACAGATTGAGGGGGTTTGCCTTCGTGATCAGACATTAGAGTCGTTCAAGAGTTAAAATTAAGGTGGCTTGAGAGCAGCTCAGAGGCCGGAATTTTGGCACATGTCCTAAATGACTGTGCTTGGATGTCTCATTGTTCAAGTGCTCACTTCATGCCTCTGTAGAAATAATAGTGAAATTGAGCCCATATAAATTTTCATTTTCCTGCATAATTAATTCAATTTTTTGATATTTTTATATGATTGATATTTTTGATATGCAATTAATTAGATGAATAAATAAATTAGCTCACAAGATTCTAACGTTGCCGCAATTTGACGGTAATGCACTCAAAACTGACTACCTATAAATAGTAATTTTTATGTTGTAAGCTCAACTCATATTTTTTTGTCCGAATACAAGAATTTATCAATATTTCCGACAACGATTAGGTCGCTTTTATGTAACTTTTTCTTTCGGCACTATACAAACAATTTTGAACTTATTGTGAGCCTCATTAGAGGTATGACATCAAGTTTCGTTAAAAACTAATATCATTTTTGGATTAGCTATGACCATATTACCAAAAACGGTGCTTCCAGAGAAATTCATAGCTTAAGCCAAATGCTGTATCTGTCACCAATTATTTCTCGTGAATGGGAGTTAATTCGATGTAATCATGTGATCTGTTATAGAAAGAGAAATTGACCTCTACCTTAACTGTCCTGTGTGAAATTGAATATCCAATCTTTGACCATTTTGTTTATATTAATTTGCAAATTATACCAATGATAGGTGCATATTTAATATCTGGATTTAAATCTTGAATTTAACAACGGCAATTTTTTATCAAGTATAATTTACTACGTTTTTGAGTCCACTGATTGTATTTGTGGCTATGCTACCGATTGGATTAAAACGATTCCCTGATATTCCTTTTGTGGGTATCCAAGCCTTTGGAACACATAGAGGAAATCAAATGTAAAATAATAACACCTCCACGGCAGCCGAAGTTGGTATTGCTTAGTGTGAAAATGTCTTGGCAGTGGTTGCCGTGGGTGCCTAATTCTTTCAGCGAGGACATTGTTCGGCGCAAGAATAACTGAATTGTATTAACTCGGCATCCCCCAGTGGTGTCGGTAGCGGCTGCCTACGAACGTCAAAATATGTCTATAAACGTAGACGCGACCTGAACCAACTGTTGTCTTATTCATAAATTAATTTTTAAAACAAATTACCTTTTTTTCATATTAATCTATTAATTTTCTTCTATATTTGATTTGTATAATGTGAACATTCAAAAGTATCATTGCAGTAGCATATCCGTGATTTCATTCTTAAATCGATTTGATTTCAATTTGGCTGTCAAAATGGTTACGTTTCTCCTTTGGAACGCCCACCACGGAATAGTGTGCAATAATCTCACACAAAGGTATTCTGTGAAATCATTGTCTCATGTAAGGCGCGCAAGTTTTGTATTCTTTTTTCGCGAATTTCGATTTATGTTTCACCTTTAAAATTTATCAGATCAAATATTTTGATCGCTTTCAAAATGTCAACGATTTATGAGCACTTCTTTAGACATTCATATCACTTCACATACCATATGTTTGGCATTAAAACTGATCATCAAAGGTTCAGAATTTCTTAAAAAACTATTTTTGATATTTGCGTCCTAAGCTGATGTTGAATGAACATAAACCATCGACCGAATGGTGAATTCGGCGCTGAATAGAAACAATTAGCAGTTTATACGTCGATAGGACTCCGAGGACGGCGAATGCTCACCAGCGGATGTCTTAATGATTTTGCGTTAGGCCTAATTTCCCCCTTTTAAGAGTTGTGAATTTTTGATTTGTCGTGCAGCTGCCCCTCCGACAGAAATGGTTGCCCTCTAAAAATGCCTTCGACACAAAAGGGACATATAACCGAGGCACGGAGTTTTGGCCACCGCAGAAGTGGCAATGCTTGAGGCTATTGACACCGCGTGGAGAGTGAATGGTGGGTGTGAGAGTCTCACGGCAGGTGGATTATTGCAATGGCGCGCTTTCTTTCCACTCATACATTCCAAATTCGATTAATTAAGACGAAAGGTAATACGGACGGAATTAAGGTACCGCAAGGTGAGCATCAGTCGACACGACTCGGCTTCGTTGTTATTTCGTAAAATAAATTCCGCGTTGCCTAACACTTTTTTAGCGGTATCAACTTAGCGCTAAGTTGATCACTAGAATTTGGCATATATTTTCGTGCGTTTCAGACATCAATGCACAATACTCATATCCCTATACAAACCCTAATTAGCATAACTCTTAAAACATTTTGGACTTTAAATGGCATATTCTAGCTACATGTTTTGAGAAACAAAATCAACTTCATCGTTTATCATTTATAGCCTATTGCTATTTTATCGCTAGACAATCAAGTAGCAAAGGAAAAAATGTTTCTTAACAAAATATTTATCCATAATACATGAAGCTAAAACGTTCGAAACTGGTGAAGACTTAGTTTGGAAAAGATGGTTACGCTTGAAAGCTATTCGTCTCACGGAAATTACTCTATAAAACGGCGTAATGTTACGCATTAATGTTGCTGCAAATAACTCTACACACTCAGCGTTTTGTTAGCTAAATTCTTACGACTGTAGATTATTATTTCCTGCAATTACTTCAGTTTGGCATTGACTGAAGTAATTGGCTTTAACGTAATGTTTACATCGAACATTTATAATTAGTAATTTTTCATCAGCTTGGCACGTACTATTTCTTTAGCTTATGCCTCTAGATTACAGTAAAACTTGAATTAATTGGCTTCACTCACTGTATTTATTTCTCAGGTGTTACAATGTGAGATTCAATAAAATATCGAACATTTGAGAGATTATCTAATTTTTGTCGAGATTTGTCTAATATAACTGTGATATGCTACCTCGGCCTACTTCTTCTATTACTCCCGTAATGTCGCCAAAATAAATGAAATCTTAGCCATATAAAGCATGGATAATCATTGCTGAACCTGAGTTCTATGCAACGTCAGCATGATAGCCCCACCTAATGACAGCGCTTTATTACGAGTATATTCCTAAATCTCGCGCCTAATCGATGGAACCGAGCTATATTCGGGCACCGGGCGCCTTAAAAAACTACTCCGAGTCTGAATTAGCTGCGTTCCAGGATGACGGCATCTGGTTCCTTAGCTGCAGCTTTGGAATATGGACTATGGTCTCAGGTGAGTTGATTACTCATATTATTTAATTGTTTTTCTTTTGGTGCAATAATGACAGCGATCCGTATAAAACATAATTATTCTCTTTATGCATTCGTTATCAATAAAATAATTATAAATTCTCATCTAGGCTTTGGACTTTTGGAAAGTGGCAGGGTATCAAGCAAGGATGAGGTTTATATTTTATATTCTTGAGTGCTAATCACACCATTAAATGTATAGGTGAATATTATGGTCAAGAATGTTGTGGATGTGGTCTTCGGAGGTGAGTCTTTAGATAGAGCCTTGAGGAAAGACCCTAAATATAATATTTAATCAAGGTCTTTCCTATTGGGCATTCGGTTATGGCTTCGCATTCGGCGAAGATTATTCTAATCCTGTAATAGGTATGTGTCCACAGTTTCACATTACAGGATAAAATAGTTAATTTCAGGGTGGGGAAACTTCTTCTACGATCCAGACGCAATAGATGACGATCTAAATAGGTCAGTGGCTAATTTATGTATCATGGTTTCCATAAATCAGTAAAAGTTTTAGTAGAATATTTAGTAGTATATTTCGAACGAAAATTTTCTAGAAAAAATTTTGCTTAACAATATTAAATTTAAACTGATAATGGATTTTTATGCTGGAAATAATATTTTAGTGTGAAAATATATAACATTCTGAATGCAGGGATAGTTGTTCAGAGTATGAGGGATTCGGTGTGAAAAATTTTATTTTAAATCACAATACAAAATTTTTGGAAATTTGGCAAATTTCCCGTAACATTTTTTAATAGGGTTACGCCCCTAAATTTCGCAAGCTGGCACCATTTCAAATTCCGCGATATTGCACCTATATATACCTTTATAGGCGCGCTCTTAGAGCAGTGAATTAAACGAGGATAACCTTTAGAAATTCTCACAATTCAGTAAAATTTTATTCTCCGAGCACAAAATAGGCCAAGCGATTAGCTTTAATTTTTCATTGGATATATAGTATACACCTGACTAAATTTTTTCAGATATGAAAAATCATCTTATTAAATTTTCAGGCAATCCTGGCACTATGCGGATTTCTTCTTTCGAATGTAAGCATCAATATTTTGTAAGGCCATTTAGTAAATAATCATTTACGATCCACCTTATATTCTCCTTTGTGACATCGATGAAATTGTATGGTAACTCTTAGGTCTTTCGCCACTACAACTTCCACAATCGTATCAGGTAACATAAATTGTTTGTACAATCGACTCTCGTTAAAGCCTCTCCCCGGATAAAGCCCCTCTCCCCCTCCCAAAAAAAAGTGTAAATGGTACCACATGAAATTTTTGGCGCTGCCGGAAAAAATTTTGACAATTTCCCCAAATTCCCAAAATTTTCGCCTATTCCTTTAATTTTGCCTTATTTTTACCTTTTAAGCCTAATGTCCTCTCATTTTTATATTTTTCTCAAATTTCATAGGTGTTCCCAAACTTACTTTGGTGGTCCAAGGTAAACTCTTTGACCAAAATTTTATTTTTTGGGCCGAAATTGGTCCATACTCTCAGTTTTCCACGTAGAACACGAAAATCGAGCTTCTTTTGGCCGAAAACCAGAAAATAGCTGTTTTTAAAAAGCTACATTTAAATTTCCGCTCTTGGCAGCCCGCTAGTAATCACATATTGGGTAAAAATAAGGTAAAATAGTTTTATTTTAATGAAAGTGTATAAATAGGTAGAAATAGCATAAAAACACAAAAACACCATTTAGGGGCATTTTTGCCTTTGGGAAAAATACTCTCGGTTATAGTCCGCCCCTCTCCGGTTAAAGCCCCATGGGCCCTATCCCGAGGGGGCTTTGACGAGGTTTGACTCTGTATAAATAACGAATGATTATGCATTTAGCTGCGATGGCGGAACGTATTCGGCTGAAACCATACATTGTCATCACATTTCTCATGACAATTCTTCACTCTGTTGCTGCCCATTGTAAGGTCATTTAACAGTAATTTGAGTTCTACGTCAGTTCTATTTTAGGGGTATGGTCCCCTGTGGGATTCCTTAAACAGATGGGCGCTGTTGACTTTGCGGGTTGTTCCGTTGTTCACTTAGGTAAAAAGTTCATACAACAAGACGTCTACTTTTGAATTTAGTCGGAGGCGTTGCGGGACTTGCATCCACTCTGTATTTGAAGCCGAGGCAAGCAAGATTTGGGGAGCGAGGTACACATCAAATGTCAAACCCTACTAACGCTGTTCTCGGTATATGTTACACCAGGATTATTATATTTATATCCGTAAATTTCAGGCACTTTTATGCTTTGGTGGGGCTGGGTAAGCCGCTTGTAATTTACTCAATACTATGGAATGACTTGATTTAGCTTGCATTCAATACGGGTTCTACTTATGGTGTTGCTCAAGGCAGATGGAGGCTAGCTGCAAAGTAAGAGCTATTACCGTAAACTCTCTAATTTTGACCCTTCTAATTCTGGCCCCCTAGACCTCGATTGAATAATTATATCCCCGGAGTCAAAATTAGAGAGTTTACAGTATATTCCATCATTGCCATACTTTTATGTGTTTTCGCAACGATTTTGCTGCTTCAAAACCACGGATGTAATATGAAAAATAATATAAAGAATATATTCACGAACAAAGCACAAGATGGGATTTTTCCATTTATTTTGTTAGTAAAGTAAAGGTTAGTGAAGTGAACTTTTGGGATTTACTAAATTATCGAGTCCCTCTAAGGCGCACTGTGTCAGTGTGCTACGATAGGAAAAGGCTTAAATAAGCCTTTTTCTGGGATCACGCTCCCGAACCCTAGGCTTGCGGGTACCCCCCCCCCCCCCCCCGCCCTCTAAATCGGCCACGCTGAGTCGAATGGCACAAAAAATTTTCACGTGAACACACGTGAAAAGTGACATCCGTGTGTCACGAAAAACGGTAAGTTTTCGGTCGGCCCTTCGTTGGGGTCGTGTGATACGTCAATCGCATCATCTCGGTGAGACAAGACGATTGGTACCGGTTTCAGCCTGCACGGGTGTTCCTATCCGGAGATATGTCTTCTGGAAATCCCGGATTTGGGGCGTCGTCCGCGGCGTAGCCGCGGGTGGTCCGCGGCGGAGGCCGAGGCCGAGGGTGCGTCCTATGGAATTAACACTAAATCACACAGTCTTTCGTATAAATATCTTTCATATTTAGATCTGCCATGGTGACAGTACTCAGCAGCATAGGTGGCGGCTGCACCTCTATCATAATTTCACTCATTGCGACGAAAAAGTGCCAAGTAGACTTATTAATCGACGGATTACTCGCCTCTTTGGTGTCAACGACAGCATCTTGCCAATGCATTCGGCCGAAAGAAAGCATAATTGTGGGTGCCGTTGGCTCAGCCCTTGCCTTATGTTCATATCCCATTATTGAACGATTGGAAATTGATGATCCGGTAAACGGTTGCATATTCGGACATAAAACCGTGTCAAAAACAGTCGTCAGTGAAACATTTTTTGAAAATTTTTCCATTTGTTGACTATTTCCTTAAGCTTTCGATTGGTTCTTCAAAAAGTGCTTATATTACGCTAACTGGCTTAGTGCTTAAAAATTATACTGTAAATACCCCTAAGTGGTCCACAATATATATTTACTAGCTTGCGTGGAGCCGCTAACGTGGCGTAAACCTTATTTAGTTAATCACCTTACTTTTCGCATATTGAATTGCACGGATTTTTATTGGGTTGACATTTTCGCTAACTAATCTTTGATACCAGTTACCCAAGGTGCACTTTCGCGGCGAACTAAGTGTTCCGTGCTTTATTCTAAATCAGCATGCCCCAGTGGGTTTGTCAGTGGGGCATCGCGGTCTTCGGCCGCTCGAACTAAGTTTTATGTGCTATCCTTAATCAGCAATTTTTCAAAACAAATTTAAAAAATTTCGTACCCCAGGGGTACTCCTGGAATTTATTGACCCCGGATTCGGATTCAGCGTACCCGAAAACCTCCGGGTGCAAAAAATCTCAGTTGGAGATGGTCAATTTTCGGAAATCCCGACTGTGGCCCTATTCTCGCTTTAGGGAAACTCCGAGAGTCAATAACTTTCGATTCAAATTTGGGTATTCGGCTAAAATCAACAAAGTCGGGATCATCATCATAAAGGCTATCCAGAAACACCAAAATCTAAGGCGGGAAGGGGGCTGATTTCGCTTCTGTAAAAAAACGTGACAGAGCTCAAATGCTATATTAGATGAGAATAGTATTGAGAATTAAAACATAACGTAATACTAATCTTTAGGTGGGAGTTATTCCCGTCCATGTTGTTGCTGCCATTTGGGGAATGTTATGTGTCGGAATTTTTGCCAAAGAAGATTCACAGGTTTTTTGCCCTTTTATGTAAACAAGAAAAAAATTCTTTAGATAAATATAACAAATGGCAAAAATGGTCTGCTCTACAACGGCGGGTTCGACTTACTCGGGGTGCAAACATTAACTGTGATTATAGTTTTCCTTTGGGCACTTATTGTCACATTCCTTGCCTTAGTGGTTTGTATTTATCATATTGTATATATTATCCGTATAAGACTGACAGGCGAAACGGCTATTATTGTTTAACAAAATATTATTAGATCAAAATTTTTCCTTTTTTCTCTGCGTTTCTGTGTTTCTAGAAACGTTATATTATTATATTTATCGTGTGTTGTAACGAAAACCAGTTTTCTTTAATTTTTAATAATTATGAAAAACAAGGAACGCTTTGTGGCATACTGTACTACTATAATGACATATTAAAACTAAATGAGTTATAAAGTCAGGCATCTTTCGGGATCTTTAAGCAAAAAGGTCAGAAAGTTTTAACTCAATCTAATATTCAGATAATGAATCAATTCCCATGGGGACTTCGAATGACAAAATATGAAGAACAACTTGGTGAGAAACTTTTTAGCTTTTAATAATGAAGTTAATTCTCTAGGTGCGGATTTGGTCGAGCACGGATTGGCTGGTCACAATATCGCCAAATACAGCATTGAGAAACGACTCACTACAAAGTAAATTATCTATTATTTTTATATGGTTAGAATAATTTGCACGATCGCATTCGCGAAAGAACATTTGATAAACCCAGAAAAATACAGAATTCCAATTTGGATGAATATGGCGATACAGTCGAACCCCCGAATAACGCCGATTTTTTTAAACATGCCTCGTAAATGAGTCTCAGAATAACGCCGATTCAAATATTTTGAAGAAATTTTTGATATTTTAATCAATTTTATAAAATAGAAATAAAATTATTCGGAATTTTTGAAAATTTTTAAGTAGTTTTGTATTTTTAGAAAGCTTTTAGCGTTTTTGCCAAAAGTTTAGCAAAATTCGATAAAATACCAAAATTTTCTCCAATAAATTAAAATTTACTGTCAAAACATTCAAAAACCTCGCCGATCTAACAAACTTTTGATTAAAAATATCCGAATAAGCCCCACGCCGATTTCGTCCGGTCCTTTGTGGAGGCGTTATTCGACGGTTCATTACCATCCACCCCCGTCGATCCACCCCCGTCGATCCACCCCCGTCGATTCACCCCCGTCGATCCACCCCCGTCGATCCACCCCCGGGTACGATTCACCCCCGGGTACGATCCACCCCCGGGTACGATCCACCCCCAAAATACGTTTTCATTCTAGAAGGGTATTTTTCGCAGAAAATTCAAATTTTTGGCCCTTTTAGGCGTTTTACTCACATTTTTCATTCTAGAATACTCTAGAAAGGCTGTAAATAAAGCAAATCGTTTTATAACATCAATAATTAACAATTCACCACAACAAAAATTAATATTGAATATTTTACATCATTCCATATGACTGTGATATTCCTTTCAAAATTTCAATAAGTGTGCGATCGTCGTAATTCTCCAAAAATCCCAAAACTCTTTCGTCCGCCAATTGGAACTTTTGACGCTTCTCAGGCGGTGCATCGTCAAAAATCACTTTCCACGAAGTGACGTTTACCACATAAGACAGTTACCACATTTCATTTTCTCTAACTTTGTGTGGTGAGAGTACTCTCTCTCTCTCTCTCCTTTTGTGGTAAATGTCACTTTTCGCGCATCAGGCTAAAACAACCCTTATAAGGCGCCAAACAAGGATTTAGGTTTGGGGCCCCGAACAATATGGGGCCTAAGGGACTTAATCTTAGGCTTAAGCTCCCGAACAACCCTTATAAGGCGCCAAACAAGGATTTAGGCTTGCTGCTTGCTGTACAGGCTCAACCAGGACTTAATCTTAGGCCTAACACTCCCGAACAACCGTTACTTTACGCCATATATGGGCTTTTCGGGATACAGCTAAATTCGCATTTGCGACATTTACCACACAGCGACACTTGCCACACATGGCTAAGCAGTGTTTTGCTTTATTTACAGCCTTTCTAGAGTATTCTAGAATGAAAAATGTGAGTAAAATGTCTAAAAGGGCCAAAAATTTGAATTTTCTGCGAAAAATACCCTTCTAGAATGAAAACGTATTTTGGGGGTGGATCGTACCCGGGGGTGGATCGACGGGGGTGGATCGTACCCGGGGGGTGAATCGACGGGGGTGAATCGACGGGGGTGGATCGACGGGGGTGGATCGTAGGAGACCGTTATTCGGGGATTCGACTGTCTTTGAATTATTCTGAAAAGCGCAAGAGAGCGCAAGCCATACGTCAGGGTTATAATTCCTTTTGCGAGATTTTTTGGATATGAGCATGTTGTGAAAAAGTCCAATGTTCTCTCGCATTCCACACACCTATAACACCTTACCATTACACTTACGCAATATTTACCCCACTGACTATCTCATCTGTTCACCCTTCACAAACACACGAACAGTGCCCAGAAAGGCAAGAAACCTATGGATTTAGTTTAAGAAGCATGACTGCGGTGATTCGAGCTGCGGCCAAATGGAAAAATTTGCCGCGACGAAATGCTGCTAAGAGGGGCCAGCATGAAGGTCCAGAAACTGATGACCCGAGTCCAAACCATGCTCAGACTTCAAGCACCGCAGCTCAAAGTGGCTCCCTAAGCAGCAGCATTAAGAATTTACCTGCTCCAATCAAAAGGGTCTTAGCCGGCAGAAAACAATATCGCTCGCCAGGACACCCAGGAATTTCGCCTGATCCCCGGTCACTGCCACCCCAAGGGCTTGACAGAGGGTCTCCAATTAGTGAGGAGGACGCCGAAAATCAATTCCACGGTATTCAAGTCCATGGACGACGCACCTCATTCTCGGCAGAATTAGCTAACGGTTTTGTTTTATAGCTCATAATTTCTGAAACATTTAGTTTCTGTGGATTTTTTTTTGCCGGAAACTCGTCAAGAAATAGAAACTTTACGGTTGTAGAAATTAAAAGAAAAATTTCTGTAGTCATTACGGTACTTTACCTTTAACGGAAGTGGGGAATTTTTTGTAGATTTTTATATAGGAAATGTTCAAATTACTCTAGAACAATTTAGTATTCTGTTGAAATTTATCTCAATTTTTTAATCCCACTAAAATACAAAACTTATCGGTGTTCTCAGCTACCTTCGTACTTGTGGTTTTTGTGTGAAAGCTAGCTATTAGCTATTAGATATCCATTTAGTGTCCATTTTATGCCGTAGGTTGGATGCATAAATATGACTTGAATTTTTGGGCGGATTTTCACAGATATTTATTTTACTAAGTTTTTTGCCAGCCCCTATCTCGGGCACCCTCAGATACCCAAGAACCCATATCTCCAGGGGCATTTATTTTATATCCTGAGGACTTATTACAAAATTGGACCCTTTCCAACCATTTTCCTTGGGAATTTTTTGCAGATGTGGTTTTCGAACGCTAACTTTTTGGAACTTTGAGTAGAAACAAAAAAATCAGGGCACCATAACTCAAGTTATTCACGCTAATGCTGTCCAGTTTTGGTCAAATAATTGCATTTTTTTGCGCGATATGTGAAAAATAATTGCAGATTCGGTATCACCTCATCGAATTACTCCTAAAATACACATTGCAAAAAACCTTGCCACAATTAAAAAAAATCGATTTTTTCAGTTTTGTACCATAGCGACCACATGAATTTTGAAGAAATCTAAATTTTTTGAGAAGGAATGATTCCTTCCTGTGCATATCACAAAATAAGTGTTTCTTGCCAAATCCAAAATGTACCACATCACTTAACCTAGCTTGAAAAGAGCTAAAAATAGGGTTGCAACCTGACAGCATGATTCCTCTCGTAAAACCCCACTTTTCTTGTAATGCAATGCACTGATACCGAATCTGCAATTACTTTTCACACATCGCGTCAAAAAATGCCATTTTGGACCATTTCTAACTTTTTAAATGCTCCCGTTTTTAGCAATTTTGTTGAAAAGTGACCTTTTGAGCCATTTCTAGGGAAAAGTGGTATGAAAAATTTTTACGTATACATCTACTTTTTTATGCTCTTGCGATTGCGCAATGCAGAAAATCTATATCATACCAAAAAATGTGTTTCTTAGACCTGCAGGCTGAGTAAAGGACGTGAAGAACGTGATTTTTGTTTCCCTGATTTTTTTGTTTGTATTCAGAAGTTCAAAAAAGCGCTTTGTCATATAGATCTACAAAGTTACGTGAAAAACAATTAACGACCATCTCGAAAAAAGCACTTCCCTCGTAAGCCAAATTTTCATTCGGTTATGAAATGTTTTTCAAAGAATTGCTGTATTAAAGCTTTCTTCTTGGAAGTGCACGTAGTAATTACACGAAAATTTTGACGTAATTCAAATGTTTAAAAGTTATTTAAATTGAGCCCTAGATCATATCACAAAATTGCTTTTAGGACGACTGAGCAACGGTGCCGCGGTTGGTTCCACTATTTTACCTATGAACGTAATGGGTAGAACTATCCCAGGCAGTGTGCCGACATCGAGTGACGGTCACAGTCCCGATGGCGATGAACGACCATCAACAATTTCCCAAAACAGCAACATGCAACAGAGGAGTTCAACAGCTTCCACTGTTTTTAACCGCTTGAAAAGATCCACGTAATATCACACTTACCTCTTTTATTTACATAATATATTACCTTTTTGTATAAAAAACATTTTAGAAGGGTATCACCTCGGCCACTAAGCGATCAGCCCGATACGCAGAGTATTCCGCCTTCGCCACCCAAAGGAGACGCAGACAGACACGGAAGTGCTCACCCAAGTAGACAATCCACAGGGTCGTCCACTTCATCTAAACATCAGCGCGATTCAGTGGTGTGACCAACGCCTTTTCATATCATAAAGCAAAGCCAATTTTGCAATTGCCAGAAATCACTCCCTAGAACACGTGTATTTTTCTTCTCAACTTGTATAAATTCGTTTTCATGTTGATATCTGTTCATATCGAAAACTATTTTTGCTCAAAATAAAATATTTGTTATATGAATATTCAAGTGTGATACGTTTTGTTATCGTGTTGTCAAATACCACATATGTGGGATGAATGTTAAGGAACAAAAAGAAAATAGCAGCGCGGGATTTTTTGCGAATAATGAAAAAGGAGGGAATGGTGCTAGGGCTGTGCAATGCTAACCTTTCCTAACCTTTGCTAACCGCTCCAATGCTAACCCCAATCCTAACCTTTGAAATAGAAGGGAGGTTAGCATGCTAACCCAGAAGGTTAGCATGCTAACCCACTCCGGATTAATTCAGAGGAAAGTCGGTTACTTCCCACTATCTAATCGTGTCTCTCTTTCTCTGGCACCTAACTCAGAATGCGGCCAATAAAAAGCTAGTGTGCGTCGCCCCAATAAAACGCTCTCTTTGTCTCACGTCTCTTGTGTCTCCTCTTCGTTTCTGGTTATTGCACAAACAATGTGGGTTAGCATGCTAACCTCCCTTTTCATGGGTTAGCAAAGGTTAGGAAAGGTTAGCATTGCACAGCCCTAAATGGTGCTCAAAAGCTAAAAATAGATATAGCGATATTCACTTAGCAAAATGTAATGTGATTGATCTGATGAATGCTGAAATGAAAATGAGTTCTAAAATTCAATCGAATATGCGATCACTTAACGATGGATGAAAATCATCGATCAATACTGATCAAACTCGAGTTTGATAAAGCGATCGAACATTTTTATCGCACACTCTTTATATCTATATTTGGAGCGTTTTGCGGTTCATTGGCTACAAATCTGATGTTGCTTTCTCTATCTCAATCTGTGTCTAGATTTCAATACAATTTTCAGATTTTGTCTAACTTTTACTTTTCAGTGGAAAATGCACTTTTCAGCTACACTGATTTCATTGATTTCTATAGGTATTTTGTAAGCTGTTTCCATTATGTCTGTCATATATCCTGTAAAAATGTTGTTTTTGTGCATAATTTTTGCTACTGTGGTGCAAGCGTAAAATTTTAAGCTGAAATGAATTATTTATTACCATTGCACAATCGACAATATGTCAGAGGATTGACCCCGTTTATCGGCAAGACAATTACTTATGATTATATTAATGTGCTTTTGTTGAATTTTCAATAAAATCTTGTTAAATCTGTGAATAAATGTTGAAAGTGCAAACAAATTATTGAGAAGTGAAATATTTCATTAATCATTTTCGTGGCAGTATTGATGAAAAACACATATTCGATCGAATATTTCAATTTCGATCAATCATCGATCGCTATTGTGACACTAGCTTAAGACTTGAGCATTACAACTTTATTATTGTTATTATTATTTTGTACTAGTGTGAATCGCCCGGCAAAGCCGGGCGAATAAACGGTTCTATACTATCTCAAATTTTCAAATGATGTATGGTAATAAATTGTCTATCGAATGCGTCAAAACAATGAAACAAATCTTGACAACCCAGTACTCTATAATATGTCCAACACGCTTCAGATTATAAACCGTTTTTATTATGTACCGAAAAATAATAATAGCGATATCGCCCGGCAAAGCCGGAATGACGTATCAATTATAACATGGAATAGTCTGGCAATCCACATAATTTTGGCACTATAATTCGGTAACTAGTAATGGGGGCAGTCGTTTATAATAAAGAGATTATTAATTAACTTATCAACCTCTAAATTAACTTATCAACCGGCTATAAATGGGTGATTAAACGTATATAATAACCCAAAACATTTATCTATTATCCTTGTGATAAGATAGTTAGAAATCTATTCAATTTTTTCATATAATATAAAAATATTTTCATTTATTTTCCCGGGATATTCATTTATTATTCCTGGCTACATAAATTTTTGGAAATATTTTCATTCATTCTTCCGGGGATAGATTGATATAATATTCCCGGGATAGATTGATATAAACTTTTCCAGCTATTCGTCCCGGGATTGATTGATATAAGTTTTTTCAGCTATTCTTCCCGGGATAGATAGATATAAAATTTTCCAGCTATTCTTCCCGGGATAGATTGATATAAAATTTCCAGCTATTCTTCCCGGGATAGATTAATATAAGTTTTTCCGGTATATTTCCCGGGATAGATTGATATAAAATTTTCCAGCTATTCTTCCCGGGATAGATTGATATAAAATTTTCCAGCTATTCTTCCCGGGATAGATTGATATAAACTTTTCCAGCTATTCGTCCCGGGATTGATTGATATAAACTTTTCCAGCTATTCTTCCCGGGATTGTTCGTCAATTCGTCCCGGAATTCCCGTCAATTCTTCCTGGAATATAAAATTTTGGATATTTTTCATCAATTTTCCTGGGATATAAATTTTTGGATAATTCTCCGTCAATTCTTCCTGGGATATAAAATTTTGGATATTTTTCATCAATTTTCCTGGGATATAAATTTTCGGATAATTTTCCATTAATTTTTCCTGGGATATAAATTTTCGGATAATTTTCCATCAATTTTTCCTGGGATATAAATTTTTGGATAATTCTCCGTCAATTCTTCCTGGGATATAAAATTTTGGATATTTTTCATCAATTTTCCTGGGATATAAATTTTCGGATAAATTTTCCTCATTTTTCCTGGATATAAATTTCGGATAATTTTCCATCAATTTTTCCTGGGATATAAATTTTTGGATAATTCTCCGTCAATTTTTCCGGGATATAAAATTTTGGATATTTTTCATCAATTTTCCTGGATATAAATTTTCGGATAATTTTCCCTCAATTTTTCCTGGGATATAAATTACTGGTTAGACGATTAGAGAATTAGAAATATCACTTTTGGTTCAAAAACTTGGATTCAGCAGAGAAAATGAGACATATTTTACTTTTTACTAATATTTCATATTGATTTCCTATCAAAGTTAGAGGAATTGATTAGAGATTACTGGATAGACGATTAGAGAATTAGAGAGAGAATATATTAAATGTGTTGACTTCCTATTGCAGTAACTCGATTTTAGTCTGTGCGTTCCACATTCAGTTGATCTCACATTTGAGTCACATTCAAGCAGTGTTGAAGGATAGTCTAAATGTGTCTCAAATGTGAAATCTGTTGAATGTGAATCACATTCAACAGATCTCACATTTGAGTCACATTCAAGCAGTGTTGAAGGATAGTCTAAATGTGTCTCAAATGTGAAATCTGTTGAATGTGAATAACATTCAACAGATCTCACATTTGAGTCACATTCAAGCAGTGTTGAAGGATAGTCTAAATGTGTCTCAAATGTGAAATCTGTTGAATGTGAATCACATTCAACAGATTTCACATTTGAGTCACATTCAAGCAGTGTTGAAGGATAGTCTAAATGTGTCTCAAATGTGAAATCTGTTGAATGTGAATCACATTCAACAGATCTCACATTTGAGTCACATTCAAGCAGTGTTGAAGGATAGTCTAAATGTGTGTGTTGTTGAATTCTTCAATAAATGTTGAAATCTGTGTGAAATGTTGAAGTGAACATTCAACAGATCTCACATTTGAGTCACATTCAAGCAGTGTTGAAGGATAGTCTAAATGTGTCTCGAATATGTTCAATTTGATCAATCATGTTGAATGTGAATCTGTTGACACATTCAACAGATTTCACATTTGAGTCACATTTAACCCTATGCTACAGCACTGTCTGAATGTGACTCAAATGTGAGATCAACTGAATGTGGAACGCACAGACTAAAATCGAGTTACTGCAATTATATGCCCTTACCCTATAGCGCCATGGTCACGTGCGTACGGTTTTTATTTTCCATGCTCACCGGGAAAGTAACTTGGGGAAGTTGCTGGGTTTGGGGAGAAAAGCTTCCATGAATTTGTGCGGCCCGATCTGACCATTCTATTGAAAGTTACGGGACTGAGTATCCCCTGTGGGTGGGAGCGGCGCTAACACAGGGAAGGAGCCGATGCGCAGGGGAAAGTGTCGAAAGGAGTAAACAGCCGTCCTCCCTCCCTCTGATTGCGTAATCGTAAACATGTTTATGTAAACACCGCGTGGAAAGGAGAGGCGAGGTTGTGGCGGGGGGCGGCCTTCGGGATAGATTGATATAAAATTTTCCAGCTATTCTTCCCGGGATAGATTGATATAAACTTTTCAAGCTATTCTTCCCGGGATAGATTGATATAAAATTTTCCAGCTATTCTTCCCAGGATAGATTGATATAAGTTTTTCCGGTATATTTCCCGGGATAGATTGATATAAAATTTTCCAGCTATTCTTCCCGGGATAGATAGATATAAAATTTTCCAGCTATTCTTCCCGGGATAGATTGATATAAAATTTCCAGCTATTCTTCCCGGGATAGATTAATATAAGTTTTTCCGGTATATTTCCCGGGATAGATTGATATAAAATTTTCCAGCTATTCTTCCCGGGATAGATTGATATAAAATTTTCCAGCTATTCTTCCCGGGATAGATTGATATAAACTTTTCCAGCTATTCGTCCCGGGATTGATTGATATAAACTTTTCCAGCTATTCTTCCCGGGATTGTTCGTCAATTCGTCCCGGAATTCCCGTCAATTCTTCCTGGAATATAAAATTTTGGATATTTTTCATCAATTTTCCTGGGATATAAATTTTCGGATAATTTTCCATCAATTTTTCCTGGGATATAAATTTTTGGATAATTCTCCGTCAATTCTTCCTGGGATATAAAATTTTGGATATTTTTCATCAATTTTCCTGGGATATAAATTTTCGGATAATTTTCCCTCAATTTTTCCTGGGATATAAATTACTGGTTAGACGATTAGAGAATTAGAAATATCACTTTTGGTTCAAAAACTTGGATTCAGCAGAGAAAATGAGACATATTTTACTTTTTACTAATATTTCATATTGATTTCCTATCAAAGTTAGAGGAATTGATTAGAGATTACTGGATAGACGATTAGAGAATTAGAGAGAGAATATATTAAATGTGTTGACTTCCTATTGCAGTAACTCGATTTTAGTCTGTGCGTTCCACATTCAGTTGATCTCACATTTGAGTCACATTCAAGCAGTGTTGAAGGATAGTCTAAATGTGTCTCAAATGTGAAATCTGTTGAATGTGAATCACATTCAACAGATTTCACATTTGAGTCACATTTAACCCTATGCTACAGCACTGTCTGAATGTGACTCAAATGTGAGATCAACTGAATGTGGAACGCACAGACTAAAATCGAGTTACTGCAATTATATGCCCTTACCCTATAGCGCCATGGTCACGTGCGTACGGTTTTTATTTTCCATGCTCACCGGGAAAGTAACTTGGGGAAGTTGCTGGGTTTGGCGAGAAAAGCTTCCATGAATTTGTGCGGCCCGATCTGACCATTCTATTGAAAGTTACGGGACTGAGTATCCCCTGTGGGTGGGAGCGGCGCTAACACAGGGAAGGAGCCGATGCGCAGGGGAAAGTGTCGAAAGGAGTAAACAGCCGTCCTCCCTCCCTCTGATTGCGTAATCGTAAACATGTTTATGTAAACACCGCGTGGAAAGGAGAGGCGAGGTTGTGGCGGGGGGCGGCCTTCGGGATAGATTGATATAAAATTTTCCAGCTATTCTTCCCGGCATAGACTGATATAAAATTTTCCAGCTATTCTTCCCGGGATAGATAGATATGTTGCAGTCCATCTTGAAAATCCGTCCATGTTAACACGGACTAGTCCATGTTGACACGGACTGAAATTCCAGTCCGTGTCAACATGGACTAGTCCATGTTGACACGGACTAATCCAATCTTGAAACAAATTATAAATTATAGCCCATTTTACAAATATTATATTCCTATAAGCTATTTTTTACATGAAAAACAATATGACCAATAAATTATTTGTTTTCGCAACTGGTGCTATTGTGGCATCGACTGTTGCAGAGGCGTCCAAGAGACCGGCAGTTGCATTTTCCAGTTTTACATCCTTGCAAGCAATTGCAATGCTTATGTCCTTGACCGCCACTGAGCGAATCAGCTCCCACTGCTTGATCCTACTCCCAAATTGCGCGGATCGGTTTTCGCACGGTCGACTGACGGAATAGGAATTCGCACAGTTTGGCCGACCGAAATGGGAGCGTTTCTAAATACATTTATAAATTTTCACATTTATAATTTCATGTTTATAAAATTTTCCAAAAATTATCCCGAATTTTCCAAACTTTCTTCAATTTTTCCCAAAAACAGCCAATTTTTTGAACATTGACAAACCTTTTCGCTGATTCTTGAAGCATTTGCTCGGCTTGTCTCTTCTGTTGTTTCCTGGCGCCTTCCCTTTCTTGTTCTCGCAGGAAATGGAGTCGGTTTAGTTGGTCCTCCTCATCGAGTACTGCGCCATATTCCTCTTATATGTTAAAACGTAAAAAATTTTTCACAGGTAATATCATACAGCAGAAACAACAATAGGTAATGCAGCTCATCAAAAATACAATAACGTAATGACAGCTATTTTGATGTACAATACTAAGTCAGCTGACTGGCTTGCTGCCAAATAGCTGGTGTGTAGCGCCAAGTGTGGCGTTACATTCAATTAAAAATATATTATTCATTGAATCAATAGTTAATTATAATATTCAAGGAAATATTTGATATTATGGAATAAATTATGTAATAAATAGTGATAATATTTGTAAAATGTGATATAATTTGTAATTTGTGTCAAGATGGACTAGTCCGTTTCAACATGGACTAGTCCGTGTCAACATGGACTAGTCCGTGTCAACATGGACTGGAATTTCAGTCCGTGTCAACATGGACTAGTCCGTGTTATCATGGACGGATTTTCAAGATGGACTGCAACAGATATAAAATTTTCCAGCTATTCTTCCCGGGATAGTATGATATAAGTTTTTCCGCCATATTTCCCGGGATAGATTGATATAAAATTTTCCAGCTATTCTTCCCGGGATAGTATGATATAAGTTTTTCCGGTATATTTCCCGGGATAGATTGATATAAAATTTTCCAGCTATTCTTCCCGGCATAGATTGATATAAAATTTTCCAGCTATTCTTCCCGGGATTGTTCGTCAATTCGTCCCGGAATTCCCGTCAATTCTTCCTGGAATATAAAATTTTGGATATTTTTCATCAATTTTCCTGGGATATAAATTTTTGGATAATTCTCCGTCAATTCTTCCTGGGATATAAAATTTTGGATATTTTTCATCAATTTTCCTGGGATATAAATTTTCGGATAATTTTCCCTAAATTTTTCCTGGGATATAAATTACTGGTTAGACGATTAGAGAATTAGAAATATCACTTTTGGTTCAAAAACTTGGATTCAGCAGAGAAAATGAGACATATTTTACTTTTTACTAATATTTCATATTGATTTCCTATCAAAGTTAGAGGAATTGATTAGAGATTACTGGATAGACGATTAGAGAATTAGAGAGAGAATATATTAAATGTGTTGACTTCCTATTGCAGTAACTCGATTTTAGTCTGTGCGTTCCACATTCAGTTGATCTCACATTTGAGTCACATTCAAGCAGTGTTGAAGGATAGTCTAAATGTGTCTCAAATGTGAAATCTGTTGAATGTGAATCACATTCAACAGATCTCACATTTGAGTCACATTCAAGCAGTGTTGAAGGATACCGTAATACCTGTAATTACTTCCCTCCCTATAATTACTCCCCCCTGTATGGATTTTCACTCCCTGGTTCGACCCCGCTCGGAGCCCTTGGCACATTAACCAAAACTGAGTGCATATTCGTGTAGATCTCGTCGAGTTACGTATGTTTAGCTGGTTTAAAAAATATTTCGTCTTCAAAAAGTAGGAGAAAAATGACTTTGAAATTTGGAGTGACTTCGAAATTTGGTGTTTGAAAAATTACTCCCCCGGGGGAGTAATTATAGGGATTACGGTAGTCTAAATGTGTCTCAAATGTGAAATCTGTTGAATGTGAATCACATTCAACAGATTTCACATTTGAGTCACATTTAACCCTATGCTACAGCACTGTCTGAATGTGACTCAAATGTGAGATCAACTGAATGTGGAACGCACAGACTAAAATCGAGTTACTGCAATTATATGCCCTTACTCTATAGCGCCATGGTCACGTGCGTACGGTTTTTATTTTCCATGCTCACCGGGAAAGTAACTTGGGGAAGTTGCTGGGTTTGGGGAGAAAAGCTTCCATGAATTTGTGCGGCCCGATCTGACCATTCTATTGAAAGTTACGGGACTGAGTATCCCCTGTGGGTGGGAGCGGCGCTAACACAGGGAAGGAGCCGATGCGCAGGGGAAAGTGTCGAAAGGAGTAAACAGCCGTCCTCCCTCCCTCTGATTGCGTAATCGTAAACATGTTTATGTAAACACCGCGTGGAAAGGAGAGGCGAGGTTGTGGCGGGGGGCGGCCGAAGGCCGCCCCCCGCCACAACCTCGCGGCGCCGAATGGCGCCGCACACACTGCTCGTGGAAGATAATATCTGAAAAAACAACCAGTTGGCAGCGAAGTTCATTACTCACATCAGGCTCTTAAAACGATATAAGAGTTAAGATTTTATTTCAGTACCTGCTACTTTTAGTTGTAACTGCTTTTGTCACCAGAGTATATGTGATAAAAGATTGGGTGAAGGAAAATATCTGGTAAACGAATCAAAATTAGCTTTCAAATTGCCGCAAATTTATCGCCACATTCGGATGTAGTTAAAAGGAAAGAGTGAACACTTACATAACATAGAATAATTGTGTGAGTCATCCATCGATTATTTGAGACAATGTGGAGATCAGCTTGCACTGCAAAACCTTTGCCGCCTCCGAAACCACAGCTGGATGAGGAGGATTGGGACACAGACCCCGATTTTGTGGTACGGAAGTTCTCATTTCAGGAAAGTCTTATGTAATCTTCCGTTTAGAATAATGTTAGCGAAAAAGAAAGCCGATGGGGCGCGAAAACCATCCAAGGTTCAGGTCATCAAGATTCAATGCGTCTAGATCAACTTCGAGAGGCTAGCATTTTTATTGAAATTGTTTTTCAAATTTTGTTTGTAAAATTAGTTATGATACAAAACTTACTGATACAGTATGGGGCGTTGGAAAATTATATAATTTTCTTATCATGTTTAGTGTGAAAATTCCTATCATTGCCATGAATAATTGCAAAACCAAAAGTGAAAAACATAGCCAGGTTTAAATGCTTTGTAAAATTTTAGTGAGTCACTCTAGAAAGAAATACAAAAATATGTTTGAGAAAAAAGTAGTTAATATTATTTCCCATCACTCGACAAGTATTTTTTCAGGAAGTCCTTAGAGGTGACGCACTTGTAAAGGTGATTTTTTCCGGAGTTTATTTTCTAACATTGATATTTTAGGAAAAAAATCTTGCAGATTCACCGAAATCTAGCCTCGGATATGGCGGAAAATTTGGAGTCCAAACTGACCGCGTTGATAAGGTTTATTGAATTTGTTATACGCCTATAATCATATTTTCATAGTGCGCCGAAACATTTCAATATGCGGGAAAAGTTGCGCCTCATGCTTCACAGAAGGATTACTCTAAAGGCTTTGGAGGTGCTTTCGGAGTAGAAAAGGACAACCAAGACAAAAGTGCAGTTGGATGGGATCATCATGAGAAGGTGGCACAACACGAAAGTCAGAAAGACTATGCTCGAGGATTTGGCGGAAAGCATGGTGTACAAACTGATCGAGTTGACAAAAGTGCTATGGGTTGGGATTACCACGAAAAATTGGAACAACACGAAAGTCAGAAAGACTATGCAGTTGGCTTTGGTGGCAAACACGGGATTCAAACGGATAGAGTCGATAAAAGCGCAGTAGGATGGGATCATCGAGAAAATGTACCTCTCCATGAAAGCCAAAAGGGTAAACATTGCGATCATATCTTTGTTGATGAAATTAAAAAACAAGGAAAGCCAATTTGCTTTTAAAATGTTTCAGTTTTTAAATAGAGAATAAGGCACATTTTTTGTAAGAGTGCTTCTCCGAAGTTAGTTAAGTTGGAATAAAAACAATTCTGACAACACCTACTTTCAGATTATTCCAAAGGATTCGGAGGAAAATATGGTGTCCAGAGCGACAGGAAAGACAAAAGCGCATCCGGATGGGACGAGCATGCGCAATTGCAGCAGCATGAAAGCCAGAAAGGTTTATTATTACCGCTGAACTTTTGTCTTTGACATCACTTTATTTTAGATTATAAACAAGGATTTGGAGGGAAATTCGGAGTGCAATCGGATCGAAAGGACAAGAGTGCTTTGGGATGGGAACATCAGGAAAAGGTTGAACAGCATGAAAGTCAAACAGGTATGATCAAAAGGATCTGGTTATTGAATGGATGGAGATTATCGAATCGTTATAGAGTAGATTTGTCATTTTATTACTTTCATTTATTCTGCTTTAAATTTGCATCATTTATGAAGTGACATTGGATGGGTGTAGAACATATCTGAAAGTGTTGAAAAAAATTGAGCTGACAGTATATTTATCCGCAGTGCATAAAAGCCTGACCCAAACTTAAAACAGCTAGATCGTGATTCATAATGACCACTTTAAACTGCAACAAATGCTATGAGTAATAATATTTCAGATTATAAACAAGGTTTTGGCGGGAAATTTGGATTGCAAGCAGATCGTGTAGACAAAAGTGCTGCAGGCTGGGATCATAAAGAAAACTTGCAACAACACGAAAGTCAAAAAGGTAACATTTATAATATTGCTTATTGTACTACTAATACTGTTTATTACGAAAACATTCAGATTACAAGCATGGTTTTGGTGGCGCATTTGGGCTAGAGAATGAGCGAGTGGATAAATCGGCCGTTGGATGGGACGACCTAGAGTCAAAACAGCCTAACTCGCAGAAGAAAGGTAACAAATATTTGATTATAGGTAAAAGTAACAAGCACTATTATAGCCACTGATATTCAAACTGAAAAAGGACATGCATCGAGCTTGCGCAGTAAATTTGAGCAGCTAGCAATGCAGTCTCAGGTAATTTGCTTTTGCTATATTATTGGCGCTTGTATGGAAGTACACCCCCCAAAATCAATAAGGTCCCCCTATTGATTTTTTTTGTAAATTTCTACATCAATTTCATACCATAGGGTCCCCCCTTATGGTTTTTTGGGAGGTGTTGATTTTGGGGGGTGTACTTCCATACAAGCGCCATATTATTACATGTTAGGTTGTAAGGATAATAATAACAATTCAACTTATCATTGGGTATGGATTAAACAATCATTTAATTTTGTTTAATTCTATAACATTTTAAGTATTCGATGGTAAAAGTCCACTACTAACGGAGCTTATGCTCAAACGCACTGAGAACAGTAGTGATTGTGCTTGTGCAAGCACAAACACAAAACAGTAGTGCTTCGTTTTGAAAATTCGTATATATGAATCACGAATTTTGATATAATAATTATAAGAAGTTTCGGCAAGAATATAAAAAGTCATTATTCAAATATCGTTTTTAGGATGACAAAGTAAAGGAAGAGCGCGAGAGGCGTCGTCGAGAAGATGAAGAATTGCGACATAAACAAGGTTGATTAGACATATTACCTGAAGACAAAAATTAATATATTTTCTCCTACTTGTTAATTGCTTTATTTTACTGCACTACATTTTGGGGCTCATTAAACAAAATGTGATATAACATCTCCACTTGCAGTGGGTGAAGAAAAACTTCGTCAGCAGAAGATTGAAGCAGAGTGGGAAAGTCGCGAAAATGAGGCAGGGGTAGAAGAGGCAGCAACTACTGAAACACGTATTGTAAATTCCCCTACAAGAACGCGTCCATCTATTGGTATGTTATTATTACTCTCATGAGTTAATTATCTTGCTAGCTACTATCATAATTAAGTTAAAAATAAATTAATTCTCAACGTCGATAATTTTCACATGCGGGGACAGCCTCGCAGTAAAATGTCTTATTCGTATAGTAAATATTTTTCATAACTTTCCCTTCAAATCAGGCAACTTGCAAATCCACGTAATCATGTCGCTATTAAGCAAATGTTATTTGTTATAAACACTATAATGACACGTTAAATGCTTTTAGGCATTCGCTTACCCTTTGCAACAACAGATGCTCCTCCAAAGCCCGTTCGTACATCTGAACAACCAAATTTTGAATCTATTGACTCCCCTCAAAATCAAGACAATCAGTTAGCTATCACCGAAGAAGAAACATCTCAAAGAATTCGGGTGTTGCCTAATGATGAAACTCGTTCTAATCCAGCCATTGATTCTCTATCGAGTTTAATCCGCCGACGTCAGTCTTCTACGGATAACGAACAGGAGGATGAATGGGAGCAAACTGATCAGCCTAGCAGCAATAATAAAGTTGTGTTGCAGCAGCCGCCAATTGGACATGCGCTCTCAAATGTTGATAATAAGGTATATATGTTTGATCAGGGTCGTGGTGAATTTTGAAAACTAACATATTTTTAAAGCTGGCAGTAGTTTAAAATTTTAGACAGTCAAATTTTTTAGCGAAGTTACTGCTCATAGTAAGTTCAGTCAACCCTCGTTAAGGTCTCTCCTCCCGCTTAAAGGCCCCTTTGGGGCCCAGAACAGCCCCCAAATGAAAAAAAAACAAAGGGTTTCTCCGCTTAAAGCTCACCTCTCGGGAGAAAAAAGCTTTAAAAGAGCTTTAATTAACGAGGGTTGACTGTATATGTTACAGACAAAATTTATTTAGTGTGTTTCAGAAATGTTTAATTTCTATTAAAATAATTTCAAGCACAATATTCGGAATTACTTTGATTTCGGGCAAAACTTTCGAACGATGCAGTATGACCACTAATTACATTATTTCTATTTTTACGAATACCTAATATTTATTTGAATAAAGATCATCATTAGTTATAATCTTAGAATACCATACGTGATTCGGAGCAAATGAATATGCCTCCACAAAGTCAGCCGCAATATGATTATGTGCCAGACGAGCCTTCTATACAGCCCACAACTCAGTGTGTACCTTCAACAGCCGAATTCCCCAGCCAACATTACGAGGAACCGCCAACCGAGGTAGATCCATAAAATTTTTATGCTATAATTATTATTAATACTAGGTAAAAGGATTTAAATTCTAGGATATTCCTGTAACCCAACAACATGTTACCGATGGCAGTTCAAGCAGATTGACGGCTATTGCTTTATACGAATACGAGCAGGCGGATGATGATGAAATTGCTTTCGACGTTGATGACATTATTACGGATATTGAACAGGTACAGTAATTTCCGATTAGTCCATGACTATATAATGAGCTTTTAGATTGATGTGGGTTGGTGGCGAGGAATGTGCAAAGGTAAAAGGATGTATGATATGAAAACATTTAGACAAACTCGGATAAAATCTAATTTTTCTGTTAAGCTATCCGTTAGTCAAGAAGCTAACTTTATATAGCTCGAATAAAAATTGGTCCTAACGATCTCCCTGCAATATAAATTGGTCCTAACGATCTCCCTGCAATAAAAATTGATCCTAACGATCTCCCTGCAATAAAAATTGATCCTAACGATCTCCCTGCAACTCATTTAAATGCTTTGAATCTTGCAGGTTTGGTTTATACTAACGTTCTAATTTGTAAAGAATGAACGACAATTGTTTTATGTCTAACACACCTATTTGCTTAATATAAATTAGAACGTTAATAAATTACGAGTGACGGGCCGCAGTGAAGCTGCGGCAGCGGTTAGGGTGTAATAGGGCGCTTTCCCGTCCCCGCCCGCTTTCCAGCCGCAGGGAAAGTCCGGACCTCGTGAGAATACCACGACCTCGTGAGAACAAATCCCGAATCTGACGTCAGATTCGTGATCAGCGGATCCGAAAACCCCAGGGTGCAAAAAATCAGACCCGTATGCATAAAAAAATATCATTTTTTGGCCAAAAAGTGGCTTTTTTCAAAAATGCGCCAAATCAAAAAGTGTGAAAAGCAAAGTGGTCCAGAATTGCCTCACAAATCGATTGGAAACATAAAAACAACAATTCAAATATTCAAATTTTGGTTTTGAAAGTTTTCCCGGGCCTAACTTTTTGAGGCCTATCAAATGAGCTATCACTCGCCCCGATCTGTATTCTGGATAATCCGGAACAATTGACCACAGACTACAGACAGAAACCAATCAGTCAGCGCTTTAGGAAAGGGGTATAATTGCAAGATAGAAAGGAGAATATAGCAAAGGAATTTTAAATGAGTTGCATTGAGATCGCGTCAGGACCAATTTCTATTCGCTATATAAAGTTAGGTTCTTGACTAACGGATACTTTACAACTAGAGCTAGAGTCGCAACGAAGAAATTCTCAAATACCAGATATTCTATTTGAAAATAGTAATTCAAACTTGAAACATATGTATTTCTCCAGAAGACCAAAACATTTGACAAAGGTAGTAATAATATCACATTTTTAAGGGCGATATGGACTTTTTCCGGCAAATTACGTGCAGCTGAGAGAATAGAATTCTACTTGGCGACTCAAAAACGCCTCGTTATGGTCATATTATTCACGCTACAACGTGTCTTATTTCACATACGCACGCCTTAATGTCCATTATTTTATGGAATTTTTATGAGTGACTTTATCGTGTCGATCTTTTCTAACTAAGCATTTGCACAAAATTTGTAATTTATTAAAGACATTCTCTGTATACTAATAAATTTTGTCCAGCAGTTAAAATTTGGCAATAATTTACACGCAACACATCAAATTAAAATACATTTGTTCATCGTAAAAAAATGAAATACATTCGTTTGTAAAGGAACTAATGTGTTTAGACGTAATATAGACGAACCCGGGATGTGCTAATTAACATATCTGTAAAATCTTATTATAAGGAGACAATACAAAGAAGCTAGAAACTTTACCGTCATCGAAGAAATTTGTTTCGATTACGATGTTACCGCTGAGCACAGAAGCGGGAAGCATTTGTCCTTCTGGTGCAGCCTCAATTAAATTCTGCCAAGTATTTGTGGACTGCGGAATAACAAAACCAAAGTCAAAGTACCATTCTAAAGCGAACGTGTTACGAAAATAGCATCAAATATTAGTAAATAGTTGCCTTCAATTACGTGATCCTTCAGAAACACTCTTTGTTCAAGTCGAAATTTTTCGATTTGCTCATCTGAAGTGAAGTTGATTTCTCGTGATACAGCCTGAAATATAGCGATCAGTTTTACGTTTCAGCAAGATGTTTGGATATATAATATTTTCATAGTCAATACATGTGTGGGTATACAAATGCGCTGTAGAATGTGTAAGTATAATTTATACCATTTCCGATTTAGTGAAATTCTCGTTTTCGAATGAAAATAAAAAGAAGTTAACTGAAACTTCTTTTCATTTTCAGCATTTGTTTTATGTTTTTCGGTTACAGTCAACCGTTTCACTCTGTTTTTGCCGATTATCAATACTAGAGGGGCAAATATTGACATCACCCCAGTTGGGGGGGGGAACGTTTACCCCCCCCCAACTGGTTCTCCCCCCAATTGGTACCCCCCCCCCAACTGGTTCTCCCCCAGCTGGCTTTTTTTTATAAAACCGTTATTTTACCCCAAAAATGCAGTTTTATGCTCCGCATTCGATGTTTTCGCCCAGTATGGCGCCTTATAAGGGTTATTCGGGAGCTTAAGCCTAAGACTAAGACCCTTAGGCCCCATACAGCGAAACTAGAAGCCTAATGGCTTGTTTGGCCCTTTATAAGGGTTGTTTAGCCTAACGCAAGGGTTGTTCGGGAGCTTAAGCCTAATCCGATGCATTTTTAGGGCAAAAACGCATTTTTAGGGTAAAATAACGGTTTTATAAAAAAACCCAGTTGGGGGGAGAACCAGTTGGGGGGTAAACGTTCCCCCCAACTGGTTCTCCCCCCAACTGGGTGGTAACCGCAAATATTCTGTGACAGTGCAAAAATGTTGTATGCCTCCTTTTAACTTGTCGTCACTTTTTGTGTTATGAATGACAAGGGGCTAGTTACTAATAGTTAGGGCTCGGATTTTTAGGTGCGCTAAATCTCGTTTTAGGTACCTAAAAAGGTGCGCTAAAAGTCCAAAATAGGTGCCAAAAACCTAAAAAAAGGTATTTTAGGTTTTCATGTTTTTTGGCACAAAAATGGCCCAAAACGCTCGTTTTTTGTGTTTTTATGCTATTATTAGTTATTTTAAACATTTTTGCAAAAAAAGACACTAATTTTATTACATTTGAACCTTTTATTCACGAGTTTCATAATTGCATATAATGTACATTCCCAAATTAACTTCACTAAAGCTTGCTCTGTTATCTGTTAAAATATTTTTGTAAATTGAAAAAGATCTTTCCACATCGCAGTTGACCATCGGAGCGTACTTCATTACGGCCAATTGCTTCGGTGCCATTGTTTCGACTTCCAGCTCTGCTTCTTCGCCATTTTGGACTTGTACCAGGGGAACACAGAAGAGCTTTGAGCCCCCTTCGATAGCGTCGCAAGACAGGCTTGTTGAGTCTCACTCAGGAAGCAAGGGGAACTGTGTGGCGAAGCCCTCGGCCGAGCTTAACGTCCCGGTAAAATCTCAGAACTTTCAGAGCACTTTAATAGAATTACTAGCTTATGCTAGGTCGCGCCTTACACCGTATATCAAAAAAATATAGAGTTAGGAATACCTGTAATCTAACTTATCTTTCCATCCGTTGTGTAAATTCCTTCTGGAAATGGTTTAATCCAATCGCGAATCAAGTGATGTTTTGGCTTTGCCGGCGGCATTGCTTAAATAAGATTTGGATGAAACAAAATTTTTAAATACAACAATGGTCTAATCTTAAAATCTAATCATAACGAAATAGTAAACAACATTTTCGCAGATAAATACGACATTATTACAATTGAACCTGCATAATTACATCAAGACAACGTGAAAAAAACTGTAAAAATCTTCGAAAAATTTCGAAAAAATTCAAAAAAATTTGAGAAAATTTGTCGAAATGTGACAAATTATACAAAAAATCTTCGAAAAAGGCCATTTTAGGTGCAAAAACCTAAAATAGGTGAAGAAGACCATTTTAGGTGTTTTTAGGTGCCCCACCTAAAAAAAACTATTTTAGGTTTTTTTAGGTGCGCACCTAAAAATCCGAGCCCTACTAATAGTCTTGTGCATAAACATATATCACTGGGGTTTTATCTTGCTGCCAAAGCTCCACTTTTTATTCTAGTTTCAATAATAATAAGTAAAGTATCGAAAGATCATAGAGATAAGTCGTGAGGTTTTCCGAATTTTTAGGCACTTTCAAGAACATTAGTATAGAATAGTATATGACAAGAGGGTAAATGGGCGCCACGGCGCCCGAGTATGCCCTGTATACATAAAGAGCCAAAAACGACACTTTTTGGCCAAAAAAGCCACTTTTTTGTGATCAGAGTAAATAATTCACACATTCCTTCTTAGAATTCCCAGGGCAACATTTTGAGCTATCGTGCACCCCAAACGGAGCTGATCCTAAAAGTTGGTTTTGCGGACGACCAAACAAAACTTCACTTGCGGCGTAGGGTGATTAGATAGATAGATAGATAGACAAGTATTAAATTGCAATAAATCTATTACCTTGCATTTGAGAATTGCTTTGGGTATTCGTGCTAAAATGACAATTTCATTATTATATTTGCAACATTGATTGTTAAAGAAGCAACCTTCGTGCTCAATATTTGGATTTGCCATATCACTCGTAGACTGCCAGAGAATTTTTCCTGTTTCTGCATCCCTCAGGTTCATCCAATTCAGCCGAAAGCCACCGAAAATCTCCCCTGCACGGTGTGTCATTAACGCTGACTTTTTCGCCTGAAAATAGCAACAAAAGTATAAAAATAAGTACGCTTTAAAGCATTTCTAGAAAATTCGTACGAAGCTAACAACGAAGTGAGAAAACTCTGACTGCCTTCGGTAATGAATTATTTATACAAATGGTGGAATGTTTGTGGGAGCAATGCCAATGTTATAAGTCGAGTGGGTGTCACTCTAATGGCCATTTCTCCATAGAATAAAGTTTTATGATGGCATTACTACCAGCACTGCTAATAAATATATGATAAACATTTCCGTTGGACGTTAGGCACTACGAATCTGATAATTTTTGACCTTAAAAAAGCAGAGCATTGAATTTGGCTATTGGAATTCATAAAAGACTCTTGAATAAAACCAGCTACAGAAGTGTCTCAATAATGAATGTTCGTTGAAAATTAGTGTGAAAATTAGTTTGGTTTCGACACTTTGAATGTTTCATTTTTATTACGATGGTATACTTTTAGTCAGACCAAATAATCGGCCATAACATTGTGATTTTTCTCCTTGTCTGAAGACTTTCATAAGCATCCATACAACGAAAACCACCCCGTCGTACATCCATAAGGATGCGATATCAGATTTTTTCATATAATGCCATGACACCCTTCATTCCCACAACATTTTGGACTAAACCAAAAAGAATTTAAGAAAATACTTCATATGAAAATAACAAACGAAGTAAAAACGAAAGGTAGATCGAGAACGGAACTAAAAATAAGGATTGCTCACAAATTGCTTGTGCTTAGCAACACAAACACGGAGAGTAATCATGAAGGCCGGAGGGAGGCACGAGGAAAAGGTGTTCCAATTATGCGCTCACAGCTTTATAACCCAATTGTGTCTAAAGAACGGAAGGAGTGGCAAGCGCAATAACTAAACCGGGCAGTCTATGTCAAACCAGACATTACTATAATCCATCAAATGGTCTTAAGAAAAGTTGCCGAAATGGGAAATGGCATAAAGCAAACATTTGTGGATTGAATACATCCAAGTCCACAGTGGGTATGGATTTGGTCTTAATGGGATCTTGTCACGCCATTTAGAAGCAATCGCTCATGTTTTCTGGATCAATTGGTTTAATTAAAACGCATCTGAAGCCGACTCGTTAACATTTCGCTGTGATTCTAATAAAGAAAAGCCGCCCATAGTGTAATGAATCCATGGGTTGCCACGGAAACCTCTAAAACAATTTTCTTGGTATTTCCTTAGGCTGTGTTAGGAGAACAGGTTCATCAAATGTTCACGTTAATTAAAAGAATTTGTAAGGTGTGGCAAAGGATTTCGTGTTCTCAATGGCTTCTATTATGCCAAAAAATAATTTCTGCGTTGAACTTTAAATATTTTTAAGTCATAAACCTTCTAAGGCAACCTTCTAGAGTAAAAAATATTGGATATTATAAGCAAAGAGAGTTAGTATTGAGGGTGGAAAATGGATATTCCCCCAAAATTGGGGGGAGGGAAATATTCTACATTCCCATATTTAGGCCAAATAACCCTTATAAGGGCATAACGAAGTACTTAGGCTTCGGCATTATGCTTGAGCGCCCGAACAACCCTCACATTAGGCTCTAGCTTAAACTTGATCGTAAGTTAAGCTTAACTCGCGCAGTAATATATCTCGCACAGTGGTCCCACGCAGGCCCGTACCCAGAAAAAAATTTCGGGAGGGGTTGAGATTTCAGGGGGTTGAGATGTGAAAAAAAAATCATTTTCAGGTGTGCATTTTTCAAAATTTGTGCATTTTTCAAAATTAGTGGTCCCACGGGCAAAATTGCTTGGCATGACCTTATAAACAACTTTCCCCATGTGACCCTTGCGCGAGATGCCCAAATATGGGAATGTAGGATATTCACCCAATTTTGGGTGGAATATCCTCCTGGGGGAATATGCTACTTCGTTCGTATTGAATAGCTGATGATTATTATATTTTTTACTATAGTCATTTTTTGTTAATTAGTAATGTTTTCTTTAGTCATTTCGAGGAATGCAAACGTTATATTAGAAGTCTGGATTATACGTCGTATTATATACTCATAAAATCCGGAGACATTTATTTCACATGAAAATGCTCAATTTTATTGAAAGCGTGTGAAGTGTGAATATGAATTTTTTTTATAAGTGTGAATATGAATTTTTTCACGTGTCGCATTGCACAGACATGGTAATGCCTTATGGTCATTGCACTTATTGGTTGTTCTAAATCATATGGAATAAATAAACTATATAAAGTTATAAATACAGGATGTTCAATTTAAAATGCACCTTTTCTTTTTTTAATTATATCCATTTTATAATTTTCACTTTGTAGTAATAATGCGAGGAATCGATAATTACGATCATTTCTCGTTTTATTTTAAACTGCGGTGAAAAATTATATACAAAAACCTGACAAATATTATTGTGAATCTTTATCAAGCAGAATTGAAAATTACAATAAGAGAAAATAGCTTCATCTGGTAAACCTTTCACCTTTGGTAGAAGGCTCCGTCAGAAATACACGCAGGATGATAAATTTGATCGAGAACGTTTAATTCTGTGTAAAGGCAACTCAGAATCCAATGAAGAAATTTACTAAAAATGACAAATGTTCTTATTGCGTCCGCTCAAAGTTATCGATATTATGAATTTTGCAAATTAACAAAACATATTTGAGGGCAAAAATTTGTTGTAAACACAAAATGGCGGAAATTGTGCAGATATTCCGAGAATATATGCTTTATATTGATCATCCTGAATGCACGAGAGAACCAGTAAATATATCAAAAAATAAATTGCTTAAATTTCGATTCCTCGCAATGTTGAATACAATGGGTCGTGTAAAGTCATCGTCAGTCGTCTTAGCTTTGCGCAATTTCCACACAGCTTTCTTCGCCATCGGCGCCATACACGGATTCGTCGCTGTAGGCGATATACATGAAGAGATCTTCCTCATGATGCTCCTATAAAATTGGTTATAAATATGTTACTGGATAGCAAGAGGAATGTTTAAATAAAAAGTGAAATTGGATAGTAAAATGATTGTAATAATCCCGAAATACTGTCATAATTACCAAATTGGTATATAAAGAATAGAAACTAACCTGGTAAAGTTGACCCATAGTCCTAAATTTAATAAAATTATCTATTGGGATTATTTAATTCCGAAGCTAAAAATTTGGTTTAAAATTTTCAAACTCACATCATTGTTTGAGGAATCAGATTATTGACGAAGAAGAACAGCGCATCTTCTGATCGCAAATGAATTCTAAAATGATAAAGAATTTAGTTATTTAACAAGAATAAGTGTATTCATATATATGAACACAATATAATTATTTACGATGCATTGATACTTCTAAAACAGATTTGAATTATAGTAAAAATCTATGGGATTCTTAAATCTATACTGTTTATAGTTTGCATTTCTGCGAACAGTAACATGTAAAAATGTTACGCTTATTATTTAGGCCTAAAAAGGATCATAGCGCAAAACTTCACATAAAATTTCGTGGCACAAACCTAGACTGCTGATATTATTTATTGATTAAATTTACATATTTTTCGAAATTTCACTGACATTGCTTTTGTATATATTTATGCGATACACTTATCAGCAGAATTATTTTAGATTACTTTTACTCGTGTTCGCACCATTTAGAATTATCTATCTAACTAATCGTCATGTAAACCTAACCTTTTGCGAATGAGGAAATAGAATAGATATCTAACTAATCGTCATGTAAACCTAACCTTTTGCGAATGAGGAAATAGAATTGACCGATGGTTAGCTCGGATGGCACCAAATATTTCTTCTTGTCCAAATCGCGAAGTCGAGACTATAAAATGAAAATATTGCACTTCCAGGAAAAGAGTTATAAAGTACCTTGGGAGCTTTCTCAACGATTACTGGAATACGGTCTGGGTATTTCCTGCGGATCTTCTCTCCTAAAAGAAAAAAATTGCTTAACTTGCATCATATTATAAAAGATTGCGATAAAACATACCCTCAGCACGACGCTTCTCGAAAGGATTTTCCTCCTTGTAGGTCCACTTCATATTTGCTTACTTTCGTCAAGAATAATATACACTGAGACTTAAGAGGAAGAGATGAGTCGATGATAGCAGAAAACTTGGTCGGAACTAAATTCAACACTAAGTACTAAGCAGAATGTTGCAAAATACAATTGTATTACAATTTATTACAATACCTAAAAAGGTTTACAGTTATAAATGTTAATAGGTTTCTTATTTTTAGCGAAATCGACCAAATGATTCCGTTTATCTAAACTTATCAAAATTTTTGTTAACAAATGGATGCAAAACTGATTAAAATATTAGATATTGTCATGAAACATTCGGTTTTGTTCAAAACAATGAGGGAAGAATGTTACTGCAAGGATACCGCCAATCAGGAATGGGTCTGAATTTAAGCATAAATACTCAAAATGTGCAGTATTAATTTTATATGTTACATAATTCTGAGATAAATAAATTCAAACACGCAAATCACCAAAATTCAAGCCCAGGATAGTTGGACAGCAGAAAATAAATAACTAAACTCGGCTTTCTAAGAATATCTTCTCCTGGCAATTTTCGCAATAATAATTTCTAGTTTCACTTTCGCAGAAATATGAACTATCGCAAAATGCGCCAGAGTCGGTTATGCTTACTGTTTAATGAATGGAAAAATTATATCTCAAGAGTATTTTTATAGCGCGCATTTAAAACCGCATTTAAAAGAGTTAAATTAGTTATTAACTCGAGGCTTCTCTCGAAACGAAAATTAATTTGCAATTTTGGTTGTTATTGCACCAATGTTTATTATCACTCAACCAAAATATACTAAGTTATCACAGATGATTATTTGCAACAAATTCTCAAATTTTAGATCCGAAAATGGCAACTAGAAATAGTTCTGATATGCGAACGCCTCACACACGCGGCCATAAAAGGATCGCCTCATCAATATATTGCACGCGGTCTAGTAAATAGGCGATTAATCAACAACATAGGACCGTTATAGTGCCTTACGAAACCAGCAGTGGTTCACTGCTCATCGCCTTTGTTATTTTTGGGTATGAAAAAGAGAGAAGTTTTCCTCTATCACCGAATTAGGAGTGGCTGGCCACCGTTCCGCGTTGTAATTTCGATAGAGAGAAAGAATGAAAGTGAATCAGACGGTATTTTTTCTCTCTAAAAGGTGTTTACACAATATGTCGAGAGAGGTACAAGGTTTCCACTCATAAAAGAATATACTATAGAGATAAAGTAAATGATAACCAGAAGTGCTATAAACTATTTTTAGACGGTTAAATAATTTGAATAGGGAAGAACAAATCATAATTTAGGTCGGGATTCCTTGCAATTAATAAATTATTTGATAAGTGAGAAACTATTGTCTGATCGCAGAAACTTTGCCGCTTTGTGACGAATTTTCAACGTTATCGTCGACGACAGAAATCGTCAGTGCGAGGAAATATGTGAAATACTGGTTTCCCTCTCCATAAACACACAGGTCAGTCAGAGCTCAGTGCGGATGCTTGTGTGTCCCTACCGCCGCTGTTGTAAGGCACAGCAGTGTAGAACACTTTTTATTTCTCTTCTCTGCTTCTTTGCAATCAGCTGATGTGTGTCCACACGTACACACCTCGCGATTGGAATACTCTTCTACAGACTGTCATATTCACAACAAAAAATCGATGAATTGTGAAAGAGAATAGAAAAATCTTTAAGTTGATAATTTAAAAGTCCAAAGTCGGCGTACATTTAGGCAAACGTCAATGGCAAAGGGCAGCAATTTTGTGCTTCGTTTGAATTTGAAGATAAATTTTGCATGATTCCTTCACAATTACTTAAAATGCGCAAAAAATCTACGACAATACTGGTGAGAACTGAACATTTGGCTGCGGAAGTATGAGCAAAGGATTAGGATCTTAAGTGATTTGCATAGAAACAATTATTTACAATAAACTACGCTGAAGGTAGTCTTATGATACTTGTTTAAGGAATAGAAGTAGACGGTCAAATACGCATAATTTGATCCCCAGTAATAGGTTACTTTTTAAAACCATTTACTCAAAATTGGAATGATTTCATTTACTACAAATATGTTACGGATAATCCCTAAGAGTAACACCTTGAAATATTGATATGCAAGCAAAAGTTGGTCAAATTAAAATAATGGATGTTATGGGTGTTAAGTTATTATGATAAAGAACGCTTGTGATTATATCAAAAACCATTGCAGCAGCATTTCAAACACAACGTTTGCACTAGCAACATCACCAGTTCAAACAATAAGAGAAGGCCACATGATGATGACTAGGAAAAGAAAATAGCGCTGTGAAAGACGAGTGTCTGCATAAGATTCAGATACACAAGGGAGAAAGCACAAGACGAGAGAAGTGAATAGTCATTCACCCCAACGACACAGCACCAGTTTCTGCCCCACACATAAGCCTATTGAGAGCATTGGGGTGGGTAGTGCACATCAAAAGAGCAGAGAAGCGGAAGGCAACAGCGAAGGAGCGGTGGCGTTAGTCACAGGCGCACGCACTCAAAACAACAATCGATGAATTTCGAAATGTAAAGAGCGGTTGACACACAGCATCTCTGGCGATATGAATAGCTGAATAACCGAAAATTTTTGATGAAGAAAACCTTAGAAACGCTTATTGTGACTACATTAGAAGTAGGCTTCTATTGAAAAGATTCGCCTATCTGTTATTTATTATTATTATATGTAAAACTGCAATTCAATATAAACTTAATTTTTTGTAGAATATTAAACACTACGCAAGACAGGTTTAAAAACAGTCGCCAAAACCAGGCTAAAATTTGCATAACAATCATTTCTAAGATAACGAATGAATGTAACGACATCGGTTGCATATTATTTTAAGGATTTATCATTTATAATATATCGTTAGGGCCCGGATTTCCCGGACATTGTCCGAAAATGTCCGGAAATATCCGAAAACAGTCATTTTGGAAGAAAAATTTCACGTTAAAAATGCAATAAAATAGGTCAATTGTCCGAAAACACACATTCCATGTCCGAAAATGGGAAAATTTTAGAGAAAATGTCCGAAAATGCGATTTTCATGTCCGGAAAATCCGGGCCCTATATATCGTCATTCACGATTCAGGCGAGAATGTTTTTAACAAAACACAGGAATAATCATTCGTTCACTTTTATGAAGTTATCTTTATTTTCATTTATGAATCCTTTATTTGATAAAATTGACAAAAAAGTAAAACGCGGATCATATAAATACGACCAAGTCGTCGAATGTTGAACAGTTACGCTCACAGGTTAGCTTTCCAAGCCGAAAAGGCGCCCTTAGGGGGTTTGCTTTGAACATCGGAGCGAGCATCAGAAGTGATTGCAGTGCCATCCGGTTTCACGACAACCATTGCCGGAATACCGCTCACGCCATATTTATTGGCAAGAGTTCTGAAATTGCAATAATTAAAACTTTTAGCATAATGGAAATTTTTGTTCTGGCCGAAAAAGAAATACAAACACTTTGCACTATAGAATAAATATTACGCAACATTTGTGTTTAGAACAAATCTAAAACTATCATGATTCATTTCCCATTACTCTTAATATGTGACTTGTAAGTAACTGCAAATGGAAACTAGTCGAATTTGTTCCAAAATATTTTTACGACTATTATTATTCGTATTTTATATTGCGAATAGTTTTTCTCTCCTTACACATGGTATTGCACTTGACTGAACAGAATATTAGAAACAAAACTCTTACATGTGATTAAATTTTGCAAATAAACACTCACTGGATATTTTTGTCCCCATAGGGAACATAGAGCCAATTCCCATGCGATTCGTTGAGGTACGCTTGAAGGTCGCTCTCACTGCGGTCGAACGAGACGAACACAATCTCGAACTCTTCACTGGAAGTTATTTCCTAAAATAATAAGTCATATGTTGTTAAAATAATATGCAATATTCCAACCTCGTAGAAATCTTTCAGAATCGGTGTAAAACCACGGCATGGCGGGCACCAGTGAGCGCTGAAGTAGAGAGCTACCAACTTGCCCTGAAGGAGTTATTTAAGTGATTACAATAAATTAATAACAATTATAGGACTTACATTCAAAGCCTCGTGTCCATTAAGAATCTCGTCGCTTCCATTTCGCTTAACAGGAATATCGCGGAACAATTCGGCCATATTTTGTTCTCTTTGCAGAATTAATGCTAAAAATATTTCGTTTAAAAAATAATATTTTAAATGTGTGTTTTAATGCAATTATTAAGTACATTAATTAAATAGAATTAATTCTCACAAGTGCAAAACATCAAACATCATAAAGTATATCACTAAATAAACATAATTCTTATAATGCCTTTGTATTGCAAAGTTTGCTGCTTTCCAAAAAGTACACTTTCGGTATTTTTAAATTGCGAAAAATGTGACATTTATTATAAAATGGTTTTTTTGTAATAATTCCATTTTTATCAAAATTCTTTCTAGGGTTTTTAATCTCTTCAAATATTTCCTAAAAGTCGGACTTTCAGTTATGCTTGTTCTTTAGAAGGAACCGTTTTTGGTCAAAAATGAAAACCTTTTTGTCATTTTTCACTACGTTACGCAAAAGTTATCTTAGCGTAATTCGGGCGCATAAGGCTACAATTGAGTGCTGAGTGTTAGTACGCGTACACCTAAGTCGAGTTTAGTTCGGCAGCAGCCGTTGTTCGCCCAAAGGTACTGCTTAAGCATAAAATATTCGGTAGTTGCCAGAACGCCTTCGCCTGTACTCACTTAGGTATTCAATCCACCGCTCACCGGGTCGAAATTTTAAGTCGAAACTTTTGGAGCTGTGCAATCCTGCGCAAGTGGCTCCAAATTTAGCCATTCTGGCTCATATATTTTGGACGCACAGGCGCTAGTGAATGTAACGAAGGAGACGGGACAATCGGTATTAAAACAAGTAATTAAAACAATCCAAGTGGGGAATTTCGAAGAAAATGATTTAGACAACGATATGCGTTATTTTATGTTAAGCGTTTCTCCGACATTTTGGGAAATCCTGCATTGAGATAAAGTTAGAGAATGCTAGGCACATTTTGTATTTCAAAAATTATGAATACAAAGACAATATCAATTAAATAAAACTTTATAAAAGCGATATTCCAAGTTACTACAACGAGATAATTCAAACATCAGGACAACTGAATGCTTTTATACGCGATATTGACTATTTTTATAAAATTTTAATGAATTGAACATAACTGAGATAGTATACTGGATTTCTACAACCTATAATAGGGATACTTAAATGAAATATTCGAACATGTTCAAAATTGTATTTTTTATATTTTCTAAATTTGAGTTAGGGGAAAAACAATTATTATATCTCAAGGATTTACATAAAAATAAAATACTCAACCGTTTCTTGTAAGAGAAATTTATTCGGGAAATCTAAACATTTTTCTTACGAAATATGACAAGCCGTGAATAATGTATACGGGAAATGTAGCAGGACGATCATCTTTAAGTACGACAAAATGTAATATTTACCATATATTTTTGGTATGTGCTTTTATTCAAGAAATATCGCATTTATAAAAGGAAGGGTCCGGAATTAATCACAATGACGAGAAGGAATCATCGATGAACAAAATAACAACACCAACACTCAGAGCCATTCAAACGGGGCAACGAGGTCTTTCTCTCTTCTTCGCATTGCCTACACACTCTCGTTCTCTGACTCTTTGTCACACTTCTTTACTCTGATTGTCGCTATAGAAAATGTCTTCACACGCACACTCAATATTATTCCCATCGTTGTTGGCCGATTAGTTTTGGTAAACAATGCAAAAGCCAAACAGTAATTATACCTCGGTTATTACGTATTAATTTCGCTGAAACAACGGAGAATATGCAAAGTGTAACGCAATTCCTACGCAAAATAAAGGGCTTACGAATATAGCAGTATGCGTAGGCAAGCGGATATCGTTTGGATCCATTGTAATATAATTTGAAAACGTAATAGATAGTGCAGTATAATATAATAATAAACAATAAATTTTCGATTAATATATTTTATATAAATATTTAAAAAAAATTTTTTTTATTCTTTTTTTGTTATATTTTTTATTTTATTTTATTATATTTTTATTTTATTTTATTTATTCAAATTTACTGAAACATTGGGTAAATGTGGTGTCTAAAAATGCTGGTAACTCAGTAATAATCCAACGAAAGACAATTCTGTAAAAAGTGTTTGAGAGCCCACAGAATGTAGTATAAGACTAGTAAAACAGATTTTTTCGGTAAGTTAAAATCATGTAGAGTAATTGGACGAACATGAATTTTTTTGCGTTTTAATTATCGATTATTTCATGAGGTAAAATATTAATGTTAGATATCGTTTGAAACTGGAGAAAATTTGCAGGATTACGTTTCTGTCTCGTACTTTTTCAAAATTTCTTTTTTGAATTCTAACAAAAAATGTTTTCAGCCTTCTTCAAAGGTATAGTGCCGAAAAATGCTTATATGTCGCGAATAATCGAACGAAAGACAATTCTGTAAAAAGTGCGTTGTTCCTTACAAACTGTACAATAAGACTGCTAAAACGGTTTTTTCGGTACGTAAAATTTGTAAACAAAAAGTTGCAAAAGTTGGTATGAAAAATGTCCTTGGAAATTTATCAGATGAAGTGATTGCAAACTGTGAAAGATTTTTTATATTTTGTGATATGATATATAAAAGTTATATACCGTAAAAAACTAGACATAACAGGCAACCAAATATTACCAAACACACATAGCCATCCATTCGGTTGTCAGATAAAAAGGACGGTTTTTGAAAATTGTCGTTATTCAACAAAAAACAATAAAAAGGGCATAACCTTATGAAAACAAGTAGTCAACCAACCACAGTTGTATTAGGTCTCTAGTTATAATTTTGGCAGGTTTTACTTCACACACTTTCATATTTGCAGCAGTTTTGCCAAAAAGTATACTCGGATGTCGGGATTTTTTACCACGAATTTGACTACGAATTTTACCAAAATTTTTAAAGCACCCAAAATTTATTTTTTACCAGGATATTTGTATGGTGTAGTGCTAAAAAGTGAAAGTTGAATCAGGAGTGTAGCGTCAAAGTAGCGTCAAAGGGTCAAAAAATGGGAAAGCGCAAAATTTCGATTAATTTTTTAATCCCCAAAAATTTACATAACTTGCCCAAATATGGTGTTATTATATAGGAAACTACTTGCAGTTGCAAAATGATTTTAGTTTCGAACAATAATCGACAATTATGAAAAATTTTTCTATCAAAAACAGCGAAAAACGGAAGGTCGCATGTGGACGAATTTGAAAAAATGTGAAAAAATTTCTTTTTTAAAGCGGCCACCTCAACTTTTTCGTAGATAGTAAATTTTGTCAGCTTTTCAAAAATATATAACACCTCTACAGTGTTTAACAATACCGAAGTGCAAGAATTTTTGAAAGGAAGCTCACTCATTCAAAATTTTGTATGGGCAGAGCAAACCTAAAAATAATTTTTATGCCAATTTTGGGAAAATGAAAAACGGTGAAATTTTTAGCCATAAATGAGATCTTCTTTTTATACGAAATCTTAAAGTGTCTAGAATATTATAGAACATTTCGAATGATGGTGAATAATGATTTAATGAAAAAACAAGTGCGAATAAAAAACCGGCCTTTTTTACCTGACAACCCTACAGAAGAAATATTCGTTGTCAAAACTGACAATCGAACATATGCCGCAACCGATAGAATAAAATATTCTGGCAGACTGCCATAAAAAATAATTATTACCTTGTCAATTAACTGTGCAAGTTGCAATAAATTGCAGTTGATAATTTATTACTCAATTACAGTCAAACCTCGTTAAAGCCCCATCCCCCGGTAGGGGGTCCCAGAGAGGGGGCTTTAACGAGGTTGACTGTATATAATATTTAATTATACTAATCAACACAACGATAATTATATTGTATTCATATTCCTTGGAAATATCAAGTTAAAGTTAGAAAAGTGTTTATAAAGGTACTAGTAACGAACGACGTCAAAATTTTTTTGAGAACAGTTTTTTTGGGCAGGCCTGACCTTGCGAGAGAATGAATACCGAATCTGACGACAGATTCGGATTCTGTACGGCTGAAAAACATGGGTGCAAAAAACAATTGGGGCTGCACATACAGATAATGAAGATAATTAATGAATGGTTGTTTCCATTTTATAAGAACAATTATTATTACCTATGTATTTTATGTAAGTTCTAAAATGTGCGATAGTTTTTATCATAAACATGATAACAATTAGCACCTAAACAAAATTTCATGCAAATCTTGTGATAACAAAACAAATATAATATTACTAATGTTGCATTTATGTACAACAATGTTTAACCAACTTCCTCTTCGGATTTCATCTGGCGCCGTCTACGAGCCTCCTCAAAAGCCATCTGCTGACGCAGTAACTTTTCTTCGTTCATCCGCTCCTTTTGAGCTATAACAGACTTTAGGTGCAGCATCATCTGAACTGAGTGTGGGTCGTTTTTATATTCGTCTTCGGGCATCTTTTTTGCCTAAAATAAAGCAGTTAAACAAAAAAAATAAAGCTAAAAATATACAAATAATTAAAACATTAGAAACAAATTTCTAACTTTATCGAGAACAAGAAACCCATAACAATATGCTATGTAAAACTGTAAAAACCTGCCACATATTGGAAGAACCATGGCTGATTGAATAACCAAAAAGAGCCAACAGGCATGATCACGTAACATGCAAACCTAAATAAAAATACATTTTACATCGAGAAACCACTACATTAGAAACCCACTTTGCTCCCTCCAATTTCCATCCACCCATTATGGACAATTTAGACTAAGTTTTGCTCCAAAATTCCTAAATTATAAATGTTCGAATTTACAAAGAACAGAGTAAAGAACATTATTAATTAATTAAAATAATACTATAATATTTATAATTAAAATATACTTTCTGCGCAAGTCGGCTTTACAATCATAACGCCAGAGGTGTAATTTTAATATTACTGATTTAAATCAAAATTATTATAGTTTTGCTTTGAATCCAAACTACTGCCTCAAATCATTGCAATTGCGAGAAAATCAAAGTACAAATATAACCTCACCGAATCACATCATGGGTTGATACAAAAGTAACTTTATTGGAAGTGTCATTGGTCAAACACAATGACACTTGCCACAAATGCCCAACCAATGTCACGACCAAAGTCAGCTTACGAACACTAGCCAGAACAAATATGTTGTTGGTTGCTTGGATACGAATCTCCTAATAATCATATGTAAGAATTATTTGACAATCTAAAAAGATCTGAAGAGATACAAACATTGAAAAGTATTAATATTAGATGGTCAGCTATATAAACCTATTATAAAACTGAAGGAATGGCTGCGTCAAACATTGTAAGTCTATGTTTTATTCAGAAATTAATTAGAATGCTTACATAAAGCACGTAAATTAAAGTGAATATATGAATTTTGAAGTTTTGTTACCGTTTTCTTTTCCCCAAATACTATTCCAGATGTATTTTTAGTAAATTTTGATCGAGATTTGGCCTATTTTGGAATAAGTTGTGTGATATTAGCTATATGCCTACAGTGAATGCACCACATTTGGAACAGTGGTCAGTTGGAACTCAATGACTTTTGGAACACTCGGATACTTGGAACAGGGGTCCGAATGTTTCAATTGACCGTCACAAAAATCCGAAAAGCGGGCGCTTAATCCTAACTATAAATCTAAAGCCTTAGCCTAAAGTATGCCCTTATAAAGGTTATTTAGGCGCTTAACCCCTTTTCGGAATTTGGAACGCTACTTTTCGACATATTCGGAACAATTTCGTTGTTCCAAATGTCTCACTGTTCCAAAAGTCATTGTGTTCCAATTGACCAGTTCCAAATGTGTTTCCGTCGCCTGCAGTTGGAAGTGTTGTTTATGGAATATATTTAGAAATCATCCTTGCCGTTGGAAATACTTCTCTTTGCAAATGCGAGATTTTCCATCGTGTTTTACCTCCTCATTGTTGCGATCTACCTTTACAAATGTAATGTTGATTTTCACATGCTAATTATAAAATAAGTTTTAGTGTCTTTCCTTCACTATACACCGTATGTTCAGCTCAGCGAGATTGTCATTATTGTGCTGTTTGTTCCTATTGAGGCGCTTAGATTAAGCTGGGGTTTGTTTCTAGTTCACTACTTTGGAAATATAACGAAGATATCACTTTTCAAAACCAAATATACGGTTAGTTATATACCGATAGTTATAGTCCTCCAATTTCTGGTTATAATGTAGTTATTTTAGCCCGACGAGGTAACCTAACAGAAACGGCTGCATTCATCTCATTTGCTCTGTTGTTGAATGCTGCAGTGCTCTCAATTTGCGCTTATCTTGTCTTTTTCCAAGGATATGTCCTATTAATAGAAATTATTTTAGCATCATTAGAGGGATCTTTTGTAATTATTGAAACAATTTTTTGCATTGCAGCAATTACGCAGTTCTCCAAATAAAGTAATGTGAGGAAAAATCTTCAGTAAACATGAAATTCCTAATATTCACACAGGATTAATTCGTATAAGAAGACCCCTTTGGAGAGGAACTGGATGAAAATGACAATTTTTTCCCAATATTTCTAGATCATCTAAGCTATCCCGCAACACTTTCGTTCGTACACAAAATATTACAAAAGCTACTAATAATTGTTCAAATGATAACTACTGAAAATATAGGTATATTTGCAACTTGCGCGAGACTAATCGCGTAAAATAGCCTATTTATTTACTTGCGATACAGAATTAACACATAACATGGATTTATGTGACGAATATATCGAAATATCCTGAGCGTCTATTTGTCTTCGATTTTAGCGTTTGCTCCAGCGTCAATGGCAGGGGGCCAAGCTTTTGCATACGCAAGTTTCTCTGCCTCAATCTCATCCCTAGAATAAAAATTAACACCAGCACTAAAGTAGACGGACGGAAAACACTTACAAATACGGCTTCAGATAATAAGATTCTTCGTCCCATTGCGTCCACCGATCCTTCGGGAGGCGCTCATTGCTCATAGATAACATATGCGCATCTGAAGCAATGGTTTATCCAAATTCTATCAAACATATTTATGCAATTTTTCCCAACGGTGATTATTTTAAATTAATCTTACGTCAATTGACAATGCTTATTTCCTTTGCTTTATTCCCTTATATGAAAACGAATCAAAACACTCAAAAAATTTTTCCGAGAAATAAATCGCACGCACAGCACACTTGTTTTTAATACCCATTATATGGGCCACGTTTTAGCAAATATATTTGCAAAAACTTGACTATTTTGTTAGCCAGTTATACGACGAGCATCGTCAATACGAATGAAATTAAGTTATTGTCACAATTTGTCTTATCTAAAAGAAAACACCAACGAATGTATATTATTATACTCAGTAAACGTGGGCATAATCCGCTCTTACCTAACCCGCAAAACTTTTTTGCCAAAAAGAGCCATTTTTTTCTATCAAACTACGTCCGCGGCGAAGCCGCTGGTTTTCCCTCATTGTATCAAATCTATATTGCAAATGCAATAGAATGTCAAATAGCAAAATGGAGTTTGTCGTATGTGTTTCTAACTATACATTACTTGGACACGATCTAGACGATTTCTGAACGAAAATAAATATCGAAGTAAATTGGACTTGAACGGATAAATTTAAAATAAGTTTTAAATCAAAAATTATTTGGCCAAGGTAGAATTATTGGTAGACCAGGGAAATTAAAGCATTTTTAATGTCAATCGCTTACGAGTGATTCGAGAAACTCGCTGATCGTACACCCATGGCTCACGGATATTGAGGCGGCGCAAAGCTTCTAAAAAATAAAAATATAAACACACATTAATGTAGAGTCGAGTGCCGATAAACCGATACCCCTAGGGACCGGGCCAAAATGTCGGTTTATCAGATTGTCGGTTTATCGGATTTTTTACAAAAGGGGCCAAAAACGCTCCAAAATGATGTTTTTTGTGTTTTATGCTATTTTAACCATTTTTATACACTTTCTGCATAAAAATTGCACTATTTTACCTTAATTCACCTTAGCTTGGAGAAAAATTGAAGGTAAATTTGGAGAAAATCCTCAAAATTTTCTCCGGCGCCCCAGAAAAATTTCATGTGGTACCCCTATGCTTTTTTTCTTCAGACCCCCCTGAGGTGTCGGTTTATCGAGCAAATTTTCTATGTATTTCCTTATATTTTGGCCGGAACCGGGGAAAACTGACGGTTTATCTGCACTGTCGCTTTATCGGGGTGTCGGTTTATCGGCACTCGACTGTGCAATGAAAATTACCTTTCACTTCCGGCGCGTGCTCGAGCATCAGATCGTGGTAGTGCATTCCCCACTGACGGAAATTATGGCCGTAGTTCCAACTAAATTGTTTTAGTAATATAGATTGACAAAGAAAATGTAATTACTCACGCAAACCAACGCCACCAATTGGCTAACTTGCTGTTACTTTCCCATTGCTTGACGTTCTTGCTAGCAGCAAGCGGGATTGCATTAAATTTCGCTGCGTACTTTGCCACGGTCAGATACATTTTCTAAAACGCACTTTCATCTTTTATATATATGCTGATACTATTTTTAAAGGATATGGAAAATCAAGCCAAATAAACCATAATGTAAAGTAAATGAACTACATGTAAATAAATTTCTTTATCTCTGAGTAAAATCACAGTAATAGTAACAGCACAATCAAACCCGCATTTCTTTAAAGCTGGATATTAAATAATATATATGATGCTTTGATGTGTAATGGACTCAAATAACGATATTATTACGAAGTTCTGAGCAAGTGCTCATGATAGCACAATGATAAAATATAATAAAATAAAGACATAAAATATCAGATAATAAAAAAATTATTGGAAGTACGCGACCAATTAAACTATACAAATCTTAAACTAAACAAGAATGATTTTCAGTTCGATTTAACATAAAAAATACACGGATACAGCTTTGTAAAAAGATAAATGAAATAAAAGAAAGGTAATATAGAAACATTGGGTTTTTATGCAGTCTACGTAAAAAAGTAAGTAAAAACATAATCATCTTTCATGCTTAGACCATTTAAGTGCAAACTCTCCATTTTCGCAATCGGATGTATCAAGAAACCATTTAGCAACATCCGGAATGACCACTTTACGACTGGTACTGTTACGCAGAAGAAGTTCGCAAATTTTGCATGGTCCTAAAACTTTCTATGTTTGAATTTTTTTATTCTTATTAAATCAAGATCAGAAATGAAGATTTTTGCTTCAACGTAGTTCGCATAATTAAAAATACGACTACAGTCAAACCTCGATATACCGCACACATCGGGAATGGCGATTTTGTGCGGTATATCGAATGTGCGGGTTATCAGAAGTGCAGTATATCGAGGGAATTTGGAAAAAATCCTTCCATTGCAAAGTTGTGCGGATAAACGAAAGTTCCTATATTTTTTGTCATTTTTTCAAAATGAAAAATAAAATTTTGAATTTTTTACTGAATTTTGGCCGATTTTTGCAAAAATTTTGGTAAATGGCAAAATTTTTGAGAAATTTTCGAAAAATTTGATAATAAACAGGAAAATTTTGTATAAAAATTCAAATTTGCGCCAAAAACAGCACCATTTTTCTTTGTGCGGATAAACGAAAAATTTTACTTGGAAATTTCACTTTGGTTCCGCAAAAATCTGTGCGGTATATCGAGTTTAACCGCACAAAATGCGGTATATCGAGGGAATTTTGCACAGAAAAAATCCGTTCCAGCCAGATTTGTGCGGTAAATCGAAAGTGCGGCTTATCGTGTGTGCGGTATATCGAGGTTCGACTGTATAACTTACAAGAAGCCTGTGAAAAATTAACTTACCAATTCTGAATCCTTCGTGATTCCATGGTACCCTAGCCCATCCTAAAATAAGACAATTATAGAAGTGGTATTCAAAACAGCTTTATTTGGATGATGTTTAAGTAAGTTTTAACAAACGAGAAAAATACATAATCCCATACTTCAGTGCTTTCCTTTTTGAGAAAATTTATCAAATTTACATTGAAAATTCCTCGAAAATTATATCTATTTATAACAAAAATATGTTTTCCTTACCTTTTGATCGCCACTCAAAATACTTGAGGTACTCGCGTGGATTTTGTATTAAGCTTTTAATGTGATCTCCCAATTTTTTTGGACTATCAAAGTCATCCATAGCAATAAAGGAGCCATTTGGAATCCATCTAGAAATTGTATAATTAATCAAAATTATGTAATTCTTAAAATACCCTTCATAGATATTTCGTTTCATGACGATTGGTACAGAAGGCAAAGCATATCGTGTCCAATACTTCTCCGTGATATAATCCTTGCAAATGCTATTTTCCGCTGCGATGTAGAAATAATAGCTAGTGAAGAGTTCGTCGCATGAAGATGAGCGTGGACACAAATTTTTCATTGTGTCGTTTCTGGAACACTTTCCGATGATATCAACATTCACATGCCTAAAATAAAACAATATTTCCGAAGCAAATTATGATTAAATAACTTTGCTAGCGCAGCGACAGCAACCTCCCGTTTGCTCTGTGTCACACAATGCGATACTGTCCAAAATACTTCGTCCTTCTTTCCTTTTAGAATGGTGGCCTCGTCGAAAGTAAGAGCTTCACTTTGGAAACCACGTCGACGCGCTTCTTCTGGATTTACCCAATAGCCATACATAAATGGGGCATCAGATTCTAACAGTATAGTAGATGTCCAATGGAAGAAATTTTCTGAAAATCAACAATGTATTCGTTTGCTAAATATGTAACTAACCTTCTAAGCTGTTTGAAATTATTAAGCATAATAAAGCTCCTGTGGGAAATGTTATTCAAAGACATTTGAATTGGAGTTCATATCCTGTTCTGCATATACGGAAACCTTATACGTGATATATACATTTGATTTACATTTAATAGCTAGAAAGTAAAAGAAAAACAACTATCGAAGAAATGGATTTTTATTTCCTTTTCCTTCATGTCTTTTCTATCTCTTTCATTCAAAATATACTAGACCAAAAACGATATGCGTCTATGACGCTTCTTCAATTAACCTTTGCAGAACATTTCCCACAAAGGCTTTATGTTACAGCATTATAAATTTACTCTTTTCTTAAACTTTAATTATCTACGGTTTTTCTTATCTGCGTGTAATTAATACATCCTCGCGCGATAATTGATGTTAAAAAATGTAAATAAAAATCGAACTGTTTTAACCGGTAATAATTAAATTAGGTGAATATGAGGAAAAAATTATTACGATGCCTTATTACCTTCCCATATCAGGTGGTAATTTTAATTCATTTAAATAACAATCAAAAGTGATGTAACTTGAGACTTTCCTTTAATTTCAGATAGCCCACTTTGTTACATAAATTGTATAACACAACAATTTAAATGCTTACTAGGTATCGATAAGAGATTGTGGTATTTAATTGCACTGGATGCACTCTCCTGAATCATGAAGATGTAAACCGGTCCGTCATTTTGTGGCGGAGGAGGTAAATCGTTTAATTTCAGATCAGGAAGGTGGAAGACAACAGCGTCGGAGCTATTTAATACGCTTCTGTCGTATGTTACTTGACATCTTTTCTCCAACGGACATCCTCCGATTCCCAAACTTGTGGTGCCAAATACCTAAAAAACCTTAAGCCTAGTTTAGGTAGAATATAATAGTTAGGTTTACCTTTGTCCACATGAGGATTATTTTCGGTTGGCTGATACTATGCAACAAAGTCGATTCATCTTCGCTTTTTACTAAAACAGCTAATTGTAAGATAAATAAAAATTTTAATCCACCTTTGCTGGCAACGGAAATCTTTTGATAATCTTCCACATTTCTTTGTGGAGAGAGGTATAAAATAAATATTGTAATTATAGTCGACCCAATGCATAAGCACAAGTATCCCTTTCGCATCTCACAAACATAAGCTATGAGAGTTTTTACCAAAGAAATGTTTGTAACAAAGAACAGAAGATCTGCACAGAGAGTCATTTTGAAGGCGGGCTTTTGAACTGTATTTATCCCATAGATAACTGTATTTCTCTCATCCAGATGTTATTTAATCAGTAGAAAAAAATAGAATTCGTCCCTGTTATCACGTGTATAAAACCCGAAATCCATTGTCAAAGCATACAAAAATTGTAATTTTGTAAAAATACATAATATTGCACATTGTAAAAATACATGGATTTGCACTCTCCGAGAAGTTGCAAATATTATAAGAGATTTTTTTCTTATTTCTTCTTCTACAATATGTCCATATAATAAAATTCGTGATTTATCGTAAATCATCTAATTACTCCACCAAGGGACTTATTGTTTCGTAATGGGTCTAGAGGAGTAGTTATTTGAGGGGACTAAAATGAGGGGGACGTATATTTTCGGAGGCCGCGTTGTAGGTGCGAAAATTTTTGAAACTTTTTTGCAAATTTTCTGATTTTTTGGCTAAATTTTTGTAAATTTAAACCAATTTTGACTTTGTGCCAATTTTTTTGTAAAAAATTTGAATTTTTGACCGCTTTTTCGGCAATTTTTGAAAATCTTTCCAATTTTTGCCAAAATTTTCAAAATTTGGTAAAAATGCCTGAATTTGTAATAAATATTCAAATTCGCTCCCAAAAATTTGCGGAAAAACATTTTGGAGCGGACTAATTTCAGGCGGAAAATTTATTATTCCGTAAGGTGTCCAGAGAGGGGAGTTATTTGAGGGGAGGGCGACTAAATTGATGAGCGGGTAATTAGAGGTTTATGGTATTTGATGTACTTTGGCCACTGCTTACTATTTCATATAAAATATCCTAAATTGCCACCTTTTGGTAAAAATGTTATGAATTCGAAGAACACGCCAAAAGTATGAATTTCCGGCCAAAATATATTCTTACCAGAATTTTCCCAGTTTGGCTACGCCAAACCACCTACATGCCCTTGTACAGTTTCTCGGACGTTGGGCCTTCGTCTAGTTCTCATTCTCGTCCGGCGCTCAAAGGGTTGTTTCACATTGAAAAAAAATTTGGAAAAAATTTCGTACACCGGGGTACGCCTGGAATTTTTTCGACCTGGATTCGAATTCGGCGACATCGAAACCCCAGGGGTAAAAAAATTAGCATCAGAGATGGTTAAAATGCCAGAACCGAAAAATGACCCAAAAATCCCTGTTTTTCATAAAAACGGCTATAACTCTCGATTCAAATTTTAGTAAACGGCTGTAAACAACAAAGCCGTCATCAGCATAATAAGGGCTTTCCAAAAACACCAAAATGAGCAAAATCTAACGGGGAAGGGGGTGATCTCGTTTGCTCCGTCGGACATGAATGGAAGGATGATGAGCAGAATTAAACATTTTATTCTGAATGTAACGATCATAAAAGGATAGATAAAATAAAATTAGGGTCGATCAAGCAGTGATCTTCTTACAAGAGGGAGCTTGGCTCCTTCGGCGCAGTGTGGCGAGCGCCGTGGTGGAGAGCCACGAAAGTCAAAAATTTGGCACTTAACTTAACTCGGGTAGCCTCACCCTGCCAAGGCTGAAACTTTGCCAGTTGATTCAGCTCACGAGAGCTACAAAATGAGCTATCACACGCTTGGAACACGGCGGCGCAGAGCCAGTTCTGACTGTGGGAAAGTCCGGGAATCTCGACTTTCGGTGACTCATAGCTCCCGAAAAAATAGAACTCCTGAGCTGATTTTGATACCAATCGTCTTCTCTTGAGCTGGGGAGCATTTTGAGATACTCATAGATTTTGAGACACTCATAGATCCGCGAGAAAAAATTTTTGGTTACCACGCACAAGTGCAGATGAGTTAGACGGATTTGGAAAAATTTTTAACCAGACTATGGATTCATTTTAGGCATTTTTCAATTTTACCCGGATTTACCCAAACATCGTACCAAAGTTGTCCTTGACAACTGATATGTAATTTCTGTTAGGCAAAAACTTTAAGCTACCGCAATCGCATCAATATATTCAATTATAAAGTTTCTAGTTCCTATTCAGGTAGTTCAGCCTCCGGGGTTTTTCGAATACTCTTAGTAAGCGCGTATTGTCGTACTTCTGTGCAACCTTGTTATAGGTTGTTTTGCTGTTTCGGAATAGGCACGATTTCTTAATCTCCATCACTTTCAAACAAATTGAAATAAGAAGGAGAATTACGCCTCAGCAGCAATAACCTGTTCTCTGTCTCTTGTACCACCGTGCATTACTAGAAAACGCTGCGTGTAACCCTTCGCTTATCACATTCCCGCCATCATTGCCTGACTCATCATTGTGGTTTGCTCGTTCTGTCTGTCTACAGGGTGCAATATTTTGGGATTTTGTCTCAACGGTTATCCCTTCTCATCTGCCAGAAAATCGCCCGGCATATCTTATTCTTTTACTGTTAATGTGCATATCAAGTTAAAACTTCAAGGTGTAGTATTACAATAAACTCATGGCTGAAATCGAACCCGTTATTGAAGACGTTTGCGAAATTTTGGATAGTAATATTGGATATTGCCGTTATGGACATGGGCCGACAAACTATTTATTCATATGTGGCGGTGTCGGTAATGGATCTAAGGAATTGATTTTTTATTTAGTAATAAAATCATAATCTTTAGGATGCTACAAAAAGGATTACCCGGAAAATGTTTTGCGAGCTTTTGACCCCGAAATTGCGACAATTGTATGTATAGACCCTCCTGGATATGGCACAAGTCGTCCTCCAGATCGGCAACAGGAAGTGAATCGGTGCAAAAAGGACGCCGCATATTGTATAGCACTAATGGAAAAACTGAATCTGACACCTTTTGTGGTGCTTGGCTGGAGTGAAGGTGGCAGAACAGCAGTACACGTTGGAGGCCAAGGAAAAACTCTGGTTACCCATATGGTAAGTGGTTGACTGTAGTTATATTAACCGATATTTATATTGTTCTGCAAAATTACTTTGCAAAATTACTACTACTTGCAAAATTACTATTTTTACTTACAGGTGGACTTAAGTTTTATACTTGCGTTCTTATCAACTTTTTATTAAAATATGGATGCGGATTATACATATTGGACTATATCTTGGAGCAATTCTAACTTAAGAAGTGTTTAGTTATGAACGTGTCTTTTGCTGGTATCGAGCATGAAAATCTAGCTATGCTTGCACGTGAGCTTTCAAAAAATAAATTAATTTGCTGTCCTCAATTGATTTTTAACTTGTTTAAAATAGATGTTTTTGGTTTGCGCCGAAAAGAAAATTTAGTTATGAAATGTATAAGAGATAAATTGAGATATATTCAAATTGCAGTATTTTGTTAAAATTTTGCTGTTTTCAATTACAGATATTGTTATCCACTAGCACGAAAGTGGACTTCCGTGGTGATATGGCTTTCAAAGGCATGCGGAATACTGACCAATGGATGTCCGCAGCCAAAGAAGTATATCTGGCTCATTACACTCCTGAATTTTTGAAGGTCCAATGGGCTGCACTCTGCGATGTTGTATCACAGTAAGTGCTTCTATTGAATTCACTGTTTTACTTGTTACTAATATTTTAGGGTGTATCGTGATTTGGGCGGGCGATTTCCGTCTGATTTTGTGCTGCCAACACTGAAAATTCCAGTATTAATCATAAATGGTGGAATGGATAGATTCATCATGGATCCAAAACTCCTTACCGAGAAGCTGGCAAATTCCAAGTAATAAACAATATGTTGGTATATCAAAAACAATACTTTTCCAGAGTGGAAATCCATGCCCAAGGAGGCCATGACCTTCACATAAAATACTCCAAGTTAGTCTTACTGCTTACATAAGGAAAAATTTTGCTTTGGAAATATTTTTTAAGGTTATTTAATTAGAGGTGTACTATAGGGCAGATAACAAATGTTTTCTATGTAGTTGTGTAAGTAGAATCTTAGGCGTACACTGTATAAGCCTCATTTTGTTGCATATTAGCAAAAATTTTGGGAAGGAATGTCACAATGTAAATAAATGAAATCGCTTATAATTGTGCATATTTGGATAAACAGGAAGGCATTTATTTTCAAAACGAATCATTTCTTTCGACAATTTATCTTCCAAAAAGTTGAATGAAACGCGTATTTCCAAAAATATGGGATTAAAATATCTTTAATTCGGCTTTTTCAAAAGCATAAGTCGAATGCTTAATATGTTTCAGATAGACTGAAAAATGCATTGTTACCTGAAATTTCCTGGAGTTTTTTGGAAAATGAAAATTTTTGAGTTTGGAAAGTGTAAATTACTAATTAAACCAGTTTTAACTTTATTGTGTCCATTGGCAAATAATCCTCATCATTTACATTTTTATTTTAGGTGGTTTGCATCAAAAATAACGACATTTATCAGGGAGAATCCGCCTAATAAAAAGTAGTTGTTATATGCCTCAGTTAAGTTGCGTGTCATTGTTATTCGCCATCTTTTGCATTTTAGCAACATTTAGGACACATACCTAGTGCATATCGTGAATGACGCCCTAAGGAATAATAAAGTTATTCAAGAAAAATGTCTTTTATTGTAATATAATTAAGAGAAAATAAATGTCTCTTAATTTAATTGTGTCAACCAAGAATTATCCCAAATGTCGAGAGTTTTGATCCCTTTTATCAATGGGCCTAAATTTTAACGATCCGTTACAGTTAGGGTACGATGTATACAAATTCGAACTTTTGATGGAATTGTTAACCATTATACAGTAGACGGCGAGATTTTTTTAATACATTCATCATGCGAAATTTGAGATTGTTACCATTTGAAGTAGCACGGTATAATAATCCATATAAATCTTTCCCACCCATATCCGGCTGTGATATTTTGTCACGCAATTATTCAAGCGTATGTGTGAGAGTATATTACCCAGGGCAACTAAGCAGCCAACTTATATGGTGCCTAATAAGCGTATCCTTTCAAGTTTTGCCGAAAGAACTGTCAGTCTCGAAATAAATGAGAAGGAGATCAATAAAGGCACACGCAAGGTGTTACTTGCACAATTCTGTCGGTATTTTTGAGCAATTCTCGGAAGTCAAATAAAGTCAGATTAGAAATATTAAACACACGCACACTTTCTGGAGACTCAGACTCTGAGCCGTGTGAATTTGTCAAAAAGGCAAAAACAGGTAAATGCTTAATTACGCAAGCAAACTGAATTAATAACTTTGCCGTTGACTCTCACATGCATTTTATTATGAAATTCCATTGTATTAACGGTGGCCAGAAGGTGCTTACCTAATAATAGACATGTGCGCACAATTTTTATGTATATGGGCAAGCGTAAGGGTTTCAGTGGCGTTGTTTGCAGATCTCTTAATTTTTATGCTAGACTGATTTCTCAAACGAAAACATAAAGTTCAAATGAATACAAACTTATGGTCATAAACAACAGTCTTTTTTGAGTTAAAGCAGTTTTCTTTATTCTCCCAATTATACCACGAGATATCTTTTCCCTAAAATAAATTATTTTGCTTGAATGAAGTTTCTTTTTATCGTATATGTTTAATATTATTTTGTATTAATTTTCGCTAAACTACTTTTGCTAAGTTCGATTTCCAGTTTAATCTCGTTTGACTAAATTTCATCAAACCTTTGAGGATTGAAGAAACCAAGTCATACTTTGTTATAAATAGGTAATCAAGTGAAAGTATAAATAAATTGTTCAAAAATAGACATAGAAGAAATAGAAAGAATTGAAATAAGAATGACATTATTTCCGTGCATATCGTTTTTGGTATCACTATTTTTGCACCTGTTTTATAAGTTAAAACACAAGATTTCAGGAGAAGTGTAGATTAGCAATTGAATCGATTGAATGTAAATATTCGATGGAGTTTTATAAATGTTGCTCTTTAATTTAAAAAATGTAAATCATAATTTGCTGTTGTTTGCACCAAATACACTAAAGCTTCAGATAATTAAACCAGTTACTGTAGTACTTACAGAGCAGCGGCTCAAGCTGAGGCTCCAGGTTTTTGCATTTGGAAAATTAATTTTGCAGAAATCGCTATAAATCCAAAACAGACATTTTTGATCTGAGCAATCATCAAATGCACCGAATCAACCTATCAATAATATTTGCTGTAAAAAATTTTCTTATGCCCAAAATGTTTAACACAGGGGCTCAAAATTCATTATTTTCGCATAAAAAGCTCCTTTGCCCTCATCAGGGGCGCACCCAGGATTTTTTTTTGGGGGGGGGTACGTTTCAGTGGAAATGGCCATTTTGGGGGGGGGGTACGTACCCCGGGTATCCCCCTGGGTGCGCCACTGGCCCTCATACTCAATGAGCAACTTTGCTTCAGGAACCATATTCCTGCAGTTGCTGCAATTATTGTACTTAATTCGGATGTGCTGTAAAAAATCAAAACCTAACCCTTAAACTTTCGAAAAACTCAAAAACTTTGAACCTCAGTCCCCTAAATTAAAATAATGACTGCCGCCATTTTTAGAGGTCAAATATGCGTTTAATTTTTCGATCTTGACATATATTGCAATTCAGACAATAATTTTAGATTACGAGCGAAGAAAACATGACGAGTGAAAGCAATTCCTCCGAATTCGGAGATGATGGTATGTTCGGACTAATTTTTATTATATTTTTAAACTTTCCTCAAAAGATTTCAATATCCTTCAGCAAATAACTTGCGGAAATAACACTTAAAATCAAAAATTGTGATTCACTCGCAGAATTCGACTTCGCTGACGAAAATATTGACACACGATTTCTTATTTTCCCAAACTATAGGAATGGAAATTCGTCTAATAATTACTACCTTATGGGCTATTCCAACTTCGGGATAACCTAGCAATTACATCACGGCAGTATTTTGAGCAAATAACATAGATTGCGTTGGCATCCTCAAAGCGAAATATTCGTTTTCTCAGTTGTTAATTTCAGAAAGCTTATGCGAATCTATTACGATGAAAAGTAATTCCGAAGCACTTCCATCCATGCGGTCGAATCCGCCTGTACCGCAGAGCCGTCATATGAGCCGCGGTCCAAAGTTTGTCATTTTTGTTTTAAAATACCGTAAATCCTCTAATAAGTCCCCCGGGGGACTTATTGTTTCGTAAGTGTTTTCAAAAAAAATTTTAAATTTCAAACTCAAATTTCTCCGATATTTTCAATGACAAAGTTTTGGCATTGGGATTTTTCTTACGTAACTCAACAAGATCTACACGAATATGCACTTAGTTTTGGTCGGGCGAGCACGCAAGTACGTTTGGCATTCTGTTTGAGGGGGGACTTATTTGAGGGGAGGGACTTAATTGAGGGGAGGGACTTATTAGAGGATTTACGGTATACGTATTTTGGTTATTCTTCACAAAGCAAACATTCAGTAAAATAACTGAACCATAGTCTCAATTTATGATAGTTGTTTTTAAGACTATATGTGGTAAAATATTTCGAAACTTAACATAATCGTATCCTTAATTGATATGTGTATCCAGAAGGCACTGGCTGGAAAAACGAAATACAACGTTTTAGATGTCTATCAGTAAGGTCCGGATTTTGACAATATGTTTCAGTACTGCTAGAAAAAAAATTTTTGGTTCATATTAATTTAATAGTCGCATGGATTTTTAAAAACATTTTACACTCTAGCTAAATATGAAATGAAATATCGGAATTGTAAATTCACTATCAACCTACAGTACTCTCTCTTGAGTAAACACCGCGTAAACTGATCAGAAGTTGAATCGTCGTTTTCAGCTTTCTTTGGTACTTTTGTACGGTTGTGCCCCAAGGGCCACAAGGTGCTCTGACATTCGAGATAACGAACGAAACCCCGAATATTTCTCAAACTACCACTGAAATAAAAACCCCTAAACTGGTACGTTTAGACCGTAGTCATGACCGTCGCGTTGTCATTTTATGACCGCGAAGCTAAAAGTTTTTTTCTGAAGTATTTTCTAGAATTTTATCAAAATGCTTTTTAGATGCGCTAGAAAAATGCCTATGCAGGATTACAATTTTTTGAAAAAAAGCCGGAAATGTCCAGAATATAACAAAGAAAATTGAAAACGACAATTCATTTTTTGATCAGTTTACGGGGTGCATACTCAATAGACAATACGTTATCTGTTTTGGTCTTACATGTTTACTCTGGTTAAACCATTGTTATATATTATCATAAATGTACTTATACACTCCAATGACAAAATCGTTTAGAACTGTGCACGAACGCCACTTGAGTCTTACTGAGAGTGACGACGCTTTATCTCTTTTGTCACAAAACATACGAGATAATGCATCACTCAAGGATTATATGTGAGTTATCAACTCTTGGTTTCTAAAATTGTTCTAGGGTAATGTTCCTGAGTATTTTTATATGGAAGTGTATCGTATGGAACAAAAGAATTGAATTATTTTTGGGATAAAATTCTATTTCTGGCATGTTACAATTTGTATAGCGTGTGAAGAATTTTTACATAAATTTAAGGATATAAAAGAGGGATTCCAATCTTTCAACAATCTTTCGTTTCATTTCAGCCGCTGCACATCAGCGCAGTCGTCCATGTCGCTCTCACCTGTACCGTCACCATTCTCTTTTTCGAACTACTCCGCACCGCTTATTCCAACGAGTCGAAGTGTCGGCAGTGAGCAAACCAGTGCTACACCGCCTGTAGACACGCGTCATATTCAAGTGACAATAAAAAAGAAAGACAGTCGTACGGAATTTGGCGGACGCCCGCCTGTGTCAGGTGCACATCCTTCTGAACTTAATACGGAGAAATCGCGCAGTAATAAGTCTCACAACTCCACTAAAAGTCGCCAAGCGTCTTTCAAAAGTGGGTTCAAAAGTGGGAATTCGGTCTTCTCTGTGTCGTCTTCGGTGGATTCCGCGAAAGAAGAGAAAATAGTTACCAGCTTGGATCACAGCGCAGGAGGGAGTTCTGTTATGGTGGTGCCGAAACCGCCTTCGAAAAGATACTCTAAGGGGGCAATTCGGGCAGTAAGGAAATTTTATGCAACAATAAACATACTATTCGTGTGTTATAATTTTTCAGAGGGGTCAGGAACTGGCTTTTTAAAATACTAATTGGTTAAAAAACAATTGATTAAGGCTAAAGTCAATATTTTAACGGGATTGTCTGTAGAAATTTTTTATTGTCATCAATCGACGTCACTAAGTTGCGAATAAGAGAAGCTTACATTGAAATTGGGGTGTATTGTAGAGCACTTGAGCATTTGTGAATATATGGCAATGTGCAAACACATATTTTATCCCGAGTGTTCATTATTTGTTCAGCACTTTTTGGTACATTTTGTTTAAATAATTTTGGTTCAAATAAATAAATATAAATAAACATAAAAACTCAGCTAGTTTTTACGAACGGCAGAATTAATTTAGTATTCGGAAGATCAAGGAGAGGATGTTAGAGAGGGAATAATGCCCCCACCTCCAATTGCACTCACAAATGAGAATATAGCTGGTGGAATGTGGCATTCTGTATCGGATTTGGCCGCCGCCCATTCCGAAAATTCACCTCCGCCAGAAAGTGTGAACGCCAAAGGCGATCCACCCAGGTCGCATTCACAATGTGGCACGCGCAGAAGAAGTCATTATTTGGGAGAACTTGTGTGGCAGGTACGCGACTTCATTCTGTAACTATCGCTTATTAATACATTTAGGTTGACGAGACGGTATTTTGCGGTGGGATTGAGGCCGTGCAAAATCAAAACCTTCTCTGTCGATTGAACATTGAATATATTGTTGACTTGAGTGGACAGGATGATGATCCCAATATACAATCCAGGTGACTTAGTTGTTTTTGTAATTTTTGTGGTTTTATGGAATGTTTTTATCTTTTTTCTCTCATAACAAACACTGGTGTTCTGTTAGACATAAAGTAAACTTTCTCCAGCTTTCATGAATTTTCAACCATTCAGGCCCAGAAGTGAATATCCTTGTTTATGTTCAAAGAGAACAGCACATTCGCGTATGATTATGGCTATTAAAGTTAAGGATGACTCCGAAATGTCCCTTCGACCCACGAGTAATGATGCAACGGTAAGTCTTTAGATAGAAATTATAAGATTATGTGACTTCTCATTTTGTATAATTCTATAACTCTAGGCTCATATGGCGCCTCCATATTAATATTGAAGCGTATAAAACGCAGAAAGTTATAAACTGTTTAAATCTAAAAAAGCTGTTTCGAACCTAATCAATAGACAGCTTTTATGTACAAATCGTAGGAGCTTCTCGTCAGTATTGACCTACGATCTGTGCTTAGTGATTTAACTATTATGTTCTAAAACAGATGGTTGAATTTTGTTTGATATTGGCTAAGGACTATTGTTTGTTATGTCTTAATGACATTTTTGAGAGACAGAGAAAAATCCATGAAAAGGTGCTATTAAATCGTACCTTATTTGCAATCTTTGATCCATCTTCGTTGTAAGCCTCCCAAATAACCCTACTCCCGAAGGGCTGTACGAGAGTCATGGTTGTTCGGGAGTATGTGTTGTTCATGTTTAAGGCACCTTGAGACTATTCTTGATGACTAGCTTAATGACATTCGGGCATCAAAGTGGTTGGGCTTTCTGCTCAGATTCACAGAGCCCCAAAAAACACCTGTGTATGTGAAATTCCGGCATGATCATATTAACATTTACGAAAAGGTGCGGGAAAATGACTTACCGTACGCCTAGGAATTTTTGATCTCGCCAAATTTAGCTATAGAAGGATTGTTCGTGAGTAAGGGTTGTTCGGGATTAGAGCAGGACCTTAGGCTCTAAAGTCGGTTGGGCGTTCGTCCCGGGTGCGCGAAAAAACCCCGCAAGACCATGTCAGAATCTCCGAAAAGAGCATACCGTGTTATGCCTTTTTGTATTTTTGTCTCGAAAATGCCGCCGGATTCGGCATCAGCGTGGAAAATTTATAAGTGGTATGAAATCTCGGTCGTAGCGAGCCCGGAAAGCGTCGAACTGAAAAGTGAGTAACGGAGGTTACTCGCTTATTATATAACGATTGAACCATTTATCATTTCACTTTGGAGCTGTAGCATTTAATGTAATACATCAAATTTAGAGAGGATCGAGCGCAAATGCAAATAATATGCTGAAAGAGCGTGAAGAAATAATTCGATACTTCGAAGTTTTAATTGATCTAATTAGAAAAGCTCGAATAGCGAACAAGTATATTTATGAATTTTGGAGACACAAAAAATATATAACATAAAATTATAGGAAAGTATTGATTCATTCTCTTCGTGGAAGAAATCGCGCTCCAGCCTTTGTAGCCGCTTATCTCATGCATTGCAATCGGTGTACACGGGTGCAGGCCATGACCAAAATTTCGAAGATGGTAATTATTTAACCTTTATAGAGACTGAAATGTAGCTCTAATTTTCCTAATTTGACAACAGAAACTTAGAAAAATTTTCATATTTTCGCTCATAAAACTGCTTTATAGCGAAAAAAGATTGCAAATACCAAAGTTAAAAACACTAAAGAGGGGCGTGCCCCTTTACAAATATATTGATTCGAAAACGAATTGTGAGAAGCATAATAATTTATTTCTGAAAAGACGGCTTTTTTTAATTATTAAATATAGATGTCGAAAATGACATCCACACGCCCGGGTTTGTGTATTTCTGACACTCTCCAGCGGGCATTGATGCGATGGCAAAGTATTTTGGGCATCCGTAGCGAGGATGGTCGGCTAGATTCCAACGTCATCGCTCAAGCATTTATGGTAATTTATTTAAATATATGTGCGATTGTTAGTGTAGAATGACCATGAATGTTAGGAGTAGGTACCAACTCAATTCCCCATATGAAAACACTGCTAAAGTTTATTTATATTTAGGTGCAACCGTCCAAGAGAAATGCGTGGGAGTAGAGCAATTGCAATTTTTGTCATGATTTTAATGTCTTTTGTAAAACTTCATTGTTAGCAAATAAAATGTTGCTATGAATATTGACGGGATTTGCCTTATTCGTGTGGTTAAATCCTTGTAGGTTTTGTACATGTTGCATAGGGACAAGTTTAATAAGACCCTGCCATGATTGATGTAACCTTGAGGGCTTCCCTATCCTGGCCCACCCACTTGAGCGAAAGGCGGCCAGTGACTCGCCTCTTTAGGGATTTGGTCTCGATTAGTTGTGAGGCATCGTCGGGTTTTCCTACTGAAAAGAAATTCGGTTCAGTTCATCGACCAATGAATTATCCTACAACGCTGAAACATGCAGTACTTCCCTTATTTCCTAATAATTAAACGAAATTGCGCATATGAATCCGGTTAGAATATTTACTATCGCCAGTTCAAAAGAAAAGAACATCTGGAAAAACGGTTTGTTAATTTTGCTCGCAAGTTTTCTCAATTTTAATATTCTCAGTCTTGCATAAAATCGCATGTTTTCGGCCTCTTCAACGCGGCAGGCCCTTTTGGTTATTACGTAGACAACTTTTATGCATAAGTTTTCCGCTTGTCTGTTCTGTAACAGGAACTCAAAAAAGGCCAACAATCACCAGAAGAGGAATTTTTCTTCGTAATTCTACCAAATATATTTGGCGAATACTTAGTGTGAGGATTAGAGGTTTTAATTAGTGTGAGGATTAGAAGTTTTAACCAATAATTTCATCAATACTTCATATACAGTAGCGTTTTTATCGTATTGTTTTCTCATAGGGTTTTAGTATGGAGTTAGCACTTATTTAGATAAACTTAAAAATAAAACTAACAAACTACTAACCCGTCTTAATCCAAAGTTGGGGTGGCATCTTATATCATAAAATCATTGGTCAAATGATTTTTACAAAATTTGCTCCAATTTCAAGTCGAAAGCTTTTGTAGTAATTTTAATTAGTAATGGTATACTTTACTAATTTGTTGGTGTCTGTCCGTCCATCAATCGCCTGCCATTTAGGCCCTTTCCAGGCCGTTTTCGCCCGAGATTTTGTCATCATTATAGTTAACACCCCCATAAATCCGTAAAATCGAGTCAGATTTGGGGTGGTCCTACCATGAAAACGTGAAAAAGGGGTTTGTTGCATATTTATGGCCATAGCTCACGTAAAATGCCACTTCTTGAGGTGGGGTAAAAAGCAAAGATGGTCGATGCATCGACATGCGTCTTTTTACAATTTTATCCGTTTGTCGCGAAAGTAATGCGAATGCGATTCAAATGAAAGCTTGGTCCCGCAGCGAAGCTGCTTTGTCTTCATCAAATTTTCTTTGTCTCCACCAAATTTTGTTTGAATCGCAGTCGCATTACTTTCGATACAAACGGATACATGTGGGTTGTCCCACCACGAAAGTTTGGAACAATCGGTCTTTTCACCATAACTACGTAAAAATGCACTTTTTGAAGTGGGGGTTAAAAGCAAAGATGGACTACGCATCGCGGCGCATCATTTGCTGGGTTCAGGTTCTGGGTATTCCCATCACGAAAAGTCCCGCAGCGGCGTAGGCCGCTGCGCCCTTTCTAGTAGCAGTAAAAACTATTCATATTTCTCTAATTCTCAATCACAGTCAAATATTTTAAGAATAGAACATTTCATTAAGTGATTTTTTTAAATTAAAACAAAGCTCATGCTAAAAGTGTTCGAAATGAGACGGTGTAGCGTTACATAGGGAGAGCGAAGTTGTGTGGTTGAGCTTAGAGGGAAATAAGATGACAAATACTCCAGGACCACTGAGCTCAAATTTTGGACCAAATTTTTTCACGAAGTTCCAACGGCTCCATGTTTAATCATTCTGAGCCGCCTGTTATTACTAAAGACCCCAAAAATATTTTAAAAATAAAAAAATATTTAAAAAATATTTTGGACTTTTTTAAACTAAAATATTTTAAAAATATTTTTTTATTTAAAAAATATTTTGCATATTTTGGGAATTTTACTTATGTTTTAGTCAATAATTTTGGCATTTTTGGACAAATTTTGGACAAATTTTGTGACTTTTTGGCAAAATTTTCGCGGCGGCCTTCGGCCGCCGCGAAATTTTTTTTGGCGGAGAAATTTTACCGAACAATTTTGCCGAAAAATTTTTTTACGAAATTTTTCAAAAATTTATTTTTATTTTGCCGTTCTTTTCCAAAATTTGTTATATTTTGTTGAATTTTAGCTTTTAATTTAGTCTGAAGTAATAAAAATGAAGGCTAAAAAAGCAGAATTAAAGTCTAGAATCGGCAAAAAATAGCTAATTAAAAAAATATTTTTTTAAAAATATTTTGCGATTTTTTTAAATATTTTCATTAATTAAAACCGGCATTAAAAAAATATTTTTGGGGTCTTTAGTTATTACAAAGCTAGTAAACTAGCTTAAGCGAAAGTACTAAAGGGAAAGTTTAAAAAATCCGCTTTTATAGGTTGGTATTCTTTTCTGCAGGTAAATATAACGAATACACTCAGTTACAGATAGTTACTAAGTGGTCTCTCCGATCCCTGGATTTTTCATACTTCTGTGATAATTGTACTATTTTATTAGCGGATTTTTCTTACAAATGTCCAAAATAAATAATTTATAATGTACCAAGGTGTAAAAACTCGAGAATTGGTCATAAGATCACATGAAATCTAAATTCTCTATCCCTAAAAACTAACTGTTTTGCCGATTAAGCACATCTATTTCTATGACAAAATCGTGACATGTCCATTGAAAAGTGTAGAAATGACATTTCGAGCAATAGCGATTCCACCGGAAAATGTATAATTCGACGCTACCCCGAGGTTCCTATGTAAGCCCACACTAAAAATGACATTTAAATTTATTACATAACAAATTTTATTTAACGTGTTATAATCAACATTTTTTAGACAGTAGAAAAGCAAAAAATTCTCGTGAAATATTATACATACCTATGTTGAAAGCATGTCTTTTAGTTGATCGCATAATGCGTAGCCTGCGATTTTCTTTTTCTGCTCTTCTCAATTATTATGTGAACACAATCTGGCACCTATGGCTCTTAAGCAACGCAATCGTGGAGATGGTTCTAACAACGCCGAGTCAAGGTGTTCGCCAAAGGAATAGCAGCTTGCCCCTGCGTGATATTGGAGCAGAGAGAAGCAAGTCGAAGTCGACTGCGCTCACTCACAGATCTGCTAGTCGAAACTTGACAGCCTCCAATTTCGATGATAACAGCGCTACCGATCAACACTGTCATTATTGCAATATACACAAATGCATTATGAATAATGAGTACAGAACGACAAAAGAGCAGGTATTCTGCATCGCTACAAAATCAGGTATAATGTATTTTTAATAATACAGTTTTCTACACTAAAAATTATACCCGAAATGATGATGATCTAACATCACAATTCGTTTTTTAAAACATTACTGGATCCGTCGTATAGAGCTTAAACTAAATAATGGATCAATACGAAAGTAGTAAAACCTTTAATCAAATTTTATCATGCTTATTGGTTTATAACCATTCAAAATATAGTTTATTCTTTAGTATTTCCCCATAATGCAAAATGTAAAAACCAGTCAAAAAGCACTTTGTAGAGAAAGAACTTTTTTAGGGGTTTTCGACTATGTTGAGACCGAATTAAAAATTTTTTTTTAGATTGGAGACGACTTATGCAAGATATGCCCTCAGGGAATATTTCTGGAAAATGCCTCTTTTTGACAAAGAAATTGCCTCGGAATAGCCAGAATTGCTTGTTTTCTACTATAAATTGCCAAAATAAGTGCTTTATAGCACTAGTCAAGTGGAAAGGGCGCGGCAAAGCCGCGCCCGTCGAATTCTCTTGTGTTTGGTATTAGTTATCATATTTTTCCATTTTTCAGTATTCTTCGGTATTCTTCAGGATTCGGTATTCTTCATGGATTTGGTAACTTAAATCTCGAATCAGGGCTTTGGTAACTAAAATCTCGAATCGGTCTCTGTCAACTTCAGTCACAAATCAGGGATTTGGTAACTTAAATCTCGGATCAGGGCTTTGGTAACTAAAATCTCGAATCGGGGCTCTGTCAACTTCAATCACAAATCATGGATTTGGTAACTTAAATCTCTAATCGGGTCTCTGTCAACTTCAGTCACAAATCATGGATTTGGTAACTTAAATCTCGAATCGGTCTCTGTCAACTTCAATCACAAATCATGGATTTGGTAACTTAAATATCGAATCATGGGTTTGGTAACTTAAATCTCGAATCAGGGCTTTGGTAACTAAAATCTCGAATCGGTCTCTGTCAACTTCAATCACAAATTATGGATTTGGTAACTTAAATCTCGAATCATGGGTTTGATAACTTAAATCTCAAATCAGGACTCTGTCAACTTCAATCACAAATCATGGATTTGGTAACTTAAATCTCGAATCATGGGTTTGGTAACTTAAATCTCGAATCGGACTCTGTCAACTTCAATCACAAATCATGGATTTGGTAACTTAAATCTCGAATCATGGGTTTGGTAACTTAAATCTCGAATCGGTCTCTGTCAACTTCAATCACAAATCATGGATTTGGTAACTCAAATCTCGAATCATGGGTTTGGTAACTTAAATCTCTAATCGGGGCTCTGTCAACTTCAGTCACAGATCAGGGATTTGGTAACTTAAATCTCGAATCAGGGCTTTGGTAACTAAAATCTCGAATCGGGGCTCTGTCAACTTCAATCACAAATCATGGATTTGGTAACTTAAATCTATAATCGGGTCAAAAATCCAAAAACCGAACCCATTTTCGGATTCAGCGTATCGAAATACCCCGTTCCTGCAATTTTCAGCTTTTTCGGCCTTTCAAAAAATGGATTTTTCTGGATAAAGCCACTTTTTGGGTCAAAAATCCCGAATCTGATCCCATTTCCGGATTCAGCGTATCGAAATACCCCGTTCCTGCAATTTTCAGCTTTTTCGGCCTTCAAGAGTCAAATTTTCAAAAAATGGATTTTTCTGGATAAAGCCACTTTTTGGGTCAAAAATCCCGAATCTGAACCCATTTTCGGATTCAGCGTATCGAAATACCCCGTTCCTGCAATTTTCAGCTTTTTCGGCCTTCAAGAGTCAAATTTTCAAAAAATGGATTTTTCTGGATAAAGCCACTTTTTGGGTCAAAAATCCCGAATCTGACCTTCAAAACGTCTTAGGATCACTTTTTCTTGCATTGCGAGAGTTTTTGGTTTTGGACCCCCCCCCCCCCGGGACCCCTCCCCTGGAAATCGAAATAAGCCCCCCCATGAATTTTTTAAATTTTTTTTCCCGATAATTTTTCACCCTGAATCCGAATCCGTCTTCACTTTTTTCCACCGCTTGACAGATCTCGAGATCTCACCCTTCCACAGTCCACCTGCACATTATATATAGGACAATACACTAGCGCAACCAGGGGGTACCGGGGGTACACCCCCCCCCCCCCAAAATGGCCATTTCCACTAAAACGTACCCCTCAAAAAATCCTCGTTGCGCCATTGATAGCATATTTCCGCTGATTTAAGCTGCGCCCGAATCAAAAGTAAAAGCAGTATCCCAACAACCTAAGCGATCTGAGTTTCGCCTGCCGGCGCTTCGCACCGGCAGGCGAACCGAGCCCACACTGATTCACTTTCTGCGAATTTTGCCTTATTTTTGCCATTTCTGGACATAAATAGGCATTCCGTTTTTGGCCAATTTTGACCTCTAAACAATGCTTTGGCAAGGCTTTTTGGCTCTTTTTTATTTTCCGGTATGGAGAAAACTACGAAAGTGCCATATCATTTATGCATATGTATATTGACAGAATTCTTATTACTTTCATTAAAATGTTTGAGAGATAAAGAAATTATCCTCTAAAGATTTTGGTATAGTGCTAAATATTTACTTGGATATTTATTCTAATACTATTCAGATAATTATTGGCCGGTTAAAGAAAGTTGCGTGAATGAACACGGATTTCACAAGTTATTGCTCAGGGAGACAGACTTGACAGAGGGATGTGATAACAATCAAGACGGCCAGGAATTCTGTTGGTGCCGACATGTGAAGTTTGTTTTTCGCTTTCAAAATATCCAATACTAGCGGCTAGGGATCTGATTAAAATTTTTGTCTCTATGTGTGTACAGCAAATTCGGCATACAGGTACCCATATGCCGAATCCCAGTGATTTGGTATTCACGCTAAGTCAATGGTGCATCAGTATCCGGGATTCTGAATCAAGATACTCAAAATCTGACCCTGGATTCGGAATCCACCTACCTAAAACCCCCGAGTGCTAAAATTTTCGAAATGGCAAAAACCATAAACTACGAAATTTGCAGTTTGTAGTCAAAAATTCTGGACAAAAACCTCATTCACAGACAAAATGAGCCACAAAGATCAAACTCAGGTCATCACTGACAGGGCTAGCTTACTTGGGGATTTTTTTAATTTTTGGGATATGTTGGTTTGGCGGGAAAGTTTTTGCGGTTGTTTTAAAGCCAATTTTATTAATCACGACGGCGCCACAGGCTGAAGGAGGCGACAAAAAATGTGAAACCCGAAATACAGCCAAAAATCAAAAGAGTTCTTATCAAAGATTTTTTTTGCCAGGAAGCAAGTTGAAGTGTTGCTCGATCATACCCCGTGGGTGAAATATTCGTCCTTCTGTTTTAAATTAATATTTTGGGCTTCAAAGTTGGTACACTTTGCGTTTTTCAGTGTTAAATGGGTCAACTTTGAGAACCCAGATTTTAATTTAAAACAGAAGGATCAATATTTCACTTGTACGGAATGGTCGAGCAATACTTCAAATTTTACTTTTTCATAAAATTTCAGACCTATGAACTCGATTGCGACCATTACGACATTTTTTAGATTTTTTTGCCCAAAAATGGCCATTTTCGTGTGTTTTGGAGGAAATGCGACGTAGAACGTTCGAAATGGCCTGGGATTTTTGGTAGATACCCTATTTCGGCTACGGCGAGTCCGAATTTGGCCTCATATCGTGGGTGGTCCCGCCACGAAAGTTAGGAAAATTGCGTTTTTTTACGGTTTTGGGCGAAAATTGTCACAAAACGGTGCCAGAAAATTAGTATTGATGGTATTTCATTTTACAGTTCCAAATTTTTAATCCATTGTGGTCCGGCAAACAAGAATTCGTGGTTATTTCTAAGAAAATTCGGTATTTTCGCGAGAAAAAAATTGATTGACGGACGTGGGGTTCGAACTTGAGACCAAAAACGCTCAACAGATCGTCCGAAAATGGTCATTTTTGACGTGATACGAAAAAAATAATTGCAGATTCGGAATCAGCGCATCGAATTACCCCTAAAAACACTCATTGCAGAAATATTTTCCACCTTTTCAAAAAATCGATTTTTTTTCAAAATCCATGTGGTACCCCCTATGGTGAAAAATGGCAAAAAAATGAAATTTTTTCGGAATGTCAGCAAAATGTGTTTTTAGGGGTATTTTGATGCGCTGAGTCCGAATCTGCAATTAGTTTTAACGTAACGCGTCAAAAATGGTCATTTTTGGGCCATTTTTGCCCAAAAACGCGATTTTCCCAACTTTCGTGGCGGGACCACCCCAAATCTGAGCCCGGATTCGAGTTCCCCGGGGTCGATTTAGGGTGGTAGGTGTCGACCAGGAAATCCGGGGAGACGATTTCACACAATCTGTCGCGTCCGGCGCCGTTGTGTAATCTAAAGCAACATTTTTCTTCAGTGTTATATACCGTTGGATCGCCCATTAATTTCTCTGATAGACCGTCACTAACTTATTTTACAATTATAGAAAAATATTTAATTACAATGGCCCAAATGAAGTACACTCAAAATGTTAATTTTTGGTTATTTTGACCAAATTTCAACGACAAAATACCTGAAAATTTGGCACTGCACAAACCAATGGCATTGCGGCTTTTGTAGCCAAGGTCCAGCTCTACCGCATACTTTTACAGAATAAGTTTTGCTTTGAAATTCTGCGAAATATGACCGCTCAAATTTGAGCCACAAACCGAAAAAATCGCAAAAATCAAAATTTTCCATTTTTCTGGTGGTGTCTTTCCTTAAAATCGTCATATCTCAGCAACCACCAAATGAAAAAATGTTCTGTAAAAGGTAAGTATTAGAGCTGAAATTGATCTACATTATTGCAGAATCGAATACAGAATAACATATTTTTTTACAAATAAAACTTATAAAAGTATCTGAAAAATCTGTGATTTCGATTTGTCTCAAGTAATCATAAGTATTCATTCATTTTCTTCGGAACAACAATAAACCCTTAGCATTCTTGGGCAGACGATAGTCTAGGCTATCATATGATATATAACACTCATAGGCACATTCTCTCACGTTATGTGAGAAAAAAAATAGATAAAACAAAACCGCAAGGACTTTTCCGCCAAACCAATATATAAATATGTAAAATACTGATGATTGAAAATAGGTAGTATTTTAAAATTTGTTAGTTTCATTACAGCTATTATTTTAGCTACGATGACGACGAGGCAGTTGTGAACGATGAACAAAAACTTGACGTCGTATCGATAAATTCTCGGCTTTGGAAAGTTAAGAATGCTTTACACATTCGCGCATCCCGCTTCAATCAACCACTTTCTGCGCAGATGTCATCGTCATGTGCGCATTTTAATATCACGTGGATTTCCGTTATTCTATGCGTCGCTTTTAAAATGTTTGCCAGCTTATGACAAAGGATTTATTATTGTGTAGATATATCTGACATTTGACTTCTTTCATTTCAATAGGCTCTTTTTATTTTCTCGCTTTCACACATTGAAGGGTATAATTTGACACATTCTAAGACTCTTATATATTGTCCATTTGAAGACAAAAGAGACATACGAAATAAACAATTGGACCATGCTACTTGCAACAATTAGGCTTCTAGTTCCATTTGTAATTTGGGAGATTTGTTAGCTCTGAACGCTATAATTGGGTGTTTATCTAAGGCCGACCAAACTCAGAGTCAGTCTTCCAGCGGCCCAGTCGAAGACTAACCAAGTCAACATTTTATTAAATGGGAGATTTTCTTTATTCCATTTGGAAATCGGATTTTATCCCGGATGGTGGCTTTCTGCGGAGCCAGCTTTTCACTTCCCCTGAAAAGTCTTCACTCTAGTTGACGACCAGTTTTGAATCGACCAATCCTTCTTAATTCGGAAAAATTTCTTTTCATTCCACAGTTTGGGTCTTTATCTCAGATTTAAGTCTAAATGAGATTCAGTGCTAATTTAAATATTGGCGATATACCGATTATTATAAATCAGGAACCAATATTCGCACATTTAAAGTTATTTTTAATCTCTTTAACAATTGATGTTCAATGATGCTCAATGTCGACATTTACAGGTCAAAGAAACGAATATAGGAAGTGTCAAATTTTTCTGAAAATTAGACTATAACTAATTTTCAGATTAATTGTCTTGTCGTATTTTGAAAAGATGAATATTCATTGCTAATTATGCAAAAATACATGAAATAAACAAAAAAGCTCATGCTGCTAACAATTGTATTTATTCTCCATTTTCTGATGAATCTTCTTCTAATTTATATATTCACCTTCCGTTCTAATTGTCTTGTAGTATATTCGGCAGAAACAGATGTAACATTCGATATAATATCATATTTGCGCCCCATAAAACCTAAAAGGGCCCTACAGCCTAAAATAAGGGTTGTTCGGGCGCCTAACCCTAATTATAAGTATTGCTTAAGCCTATATCTAAACCTAAGCCAAGCCTAAAGTAGGCCCTTATAAGGGTTGTTTATACCTAAAGCCACATCACATTGGTTCAAAAAAGCTTCTATACCATTCTAGACGCATTCCAAACCACTAAAAACCATGTTTTGGAACATTCTAGAGTGTTAATCTCGCTTTTTGGCTAATATCGATTTTTGGCTTAGTTGTTGCCTATTTTTGTTTTGATTACTCAATAATTTGTTGCATAACTATAAACAAAAAAGTTTCTAGTAAAAAGTTTCCCGTAACATTCTACCGAAATTCTACCTGAAAGTTGGCATTCCACTGCAAACTTATTACATATATACACGAAGGAAGACTGTTTTTCCTCACTCTGAGTTCATTGTAAAAATTTATCAACTCAAAGTTCTAAAATGTTCAGTGCCCATAGAAATCCTATAATTCGGATAAACAAATAGTTGAATAAAAGCGTTCATGTGGAAAGAAAGTGAGGATAAATCGATGGCTATGTCCTTTTAGTTGTTTTGATTACTCAATAATTTGTTGCGTGTAGCATGAGGAGAATGCTTCCTCGTTCCATTTCGAGCAAAGACAAGTCCTTTCTGTTTTGCATAACTGGCTAATTGAGAGGGACGGAAAAGGTGTTGTCCTCTTCTAAAATCGAGTCATATCCTCGTATCGTACGGATTATTACGCGATGCTTTGTAACTGACTAAATGTCAAATTTAAAGTATACATGGATTATTTGGTTATTCTTTTGATTAATCTCGGCCAAAAAAGGGTTGTTCATATCGAAAAATAATAGCGTGATTGAAAATTTGAGAAAAGCCAATAAGTGAGCAGTAACCGAGAATGTATTTTGAACGACTAATATCATGTCCAAAATTTAGCAACTCTTTCAGATAAATCACTATCGATAAAATGCCTATATCATCACATATTTAAGAAAACATTTAATTCGTATAACTGTAGGCTTAAGCTTTATATAGTCTTTTACTTTGATAAATAAATACACTTATATCTCTAAATTGTCCTCGAGTTACTATAATACGAACGATATTTTCACACTGTTTGAACGGACTTTGTCCCAAAGCAAATGCATTCAGTGTTGAGAGATGGGTCTCTCCCTTTCTCTCAACGCTTTCCTCTTCCCGCCAATTCAAACAGTGTGAAAATGTTGTTCGTATAATAGTATGTCTTAATATTATTTCATTTCATAGTAGCAATTCGCGCTTTTGTAAAACACGACAAAATGCCCGACTGGTTTAAACGGAGGTTCAACATAAAAATCAGTCCTACTGCTAGGCAAACGGTGCTAAATCGCATAGCCGGATTTCGTTTAAGTTTGGCGCCTATCGTTTTAGTCGGTATTTTGACGGTTTACCTTTTAATGGGATCGGCAGCACTCTTTCTGCTCGAGCAGAGTCAGTATGAGAAGAACATGGCGAAGTTCCAATTCAGCTTATTACTAAATAGGTGGGTTCTTTACAAAGATGTTGCATATAAAGTGTTTCCATATTCATTTCAGGCAGCAGTTCGCCAGACAAATTTCTTCCTCCATTTTTAATGACACCAACAGCAACATGCTCATTATTGTCGATCGCGTCCATTCCAAACGTGTCCATGTAAATTTTATTCTTTACCTTATTTTTATTAACGTTCAGGTGTGTAATGACGTCACATACGATGTTAGATAGTATTATTGACGAAAACAAAATAACAGATATACAGTAGAAATTCGTTAGAAGGTATCTTTTGAATGCCTTTGTACGTAATGTAATTCAAACTAAACTTTGATTGCATAAAAACAGTTAATTATTTATAAACAGTCAATTATTTTTGCATATTTAGCAAACGTATTCTATGATTTATACGACATTATTTATGGACCGCAGGATTATTACCTTAGTACTATTACCGTAGGAATTATTTCTGGACCTTACGCGAAAAAATTTCGAAAATTTAAAAAAATTATGGACATTTAGTTCCTCAACATTGTCCGTTTATAGGAAACAGAAATTATGTTAAACTCAAACTGGCCTGGGGTTTATATAGAGAATACGGTGCTATTCTTTTATTAGTTCTGAGCTAAAGAATAACACTACGTAAACGATTCAGCTAGTTAGATTAGGATCCAAATAACAATAACAGCTTGGCATTGGAAATTAATCACGGATTTAATTTATTTTATATTAGGAAAACTTGATGCAATCCCTGAAAGAATTCGAGCAAAAGTTATCGTCACTCGTATTCAATCACTATGAACTCAATAACAATCCATTGCCGTCTTCAGAAAACTCTCAGTTCCAAAACGGAGAATGGACATTGGGCAACTCGTTCAACTACGCTTTAGCTCTTTTGACTACTCTCGGCCACGGAAATAGATCTCCAAGAACATTTGCAGGACAGGTAATACCATTGAAAACCTAATTTATAGAACCTACAATAAAGAGTATTTTTAGTTTTTCGTACTTCTCTATAGCCTGTTGGGTGTACCTTTCTTCTTCTTGACATTGATTGTGATCGCATATCGTATATTCGACTGTGCACGGGTGAGAAATTTTACTATTGACCCTGTGGTTAGCAACTATTTTGAACTTTAGAGCAGCTATGGAATGAGTCAATATCGTTTGACCCTTTTGTTTGGTAGCATCGGATTATACGTGGTGTGGTTAGTAGTTTTTGCCATAATTATTAATGTAAATGCCATCGAACAAGGCTGGAGATCTCTATATACGGCTGCACTCTCGTCACTAACCATTCAGGTACATTACAATTGATATTTTATTGCAGTATATTATAGATTATTCGACTACACAAACATTCCTAATTATTTACAAGGTAATTTTAGACTACTGATTACAACAATATGACTGAAGAACAAAAGTTACTGACATTATTGGCAACAACGGTATCGCTTTTGCTCGGATGTATAACGGTTCTATTTCTCACTGGCTTGTATCACCGCCAACGTTACACTCACGAGGAAATCGAAGGCGAGACTGCGCAAAAATCACACTTCGGATTTCATTTTGGAAGTAGTGGAGGTTCTTTCAACAAAGTGGCAGCAGAAAAGAATGGATCCCAAACCACTCCAAAATTGGCACCAATTGTGACAATGGAACAACCGGTTCCACCTCCGCGATTCCAGGTATTTAATGAAACCAAATATTTTTTGAATTTCAAATTTAAGGTTATTGTCGATGAATCGGGTGAATCTGCACTGAGTAAACCGGCATCAAGAGCACTGTCTAGTGTCTCACCTCGAATGATTGATAGTGCTTAGCGGAAAAGCTGAGCGAATAAATATAGTTATTAGACTCTGTAAATCTATTTTATTAGCGCACGTGAATTATTAACAAAGTTATAATGACTCATGGAAGAGAACTAAGTTTCGATGCAAATTTTCTATGGTTAAACATGTAATTATATTGTGTTCAGAAGACTCATTAATTTTCATCGTGTGAATTGTTTGAAGAGATTTTCTTTTATATGCGAAATGTTAATCTGCTGCTCGGCAGATACCGAAAATGGCGGCTTGGTAATAAGAGTAAAATATTCAAAAATTAGTGAATTTGTTCCTGAAGTTTTTCATCTTATAAAAACATTGGATAATTCTTAGCATAGTTTCATGATACAATTTATTGAGTTAAATCTCGTGTTATGTACCAAATTTGCACTGAACGTTCATCAATGACTGACCTCTATACATTTATTGCAATTTTGAAATGATAACGCTTCCATCTTTAAATATATCTTAGACGTGTTTGTATTTGTTTCCGCATGTGTGTTATTGCTTATACCCATTCAAATTGTGCAATAAAAGTTTGGATATCTATTTAATATTAATTTTTATGGGTTAAACAACGAACGGTTTTATTTCGCACAAACCACCAAAGTAACATATAAAAGAGGAAGAGGTTGGGAGTAACTTTTGTGATAATTGATTGTGATTAATTTAATTGAACAAAACCAAATATGGGATGGGTGGTATGGAGCGAAAATATCGTGTGGTAATGAGAGAAACATCCACACGATAATATCAAAACAACATCGACTAGTGATTAGTTTGCTAGAGATCTTTGACCATTTATGAGCGCAGACAATCGCAGCACTATTACATTTCAAATACCAACTGCAAATAGACAACCTGTAATTGTCTAATTCCAACGATGCCAAATGAAATGGCCGAAAAGAACTTTTAGCACTAATGATTGCCGTGTGAGATTTCTCATCATAAAGGAGCATGTCGTTTGCCCAGCTTACAGATAAAGTGTAATTTTAAACAAAGATTTCCACAAACAAAACACATAATCTCAAATATTTCAATTAATTGATAAATGTCAAAAACCGGTGGCAACACATGTGGAAGAATAATGTGTGGGCAAGATGCCGTCCACAAAATAGCTGTGATGCGACTGAATAAATTAGTTGAGAGATAAATGCGAACCGGTATAATATAATAATTGAGAATAATTTCCATAGATGTCATTGCATTTCAATAAATTTTTGTTAATTACTCAATTCATCCAAAAATCTTGACGTTTTAAACATCTGTCATGTGGAATTCATTAAATATCTAATAGAAAAATAGTTTGAAAAACAATGACTTTCCTGAAGGTTTGATATTGACGAGACCGGATTATGTTATACATGTATTCAAAATCGTCAAACAAAATAACATGAAAGAAAATAACAAAAATATGTGAATGGATTATGTTAAGGAAACATTGCAATATTGCTACTTGGACCAAATAGGTATCTAGTCAACAATAAATGATAATTTAAGAAAATATTTCTTATTGATGTCAATCCATTCTATTCGGCAGAGACAGCGGCAGCAACAGCATCGACCTCGGCGCTCTGTAATTTTAATTAATGAAACCATGTAATTAACGAATTTTTAAAGTATAAGGTTGTATAACAGTTTTTTTAAACTTCCACGTGATTTTCACAAACCCTAAGACTTTGTTATTATGTTGTTATCCCAGAAAGAAAATAGTCCTGAAAGATTTACATAGGTAGAAATATTTCCGTAATGCTATTAGGTTGATCGTCGTCGTTTGATGCAATCCGATTTTGAATATGCCTCTTTTCGCGCCTTTGGCATACAGTATATGAGGTATTTTGAGGCTTTACAAGGACTCTTGAGTCAATATGATGAAACCCTTGGATAGTAAATCGACCCCGCTGAGTCCGAATCCGGGATCAGATTTGAACTTTGATTTTTGAACTTTTCCTTTTAAAATTTGGATTTTTCCAGGATTTAAAGGGAAAAGTTCAAAAGTCAAAGTCCAAATCTGATGCCGGATTCGGACTCAGCGGGGGCGATTTACTATCCAAGGGTTTCATCATATTGATATCAAAATACCTCATATACTGTATGCCAAAGGCGCGAAAAGAGGCATATTCAAAATCGGATTGTATCAAACGACGACGATCAACCTAATACATAGCTAAAAATGTTATGAAAAATTATTCAAAATTTGCTATTTTCCTTTTCTTAATTATAAGTAAAACATTACCTGCTCCTCAGCTCGCTTTTTCTTCTGCGGCGACTGTTGCTCACTGTCCTCGGCGTGTTCCTCACCATTTCCGTCCTGCTCGCCATTGACCTCACCCACACGCTTGCGGCTCTGAAATGACTCCTTATTATTTTATATTTCCAAATGTTTGAAAGCATCAATACTTACATCAGCGGAAAGTCACATATTTTAGAAATTATTCATATAATTTTTAGAAATATATACAAACCTGAGCGCTGCCGTTAACTTCGGTGGCACCGTTCTCCTTGGCCTCATGATTACTGCCATTCTTTTCCACAGCCGGGGTCTGCTCACTTTCCTTTTCGGCTTCCTTCTGGCCCTCAGCAGTTTCATTGTTCTCTTTGGCACCATTCTCGCCCTCAGCGACTTCAGCTTCGGCGGTTTTCTCCTTAGTTTCCGTCGGCTGTTGCTCTTCCACTTGCTTGCCGTTTGTGGCCTCAGGTTCCTCCTGATGTTCCTCGGTCACAACGGCGGGCGTGTCCTTGGCGGGCTGCTGCTGCACTTCTTCAGTAGTCGCGACGGGAGCGACAGCTTGGTCAACGGTCTCAGTGGTTGAACTCATTTTCTCAGAATGAATACAATTGAGTACAAGTCGAAGAGAATAAGCTAGTCTAAAATATGTTACGTTAAAATAGTTACATAATAATCAATAATTAAAATGATGTCGATAAGGTTATATTCACTATAACTGAGTAATTGCCACCAGAGATATTACAGAAAGGATTTTGGACTACAATTTTATATGAAAATGTTAGGACGAAAATGAGAGTCAATTTTCGCTCACGTGAAAAACGCAAATTAAGACTAATGCCGTCTTTTAACGTTTTTTAGCAAGAACTAATGTATTAATTTTCGCTCAGCACAAGGGAGGAGAGAAAGCTAACTTGGTATCAAATCTTGAAAATAAAGCCACAATTTATAGCCTAAACAAGCAATGTAATTGAACTGATGTGTATGGAATCAATCTTCGATTCGATTGTTTTGCGCTGTTATTGAGCATTTGTTTCGTTATTAAGTAATGAAGAACTTCGTGTTGCAAGAACAAATATTCTTATGGAATAAGCGCGAAAATTTAATGAAACGAGACTGCCATTAACCAAGCATATACATTGCCACAAATTTACACACATATTAAGCAGAGATGAGTGCATGCGACCCTAAAAAGTGAGAAGATTGAGCCTCAAGCTCAGCATATACAAATTATTGCACGGATTAAAACTGGACATTATATTGCGCAAGTAAAATAAAAATTGGGGAGCAAATTAAAAGTGGTGTCTGTGGCGGAGAGAGCCACCCGACTACCAACAGCCGCAATGGAAGCCAGGTAGATGGTGGGGGCTGGTGCCTGCCTGCTCCCAACTTTTGTGGTGGGGAGGCCAGACGAATAGAGGGAATGACTTTGTGCCTCTCTCCATTGGCTCCTGGCTAGGGCAGCTGCACACCCACAAAGGCAGGGCTGGGCAACGCTTTGGGTCGGTCTAAACAACGTGGCAGGGCAGGGAAAAAGAGCCGTCCCTAATGTTATTAAATGGGCCCGAAATTTGGTCCTTGCCTGTTGTTTTGGTGCCGCCGGACGGATGGGGCTGAGATGTACGCACATGTCCTTGCTCTTTTCCATTAGAACAGAAAGGAGGAAAGAGAGAGTTAAATATTGGGAAGAGACTATCACCTTCCTTTGAAAATAAAGAAAATGAGAAGGGATAGGTTATAGCAAAAATGACAATGCAATTGCGAGAGTGGTGTGAAAAGCAGCAAAAGGGTTATAAAAACAGTGCAACAATGTGTCCAAATTTATGGAGCGGTTATCAAAAGTGACCTGCAAAGGAAATTGCATAAGTGCAGCAAAAAGAAAATAAGAATTTGTTAGGAGGGACTCTAAAATAGTATAGCTTAGTCAATAGTAAGTTTTAATTTTGTACAAGTTCTGTTTAGTCTTTCTAAATTAATGCTACAATTCATTGTGTTAGCTTGCTGTGGTGGCAGAAAGTGACTCAAATTTGGCGTGAGAGATACAAAATTCCATGTGCTATTTTATCATTTTCCTAATGCCTTCTTACTAGAGCCTTCTTACACTAGTATGCAAGCTTCTTACCGAATAGGCATTAGGAAAAGAAGAGAAAATGGCACGTGGCATTGTTTCACTGTCACGCCAAATTTGAATAATTTGCTACCAGTATAAGAAATTATCGTAAGTAAGTATAATTTGAAAATTACTTTTAACTAAAAGTTTTACTATAAAATCACTGTTGGTCCATTAAGTTCATGTTGCAAAAGCATCAAAGAAAACAATTTTCCATTGTTATAGAGTAAACGGACGGCGTGTTTACACTTAAATTAGCTTATCAGAAGATAAGAGATATGTGCTAGTTTGAGTGTAAACACGCCGTCTGCTTACTCTACAACAATGGAAAATTGTGTTCTTTGATGTTTCGATTTCGCCACACGAACAAAATGGATTTTATCTAGCATGCAAATATTAGTACTTACTACTAGCCTTAATTACTACAGTTTATTGTATACCAGTAGAACTACCTAAATTAAATGTTTGAGATTCCCAAGTACGTGCTTTTATACACAAATAGAACCATATTAGAAAAGAGTGAATAATGGTCGGCGAGGATAGATTCATCCCTTCCCTCATCCAGACAAGGTCGTGCGGGATTGAGACATTACTGTCTTTCAAAAGGCCATCTCATACAATACAATCCATATACATGTTTTATAAAATGTATGCAATTGGTGGCGAAGAGAAGCGTAAATAAATAAAGGTTATAAAGGAATGTATAAAACTAGTCATGACACTCTTAAACTCATAAATAAAGTACATATAATTTTCTCCTTATTAGTCAATCAAACATGAACGTTTCGTTCTTATTTTGTTAACGTTACCGCAACGATATTAGTGTTTCAATGTGAATTTTAGAGCATCCCCTAGTTGGTGAAAGGCATAGGTATCATCTAACAGGACATCTAACAAACGTTGCTGATGTTAGTTGATAGTAATAAAGCAATCACAAATAAATGATAGAGATTAGCAACTTCGAATGTGATGAAAAGTAAGAGAATGTATTTCATAAACCCATGGCAGATGTTCACTGACATCAAGTATCGCATTGAACAAAACTGATGGTTCCAGCCAAGCGTCTTACTCATCCCAAAGAAAGACAGCCATTGCTTGTTTGGCACAGCCTCTTCTCACTATTGAAACAACTTATGGCTAAAATGATAATATGGGCCAGTGCGCGCTTTCAAGCCGCCCGTCTCTACCCACGACTGCGCACATCAAAATATGTCTCAAACTGATTTTGGCGTGAATGTAGGAAAATGAGAAGGGCGGGCCGAAATGGAAAATGGTGAGAGAAAACTGAGAGAGTAATACATTCGACAGAAAAGCATCAAAAATAGAAATATTGGGCGGAAGAGAGAGCGAAAGAAAAGAGCTATAGCTGGAAGAGAGACTGAGCGTCGACTGAAAAGGCGTTCAGCGAAAGAACATTCGAGAAACTTTTCCCTATTTATGTTTATAGGGATTATGGTTGAGGAATGAAGGCAGAGAAGCAGAGATTTGATAAAGACTGAAAGGCCGAGAATGGGAAATGGAAAAGAAACATTCACTAACAACTGATATAAAATCAAATGATTAGATGAGGATTAGGAGAATCTTTTCCGAGAGAAATAAACGAGGAAAATTATTTGAGCCTATCCATGCTTAAGTCTTTTTCATGACAAAGGAACAGTGACAATAGATCACAGTCAGACATGAAGGTAATTCCAAAAATATCCAAGAGTACTAAATGAATTATATATATGGGGTCCCTAATAGGCTATGTAAAAGGCAAGTCACGCCTAGGTGCTCGGATGTCGCTCAATCGCTTCCTCTCGACAAGAAAAGACGATTGGTACCGGTCTCGCCGACAAAGATGTTCCGGGATTTATAGCTTCTGGAAATCCGGAAAATCCTGGGTTTTGCACAGGGCCGCCGTGCGGCGAAGCTGCAGGACTTTTCTTTTACTCACTAGGTTGATAGGTAAAATCTTTTAAAGGCCAAGAAAAACAAGTATCAACATTTTGCTTATTTTGCATAAGTTGGCTAATCATCGGAGGCATTTATTAATCATTCAGAAGAATGTTTCAGAAACCAACTTAGTATCTATATTATGAACACAATACAGCAATATAAAAATTTCGTAGTTTCTTGCCAAATTTTTGACTTTCTTGGCCTACAAAGCGAAATTGCTTCGACAATTTTCTGGCCTATTTCGTGCCAAAAATCGCAAGATTTTTGGCACTAGCACCAATGGGCAACTTTCTCGTCCCTAGATCCAAACTTATAATCCCTAGATCTTTATTTCCATGTCAGAAACATGGAAATAAAAATATACAATTCATTGCAAACTAGAAAATTGGTTTGGTTCAAATGACTGTCCTTAAAATGGAACGCGTTTGTGAAATATAATTTACAGTAACCCACAAAAGTACTCTACGCTATTTGTAAATTAAGGCGCTTATTTGAACGATATTTCTTATTTTCGATAAAATAATACTCTTGAGATTAGAATAAGAATAAAAATAAATTTTGAAGTAAAACATGTTTGATTGACTTACAGCGTGGATGGGGATTTGTTCAGATCGGAAACGTCGATTTGATATCATAGAAAAGAAAATGCACCCCTAAGAATCGACCTTTTCAAAAAATTTTGTCTAAAATTTCGACTAAAAAATCAGTTGAAATTAGCATTTTCTCTGTAACGCTGTTTTGAGGTCATCCTTAGGGGTGTATTTTCTTTCAAAAAATACACTTTTGTCTCATTTTGTCTAAATTTAGATCTAAAATCGGTCTAAAAACCGGATGAGGCCTTCCTTATGGTTGACACAGTCTGTAAGAAAAAAAACGGGTTCTAAATCGCGAAAAAACGCGATTTAGAGCCCGGAGAAAAAACGTGCCCCAATCCTAATACTATAATAGATTTTTAGTTTATGCCATACGCACATTTACAGTCCATGCGACATTCAAGAGTAAATATGAAACTTTTATCTGTCAGTGCCTAACAAATGTGTCCTGAAATTCCACTGTTCATGAAACTTTATTTTTGCAGGCAAATAACATTTCTGTTTCACTACACCTTCGAAAAAATGTATTTTAAATTTATTTGTCCCGAAAGGAACCGCATTTGGATCTTCAAATTTCAAAAGCAGCCTGCATCAGTTAGTTCTGCCATCTTTGGAGTACAGGCATTGGCATAGACCATTATTTTTTGGAAGTATCTGGTAACTTTTTTGTTCATAACAAAGTTCTCAAGTTGACTAGTACTCAGGTTTTCAACATTTTGATAATTAAAACTTTGTCACTGCAAATTATTTATATTGAACTATATCCAAGCATGACAACGGACCGACCTTTTGCCCGGTCCGGTCCGGTCCGGTTTGGTCCGGTTCGGTCCGGTCTCTAAAAGGTCAAAAATTTTTCGCGGCGCTACCTTCGGTAGCGCCGAGATTTTTTCACAATTTTTTTGTAAAGGTGTTTTTAGGGTACTCCGATGCGCTGATTACGAATCGGCAGTTATTTTTTCCGTATCGCATCAAGAATTTTAATTTTTGGTCTAAAAATTTGGCCAAAATTTCGAGAAAATTGGTTAATACTTTGTGAAATTTTGGCCAAAATTTGCATTTTTCACCATTTCACCAATTGCAGATTTGTGATTAGTGCATCGAAGTAACCCCAAAAACAATAGACGCAGAAAATATTTGCGACTTATAAATGGACGAAACCAAGACCGAGTTTTATAAGAGAAAAAAAACATACAAACAGCAAAAAAGCGCCGCAGGCGAATATTTTGGAAAAATAGCAACGTACAATAGAAAATGGAAGGAAAAATAGCGCCGCAGGCAAAAATTTTTATACAAATTGAATTGTTTGCCAAAAACTTACATTGAAAATTTTTAATATTTCAAAAATTACAAAATTTTTTGCCGCCGAAGGCATTCTTAGGGGTGCTTGTTAAGATTTGGTCGGTCCGGTTTGGTCCGCCGGACCGGCCACCCCCCGGTCCGGTCCGGTTGTCATGCTTGACTATATCATCGATTCACTCAGGTTTCCGAAAAATTATATAAATGCCTAATTTTTACGCAACTATGCACGCATGAATTACGTGAATTCAAAATATCACGGGCAGTTCAGGCATTCTAGCTTTTCTGCGAAATTTCCTACTTAGTAACCCTGACATCGGAAAATGCGCATCAAATCTAAGGGCACTGTACTTTTTTCCTCGATTTACCTCAAATATTAAAATCTCGGAAATATTGTCGCGTTTTACCCGATTGCGGGTTACTAAGCAGGAATTTACGCAGAAAAGCTACAAAAAAAATGTCTGAACTTTCCGAGATATTTTACTTTCATGCGAGCATTGTTGCGAGAAAATATTATGTCGAATTTCCTAGTTCAAACGAGTTCATAATGTAATATTGTGTCTAAAACAGGTATTTTGGTAATACTAGAGAACTCGTTATTATTTTACACAATGATAACTCTTATAGTTACGTTTTTAGAAAATGAAGCTCGTTCGATTTTTGATGAAGCTTTCGCATGAAACAGTTACCATTGAATTAAAAAATGGAACTCAAGTGAATGGCACAATTCTGGGTGTTGACGTAGCGATGAACACCCATTTGCGTTCTGTTAAAATGACCATCAAAGGACGTGAGCAAGTAGCGTTGGATACTCTTTCAATCAGAGGTAGGTGTTGGAATAAAAAAGTTTCTGATATAAAGTTCTATTAGTGTGTTTTTAATTGTTTTCAGTATTCGTTAATAGGATTCAATTCATAGCACTCACTTATTTATTACGCTGTACCTCGATGTTTCAAATTCTTTTATATTTTCTACCCTCCAAAACTTGCTTACATCTCCCTAGTAAGCTAGCCGTGTCACGGGAGGCATGGAACCGAACTTTTTGTGCCCCCGTTACTTTTCGCTGATCTTGGTGTCAATCGACAGCCCTGAGCATGCTGATCACGAATATGCATGTTTCAGCCATTAGTGCTTGACAGATCGAGAGTTATTGACTCTCGAAGTTGCCTGGGGACACGAAAACCAACTTTTTGTGACTAACCGCTTCCTAGCTTGGGAGAGCCGCGAAGCGGCTCCTTCCAAGGTAGTACTAACTAGTATCAAGTAGTTTAATGGTATATTGCACGTCGTCCTTTTTTGTGAATCTCTTGTGAATTTGATTTGACTACGTGATTATAAATAAGTTTACGAATAGATTATTTTCTCCTTTATATAGGGCTGCTATCGCACTTTTTGAATCAAACAAATTACTTTGTCTAAACAAATATTATTTCAACAAACATTGTCACACCGAATTTGCTAAAGAAATTCATGCAGAAAAGCGTTGTAAAATCGGAAGTTGCATTATGCTTCTAAGGAACCAACTGTATTTTTCAAAATACTTCTCGATCTAGATAAGTTTTAGCAAAGGCACTGATTTAAACTTAAAACGAAAAACGTCTCTGTGAAATTTGTTGAAAATGTATATTTAGGAAACAACATCCGTTATTTCATCCTTCCGGATTCGCTGCCGCTAGATACGCTGCTCATTGATGATGAAGTGCGCAAGAAGCCAGCTTCTAAAGCTCGTTTTGCTGGTCGTGGTGGCGCTCGTGGACGCGGTGGCGCTAGATTTGGCCGTGGAGGAGCACGCGGAGGGCGAGGTGGTCCTCGGCGTTAAGACCATTGCAATGTATTCACGAATTATATTGTTATTTTGTTCATGAAAATTCGTTGTCAAGTTTAAAGAATAAAGTTATCACTCTCTAATTTTCTATTTTATTTACGACTCAACTCAGAAACCTGAGAAAGAATGAACATTTACTTATTTGGTATAATTTTTTCGCTTTGACAAAAAAAATTCACTTTTCCGTGAGACTTAGTTATTTTTTGCCATAAGCGTTTTCTGAAAAATTTTCACAAATAACTAAATAGTAATTTCGTTCGCAGGAATTTTACTATTATTTTGGACGACTTGCTTAAATATTATCCGTTAAAATCCATAAGTTTTGATCAAAGATACCGTATTTATTTCTATGACGATAAACTATGAGGATAAATCTCAAAAACAGTTGACATAACTGTTATGTCAAACGAGCTCCAGGGTGTAATAATTAGAGGGGGAATAATTTCAGGGGGTAGCAATTAGAGGGAATACGGTAACTGTTATACCGCATGATGTTATATGTTGCATGAAATCAAACATCAAAAGCATTGGTTTGATGTTTAATTATACGTCTTATTTTTCTTTGCTACAAGCGAACTACTTCCTAGCTCTTGTTCACGGGTTTTCATTTAGTCAGGAAACTGGCTATTTGAGAATCGCAGTGCCATAGGTTGTCTTCACAGACTTCCTAGCTCTTGTTCACGGGTTTTCATATAGGCAGGAAACTGTCTATTTGAGAATCGCAGTGCCAGAAATTCTTCATTCATTTGAAGTTTTCAAAACACAATTGTCTCGTCACGAAAGTAAATTCCAAAATATTTGCTTCACTCTTCAAAAAGTGTTATGATTGAAGCATTTCTTTTCGTGTATTTCATAACAAAGTTCAATTGGGATTCTCTCTGAAGATGCCTAAACCCCTTTGAACTCGTTTTTCCGTAGAATTTCATTGTCAGAGATAATAGGCGAAACAATGAATTCACCCTTTCACCAATTTAGCTATCCAATATACTTTATCATAACTTTTCTTATCTCAATTTTCAACAAATTCTATCAACCAAAAATATATCTTAAAACTCATTTACTATAATCAACCTTCTGAAGATATGTCGGCCATCCGAATATTTGGCAATTTTTAGTCATATTATGTCAAGTTTTTGGTCATGTTTACGTCATATGGGATTATTCTCATATGAATCGTTTAAATAAATCTATCGTAAATTAGACACTGATATTTTTCATCGTTTTTCTGCGTTCCACGCTCTAGCGAATAATTTTATGACTTAACTTCAAAAAGTATTTTAGACATAAAAGTTATTTTTATGAAATTTGATGTTTGAGTATGATATTGAACGTACAGTGTGGATATAAATACACATGTGGTGAATGAACAATCGAATAAAAAATTTATTCTCATACTTCTGCAACATAAACATTTTGAGTTAAACTTTTCAATATAACACATAAACACCTGTTGATCCTTTATACTTATGCTAACACTTGCATGGACACCGGAATTAAAAAGTAAATGACAAACCTGCCTTATGTTTCTGTATGGTTTGTTGTTGATGTGCCAAACCAACAACCCTTTAACAACCATTAATAATAAAGTATGTATATATAGAGCAAAAATAGTAGGTAAAAAAATTCTAACTAACTCCTCTAACTAAAAATCCAGACTCATTTATTAATAACTATTATGTTAAGTATCTACTTGTTGTAAATTTATTTTTGTTAAAGGTATCCCATAAGCCAGCACGAAACTGACACGATTATTCGCGAGTGTTTTTTATTATTACTTGCCCATGCCGCGAATATTGTCCAGTTTATATTGTAGAAAACAGAATATTGACGTCGTCCAAAAAATGCATTTCCTAGATCTTTTTGGATAAGTACTTTTTGACCAAGAAAAATTTGACACCATGAAAGTAGATATTTGCTAAAATTGAGAACACTGTTACAGTATAAAACTATTTACGTATGGTTTCTAATTTACGTAAAAATAAATTTGATTGAACATAAACACAAAAATGATCATTTATCGAAAAATTGAATCATAAAATGGCAAATTTTGGTGTTTCTTTACACATGTCATCAATCCGTTTTTTAATAACCAATGATGAAATAAATAATCTACACAGTGACACCGCTTGACACTTAGTTACGATTAAATAATATTCACATCATTGTTAAATAGTAAAAACACTCCCGAACAAGCGTGTCAGTTTCGTGCTGGCTTATGGGATACCTTTAAGAAAACCTAATCAACCAATATAATCTAATTACATACATTGACAACTCAATAATGTCATATACTTACCTTTGCTCGTTTAAGTGATTTGAAATTCGTTTACCTTTGTAGCGAAGGTACAATAAATTAGGCCTTTAGCCACGCTCGTTTTGTATGAAAATGCTTTACAACGATGTGCTTTAATCGATAAAAGTGATACTGGCTTTGGCTCGCTATTTGATATACGGTGAAACCGAATTAAACGAACGTCCCACGAGTATGCGCTTTTGTAGTTTATGCGAAGAATGTTGTTGTGATACGACTGCTAAATCGCCATATACAATAAATAAGTTGGCGATAAATCATTGTCTATGTCCTTGCAAATTTTTCAGCACAGGCTTTTCTGCATATAGATAAAAACTCTCGTAAAGGATTTTCTTTTCCATCAACTTTGAGCTTAAAATATACCCACATTCTTTTTGAACAAAACGTTGCCAATATTGTAAATTCTCAAAATTGCAAACCAATTTATGAACGAAATATGGCATGGAAGGCGTCCCGAGATGATATTCACCAGTTTTCCTGTATGGATATTGTATCGTATTGAACGTACAGATAGAACAGAAATGCATGTGGGAGCTTGTATGATCTGGTCATGGTTGTGGAACGTACGCCATGTGTGCTCATGAAATGAAGCATTTTAAATACTTTAAATCTGCGCAACTTGTGGTTTATATAACTAATATTTTGCTCACTAACACTTGGCTAGGTATTTGGAAAGAGCTTTAATATCAAACCGTTACATTTCATAACAAAGAGACAACACGGACAGGTATGCGACAAATTGTGGAACAAGGTAAGTTCGGTGTGTGTATCTATAAATCATGGTTTCATAATAACATAAATGAAATGCAAAACGAAGCTGTTCGGAATTCTTTGTAACAGGCAAACATGGAGCTTGTTATATTTCAAGTAAATACTCATTACCCGTGATACTCCCACTATGAAACTAATAATTTTTTATCGAAATTCATTAACAATAATTGAAAATGAATTATTTAAGAAAAGTCTTTGGAGGGATTGCAACGTTCTGAAGGATTTCAACAATTGTAGGAGCCCCTCGCCCGAATTAACTGATTTTGGATGTGAAAATTCACATTTTCGTACAAGGAAAACTCAAAATATTAAATACAAATTCACAACGGTTAAGTTCAAACAGCTTCCTTCTGTAAATCAAATACGTATTAATTCAATGATAGTTTTTGCAATTCCATAACATTTCAAATAAGAAGTATAAACCAAATTCGTTAACAACAATCATAAATAAAATGAATAAGATAATTCGCAAAGATGGATTTTCTCGTCACTGGAAAAACTTACAGAGAATATTGTTTCATAGTTCACTGATGTTCTTTGGGATCTTAATCGCGATCAGAGCCTGGAGTACGGCTACGTGGCGAGCGACTTGGACTGCGACTGGGAGAACGACTGGCATCATTGCGTGGTGAAGCGGATCCGTTACGAGCTGGCGAGCGACTTGCTGAGCGGTTGCCATTCTTCTTTGGAGTCATGCTTCGAGAATGACTACGGGAGCGTTTTCCGTCAGCTATAGGGCTTGCACTACGAGTATGCGATCGCTTTGGAGGTGGACTTCGAGATACTTTGCGATCAACACTAGGACTGCGGGAACGTTTAGCACTGGGGCTGCGTGAACGATGACGCCTAACAGATAAAAGTTAATTTCCTAGTAAGACGTTTCGAATATGAATAGGAGGCAAGTAGTTTTAGAACTTCATGTTATCGATTTTCGAAAATTGTAATTAAATGACATTTTACAATCAATTAGTTCATTAGATACTAGTAGTTATCTAGTGTACAAAAAGCTCTGGTCAATAATAAAATAAAAGAACACTTACCGATTGCTGCGACTACGTGAACGTGAGCGGCTCTTTCGGCGACCTCCACTCCGACTACGGCGTCTAGTACGGCTACCACTGCGAGAACGATGTCGAGATCGAGAGCTAGAGCTATCGGCATATCCACCTCGAGGTCTGAAATTAATTTTGCTTCAAACTTGCTGGAATAAATTAACATAAATACAGACCTTCCTTTAGCGATTTCAACAATAACGCGCATACCGAGCATTGCTAAAATTGTTGATCAACTTTCATTACATAAAAGGTACAATTACTTCTTCCGTTGAGATCATACACCGCGTCTTCGGCATCGCGCGGATCACCAAGTTCCACGAAAGCGAATCCGCGCTTTAGAAGAATTTCGCGAATCTTACCTAAACATTCAAATTTTACACAATTGTAAAATGTGTGAATACTAACCATAGCCTTTGAAGAATCGTTCTATATCGCGTTCTCTTGCTTCGTATGGAATATGTCCGACGTAAACACGAGTGCCCATTTCGCAAAATATCAAGAGTATATCACGATCTAAATTATGACCATAAATGCTTTATGCAAAACCAGCAGGTGTAAATTCAAAGCAACTAGCTACAGAAATTTCGGATCGCAAATTTGCAGTGGAAATTACAGGTACAAGAAACTAACAGTAACTTGTACAGGAAAAAAGTACATTGTCCTGCGCCAATGTCAAATGGCGCCTTTTGATAGGCAGCCAGCCAGATTAGACATAAACATGTGTCCTGAATGGAACTGGTGAAAAAGTACGGTAAAATTCAAATCGAAATTATTAGTAGTGTGTTCTGTTTGCAAATATATTTTTCATTATTCAAGCTTCTATTGCCAACCATCGTTGCTTTGAGGAACATATCTTTTAATTTTGAGCATTAACTGTTGTTAGCATTCCGAGTTGGTGTTTATTGGGAACAAATCGGTGCATTTGTCGGGGACAGCCATATTTGTTGTTCGGTGATCGGTGCTTCCTCGATTCTTCTCAGAACAGAAGAACCTGTGGAATTCGCCGCTGGCTTCTCCATTCTGCTCGTTTTTCGTACCACACCCAAACACACACTCTGCTTCTTCAGTTGGTTCCTATGCTTTGGGATATACTCCCACACAATATGGGTATGTAGGAATTTGCGGGTTGGTTTATGGAGAAAAGCAATTGATTCTTCGCTGAATTTTGACAAGTGATAACAAAGCAACAAAATACCACAACGCGCCAGCAGCTCGTATTTTGCTTGGAGTTGAGTTGTGCGACACTCCAAAAATAGAATCGAGAAGAAGGAAATGAAACTGGACGGGGCGAAACAAAGAACAAATCGAGGGCCTACGTCGTTGAGAAAACAAATTGTGATAATTTCTACAGAGGAGCACTAATTCTTACAAGACTTGTTAATATGCAAAGCTGAGGCATTTATTAGCAATACATTGAGTTTAACACCATATTTGGCTAATAGGAAGCAAGGTTCTGTTCAAAACATAGGATGTTTTTGATTGATGTGGTTATAGAAAATAATTGTATCAAAAATAGCAGAGTTGTATAGTGAAAGTGTGATGCCCTTCTGGATAAGGGCACTTTCGTTTCGTAACAAATTTTTTCTCACATGCATTACTTTGAGTGTTTTGAAGGCAAAATTTTGTTGTCATCTCTATGAAAAGTGCATATATATTGAATAATGATTGTAAGCAATAGTAAATCCAACTTTTTCCAAAGCACTCTAATTTAGCACTTCATCAAGAAAAGGAATTTTCCCGAATTATCGGAGAAATTCGTTTATCGTCATAAAATTCTATTTTTATCCCATCCATACGCACTAATTATCAATAATAATGTCATCTGATGGTCTGAGCGGAATTTTTCAGCCGACGACGGTTATCGCAGATCTTCGAGAATCAACTCCATACGCTTGGGTTTCCCAATCCCATTAAAGACGAGGGTGGTGTGATTCGGATATATCTCAATAAATACTCAATGTGTGCTATCACGAGGTGCAGTCGCACTCCAGGATATCTCTGACTTACTTCAACAACACCATTCGCAGTTGTTGTACCCAATCTGCACCTTAATTAGCAATGAATGGAGAACAATCCTATCGTGGAGAATTCCTTTACTGCAGAACTAGAATGTTTTCAGAGTAAACCATTGTTTGGAGTATATGAGTTGTCAACCACACCCTTTATTGACTACGGTTAATGTACGTGAATATTTAGTATAATTTATGACGAGGAAACGCCATAAATTTGAAACAGTTTATAACAAGGTGTTATAAAAGTTAGCTAAAGATGGCTGGTTGGAAATATAAAATTTAAAAACTCATCTTTTACAACTCTCGAAAAACAATTTTTAAAGTCACATGACAGTAAACTATAACCCTCTGGTTACATTTCTCATTAATTTTTTTCAACTTTTCATTATATCTTACTTTTTTATTTGTGCATTATAAAATAATATTTTACAGATAGGATTCAAGACTAATAGCTAAGTTTAATTTGATAAACATTCAACAGTGTTGTAGTTCGGCAATAGTATTTTTTACAGAAAGATTATTCGTGTAATAGAAGTGGCTAAATTTTTTGTACAGATTTGGCATGTGGCATTGTACAAAAAGCCTGGAAAGGACATATTTTAGGCTTAGGCAAAGACTTGGCCTTAAGCTTGGTACTCTTGAAAGGAAAACCGAATCTGACCCCTTTATAGCGGTAAGTCCATAATTATTGTTTGAATTTATCGGGCTTGTTGCAAGTCTGTTACAAAAAATAACCACTTCTGTTACATCGACAACGTCGACCACGTATTACATCGACCACGTATTTTATTACCTCTGAACATGCTTATCCTCAATATGTTATGACGCTACTCTGACGTTAATGCAGGAGTATTTAGCAGCTTTTTTGTTTTTCTTAAGGAATCCATAATTTCGCGCAGTTCCCTGATTTCATATGGGTTAGTCCCTTACCTAATTCAAAAACATGTAATTTCTAGGAAATTCTACGCTGTGTCCCCTTTACATTTGCATCTCAAATTAAAAGATTACTAATGTGAAAAGCGATACAGTGTTGTTACACTCGTTAAAGACGTGTATATCGCTCGTAAGCGTCAGATTTGATCGAATCAAACTAAAAATATAGACTGTAAATCGTTAGGCAATAGTTCTAGCATTTATATTTCTCAATTTTACTCTGTTGGTAAGATAAAGTTTATATTAAGTAAATTATGAATTATATAGGCTCTTTGCCAGCGATAACTTTTGTGCAAACTTTTCCAACCCTCGCAAAAAAATTGTTTATAGTCTCACGTATTCTGAACACGTGTATTGACGTGTGACATATATTGCCAGAAATATACATATTAAAATATGTGTTAGAGGTTTACTAGGCCAGTTTCACAAAATGGTCAAACTTTGACTTCCGCATAAACAACATCGAATGCTTTGTAAAAGCCTTTTATTTGCCTTCTGATATTTTTGCACACATGGATTGCTCCTCAGTGTCGCTCCTGCGTTATTTCTGCTTATTATTTTGGTTATAAAATCAAACATTACTTTTTATAACGATATTTCTTTTCCAAATTTTTATGGAATGGTATGAAGGTTCAAATTATATAAAAAAATATGCATAAGAAAAATGTTCTGAAATTCGCACCATCCTGGAGAGTACTATCCATTTCAGCAAACTGGCCTGGCGTGGCAACATGCCTATGACCAGCCAACAGTGAGGATAATTCTGCGCAAAATTTATATATTTCCGTGCTGGTCTCAATGGCCAGATAAATCAGGCTGCCGGATAAATTAGGTGTCAGACAACATAGGATTGTTCAAATAAGTGCGTGCATACTATTTATTAAGCATAGAACAACACTTTTATTATATATCTTATAGATAATTGTTGGTTTACTATGAAAAACTAATATACGATAAAACAGTACATAAAATATACACTATTTACGAATGACTCACATATATTTTTTGGAAGATAATTGTCGAAGTTATCAAAGCTGATACTTTTGCTTAAAACATAACTATAGGCGAAATTGAATAATCGTATATCATACCAGTTGCGAATGGGTCTTGCTGTTTGGTAATATTAATTTTTATAAATACAACAAATTCGCCGAAGATTTAGTCCCCAAAATCCATTTTCCTTAGAAATATAGTGGGTGTAGTAATTCAATTTTCCGAAAAAAAGCAAGCTTTCTTCTTTCGTTCTCTAAATGCGCCCCGAAATAAACGATTTGTATGCATAAATAAATCTCTGAACCTTCATGGAACACAACACTTCTCAAAGTTTGGAATAATTCTCTGAACACCCACGGAAATACGGCTTATTTTGGCTCATGGATATAATTAAAATTCATGAAAATGCCGCAGTGTTTTTAAGTAAGTGAATGTGCGAGCTGATGTCACTATGGATGAGTTGAATAATAAAAGTGCAAAGATTGCTAAAACGTACTTTGTCAATTTTGGATTTGTTGGATATTGTCTTTAAAGCTGTTATAAATAAAATTACTAAAATACATATCAAAAGGTTTATTTTAATTTTAATAAAGACTTTAGTGAAGCTTAGAAGCAAAGGGAGTTCATAGCAATGTTCTTTTCTCATACGTACTTACCTAAACCTTTTAAAAAGATTTTGTTAAAATATAATAAATCTAACGGTTATTATGCAACATAATTGTATTGTTTTATATGAAAAAGCCTTAGCGATAACGGCATAAAAAATTGCGTTCAATTGCGGTAAAAATTTAGAAGCATAAATCGATAACATTTTTTCCACATTCATTATAAGATCGCCATGATTAATTTTTCTGTATTGAATGTTCTGCTGAAGTTAAAAATTGTTTCCAAAAAGTCGCCTCATCTACCCCTCTCGATGCAATTGTCGCAAATATAATCCTTAGGAATTGTCCGAATATGTGTTTAGTCATCATGATGACCTCATGTGGCTGCCTATATTGATGGCTCACGCGGAGGCGGCAGTGATAAGCCAATTATCACTGCACCGCATGATTATTAGTTGCAAAATTCCTTAGATTCCATCGATTAATTGTATTTCGGTGGTGGATTACGTCAACCGTCAATATGGTGACCCGCTCGCTGTCTGTTTTGGTGATTTCCACCATAAATGCAAACCAAATACACTAAATTTAGAACAATCTGCACAACCGTTGCAAAAAGGTTCAAGGACTTAATTTTATTTCTATCATCTGTACAATGTAATTATTTATTTAGCAATGTGCTTTTTGCTCTGCAAAGGCGAACCAATGGTCTCTTAGAAGTGTTGCTTTTAATTAAGCACACATAGTTTTTTCAAGCACAGTTCAAACTATGTTTAACTCTTCTTTTACTCTCTTAGAAGTAAAATAGAATCGGAATTGAATAATAAGCAGAGATTTCAAAATGTCGAAACTGCATTTCAAAGATCAACAATTGGCTAAAAGGACATTCCCTGCACATTGTTATCCAATATTTTCTAGATGTAACTCCACTATATTTTCGCAACTATTTTAAGACCTCAAACAACTATCAGTGTTTGGCCCTAAGGGATATCCGTAGAATCTATCATCCCATTGACGTCAGTTGTGGTTATTTTTAAGAGATTTCTTTTCATTCTGTTCAATCTTTTTATTTTAAATCGTCACAACATCGATCAACGAGAAGTTCAAACTACTAAATTAGGATATAAAATATTATTCTTATGAAAGGACTGGACATCATTATCCCATAATAAACACAACTGGTGTGTTTCTTCATCACAATTTAGTGCCACTTGTGGCTGAGGATTTCTTGCTTCTCTGATTCACGTGTCTCTCAAGAGCAGCGACAGACAAGCACTTGGAATGCACCGCCGGGTATGTACTCCTCGGCCGATCCCTTTGCCACGTCTTATCCCTAAATATATCAGGATCCAAAAATAGACCCTCCACTTGCAGGAATTTCTCAAAATTTCTCGTAGCAGGGAAATTCCAGAGAAAACATGTTGATGTGGCGAAGACATGTGAAATGCAGCCGATCGTTCATAATTGATATAAATTGACCTAATAAGTATGCGCATGGCCAGACCAACTGGCGCACCTGCGGAAAATAATTTCTATTGTCCGAGACATAAAATAAATCTGTTCCTTGTTCTCTCCCGTGCGAAGTTTTAACAAAATAGTAAGTGTCAGTGATGGATGGCACCCCCACCACAACACGCTTCTGGGTCTTCTGCTACGCATCCCATTTTCGGTATTTTTCTCAAATTTTGGACGTCACAGCTTTTTTCTTTATTTATTACTTATCATCGGTTCTTTTGTGTTTATGAAAAGGACAAATTCCTTTGCAATATGCGGGGAAATTCCGTTGTTTTGCAAACTCGATGAATCATTCCGCCTACGTTTCTCCTAACTTGGGATATTACGGTGGGAAAAAGATCAGTTATTCGTTTAACAAACGATTAACCAAGTTAATCATTATGTAAAATTGATTCATAAACACCCATGTACATCTCTCAGAGAGACTTCTTGGCAGAATTTTTAGCGGAAGGTAACGTAAACACCTCTTGTGGAATATGTGGAGAACACATAGTTTCACGTTGTTGCGCATATAGATATATGCGCAAGATTCTATATTGCAACAACAGCAATCATTGGGTTCCACTTTACTTTGGACTCATAGCTTGTGATCATAGGAGTGCTGACCCAGTCTTGTGTTTCAATTGAGCGCTTTTTTGGTGTTTTTGGGTGTGGTCACACACTATTTAGGTTGTTTGTTGATTTGAAGCAATGAGGTGGAAATAACTAAACAGGCGACTTTCTCTCCAGGAGTTCTCAAATTATCGATTCCATACAAAAGTGGAAGTTGTAGGCCTTGGGCAGCATCAAGTGATCGACAGATCGGCAAATTGCTCACTCGTGTGGGCACTACAAGCCAAAATAGAAACACTTCCTTTTTATTGTCTTTTTAGATTTAATCCGAGATTATATCTTATTTAATTTTTCAAAATATCCTTTCATTGCGTGATACTTGACAATTTAAATATTTTGAAATTCTTAACTTCGCTCATTTAAACGCTGGGAAACACACAAATTATTTACCAAAAATGTTAGCTATCCTTTTCAAACAGTTATTCTTTTCACAATCATCACTCTTCCAAAAAATATCACACTTTATTTATTGAAATAGAAGACGGAACCGAATTTTTGACTTCCCAAGAAAGACATCACTCGATATAGTGTTTCCTAACCATGATTATGTATTTCGCAAATGTGGCTATATATGGAGCGATCATTGGTGATAAAATTGTGGGTGGTATGCGGGTGTCAGACAGACGTAAACCGCATCACACCATAAAGCACAGGTCTTCGCCTAAAATTACTCTTCACCAATTCTATGAGCGAGCAACATAGTAAATAAAAATATTTGTTTCTGTACTGTAGTAGTAGGCATTGTCCAGCCTAAATAACTCGATTATTTTGGGAAGGTGGCGACGCAGAGAAATCATAGACCAAAACGAGCACAGAGTCATCAAAAACGCAGCAGTTCACATTAGGATTACTGTTCGAAGCAATACTTTTCTACCAAATTTAGATTTAACTTTTAAAAATAGTTTAACATTAGTTAACCAAAGAAAGAGTAGAGAACATTATGGCGGTTAAACGGCGAAAAGAAGGAAGAATAGTCGAATAAAGGACTGGTGGTAAAGAATGTGCGGAATTTTCGCCCAGAGGTGGTTATTCCTTGTCTTAGTTTCACTTCAAGTTCCACATTCCGCTCTTCACTCCATAAATTCACGAGAACAATAGAACTTCCAAAACGATTCCTGTATTTGAAACAATGTTAAATAGTGTGAAAATTTCTGTACGCTTAAACAGCTGACACTGATGGTTTGTCTAAAATAGAAGAATTATTTCTTTCAAGATTGATTGTATTATGCTTATTGTAGAAGATTTTAAAGTTTTTTACAGTAGCTACTTTACAGTATCTCAAGTATTATTTTACATTTCTTTTGCCAGTATTTTGAACTGTTTATGCAAACTCTTTATAATTGATGGCCAACGATATTGTGAACAAAAACAAATATACAAAATAACTGGCACATCGATATATTCTTAGACTTAAATTTTTGTAACTACTTTTTGTCTGTTGCTTTTCACTAATATAAAACTAGGTTACATATTTAAAATAAAAATTCTAACATAATTTTTGCCAAGAACTTAAGCCAAAATACTTTATCCACAAAATGCTGCTAAGTTTTCCATCAAAAAATGACTTAGTATAAGTACAAACTCCGAATGGAGTGTTTGGTTAGAAAACAACCGTCAGAAGTATGATCGATAGAAAGGAATTTGCGGGTAATTTTCTGTATGATTAAAACCATGAAGAGAACGCACCTTTTGTTATTTGGGTGCATTGGGCGGGCGGACTCTCCCCCGCAATCACTGACTCTACAATGTCAGACAAATCAAATCATACCACAAGACAGGGACCTCTTACGTATGCACATATTAGGTTTTCAAGCAAAAAGAAGATCAAGAGCTAGAAGACACCCATCCGAAGGAACGAAATATACAACTGTGTGTAAGTACGGCTCCATGTTCGCCCAATTCTTTTTTGCGCACAACCCGAACATGGGGATGTAGTATAGGTTTACCCAACTAAACCACAGATGACGACAAAAGACAATCGAACGATTATCTGACGACGAAAAACATATCTCAGACTTAATCTTTCACCCCATGCTAGTAGTAGCACTCACTTTCATAACAGAAATAGACACTATTAAATAATGTTGTTTATTGTGGAATTGTGTTTTAATACACCAACTGGTCATGTTTAAATTATCTTTTATTTACCTTTTGCACTTGTAAAATTTCTGGAATCACAACAAAAACAATACCATTACACAGAACAATTGTAATATTATAACTTAGCAAAATCAAAAGCAAAGATAGAGACGAAGAAAAACTAGAGATCTTTTTTGGTGAGGATGTGAGGAAAGATCAACAATAATAAATTACATATTAAAAATTTTGGGCACATATGCAATGAAAATACACGTCTTGTGAGATTTGGCTTGTAAATTCGGGTTATCAGATACTGATTACTGCGTTTTGCGCCGTCTCAAAAGAAATGGAATTCCAAGGCGCAATTTGTGGAAAAAATCACAGATTATATAGACTCGAAAGAAGAGTAACTAATCATAGCCTAACAAAATTAAAGCTCGCTATATTCTGGGAAATCATCAAAAATTAAAGCTTATTCTTTGGTCTGCTAAGTTTGTATACTGGTCCAGGTCCGCGGCCATATCGTGGCAAGTTCTGGATCACATCGTTCACGAGCTTATTACCAAAGTACTGGTGCTAGGAGCCATGGGCATATGTCCAGATAGCCCGAGTACAAGAAGTGGACACCAAAGTCCTCCGGCGCGGCCTCCTCGGTAACTGCAGAAGCGGATCAGACCTCGAAACTGTTGACACCCTGTAGCGGCGTAATACCGTAGTTGAAACTTTATGCAAGAATAACAATTCAGGGTCCGCTGTAATATGAGTGGTGCGGAATTCGGCGAGCATATTTGATAAATCCGGCCACTAGAAAGAGTAGTAGTGGGGGGTATTAATAGAGGTCAGCACAATCGTCTCCGAGGGAGCCATATCTCCAAGGTGGAAGGCAGGCCATTGATGCGAATAAGATTGAAGCTGATAAAAATCGCCAATAGAGACTGTCACACGATCCGTACGAAATATAATAGTACAGGTATTCAGAGGATCGGCAAATTAATTATCTTGAATTAAATATTCCAAATGCTTAAGCACTGAATATACGGAAGTAGTGGAACAATAGAGCTCAAAAGAGCCACTCGTTTGTGGGTTTGTTTAGTGAAGCGATTGCTGGGAAAGATTTTCGCTGGGAGTCTTTATACCCCCACTGGGTGGGGCAGTCCTACCACTGTGGGTGTGTTTTCACTACTGGGAAGAAGGAGGGGCAAATAACTCCGCCCTAGTGTATTGCTTTTACCTCCATATCCAATGCTAATGCTAACAATTTGGTATGGGTTGAGTCTATTGAATTGTGCTTTGTGAATTCTAGCCGAATAAGCAATTCCCCGCCCATTATAGAATCTTTGAGAATTTTAATCTGGAATTTTCTCGAAATTTTCTCAAATAATAGGTAGTTTTAGTTCAAACTTGTCGACATAATTGTGTTTTTTGCTAGTGACATCGAATGCTCAAAATATCCAGCTCAAGACCGAGGACTTACCTCAATATGAGAAATTTGACACCGAAACGGCCTGTAGGATAATAACAATATGTATTATGTGACTGATCACCGACCTTAGTGAATTGACGCTTATCGTCGGGCTCAGTTGCGTCATTAGCTTAGTAGTGGGAGGTTATGTTCTGGGAATTTACTAGTCAGTGGCCAGTCCCTATGTTTTAATAACAATTTTGAAACAATCGGATGATGCACCCAAAGTGAGTGGGACAGCTCATAGCCGGTCACATAGCAAATCGCCACCTGCTTTGTGATCATTGCTTTGGTGCACTGGCACTAAATTTTTATAACAAAAAAAGACGAGTCAGTACATCGCCCAGTCAGATGTCGCATATTATTTGTTGTTAGTGAAAATAGATAAAATTGTTCAACATCTGATTACATAAAGGAACCTTAATATATTCTGATATGCTTAAACATTTTTATATGTTAAAATCGACACAATAGTTAGCCGCCAGGATCCTCCAGCAAATTTTGATTTGATTCATATTTGTTTCCTATAGTAAAGGTTTTTGTGTGCATTTTCAGTTTAATAAAAATTACATGTCATTCTACAGTACTTATGTGTACAGAAGGTTCAGAGGTGTGTCTATAAAGATATCAAGCCGAAAATGCATAAAGCGATTTTGTTGTACATATGGAAATTTGTCAAGCCGAATATAGTTGGATAATGTTACTTTACTAAGAAGCCAGTGTCCGTCTGTCTGATCTGCCTGCGTCAGTGGGGTGACGTTTCGACCCCTTTCCACTGCTCATTTCCGGGCAAGTGATAGCTTAAAATGTTCGTACGGATGTGCTGATGCAGATTTTCAAAAAATTTAGACAAAATATAGACAAAATTTTTTAAACCATTTTTTAGACAAAAATTTTTTTTCGTCGCGGAACGCCGCGATAGCGGCGGTGCTTTTGCTAGCTAATAGGTTTCCCCATTTACACACTTTTACAAGCGCCGTAGGCGCTTGTATTATTTACTAGTGGAGCGTGCGCCGCCTGTCGGCGGCGCGAGGAAGTCTGTATCAGTATGCCCCCTTACATTTGCGCCACTCGCCCCCCAGCCAGCCCCACCTGCGCCCATTTTCCTCTGCGCGACTCGCGCCGCAGCCTCCCCCAGCTGCGCCCAGGTGATCACGGTAACTTTGAATAGAAGGGAGGTAACTCAGGTGGTTTTTTTGCGTCATATAAGTCGACCCTAATAAGCAACAGTGCCCGACGGTGAGAATTTTTGACCCCCCGATACTTTTCAAAAACAAAAGGGGGACCCTTTTGTTTTTTTGTGAACTTACTTTTGAGGCATTCTTAGGGGTGCTTGTTCCAAAAGCTGACCTCCCGGTAATCACCGGATTTACACATATGACGGTCGGGCCCTGATAAACAACTTGCCCAAGTTACTTTTGTTCTATCGGCCTTTTAAAAAAAGGGGACCACGGAAAATGGCGCTATTATATAAGGGCATACATTGGATTGTTAAATTGCATTAACTTTAGAATCGTCGCTAATGACTTGAATGTTTGGTAGCATCGTTTTTACTTTTTCAATTATATACTTGACAAGTTTTCAGTGGGTAATTGTTTTAAAATTTTCGGTTAAATTTGAGTCTCTGTTCGATGCTATATAAATTGTGACTTCCAGATACTTTGCTCTACTATTGTGTTTTCCCTATTTTTGTGTATTATAAACACTGCTGCTAGAATTAATTATTTGTAGGACATAAATTTACAAGAGATAATTAACGTTGCCAAAGGTCAACAAATTCAATTCAGTTCACAGAAATAGCTTTGCTTCCGTGACTCCTTTTACGTCATTTGATTCGAGAAAAGTGGCACATAAACTGATTATAGCGCTCTTGAAAAAGATGACATAGTGCAATTTGCCCTCTAGTTCCGATAATTAAAATTATTTACGATAAAGGAATGACGAGATAACGGAAAAGAACGCTGGCACTAAAATATTTGATGCTACAAATTTACAGGAGCTTAGCGCGTGCTGTCCAGCTATTTTCGTAAAAATTTTTCGTTTTGTTTATTTTATTGTTTGCTGAGCAAATTCCGCGCGTTCACTTGAGTGAGCGAGGAAAAAAGACAGAAACTTTTGCAAGCAAAGGCGTCATAGGCTCAAAAAAGAACAAAAAATCAACAAGGACTTTGCAAAGGATATATGTTGTTTAGTTTGTTCCAGGGATCGACTTTGTCCAGGTCAAGGATGTCAAAAAATGTAAACTTGGGCAAATAGTGCGTCTTTTGCTAGCCGGAAATCTAATATCCATGTCCCGTGCTAAAATGTTATTTTTGTTACAAATCTTGTACTTTTATGTTTCCTGGGATTTGAAACACATGTGCTTGGAAATGTTAAAATTTGCAACTGATCAGTTGCCAGACACTGTCACCCGGAAATACGCAAGATCTTCAAGCTGTTGAAAATACGGACGCATAAAAGCATGCAATAGGCTTTGCTAAAAATAAGGGCTGGGTTATTTCTATAAAATTTGAGCATCTTTTCGAGTGACATTTTTCATGATTCCACTGATGACTCATAAAGTTTTCACATTTTGCATACGAGATAACGTTAGCCATTTAACATAAAGAAAGCAAATTTATTTCTTTTAATCATTCTTTCGTAACTCCCATCCCATTGTATTCATTGTATTTACTAGGTAACTTACTGTAAACGATAAATAAAACATTATCTCTATTAAGTAAAAAATAGAGTACACAACCAGTACATCTATACAAGTATAACTTGCCTTATCTTTAACGTTTAATCTCTATTCACTTGTTAAATTAACAATAGCTTTTTAAATTATTTCTGATAAATTAGCGACTGAATTTTTCATAGATTTATTTTGTCAGTCGTTTGTTAATCACTCAATAATATTTTCACATAGTAATCCCTGAAACGAAATCTAATGTTAAGTAAATCCACTTAGATAATTTCTTTGTTCAATTTTGAAATTTTGTAGAAATTTCCACGCTATTTGTTTTTGTTTTGAATTTCTATTTTAATTTTTATATCTTAAAAATGAATAGAAGAGGGCGAGAAGAGCAGAGAAAATTATCGACTATTGGTGACCGTACTCCATCCAAACATGGCCGGTTCCTCGACACATAATCCTATTAGGGCCTAATTTTGAAATTTGGAGAAGTTTACCAACAGTCGGCTGCTGATCGGGAGACACACCCAAATGCTACGCTAAAAATAATTCACTACGACACACAAAAATCAGTTCCCCATCAGACATATGTCAGACGATAATTGTTGCAGGAGGAAAAATACCAAAAAAGAAACTACACAACTATCATTGATTCGCTGAATTTGGTATTTCATGACAAAATATTCGTATCTTCTCGAGAAAGTTTTTCGACGCCGAGAATTATTCACCACATAGAATTATCGAATAAAGCCAATTTTGTACTATGTGTGAATTAGCCTGGCAAACAAATGGAATACATATTGTAAAACAAGCATGGCAGCGGACCGACCTTTTGCCCGTGTCCATTTTGGTCCGCTCGACCACCCTTCGGGTCCAGTCGGTCGGTCCACGGTTTGGTCCGGTTCGGTCCGCTCTAAAAGGTCAAAATTTTCGCGGCGCTCCCTTCGGTAGCGCCGAGTTTTTTCGCATTTTTTTTGTAAAGGTGTTTTTGGGGTATTTCGATGCGCTGTTTACGAATCTGAAATTATTTTCCGTATCGCATTCAAATTTAAATTTTGGTCTAAATTGGCAAATTTCGCGAAAATTGGTCAATATTTTGTGAAATTTTGACCAAAATTTGCATTTTTTACCATTTCACTAATTGCAGATTTGTGATTAGTGCATCGGAGTAATCCCAAAAAACACTTAGACGCGGGAAATATTTGCGACTTAAAAATGGCCGTAACCGAGACCGAGTTTTATAAGAGAAAAAAAACATACAAACAGCTTTGTATGTTTTTTATTAAACTTCCCCATGGTACAACGTTTTTACAATGTAAAAACGTTGTACCATGGGGAAGTTTAATATCTCAGTTGTCATAAATATTTGCCTGCTCTACCAGATTACCCTTCAGTGAAAACAGTGAAGTGATCAGGAATTCCATTTCTGTTTTGTGGTACGCGCCCAATTTTAATTCGAATTATGTGACGTCACAATAGCAAAACCAACCGTTTTATTCAACTGATGAGGAACAGCCTTTTGATCTGTCATTCCTCAGAAAAAAACTGCCCACGCTCAGAAATACGATATGATTTAACCCCACCCGTTGACATATTTAAAATGTTTGCACTTACCAAGGTGGGCCACGTTATCAAATTAAAGCCTCTGGCAATGGGTATTATGAAAAGATCTTCTATATGCAGTTGGATGAAAACCCTTAACAAAATGCTAGGCCGAATCTTGAGGATAGTGTAATGGTGGTAATTAACCCAGGTGGGCGGGAAATTTGTACGATAAAATTGAAATTGGTCAATGTTAGGAATTTGGCTATTTGAATTGCGTATCCACTCTAACCTATTTCGCAGGATTCATACTATTTTTCGTTACAAATTAGTAAACCAAAACATGTGTGCGACAACATCAATAGAAACAAGGAAGTTCTTGTGCAGCATGTTGACATTTTATGTGAAGCATTCAAGTTATCTTTGGAATTTGGCAACAATAAATAGCTGCCAATATTCAGTTATTTGAGGAATTGGAAAATTGCCCGGGTTCACTTGTCCTCACTGATATAGATCCGTGTTTTAAACAATCCGAGGGATCTATAAATATAAAGTGGACACAGTGAGGGAGGAAGAACATGGCCAACGATCAATCTTCTGAAATGTTCGTCGATGGCCATCGCTTCTTCCCACCTACACACTTTGTTATTCGATAAAAGTACGTTTAAAATATTGAAACAGCTTCTATGAAAAATTATAAACATAAATGTGTCAGAAAGAAAACAATGAACATGAGATCCAAAGAAGTGGGGGTGGCTAACAATTGGCATAAATTTTAAATTCTTGTTATAGACACGAAACAACAACTAATGGCTTTCATAAAGAAAATGGGATTGATTTTTGTGCTAACTATGTGTGTCTACTACGTAATGTTGTATAAAATGCTGTAAATTGTACAATATATTCTAAATGGACATAAAATTATTCGAAATTCCCTACTAAAACAAATTATTATTAAGAAAAACGAATTTTTAAAAAGAAAAATCAAATATATTGTTGAAGACTAGTTTTTTCATCACGTGAAATGGCATACCGTATTCCCTATATTTAAAGCCCCCTGTGTATGGCTTGTAATCTTCCTTTATTTTTAATCACATGAAAAGCCAGCGCTGTGTGCTATTTCGTAGAACCTCTATCTTCCAAAAAATATGCTGAAAACATCGTAATACTTGTGTAAATCTGCAGCGCTGTCCTCTGTTTTAATCTTCCAACTAGCGAAGTGGGGCCGCTTCGCGGCCCTCACTTCGCTAGGAAGCGGTTAGCGTGCATCAGCGGCGCTTCGCGCACCGCCATCAGCGGTCAGATTGGGTTGTTCGGGAGTAAGGGTTGTTTGGGAGTAGAGCAGCATGAGACTATTTCGGCCCTCAAACAGATGTTGTTCGGAAGTAAGGGTTGTTCGGGAGTATATGTTCTAAGTTCCCTAACATTCCAAGGGGGAGGGTCGGGCGCTCCGCGCCCGACCACAGGAATCCACGGTGTATCAGTATGCCCTTAAACCTTACACCGAAAAAGGTGTATCAAGAATGCCCTCCCTGAAAACTGGGGACAAAAACCTTACACGAAAAAGGTGTATCAAGAATGCCCTCCCTGAAAACTGGGGACAAAAACCTTACACGAAAAAGGTGTATCAAGAATGCCCTCCCTGAAAACTGGGGACAAAAACCTTACACGAAAAAGGTGTATCAAGAATGCCCTCCCTGAAAACTGGGGACAAAAACCTTACACGAAAAAGGTGTATCAAGAATGCCCTCCCAAAAAACTGGGGACAAAAACCTTACACCGAAAAAGGTGTATCAAGAATGCCCTCCCAAAAAACTGGGGACAAAAACCTTACACCGAAAAAGGTGTATCAAGAATGCCCTCCCTGAAAGCTGGGGACAAAAACCTTACACGAAAAAGGTGTATCAAGAATGCCCTCCCTGAAAACTGGGGACAGGGACAAAAACCTTACACGAAAAAGGTGTATCAAGAATGCCCTCCCTGAAAACTGGGAACAAAAACCTTACACCGAAAAAGGTGTATCAAGAATGCCCTCCAGCAAAAATTCGGGTCATACAATTTTTTGTCTAAATTTGTCTACATTTTGGTCTAAATTTTTGCTAAAAACATACTCAGCTCATCTATACGAACATTTTAAGCTATCACTTCCAAAATACCGAAAATGGTTAAGCCAGGTCACGGCGGCGAGTCCTCTGTTTTAATCTTCCAATAAAGAGGGTCACTGTCTATTATTGATCGCGCTCATTTGGCTTGTTTACTACCAATTTCCTTTTTGACGAAATAGCACAGAATCATACGTTGTTTTCGTATGATTAAGCATAGAGACTGTTTATGAATAAGACATAGGGAGCTTTAAATACAGGGTATACGGTAATTATTGCACCTGAACTGTAAATTATTGTCGAAATCAGACTACAAAATCTCTATTAGACACATCTTTCTATTGGCGAAAGCGAATCAAATCTTGACTTGTGAGCACCATTATTCGCCGAAGTTTTGCATTCGTGAAGGTGATCCAAAGTATTCGTCAATAACTGCAAATTGTAAGCTTTTAGCTGCTTTCTAGCAGGGTTTATGCTAGGACTAATGTTAACATAAATTCCATAAGGAATTCAAAAAATTGATGACAGCAAAATTTTAGTTTTGTAATATGTTAACTTATGGTTACATCCATTACATATTTATTTGTGTCTTAAACGAGCTCAACATTGATGGCAATCAGATATGTATGATAACAATAGAAACGTTTAGGAGCCTCACACTATAGAGTAGTCGGATGGCCAAATATCACAATTACTATTCAGCATTGTTTTCAGCTTAAATATAATGTGTTCGGAAATGAAACCATAAGTTATTCTTAATCAAACTATCGTATTAATTTGGAACGCCTCTTTCTTCGGCCTAACACATACATTTTAAGTAATATGAAACAACGGCTTACACTAGATTGTTTACGCGCACCGAGTAGTAAGAGAACGGGCCGGATACCAAATACCGGAATTTTCCTCATTAAATTTTTCTTAACATCGAAATATTATTCACATACATTGTGTACATGACGAAATTATAAACCTGATACCGTTTCTTCCTCGATAAAAGTCTGACGATATATAAGTTATAAGTATCATAATTCTGCTCCGTGATTTTGAATTTAAATTACTGATTTCTCGGAATTTTAAACATTATTTTATTCCAAATATGCCTCGCTTTTTCATCTCCAAACTTTCTCATAACTCTATATAATTCTGCTGTGCAAAAATAATTTTCGAATTTTAATTTTTTTCTTTTCTCTGTCAAATATTAGTTATTCCATTCATCGTTAATACTTGCATGGTACCTAGTAGCGTAATGCATATGTTGCAGTTAATACTGGGAATCAGTTAATACTGGCACTAACTAGTTAATACTGGCACTAACTAGTTAATACTGGCACTAACTATTTAACGGCAAATTCTAGTTAATACTGAACGCTAACAAAAATCAGTTTTACACTACTTAATACTGAGCATAAAGTAGCCCTTATTATTGATAAATTTGGTTATTTTGTTTCATTTTTCGAACTTTTTGAGCATTTTTCACTATATTGACTATAAATCTGATATTACTCCCTCTATATCAACTTTTTGTCCTGATTCCAATACATATTTCGGAATTTTTAAAGCTTTCGATATTTCCAACCAAATATTACAATTTTCATTACTATGGTGCCTTATAAGGGTTGTTCGGGAGCTTAAGCCAAAGATTAAGTCCTGGTTGAGGCTGCACAGCAAGCCCCAAGCCTAAATCCTTGTTTGGCGCCTTATAAGGGTTGTTTTAGCCTGATTGCAGCAGAGAATCAGTTCCCTGGCCTGCTGCAATCAGACTAAAACAACCCTTATAAGGCGCCAAACAAGCCATTAGGCTTGGGGCCCCGCTGTGCACTCCCAATACCGACTTAATCTTAGGCTTAAGCTCCCGAACAACCCTTATAAGGCGCCATAGTCATAATTTTTTGATGCAAAAATCGAACGCCTAAAAATTCTGAAATACGTACTGGAATCAGGACAAAAAGTTGATATAGAGACAGTAATATCAGATTTATAGTCAATATAGTGAAAAATGCTCAAAAAGTTCGAAAAATGAAACAAAATAACCAAATTTATCAATAATAGCTAGTTAGTCCCAGTATTAACTAGTTAGTGCCAGTATTAACTAGTTAGTGCCAGTATTAACTAGTTAGTGCCAGTATTAACTGACTTTTTCAGTTAGTGCCAGTATTAACTAGTTAGTGCCAGTATTAACTAGTTAGTGCCAGTATTAACTGACTTTTTCAGTTAGTGCCAGTATTAACTAGTTAGTGCCAGTATTAACTGATTCCCAGTATTAACTGCAACACATATATCATTCTGGAAGCATCTTCTTTCCTATACAATGTCACGATATATTAGTTTAGAAACCGGGTCGGTAACACAAATGTGTTACGGACTATGTTCTGTGGATGTTTACTGCGCTCTCTCAAATAAAATATGATTCATTTTACTATTTGAACGGCGAAATTTCTAGAAACTAACGCATAAACAAACACATCGTTTTACACATCTTCAATAAACTTGTAGAGAAAGCTAGCCTTGTACTTTACTTATTTTTACATTTGGTCACGTTACTGTTTTTGGTAATAGACGCTCTAGAAAGAATTTTCGTATGTCTACATTTCCAAATTGTATTATATGATTTGCAGTTATTAAAAACCTTTTTCATCTCTTTGCATTTATAACAATAATAATCTAACAAATTCTCATAAATTTGAAAGATTCTAGACGCCGCTTTACTCTTGATAGCATAGTATAGCCCAATTGAAAAATGTTTCCTACACTATTTTTTCGTACTTTCCATTAATTGATTAGCTTTGATTCCATCAAATTATTTAAGTTTGGCTTTCAAAATTTAAATACTCATTCTGGTGCTTATAAATTATTGCCCTGAAAAACATTTTACCGAATCACGTCCGTAAAGTGTATTAGTTCGATAAACTTTGTAGGTATTAATTAAAAGAAAAATTGGTTAAATTAGTCATAGTGTAATTATTAGTTTTATTTGTTATTTTTGTATTCTTTGATAACGTTTCACAACTTAGTAGTAGTGATAGAGTGAAATTTGAAAGAGTGAAAAATTGAATTTTAGGCCTTGGCATTTATCATAATGAGCGCTAAAAAGACAGGAAAATGGAAGAAGGCGAAGCCAGCTGAGATTCGACTTCCGGACAGTATCAAGCAGATGATGGAACGAAACAAGCAACAGAAGATTGCCAACTCTGCTTTGAGCGAAATTGCGACAGAACAGTCATCGACACAAATGGGTATGCAACATCTTCACTCTTTTTACTACAAGTTCTATTCCATTCAGATCAAAACCCAATCAATTTTAATGATGATTGGGGCAAAACAAACTCTGTGGAATTGTCGAATTTGAACACTGGTGAGTTTTCTAAATTTTATTATACAGTCGACGCTCGTTATAACCCCCTCGGCCCGTGCCCAAAGGGTTCATTAACAGGTGAAAATTTTTCCTAAAGGCAAACTTGGTCCAAAACGCCCGAAAATGGTGTTTTTGTATTTTTATTTTATTTTACCTTTTATGAAAATTTGGGACAAATACTCAACATTTTCTCCGGCGCCGCCAATGGCGACGGCGGAAAAAAAGTTTCATGTGGTACCCTATGTTTTTATTCTTCCGACGCTCTCTGGTCAACACGTTCCTGTGAAAAAAAGGTATGCATTTCAGCCCAAACTCAGCGCGAACTCGACCTCAATCCCGGTTGGGGCGAACCATACATTATCGAGTCGATGAATCTGAACCACAGTAAGTGTTCATAATTTTTTACTGCTTTAAGACAGTTATTTTGATATATACTAATATACTAAAATTTTTGATTATTATTGTTATATGAATTTCCTTTAAAATCAAGATATTAAATTTTTTACAAAATATCTATTTATGACTCGTAACAATAAAAACATATAAAGTGGATATTTGTATTGAAGATGGAGTTTGATGTATTTGGATTTTTAGGTTTGCAAGCTAAGAATAAGCACACATGTGATAATGGGATCAATTTTGCGGAAGATAACAAGAAGGGAAACAATGCTACCGGATTTGGTGCCTCTTTTGGAAGAAATTATCTTAGTCGAAACAATACCAAGCTAAATGAGAACAATAACAATAATGTAGCTACTGAAAAGCCAACGGAACAAGGTAACACATTTCAGTTATTAGTTTATTAAAAAGCAGTTACCATTTTAAAACTTTAGTCGACGAAATTAGATCGAGGTCGTTGAAAAATAGAAATAGTGTTTCGTTGGTTGTGAATTGTGAAATCTAATACGACGTCATATGTTTAAGAGAAAAATTATTAGAAAACTTTCAGCGTTATACCACTCTTGAAAAATATTCAAAGTTCACTAAAATTGTCTTATTTGCTGAAAGAATCGGTGAGCTGAAAAACTTAGCTAACGTCATATACAAAATTCTTGTAACGACTCTCTGACCCTACGTGTATGTGAACATTTCTGCATTACGACTGGTTCATTAGTAATAAAACTAGTTCTTTAACTCAAGTATAGTTTTGTTCCATAAGAAGATTCTCAATATGCTGAAATTAGCTTTCAAGTTAGCTCTATTATGTGATGTACTAACACAATCATTATGCCCAATCAGAGTTTCCCTTGTGAGTGCTATATTTTACTACCCATGTGATAATTTTTTGTTATAACGGCGATATTTATTTCATTCTTGAGCGAAAAAATATATCTTTTCTTTGTACACAAATATCAAGCAACAATATTGACCTTTTCCATTTTAATGATAGTTGGTTTTAGCGTCGATCGCAGAAGCTTCGCCCTCAAAACCTGATCACAACCTTTCTGAAGATGCCAAACTCAGTATTTCAAAGGTAATTTATTTACAATGTAATGAGTATAATTTTCAAGTTTACATCATACACTGAAAATTCTTGTTTTTCTTCTGATCAGGAAACGTTATGGGTACTATGCTTGAATGTTAGGCTTAGCTGTTAGAAGGGCAAAACGACATAGTCGCCCCTATAGTCGCGCCCCAAAAACAAATTTAAAACGACTCCCCAGCCGCGACTATGAGTGACGGTCGTTAGAAGTTGCTATGCATTAGACCAAAGCTGTTGCGTAATTGAGCATGGCAAAAAGTTTGGCGGAACCGGTTTTTTGTTCATGACTCTCGTTTTTTCTTGCTAGATCAGCGGCCATTTTTTTTGCCATATAGTAGGATTCCCTTCCCATCCGATGATGTGCTTGATGGTAGGCGCTTGATTGACCATATGAGAGTCCTCTAGCGGTCTCTCATCACTGTGCCCCGGGATTTAATAGTACCAATTTTGTGTCTAATTTTTTGTCTACAATTCCTATTTTTAACGAAAGACGCCAAATTATATATGGAACAGATAACAAGTGAAAGCTTTAAATTGAAGGATCTATATCTGGAAAACAAATGTTTGACAGCTTATTCATTGACCCAAATTCCAGATAAAGCCGCTTGCGGTGAACAATATTTCGGAAGAGCACGTTCGAGTGACACCGGGTAAGTTAGTTGGCGCTTTTATATTTTAAAGATTCAGAATTATTCTGATCTGTATTATTACCTATAAAAACTAATCTGTTATTGTAGAACAGTTGAAGAACCTTAAGCACGCTTGGACGGACATAGTCACGGCTGTAGGAAATTTCCACACCGTTCTCGACACACTCGAGCGAGTAATGTGACTTACCGCAGTGTTTCATAAGCGAATAGCCACGAAGGCTATATCAATTATTGTTTTTCAATATCCATTGTCATATATCACATTTGGATGTTTTAATATTGTTGGTTTAATATTTTCATTCTTGTAATCATATCGAAAATAATATACATTTGTGTTCCACTGGTATTATAAAACGATACTTATACTGTGCAAAGAAGATATTTGATAGCATAAAATCCTCCCAGTAAGCTATCCCTGTCATTCCGTGACCTGTCTGTTAGACCCCTTGCGCCGCTATTTTTTGAGGAAGTGAGATCTTAAAATATTTGTATGGATGTGCTGATAGCCAGTCCTGTGGTCGGGCGCCGAGCGCCCGACCTTCCCCCTTGGAACTTGATGGAACTTAGAACATATAGGTAAGCATATAGACAAAATGTTTAACCAGACTCCCGTAGGGAGTCCCTGAAGCTAGTTACAAAATATTTTATAACTAATTTAAATATAAAATTCCTTACATAACTAATCCATCTATGCTGTATGTTAACACGTTTCACTTAGTCAATTTAACGGTTTTTATACAAATGAAAATTTGTTGGGAGTGAGCATCGGATGACCCTTCTGAAGAGATACGAGTTCTCATAAATGAATGGAAATGATTTACTGATATCGAATTTTGCTTAATTGGCATAACATATAGCCCTTAGAAACATTCTTTGAATGTTCAGCTCATAAAGGACGTTACTGATGAAATTTGTCGAGTTTGGAAGACAATATACGCAAATTTTAAGCTATTACTAACTAAGCTTTTCCTAATTTCCGCATGCGATAATCCTTTTACATAAAATGCATCTCAACTTGTTTAACACCTGTATTCATCAGTAAGTTCAAAGAGTCAAGGATTTAAAACCACAGTTTCAGGCTCACTGTGGATGAGCGGGAACTTGTTAAACATTTCTACTCACCTTTCGACCCGTCAAAATGTAAGAGCATGGATTTCCTCAAAAATTTTTGAACGTAAGAATATCGAACATTTCATTGGTTTATTTCTTCCGCGATGCATCACTCTGTTAAGCTGGAAATGTGAAAGAGAATTGAGGGAGCGAACTGTACATCATTATATGTTATCGGCTCCCATTTTGCTTGTGATGTCCTCGCGAAGACTGAGCGTGAGTGTTTAAGGGGAGGGAAGAATATTTCAACGTCCGGCGCATTGCCAGTCATTTTGCCTGCCAATGAATTTTCAGTTCTCGCTTGGCTCTCTGTTCGATAGAGTCAGATATTGATTGATTTTAGCTCGAGAGAGTTCACTTTCAATTGAATAGAGAAAGCGAAGTCTAACCAATAAAAGAAACTGTTTCTTTCTCTCCCAAATGAGTTGCTAACTTTTGTTTATCATTCATGTCCTTGTGTTGACTTTGCTTTTCTACATTAAATGTGTAACAGGAAGTGAACAAAAGCAAATTTTGGAAAAAGTCGAAAAGTAATTTGAACATGTTAAGTTACAGCTATAGCATATTTATAGAAACAGTTTATGTATCAGCGAGTTTTGTTAAATAAGTAATAGTCATTTATAACCTTACAGTGTTCACTCATTTGCAAATTTGTTTTATTTTGGCGTTTAACTTTCATTTTAATGATTCTTTGTTTTAATTTGCTTTGCAATTTTTCCTAAAATTCATTCGAACAAAAACTCTTTAATGCGATGTAACTCATACTCGACCCAAATTGTCTGTGGTCTCTCATGTCTCAATGTGCCTAATCCTCTCGCTCCTTGGTCATGATTTTCAATGATAAACCGAAACCACTGTCCATTGTTTCCTATCTTCACCAATACCACAGTCACGCAGGTTTGAAGAGAACCGGTTGGTTCTTCCGTCCCTATCAATAGGTGTTATTTGGCGAACTCGGAGAGCCAGTATTAGATTGATTGGCACTTTCGGGCATGGTGAAAGTATTATTCCTCAGTGAGTCGATCGATTCACTAATCCGGGCATAATTCCCTACCACAATCTCTGATGACGCGCAGTGATTGTCCCCAAGAGTGTCTCGGGGAATGTATTTGCTTGTTCAATCATTCCAACACAACTTTCTTTGTTTAACACCTTCCCGATTTTCAACTTTTTGTGTGATATGAAATAATCAATAAGTTTGTTCGCCGTTGTTCTATGCAAAATTCCGTTTGGCCAATTTCACTTTGTTCCACAAATCAATTTTCCTCGAATGAAAGGAGAAAGCAACACAGGAACGGCTGTGCTTATATTTAAAAGGATTTTGCTGCGGTCGCCGAGAAAGTGATTTTTACGCCCCACTTACCCCAGCTTTGGATGCAATGACGGAAATGCCTGAGATTTAGGCGGCTTTTATTGGCATATCCCACGAAATTATTGCTGTCGCTATGGTACTTGGTACCGACGAGATTGACACCATACTCAGGAATTTTGTGAATATTTGTGTGCATAATTTAAATGCGATAAAAAGCATTTTAAAATCATACGAGATGTTTTATGGAGGAACAGAAAGCGTCTTTCTTTTTAGAGAAAGCGGACTTTATCTGTCTCGCATGACCCGCTTAATTTCGTACAAAATATGTGATAAAATAGCTTCACCACAGAGAAATTAAGTCAATAAAATATTTAATTAGTCAGATAGTAATGGTGATACCCATCTATAATATTACAGATTTACTATTACATAGATTTATTTTAGAATATTAATTCAATACGAACCAAAAAGTAGCTGATTTCGACATTATTATCTCTCTATTTCCCGGTTTACCACATGGATTTGAAAATTGGTTTTACGTTCACTCGATCTTCCAAAGTTTTTACTCTTTTATCGTACTATTTAAAGTATTCCGACGGAAATTTGTCTGTTATCATTCACGTTACCTTGAAAATACTAGTTAGAGGGATATTCTTGTTATCTCTTGACCATAAACATAATATAGATTGACAGTTGACCCGTTAAACAAAAGAAACTATTTCACGTACACCAAATACCCGCACCTTGCTGTCGTTATATGTTACGTTTATTTTGCCAAATACGCATGTGGGCATTTGAGGCGAAGATTACACCAAGTGTTATTTGAAAGTATAGCTTGTAATCACCTCATTTATTTATTTGTTCTATAATAAATTCACTTCAATATTACCCCATAATATAGAGATAGTGAAGCTTGTATTGTATTGTTGACCTAGACTAATGTTTTGCGTGTTTTAGTTTAAACTGACCTTTCAATTTTTGGTCATAATTTGCCGCAAAATGAAGCGTTTAACTCACGAAAAAGCCCGTTCGGGTCAGTTTAAACTGAAGATCAGTTTCAACTGCGTATTCATATATACTGTCAATGTGTCATTGGATTAAACAGGAATTTAGAGAGGAAGATTTTGCTTTTCGAATCTCCTATATTTTCGAAAATAACAATTACTTCCGAAATATATTTCTACTGACCTATTAGACAGCGACATAAAACTTTAAAGTAGCACTGGTCATACCAGGAAAAGATTCGAATTTTCAAGTACGGCTTTTTGACTTGTCAGTCCCAATTTGGCTGGTTATTTTTCGAGACCTAGTTTTCTTTTCGTTCTTTCTTTTTACATGTCTGAGCTGCTGTTCTGCTCTTTTAGCTAATTTCGAATACTAATTTTCGCCAATCGTTTCTAACGCTTATAATGTTTAGGCCATTGCTGCAATTACGAGAAAAATAATCGAGTGGATCGAAAACAGGCGCTCACGACGACGAATGCATGAGGAAACAGTGACGGCCTCAGCAGCGGAAAAGAAACGTAAACAGTTCGCATTTTACAGTTCCAGATCGCATAGCGCCCCTGCGCGGAAACGACGATGGTGGTCTCGCAGAGGTCTGTGAATTGCAGTAAATACGAGTTACAGTAAATATGAATTATTTTACGTCTGACAACAGAAAATGTGTTTAATGAAATGAGGACTATAGTCTTCAGAAAATGCCAATTTATCTTTAACATCATACACGTCCCATAATCGGAAAATATATGTATGCTCCATGTACGTTCCAGTGATCTTTAAATAAGTTATATTTTTGAAATACATTAGAAATTTCTTGAATATTCCGTATATTCCCTCTTACTTTCGTCCATGCTCTAGTTTTTGCGCCACCACTGCTTCGGTGAAGCAGAGGTAGCGCAAACCTCCGCTCGGAATCCTTGGCACCCATGGAATGAAAATAAGTGACTTTGAAATTTCAAATTTTTGGAGGTTGAATAGCTTACACCCATAGGCCTAAAAAGAGGGAATACGGCATTCAAATTTCATATTTCCAGGCTTGCTGCGCCGAATCGGCGGATCACAACATTCACTATCTTACGATCTCAGTCAACAAGTAGTAACTCGACGACTGATAGGAGCAATTGCGGCATGGTACTTGTCTAGGGATAACCATATTTGTGCATAAATACTAATTTCAGGCATGACATTCACTCGAATTTGTTACAGCTAACACTGGACCAAAAAAATAGTGATACGCGAGGTTGCAGTTCGACACCTATGCAAAGACGAATTCGGCGTGAATCCACACTTTCCACGAATTCATCCAGCCAGCGCTCCACATGCTCGGATATATCGAGTGGTCAAGTCACCGGTAGTTCCACATCCACCATATCGAGTGCGCGAACTCCACCCACGTCCACAAACGAGCGCGATACAAATAACAAAAATCGATTGTCGAGACCGGCTATTCTCGAATGGTCTGAACAAAATTACAACAACTATAATACTATGCCGACTTGCTCTCAAACTCCGTCGTACGTACCTCTGAAAAGCATTAAGAGTCGGCTACGAGAACGGCCCGCTTCAGCTATTAGTACACATACTGATAATTTGGATTTCCGGAATTCAACACATTTTCCTCTGGCACCCAACTCGGCACCTTATAATAAAGCTTCGCAGAGCTACTTTCAACAAAGTCAACCAACAAAAATTGAGTGGAACGACAATAAATGTTCAGGTAACTATATAACATGCCTAGGTAATTATTCATACGAATATAACATTTAAACAAACACTGAAACGAACTTTCAACTCACACTCTAATGAACTGGAATATAATTTTTCGAGAATAAAAGTAATCTTTTGAAAAATTACTTGTACAAAACTTAGATCCGCTAAGAAAGCTTATTCGGAGCTTAATTAAATAGTTATGGTATTTGTCATTTCTGCTTTAACATTGTTAGAAACTATTAATGGTATTCTTGGAAATTGGTTTTATTTGGCACATTTTAACCTGTTTTTAATATGTTTGATAGTAATGCCATACACATCTGTCAAACGTACTTTTGTTTTGCAAAATTTGGAACTCAATGACTGAACATACAGATAATTTTGCAAAGTCATAAATGTAAAGAAATAATTAATATTCACATATAGAATACCGACTTTTTTACGTAAAGGAAATTTCCAAGTGCGAAAATAGCGGTGCCACATGAAATCGCTATAGAACACAACAAAGAACCCCATGAGGCTGATCTTTCTTCTATTATGCTAATCACAAAACACATTCAATTCACTCCCATGAATGTTCGCAAAATAACGCTCCAATCCATACAAAACATAATCCTGAAAACGTGACGACAAGGGCGTTAAAATGTTTAGATGTTTCATTCCTGCACTCAAGTAATCCCAGAAATTAAGGGTAGATTTAGAAATTTCATTTTGAAGTAAACAGGAAAGCGCAATGAGAGGATCAGTGTATTGATATATGTTTCGGCAGAAATATGCTAAATTCGGAAATTACTAAATATTATTTTTATCTGCAACTTTCACATACTCATTTTGACAATAGTTGAAGATAAAATCGGTATATTGTTCATTAGATAAAGAATATATATAATATGCAGTATATGAGCATTATTAAAGTAAAACCCCAATATCAAAACCGGTTAATTTTAAATTGATTACCTTATTATTGGGAATGTTCAAAAATTGTCATTTCCACTTCATTTTTGCATCGGGAAAGAATTTAAAGATAAATTATTTACATGTCAAAATTCCCCGAAAAATTTCCGTTATGTAGACTCAAAAACCGTGGGTGGCGATTGTATATATGCGCTATGTGAATCACATTCTCTTTGATGAATTTCTCACTGTTATTAATTTTATTGTTCATTCAAATCACATATTTCAGAGCTGTCAGATGAGAATAACGAGGATGAGGAAGTCGATGGCGAAAGTGATGAAAGCAATTTCGAGTCACTGATTTCTGATGAGCTTTTAGACGAAATCGTGGAACTTGAGAAAAAGAGTAATTTGAATAAGTTATCTCTGTCAAATCCAGAACTTACTTCTGTGCAACTAAAAGAACTGTTTCCGGAACTTTCAGAACATTGGAGGTTGGTTTCTTTTAAAACTTACGCTTTTGTTCAACATGTTTAAAAGTCAAACTAAGCATACAATCAAAATTTCGGTGGGGCTTTTCACCAAATATCCACTGCGTTGATCGTCCCACTATTAGATTTGCTCACTATAATTACCGCCCTTACTGCTCTGACGTCAAAAACTAATATCCATGCAAAAAATATAATAACAACCGTTCATTGGGTAAACTAAAAATAGTGTTAAGCCCTTAATTGTCCCGTTATGAAAAATTGTGATATTGCAACTATTACTAAGTTGCTTAAACATGTTGCAAAATCGGGCTCCTTAATATCATTTTAATAAGTAATGTAAGAGTTATGAAACAATTGTTTAGCTCGAGTTTCTTTATTTTCGAAAACATTATAATTGGAAGGGTCTTGCATGCAACGGAAAAATTTAATTGGTGCGGTAAAAGCGTGTTAAAAGAGTTTATCATTTTGCTTTTATGAAGAAAACAATTCCGGTTATGCATTTAATTTTCTCTCGCTGATATATTATTTACACGTGGTTTTCATATACGGCTTTTTGTACTATTGATATTGATTAAAGTACCTTAATTTCATAACTGACACAAAAATGAAGCACTCCTCTACAATGTGCCCTCAGTATACTAGTAATGCAAAATTTTTCACTTGATACTGCCAAAAACACTTTACAAACACAGTTATGTATTTCAAAGTCGGCTTAAACATAACTTATATATATCTTCTGTTCTGAAATACAGTCCCAAATAAGTAAGAAGTTTGCAATAACGGAAAATTTTTCATGCTTTAGATTTTAAAATTATATTTTTCTCATTTTCCTTCATGATTTTCGTGCCTGAGAATTAATCAGACAATGAATCAAATTCAAATACGTGGACCCACGTTTCAAATTATTTTAAATGTATTCACTGTTTGTCGTTCCTTTTCTCATTAATAATTGTAGGAAACTTTTGCCCGGCGAAAATCATTTAATTTTCCGCTTTTAAATTATTTCCAGCTTTAGGCAGTCTTTACTTATGTAATCCCATCATATTAAACTGAGCTTCCATATTAGGATAGATGTGAATTTATTTGAGGATTTTAATTTTTTAACGAGGATAATGGGCAAAAATATAGTCTTTGGCAACATCCATTTTGACAAAATTTATTTTGTCATTACTTAAATTATTAATTGTTGGATTATTTATTTAACTTAATTCCCAACTGGAATTAATTTAGAAGTTTATATTTAACTTTCAAGCACAATTCTTGGATAAAGGATAAGCCCAGAGAGGAAGAAGTTGATATGTTTTTTAATTCTCTCAAGAACATTTACATTTTGTTCCGTTTGACATTTTTATGCTAGAGTTAACTAATGTCTCGATTTGCTCTTAAAGGGACACACCTTTATGCGGGAGATTATCATCGGATTTGGACTTTCCGGGAAAACTCCCGCCAATAAGTTATTGGCCAGAAAGGAAGGAAAGATTATTTTTGGACTCTACATATGGATTCCTGTCAAGACCGCTGTGACCGAGCAGGCCAACTAATCGCAGGAGCTTGAGCTGGATTGGTGCAACATGAAGGTTGTAATTCTGAAAGCGTCCTTACAAGACTTCGAATTGAGGACCAACCACGAATGGTGCATATGTTGAGAATGCAGCGAAGATTGCTCTTTGCACTTTACATCTTATCTACTTGCTCTCATTTAGAAGTCCCACCTGCCTAGCTTTATCTCTCTTTGGTTTAGCTGGTTGAAAATTCACCACTTTCTTTAATTTATCCATATTCGGAATTTTAATTCTCTTTCGATGGATTAAAACGCGCTGGCATTATTGCTGCTACTTTCGCTGCATGTTATTACTGAAGTGAAAAGCGAGAAAATGAGTGCAAAATCAAGCCGGATGTGGGTGGCTAATTGTTTTAGCGGTATTACCTTTCACGGCTGTGTAAGTTAGCGCAAAAGTACTCGTTTTGCCTGGCCAACCCTTACCCCTTATGAGTTCTGTTCTTAAGTCCTATCATTATCGCTGTTCGTCGATATTCTTTGGATTGGTGTCGTCGTAGCCGCTTCTGATTGTTGTAATGTCCTTCAGATGTATGGGAATAATTGCTCTTCTCGGAGTATACAAAGCTCTTTACATTGACTTCAAAATAATATTTTATCCTTCGCCATTTACGTACTAATAATTGTTGCCCGCTAGGATATAGGCACCATTATTGTTTTTGTCGATGTGTGCTTGGATATTATCTAAGTCTCGGTTTTATACTGCCACTAAACAATAATTTATTCGCGTCGCCGACCATCGAATGGAAGAAAATACATAACCGCCATAAATGATGAGAAGCCCTTTAGCGCAAGGCCGGCGTGCATAAGCATGGGACATAGGCTCTTCTTAATAATAACATTCTTACCGGAGTTAAGACTAGGTCTCGGAATATTCATAAAATTGTTTTGATTGATTTTGCGGTTGGTAAGTTTTTATATTTGACGTTTCTCACGGATAACATTGTGAACACGTATGTCTCATAAGCACTTTCGCGCTTAAAACTTTGTACTATAAGTCTGCTGGTTCAAATTGGTACGTGAAATTAGGCCAATCTGTCCATCGATTTCTTCAGCTGTGTGGGATATGGGACCGTCGTATTGGCGCCTCTTTTTGATATTCCTTCCAAAGCAGCAGTCCATTTGTATATTATCGATTGGTTTGCTCATATCTTCGGTGACAGTTCGTGGGAACGGATCTCCCCTCTCCCATTTATCAACATATCATTTTTGTTTTATGTTTATTTAAGTGGATATTGACGTATTTTTTTATCATATCAATAGGCTTTTACTTTGATTTATTAGAATTTATAAGTAAATTCATTGGACTGCGCTGCTTAATGGCTAATTTATGTTTTATTTCAGCCATGAAAATGGACGTATTTTTACAATTACACGGCGATTATAAATCACCTATTTATTGTAGGATCGTTTTCTGACTATATTCAAACATGTAAAATATTATATTCAAAAATCTTTCCTATAGCATTCAAAGATGTTTCGTGGTCGGCGAGCACCACACCCTTCTTTAGCCACAACATCAATGGCTTCTACTAAGGTAGCTGAGGCGATTGAATTTCGGCCGTCTCCGGTCCCCCTCATCCATACTACTAACGACTTTGCCATCCGAGAGGAAGGAAATATTGGCGGATCTGACGACATGGAAAGCTATCAGCCTGCATTTACACCTTCGCCAGCCACTACCACTTCTACTTCAACTTCTACATCCACCAGTCGCCGATTTCTATTCTTTAATTCTACCTCTCCTAGAGATAACATACCTTCTGGAACATCTGTCGTTGAAGATGATTTAAATAGTTCGGCAGATCCGGCCCCAGGAAAGACCAACCGAAAGGTGAGCGAAGTCCAACAATCGTACGCAAACGCGCGATCCTCCCAAACTATTCCTACTACTGCTGGAACAGCGACAACATCAACAGTTTTCTCATTTCGGAAGTCTTCCGTAGCAGGCGCTATCAGAACCTTGCGGCGAGGAAGTCTTGCTATGATCGGAAGATCCCACCACCATAGTTCGTCACAAGTCAGTGGAGGCACCAGTCCAACCCCATCTCTCGGCTCTCAAGCCGGTGCAATAGAAGAAAACGTCCACGAATCTGCACAAATAGGCTCGCCACATGATTCTCCACAGAGGAAAAAGTCCAGCGTGACCTCTATAGCTGCTCGAAAAGCGATGCGTGCTGGCAGACAACGATTTTCTGCAGCCAAATTGGCACTGAGGAAGATGTCCCATTCTTCGCTGAACCGCCAGCCACATTCACCGAATAATTCATCACCGAGAACACCTGGTTCCGGTAGAAGTGTAGGAAGTGGTTGTTCTCTTGGCAGCAGTCCGAAAGCGCATGGCATGCGCTTTCCCCTTACCACATCTGTTGGAGCAGTCTGGAATGAAAACATGCCAAGCAGAGCTTCGGATGAGAGTACTCGATCTGTAGGCCACGATCGAGATAATGGATATTATGACGACTCGAAACAACCGCAACATAATTCATCATCGTCGATCCACAAGAAACCTCTGGCACCGTCGCTTTCGTGGGATCCTGAACAGAGGTAAGGGAGAATTCAGTAAAATTGACAAAACAGCAAGTATTTTCAAAATTATTACAGGTCACGCACTCCATCTACATCGTCCCGATATCGCGTACATTCTGATGGTAAATCTGACACAACTAGGCCCAGACCTTTGGGCGATAGTAAAGTAAACAACTGCTCTGATAGCAGACTTGATCATCGGAAGAGGCGTAAACCGTCACAACACTCAAATAATCAGAATATGTACGATAATGGTGGCCATGACAGATTAGAGCTCGAAAGAAGCTGTCTACATTGCTCGTTAGGAGCAGAACATCGGAGAAACCAACTGAGAGCAGAAATTGAAAATGCTGTACAGCGACTCTCTCGTCGCCTGGGAAATCGAAGACCTTCAAGCAGGTAAGAATGTCTCCTTCTAAACTTCCTCAGCTTCTTTGCTTTAACCGTATTTTGTAATAACAACAAAAAAGATATTAACGGTGAAAGTTTAATTTTTCTGTTTTTCATCGTTTCGGAAATCACGAATTGGATTGTTTTTATATTATAAGCGATCAATTATTTTGACAGCTGATTAAACTATGTTTTAAAGCTGGCCACGTGTGGATGAGCACTCTCTGAATGCTGCAGTTGGTATTACTGACAACTCCGGAGCATCTCTGGCATCGTGTGAGCAAATTCGGCGAACTATGGGAACACCAGACATCGTCGTCTCATCGTTTAGTTCCGACGAAGAGGCTAACAATATACGTGGACAATCGGCTGGTGCTGGAGTCCCTTCAGAAAGACCAATCACTCCTTTACCTTTTATCGCCCCAGCACTACCAGATAATATGCAAAAGGAATGCTCGGAACAGTACTTTAGTGATGCAAGGTAAGATTAAATCACTTTAGACATAACCAATAATGCATACATGGTAATACTGATTATCAACTCGCAAGGATTTTAAAAATACAAGGAGCAGAAATTAGGTATAGATATCTCCAAAAGTTATTTGAGGCGTCTCCGCATACAGAGACATCTCTGAATTCGCAGCATCTCTTTTAAAAGTGAATTTAGTATCATTTAGCATCTATCTATCTTAAATACCAATATTCTAGCTCGCCTGGCAGCGGTGTCGCCAGTCCATTAATTTTCTTCCCCAGCGATTTTCACTCTGATTCAATCGGTACAAGCCCTACTACCTCTCCTCTTTTTACCACAATGAACGGATTTCCTCCAAGAACGGGAGATGAACCTGTTTCGTCTATTCCGTACTCCTTCAGATCCACAACCGAATGTGACTCACCTACCACTGCATGTTGGAATGATCCATATGGATCGAAAGCGGCACTCCACAAACCTTTGCAAGCCATGGATACGCTCAAGCCACCTGGGTATTTTCTTCCACCCGGAGTCATATTGACTGTGGAAGGCGGAAAACAAATGATTCGACAGGAAACTACAAATAGTGGACAAGCAGCAACGACAGCGACGACATCTAATACCATACCAAGTCCACCTCGAAGTAATAGTGTGGATTTATCCACACTCCGTCGCGACATCGAGCTATGGAGTGTAAGTTCTGGAGACACAAGTGACCCTATGGCATCAGACAATGAAGGCGAACCGCCAACTCCTGCAGAATCGGTGAGAACAGTCCGATCGAGGTCCCATGATCCCACACAGAGTCCCGATCACGTACTTCGCAGGCCGAGTCGCATAGAGCATTTATCAGAGATATTCAGGTATTACGGCGGTTCTGATTGGACTGACGAATTTGATTGGTACTACGTGCAAAGTATCAGTAAAATAACAAGTATAAAATTCAAACAAAATTTATGTTCTTCTTCTAAAGGCTAGTGATTGAAAAGGGGTATTATGCATGCAAGGCCTTGTATTTTAAAGTCGAACTAGGTTTTAATGATAAATACGATCTTAACATATATTCAGGAAAGCACTAGCAAAATCGCCTGTAGTAAAAAGAGCCGCAGCAATGCAAGAGCAACATCAGCAAAAGCGAGTCTGTAAACACAGAACAAGCCGATATTGGTTAGAAGAACAGGTGGGTAATTGTAAATGTATGATAAACACATAATTGCCAAAAATTATGAACTTCCTTCACAAAAACTATTTTCTGGAGCTAAACATAGAAAACAACAAGTTTTTTGCTCGTTTTATTTTCTTAAAACTAAATGCTCTCCTGCGATGTATTTTATGGCCTACAGTCAATACCCCCGGCCCCGGTCAATGCTCATGGCCCGGTTAAAACCCCCAGGTCGATACTCTCTATAAGGTAAATTTTAAAAAACGTCCCTAGGCCGGAAAAAGGTTTTCAGGGGTATTTGGACACGTTGAATCCAAATTCGGAGGAATTATCGGGTCCCTCTAAGTCGCAAGGTGAAAGGGAACACTCAATAGAATAACCCACTTTTTGGGGGTCCCGGACCCCAAACTCGCGAGTACCCCCCAAAAACCCATGATTTTAGGGAGGGTTGTCAATGTCAGAATTGGGGGTGACATACGTGAAAACGTGACATCCGTGTGTCACATGGGTCATGTAAAAGGGCAAGTTTCGCTGCGCCGGTCGGATTTTGGCGTGTGATACGTCGATCGCTTCCTCTCGGCGAGACAAGACGATTGGTACCGGTCTCGCCGACAAAAATCGATTCTGCCGGGATTTACGGCTTCCGGAAATCCGGAAAATCCTGGATGACCATGGGCGCCGCCATGCGGCGAAGCCGCTTGGTGGTCCTATGGAACACCTAACTAAAATGTATAAAACCCAATGATTACACTACGGTAATATACTAAAATATTGTTTTAGCTACCTAACGAGCATATATGGCTGCCATCCTCTGGACCTGGCACATCCTCGCGTGATACGGAATGTTATCTTGGAGAAAAGGACTGTGAGAAGATTGGGGACAAGAGAAGATGCGCAGCATGTCACATCGTAGCACACACTGCTTGCTTCCCTCTACTTTCAAAAGTTGGTTTATTCTTCTGCCCAGGATCTTAGTTATGAAATAACTCCCTCCACATACGAACGCATAGGGACCGGGGCCAGTGTTTGTTATATCGAATGGATGCAAAATTTGAAGGTAAAAGTGCCCAAAACAGCTGTTTAGCTTTTTTATGCTATCTTTACCATTTTTATACTTTTTAATCAATTTTCCATACATTTTACGCTCTAGGGACCGTTCGTTATAGCAATTTCGCTAAGTCGAGGGTTTTTGTGTGATTTTTTAGTGACGCGTTCCGCGTTCGTTATATCGAGGGATGTTCGTTATATCGAAGGATGAGTGTAGCATAATATCGAAGGGTGAGTGTAGCATAATATAGTGAGGGTATAACACTAGGGCTACGCAAGCATGGATTCTGGACTGGGTTTTGTATTTTTCTTTTCCCTAGCCTATGTTTTACCACAGCGCTGTAGTCTCTACAGAATGGGCTGCGTTGTAAAGCAGACATGAAACACGTCTTTTCGACAGAGACAAAGGCATACATAAACCCATTCTCATGCCTGCGCTGTAATGCTCTTTGCAGTGAAGGCAAATTCATTTTATTTCATTTTGGGTGTACACAAAGAAGAACAATTCTAGAAAGAAAATCAAATCGATTTGATCGGACTGGATTTACGAAATGAGCTGCTCGCTGGGTTTTGTAGAGAGCACTGAAATACACAAAACAAAGAAGAGACAGTGATTAAACTAGAGACTGGGAAGAGAATAATACACAAAACCCATTACAGAATCCATTCTTTGCCTAGACAAAGCATAACGCAATTTCTAACTGTACACAATATTCAGATGAACATGATGTGTAAAGTGACTTTTCGAGACTGTGGCTCAAGTACGTCTCACCGCCATATGACGAAAGAAAGTCATGATTCACTCAATGCTCAGTAAGGTTTCATTTCAATAGTGCGAGTTAAACATTTTAATTTTAGTCATTGGCTTCATCGCTGGAAATTGGTAGGTGATTGATTTCACCTATAAGGTATTAGTATTACATTTTATAAATATGAAATCTATATCGCATAACATAATCTGCAAAATACTTTAGTGCAAAAAATTATACCTCCATAAATTGTATATATGTAAATAGTTTAGGGTGAAAAATATATCATCCATTTAGGAAGGCAGATGCCAGCAATGTGGGAAAAGCTTTCAGCAAAAACGATTTCGAGACAAGGTATGCTTTTTAAGCTTTCGTCGTCTGTAATTGGACTATCAGACATTTTAGGAAATAATTGCCATAACATGCTCCTGGTGTAAACGGTCTTATCATAATAAGCCCCCATGTTTCACGTCAGCTAGATTCGACGAAAAATGCGATAGAGGTGCTTTGAGAGATTTGGTAAAGAATTTTTTATTCCTGCATAATTATTCCCGCTAAGGCACATCTTAGCATCTTATTTACAGATTCTCCCACCGAGCTGGCTACTCAGGCTCTCCAGTAACCGTAAAAGGCATGCGCACAAAACTGGCTCGTCAAAAGCAAACCATAGGTCCTCTCCTATTCCAAGTTCGCCACTTAAAAAGTTAAAACGAAAGGTAATTTTTAGCATATACCATAACTCTTCTGAATAATCTAAACTAATTGAACTTTAGTACCGACCTTTTGTCGTAAAACCGATGCTGGACCCGTCTGTTGTTGGGCCGACGCAACCTCTCTTGGTATTTGTCAATCCAAAATCCGGAGGTAACAAAGGCTCAAAAGCACTCCATACATTGGTTTGTTCTTTGGGACATTATTAATCTATGTTTAATTTATTTTTAGTGTTGGTTACTCAACCCGCGTCAAGTGTTTGACATAACAACATTGAAAGGGCCAAAATATGGATTAGAGATGTTTCGCAAGGTAGCGACCCAAATGCGGATTTTAGTAGCCGGCGGAGACGGAACTGTTGGTTGGGTACTTTCAACTCTCGACTCTTTGAATTGGCCTTCTTACCCACCTATGGCTCTCCTTCCTCTTGGTACAGGCAATGATCTATCTAGGTATATAATTGTTATTGTTTACTTCAAGCGGTAGTTTTACTATATTTTTGAACAGCTAAGTAGGTTACATCATGCTTGGACGAACATATAATATTGGGAATATAAAAATTAGTAGAGTTAGGTCGACTGACATATATATCAGTGGGCTTTACTAACGATAATTTAGAAGTATTTCATTTTCTCCGTTATAGATGCATGGGATGGGGCGGAGTATTCAGCGACGAACCGTTGGCCGAGCTACTAGGTGCCATATTGACAGAGACCTCCATTACTTATTTGGATAGGTTGGCTTTATTACATAATATGTATGTTTCTTTTTTTAAACTTTACTTCTTGCCTAGATGGCGACTTGACGTACAGCCCAATACTTGTATTAATTCCACAATGAGTGATTCCAATAACGATGACGGGACTTTGAATGAAGCTGTTCAATCTTCACTGCCTCTCACTGTCATGAACAATTACTTCAGCATTGGTGCGGACGCGCACGTTGCTCTGCAATTTCATCATTCAAGAAGTATATCATTTTAGCAAGAAATGCAACAGCTACTGTGATTGTTTATAGGTGCCAATCCTCAAGTGCTCAATAGTCGGTTCAAAAATAGAATTGCCTATGGTGGGCTAGGTACGATCGATCTCTTTAAAAGGACGTGGAAGGTTCGAAATAATTGTAATCGTGATAATCAACTTGAATCACAATGTTTAGGATTTGTCTGAGTACATTGTTGTTGAATGTGACGATGTTGATATCTCCGCTAAAATTCGGGACTCCAAATTCCATTGTGTAAGCTTTAATATTTAATTTTCCTTTATTCTACCACATGAATGGTGAATTAAAAATGTGACCCACATATTCCCCCAAAATTATAATACATAGCATATAATAACTGAAGATAACTTTAACTACGATTGGTTGGTGTAGATATATAGTAATTTACGAATAGAAACATACGAAACTAGGATTTGTTGTAGATTAGTCTCTTCATTCCAATAACGCATTTTATTTGTATTTTCGGAAGAGTAGCGGTTTCTTTTAAGTTATTTGTGCACAAATAATTTTAAAAAGGAAGCTATGCACGATACTTATATTATTTAAGCTGTTCAATTCAACTGTTATTCAGGTGCTCTTTCACAACATTTCTTTCTATGCTGGCGGAACTGTGCCTTGGGGCGGTGATTGTGGCGATGAAGGTTATGCTCGACCTTCTAGCTGTGAGTTTGCTAATTAGTAATTTTATGCAAACGACAATAACTAGCGCTATTAGGTGATCAATTAATTGAAGTGATCGGCTTCACAACTGCAACTTTGGTTTGTTCTGAAACTAGTCTCTGTGGCCAACTGCTCAAATTTAGGCAGCACTTCAAATGGGTGCCAAAGGTGAAAGGATCGCTCAATGCTCTAAAGTGCGAATCCAAAGTACAAAGGCTATTCCCATGCAAGTTGATGGTACCTTTATCTATTTTACTTTCGCTAATAATGCAATACAATAACTATAGGTGAGCCATGCATGCTGGCGCCCTCCATTATTAAGCTTTCATTTCACAGCAAGGTTGGTAAAATTGCACCACAGCTTATATTAGAAACCAAAAAATGGGCCAAAAATTAGGGAACAAATCTAAAATTCCGGACAATAGTCCTTATTTTGCCTTCAACAATACTTAGTTTTTACTGGCGTTGGTGGTGTTGTTTTGCTTCGAGAATTTGTTAACACTACTGCATTCCAAAGCAAGCATTCTCTACCACCAACAATGCTAACTCATGTAAAATTGTACATATTTTATTTGCAAAATACCCACTGATACCATGACTTTTATGGCGTTTAATACCCATGGGTCTTAATGCCCATATTTGTAGTCACGACCACTGTCAACTTAAGGTACCGATGTTGAAACGAGATAAGAAAGTGCTGTGTACAGCGAACCACAGTCGGCGAACAAATGGAAAAAGCTCGAGAGCTGGATTGGATTTCGCGTCGACGTCCATCTTCATGCATGTTCCCGTGATTGTTGTGGGACGCCATGACTATGATACTTACCGGGATTCTATTGATCGATTGAAAGATACTGGTATCTTTTAACTATAGTTCAGCATTTTATAGTACAATCGGACTCCCCGATAACGCTGGTCTCGGGACCGGACGAAGTACGCGCTTTCCGGCGGCGCGTTATCGGGAGTCCGACTTATTAAGCTTTTTTAATTAGATTTTATGTGGTTTGTTAAAAAAGCAAAACAGTTTCATTTTTCATAATACACCGGAATCCACATTTCTAACCGAAATTTTCTTTCATATAGACACGTTTTATTTTTGTGTGCCACTTTAGTAGTTTTTGTCGCTTTGTGCAAAGCCAATATTTACTTCTCGTTTAACCATAAAACAAGGAAAAATTACATAAATCCAAACTATGCCAAATATAAAAGAAGTATGCTTTAGATTGAGTTAAGCCACTTTTGTTGATGTTGAAATTTATCGAAATTTCAATTTCCAAAATCTTTTTCTTCACATTTTTCGTGATTATGTTTCGTAATAATTTCACTATCTTTTAGCTTAATAATAAGTGCACCTTTTGTCAATAATCTACTTCATATCTTTAATACTGAAGTCGCGTTTTATTCAACGGGCCCGTAACATTCTGAGATTAGCCGCTACATAGCCGCGGGGCGCATGAGAACCTGAAATGCTCCTTTAGAGATGCCCAGTCGGAATTCAAGGATTCGGGAAACCAAGAATTCTAAAAAATATATAATTTGTCTGTATGAAATGACAGAACATGGACAAAAGAAAGTTTTGAATTTTGGTACTCAGCTTTTTTTAGGTTAATCAACAGTCAAATATTTGAGCGGGTGTTGTTGAAAAATATTTCTAAAAATTGATATGCTACTACTATGAGCTCAAGCCCATATAACATGAAAAGTATCATTTAAAATGCAAAGGACATTTTGCGTTTAGTTAACATAGAAATATTTGAAGTACCAGTATAATTTGTCAGAAAAATCAAAAACAGTATTTTATTTCAGGATTTGAAATTGGTGTTGTCAGCCTTGAAGCAGAAATGGAACTGCAACAAGCTCGGTACATCATTCAAAAGCTCCTTGCCGATCACCCAATGTTGCCATATGAGCCTGGAAAGGAGTGGAGGTTCCTGGATTGTAAGTGCAATTTGAAAGTAACAGGTCCTAAAATCAATCCATCCACTTATTCAAATATGCGCTTTTGCTACCACAAAGCTCTGTTAAAAATAAAGTAACTTTATATCAGCTACTTGTATGAAATTAACTAAATTAATTTTTAGTTATTAATAGCACTTTCGTTCAGAGGTTCCAAAATTTTATACTATTTGTAAAAGATTGAAATTATATAGAAGATACAAATAATGAAAACACACATTAATTTTGAGAATTATACTGACTCTGGTTTATGTTCTTATATATTTATAGATATTTCTAACTGCGAAGAAGGCACTTTCCGAATTTCTCGTCACCATGAGCATAGCCATTCGATTTCCGACATATGCAACTTAGGTAAATGAATATTATGCTAACTCTCTCATAACCGATATAATTAAAAATTCAATAATATTTTTGTAGACGAATGCATTATAATACTGGACGACGCGTTTCCTTCTATGACGAGTCGAAGTGCCGCTATTGGACACGACCTCATCTTTTCTCCAGCAAAGTTGGTTTTTACATTCTCTGTAAAATTGGTTTGTACCGCTATTATGTGCTGTTTTGTGTAATTGTTTGCGTCGTTTACAGCCAACTGATCCAAAGAAAAAAGACGCTCGGATGATCGCTTTCTCGTGTGATTTTGTCTTGAAAATTTTGTGTTTGACTGTGTTGTATATTTGTCCTATAAATTGCATATCCTTCGATAACGATTCTACGTTTCGATTTGTATCTATCTTTGTCGCGTTGTGAAATGTACAAACATATTTTATAGAAATTTTATCAATGTCACTATAGAGATATAGAACATTTTAAAAATTCAGAACATGGGGTAACATTTTCGAATTCTATTTTGTATTACGAACGTTTTATCATTTTACCATCGTTGAATCCTGATCATTTTATGAATTACGAATGAAACTGATTTCTAGGAATTCGTCACAACAAAGTGCGTTAACACGGCGGCGAATCAGTGAAACATTGAGGTAATTACTTTACTTCAAGTCAAAAAGGTATAAAACTTGTTTAAACTTGGGACGTCTATGCTGATGATAAAATTAGATAACATATTTCAGGATAGTTTTTGGTTAATAATGTTTTTAATTACCTAATAATGAGATTGTTTTTGGGAGAATCTGAAAGAATGATATAAAATGTTAAAGACTTTCTAACCGTTGCGACTCTGAACCTATACGGTTAGAATTAGCTTACTACTACGTTAGCCGAGTCTCATCAATAGATGCTAAAATGACCGGAAAACATGTACATTAATTTACATTTAAATTCATATAACCGGTGTTTTTAGAATAGTCCTGTCCAGCGATTCGCAAGAAACCCACCTATAACGATCTCGATTTGACGACATTGGCAAGCGTCTTCAAATTCTTCTCAGATATAAGTTCAACTTAGTTTATGGGTGCAACACTTTAAGGGTAATAATAGCCGGTGTTGATTCGATAATAATTTTGTAATAATTATTCTACTAATGTTGCTCTTGTCATGGTGCATTGTTATAATTCAATTCAGAGAATTATATTATTGCTTGTTTTAATAAATAAATGATAATAATGAAATTGAATGGATAATTTAACAGAAAAGCATAAACGAGAATTTAATACACAACTTTCCATCTAATTATGAGTTTTATTATTCATTCTATCATGCGCATCATATTTCCTATATAAGGTGGTGCAATTTTTTTCCGGAGCGCGACGTTTTGCCTACAGGACGTTTTGCCTACTCCTTATAAAAACGACGTTTTGCCTACTCGTTATAAAAAGGACGTTTTGCCTACCGGACGTTTTGCCTACCCCTTATAAAAAGGACGTTTTGCCTACTCCTTATTAAAACGACGTTTTGCCTACCGGACGTTTTGCCTACTCCTTGTAAAAAGGACGTTTTACTGCCCCAAATTCCTATTTTGGGTTAAAACAACCCTTATAAGGCGCCAAACAAGGGAATCGGTAAAAATCCCCCCGGTAGAAATCCCCCCGTTTTCAAAAAATCATATAAAAATGGCCAAAAAACATGAAAATGCCCATTTTTTCGCTGAATTCGTATTTCACGTTAAATCGGATTAGGCTTATTCTCCCGAACTACCCTTACGTTAGGCTAAACAACCCTTATAAGGCGCCAAACAAGCCATTAGGCTTGGGACCCCGCTGTGCACGCACAATCGGACTTAGTCTTAGGCTTGGGGCTTAGGCTGCTGTGCAGGCTTAGGCTGAACAACCCAATAAATACGAATTCAGCGAAAAAAATGGCCATTTTCATGTTTTTTTGGCCATTTTTATATGATTTTTTGAAAACGGGGGGATTTTTACCCGGGGGGATTTCTTCCGGGGGGGGTTTCTACCGAGGGGGTTTCTACCGGGGGGATTTTTACCTAGACTCGCCAAACAAGGATTTAGGCTTGGGGGCCCGCTGTGCACGCCTAAAGGGACTTAATCTTAGGCTTAAGCTCCCGAACAACCCTTACGTTAGGCTAAACAACCCTTACGTTAGGCTACTGTGCATACCTAAACGGACTTAATCTTAGGCTTAAGCTCCCGAACAACCTTTATAAGGCGCCAAACAAGCAACTATGCTTATTTTCTGTTGTTATTAACCTTTTGAATAAAAAATATAGGTAAAATGTCCGTTTTATAAGGAGTAGGCGAAAGCAATAGGCAAAACGTCGTTTTAGTAAGGAGTAGGCAAAACGTCCTTTTTATAAGGGGTAGGCAAAACGTCCGTTTTATAAGGAGTAGGCGAAAGCAATAGGCAAAACGTCGTTTTAATAAGGAGTAGGCAAAACGTCCTTTTTATAAGGGGTAGGCAAAACGTCCTCTAGGCAAAACGTCCTCTAGGCAAAACGTCCTGTAGGCAAAACGTCATATTCGCTTATTTCACCTACTTGGTTTCAAATTATTGAAAAGATTTTCCAACTTTATATAAATTTAAATAAACTGGTGGGGTTTACAAGGCACATTATCCATATGCTCATGTCTACATGACTACGACTTCGCAAATTGAAAGACCATTTTCAATCCGATTGCAATATAGCGATTAATAATACTACCTTTCACAAAAGACGAAATTAAAAAGTTATCATGACTCACACGAGTGCACAAACATGTTTTCACGAAATGGTCAAATGTTATAAATGACAAATAATTATTACACATGCATAAATTATTTTTTAAGGATTTTCCAATAGTAAATAGTAGTCAAAAACAATAAAGCAGAAAATTATTCGATTAACGGAATTAGAAAAATATGTAGGACCAATGCTCAGCTAATAAAATAATGGGAGGTCTGTCCTCCAAAAATTTGAGTGGTCCTTTGTTGTTCCCAGTCCAGAAAGCAACAGCCGCCGCGAGGAAGGTATTTTTTATTGGCTGACTCATTAATTTTAGAGGATATTACATGAATTTCTGCCCGCTTCCATTTCCCTGGGATTTAGACAATTGACCGCCCGCCTTTCAACCTGGCGAGATGAAAGTGAGGACTGCTTCAGCTGAAACAATTTCTCTTCGCATCATTTTCGAGGTATAAAAATAGGTCAAGTATTTGGCACATTGAATGTTTGTTGTAATTGCGAGGTTTGGCAAATTAGTTTCATACATTGTGCAATTTCGGATAAAAACAATTTCCGCGCCTGCATTGCTCTTCTCTTTAATTATTGGAACCGATAGCGAAAAAGAGATGTCGTTTTTATAGCTTGGATGAGTCGCCGAATAACTTGATGCTAAGTTCACATCTAACGTGCACGGCAAAATTCGTTAAGGATCATTCGCAAATCTTCCGAATTTGATGCTTTTTGCATTTGATCAAAATTCGAAGCTATAGTCATTTAAAGTTTCAAATATAAATGAACATGATTGCCGGATTTCTTTTGCGCGGAATTTATTTTTCGCCGAAATGTAAGCTTTCATCGAAATTTTCAAATTTTAATTTACTTGGTATAGTAGTTTTTGCAAAATCTTGAGGAGAATGCTAATTGGGGCCACAAAAGAATTTTGGTCTCAAAGAAAATTAAACCCTTTCCTACCTATCTCATCGTCTAAAGGGTGGTAGATAGTAAGACTGAAAAATATCGCCGAAACGAGCAGTGCGCGTAATATGTGAACGTAGTGTGAACAAGTTATTTTAGAAAGAAGTTTTAATTATATGTTTGCAAACTTATTTTATTCTGAATATATGCTATCCCAATATTATGAATAAACGTTCATCATTAACCTACAGTATACAAAATATAATTTTACATAAAAGTGATCCCATACAACCAAGTTTTAATTCAAATAGAAACATGAATTATGTTGATGTGCATTTTTATCATTTAAAAATCAAAAAGTTTTATACGATACCTCGGCAGATGTAAGGAGTTAGTTTTAAACAGAAATTAGCCTTGCTTTTGCAGGTGTTCAGGAATGTGATGCTATTTATTTTACAAATGTTTTTATTATGTTTCAATAGAACTAAAACATTTCCAAGTTTTAATAAGCAAAGAAATTTTTAAGACGACCTCTCTCTGAATTATCTGTAATCTATTGTCTGAGTCTATGAGTACATAAGGTCATTCTTGCTTTTCCTTCTTTGAAAACGTTTTTATTTGCAATGTTATTCAGTAAATAACCATTGGCTTGCATCCGAGGACTTGCCTTGTTATTAAAACTTTGCTATTAAAATATTAGAACTACTAGCCGCAAATGCCCCGGAATGCAGATCGTCTGGTTGGTCATTTGGGAATGGCGCGACCTGGATCAAAAATATCAACGGGCAGTGGCATCTCACCAGGATTGCATAAATCAAGGTAATCGTGTTCTAATTGCTTTCACAGACTATAATGAAAAATTAGTGTCTTTGTTTATCGGCCGCCGAGCGTTCGAACTGCGGCTAGTGGAGGCTCGGTGCGGATGCCTGGAAGCCCACTAGCTTTTCGACTCAGTACTCGGTGAGTTCTTACTTACAACTATCTATAAACATATATCTACAATCTAATGAAAAATGAATATTCATAAATTGAATCATTTCATTAATATTTCTGCCGAATATTTTACTACTGAAAATACAAATAAATATATGATACTACAGAATGTTGGTTGTTCATTGCTCAAAATAAAATATTATTTTGAGTTTAGGAGAAATTCTCGTGTTTCTTCACCGCATGGAACAGGTCCACAACGCAGCATGTTGGCCAAGGAGGACGATTTCGATGCCATCGACGGCCTATCCTCAAGTTCTCGAAAAGTTTCGATAGTCGAAGGAAAAGACGGGGAAGTGGAAATCATTTTGGAAAAGGACGAGCCTGTGATATTTACGATATTCGAAGCCGCAAACATCGATGGTGTCCAACATCTGTCATCAAAAAATCGGTGTACAAGGTGAAATGATATCTCAGAAGTTGTAAATATTTGCAAATAATTTACAGATATACATGGTTCTTGCTGATTTTAATATTTGTGTGTATGTGCTTCTATCAAATTGCGACCCAAGCAATCATGTTTTGGTTTACTCCGATTGCAACCAATATCGCAGCAGCTTATCCCGCTTCTATTCCATTTCCAGTGGTGGCCATATGTATAATAATCATTATTTTATTACTAATAATTAATAATGATATAGGTAATAATAATCAGTACAGGTAAGCTTATATTGTCTGTTGTAGTAACATTTGCAGGAATTTTCTTCGATTAGATTAACGTATTTGACCGGTAGCGTTGTGCAGAATCGACGACCCAAAAATCGCACTTTCCCTCTAAGCCATGTTGATGAAAATTCTACAAACGTATACGACAAGGTAAAATTCTGATTAAACAATATTTATTATTTTCCAACATAATAAATAAGTCAGGTTGTCTAGGCTTTTTGAGCATCAGCTCTGCCTAAAGATTAATGTTGCAGACGACATATGCATTATATTTATGATATTGCGCACAAAATTTTGTTTCTTTCAATTAATATATTATTTCCAGGCACTTTCAAACACATGGGATATGGGTACGGAATAATATATGGACCTTATATTCTGCTTTAAACACAATGATTTTACAGATGCGGTTAAATTTTTGCGGAACGCAGCACATTGGAAAGCACGAATGATTATTAAATGCAATTGGCCGAATGGGACCCGCTGTAGAACGTCAGACTTTAAACCTCTTTGGACACTCACAGGACTTTGGTATGCAGTTAACATTACTTATATTGACGCACAAACAGTTTTAGCTGGGCTCTCAATTCAGACCCGGTAAATCCAGGTAAATTTCTTTTACTCATGTGATTATAACACATCTCAGATTAAAAGAACTGAGAATTTAAGTTCATGTCACGGGAGCAGGCCCACGAAATGCATTGAAAGTGCTTGTTAACATTGAGCGTTATGAGAGAATTGAAAGTGAGTCCTGGGGAGATTAAAAATATTTTCCATGTTTCATTCAGGCTGCACGCCCAAACTGCGCACTTCTTCACTTCCTGGACTAAAGATTCTGTTTGTTTGCACTTCCAATTTTTAAACTTAGATCTTCATTACAGAATTTACAATCAAACTGATGTACCTGCTTCATCACTTGAAGGAGTAAATGTGCCTACAGGGTAATAAAATTCAATCCAGTGTAGAAGAGTTAATAAATATTATTTCAACTAGACGGAAAACATTTTCGAATGGTTTATTCTATGATAATTTAAGGAGAATAACTTTAAGAACACGTAAAATGATACTCTTTCTATATTCAGGTTTACGATGGATATTCCATTCCGAATGCAACATGTAAATATTTTTCTTCTGTTTTAATTTGTTTTAATTTTCATCCGACAGGTAAAACCACAGTTTTCACTATCAAATAGATTATGCAAACTGTCGTTTTGTCTAATATTCATATTTGGTGTTCTAGCGCCTATATTTAGTTTTTACACACCTTTGGGCTTTAGGCGAACAAGCCTTATTAGGGCATACTACCTTTATGGTGTGTGGGATTGGCGATGTGGGTGGTCGTGAACACCAAATATAGGCACTAGTACACCAAATATGGGCTTTAGAAAAAAACGGTAGTTTGCTGACTATTTGGTATTGCAAAATGTGGGTCTGTCTTTAAAAAAGGACATCAGTTTAGCGTCAGAAACTTTCTGGTCGTGACTGTATTGATGAAGTCCGTAATGACGATGGCTCTAATTTAAATTTTGATTCGCCTGGGAATGTAAGGTTAGTTTAAAGCAAGAACGTTTTTTAAATAATTTCGTCATGCTTAAAGCGGGCAAAATTTTCTTTTATCAAAATTTCGACACTACTACTGTATACCCCCAACAAGCAAATTTTTTCTTCCAAAAACCACCTAATTAGGGGTATTTTGATGCGCTGATTCCGAAAAATCATTAGTATTTGTTTTGAGACGATTTTTCGCCAGTTTTTGTGTCGTGACCAAAAATTTCGAAATTTCTAATTTCGCCTCAGAAATTAGAATTGCAAGGAAACATATTTTAAAGGGTTTTCAACTATGCTGAATCCGAATTTGGCACTTGTCCGGCTTGGTCCTACCACAAAAATGTGTATTTGGGCGTTTTTGCCCAAAATGGTCAAAATATGGCATTTTCGGGCGAATTAGCGCAGAATCAGCCCTAAACGCTGATCATCCCGGGAATTCCACACTCTTAGCAAAACCAGTCTAGCATTGGCTTAGTCGTCATGTCTATAATATCACCAACGCCAAAACAAATTTCAGGTTCGTGATCAGCGTAGTCGAACAGCTGCAGATCCAAGAAATTTCAGCTAATAACTGATTGGGAGCCTTCTTAGAGTCATTTCCCTCATACATCATACCCCGAAATTAACGCCGGGCTCGGATTCAGCGGGGTCGAAAACCTATAAGGAGTGTAAAATATCGGCCGTGAATGGGTAAAAATATTAGATACAAAAAAGAAATTTTGATACAAAAAAGTTTTTCTCGTTTAAAGCGAGCTTAAATATCAAATAATTAATTTCAGAATCTTAACAATTTGTACCACAAGTACGCACTTTAATATTCCGCTTTGCGGTATAAACGAGCTTGACTTTTCACTTTCGTGTATGAAAAATAATTTATACATGTAATTTGGCATGTCTTAACAATTCAACCAAGTATTATATTGAAAGGGTGTATTATGTTTAGAACCTGCATCATACGAAGTTACTTGCTAGAAATCGAGAAACGCTGCAATTGCACCATGCGACACGCTTACAATCCAGATTTTAATAGTCCGTAATATTGTTGTATTGCCGACGATAACTAAACTTCATTTTCAGCGAATAACATGGCATTTTGTAATGTGCATCAGTACTTCGGATGTGCGAAGGAAGTGTTGAAGTGGGGCTTCGAAGGCGGATTCAGCAATTTTAAATGCAAAGTAATTTTACATTTTTTTAACCGTTTAAAAAAGATCTTTTAGGCTCCATGTGACGAGGTTGATTATACCGCATGGCAAGACATGAAGTTAGCTAAAATTCAGACATATATTTCACTACACACTTATTGTATTTACACTTGGGCTTTAATATTCATTTAGTGAATTACCCAGCAACATTTTTCCCAAACTCATCGACTCCAACGATGATGACGATACGGAAGACGAGGATTTAAATGAAGAGGTGTTACTTTAAGTTTAGCTCTAAACTCCATCACTATGATTCAAATTCAGTGTATAAAATTAAATTTACGAAAATCTTGACTGTCACGGAAAATTCCCAACAATTATGTCAGACAAACAATTTACTGGGGTCTGCGAATCATCCCCACTCCCCTTAAATGGATTACTCTAAAATTTTCAAAACTCGATTTTCGGGAGTGTATACTTAAGTAAAATCCTAATTTTTACGTTTCAGGTAGATGACGACTTAGACCAGGAACATTTCAGGTAATAACTTCTCATGGAATTTCATATTTATTTCAGAATAATAAGTGTGCTAGTTATTGCTTATAATAGAAACATCTTATCTCATAATTTTGATGATCTTACATATTCACAAGGGAAAATTCTAACTTGTGCATTTAGATGTGAGGATAACCAGCTCCTAGAAGATGTGCAAGTCAACAGAATAAAAAGGGAAGCCCACAGGGCATTTGAAAAGCAATCTCGCTATCAAGAGGGTACCTTTTACTAGAGTATTGTAAAATTTTCAGGCAATGCCTTTTTAATAGATATACTTCTGCGCACAAAACGCTTAATTCAACGAATGAGGCAAACTTCTGATAGGTAATAGTGTATAATTCATTATTTATCTTACTCATACATTCGAAAACAATTTGTATTACGCCTAATATTAGCAGGGAATGGAATTTTTAATATATATCGTGTGAATCTTCTTTTCGGCATTTATCACCGTTTGTTTCAAAAAATGTTCAATAAAAGTGCAATTGGTTTTTAATCGACTACCTTTAAGCAAAACGTTACAGGTTATTAGAAATGAAGTGGGGCTATCAAAACGATGACTTCATTGGAGTTTATGAGCGTCTCCAAGAAAATGTCAGTTGTTACAGCCATATGAGCTCCAGACATTCTGACATTTTCAATGCTATTCGAAATCCTCAGGTAAAAATTCTAATATGTTCTAATAACATCGATAACTTTCTCCATTCTTTAACAGTATGATTTTAGTCTCAAGGAGAAGAATTCAGGTGCCTTACCTTACTTTCCCTAAAGTTTTAGCATAATGTTTTATAATCACTTGACAGGGCGCGACAGCTTCACAACCTGCTCGATAAAACGGACTATAAGTTGCTTCCTGATCGATTCAAAACAATTGGTGATGTAAAAAGGATCTATGGTGATCGCGCTGAAGAGAAGCTTAAAGAACTGATTAAAGTTGAGGAGGTACTCAAACGATTACACAATTTGTATTCCGAAGACACATTCAACCATCGTCTGCCGAAAGTTCTTGAAAATCGTATGGAAAGGGTCTTACAGGTATACTCTATTACACATGAATAAATTCTCGCAAAAATTATTTAGTTAATGGAGCAATATGATAATGGCCAATTACAGCGTAGAGCTTGGGTATAAAATTTTGTTAGTTTGAACTTACATGCAGCTTGCTTGTGTCAAAGTATTTTATATAGAAAAATATTTAAAGTTCTTTTTTCTGTTAATCCTGACATTGTTTTGAGATTATTTTCTGTAGTCTAAAATAATTTTCGCCAAGGTGCCGATCCTGACTGAAATAATATACAGTAAAATAAAACAAAATCTTCGCTAAATGTTATATTGACAGGCAGAGAAGATGCAATCGAGAAACATGAAACATTTTTTCGACGAAGACTTCTATGAGGTGATTGTCTGTTTTTTACTCTCGACTTAACTTTAATATATGCAGGGATGGTACAACCTTGTTACTAAAGACTTAGACCAGAGCATAATCAAAACAATCAGTTACATCGAAGACTTCTTAGCCGGGAATGGTTCTTTTAACGACACAGAATTGGTGGTACGTTTTCTTTTTCACTGGCTTTCGTAACAGTAAGTCATAACACTTTAGACTGGCGCAGTGCTTTTATTTGGTGATTCTGAGCCAGAACGCATTCGAATATTTGACGGTGAGTTTCTGTTCAAATTCCACACGTATTTAACGTCCTTTTGGGTCAGTTTATAATATTGTAACTTTATTCTTGCTTCTAGAATTTATGGATGATATTCTGAAGTGTACATTGAACGAAATACATAACTACAGTTATTTTATGTTGGACGAATTTCGAAAAGGAATGCACGACTTTCAATCGGTTCAGTATCAGATTAAAGGGATGTATAAACATGTGATATAATATCGTACACTTTAGGCATATGCTAATTTGTTCAGAAAGGAGCTTCCCCAATATTTGGAAAACTTCGACTTTGGTACAAAATTTGTACAGTAAGTTTAGCGATTATTTTATAATATATGCAATAATCCATTTTAGAGAGAATTTCGCTCAAATCAATGTATTCTTACATGTAATATTTTTAGATTTCATAGTTAAAAATGTTTTCGAAAAACTGTTCAGTATCATTTACAAATTGCAATTTAGAAAATGAATGTTGAACATTGGATCCAGGAGCCCACTTACAGTGTCTGGTATGCTCGAAATTCTATTGCTATAAAATTTATTGTAATTTTAAATATTTTATATTTACCGCCAAAGAATTTCAGCATAGGATATTCCTCGGAAAAATGGTATATTACTATAGCTAATTACATAATTCTCCGTAAAAAATAGTTCGTCATAGTGTAGAGGAGTGATCAACAACGTGTCCAAAATATTCGGACCCAAAATATTCTTTGCATAAAAGTCTAATTTTGATGGACCTATTACAAATTTTTAATCATTCATGAAGAAATAAAATCCCGTTATTTTCAAGAACAAAATAAATAATGTGAGAATTCGCAAACAAATATTTTATATTTACCGCCAAAGCATTTCAGCATAATTTCTTATCTACCGTAATACCTGTAATTACTCCCCTCCCTATAATTACTCCCCCCCTGCATGGATTTTCACTCACTGGTTTGACCCCGCTTGGAGCCCTTGCCACTTTAACCAAAACTGAGTGCATATTCGTGTAGATCTCAACTCAGTTTCAAAAATATTTTGTCCTCAAAAACTTGGAGAAAAATGTCTTCGAAATTTGGATTGGCTTCGAAATATGGTGTTTGAAAAATTACTCCCCCGGGGGAGTAATTACAGGGTATACGGTATATCAGTCACAGTAAAAGCTCGAAATCGGTAAATCCGCAGATATACCGGTAAGTGCAAAATTCGCACATTTACCAATTTCGGGGGACAACCTAAAGATTTATCGTCCAAATCGGTAAATCAGATTAAAACCGGTAAAACGGATTACCGCTTTTACCATAACACATCTATACGTCAATGACTATCAAACATTATAAACATTAGATTAAACAAAATACAAAATAAGGGTAAAACTCACAAAGCACCCAACCTTACTTAGGAAAATATTCACAATGCCCATTTATAGGTCATTGTTCTGCGATATCGGTGGTGCCCTCGGTCTATTCCTAGGAGCCAGCTTGTTGACAATTATTGAGGTGGCGTATTTCGTTGTCCATAACAAGATTTATAAGAAACTGAGGTTCTGGAAGAAGGATGAGCAAGAAAGGTTTGTTTAATTGCAACAACACTATCTCCTTAATTCAACTTTACAGCCAAGAGTGTGAAGTGGAGGGTGAAGAGAATGCTTAACACCTTTGTTGTTTAATTTCAATGTTTAACTTGTGTAACTTTAATTATTTGCTGTTATATTAACATAAATGAATGCTTATTAAGTTTGAATTTTCACTTTCGTGCACTTTATTAAACGATTATTTCATTTATATTTTCAATAAAGTTCTCCCACTCGGATTCGCATCCGACCACCGGCTCATTTGGAAAGAGTAATGAGTGCGGTCAACCGACATGGCTCAAAATTTCACAAAAAGAAACCATTTCGTGTTTCTTCTTCGACAACCTCATCGGAAATATACCAAAACGCCAATGAAGAATGGGAACCAATGCTTCCGCACACGGAGAAAATATCACGTGAAGAACAACCGTTAGAGGCCACAGGTGAGTTTAGCGTAAGCGCAAACCTTTGCTTAATATTTATTTAAAATAATAAGTTCACGTTAATAGGCCAAAAAAGGTCAATCATTACATGAAACCAATTAAAGAAGAGAAATGATATTTCATCATAGCATATGGAAAATTGATAATTCCTTCAAAAGTTTATTCCAATACATTTTATAAGTGTTTAAGCCCTCCACCTTAATAAAAATCATAATTTACTTGCAATAATGTGTTATACCGTATTTCCTCCAAAAAGGGCCCCGGTCCGTTATTTTTTAATGTCCCTCTAGAGAGGGCTCTTATTTGGAGGGGCGCTTATTCTTCAACCCTCGCCGGCGATGGTTGAAAATTTTTGCGCCGCCGAACGGCACGAATTTTTCAGCATTTTAGGTGTTTTCTATTTCGAAATTTGTATTCCCGCCGAAAAATTCTAATTTTTTTGCAAATTTTTGGCAAAAAATTTGGCGAAAATTATGTAAAAACTTCAAATTTTTGGCAAAAAATTTGAATTGGCGCTAAAAATATTGTTTTGTCGTCTTTAACATTTGGGCTTTTAGGGGCCCTTATTGGAGGAAATACAGTACTTTCAAAACGACATTAGGTAGATTACAAGCCATTGAGTGAGTACTTACCGGCGAGTTTAAAAATATTTGATAAAGTTATATATTATTTATTGATATATCATCAGTTCAGAATGCGCATTTCCTCCTCGCAGGAAATTTGGATCATGGGATACCAATATGCGCTCATCTACAGAAAAAGAAGACCGACATAAATTGCTCAGTAGAACGCCGGAAGCTGTAAAATTGCCGCATAATCGCAGGTCTGCAGCCGCATCTCCTGAGTCAAATGTTATCCAGTATGTAGATGAGCCGGAAAGAACACCGACGATCAGTTACTCAGATAGCACCACTTCTTCTGAATCGCCGAAAGAGTCCGCAATTCCAGCAATACAACATTCAACGTTTGTGTTTTCTATCCCCTCAAACTAAGCCGCACTTGCACGTGGTCCCGAAAAATTTCGGATGCCTCGGTTCCGGGCGAGTGATACGTCATTTGAAAGCTCTCATCGAGAGAAGACGAATGACGTATCAACCGGCAGGATACGGGCGGGGGAGCGGGAGTTATGGGCAGGTGAAATCCCGAAAATGCAACATTTCGCGCCCTTGGAACTTTCAATTGCCCGCTTATTTGTCCCCCAAAATTTAGCGTAGCGCCACGGCGCTACGCCACGGCGCTCCGCTACGACGCTCGACCACGACTCTCGACCAAACCGCACCGAAGGTGCGACGCGCTCTTGAATTATTATAATAAATTGTGAACGTTTATCCAATCACCCTAATAATTCACTAAACGAGACGTCACAAGGGTAGTGGCTACACAAGTAAGTGGGACATAATCCTAAAACGCAAAGATTTTTGGAATCGACCCTTTGCTTATCAGTAATATTAGGTTGCTGACTAAGTTTCCGCACTCACATGTCAATAAACAATTTATTAAACAGCAGTTGCATAAAACTTGACAAAAACTAATAATCAAAGTATTCTCCGCTATTCTGGACAGAAATTTTGGTGATTTAGCACAAAAAAATTTTTCGATTTTTTTCAGCACCATGTGGTCCCCCTATGGTTTTAGAATGAAAAAAAAATCGATTTTTTAAAAACTGCCGATATTATTCTGCTGTGAGTGGTTTTAGGGGTTTTCGTTTCATTTTACACAAAAATGATAGCCCACATAACAGCAAATCTAATCGCACAAAACTTTTTAATTGATTGACACAAAATTTGCTGATTGACATGTGAGTGCGGAAACTTAGTCAGCAACCTAATTTTAAGTCTCTCACTTAAAATGATGTCCTAAATTTTATATTGATTTTTCGGAACAAAAAAAACTTTCCAGTTGTTTTTCGAATGAGTAATGTTTTCTTTATAGTGACAGTGAGTCTAGAGGCACAAAAACATCCACGGGTCCATCGTTCGCTCCAGGATATTCGCCGATAAGAGAAGAACCAAGCGATACAGGATTAGTGTTGGATGTGATGGATGACCGCAGCTTGAGGGACGATACAAGCTCGTCAACCGCCAATGCCGCCCCGATATTATTCCAGCCCGCGAAAAGCGTAAGGAAGTCACCATCTTCTCATTCAGCCATAAACGACAAAAGCTCTCCTATCGCGTCCGAGAAACATTCCGTGGTTTAAAAATTTATGTAAATTACGTTGTCCGTACGTTTAATAAGCAAGTACATACTGTATTTTCTCCAAGATATATTGAATGTGCACAAACAATATTTCAATGTGAAAATACGCTCAGATCAATAAATTTATTCAATTATGGTAATTTTTTCAATATTTGTTGTAAAATATTTCCATAACTAGCCATGGGGGAGTGCATTCGGCACTCGATTTTTGTGCAGTATTTTGCCAGGGTTGGGTTGTACGACCGTCGCGGACTTCGGCCGCTCCAGGGAAATTAATAAGTATCCCTAAGAATGCATTCCCGAAAATTGTGGAAAATGCACTGGTAAGAATGCTTGCAAATCTAAAATTTACCTAAAATTTAGGTACATTTAGGTAAATTTTCACTTCAAATTCGAATTCCCCGCAAAAGAAGTTACCCTAAAATAGGTACATTCAAAAAATAAGCACCCCCTAAGAATGCTCCTTCGAAAACAGAAATATGCACCCCTAAGAATGCACTTCCAAAAAGTGTCGACAGACACGACACAGTAGCCAAATACTAGATATTCCTCGGAAAACTGGTATATTACTATAGTTAAATACATAACTCTCAAATAAATATTCTTTGCATAAAAGTCTAATTTTGATGGACCTATTACAAATTTTTAATCATTCATGAAGAAATAAAATCCCGTTATTTTCAAGAACAAAATAAATAATGTGAGAATTCGCAAACAATTTTTGGCTGTTGTTCTGGTATAAGGGCAAATAATGTGAACAAGATATGATGGATTGATACATTATTTCTTCTACCAAAAATCGATCCCCTATTCTAGGAATCAACCGATAAATAAATAAACATAAAGAGTAAAGTTGCATTCTTGTACACTTAACAATAAAAGGAGACCTTACATTTTTGGACGTTCGAAAAATACTTTCTTTATTATTTCACACCAATAAATCAGTTGAAAGTCTATTGCCAGACAAGACTTAGTGATTTTGGAACAGTTGTTACTGCCTGGCCAGATTGATTCAGACCTCAACATGTCCAGGAAAAGAGCAGCATTCCGTTTGAGAAAATGTCGCAAATATAGTTCGTGAACAATTGCTTTTCAACCGAAAGATATTGGCTTCATTTTATTTTGACATTTGCTTAAAGTATTCACTCGCAATTTTGTGTTCAGTCATTCTTGCAATGAAAATTGATCGGGTTGGAGCAGGATTATACAAGACATATTTCCCATTTCGATTTATTTCTACATTACGAGGCATATTAGTCACGAAACAGTCATGAAACAGATGTGTATGTTGTACAGGAAAACGCATTAAAAAGGCGATTGAGAGGGATTTAAATCGCTGCAACACAGAATTCCGCGACTTTTCTCTCCGGAAGGACACTCGCAGAATATTTGCGTGAAATTGATTCCTCTTTGCCAACCTGCCTCCACTTTGCCCGCTCCACCCAATTACCGGTTTACTCCGCTTTGCCCCAAAAAAGAGACCCAAACAGGCCCTCTAGACAAACGGAGAACTTCTTAGGATGAGAGGATGGATGTTCCTTCTCCTTTCATCGTCTCCCACCCAAAATAAAGCGGCCAATTCCATGTGATTTTTGTTTGTTAATTTTTCCAATCGCTGACGATTATTATTTATATATTATTATATTATTTCTACTTAACATTTGAAGTGCTTCAACAACTGTTCTGCCAAAAAAGGTCAGAAAATTGTTATAATTTAATACCGCTGCAAATGCTTCCAGCTGAGAAATTCATTTCAAAAGATTTACAAGTCCGTAATTCCAAATTATAATAGAAAAGAGCTTCAGGAAAGTCAGCTAATTGACTTTTTCGCCATTTCCTTTGCTGACCGCGATGCAATCAATTTTAAAAACCTCACTGAGATTAGCGTCGCAAAAGCAAACACAAGCGTTCAAAATTCAGTCTATTAATTGGACGGCAGTGGGGGAAATTCCCGCAGGGAGGCAAATTTTTAGAAGAATCGTAATTCGAGATTTTCGAAGAAAGGGCAATAGAATGCGAAGTAAAATTGTTTCGTGGCTCTTGTTTAAAATATTTCGTGAGAGGGTGGCCAATGTTTTAAAAGGATATGCTTCCCTGCGTTATTTTTACTATTCGTTGTAACATTATTTGAACCACGGTTAGTCACGGAATTATTCTGGCTAGTATGTTTTTAATTGTTGCAAATTGTAAAAACGCTTTTCTTTCCACATTCCCGAAATACGGCCTTTCCACAGTTTCTATGGAATCTATTTTTGTTAGGAACGTTGAAGTGCATTCGGAAAATACCACATCATTAAAATAGGCTTCATTCCTATTATCATTCCAACTCACATTATTATCATTACTTATTTGATTCATAATTGAAACGCTAAATTATGAAAGTAATTTTCAGACAAGCGGGGTACATAGAAAACGTCAACCTAACCTCTATGTATGCGCCTTATCCTACGACTGGTGCTTCTAGGGATATTGGCTCTTATTGGAAGTCTCATACTTGTAGCGATTCGACATTCAAGGCTTTACGCACGAGGAACTCATCCAAACGAAGGTATACTTTATAAGCTGATTGTATTACTCAGTCCAATAAGTAAACAGATTTTATAACAAAAATCGAAAGTGACGAATTATTCCATTTAATCCAAATAAAATTCAAACCCTTTCTGTATTATAAAATGAACATTATTCAAATATAGATAATTTTTGCAAAATTGGGTATTACGACGCAAGTATATCTACATATTCTCTTCAATCGAAATATGCCAATGTTGTTCGCTTAACCTTTATTACTTATCAGACAAGCCAATAAAATGGCAGGGCCAGAAAAAATTGGACATGAGCATCACGCCACCACACTGCTGTTCATGAGTTTAACATAGCCTACTCGCCCCATTTGTCTATTTTTTCTCAGGATCGTCCAACTCCGTTTTAATACCTCCCATACTTAGTTTAAGAACTTCATGCTTGTCCAACTACAACTCTTTTATCCATCTTAAATTCCTGGACAGCACCTTCAAGGTCTAATTAAAAAGAACATAAAATATCTTTTATTTATGTCTATGGCTAAAATATATTACACTAGAGGGTGCCCAGTCTGGCTACGCTAGACAATGTATGGTCTTCCCAGCCGTGAGCCTTCGGCCCCGAAGCCCACTACCTCGGGCCTGCAGCTCTCCCAGCCGTGGGCCTTCGGCCCACGAAGAATGTTTGAAATATAAAAAATTTGAAAAAAAATTGTTGAAAAAAATTTCGTACCCCGGGGGTACCCCGATAATTTTTTTGACCCCGGATTCGGATTCAACGGGCCTGAAAACCCATGAGTATTAAAAATCAGCATCAGAAACGGTCAGAAATGGCAGAATCGAAAAAATGGCCCAAAAATACTCCGTTTTTGACAAAAAATGGCCATAACTCGAGATTGGCTGATCGGCGCAGCAAAATTTAGAAAAAACCCAACTCCGCAGCTCATGAGGAGTCTAATGAGCTATCACACGTCCCGAACGGAGTAGCGCAAGGGGGATAACCGTTCAAAAGCCATGACAGTACTGAAATACTAGGGGAAGGATTACTACAAATATAAAATAATGTTCATTTAGATGAGGCAGTTCGCTTGCTACTGGCGACTGCTGATGATGCCCAGGCGCTCGCAGGCCTCAGCAACGGGGTCTCTACTCGTCATAGGTCTTCACCGGAGATTACCTTCAATTTGGCTGTAGTGTTAATAATTTCTTTGCTCAGCGTTGCTTTACTGATTACGGGTATTTGTTGTGAGTTTTCTTATCACATTGAATTCAAATTGAATCTTAATATACAAAATTCGAAAATAATTGCATTAAATCTAACGTCTAATAGAGGTTGTCTTCCCAATGTAAAACAGTACACTATAATATTTCCCAACATTTTACAATATGTAACACAGTAAAATTTCACAGCAAGGCCTGAAACGGTGAATATTCTAAAATTTAGAAAGCGATATGAAGCATAGAAAATATTAATAAACCGAATGTATTATACTAGAAAACCGTTTTATTTTCCATATTTTAGTTATTATTGTGATTGCTATTGCTATGGATTCTCGTGCCGAAAAAGACCACGAAATTGAAAGCGGCACCGCATCTACGTCAGAATCTCCTCGACGCGATATGGACTTTGGTTATAATAGTGATGAAGAGAACGAGAAAGAACACCCTGCGGATATGGACGTAGCACATTGGGCGAATTCGGTAATTTAAATTCCATTGTAGGTCGGTTGAGTTCCATTCATATTTGATTTATACGAATATAGGTTCCAACCGAGCCTTTTTTGTGGTCTACCGCGTCGATGCTGATGCCTGATAAAATGCGAATGCTGACCTCTAACTCACCCAAAAGCGCCAGATTAATGCAAGATTCGCGGTAAATATGTAGAAGAAATTCATTTTCTGCATGAAATTTTACATGTAAAACATTTTGCCGCTACAATTCTTACAGTAATCGGATACTGAATAAAAAATATTCGAGAAATTTTGTAATTTCTGTACATTTTAAAATATTGAGTCACACATTCAAAAATCAGTTACGTAAGCAGTTTGCGATAAAAATGAGACTAGGGCAGCACTACTAAAATAATATTTAAGTAGTATTTGACAGTTCGTCAACCTCGTGACGAGTTGTCATAGCTTTCATGTTTGATTACATTTTGATTTTCTGTAATAATAAACTACATAAATTTTTATAAGTTTTATACAGACAATAAAAATTTGAAAAAAATCAGTGTAAATTTATATTTAATTTTTTGAAAGGATAATTACTTCTCATTTTTTCCGAAAAATATACTCGTTGAGCACTCTGTGACAAACAAAAATTCAAACTAAATATGCGTCGAATGAGATCATTGCGCATTTTTGGGACATTTGTCTTTCACTCACATATATGCAGCAATCTTGCGATCAGTTAGTAAAAAACAAGATATTTCTTAAAGATACTTCTCAAGTTCCTTTTGCACTTTAATTGCTCGCCATTGGTGCTTTTAATGTCGAAAAAGACAATTTGAAAGCGAAGCATATTTCTGGATTAAATGTTTCGGAGTTGAATTTCTAATTCTAACAGTTTTAATTTTGCTGCTTTTTATGTTCTGCTGTTATGAAAATGCTATGGGAACTTATAAATGCTAAATTTAAAAGTTGGTATGATCTATGATTGTTCTAAATAATGTTTGCCAGCTTTATACGTAGAATTTTTCGACATTTATTCTATAATTAGTTTCCTTTGATCAACTCAACCAGCTAGGTGACAGAATCACACTAAAAGCAATTAAAGGACTGGCAATGACTGGACTTAAAGCATAGGGCGACAAAATCAACGCCGAAAGCACTTGAGGCGACGCTATTATTGGAGAGAGAACTAAAAATCAGTTTATTAATAATACAAAGGTAATTACCCTCACCAAATGGACTCAAAATCAGAGGTGAGGCTAACATCGGGCTAAAAATAAAAGTTACTTCTCAGTATGTTTTAGCTGGGTCCAACTTTAGTATTAGTGGACTCAACGCCAAAGGATTCAAAATAAGTGGAGCAAATGCCAAAGGACTCAATATGACTGGAGCTAATAAAAATGGCGACAAGATAATAGGGTCGAATATTCCCGGCGACAATATAAGCTAAAATAATGTACCTTTAGTATATAGTAACGGTAATTATATTAATTTCAGTGCGAAAAATGTTATGCAGGGAATTTTGTACCAAATGAAAATGTATTTATTCTCTATGAATTTTGTTCCATTTAGATGTGGGACAAACAGATACAACTGTGACGAAAAGTAGATGTGAAATTTTGAGAATAGGTGCGTTCCCGAATTTTTTCTCGAAGGGTGGTGGAAACGAAATTGGTGGAACCTGCGTCAATAATTAGTTAATCGTATGGGGTAGCGTTTAATGATTAAACAGTCATACCGGATGAAGCGCAATTGGCGTCAGAATCACAGGCGAAAATGGGAATGGTGATAAAACTGAAATTTCAATTTACGGCTTTATGAGTTTAATGGTGACTATATTTATCAATTATATAACACAATACTAAAACTCACTCAAAGGTGAAAGCACACGAGGTGAGAGAATGAGCGGCACGAACAACCAAGGTGAAAGAATTACTGGTCCCAAAACAGAGGGAGAAAGGATCTAAATCAATTTTTAACCTTTATCTGTCAATGGGCCAAATTAATATAACACAATTTTATAGGTTAATATCAACTAGCGGCTGTGATGCCTACGGCAGCTGGTGCCTGGCTCGGTTAGACAACGAAAAGCTAGAGTGGTTTTGTCAGTGAAACTCGCGGCCTTCGGCTGCTCGATGGTGGTTTAAAAAAGGTTCCGATATCCAAAAATCCTGGATATTCGGGATTTCCGTGACCTAGATCTCTTAAAGCCGAGAGCTTTAAAAGAAGCTATCATTCGCCGAAAAGTAAGGAAGGCTAAAAAAGTTGCTCCTTTATTCGACACTAAGGGTCGACCGTTTCGACCCAAAAGGTCGACCCTAGGTTGAATCTGACCCCGGATTCTGACTCAGCGGGTCGATTTACCCTTAGTAGCCAAAAACCCGGCTCTGATCCGAGCGTTGTATGGGTTGTACGGTTGGCTTCAGACGAACAGCCTGCAACATCTGACTGCAATGCTGTATGTCAGATGTTGTCATACATGCATGTCATACACGCATGTATGTGTTGCGAAAATGAGAGGTGATATTGAATACTTAACGCAAGTTTAAAAATTAACTTACAACGGGGGAAAGTACCAATGGTGAAAGAACTATTGGTTGGCTGACCAGCGCAGGATTAGATACAATTGGATTTAGAACAACCGGAGATAGAACGACATCTTTTTGTCGAATTTTGAAAGACTCCATTTCGGCTGTTCTATGGATATCGTCAATAATCGCCGTATGAATCTTCTCGTGAGAAAAAGAACAAAGCCTCGAGAGCGTATCCGAGTCGTTGTACGGCGAGTCGGGGCCATACACAAATGTTATTTGGGACGCTGTCATAGTCGTATATCCAGTCTCGTTCATTTCGTGCCACTAAACAAGCAATGCAGACGGCAAACAAAGTTAGAATTAAGATTGTTTATGTAAAAACGCGGGTAATTATTAAATATGTAAAAATGAAACGTACTAATTACAAACAAATAAGATGCAAAGAAGATGTTTGAAAAGACAAATTACCCGTCTTTTTACACAAAGTTAACTTACTTGTTGATTTGTAAAACTCTTCTCCAGGGCTTTCCAAGTGCTGATTTTTCTGTCTTCAAAACTGCCAAACATTTCTGTCACATTTTCTCTTGTAAAATACAGAGGCTGGCCTTCTGAACCACGTATTTCTTTCTCATATTGTTCCCGACTTATGTGTCTCAACGTTCGCTGTTTGACATCAGCTGTCTTGGAATATAAACTAATGTATTAATGATTTTATTAAAAAATAATACCTGGATTAATCGTCCAACTTGCTCGTTGGCACCTTCAATAGAGACAGTTACAAACATTGAAAACTTACTTTTATGCCTCAATTTTTATTTATAAATTAAAGAATTAGTTGTGAAATGTTACCTACTAAAGAAAGGTAAAATTTTCTAGTGGAAATTGACTTCATATCAAATTAAAATAAATAAAAATATTCCAACCAGAAGCTTCCATTATTAGATTCATCCATTCTTGTTGATCGCGATCACTGAACCCATTCATGAGATTGGGTAAACTGAGAAGGCCTTCGAGTCCTTTACCCTGTTTATGAAAACTGAGTAAGGAAGGTGATAGAATGTCAATCTGCAAAAAACTTGCTCCCCGTTAAAGATTTAAAATTTATTTTGGTATCTGTCGCTACAAAAACTTCTTAAGACTACGTACTTGTACGTTTCGTTAAACTCATTATTTTTTCAGAAAAATACCACTTAACCGTTTCTGTTTTGTCTTCCGGCACAACGCTCAGAAATCTAAGAATTTAATAAGAATAATCTTATAAATGAATTTTATAAGTAAAATCCTGTATAAGTACAAACCTGGGCGACGCCATCTGTAACAAATACGTCGTAACTATGGTTAAGATAAAGAAAAACTCACCTTCAAATTTTTGTCGTCAAAATGGCTCATATTTTTCCCTGCCAGTCCATATCCCAATTTAAAGCCATCTCGCATCAAGTCGGCTACCTTCTCGCGGATTGTTCCATGCTTCGATCTCTCCTTTCTTTTCGACTTCAGCATCCGTTTTAGTTTCATTCTCTCAACAAGATCTTCCATCTAAAACGAAAGCTAAGAAAACTCAGACATTCAACGTTATTCCATTATTTCCGGGTTTCCATAAAATTTCCTTCCAAAATCTATATGAAATGGATTTGCCTCCGCTCCGTTAAAGTTATAATAAAGGCCCTTTTTGACATGATACGTAAAAAATAAGTCCTGATTCGGAATCAGCGCATTGGAGAACCCCTAAAAAGACACATTGGAGAAAAATTTTTCTCATCTTCAAAAAATCAATTTTTCAACATTCATGTGGTAAGAATGGCCTGAAAAATAGAAATTTTGGAAAATATTCAGCAAGTGCTGGTTTTAGGGTTTATCCGATGCGCTGTTTCCGAATGGCTATGGGTAAATTCGGTACCGCAAATTCGGTACCGTCAATTTCGGTACCAAACTAATTTAATAGCCAAAAATGGTCGTCTAAACGTTATTTCTAGCATAGAATGCTATTTTTACTATTTTTGCGTTGTTTTACTGCCCTGAATCAGATATTAATGAATGTGTGCTACTACTCTCAAGGAAACAGCGCCTCATGAAATTCACGTTGCAAGTCAAGTAGAAGCAAAGGTATTTACCGTATTTCCATTAATTGAGCTCCGTTTTTGACTCAGCTCTTCCTTGAGCATGAGCGTGATCTTGAAATTTGAGTGAAATTTGCTCGGAAATGCTTAAAAATTTGTAGACAGGGGTATTTGGATGCGCTGAATCTGAATCTGAGCCCCATTTTTACTCGACCCCCCCCCCCAAAAAAAAACCCATGATTTTAGGGGGGGGTTATCAATGTCAGAATTGGGGGTGACATACGTGAAAACGTGACATCCGTGTCTCACGTGGGTCACGTAAAAGGGCAAGTTTCGCGTCGCGCCTCCGTTCTGGGCGTATGATATGTCAAACGTAAACCCCCATATAAGTGCTGAAGGCACTCTCCCATGGCTAGTCAAACATATATCACTCTTTCTCCTATTGATTATCTTTTCGCTCGTTTTCGGGATTGTTATCTGTTGCAGCTGCAGGTAGTTAATTGGTCACAAGCTTCGATATCTGCTTTCCAGAATTAATCTGCTTGGTCGAGTAAAAATGGGGCTCAGATTCAGATTCAGCGCATCCAAATACCCCTGTCTACAAATTTTTAAGCATTTCCGAGCAAATTTCACTCAAATTTCAAGATCACGCTCATGCTCAAGGAAGAGCTGAGTCAAAAACGGAGCTCAATTAATGGAAATACGGTAAATACCTTTGCTTCTACTTGACTTGCAACGTGAATTTCATGAGGCGCTGTTTCCTTGAGAGTAGTAGCACACATTCATTAATATCTGATTCAGGGCAGTAAAACAACGCAAAAATAGTAAAAATAGCATTCTATGCTAGAAATAACGTTTAGACGACCATTTTTGGCTATTAAATTAGTTTGGTACCGAATTTGCGGTACCGAATTAGACGGTACCGAATTAGACGGTACCGAATTTGACGGTACCGAATTAGACGGTACCGAATTTGACGGTACCGAATTTGCGGTACCGAATTTACCCATAGCCTTCCGAATATAGACTTATTTTTTACGCATGGTGTCAAAAATGGCCGTTTTTCCCTGATTTTGACAAAAAAAGTAAATTTTTGGGTTAAAATATGAAGTTTGGGCACAATGCCAAACCTACGCCAAATGGGGTACAAAATCTGAGCTGAAAATCGCATTCCTCGCACCTGAAAACCCCAAAAACGTGAAAAGGGGTACAATGCCAAGAAAACGTCAAAAATTTGAAACTCGCGCCAAAATCTGAGTTCAAATTCGGATTCCGCGCATCAAAAAACGCCACGAATTTTGCCACCGTAACGCGATGGCGCGCTTTCCTAGTCAGAATTCCTAAGTTGCTAACATAGCGCTATTTAGCACGAGTAAAATATCTGAAGGTGCAAATGGTAGTTAATATTTGTAATTATCAGTAAACTACTAAAAACTATAAAATCCTAGTTTTCAAAATGTTAGAATATGTCAAAGAGTATAAATTGCATACGTGTTTTCATAATATTTTCTTTACGTTGCTTTATTTACCTCTGCAGACCTTTCTGGTGGAATCCCTCGAAATGCCGCCTCCTCCATAACTTCTTTCGACGATAATTGCGATTCTGACGAGTCTTTCAAGCGATCACTTCCGCTGTGCTTTGCCTTGATTTGACTGATTTGTTCAATGACGTTCTGCCATCTGAAAAAAGACTAGCCTTTTTGGGGGTTGAATAAGGCATTTTCGAGACACATATTCTGTACAAGAGGTCAAGTGAACGACACAAGATGTTAGAAGATTTTGCATGTCTTGTTCCATATTTTGGGTGCCTATTCAAAAGCTACACTATTTAAAATTATCTCATTTTCGTTCGAAATATCCCAAAAAGTACAAAACTAGTTTGCCATATAAAATTCTAGACTCCGGTTGGATAGAAAATGTGTCTCTTATGCTTAAACATACGGAGCGATTTGAGTTTTATTCTTCGTTGAGATCAGCACTGAAAAGATTGTTATTAATTAATCTCATCTCACTAACGATCCTAATCTAAAACGTCCTCGGTCAAAATGCACTGCATTTTGAATGCTTGAAAAGTTTTGAAGATGCGCTTCAAGACAATTTTAGCGTTGAGTGCATTTTGACCGGGGAATTTTGGCTGTTCCTCAAATAAATTACTTTTTGAAAGAAGCTTCGCGATACCTCCGATGGGAGTAATTCCCTCATAACGGTTAAGTAACGGTGGAGTTCGTACTGAATTGTCGCGTTTGGCGAATTTGGAGGTCACGGATGGCGATGTGTTTCGCTTGGGACGAAATTTAGGAAAAATCTTGGTAATGTTGCCAAATTTCCGTCTTCTTTTTGAATTAAAAACAGTCGGAGAATATAATCGAGAAAGCCATCTTGGCCTACTATTTCGCACATCTGGTTTTCGATTCATGTTTGTGGCGTCTTGGTCCCTTACAATTTTGATTACGGGATAGATAGCATGTATTTTATGGAACTTAATAATTTTTCTGCGGGCGGGAACTCTGGAAAAATAATTCTTCTTTATTCCGAGATATTTTTCAAGTCTCTGTTGCTTTGAAATGGGCGTTTTCTTCGCTTTTTGTGTCACCAATGGAGTAAGTAATTCATTTGTGCGTCCAATGACATGGTCCGTTGAATTGCGAGGATTCATTTTTCCACGAATCAGAAGAGACAAACATTTGGCGTGTTGCTGCACTTCGGCAGCTTTCTTGGAGCATATCCCAAAGATCTTCCTAACTGAACTCGGTTGGGTTTTTAACCTGAAATTTATTGTGAATATATTAAAAACGATAGAAAAACGGTAGAAAATATGCGGTAAGAGAAAAATTGTAAATTCTTGCGACTAAGCTTGATGCATTCAAAATTTCCATTGAAATGCTCTTTAGTTTCGTGACTTTTTCTGTTATTATCCTTTATCTTAGAATTTTTTTTGTATATTTTTTAATTACCTTTGGTGCGCTAAAGCAGATATAAGGTTACTAAACGCCTGATTGAGCCAATGCTGATATAACTCCAACCCATGTTCTGGACTAATTGGTATATTGAGCACTTTTGACGCTTTAGTGCTGTTCCGAATCGTTTGATTGTTCCTCTTGCTGTCTGCTAACGCAATATCCGCTTTACTGGGTGGTATTATTATCAAGCAATTATACGGAATACCCAAAACTAATAGGAGAAATAGAAGGTTCATCCGAATATGTGCGATGATGTCACGAAGTTGTTTTCTCCATCAGGAGAATTATCTGAACACACTTCATGTAATGAAAAACTTGAGCTAATTTAAGGTAACGCAAACTTGAGGTAGTGAGAAAGTAATTGAGGTCCTCATATATTTTTCAAAAATATTCTCTGCGAAAGGACAATTCTTCAAATTGTCCTGGTTGAGGCAGTACAGCAAGCCCCAAGCCTAAATCCTTGTTTGGCGCCTTATAAGGGCTGTTTTTGCCTGACTGCAGCAGGCTAGTGAACTGATTCTCTGCTGCAATCAGGCTAAAACAACCCTTATAAGGCGCCAAACAAGCCGTTAGGCTTGGGGCCCCGCTGTATGGTGCCTAAGGGACTTAATCTTAGGCTTAAGCTCCCGAACAACCCTTATAAGGCGCCATAATAATGAAAATCGTAATTTTTTGATGCAAAAATCGAACGCCTAAAAATTCTGAAATATGTACTGGAATCAGGACAAAAGTTGATATAGAGACAGTAATATCAGATTTATAGTCAATATAGTGAAAAATGCTCAAAAAGTTCGAAAAATGAAACAAAATAACCAAATTTATCAATAATTACACCTTAGCGTCAATATTAACTAGTTAGACTCAGTATTAACTAGTTATACTCAGTATTACCTGAAACTCAGTATTAACTGCAACATATACAATTATACTTCGAAATTAATTTAATAGAATAGTTTGCAAATAACGAACTTGTCTAAAAATAAGGGCGAAGCTAAAAGAGAAAACTAGTCATAGGTTATATATGTTGCTGTTATTACTCTTTTCAGTTAGTACTGCCGCATAGGCCAAGTCAGAAACCCTTGGGCCAAGTGCGAAACGGATCTGGTCCCGACACGAAAGCCTGCGGGTATGGTAGGACCCGGTCCGGGCCCGAATTTGCCGTCCCGGGACCGAGCCCGAGCTCGGCCCGAACGTGGGCCGCGGCAGTGTCAACTGAAATGCAGTATTATCTGCAACATGTACATGGAATGTTGACATTTGGCCTCAATTAAGAATACAAATGATTTTTGAAGTTTCCCAATTTTCGACTAATAATATTTTCGCACGAAAATGTGTCTAATCTAAGTGAATAAACATTACCTTCAATGTTTCTTCCTTCTTTATTTTGCACGAAGAATTGTCCAAAGAAGCATGCGGAAAATATTGAAATGATCGTTTGAACGAAATTAAAAAGAGTGCTTCGATTTGTTTATGATATTTATAAAATTTAAAGCAAGGGCGATCACAAATAAAGAACACAGATTACTTTTGAGGAAAATTTCAACAATCTGAATTATAACCTAGATATAGGCGGCAACGTTTGTGCTAATTAATCCAAATGCATGAGACAAATGCGTTCCATAATGTTTCCGCCCAGTTTAAGTTCAAACTCTGCAGGATACTCAAGGCGGGTGGTCGGAGTCTTTTACGAAGCTTGGACCAATAAATCATCTTCCCGATCACTGTCATAATTTTATGAGAAATTCCAGACCACTTGATTGGGTACACCTTCCAGAATGCCATCTAAAAAGTGAATGATCTCAGCGGGAACGTTTCCATTTTAATGACGAATCGCCTGATTCATTTAATTCTGTTCCACGGAGTTTTTGTCCAACACTCAACATCTTTAAATCCAAGAGGATTCCTTGTTGAGGTGTGTTCCGAGTGCTAAAAAAGTCTGTCGGCGCACAATGCCTCTATCCTTGTTGCTCTTTTATTAGATGGTGTAATAAAAATGACAAATGATACAACACTATTTGATCTCGATGAGAGTAAAATATGACAACATTCAATTTTACACTTAAATTGCTGATAAAATTTATTTTAAAACATCCATTAACATATGTTATTTTCATGCCAATTTTTCTAAACCAAAAAATTTGTGGTAGAATAAATTATCCATTTAAAACTATTCACTAGATCCATGAGAGGGAAAATACTAGAGTTCTTATGTGAATTTCATCGCACCGAAGTTTTAAACAGCGAACGAATCAAAATGCTCATATTCGTTCTGTAAATTTTTCCCATGTTTATCGGTTCTCGCTCCCGAATGTCTATTACTTTTATTGCAATAATTTTTGTTCACCATAAGCTCATCCAAAATTGCTTGTGCTTAAACGAAAATTTGCCATGTTTTACAATTACACATAAAGTAAGACAAAATCGGTCAATAGAAATAATTTAACGACAAAATGTCATATTCATTCAATTATAAAACGAGTAAAAGACAGATTGTATGTGTGTCTGAAGTTTGATACCTATTTTTTATCTAAAACGTATGACTTATAATGTAGCTGTATTATTTTTAAGTGTTATACCATTGAAAAAGCCACACTTTATTTGGTATTTTTAACTTTATTAAGAAGTACCAAAAAAAGTAGCAAAAAGATAATATTATTTCACGTCCAAACAACTATTTTGCACATTGTCACATAGTGATAAGGGTGGCGCTGAGCCTCTTCTTTCAATTAGCGGATGCTCTTCAACACCAATCACCGTCGATGGAGGTGACAGAAGGCTTGACATTCTTGTTTTGATGTGCAATCCTGGAGAGTACATTTTATGCTTTTGGAATATCCTTCGAAGACTTTCCCTTAGCAAGCCTCGATAGCGTCGCGATACAAGGCAGTAGAAGCAAAAATTCAGCGATGCGTTTAAAAATACCAACTGAAAATGATAAAATTTGAAAAATAACTATTCGTTTACTGAAACATTATTCACATGTTTTATACAGACAGATGTGTTCGGTAAATAATACAGGGTGCTAAAATGAAATATAGAGAATTGGTGGCGATATTGAATTTAATATGGCAATGTAAATGTGGCATTTATTTATTAGTGAAAAATTCCTAGGCCGTAAATTTGTTTTGCCCTGAACTGTTAAAGCTCATTCGAATATTCCGTTCTTTTACAGAAAGGGTTACCTGTTGGCTGATACACGTGTATAGAATAGCCGTTACATGATAATGGCCGTAATAATCATATAAAAGACGAGCTGGCCCCTGAGGTCCGATGCAAATAAAAAGTAGAAAAACCACAGCAAATAACATGGCATTGGCATTCAGACGCTGACTGCTTGACTCCTAAACGATCACAGAAGATTTAAAGGCATTTAACGCGAATGGTCCTGCCTAAACAAGCAGACATACATTGCTTGTAAAGAAAAATAGGGCATTATTCTGCCGAGAGGTGGTTGAGGTTGTGCCATCAGAATTCCTTCTGTTATCTTGATCAACAACCCTTCTCTAAATAAATAACAAAGAATAAAAACCGTTATATTCGATGTTTTATTCCTAAAGTAATATTACAGGAACAACGGTAGAATTCAAACAAAGGAAATGGTCGTTTTAGTAAAGCGTGAATGCTTAGGAAACCAACTTTTTCATATTCATTATTTAAAATAAATTATTCAGCGAATTTGAACGTAAAATATCTCACCAATGTAATAATTAGTTGGAAATTAAGAATACTAAGCAAAAATATGGGCAAGAGGTTGAAAGCAATTAGAGAGATCGAGTCCATCGTTTTGTAATATACCTGGAATTCAAAATCAAGTGCAATACACAAGGTCATTTAGGTCTAACATAATAAACACGACGTTTTGTTGCAGTACAGACGAACCCGCTATAACGTACCGATATGTTATAGCGGGGTTCGACTGCACCTCTATGGTCATTTCTGTATCCCTTACAAAATTTGATACTAATGGTAACTTACCTAGTTGTAATAAACCTAATTTACGCAAAAATAATATTTGGCTAAACCATATTTTGAGCTATACAACTTATTTCAAAAAATTAAGAAACCGTCCCAATTGATAAGGAGTTAATCAGGAATGGTTTTTATTTTTATACTTTAACGCTATATATTTTATTTATTTTTAAAGCTCGATGCCCATGAACTACCTGAATAATAGGGTCACTCTTCATTGTAATGATCGAAAAATAGTGTACTCGAATTGAGTCCCAACATTCTACGACGTCATATGCTAGAGGCCTGAAGTTAAAAATGGGTAAATTTCTTATTATATAAAACTAACCATTGAATACTGCACAGAAATGAAACCAACATCGCAAAAGCAATAGCCCAGCAGTTGTTTCTCGAAGTACAGACACGATGTGCCCACAGAGGGCGGCAAACACAGACATATCTCTCCAAATTAAATGCCACCACCACACTGAAACATTTGAATTCGGGAATCCAGATAAAAGTCAAATTGAAATGAACGCCATACAGGATGGAAGCTTTATAGAAAGTGGAGGCCAGCATTCGGATGTATAATGCAACATTTGTGTACAAATAATTGAATAGTGGTGAAATGACCAATGCGGTAATACTCATCCTGGAATAAAGGTACAAGATTGTTGTAAGCAATGAAATAAAATAATGGAACAGTGGAACAAAATCTCACGGAGTTACTTCCATAACGGCAAATCTAAATGAATCAGTTTGTATTCGCTAAGGGTAACGAAATAGACATACAAAAGGAAAAGGCCATCAAAGAGTGCGAGCGCCACTAGGAGGTGCCTGAAATATGAATACAATAGTCTCCAAGTACACGATAGGCTAAAAGGCGATGTTTCATAAAATTATTTAAGCCATTAACCATACTTCTAGAATGTTCCAGTAAAACGTTATGGTAAAAAAGGCCACTGGGGAGTATTATGACTGGGGGATTTTGTATTATTTTTCCCTAAGACATATACCGTAAACTCTCTAATTTAACCCCGGGGGTATAATTATTCAATCGACCTCTAGGGGGGCAAAATTAGAGGGGGGTAAAACAAGAGGGTCGAAAAATCCATACAAAATGTACGGAAATTAGAGGGGGGTATAATTATTCAATCGACCTCTAGGGGGGGCAGAATTAGAGGGGGTAAAACAAGAGGGGGGGTTAAATTAGAGAGTTTACGGTATACTTTTCCCTAGTCTATTTTCACTGTTCGCAATCTCAGCTACGTTAAATTTGCTTTAAGGTGCTCTTTATCTCTTCTCACCATGATGGCATTCTACGCGCAGACTCATTTGTGGTTAGAATTAGAAGATTCATTGCGTTGCAAACGAGCCCAATAATGGCAATAATCGGCAGAGACACCTGAATAATCAGAAGCGTAAAAACAATACGTCATGTTTTATTGTTGCGTTTTCTGTAAATTTTTCTGTTAATTCCATGTCCGAGCAGGACAGTGCACTTTATTAAAATTCATATTCACAACCCAACGACCCCTTTGCTTAAAGTGTTTCGAGTCACGTTTTGATGTTTACTTTACATAACTATGATATAAGAGTACCACATTCGTCCACCAAACAATTTCCAACGCTTCCTAAAATTCGTACGTATGATTGTATGCATATTCAATTCTCTACCTGATTTTCTTCCAAAAGGTGAGCAGCGTGTGGATGAATGCTGCAAATGTTCGCAAAAATGATCCCATTTGGATCATCTTCCATAGCAAGACAGCTTCAAAGTAATAGCACTGTACACATATAATATAAGATAGTGTATAAGCAAACCTATACGGACCGTAGAAATCGTATATGGATTTAATAAATACTTGAAAGTAGCATAAAGTCGAGAATTACAAAAATTACGCCTGACATATCGCTGGTGTTGAGAAGGAAATAAGTATGAGGGATGCTGCGCGACACTTAATATTATTCACCACTACGCAATGCAAATAAATCGCTGAATGGTGAAAGAAGAAACCATTAGTTGAGATGGTCACAAAGAGTGGTCTAGTGAGTGAAATGTTTGAGCAAAGAGTGCAGTCCCGCTCACATTGATCGGGCGGTCCAGACGGTTTGGGAAGTAAGCATACGGGACTGTGTTCCTCTTGACCAAGGACGCATAGTTCAAGTTTATTTGCAAATAAGGCTTGGATCTAGACAATATTTCAGATGGGAACCAATTGTTGGCATAATTTTGATAATCCGACGTAAACTATTTTTAACGTTCACGTCTGAATTGGTGTGGAATTGTGGAATAGTGACGTTAAGCTGAAGCTAATTTCTCTTTGTAATTACGTAATAAATGCAAAGACACATATTTTCTGCATTCCCAGCATACTTAAGACTCATTGTTGTTGATTCATTGTGTTGAATTCAAGTCAAATATAATCCGGTCATAGTGGCGTAATCAGAAACGATCCGGTTCTGGCTATCGAATCTTCTATTTTTCAATTTTTCTTAGAACTAAAATCTGGGCAGTTTTACTGATTTTTCACCGAATCTAAAATTTGAAAGAGTATAAAAATTTTTGACCCAGAATTTATTTTATGTTTTATTATCCAACTTGAGTAACATCTAAATTTTTGCTACTGACTATTAATGTAAGTGATTACATTTTAGATTTCGCACTCCCTTTATCGTCTTCCTGTTGCATTTCACAAATATATAAGTTTTTATGCAAGTTATTGTCTTGTGAAAATTTTGCTTTAACATAAAATTTATTAATTATTAATCTTACAAGGAATGGTACAATATTCATGATAAATATAGCATTAATGTATTCTATAAAATCAGTTTAATACATGAGTTTCAAAGAAAAAATGGAATGTGTTGAATCGACAATAGCAAAGAAGCAAACATGCTTAAGTTTTTATAAAATATGAGCCTTTCTCAAAAATGCTGATTTTAATGATGCCGATAATATGAGGGTGGTGGGTTTGCACTTAGACGATGTTCTCCATTTAAAGTGTAGTAAGCTGTCGGATCATTGGGATATGTCACATACGACTGCATAGGAGTAGCGGCTATAGCACGTCTCGCAGGTGGAGTTTGATAAGTGCTTTCTTGGAAGTGCGAGGGCGTTTCCTTACTTGCAACCTAAAATTAAGAAAATTAGTTAATTTGTAACCAGTGTTGCCACGCCTCCGCCTCCGGATGCTCGGAGGCGCCTCCGGAGGCGACCGCAGCCGGAGGCGCCTCCCGGGGTGCCGGAGGCGCCTCCGGCAGGCGAAAATTTAATGAAAACTTGACAAAAACAAGAAAAATTTTGGAATTTTTTTCAAATTTTGACAAATTTTTTTCCAAAAAATTTTCTAAAAATTTTTTCAAAAAATTTTTTGGCGCCAAAAAATTTTTTGAAAAATTTTTTTGAAAATTTTGGGAAAATTTTTTTCAAACATGCCTAAAATGGGCATTTTAGGCGATTTTTGGTCGGAGGCGACCCGGAGGCGATCAAAAATAGCCGGAGGCGCCTCCGGAGGCGCCTCCGGAGGCGGAGGCGACGTTCGGAAAATTGCCCGGAGGCGGAGGCGACTTTTGAAAAAGTGACAACACTGTTTGTAACTAAGTTCGTAATTAACTAAGCTACTCTATACCCGGTCCGTGGCCATGCTTGCAGTGAACACAAATACTGATTCTTGTGAAAAATTACAAGCAAAGAAAACAAATTTCTTTAAAATTAATTGTGAGAAGAGTATTATCTTTGAGCGGTAGCTTTGCACGTTTAACGCAAAGGCCAGAAACCGGATTTCCTCTGATTCATAAATTTTTGAGACTACCGCCCATTTTTTATACATTTCATTGGGAAATACCAAACATATAAATTGGTTCTTGATAAAAAAATGACATGACATACATTCTATTAATTTTTGGAAAATGTTTTTCGTACAATAAATTGAACGGAAGTCACAAAAAAATAAGTCCCATTTTTGGATCTTGATTTATCAAAAATCCAGCCTACTCATTAAAAAATTCGTACTCTTAACTGATTGTAATTTTTTCTAAACCAGTATTACCCCATTATGCATTTTTGTAAATTGTACTTTACGAAATAAAATAAGTCTTAATTTTTGAGCAAATAGAGAAAATTATCTAACAATGGATTTTCAAAATAGTTACCTTTGTGTACCACTCTTGGTAAGTTGCTTCGCCGATCCCAGCTGGTGGAGGTGATTTAGCATTATTTCCCCCTTTTGGAGATCCCGAACTGTTGGAGGAGTTTCCGCCACCGTATCCTCCCCTTTGCCCGGCCTTTCCATTTGACATTTTGTTCATCGTCGATGCTTTCGAAACGTCAGCACCTTTCATAGTGTCAAATGCCGTACTTGTCATTCCTATAATACAAACAACTTTAACATTCAAAGTAACATAGGAAATTACAATTGTACCTGGGTATGAGGCATATTGATATGCTTGATGAGGAGAAAACGACATTGATTTCGGCTAAAAAATATACTCTTCACACAAAATTACGGAAATTAATGGAAACTTACGTGGGTCCTTCTTCTGGATCGGAATGAACATAGGAACAAGAGGACAACGATTGAGACTAAGAAAAGAATTGAAACTCCCATAATGGCCCAATTGCGCAGATCCTTCAACGGACCCCATTTGTCCTCAAGGTCCACTAAAAAGTGGTTATTAGAAGAGAAATAGCTACAAAAAAATGTACTGTGTTTGTTCTCTTGCACAGTTAATGAGTCCATGTCGATACTCAAATCACCGGCTTGTCCTTGCGCAGCAATCTGAATGAATGGTCATTTCGTATTTGTAAAAGTAATCAATTTTACTTTAATGTAACGATCAAAGGTTTGTGAGAGATTTTCATTTTTCCATAGTCTCTCTAAATGAGTATAAAACACACTGTAAAGATTTTGATCTTTTTTAATTTTTAAAATATTTAAGGTGAAAATAAAAATCAACCCCAAAGCCATCGATTTCTGTGTACAACTTTCGGCGTAACATTTGCACATTTGTATTAGCAAACCTGTTTTAAAAATTCTCTGAGCTCATCAGCACTCGGTTGTGCTTCGTCGCCCTCAAATTCGATTTGCAGCTGAGAAATAACACTTCCCTCGCTAAACGCATTTGCATTATCTTATAAATGATTTCAAAGACTTACTAAAATTTGATGATATTGATATTTTTGAGTGTTTTCCATTTGGCAGTAATAAGCGGAGTCAACTGCAAGCGTTTGTTTACAACAATCCTTGCTAAGAAAACTTACAATTGTTTTGATTTTATCAACCATTGATAGTGATTTTTCGGATTGAACATTCTCGAAGTCTGTGCGCCATTTTTCATTTACAACTCTCATCACGACATCATAGAGATGGTTATTCGATGGTTTCGCTGTCGGAACTTGCAGCAAATCGCTCTGTCCTCCAGCAAACAGCACGTCATCACCTTTAGGTTTCTTCTCTTCGACTTCGATCCGTTTCGGAGTTTTTGTTGGCGACTCTGATGTCGTTGTCGTCGTTGTACTCTCGGTAGTTGTACCAATTTCGGCAGTAGTTTTTATTGTTGCGTCCGATGTCAGAGGAATTTCAGCTTGGGCGGATAATGCACAATTCGCAGGACAGATCTAAAGTATTATACAATTTTTGGTACATTGTATACATAATTTTGATCAAAATTAGTAGAAATAAAACAATCTTTACTAAAAGTAAATACTAGAATCTCAATAATTTAATATAAACCAGTTACCTTAGAGTTACTGGTAATAGGTGTTTCTGTGTGTCTGCGTATCTCAGATGTGCTTGGCTCTAACTGTCCACCGGATTGCATAAATAAGAAGTATTGACATTGTGAAAGATCCACATCATCTTCCATATCACCGGTTGAGAAGCTACGCGAAAAATTGGCCACTAAACGACCATCTGAGAATGCCGATGTAACGTTGAAAATATCCTGCATTTTGTCGATGCGCGGCTGACTGTATCCAGCGGAATATTGATCAATAACGGTGATTGAAGAGTCCTTCAGTAGAGACACAATAATAGCATCAGCATTAGCCTAAATGTGCAATTAAAGTTTAAACAAAAATTCCGAATAATGGATATGAGAAAGGTAAGTAAAGGTGAAGGAAACATTAAAATTTTCGTAAATCAAGGAAAATTATATATTTACCCTGTGAGAGAAATTGGAACGTACATAGAATTCTCCTTCTTTAAAGTAGAATAAATCATATAATAGTTTTAATTTTCGTAACTCAGTTAAAACTAGTTTAAAATCGCTTTTTATAATTTGTTCAAATACATGGATCTGTATTTTACTGTATATTTTTCGTTGGCACAACGTAAATTGATCGTTCTACGTAAATTTTTAAAGGCAAGTGTGGAAGTTTAACAAACACATATAAACTTAGTTTCGATAAAGCCTTAATAAAACGGCTATACCATATGTCCGTCGGGCGAGAATCCTATACCAGTCCAACTCTCGGGATTCAGTGTGGCACTCAACGAGAATTCAATGACGCTATTTTGAGGAGACGTTCTCCAGAGCACAGAATAAGCACACATTGTGCTACAACCCTGCGGATAGTCAAACTGGCCATAGCAATTATCGTCCAAAACGGGAGCATTGATTGTGGCTGGTGTCATTTGATGTTCTACTTGCGTCACGCTTGGTACATTCTGCAGAGTAGTAATCTCATTCATAACTGTAGTTTCCGACATTCCCATATGCATGTCGGGGTTTACGGAGAATGGCGACGTATCCTCTTCATCGGCTTCTGGTGCTGGTGTTGTGGGCGGAATGGTAGAAGAGAATTGCGTGGATGTTTGTGCAGAATCTGAGTACCACATTTAAACATTTAAAACTTTGAAAAGAAATCAATATAGCTAGCATTTTCTATCTCCCTTAATACAAAATCCTTTTACCTAGTATTTCAGTGCTGTCTCTCGGGGTTTTGTAAGCGCATTCTTAGGGGTGCTTATTCCATTTTTCAGAGGTGCATTCTTAGGGGTGCTTATTTTTGAAATGTACCTATTTTAGAGTAATTTTTAGCGGGAATCCGAATTTGAGGTCCAAATTTAGCTAAAATATAGACAAATTTAGACATAATATAGACAAAATTTTGTCACTTTTACCTTTTTTCACCCAAAATGTGATTCTTAGGGGTGCTTATTTTGTCCCTTCCTGAATTTTAATGGATCAAAGATTGTCCCTTCCTGCTTTTTTCACCCAAAATGTCATTCTTAGGGGTGCTTATTTTGTCCCTTCCTGCTTTTTAAGGGATCAAAGATCACTGAGACTTCTGTTTTTTTAAGTGATCAAAGATCAAGAACCAAGCCAGAAGGCTGGACTGGCCCAAGATTTCTGGACTGACCGAAGAAGGCTGGACTGCTCCAAGAAGGCTGGACTGGCCCCAAGAATTCTGGACTGCCCCAAGAAGGCTGTACTGGCCCAAGAATTCTGGACTGACCGAAGAAGGCTGGACTGGCTCCTATAATTCCGGACTGACCCAAGAAATAAGGACCGGCCCCAAGAACGTAGGGGTTGGAGCGGCCGAAGGCCGCGACGGTCGACCGCACCCTTACGCTGGACTGACGCTACCCTAAGAACGCGAGGATGGCTCCAGCCCCGAAGGGGCTGGCAAAAAAAATCCTGCACAGACTAAAGCATGGTATTCAGACTCCCGAACCGCACCCTTTGAGCGGCCGAAGGCCGCGAAGTCGGCGCCAGCCGACCTAGGTTTTTTTCCAGCGCCGAAGGCGCTGGAAAAAAGCCTAGTATTAGGTATTTTGTCACAAGTGCCAAAACAGTGTCGCACCGCCTGTTAAAGATTGTTTTGTAAAATAAACAAAGTCATTTCAGTTTAATAAAAATTTGAAAACTATTTATAATTGCAGGTACTAAAATTATATATTTCAAATTATATGCAAAAACACAGGTAAAGCAGTGAATTACTACTCACATAGGTCCTGCTAAAAACCTTGAGCAAAATTTTATCCCCGAAAGTAACTCACTCAAGAAATCAATATTTGTGAATTCAGTTGAATCGGCTTTGCTTAAATCGAAAGGTCCTTTTCCATAAGCCAAATACACGTGAGTTAAACCGCTGCCGAAAGAGAAATCAGCGAAATCATTTTCTGAAATAAGATTTATATTTGCATTATCACAAAAAACTGTCAAAAATTTCTCTACCTTTGAGTGATTTTTTGAACAAAACCGTAATGATGTTTTCTTCGCTTTTGTTTGTTGACACATCCATAAGAGAGTTTTTGCCTCCTAACGTCTCATCGTTGTGAGCCACCGTAATGCGTCCAGATTGAGCAAAGCCGTCAACTATGCGGATTAGACGCTCGCTACCTCCTAGTGTATCAACAAGGGTGATATCGGCACATTCTAACTGATCGCGTGAGGAATCCGCGGCGTTTCGGCGAGCCCTCACTCGAGGAGGTGCTGAACCAATTGGGACACCCTCTTTGTCACATATGCAAATTTTAAGCACCGAGCTTTCTGGGTGAATTTTGTCATGATAGCCAATAGGAGTTTTGGCGTTTTTGAAATCTTGACTTTTTCTGGCTAATACTCTTCCACCACCCACAGGATACAGGAAATGGTAACATTTATCCAATGGAAAGTCCGTTACTTTATCCGTAGTGACAACTTTTCGTGTGAAAACAATCGTCTAAAACATGTAAATATAGAAAATACAACAATTTAATTTGCTTACCTGAATATCATCAGCAACTTTGCCAGAAATGTTGTATATGTTCTGACGGTCATTCGGTTCAATAGCAGGGAGCTGCCTACCGTACGCAAACCGATCGGTCACGTATGGCTTTCCATCATATACCCAACCTGAGTTAGAAACATTTTATGAACAGAAAGAAAATCTTTAGAAACGAGGCTTAGAAAAAAAGACTTTATGTCATGTTAGGAAAATTGATAAGCTGAAAATTTTCTTATTTCAAAATTGTGTCCAAATACGTTAACAAAAGATTTCATAAACGCGTCATAGGAGCACCGCTATCTTTATTCATACATTTGTGTAATGTTAGTAACACTAATAATAACCTGTATAAACGTCTGAACTAGACATATTGCCATCACGAGAGAACCCAATGCCAGTCCAACGCCCAATGCCTTTGGAGGAGATTTCAAACGTTACATCCTTGGCCTGGGCATTATAATGCCAGCGGGCATGATAATCGCAGTTTTCCGCCTCGCAGCCTTCAGGATATTTGTATTCCGTTTGACAAGAATAATCCGCTAAATTGATTTCTGAATTAAATAAAAACACCATAAATTATTACGTTTTTTCACTAATTGCTTGGGACATGCGCGAATACAAATTTCTTCCGAAGATACATGAGGCTCAGCCAGAGGGTTTGATATAGTGCCATTCTGAAACAAAATTCACCCATGTGAATGTTATTATTAGGTAAATTGAGACTGTTATGTTAACACACCTCTAATAATCGGCCTCCGGACACAGGGAATAAAAACTTGTAGCATTTTTCATCAGTGAAAGTGTAATCGGCAAAATCATCATCAGTACTGCGCTTCCTCGAAAACCTGGCATGAAGAATACCGTTACTGTGCGACCCAAACTTGCCTTCACTCATCACATTATTTTTTTCATCCTCGCGCAGAGCTCCTAAGATTTACAAGAATACTGTAATCGTACGAATTAATTTTCGTGTTTCATAAAAAATTATCATTTTAATACTTTTTGTTGCCCGTTTTTAAATGTTTAGAAATATCGCCTTTACAAATCTCACCATATTCCTCCACATGCATGTCATGAAGCGAAAGGACACCACCATGCTGACTTTTTACCACAATCATATCCACATCATGCATACTGCCAGTTGCTGAGAATCCAACGCCTGTCCACCAGTTCTGAGGTAGTTTGGACTCAATAAAAAAATCGATCACATCAGTTTCAGGACTGTAAGTCCAAGATATTTTGTAGTCACAATCCGAAGAATTCCGACAATCTGTGGGCCAGCTCCATGACCCCATACACCAGTCCGTTCTCTCTAAATCTATAGAGCTACACAGATTTCAAATTTGTAAATACATAAATACTTAGTTTTTATAGTTATAATTAGTGAGATATTAGACAGGTAATAATAATGTAAAAACGGCTATTACCTTTCGCCGGAGATGGCGCCAGAGTTGTAAGCTCAGTTGTTGAAGCAGAGGGTGTACTGGAAACGCCACTACCGGTGCCTTCTGCTGGAACACTTTCCGTTGTTTTAATGGCTGTATGGTTTTTCTTGCTTGATTGTGTTTGGAGCTCAGGAGTAAGGGGGCAGTCGCCCCAATAGACACATGTTCCGTTGCTTCTTGCGAAACCTAAATGATGGCATTCGAGATACAAAAACTGGAAAAGCCAAAACATACCTCGAGTGCAAGCACATCCAGGTGTGCCGCATTCTTTACACTCCTCACGCACGAACACTGTAACACAATCCGCTTCACATCTAAAACCCATTTGTGAAATAAGGTATCAAATGACTAGTGCCTTAAAAGTTTTTCACTACTCTTAAACAAATGATCAGATCAAACATATTGATCATGTAGTTTTTTATGTTTTGCTAGTAGTTTTGTGTTATTAATCATTAGACGCTCAAATAAAATATGATTCGATAGCGGATCAGAACTTACATATGTCCACATTCATTGTATGTTTCGTTCTTGGGACATTGAACGGTGGGCACTTGAGTGACAGAAGGTGCCGTTATTGTCTCCCACGAGGAAGCTGTTGATAGCTTTGATAGAGTTGTAGCCGAATTGGTAGCCGGTGTAGTCACATTTGGGCCGTTAGTTGAAGACGTTTCAGCAATCATACGCGGTGGAACGGATCCAGTATTAAATAAGAAGCGCTCCTCCAAGTCTTAAATTATTGCACAAAATAATAATGTTCATATGTCATGTAATGTTCATCCAAGGCTATGGTGTTATATTTAGAAAATTTAAAAATGATAGAAAACTTACTTGGACAGTGACCCCAATACACGCAGCGACCATTCAAGCGCACATAATTATCTATACACGTGCAGCCCGGAGCTTGGCAAGATGCTTCACAAGGTTCTGTATTGTACATATTTTCGCAACTTGGTTCACAAGAGGTACCACATTTTGCCAAGGTTTCATTTCGCGGACATTCTTTGACTACCTTAATTTTGTAATAAAGAGATGTATTAAAACGACAACTCATACTTCAGCAGCTTGGCAATAATCAAAAGGCTTGCATTCGTCTTTATCACCGGACAATCGAACGTGCCCCTCTTTACAAACGCATCGTGGCTTTCCGCATGCTTTCGGGCACGAAGGAATTGATTCGGGGAACGCAGTCCAATCGCAGGATGCCTCTGGAAATATACACGTATTAAATTTGTGCACTATATTCTAAGCGGACGTGAATCGATTATCAACAAAAAAGCGATATATCAGTTCCAATCAATTTTAACTTGATGCTGACTAATTTCCGTGATTTTTAGTTGTATAAAATTCTTTACCATTTAATTTGTAATGTAAACAATCTAAACATGCAAACTTACCACATGTGCGAGAGTGTTCAGGACAAGTGCTAAATATCTCGTTTGGTCCACATCCATCTAAAGCGACTATTTAAAGTTACTTTTACATATTTAACGTAAAAAACAATATACCGGTAGAAGCTGAAGATTCGTTTAGTTTTCTAATATTGAGCCCGCTATTAGATAGGCCCTTCTCATGTGAAGGTAGTGTATCTATGCTATTTTCAGTACCAAACTTGTCTAATGGTACTCCTTGAGCTTTGGAAGATTGTGAGATATTGTCAGTACCTACAAAACAATAATTATGTCGAATTACGCATAAGTATTTACCTGATGATCCAGGTAACTTTGGTGATAACCGACTGCACTTCTCCCAAGCATTTTCATTTGGACGAATTCCCAATGCATACCACTGAGGCTCCGTTGTCTCTTGCATTTTCACACGGAGAGCCAATTCAATCGTATCGTTGGCTGAGTCTATTCTCCAAAGCAATTGGCTTTGGCTTTGCGGAAACGTAAAGGCATTATACTCAGGTGTTGTAATTACAGAAGACAAAGGACTGCTCTCTGGAAATGAAAAGTTTAATTTTATGTGCTTATTATTACATTAAATTACCTAATTAAATTAATTAAACTTTTTATCAAATCCGCCACAATTATATACTAACTAGGTGCTTCGCACCTAGTTAGGTGCGGGGCGCCTAGAAAATGATGGAGTAGAGGTTCGTTTTTTACGTATACCGACTTGAAATTTGATATTCACCTTATCTGCGCAAACTTTTTTTGCAGATTCGTTCTTAGCATTCTCAGGGGAGCATTTTGCCGTATCGTGCGTATAGAAAGGAGCGGAACGCGAAAACTTTTCTTTGTCGACCAAAAAACGGGCAAAAATGGCACTTTTTCGTGAAAAAAGCCACTTTTTTGAGACCTGCGACAAAAAATTTTACGTATTCCTGCTCAGCATCTCCTGCGGAGCATTTTGAGCTATCACACGTCACCTAAGCAGCGGAACTGAGAAAATTACCCTTTTAGATCCTGGATTTTGGTCAAAATCCCGAACTTCGCGCACCTGTAACTTTTTTTACGCAGCTCAGATCCGCGTCGGGTTGGGACCAAAATTCTTAGAATTTTATGGCGGTCATTTTGAGCTATCACTTGCCCGGAACTGATTGAGAAACGCTAACTCGTGACCCGCGCCCTGGAGCCTTAATATAGGGGGATCTATCGCTAGGTGATTTTTAACATTTTACTTATTTTATACACTTCAATGTTCTATATATGAATATACTGCAAATATAAAAATAAATATACCGCTAAGGCAATTACGCCCAAAGTATCCTATCGGACAATAACAGGAACCCTGCACGCACTGTCCTCGACTGCATTCTTCATTCGCAGTACAGTCAACGATAACTTCGGGACCTGTAAGTTTGTAAATTCTGATACATTTTAACTTTCAACGTTAAAGGAGACTGACTTTGATGTAAAGAAGATGTGTTTTGAGAAAGCCCATTCGCAATCTGGACTTCGGCGCAACTCACCATTTGAGAAGTGCCATCGCCCATTTCTAGCGTTAGTCGCAATACACATTCTTTACATTCCAGGTTCTGTGGAATTATATAAAATTTTGAAGCAACCCTAAAATTGAAGTAAATGTTGCTGCTATGTTGTTTTCAATAAACCTGTCAGGGCTGTAGTTTGGTTGTGACGAATCTGCTGGGTCAAGCTTGGCGATGATGTGGCTACTACCTTCAGTTGCAGAAGTCAATAATTCGATTTTCGGTGCCGCAATGCTTGTCTGGTCTGGGTTGAACCAGAAGACCTCGATGACATCGTTTGAATGGAATAGTGACGTAACATCTAAAATTATACATGAGCTTAAACGTATTTCCAGGTTTTAAAAGCAAAATTAATTGAGTCACGCATGAGAATCAGCTTATTTGAATTTGATACTTAAGTGTGGTAACTGTTACCAAAATTAATTTACAAAACAGTTGAAGAGTGCTTGGCAAAACTAAGTTGAATTAATTAATTATTAACTATATGTAACTAAAGTTCAGCTTGTTATGGAATATGAATAAACCTAAATTACTACGATATTGATCGACAACGATGATGCGTTGAATGCATATCGTTCAATTTTTTATTTGGCTGTTTCATATTTGCGGTTTATTTTTTCCATTGTTTTTTACTGATCACATACTAATCTCTTTAAATTGTTTCCATATTGCGTATTACTATTGTTAGTTTAGGTTAAAGGGCGACAGTTAAATCACCGAAGTGGAGGTGAATTAGGTCAAGGCTCCCACTGCGTCAAAGACTGATGATTTGAGACAAAGGAAATGAATCAAGGACAGCAAATCCCACTACCGTTCAATCCCACCTTCTCACCTTACAAACCACTGCTGCCGTCCCAGGGCACTGCGTAAACCCTTTTTGTATACAATACTGATTCCAAATATGCTCTCAATTGACCAACTAACGATCCAAAGACAAAATCGATTGAGGATGGGAATGTGACCTGATTATGACTGGTATTTTCGTAAATTAGAGTTATGAAGTGAAAAATCGTCGTAAACTTTCATGCCCATCACTAATAATTTGCTATAGTGAAAATTCTTAACAAAACCCAAGAAAGGTTATCACAAATTGTAATGACCCTTTTAGAGGATCATAAACATAAAAATTTCGACACACTAAAATGGTTAAAAAAGCAAAATTTATTAAGCAATTTACAACTCATAAAGGCCAACTATCATTTTGAGGTATTCATTGTATATAAATTTTTTTGGGTCCTTGGGAGAAGAGGAGGTAACGTGATGCCACAAAATGATCACATGAAAATAAAAACCTCTGCGTATGATATTTTCAGCTCTTTTTTCAATTATGTTCTTAGGGGTGCATCGTCATTCCCATTTTGCTGCACCTCCCATTTTGAGCAGAAATAGTTAGTAAGACAAAATTTTTCAAAAAAATATAAACGAAAGGGCATTGCGTTGTTTTTTTTTGACTAACTAATGTTGAGCAATATCGATTAAACACGACATAGCACCCTAAAGAAGAAGTTTGAGAGAAGATAAAGCCTCACCTAGTTGTCTTTTAGGTGTGGGACATGCAGCCTCTGGCACACGGGTTATGCTCGAATTCTGCTCGGCGCTTCTAGCTTCTGGCTTTATTAACCGTACCAAGGGTGTTGCAAAGTCTGTTGAGGCGGCGGTTGTAGACTGTGCCAATACTAAGTGTGACGAAATATGTGATAGAGTGCCAATTATGGATATTACTGTGCAAACGCTCCTAAGCGCCATTTTCCTCCGCCAGATAGTCGCTAAATCGATAAAATTTTAAATTAGAAAGCTGATCATTAAAATGGATCACATAATGGGATTTTAATAATTAGAAGGCGGAAAGGAACACCGGGAGGGATTTCCTTCCGATGGTCACGACATAAATCTGTGTGAAATTCATTGAATTAGACTGCTGGGATGAGAATAGTGGGAAGATAGAGGAAAAGAATCCAGGAAAGTCACCTCCACTTTCCTCCTCGCCACCTCTTTTTCACGATTCTGGTGTTCTTAAATCAATCCTGCCTCTAAATCAAATGCTAATGGCAGGTGCCCCTAATTGGTCGAGCCAGCTACACAAAAATAATTCATCGAAGGTAAGCAAGTGCAAAAAAGGAAAGGAGGGAGCTCTCATTGCCCGCAAGGTAAAACACTCTTGTTATTATTAGGATCGATAAGACAATCGAGTGAGTGGTTTCACCACTTTTGTTTTTATTTTATATAAGGTAAGAGGTCATGGGGGAAGTGCTTAGTAAGTGGAGACAAACGTTGGCTTATGTAGATTATTTTACCTTGAATAGAGAAAAAATTACCGTTTATTTATTATAGTTGCTCAAACCCAAGAAATTAACGAGGTTTAAGTTTGAAAATAAAAGAAAATGTGTTCCACTTTCCTATAATTAAAATCAATTATACGAGTTGTTGTCCAGTAATATTCATGCATGATGAAATATAATCAGACAAACATTTACGTTAAAATTGGTCAAAATATGGAGAAATTTTAATCCCAGTATTTAATTTCGCGCCAATTGTCTTCCTGTTCTTATACGAACTGCACGAAAACAAAGACAGTTGGTTTCTTACAATTACAAAACGAAACATACGAAACTAAACAGTGTGATTGAAATTCCTTCACGATTTTATACATTTAAATTTCAATTCGATACACAATTAACAGCAGTAAAATTGTACAGGTGAACTGTGAAAAATAGTAAAATTTTGCACCATTTTTCTCTTTTTCAGTCTTACAAAGGTTAAATCACTACAGCTGTAAATTTAAGAACAAAACGTAAACATTTTTGACGTAAACCTAACCTAATCTTAATAACTCGCTTGGCTTATAATTTGTAGCTCATCTGCATATTGAATTAAGACTTTGGTCGGAACATGGAACAGATTATAGTAAGAAAATATACGAGTGAACGAATTCCTCTTTCATTGACCCACCAAGGGCAATCAATTAATTGGCGATCGGCACCAGCGATAAAGTACTAAGACGAGAACATATCCCTAGCCTCTAGTATGTCCGTAATTTACTGAGCAAATTTGTTTGTAAAAATTGCTTCGTTGTTTCAGAAAATAAGTATAAAAATATTTTTGAATAGGATACAGGCGTTACACAACAAGTGATTTGCAATAGGTATTTTTTAAGGAATGGATGATGGAGCAATGAGAAGATCCAACTGCTCCACCCACCAATAAATACGACGATGACCTTGGAATTTAAGAGAAGGCTTCGAAAATTCCTCCCTCCGAAGGTAGCCCTACTACAGGTGACCACAAGGATTACTGCTGTTCCTAGGAAATGCCGTTGCAGCAAATATTAAGTGACAAATTTCAACTACTACTCAATTAATTTCAACATTGCAACATATTTGTTAAGGAGGTTAAATAATTTTTCATTGCGTTAATTCTCAGCGCAGTTGCTGGATAGTTAGAACGGAACATAACTGTAGATACATGCAACTTAAAAATTTGACAAGAAAGAGTTAAAGTTATGATGGTTTGTAGGAAAACACACAATTAGCCACCAAAAACTTAACCATGTAATAACGCCATTCAATTTTCATAGGTTCTTTCAATCGGCAATCTTACCGGGCAGTACTCGTTTAGATATGCGAAGTCAGCATTTTCAGGTTTAATTTGTGCGATATCCAATAATTATATGTCTTCTATTGGAAAATTGCCGGCGCTCATGTTTTTGTGTTGCGTTCTTCTTAAACACCAACTTTTTGTTACGGCAATGATAGCATGTAAAATGCCCAAATTCTGCCAAAACAATATAAGTTTTTCAGAAGATGAAGATTTTGTTACCACCGCTTATGATTATCATTAGGTATTGAAGATGAGCCAGAAAGGACTTCAATGCTATCGGAAGGACACATTTTTATATAGCGATTTCACCCCATTCCAACTCAATACACATTTAATCGTTTTAACTGACGATTAAAGTGAACCAATTACCGTATTTCCTCTAAAATACGTGTGTGTAAAAGTGAGAGGTTACTGAAAACCCTTGATAATCCCTCTGGAGGGTATTGAAATAAAATACCCCGGGGTGATTTTAAAGGAAATACGATAAATGCGAATTGAATTTGAATGTGTGTAATAGTTAATTCACATTCAAGGGATATTTTACGTTAAAATATACAACGAAATTACCATCTCCGATAACGTAAAGTGTCGGCTACAGTCGAACCTCATGAAACCGTATCGGTCCGTTCAAGGCGTATACGGAGGTAATTTCCAGGATTTTCGGCTTTTGCTTGTTTTTAGATGTTAATATGTTTTACATTTGATTAAAAAGCAACAAAAAATAACTTTTAGTGTATTACACACTGTTAAAGAAAACTCCATAAATTTGGTTAAATATTTGAAATTTTGCAAAAACATAAAATATATAACGTGGAGTAACACTTGTAATTTTGACTTTATTCCTCCTTTCCAGGCAAAAGATACAGTATAACGAGGCTCGACCGTACAGCTTTAAAAAATTTCAATCAGTTCGAAAAATAACTTGTAAATTTTATTTATTTTTGCATGTCATCATTAATTATTATTGATGATTTAAGTCATTAATTATGTGTACATCATTATGAGTAGTCGTCCTTCACAGTAGCTCCTCCAATACTAACGATTGTTATAGGCTGGAAGAAAGAAATTCTCGATTTTCTTGATCGTTTAAATGACAGAAACTAGTTTTATAACGACACAGTCATCGTTATGGTAAAGATCGATTGGAAAGTGAAGACTTTATGCAAAGTTGTGCGCTACAAAGCAAATTAGTTTGTTTTATTCAGAATATTGATTAAAATGAAGTTGTGTGATATGAGATAATCAATCATTTTCAATTGTTTCCAAAGGCTATTTCCTTTCCGTGATCAATTGTATATATTTTATGCAACAGAAACCAAGTGGAATAGTAATCTTGGTTTCCTATGCGAAATCATACTTTACTATATTAATAACTAGGGTGAGGATTTTCCGGACATGAAAAATGTCATTTTCGGACACAAAATCGGACATTTCCGGACAAGTAAAATTGCTAAATCAATAGGGTCCCCCCTATTGATTTTTTTGGCAAAAATTTTTTTCCGAAAATGATTTTTCAAACCATAGGGACCCCCATGGTTTTTTGGCAAAAAATTCTAAAAAAAATTTTTTGCTAAAAAACCATGGGGGAAATATGGTATGAAAAATCATTTTTGGAAAAAAATTTTTGCCAAAAAAATCAATAGGGGGACCCTATTGATGTACATGTCCGAAAATTTGGATAGAAGTCGCAAAATCGGACATTTCCGGACATTCCCGAACATGTCCGGAAAATCCTCACCCTATTAATAACATAGGTAATGTTGAATAAATTGCCTACCTTATATTATTAATCATTGCTTATTTTTAATGAAAGCTTATCCAGCTTTTTCCAAATTGTCATGCTTGACGCTCTCATGTATATGCTTTATTGCTATTTGCTTTTACTGTTTGTTTTCTTCTGTGAGAAACAATAATTTGCAGGGGATCACTGTCTGTACCAATCATATTGTTTGGTCAGTCACTGTTCTAAACCTTTCTCTTTGATTTTGTTGGCTGAGTGAAACACGAAATTCAGTTCCTACCAAAACCACTTGTCCATCAAGAGTCTCTTCTTCAACACCAGACTTCTCTGTTCTTTCATTTCACACATATTTAATATTATAAAAATAATAAAAACTAGCGGGGGAGAGCCGCTTCGCGGCTCTCCCCCGCTGGGAAGCGGGTAGCGTGCATCTGCGGCGCTTCGCGCACCGCCATCAGCGGTCAGAGTTGGGTTGTTCGGGGTAAATAAGTATGCCCTCAGTGGCTTTGTCAGGGGAGACTCGCGGCCTTCGGCCGCTCGAACGGGGTTTTGTCAGGGGAACCGTCACTGACACGAAAATTAAGCACTACATAAAATGCCACTCCAGAGAAAACCGTCACTGACACGAAAATTAAGCACTACATAGAATGCCACTCCAGAGAAAACCGTCACTGACACGAAAAACAGGCACTGGAAACCGAAAATTTAGGTACATTTTAGCTATATTTTGTCTAACTTTGTCTGTAAAGACAAAGTTGGTACCTGTTTAAAATTAAGCACCCCTAAGAATCCACTTCCCGTAAATCCCAGGTAACGTACTCACCGCTTTAACTTACTATAAGGATTTAGCAATCCCCGTTATGCGAAAGTGTGCTCATTAATTTACTTAATTCGTCATATCCGATTCGTGATAGGATTTTTATAATATAGTTTCCCGTATTTTATGCTGATTTTGTGCGATTCCTAAAAAAGAAATGTATGATTGATCGTGGGAAGGCATATATGTCCAAACGCCTCCCTCAATCCCTCCCTCTGTTTTCTCATTGAACGAACGCTGAGTCATCCTCAAGGACTCTTTTCCCTCGTTCCGTATGATTAGTTCACTTATTTTATTCATTTCCGAATGTCTCCACAAAATCTAACTAACTGAGTTGTGTTTTGATGGTGTTGTAATGTCACCCAAAAATTCTAAGCCGCCGATGAGTAAGCAAAGGGCCACTGCTGCGGTAGATCACTGCAATGGTCAAGTAGGGAGTGGGCTTTGCAGCGGTGCCCCAACAGAGCAACTGTTGGATGCCCATCTGTTGGGAATTATTCGATGGCTTATACCAAATCAGTTCTTTTCTGTTGTGTATCGTTTGATTCATCGAATATAAATTAACTAGTCGCCGTTTTGGAAAATCACTTAAAATTATCTAAAAATGTTTCCATATATATTATTTAAATTAAATTAAACTAAATCAAATTGACACGATTTATTTAATTTGGTTATTGAGGTTATTGTGATTCAGAAACTAGATCCTCCTCAGCGGGAAGCAATGTGCTGGATCCTCTGGTCGTTGGGTATATCCATTTGATCCAACGACTTTTTTTCTCATCGGTTTTATTTAGATCCTGTTGAAAATGCTGAAATTTTCTAGAACTATTCTAATCAAAGGGGTCTAGAAAAGTTCAAAGAAAATTTTATTCTGTAATTAGCACAATATTAAATTTGTTTTAAGCGTTAAATTTATTTTTACATAAATTTGGTAAACGTGAGCTCAACTGAATTGATTCACCTTGCAGGCACTTCTGGGTAATTACTGCACAATTTCATTTCAAAATATCGAACAGAGTGATTTGCTCCTTTTTAAGGAGAAAAATTCAGAAAAGTGTTGTATTTTTGAATGAATCTTGGGCTATTTAGAATTATTAAATGTATTTAAAACTATTTAAATCCATAATATCTAATGTGTATAAACTAAAACCCCAATGTTCGTCCTTTAATCATACAGTTGAACCTCCGAATAACGCCGATTTTGTCCGGTCCCTTGAAGCGGCGTTATTCGGGGGTTCAACTGTATGTTGTTTGTGATTTTGATGTGTAGTTATCGCCTTCTCATACATTATTATAAGTTCAGTTTAGATCTATTTGCATTGAGAAAATGACGTATCAGTGTGTCTTGAAGTCCAGCTACGTTGTTTTCCTGCTCATGATTTTGTATGCAAATTCGGCCAATGCTGACTGGTGGGATGATTTTGTGAGTAAAGTAAGTATCTTATTCATATATTATTACTATTAATTATTAGAATGCTTAATGTATAGGTAATGTGATATTTTCTATTAATAATATAACGTTTCTAGAAACACAGAAACTAGAAGAAACTATCGATTTAACTTGCATTTGTTCTAAATAAATCTTTATTTCTCCGTTAGATCAATTTTTGATAAATAATTTGATATATAAAATATTCTGTTGTAGATTATTTATGGCTAGTTTTCATTTACTATCATATTTTTGGTGCAGTATTTATCAATTTATAAATTGAGTCTTTCGAATGAAAATTAATTACTTTTGTGTTTTATTGAAGGTGCACGAGAAAGTTGTGGATGGTGCGGACTGGTTGAAAGACGAAGCTGGTCCAGGTATTCGTGAGAAATTCGATTCGGCCAAGGAGAAACTTCAGGATCCAGGTCATCTAATACCCCCTTTGTGTTTATTTTTAAATTTTAATTATTATAAATTTAGAGACACACGAGCAGGTTCAGCAGTTCATCAAAGAGGTTAGCTCAAAATAACTTTCAGTCTCTTTAGTATCTAAGAAAATTTATACATGTATGAACTAGCTTTTGATTAAAATAACCCCTTCGAACTGGTAAACATCAGATGAATTGTGCTGAAATGATTTATCAACCAAATATATAATCATTTGATTATGTGGCATTAACATTCATATGAGTATAGTACAACTGAAATGATAACTAAATATTAATTTCGGGTTAAAATCGATAAAGCAAATGCCATATATTACATATTTTTGTTTACAATCATAATAAGCAGTTATTTTCCAGAAAGCCATCCCAGTGCTGGCGGAGAAATGGCAGCAGTTTAAAACGTTCGTCAATGAAGATGTTGGTATTTTGATGAACCCAAAAATGTTGAATGTATCATACATTTTAGGTGGCACCTGAGGTGCAAAAGATCTACGAGGCAGGAGTGGAGGCTTCGGAGCGCCAAAAGGCTAAAAATGGGGATAGAAGCGGTGAGAACAAAAATGAATAGGTAAGGATGATTTGAACATTTCGATGGCACAAATCTTACGGTCAATCAAAATTAAATCATCGTTCATGTTTGAAAGTGCTCCAGCTCATTTTTTAAAATCAATAACAGTCACCGAAGAAAATTAGCTAATAATATAACGTGCGCAGTATTGTTGAAGGCTTCGGACTTTTGGGCCCTCGTAATCTCGCTTAGGCGAAAACGCTGTATAAGTAGGGATCGGCACACTCTTTCGTCGCATTTTTGGCGAATTTTGGTGATTTTTAATTTTTTGAAGGAGGTTGTAAAATCTAAAGAGACATTAACCTAGATAATTTAGGCCTCTAAAAAGCAGCACATAATCCCGATCACGTTACCTTGAAAACAACAGAAAAATTAAATCTACCAACACATACTTTTTGGCTAAGGAAAAATACGAGCTTTGGTTAAACGAGTTTTTCTTATTAATGTTGTTATTTTATTGCAAACCGAGAATGTCACAAGTCAAAAATTGTGTAACTCCGGCTACACTACCATGTTTAAAAGTAAAGTTTTCAGATTCATTGGAAAACATTAACTTTTCCAAAAGACTCGGATCCGAGCTCGCCAAATTCCATTCCGAGCCTGGTCCCCCCCTTCGCCTAGGCTTAAGGGGATTTATAGTTTAGGTTTAAGCTTAAGATCTACGTCGAAGACTTAAAACGACGGTCTTATAGAATGGCCAAATGTAACTATCTCCAAAACTAATTTATTTTCAGAGTCGGTCGCCATGAAAATTGCCACTACGTCTTAAAATTTTATATTTTCTGTATTCATTTCCTTTTCTGTATGATAATAAAGTGATTTATTACAACACAAATTTAATCACATTGTCGGGAAGAAGTTGACAACTATTGGTCAAATAGCACAAAGAATGTAACACTTTATTCCTATTATTTGTTCAACAGCGCTCATTTGTTTTATTGCTAATTATTTGGCTATTGCTTATGTCAAAGTGAAGTTAGGTCCAGTTTTGATCTTAGCCTTCACGAAATGTCCCCATCAATCTCGATTTAATTGCTTTTCATTAGCCCACCGATTTAATCGGATATTCCCAATTCTTCTGAAAAGCCACGAAAAGGTCACCTTTTTCTCACTTGATTTGAGGTGGCGAGCGTCAAATTATTATTAGTTTGATCGATAGAGTGCCATTTGACGGTTTCGTTTGAGGTTTTATTGCTACTTCAGGTTCTCGTTTTGATAAGAGAGCATTTAATGATTATAAATTTTCAATTGGCAAAACCGAATTTTATTATTTAATACTGAAAATTTTATTGCGGATTAACAAAATTTTGGTTGGAGCTCATTTTAGGTTCGAAAAACGGCTCCGGTTGGATATCTGCCCCCGCCGAAAAGGGTCCGAAATCGATGTCATTCGTCTTCCCTTGGCCTGAAACTATCGGAAAACATGCTCCCCTGCTCCGGAATGCTTACTCTCGGATTAACGACGATTTATCGTGTAACGAACTTTCGTTTAGCGAATCGTCGTTAATTCCGGAGTAAGCATTTTCGGAGCAAGGAAATATGTTTTTCAGTAGTTTTAGGCCAATAGAAGACGATCGGTTTCGGGCCGATTCTGGTGGGGGCAGATATCCACTCGAACCCCAGAAAACTTATTCTGAAATAAATTATTCTTTAATGTCCTTTTACGATTTATTTTATAGATAATATTTTGACGAATATGGAAAAAAGCATCATCACCTCATTGAGAAATCAGATTCAGGATTTTTATTGTTCATTTCACAAGCTCGCAAAATTGCACCAGTTAAATATCAATTCTAACGCGTCCTATGTTACATGTAAAGTATTTCGCAATTGAATCTTATGTTATTACTTTGACTACAGTCCCAAAAACGGTAAAAAACACTGGTTGACTTATCATTCACAATTAAGATATACGTGTATGCAGCAGATCCCATTTTGCCTCATATCAATATTTCACCAACGAATTTTTCAGTTGTAAAATTCCTGCGGAAGAATATTGGGAGAAGATATTTCGGGATTTCTCCAAGGTCTCGCGTCATAAGTCGCTAATAATTATGCAGAGATGGTGGCGGTAATGGCGGGACGCGCCGCTGTTGTGCATTTACTAACGATATCTCTCGCATTAATAGTGCAGCCTTTTCACATATTATTGTAACCACTGATAATAATGCATCCTGGAGTTGATTGACTCAATTTATAAAGTGGTTCGTAATTTATAACTCGGAGTGCGGGTAGTCCGATAGGTAAACAAAAATAACTGTCTTCGTAGATAATAATTGCATATTCTGACTCAAAATCAAATTCTCTTGCGCAGCGTGGACAATGCCCGGTTTTAATTAAGGGATTTAAAATTTAGAAAATTTTCACGTTAAAGCGTAACGTTGTATTTTACGATTATTATTATCAACGTTGTATAAATAAACTTGGACCATATGTTTGGAAGCACCGCATGCCAAAGTTTTCAATGTATAATTTCCGTGTAAATTTGTTGGGTCTGTCCCTTTTTGTTTTACTTTCTTTTTTATCTATCTGTCATTAGCCTATTCTAAAGAGAAAAAGTTTTTCTCAGAATCATATGTAAGAAAATCAAAATATTTTGTTTCTGTACTGAAATTCAACTTTGGTCCTGAACATAATAATTAACAAATAGTAATTTATTTTATTATACAATATGAATACCGTAAACTCTCTAATTGAACCCCCCTCTATTTTTACCCCCCCCCCCAATTTTGCCCCCTCTAGAAGTTGATTGAATAATTACAGGGTGATCAAAAAAAGGAGATTTGTTCAAATCCCTGTAAAATAGGGGTATTGCAACGATTTGGCGAGCGGTCTTTTTTATTTTCATAAAGAGACCTGTACGGTTCTAACAAAAAAAGATCACCCCGAAATCATGTCGGAAACCAAAAAATCTGAGGGGTCAAAAATCGCAAAAACGCTATTTTTGCTGGGTTTTTTGCAGTAAAAATGAAAAGACGCGAACCCGCAGGCGAATCGTCTCAGACGACCATACCGCTGAAGAAAAAGTTGTTCAGTGAGTGGAATGCTACCCGAAAAACACGCTGATTCCAAATCTGCAACTAGATTTTTGATATCGCATAAAAAAGTGACATTTTTCGGCGAATAATGACCAATTTTGGCCAAAAACACGATTTTTTGGTCATTATTCGCCGAAAAATGTCACTTTTTTATGCGATATCAAAAATCTAGTTGCAGATTTGGAATCAGCGCATCGAAATACCCCTAAAAACACTATTTGCCAAAAAATTCCGTAACTTTTTAGAAAATCGATTTTTTGACCCATGTGAGGGACCATATGAAACTCGAAAAATTGAAAAAATTTTTTCTCGCTGAAATTGTGTTTTTCTGGTAGTATTCGACTCACTGAACAACTTTCTTCAGCGGTATGGTCGTCTGAGACGATTTGCCTGCGGGTTCGCGATTTTTCAGTTTTACTGCAGAAATCCCAGCAATTTTTGCGATTTTTGACCCCTCAGATTTTTTGGTTTCCGACATGATTTCGGGGTGATCTTTTTTTGTAAGAACCGTACAGGTCTCCTGACGAATATACAAAAGACCGCTCGTCTTATCGTTGCAATATCCCTATTTTACAGGGATTTGAACAAATCTCCTTTTTTGATCACCCTGTATACCCCCGGGGTTAAATTAGGGAGTTTACGGTATATTACACAGAAAATATTGGCATAGGAGTTAAGAAAGAATGATGGAAGGAGACTGATGATATTAACTGTTTCTACTCTAAAGCTAGACGGTTAGAGAAAACATAATTGATTTATTATTATATTTAAACAAAATTTAACAACTACTTAATTTTTTCTCAGTTGTAAATGTTTTACATGGTGGTCCAGAATAATTACCACATGATTTCGTAAGCATGCTATTTTATTTGTTTATTTTTGTCTTTTTGTCGCCAAATCCAAATGTGGGAAGTTATACAGGGTGCGTCAAAATAACGCTACCATCGTATGGGGAAGTAATTTTTTGAGGAATCACCATTTTTTGCGGCCTTTTACAGTCATTCTCACGGGTGGGGGGTTTTTTGGTGCGGGGAATCCGAATTTGATCTCAGATTTTAGCGCGAGTTTCAAATTTTTGGCATTTTCTTGGCTTTGTGCCCAAATCGCATAATTTGATCTCTTTTTCAGGTTTCTGAGGGTTTTGCCGGCAGAGAGGTGTTTTTAGGGGTTTTTCGATGCGCTGATCATGAATTTGAAGTTGTTTTTAACGTATCACGTTAAAAATTGCCATTTCCTTACCATTATACACCCAAATAGCCTAAAAAATTTGAAAAACTATTTTGACTTACCCTGTATTTTATGTACTAATATGTACTAAGTCAAAGCATAGATAAAATGACAAAAATAAACGTAATCATTACGAAATTATGTACCATAAATAGTGGGTTGCTTTTTATAATACGATGTTCCACCTGATACGTTGCTATGTTCCTATAAATATAAGTTTTGATAATATGTTTAAATTCCGAAGTATAATTTTTTCATGCTTGTGCTTGTGCTTACGAGATTTAAATTAAACCCGTGCTTACGAGATTTAAATTGCCTCTGAATCTACAATTATACTTTGATATAACCTGTTAGTTGTATATTGGAGTTTTCTCTTATTCTAGTCACTCTATATTATACTATTTTAGAACATAAATTGTGGCCAATGAGATGCCACAAGACAGGCGGCTTCGGCTGAATTTCCACAACCATATATGCAAATATTTCCTGCTTGATCAAATATTTCTTATTATATTTCTAATTTCGTTATTTCAATTGGCTACTCTCAATGCTGTGGAGGAAATTTATGAATGGAATTCCACAACTGCGGATTCTTTGTTCATTAATGATAATAATCGAACAGATTCAGCACCACCATCCTCAGCGGAATATAATAAGGAGAATATTGATGGATCCGGCGAAGCTTTGCTATCAATAGCAAACGAAGAAGAAAGCGATCGACAAGTAGTGAAGTTATTAAATGGGGACTGGGCCGACTATACAGCGTCAACCACGGATTTGGAAGGATCAGGAGATGATCTGAATGAAATGGCTCCGACTCATACCACACCATCCACAACAACGCAGATTACAACGTTTCGGAGAAGTAAGGATAATTTTTATACATATATTTGTATTCAAATGTAATTGGGTAAAAATTGCCTGGAAAAGGGCACAACCTAATTTAAAGTCAAATTTTCAAAGTGACAAATTTATATTTGTACCTGTTTAGGGATTTGCTAAAAAATCAAATATTAATGTTCTCTTGTAACCGATGAATTTCATAGTTTATCTTAAGCGATTTTTTTATCTTAAGTTATCAGGTGATAACAATGGCCGATAATTATTTATTCTAAGCAATGTTCTTCAATCGAAATCTTCATAATCCTCAGAATTAGTGAGCAAATGTATGGTTCGGTATTGTCGAGGTAAATGCCAGCCCATACAAAGCTCACATATATGTTTTACAAAATTGCGCACTCGAGTCTGACAAATAGTTTTTCTTCCGACGGTTTGTTGTTTTGTTTATTTTTGCTTAGGTCTGAGTCTGTTCCTCGTCTCGATACCCATCCGATTGAAACCCACTCCTTCATTAGCCTTAGTATTAGCACTCTCAGTGAGAAATGGCGCACTAAAGAATTCGGGAAATGATATGACCAAAGCGTTAAGCAGTTACACAACAGTTACCCTCTTCATATGAAAGGGAAAGGAAGAAGATGTTTAGAGTTAGACTTAGTGTTATCTAGAATATTTCACTTGGCCTTGTTTGACGAGGACGAGGATCAAGCGTGCTTCTGCTTTGTCTTTGTGCATTAATTACTATTTCGATCACCGATTGTCAAAGTTCCCGCATTTCCGTGCGTCACATATCTGATACAAATTTGTTTGGGTCAGAGAAATTCTCCAAAGCAGCGGAAAGCTCTCTCAAAAGTACATGGTGTGGACAAGAAGGAGTCATGAATGTTGCTATTAGTTCGATAATAATTTGGCATATATATAATATTCGTGTGTCTTGGTCCCTTCTCACCGATTTTTGTGGCCCATTCCGCCTTTGTATTGGCCCGACATCTGGCCGTACCATCTTTGTTTGGACAAAAGAGGGCGTGCAATACAACATACTAAGCTGTTGTGTCTGGCCCTTTCCCCGAAACCAAAGAATAGTCATGGCATAGTTTCACTATGAATGATTTTTGAAGGCTTTCGAAATTTTTCTTAGCCCCGCCATTTGTGCTAATTCATTTATAACGGGCAAATTCACAATTATTTGAACAATAATACAAAATCTGTTCAGCGAAAATATGACATTCCAATTTCAATAATTATCGGACTCCGAGGAATTATTCACGAGCATTTTTCGATCGGCATAGTTGGACATTTTCGAAAAGGCGGATTGAGGTCCGATACTTCAACCCAGGATGGGCATTTGTGTGCTATTTTTGAGTGTTTTGTCGCTCCTTATTAATCCGATAGTACCACATTCTACTACCGCAATATCAATTTATCGAATCACGTTCAACTTACCGGATGTTCCATTTTCTTCTGGACTACGGCATGAGCACTCTAAGGAGTTCAAGAGTGTTTCTGATGAAGTTATTACTGCGATAAATTCTCGGCTCTCAGAGGATTATGTCTCATTTCGAAGTGCTTCTGTGCATGGATTCAGGTAACTTCTAAAGCGTACCTTAAGTGTCATGCGCAAATATTATCACCGAATATATAATATACAGATTGCACATATTTTTTGACAATGAAAAATAAAAAATTTTGAAAATTTCGTCTAAAAATCAAAAAAGGATTTTTTAAAGAAAAAATTTTAACAAGAATCATATATCAGTCACATTCCTTAAAGGTAATCTGCGGTATTCGCATTGTGGTGTATAGCGAACATATAATTGGTTATTAAAGGTATCAAGCCGTAATCGGAACTTTGGTAGTGATCGATTTAATCTTCGCTAAGACATCGCCAACTACTGCCGAGCAAGTTCAGAACACTTTGGTAGAGTATGCAAAAGAGGGCCACATAGGAATCCTTGATATAGCGCAAGAGGGCTTTGAATTTGTTGTAGTTGAAGGTTACCATTTGATTTTTATTACTCATTTTATTACTCATTATCATTGTTTAATGTTATGTCATCTGAAGTCGTTTTCAAATATGGCATGAACTCTAAACAAACCTCTCAATAACGCTTTCAGTTTCGTTCCCAACTCCTTAGGGTTTTCAATTTTGTATCACATCCTGAAATGCAATGTATCTGAAATTGAAAGCCATTCCTGACACTAGCTGAAATATTCTTTATTCTCAAATGGTATTCGTTATACATATATTTATTTATAGGAGGCGGTAAGCCAACAGTAAGTTGTCCGGATGGTTCAGTGCCTGAATTCAGTCTGTAAGTTATCTATCAAATTTTGAGATCATGTTTAAAGCTAGCAGTACCATTTTTTAGTCGCGTGGAAAAAGTTCGCCGTATTCCCTGTAATTACTCCCCCGAGGGAGTAATTTTTTAAGCACAAAAAATTTTTGGAACTTCAAATTTCAAAATCATTTTTTTCCGATATTTTCCATGACAAAGTTTTGGCGTTATTCTTACGTAACTCGTCGAGATCTACACGAATATGCACCCGCAAGTACGTTTGGCATTCTGTTGGAGGGGGTGTAATTATAGGGAGGGGAGTAATTACAGGTATTATGGTAAATTGTATTTTTGACGTTATAAAGCTGCGGCCCAAAGTGAGTGAACGAAGGAAAGGAAGTTTAAATTTTCTGCTTTTGGCGAAGCAAATCCATTTATATTCCGAGGATTAAACACTTCGCCAAAAGCCAGCAAATTTAAATTTCTTTTTCATTCGTACACTCACTTTGGGCCGCGCCTTTATGTTCTTCAACCTTATATCCGTTTGTAGCGAAAGTAATGCGAATGCGATTCAAATGAAAGCTTGGTCCCGCAGCGAAGCTGCTTTGTTTTCACCAAATTTTCTTTGTCTCCACCAAATTTTGTTCGAATCGCATTCGCATTACTTTCATTACAAACGGATACTGTTTGAACAGTCAACTGTATACTTTCTTTGACGAAAATGTTTCCCTAAAAGTGAAATAATATTCAAATGCAAATTAATTTAGACATGGCAGTACGTATTGTTGGAGCCACAGCGTATGCCCGAGTGGAACTGCCTGTATCGAGGGACAATGTTGCAAATCTGCCCGTAAGTATTACCCATAAGCACTGTTTGATTTATTGTAACAAATTTGGAGGTGCTTTGTGCAAGCTATCTCATAATATATGCTTTGAAAATCACGCATGTTTGTGTCATTGCTGTATGCTTTAAGTTGCTTCAAAAATTCGCAAATGCCCCGAAACGGAGTGGGAATGTTCGGCTAAATGTATCCCGAGATCAAAGCGCTGTGATGGAAAATTGGATTGCGTTGCGAATATGGTTTCAGGCGAGGTGGATACTGAAGACGATTTTTCAGATGAAATATTCTGCACTGGAGGTATGTTTTTCATTTATGCACTAAAACTTATACTTGACACGATCATTGGTAAGACATGAAAATTGCTTTTAGTATAGTAGTTGTGTATTGGTACAATAGTAAAAATATAAGTATATAATTGTATAGCTACCGCTTATTGTTCATATTATTATAGTTCATAACGCTTATTGGTATTAAAGTGATTAATCTTAACTAACGTGAGAGAATTTATCATGTAACATCACGCTTTTGCAATATTATAATAACAATACAAACATAATATGATTTTTTTTAAAATAAAACGATTCCGCTTAATTTGACCTCGTTGCTTTTTTCCTTGATTGATGCCCCTGTCGGTCAGTTGTTAATTTAACTGGACACGAACCACCTCGCCGATCTTTCTCCATAGCCACTTGCATGTAAAAATAACCAATTGTTATTAAAAGAAAGAAAGGCCATCTTAGCGTGACTGTTTCTTCTAGGAAGATTCGTTTCACGAATAGCCAACCGATTTCGCTCCCTTAATTTTTGTAACCTTTAATTTTTCAAATACACATTATTACTCACCTCCCAAAAAATAGAAATTTGAATAGAGACCAAAGGCGAAGGGAACAATTTGCAAGACTCCAAGTAGTCTGCGGAAATTTGCATCCGAGATAGATTTCTCTCTCCTATCCCGAATCCATTGCAGCGTGTACAGAGCTTTTCCTCCATATTCCAGAAATAGTTCGACAATATTCAGCACAATCCAAATCTAAATGGGAAATTTGAGGTCACAAAAGCAATGCCAAGAATTGAATACCAAGTCTACTTACAATATTCTGATGCAGAAAGCCATGCCATAACAATACAAAAGTATAAGACACAAACACTCCCGTCACTTTTCGCCATAGAGAGAACGTCGGAGTGCAAATGGGCACAAATATATATTCTTTGAAAAAGGCGTAAAGTCCCCGATCAAATCCGCGCCAAATCTTTGAATAAAGTGCTACGCTCGAAATGCAAATTGGACCTTTTGGCGGCTGCATATTATCGAGCTTGGCGAAAACGGCCGGTAGACCAAATATTACCACATATTTTAAATGAAAAAAGCCACCTAAAATAGCAAAAGTCATATCTATAAAAAAACTACAGTGAAATAAACAATCACTAATTTACTCAAATATTTACCTAGTGCCATTCCAAGAGTTACGAATTCATTCTTTGGCAAGGAAGCTGCGAAGCGCAAATCGTTTAGTATTATCTCAAAATAGAAGAAATGGAGACCCAATTCAATTATAAGCCACCAAAATGCCACACGTGCTGCGAAAAACAGTGTTTCTCTCCAGTCTCTTGTACGTATTTTTCGCTCGGTCAGTTGTTGCTCAAAATCTGGGTAAAGTACAATGAGCGAGAATAAATATGGCTGATAGAAGGTATAGAAAAGCATGCGGCAAGCCAATTGAACTGTGTTCTGTTGCCCATTTTCGTCTGTAGGAACTCGTCCTCGTACCCATTCCAGGCAGAATGAAATATAGGAAAGTAAAGTGTATGAGACGAAAAGTAGCACGAGAAAGACATCTTGGGAGAGTAAAGCGCTGTGGTTCATAACAATGTAAAGAATTGGTACCGCACTCAACCATACTGTTATAGTCCTTCTGAAAGCAGAGTTTTAGTGTTAAATTAGTGGTAAATTCTCTAATAAACGTAAACGTTTCTTGATTCATCAATTTTTCGCAGCTGTTCGAATTAATGCTCTTATTTATTTGGGCCGGACATTCTTCTAAAGGCCCACTACATTAGATGCGGAATATAGAAACTGTAACTCCTTACCTAAAACATAGAGTGGAGAGAAAGATAGTGGCTCCTTGCAAAAGAGAGCAAATCAGTAACTTTGGAGTGAAAATATACGCTGAAGTGGCCTATAAATGTTCAATGGATCATTATTAATAGTAATTTTTATCGGATAATACCATTGAAAGTGCGACATTCAAACTCATCCACATATTATGAGGAAAAAATTTTTCGGTGAGGTTGAATACCACGGAATGGAGCAAGAGAAATGGTAAGTATGAAAGTGCAAAAGGTGCCCATCGCGACCACTCCCAATTCGATTGGTCCTGAAAGAATGTTGGTTTAATTATCACCCTTCAGATGTAAAAAGAACGTTACTTTGAATCGGAATCCAAAATATGGGAGTTCATTCAGAGTAGCAATGCTTCCAATTTTGAACTGATACCGTTTGCTTACAGAGTATACGCACCACCAGCCTGGATTTAAGAATCATAGAAAATGATCGACTATGTCATATTGATAACTTCTACTTATGGCTTGATATAAATACTTTTGCCAAGTACTTACTTTCAATAGGCTCACCACTATATTGAGCCATCGCTAAATAACTTACCATAAATCACTGCACAAATGGTTATGACAAAGCATATTTTAATTTCTGGTAGAGCTGGATAATCGAAGATGATTCTGTGCGACGCTTTCTGCTTGCTACGGTCGTTAGAACTACTTAGGAGCTGGCAATTTTTACCACCACACGGACTCGAGTTTATCTCTGTGGATTGTTTCTTTCTACGTTGTTGCGCAGCTAATGGCACATTTTCGGATAGCATCCCACTTGTAGTGTGACCTTCGTGGCAAACCATTATCGAAATAAATACTTATAGGGAGTCGAAATACGGCTAGAGTGTATTTTCGTAAACTATTTGTTGGTCACGTTCACTTTAAGCATTTTCCAGATTAATAGTGAGTGGACATTGCTGGCGGCTTGTCCGATTCAACAAATGGATCCATAATTCTCCATGTATGATTCCAATGAAATCGGAATGGAAAGGATTGTGGCTGGTGACAGCGCGTAGTGGATGAGGGGAAGAGAAAAGGTGCGCAAGTGTTCCCTCTCTAATATTTCTCATCGATCCTTCCCTCCCAATTCAGGTCATTTGGCTAGAGGGCCGGTAGTGGTATTTGATAGAATAAATAGTGTGTGAATGGCGAAGGAAGAGAGCGAAATTACAAAAGAAAATATAAAATACAAATATGTAAGAAATAAAGACATATTATAGGTCTAATATGGTATAGCAAAACAAATCACAATTATGAGTTATGAATATAGTTTACAATAATTGCCCACTTAATAACGACTCTATAAAACGGCGATATTGGCCGGTCCCGTAGATTTTACTACTAAACAATGGGAGAAAATGGAAAAATTCTCTCTACATAACGGTGATTTTGAAAAAAACAATAGGCACCTCCCTTTTTGTTTTTTTTTGGGCACGGCCGAAGTCGGTGCCAGAGAAAATTTTGGTGAATATTTTTCCTAATTGTTAGCCATTTAGCAAAAATTTAGCTAAAAGTGTCTAAAAACAGCAAAATTATTATCTGAGATGGTTAAAATATATATAAAAATCGTTTTTTGGAAGGTTTACAATGTAATATGGCAGCCGCTATATAACGGCGATTTTAACCGGTCCCGAGACCGCCGTTATAAAGAGGTTCGATTGTAATAGAGGTAAAATTTATGAAAAAATTCACTTTTGAAGTTAATTATTAAAAAAATTGTGTTAAACACTTCTGCGACATAATACCTGTGGGAAAATAACTTATATTTTAGGAAATGAAAAACGTTCAATTGGTACTCAACGTCGGAGGTGTTCCGCTGGAGAATATGCGTGTAAATCTGGCGAATGCATTATATCGGAGAAAGTTTGCGACCATCGGTTGGTTTTCAGTATTTTTGACAGCTTCTTTGACATCTGGAGGAGCGACTGGTAAAAATTTAGCCTGTGCCTGTTAATAATATGGATTTTTGGGAGCTTTTCAGCTTTTGTTTCAGTCAGACTGACACAAATGTAAACTCAATTTTTTTTGGTAAGGGAAGAATCAATTTCTGTAATGGAGTCGTTAAAGATATAAATATGCCGTAAAATGGGATATGTTTTTTGTTGATAAATCCTAAAAGTTAGTAAATTTTACAAATCTTGGTTTTAAACAGAGATTTAATTACAAGTTTAGACAGTGATCCGGATTTTAAAATCAAGAAAAATTTTGTGCTTTTGTCAATATTTTTTGAATATTTTCGCATTTACCGCTATTGCGTTGAACAATTAAAGACGCAACACACGTTGCAACGGTAGATAATATGCCTCGTTTCAATATACAAGGAATAGAAAGCCGTGAATAAGAGAGCTCCACTTTTTCCAATTCACATTTTAAAACTGATTATTTTGGCAAAAGATATTACCGCTGTAAGCAACTTACATAGAATTAAATATATATTAATACAGTCGTCCCTCTCTAATCCGTCCCTCTCTAATCCGGCACCCTCCCTAATCCGGCGCATTTCGGCCGAAACGGATTTTTTTGTATGGCAATTCCCTCTCTAATCCGGCGCAAATTCTCTAATCCGGCACATTTTGGAGGTCAGGCCTCAAAAGTGTCAAAAGGGTACCCCCTATTGATTTTCAAAAATTTTTTTCCGGCCGCCGCCAATAGCGACGGCCGGAGAAAATTTTTGAATTTCACACCAAAAATTCAATTTTCCAGCAAAATTTTTATCTAAATTTCAAATTTTTCTCAAAATTTCGCAGACGTTTGTATGTATTTTTGACCATTTTTGCATATTTTTGATTTTCATCCTCTCTTACTTCTCCGTTCCGGCCAAATGGTGCCGGATTAGAGGCGTATTTATACGTAACTTTGGTGTAATTTTTGGCCAATTTTTTTGTCTCTAAGCTCAAATCTGATATTGATCTTATATAGTCAACTTTTTGTCATGAATCAGTTTTTGCATTTTACCTCAAAAAATTTTTTTCCGATTTTTTCTCGAGTTGCACACTCGAAAAATTCAAGTGAAATTAAAAAAATTTGAAATTTTTAAGACTAAACGTAAAAACTAACTTCAGCTTGCTCAGCGCATTGAAATTGTTATTACGCTTATTTACGACTTAAATAGTCGATCAAGCTAGGTTTTATTCATACTAAAAAAATTGCGTATTTTTTAGGGATCGGCGCACTCTCTCGTCGCATTTTTGGCGAATATCGGCAATTTTTCAAATTTTTTAAAGGAAGATGGAAAATCTAAAGGAACGTTAACCTAGATAATTAAGTTGTCTAAAAAGGAGCAAAAAATCCCGGTGACGTCACTTTGTAAACAACAGAGAAAAATCAATTCTCCCAACATACACTTTTTGGTTAGAGAAAAAAATCGAGCTTTTGCCATTCGAGCTTTTGTTAATAACATTGTTATTTTGTTGCAAACCGAGAATGTCCCAAATCAAAAGTTGTGTAACTTCGGCTGCTCTACCATTCTGCCAAAAAAAGTTTTCAACTTCGATGGAAAAAACATCTACTTTTTCCAAAAGCTCGGTTATTTCGTAACCGAGCTTTAGACCGAGCTTTAAACCGAGCTTTTGGAAAAAGTAGATGTTTTTTCCATCGAAGTCGAAAGTTTTTTTGACAGAATGGTAGAGCAGCCGAAGTTACACAACTTACGATTTGGGACGTTCTCGGTTTGCAACAAAATAACAACGTTATTAACCAAAGCTCGAATGGCAAAAGCTCGATTTTTTTCTCTAACCAAAAAGTGTGTGTTGGGAGAATTGATTTTTCTCTGTTGTTTACAAAGTGACGTCATCGGGATTTTTTTGCTACTTTTTAGACAACTTAATTATCTAGGTTAACGTTTCTTTAGAGTTTCCACCTTCCTTTAGAAAATGTGAAAAATTGCCGATATTCGCCAAAAATGCGACGAGAGAGTGCGCCGATCCCTAGTATTTTTGCCCATTCTTGGGATCACCCTCTCTAATCCGGCGCCATTTGGCCGGAACGGATTTTTTTGTATGGGAATTCCCTCTATAATCCGGCCCTCTCCAATCCGGCACCCTCCCTAATCCGGCACATTTTGGCCAAAACGGATCGCGCCGGATTAGAGAGGGACGACTGTATTTGTAACAGTCGGTCTTCCGGGTGTTAAATGCTCAACTTATTTCGTGTATATTTTAGTGACTCGAATAATAAAATGTATTTTAACATATAAAACTGAACCGGCGAATATATTGGATTATTCGATTTTGGATTAAAATTCGTTTTCAGCTAATTAAATACGAGTTTCAGATACAATTGTAAAGATGGTTCTGATGAATCGCGCTGTGGTACGTTTTAAAATAGCGAGGAAATTTTACTATTTAATTTTTCATCCTATTCTCTAAATTTTTTTGTATTTATGCCAGGCAATTCTTTATCATGAATTAATTAAACAAATTGAAGTATTGCACCCCCAAAATATTTTACGTAAATAATTTTAAATTTATGCTCACACATATTCATCTTATTTAAATTTTTTAGACTATTTCTTGAATGCACAACATGATTATCTGCGCCGTAAGCAGCCAAATTCAGCCTTACTTGAAGGTCGACCTTGTACTGAAGAAGAGTTCCGTTGTCCCAATTTACCTTACAACCTTTGTTTGCATTACGATGCTTTATGCAATGCAAGAAATGACTGTGGCGATTGGTCTGATGAAAAGAATTGTGAATCGAAGGTAGAGCAAACACCTCGATAATAGAAATATGTCCTATAATAACCTTGATTGAAAAAATCAACACTATTGATAAGTACGAAATTATCCCATAGGAAATTCCGATCTATGATATAACGATGATCTGGTGCTAGCCAAACATAAAAAATCTGGGTCAAGTATAATATATCATAAAACAATATCCACCTAAATTTATAATAACTTGTGTTTAAGGAACAAGAAGACGACGAAGATGACAGACGCAGACCTGAGGGAGTTCCAATAGGTGCTTGTGCAGCAGGCGAGTTCCAATGCATAGGAGGCTCACGGCGATGTATCCCAGGAGTGAAAAAATGTAATCGAGAATATGATTGTCAGGTGTGTCGGAACAGAAATTTTACCGCAATTTCATTATTTCACTGTTACTATAAAGGTGTTATAAATGAGGTGGATTGAAATTTTACTCGGGAGAAACTAGGTCAATCTGAATTGTATCTTACAAGTTTACTGTTTTTAAAGAATTGTTACTGTACAATTTGGTATAAAATTTCAGACAATATATGTAATATATTAAATTCTCTTAATTTAGGATGGCTCTGATGAACTCGACTGCAGTTAGTTTTCAACAATTATGTAACTAGATATAGCGTAATTATTCTTGTGATTATAGATTATTTCGTCGCTGCACATCGACGCAATCCCAATTACGACGAATTGGCTACAAAATTGGCAGAAGATACAAGACGACGTCTTCATCATGAGCGGTATATAAAACTTCAACAAGAGCACCGACAACGTCTTCGGCAGCAACAAGGTTGGTAGCATTATGTAATCTTGAGAATTTTGGGCGCAAAACTGCAAAAATGCAACGCTGTAAATAGTTTCTGGCTATGTTCATTGTGTAGATATTTTGTAAAGAGAAGTTACAATCTAAATTTGTATATAAAACGTCACGGCGCTTAATTTCTATTATACTCATGATATATCTCACAATACATCCGCAACTTTAAGTATTTTTCGCTGACCATCTCCAATTATTTGTTGCCTTATTTTTGAACTAATGGTCAACACTTGCACCGCTTGACCAAATGACCACTGCCCTGTTTAGCGTTAAGTGGTTTTCCACTTACATTCAAAATACAAGAAAATTACTAAAAATATTTCAAGTGGCAAATTGTGGGGCATGTCAACTTCACTTCTGACATGTTGTGTTGAGAAATGGTTATGTTGCTAAAACACCATAGTCGAAACACGACACATGCTTTCATTTTCTACCTATTGTTTTACTCTCCAACTTCCCTTTATTTTGCTGGTTGGGTGGCCAGCTAAAAACAGATACGGATAACGAGACTTAACACTAGGTAGCAGAGACATTTTTCGGAGAAGGATCAAATCGTCTACGCATTTTATTTTCTGTCTGCTCTCAAAAAAGTGTGATAATATATCCCTTCTTATCTCCCTCCACCCAATAAAATTCTTTTACAACACGGATTTCTGTTCTGGGCCAAACAACAACGATATCCTTCGAAGCAAAAGTGAACTAATGCACATGTTGTTTTGTGTTTCTTAAAGCCACAGACAGTATTATGTGTCAGAGGGAATGTCTGTGGGCTGAGAACTTTTTGTACCTTGCTCTTTTGGATTTATTTCTCTATGACTTATCATTCTTCCGATTCAAAATATTTTGAAATAAACGTCTCCATTTGTAAATGTGTTCGCGTTTATTTTCGGAAATGGATTTAGCGACTTTTTTGTTGTATTCTATTATTTGTCGTTCTAACTTTTCCGAAAGCCAATCGCTTGACTTCTGAAATGATAAATCAGAAACATATGTATGAATCTCCACTGGAATAGTTGTCCCATATCTATGTATTGAAAACTCAAAATTAAATTAATTTATCCCGTTGTCTATTGTATTTCTGTGACTGTTAAGTTTAGTCTTTCATAAATCTTTATTTTTATACCATTATAAATTTATTTATTGTAGGAGGTCCCCACACACTTTAGCTGAACAGTTGCCAAAGTTGTTCTAACAAAGCTGAATTAGTGGCTTTATCGGAGACAATCACTTTAGTGCGAAGGGAAGGAATGGGTACAAAATTTCTTTGTATTTTTTCCGCTAAATGGTTCAACCTTTGATTAGACACCTTCCTGTCTTCCTCATTCATGGTCTGCTGTTTCCATTTCTTTTCACCTCCAATCCAACCAATTTAGACACCTTTACAAAAGAGGGGCAAATGGTTTAAAGAAGCAGAGCAAAGAGGCGCGGGATGCGCGACTCGAAACACGTTTTAGAGGCACCGTTTTAGCCCGTTATGAACACTAATTATTGCGGGACGACCAGCACTGCATTCCATCAACGCCACAATCACTCTGTCTCCCCGCCATTCCCTTTCTCTGTGCATGATCATTCATTAAACCATTAAAAAGCCGCAAAAATATCGAAGAAGAGGTGAGAAAAGACAAAGCTGTGATGTCTCCAATGCTATAGTAATAGTATTTTAATGCCAGGATAATATTTTTACCCGGGCCCACGTTTGAACCTATTAGTACTAATAGTTGAAACAATTATATACTATATGCTAATTGGTTAGTTAGCAAAGGGCTTCTAGGGTGATAAAATTAGGATCAATTATAATGCCCTTAATACAAAAAAACGTTAGTATAAAATGTTCCAAAAAATATTTTAAAAGTTATGCATTCTGTTTTTCCTCTTAAATATTTCAATTTTATGTCTGGATTTCAGATCGACATTCCTTCATTTTGGTATTTGACATGCTAATCCCCCAAACAAGAAAGTTCATGGCCCTAAGCGACGTCAGATGTTCGGATGTGAGCATCCGTATCTCGCGATCCAGTCGTTAGCCAGAGGCGAGTGATAGCTCAATCGATAGGTTTCGAAAAGTTAGGATGGGGAAGCCAAAAATTTTCAAAATTTGAAAATTTGAATTCGCGCCAAAACACAAAAACGTGTTTTTAAGAGTTTCTAGACGGCCTAAGGCCGAGTTATTAACGCAAAGCGTTAAACCAAAACATACGGCTCACCCAAATTTATTGAGTTCAACGAATTTATTGACCCGACGGTTAACTTGCACCGCAGGTGCTAGTTAATTTCAGAATAAACTTCATTTTCATTCATTTCATCAATCATTCTCGAGATATCATTTTGTATTAAAATCGCCCCTGTTCTCAGTCTTTTCTCTCTGAAACGCATGGAGATTCGGTGACGGAACGAGAGCCACTCCTTTTTCCGCTTCAATCAAATATTTCACTGCACTTTTTTGTTTACTTATTTTATTTTACCGATGTGTAAGGCGACGAAGGCTACGCTATCCCATTTGGTCTTTACACCGTTCCTCCTTTTTGTCTTTTTCATAACCGATTCCTAAGTACAACTTTTGTATGTCTAAACAATTTTAAAATTTTTAGAACATTTCGGTCCATAAAGCCCAACAGCAAAAAATAACGAAGTGTCAAAGGAAATATCCAGATTTATCTATTTAAATAAGATTTATCCAAAACCCTCACAATTTTATTTATGAGACGAAAAGGTTTAGTTTAGAAATCTGTAAGTACGTTTCAATATGTAACACGTTCCTTTTCACTTCCGATTTCACAGTTTCATACAGATCTGCAATCATCAACACCTTTAGCAGTCGATGTGGCCAGAACAACCCATCATTTACATTTTCACGTAAAATATTCAGCAGAATCGAATTTCCTAGCCCTTTCCCTTTTTGCTTTCCCAAAATTGTAAAACTACGCAGCCTCTATACTATTCGTTTTGACTGCAAGCATCGCTACAGACAGCTTGATAAATGAGTCATGCCGCAGGGTTAGAGGAATTGTTCGTCCCAAATGTTTCTTTGTTTTACCTCAAAGTCCGACAGTAATAGAATTAGTAATAACTAATTTTCTATAACGCATGATTCTACTGTCGTATTTCATATATACTTTATCTTCTGTGAAGAAATTATAAGATTTTTTCTACGAGCTTCAAATTATTAACAGTGGTTTTACTTGCTCATTGACACAGCTTTTTTGAAGTTCTTTCTAGTGAGTATTCTGATATCCTTCCTTTAAGGAAACTTAGTTCCAAATTGTGAATCACCACAAATGTACATTTTGTTGCAACTTTAAAATCCTTTCAGAAAATTAGTTGTGCTAAATCTTGCCCTTATTTATCAAACGAAGTTGTGTGGTAACTTAGTAATTTATTTATCCTCATGAATTGTTTCATCGATTGAACTTTGATTCCGATGATAATTGCTGACTTGCGATTTGTCGCTTTTCGTTGGAAAATTCCTGCGCTGGCGCAGAGATTTTGATTAATTCCGGAAATATTTCTGCTCGCTTTATATATTTCCTTAATTTATCAATCTCATGTCAAGGTTAGATTAAAAGACCGTATATATTTTTGAACCCTTTTCTTAATCATTTACTTACATTCTAGTAAATTTTCATAATTGTTAAACTCAAATTTTTACGTGTTAGTTTATGTCATAATAGCTTGCGGTGAAGTTTATTTATTTATCGAATGATCGACTCGATTTGATATAATTGGTGGATGGCGGTGACTGAGAGAAGTGACAACAAGTCATTAAACCTGTAGCAACACCCGCAGCCAGCAGAAGCTCGCAATTGGTGGCAGCAATTGTAGACGGCTGGCGATCCGTCGGATCAAATTCTCGTCATTATTCTTCTTCTCCTTCCTTGCAATGCACCCGTCGCTCCGCGTACTTTAGATGAAGAAGAATAAGTTTCACTGGTGATAATGATTTGCGGTTGAACAATTTCACCGAAACCCAATGGAAATCTTTCGTCATCATCGGACAACAAATTTCAACGTCTTTGTTCTGAAATATATGCAAAAATCGGAATGACTTTTCCACTTATATGCATCAACAGACACGTGCTAACTACGAAACTTCGATACAAGTTCCAAAACTTACAGGATATCACTTTTAGGATGAGAATAAGCAAACATAACATCAGAAATTGCTCTAAAATTGGTATTAAATTTAAAAGCTTTGAAGAATTTTTTACTTGAACAAATTTTCAAAGTATAATCTAAATCTATTCAAGATGTAGTAAATATGATGCCTGAACCTAATGGGTCGTCGTTGATATTTTATTCCAATATGCTCACCTTAACAGCATTCAAATACAACCACAAACTTGTATACATATATATTGTATTTGTATCTTGTGAAGCTTTACTTTTGCCAAAATCTACTTCCTATTTGAAATCTGAAGAAATTTTCCATGCAAAAGTATACTTTTTCTTAAAACAATAAATTGTCAAAAATATTCTCTCCCTAATATTCGAAGATGTTTCCCTCTATCATTTGAGAATCGCTCGTATATTCTTGAATCGATTCACACTATTAACGATTATCCTTTCTTTTATTGGAAGCCAAAGGAACACATTTCCTGCAAGTTATACGCAAGGATCTTCTCTCGGCAGATAGGCTGGCGGCATTCCCAAAATGGCCGATTAATTCCCTCCGAATCCTATTTGGAAGGTGTTGACTTACCCGTTCTTTATGTATTGCGGTTACTCTCCATAATAGGAATAATTGATCTATAATATTACTTTTCTCGGAAGTAGTCACAGTGCTTAATTTCTGCTTAATTTTCCTGCGGGGTAGTATTCCTCAACTTTAAGCACCTGACTGAGAGATTCTGACTTATTCATAATATTTCGCTCTGATAGTCCCAATTCATATTTTACATTATTCTTATATTCGTATAAATGGGAAATTATTCTCGTCATTTTTATTGACAAACGATTCCATTTTCATTCACTTGCCCACAGATTTATTTATCTCAGAAGATAAATTAGAGCCACCACATTTTCGTAAATATTTTTTCCAGGTGTGATCAATTAATCTCGAAGAGAAAGGAAGAAAGGGATAAAATCAATAGGAAACACCTGAATTGCCACTGGGCAGCCGGAAACTGACTAATGTTAAACCGACGGTAAATAACTAATCGCAACCGCCTACTGAACCGACATGGACCCTTTTCTCAAATGTGTTCCTTGTGGCTGGTTAATTTTTATTCCATTGCGATTTTAGAATATCGGTAGATTTATCGTTGCCTCTGTAGAATTTCTTCTCCCTACATTTTAGACCAATTCCAATGTCTGACTCATTCTTGCATTCCGATTCCTCTATGTCTCAAATCACATCTGGAAAATTTTTGATTTCTAATTTTTTAACCTTTTATTAGATTATAACTCTTGTGCGATTCATTTCAAACACTCAAAATGTGGAAAGTGTAACGCTTCTAGAAATTTCAGTGATAATTTCTGTTACAAACTTATATTTCGTCAAAATTGTAAAACTAAAAGCAAAAATATTTTGTTTTCAGCAAAAGAACCACATTTTGTATCACAAAGTGTAAGGGATATTATTTCATAAGAAATTTTCCAAATAAAATCGAAAAATTATGAAGACCCGAGCAGATTTCATTAATGCTCGAATAATTTGGATAAAGTTGATCCTTTCTCGTTACCACCTCATAAAGCTAACACTTACGAATTCCGCGAATCTTATTTTAAAATAAAGGCCTATATTTACATTTTGTACGATATTTAAATTTATCGATTTTTCGATATGAAAAATTTCGAGCTATGTCGTGCGCGAATGTATATGCTCACAACAAGTCCCCAAATGAAGCCTAATAGGCATGAAGCAAGGTGAAGTCATATTTAAAGAATCACTGTATTTCAGCAGTTAGTTTAACCTAATAGCCAACGCTTGTGTGAGCCTAAACCTAAGTCGAAGTTCGGGAATAGTTTCAATCGGGAGCCAATTTGTGATTAATTGTTAAAATTATATTATTCACTTCATTTTAATATGACGAAAAAGCATGTGGTTATTGTATTGACATATTTTTAACAAAAAGTATTATATTTTCCATCCCATGCCTCAATCACACCTATTTCTGGTTACGTTAGATGCCAGAAACCTCATTTTCGGCTTCTATAAATGGCTCCTATATGTAAAGAATGAAATGGTAGCGGCATTTCCAGTTGAGCGATTGCGCGATACCTTCTGGCGCTGCTGGCCGAGTCACTGAAATTCCTGCACCCTATAAGTGTCAAAGTTATCCTTTCCTTTTTCTACGCATGCGTGAAATTTGTTGATTAGTGATTATTTGCGATACCATTCATTGAACGCTCGATTACCTCAGTCTAAATATTGTGTGATCTTACAGGACGAGAGAATGCGGCCGTTGCAGGCCGCCGGCTTGTGCCCGGCTAGCAATCACCGGCAAGCCAGGCCATTCATATTTTCAGTTAAAATTTTTCTACTTATTTTGTTATCCTCATTCTCAGTGAGTGTTTTTGGCCAAAGGAGTCGCTCCAAAGGCAAGTTTCCGTTATATATGCTACAGTTTAAAGTTGTGTCAGTTAAAAATGTTTAAGCTACTTTAAAGTGATTATTCAACTCCGCAGAATTTACATCATTGGGCCAAGTTCGAAAATTCCGTGATATCGATAGGGAAAGCGGGCCCCGTTCGGGTAGCTGAATTTTCCGCCCGGTCTCGCCTCAGCCCGATGCATATTTAGCCGAGCTGGGCCGAATAATCACTTAAAACTGAAAGCACTTTAAACTACAACATAAAGAAATTCATATTGTTACATGTACTTCATGTTTTTGCATAATTTACATGAAGAACATAGCCAGAAAATATAATTTGGCATATAATTGAAATTATGGTTTATAAAAATTGTTCCTTAATACTTTTTATGTAATATAAATATACATTTAAGACTGTATGTATACTTTTAAACTATACTATTTTCAGATTCCAACCGAACACCCCAAACAGATGGTAATATCATCAATCATTATCACCAGCAAGACAAAACATCTCATTATATTTTGTTTAGATCTCCAGATAACGGTTTATCCGCACGAATTAACAGTAAGAGAAGGACGCGAAGCAAGCTTTGAGTGCCGAGCACGCACTTCAGACAATGCAGCGTATGCACAAGTGCGGTGGACTCGAGTTGGCGGACGGTTACCTGAAAATGTATATGATTCGGGTGGTCGACTCACCTTCAATCCCGCTCATCTGTCACATTCTGGACGATACGCGTGTGTGGCCACCAATCAGGGACGAAGCGTCGAGGCATATGCCACTCTCAACGTACAATCATGTAAGTGCTACAGACGTTCCTTGAAAAAACGCTATGCATTTCTAGAGATGAGGTGGATGGATTTTTTTATCTCAACCATTATTCTACCAAAAACAAAGTTTATGGCTCAACACGCATAAACAAATTGGATTTGAATAGATAAACTAAGTTTTGTTGGATGGTACACCGATGTATACAGGATTCAAGATACTTTTTAACGCGCAGTACAGTAGATATACAGTACAGTCTAGAAATATAGAAATTAACGTGCTCAACATTAACTAAATGCATTATTTTTATTTAAAATTTATGGTATTATATTTAGTTGGGCCCCAGGAATTCCAGCAAAACACACTTCCAGATGGACCATCGGCAGGCTGTATGGCGGACGAAAAAGCTTGTGGCAGTAATGAGTGCGTCAAAGCTGACTATGTGTGCGATGGCGAACCAGACTGTAGGGACCGATCTGATGAAATGGTTTGACCTTGCTTTTTGTTTAAAATTATTTACAATTTTAATTTCCGTACGGTTTATTTACCTGAAATCAAACTACCCTCAAAATTGAAAAAAATTCTGACACGTTTTAGACATTTTATCATTGCAATTTTCGCATTTACAAGGCACATTTTTCATTTATTTATGTGCAGTTTTTGTCATCATGACCATTATGAACCTTGTTCAAAATTTCAATCCCAAATTACAAAGTTACATGTTATTTTGTACCTCTTATGAATGCAATCACCAAGCTAATTTCATTGCGCCTAAAAAGTATTAGAATATTAAGTTAAGTATTTTAAAATGTCTTTGTGTTTGAAAATATTAATTTATAAGGAAATGTGTTTGGAGGTTACGATATAACTATTCAGAATTGTCCAACTAAACGTCACTGTGAGCCCAACGAATTCCGGTGTGCCAACAATCGATGTGTGCAAAAAATGTGGCTTTGTGACGGAGATGACGATTGCGGTGATCGTTCGGATGAACAAAATTGCAGTATGTGTTTTAATCGAACTGTAATATTTACAGCATATATATTTTTAGAACAACGTAAACCAGGAGACCTTTGCCAGGCCACTGAATTCAGATGTAATGATGGCCGACAGTGTGTACCACAAAGTTTCCAATGCGACGGCACAAATGACTGTCATGATGGTTCTGATGAAATTGGATGTGAGCGCTTAGCTTTATGGGAATTTTTATATATAATTTAATCCGTCTGGATTTACTTATCTTAATATGATGCTCTCGTCAGTCCAATCGGTTTTGCCCGATTTTATTGGTTCGATTAATCGGGAGCAGTGTTGTCACTTTTTCAAAAGTCGCCTCCGCCTCCGGGCAATTTTTCGAGAGTCGCCTCCGGCTCCGCCTCCGGTGGCGCCTCCGAGCATCCGGAGGCGGAGGCGTGGCAACACTGATCGGGAGTGGACACTAGGTGGGGAGGGGAAAGTTCTTTTAAAAAGTTGTTTTTTGACACCGAAAACATTGATGAGCAGATGTCTATACGAAGTCAATTAACTGGATAGGGCATGAAACTCTTCGAAAACTTTCCTTTATAGGTTTTTATCTCGGTAGATCCTTTTGCATTCCTGTTTTATTTGTATTCTAGATATCAGTGAAATTTGTTTTATCCATTATATACTACTTTATTGCTTTAGGTGTACAACCCACCGTCGTTCAAGCACCTGATTCCAATAGAGTTGTTTCTCAAGGATCTGATTTGAAACTAACGTGCCGCGCAGTAGGTGTCCCAGATCCATACATTAATTGGAGGCTCAATTGGGGCCCAGTGGTAAGTCCTATAGCCTTACAGTTATCCAAATGCCTATGATATTTGATTGACTTTAGTGCGAACCACCAAGATGTCAGCAAGTGTAAGTCAATTATGTTTCGTAAAATTGTCACATCTATATTTAATGAGTGTTTGCAGATCTGAAGGTGGTGTCGGCACATTGACAATTCAAGAAGCCCAGTAATATAATATTTTAAATTGAGCTAAATATTCGTTTATCACAATATCCTATCATTTAGACCTCTGGATCAAGGCGCGTATACCTGTGAGGCTATCAATGTGAAAGGAAGAGTTCTTGCCACACCTGATTGCATCGTTCGTATCGTTAACATTCCGGCTCCACCACCTCCTCCTCCTGCTCAGCCACAAGTCACTTGCCATCCTCAGGGTGCCATTACACCATATCCAGACACTCGTGGGAAGTGCCAATGCAAGGTATGCTTTCTTACCTTAAATTATACTACGCTCGATACAGAGAAGCTAAATGTGTACAAAGTTTTCTCAAAAGTTTTTCAGTTTTCATACGTTCCAATGATTCGGACTATGATTATCATTAATGCATTGTATTTTCGAAACACTAACTCATTTTTGGAAATATTTTATTAGTAAACTAATATATACTTGAAACTATATTGTTTAGTAAACATTTTTAGTAAAATATAGTTCTAATCGGGTTGAATTATCTCATTCCACAAACAATAAATATACAAATTAGTTGCTGTACAAATGATATATTGCAGCCCGAAGTTGTTGGCCCAACCTGCGGTCAATGCTCTCCTGGTTCGTATAATTTGGATGAGAAATCACCTCAGGGATGTATGAAATGTTTCTGCTTCGGCATCACGAATCAATGCCGATCATCGAACTATTTCCGCACGAAGGTCAGTTATCTCATTATTTTGAAACTACTTACGAAAACTTAAGATCGAAATAATTTTTGAATTCTATTTTCACCGTAAATCCAGAAAAATTTACATCATTATTTCTACCATGAAATTAATTAAAAAATTGCCGACCTTATAAACGAAAGATCACACGACTTAGTTAATCATACAACCCAACTTCATTACCCGTAGTGCATAACACATAGAATCGTTTGTACTTATAATTATACTTATTGTCAGTAGAATAATATTAGAGTACCTATTAATTTAAATATAATCGACATAATTAATTACTCAGTAACAAAATTCGTTGCATAACGTAATAATAGCACCACATCAAATTGCAGGATTTGGCATGTGTAAGTGATAGAATAGATTTATTCACGTATGAAACCTGTCCTTTTAAGTTTTAACCATTTTCCAATAATTAACAGGGGCAAACCTTTATCTTATATAAATTTCACTAACATTTTTGTATTTTACACATTATTTATCTTGAGGGTAAGTTTATATACTTGAAAAATGAGTAATAACCAATGTGACACTCAGATGTTTCAAATTTCTACATTCACATTTTAATTTTCTACTCTTTCTCTATCTATCTATCTATCACTAAGACTCTATACATAACAACGAAAGTTGGACGTCCTGAAACTCGTTACATTAACTCTTGTCAGGAACTCAACAAAAACCTTCAAGTTTCATTTCTGACGCCATAGAAATATTAATTAATACCCCTACTAGCACAACATGATAAACGTGTTCGAATTAGAGCTCTCTGTCGTCCTTAATTCCCTATGTAAGGTATACTTTACAATCCTTAAATGAAGGATGCCAGAGCGCGCTAGTTCCAACGCATTTTTTAGATTGTGTTGGTAGGATATATTTTTACTATTTCGTCAATTTTGCGAAGTCAAAAATAGCTCATTTCCTCCTGGCACAAGAATGTATGACGAATTTTCATGATGACCAATTTTCGAGATAAAGAATATGTATGGGGCCGTTAATAATACTGTAATGGCTTTTATTTTATTTTAGGAGAAATTGTTCTTCGCTGGTGATTCGCAAGGAATAGTGCTAGCTGACATCGATCAGCAGCTCAAGGAAGACGCTAATTTTGAGTACGAGCATTATGGATTCCTCACGCACAAAGAGCCTCACGCCCAGCAGACATTGTACTGGAAATTGCCTCAAAGATTCCTTGGAAATAAAGTAAGTTTCAATGTTTATTAACTGTTTTGTGCCTATCAGTGACATAATTTAACGTTTAAGGTCACTGCTTATGGGGGACAAATGGCTGTACAATTACAATATGAAGGTTCTGGTTCAATTCGCAACGAGCCGTTAATTGTACTTAAGGTGATTATTCGATTACTATCGAATAAAATCTCATATGGCGAAATGACCGATGAGTATTGTGTATTCATTGACAATATTTCTGAAATACATATTTAATTTCGAAAATATACATAGGAAAAATGTAAACAAGGATTGCGGAAAATTGCGTTTATTTCTTGAATAAATGTCGTAAATTACTCTATTTTTAACAAAAGCAACTATTTCAGGGCAACGGTATTACGTTGGTTCACACTCCTAGAGATCAAGAAAACATTTTCATCCCAAATCAACCATTCACCGTCACGATACCAACTTTAGAGGTTTGTTATGCCATACATTATGAGATGACATTATAAATTATTAACATTATATTTTAA